>CM056049.1:476755057-479200057 GCA_029574335.1 Rana kukunoris | reverse complement strand
GCAAGCTGTTTAGCTCCTGTTGGTTGTGTCCCCTTGAACTCTGTCCCCTCCACTAGAGATAATGAGGTTAGAGGATTTATAGGGTTTATAGGTGGAAGAGATAATGGTAACGACAAAGACAAAGGCTGAGCTGGTGGCAGTGCAGACGGCAGTAATAATGTTAATGAAGACAAAGATGATAGTGTAGTCTTTACTGCTGCCGACTGCAATGATGGTGAAGGCAATTGATATATTTGCTGAGCACAAACAGCTTCCCCTCTGCTGTTATCTAACACTGCTCTGGAGGTATGGGAGCGAGTCCGTCCACCAACAGGAAAGAACTCAGCTATACTCTGCTGAGCACAAACAGAAGCAGCTGTAGATACCGGATGATCAGATAAGGAAAAGGGACCAGGCGTTCTCACCGTGTCACGCTGAGCTGCACACACCGCTGCATACACCCCTCTCTGACTTCCTCTCTGTATTCCTCTCCCCCTCCTCCGTCCCATGGATCCTTTGAGCAACCAAGCAGGACAAGCAGGACAGGACAGCCAAGGAATCTAAACGCAGCGCTGCACGTGGATAACTGTGGAGCTGGAGCTGAAGCTAAAGCCGAGGCAGGGAACAGATTCCTGGGCAGATTGGTATCAGATGTGCATCAGGTGAGCCCAATTCTCTGCGGGAGTCGGAGCGCAGCTAGCACGCTTCTTCCTTCATGCTCCTCCTCCTCCTGTGTACCAAAAAAAAACCCTCACTTCTATGAACTCTGAAGAGTAACTTCAGCTCTCCGCCCCCTTTTTTCTCAAACTCAGACAAGCTTTAAAAATTCAGCATTTTGAACGAATGTAGAGATAAACAGTAATAAACAGGTACAACTTATGTAGAGAATTTGCTTAATCTCTGTGTATCACCTGAGGCCGGTCACTTCACTGGGTATATTAAAGCGGAGTTCCACCCAGGAAAACAACATTTCCCCATATTGCTTAAAAAAATTAAATAAAAAAAAACCTGAAAAAATAAATAAAAAAATACTCACCCGAAATACCTGTTGCTATGCGGAAGTCCGTAATCTGCCTCTTCCACAGCGCAGTGTCCTTTCTTCTGCTTGTGAATGGGGCGCGCTGCTTTCTGGGAACTGTGTGTGTTCTCAGAGAGCAGCCGCCCATTCACAAGCCAGCGTGAGACTCACGCAGGCGCAGTACGGCTTCACTGCCTGTTTCCCATAGTGTGAATGGCGGCGCGGGACCCGGAGCGATCATGGGACCGGCATCGGGGGGGCCATCAGCGCGGGCAAGTAGGACAAGGTAAGTGTCCTTATTTAAAGTCAGCAGCTACACTGTTAGTAGCTGCTGACTTTAAAAAAAAAAAAAAAATTGCGGCTGGAACACCCCTTTAAGGTTTCTGCATATCTAAGGATGTTTTTGTTTGTTAAACCATATAGAAAAATTACTGGCAACCCATTTTATTACAGGCAGGCATTGCACCTGTCTTTTATAAAAACAAGGCTTGCAAATACCTTTTTAGAACAGAGAGAGAGAGACACAGAGCTGACAGGCAGGGAGGAGGGGGAGAGAGGAGAACTGAGAGCAGGGCTGCAGATGACAAATGGACATACACTTACCACAGTCATCAGCAGCCCTGATAGATTATATATATATATATATATATATATATATATATAGAGATATAGATATAGATATATATATATATATATAAAAATGATGTAAACCCAGCCTAGTATTTGGTCATTGTGCTTTTTAAAGCAGAACTCCAGAATTTCTATACCCTTGCCTCCTTAAATCCTTGGGTACCTTATTTAAAAAAACAAAAAACAAACACCCTATACAGTACATCATTTTCTCCTGCAGTCTTCTTGTCGCACTAATGTCCATCACTACATTTCAGTTTGAGTAGTGCTAGTAAAAGATGACTTTGCCACTAGTCTACAGAGTAGCTCAGTCAGGCCATCTGCAACATAGGGAACATACCACTTTACAGAGGTAAGAGTGAGAGACACCCAATGGCAAGGGCAGACAGAAAACTCTTATGCCGCAGTTTTTAAAACATTTCATTTAAAATGATCGTGTGTGGGCTTCACATAATTTTTCTGTTTTTTTTTCCAAACATGCTGCATTTTTTAACGACGTTTTAAACAATGTCGTCTTTCGGGTTGTAAAAATTGATTGTGTGTGGGCTAAAACGACGTTAAATACCTGTGCATGCTCAGAAGCAAGTTATGAGACGGGAGCGCTCGTTCTGGTAAAACTACCATTCGTAATGGAGTAAGCACATTCATCACGCTGCAACAGACAGAAAAGCGCAAATCGTCTTCTACTAACACAAAATCAGCTAAAGCAGCCCCAAGGGTGGCGTCATCCGCATGGAACTTCCCCTTTTTAGTGCCGTCGTACGTGTTGTATGTCACCGCGATTTGCGAGCGCATTTTTTTTAAACGATCGTGTGTGGGCAACACCGTTTTAATGATGAAGTTGGAAAAAACAATGTTTTTTTCTAGATGCTGAAAAACGTTTTTTACATGCCGAAAAAAAAGGATTTTTAATAAACAGCTTACCTGTAAAATCCTTTTCTTGAAGTACATCACGGGACACAGAGCGCATAGCCATTACACTTGGGTTATATGGGTACCTTCAGGTGTGGACACTGGTGTAATCAATTTCACAGGAAGTTTCCTCCCTATATAACCCCCTCCCACTGGGAGTGCTTCAGTTTTGTAGCAAGCAATTCCTCCGAGGTTACACAATGTTCCCCAAAAGAGGGGTGGGAGCTCTGTGTCCCGTGATGTACTTCAAGAAAAGGATTTCTTTATCGTACATCACGGGACACAGAGCGGCAATCCATTACTATGTGGGTTATAGAGTCTACCTTCAGGTGTGGACACTGGTGTAATTAACTACACAGGAAGTTCCCTCCCTATATAACCCCTCCCATACTGGGAGCTCCTCAGTTTTTTCATCAGTGTCTAAGGTGTAGGTCACGAGTGAACATGTGCTCTTAGGAGCTCCACTGGAGGGATCCATGCTGGATGTAAAAAACCTCCATAAATCCGGATCCGTCCAAGGTGCTTCATAGCCAAAGTGGACGGTACCCGGGCCTCGGTACGAAGAACGAGGTTTAGCCTATAATGCCTCTCTGCGGAGGGCTGGATCCTGGGTTCCAGAACTTTGTGCCTTCTAAGGACCAAATGTTTTTTCTGCTGCCAGGATGCTATATAGGTCCAGGGGAGTTGGTGTTCCTGCCATGGACCCCGGTCCCTGAATGTCTAGGACAATACCCACGGTGAAGGGGGAAGATTGGGCCTCTTGCTTGGCAATACCCTGCAGCGTGGAGAAGGTAAGAGGAGGGCCTACGGGACTTGGTTCGACAGTAGGTCCTCCGTGGGGGACTTGGGTCTCGCCTATATTATGCTTCTATGCATGGGCAATGTAAACCACTATGTCTTCTGAGACAGGATGGCTCAGGGCACCCATATACCTCCCCTAGCCGGCATGCAGCCTGGCCCACCATGTCTGTTAGACAGGAGGGCTGCAGTACCTATATATCTCCCCTTGAAGGGGCCGGTACATAAATAAAAAATAAATAAAAAAATAAAATATGCCCTTAATCCTATACAAAGGATTGTCTTCCGTGAGTAGTTGCAAGTCTTATCTGTGTTTCCACTACTATGGGCAGTAGAAGACATGCCTGATGTTTTTGCTTACCATGCTTTCCAGAAAACGGAAGCTTAAGTGTTAGCTGATCTATTGTGTCCCACTTCCTCCGCTTCAGGCTCTACCATGTTGCACGTGCTCACCGGCTCAGTGCAGTCGCAGAGAAGGCTCTTCAAAGGGCCCGGACGTCAGAGCTCTGTAAAGCTAGGGGGACACAAACGTAAGCACCTTGTGTGAGTTGGATACAGATTCATCTAAGACGCCTACTCGCATCTAGCTGTGCAGATTAGCAGGCATTGTGTCAGACTAAATTCAGCTATTTGATGCACCTGGGTTAAGTGCCTCTGCTTATAGCTTAGGACTTGGTCTCCCCATTGAATAAGGTCAGGGGTAGGAATATAAAGAGGGATCGCCACCTGAACCTGGTGGACCCTTATTCTCCTCTGAAGAGACTTAAACAGCTCATAGATTGAGCCATCAGACTCTGCATGTGTTTTGTGTTTTGCAAAAAAAAAAAAAAAGGGGGTGTCCCCCTTTTCCTGCTTTAATCCTGAAACAAAGGGATTAGAAAGCTTGGGGATAAAAGTTTCACTGTCAGAGGACAGGAGACAGGAGCTGCAGCCTAACAAGGAGAAGCTATCAAAAGCTCTACAGGTTCTGATTACACCTCTATCTTCTCCTTAGAGTGTAAAGAGAGGTTTTCCTATAGGTGGCTAGTAAGACCTCCATATAATCCTCAGCCTGGTGTCGGCTTCAGGCTAACCAAATGCATCGGAGGGATGCACAGTTGCGGGCACACATTGCTAATGTCTCTTAATTGAGGAAACACACATCTGCAGAGGATAATTTCCTCTTTACCAGTCCGCATGTTGCATAACATACATGAGTTTGGAATGCGTGTGGGATAAAAACAAGTAACAGAGCAGATTCTATTGTGGATCGCATAAACATACATGTTTCTGTCTATATGGTGCTGCATGTTTCCACAAAAGAGGTCGCATAAAAGATGCTTGTAATGCTGAATCGCATAAAGACGTTTGTAGGCATAAAAATGCTGAATCACACATGATTACCTGATCACCCAAGTCCTTGTTTCCCCCAAGGATGTTTGGTTACACAGAAGAGGTTTGTTTCCACAGAAAGGCCTAAAATCGCATAAAGTTGCTTGGATGCAAAAAAGATGCTGGATCACACATGGTTAACTGATCATCAGCGTCCTGGATTACCCAAGGATGTTTGGTCACAAAAATAGGCTTGTTTCCACAAAGGTACCTAAAGTCGCATAAAGATGCTTGTATGCATAAAAATGCTGAATCACATATGATTACCGGATCACCCAAGTCCTTGTTTCCCCCAAGGATGTTTGGTTACACAGAAGAGGTTTGTTTCCACAGAAAGGCCTAAAATCGCATAAAGTTGCTTGGATGCAAAAAAGATGCTGGATCACACATGGTTACCTGATCATCAGCGTCCTGGATTACCCAAGGATGTTTGGTCACACAAATAGGCTTGTTTCCACAAAAGTACCTAAAGTCGCATAAAGATGCTTGTATGCATAAAAATGCTGAATCGCATAAAGGATGCTTGTATGCATAAAAAGGTTGAATCACACAGGATTACATGATCACCCAAGTCCTTGATTCCCCAAGGATATTTGGTCACGCAAAGAGGCTTGTTCCCACAGAAATGCCTAGAATCGCATAAAGAGGCCTGAAGGCATAAAAATGCTGAATCACACAGGATTACCCGATCACCCAAGTCCTGGATTACTCAAGGCCTAAAGGGATCGCTTAAAGATGCTTGAATGCAAAAAGAAGCTGGATCACACATGGTTGTTGGATCAACAGAGTCCTGGATTACCCAGGGATACTTGATCACATAGAGAGGCTTGTTTCACAGGAATGCCTAAAGTCGCATTAAGATGCTTGGGTGCATAAGGATGTTGGAACGCACAGGGGTGCTTGGTCACACAAGGGTTCTTGTCCGCACAGTAGTGCTTAAAATGCATAAGATGTTGATCGCATGGAAGATGCTGAATCGCATGCATGGTTACTTTAAAGTTGCACGTGGTGGCTTAATTAAGCAATACAGGATGCCTTGTGTTTGCATAGAGATACGTGTCTGCATGGGTTCATGTTGCACATTGTTGCATAACACGTTTATAGCACATGCTTGCTTGCAAGGATGCTCGTTCCAGAGCACACATGCTATATGCATGTTTGGCGTGAGACATATTTATATGATTTCATGCTTCCATGAACACACACTGCCATGTACACACGCCTCCATTGAGGCATATGGCTTTAACACTTGCCACATACACATATGGGGAGCCAGTTGCATATGTGTTTATTTACTTGGGACTGCAGAGGTTGTCTGCGTTGTGCAGGGGAACAGCACTATCTCCAGTTGGTGGTCTTGCCCTTTTGGGTTAGCCTCCGTGTCTGGGTTGTCAGGGTGCAAGGGCCCGCCTCTAGCAGGTCTGTAGGCCCAGGGTATAGCAGTAATGGCATACAGAAGCAGACTCCTGCTGATGGATCAGTCAGCAGCATGGCTGGACCTAAGGGTGTCCAGCATGGTCAGGTATCTGGATCTCCTGGGTTAGGATTCCAGTCTAAAGATACATTCTTCATTGACAAGAAGCTGGGTATGTTTTGCACCAGGAGAGTACTTTTGGCCTAAGACAAGACCATCGCTATAAGAAAGCTGGTCTAGGTGGTTACGGCAAGGAACAGTTCCTTACTTTTGGCTTTCTGCTTAAGGCACTAGAGAAGATGCTGCTTCATTCAAGACGGTTCCCTATACTTTTATTCAGGACTGTTATAAACAGTATTGTGTTGGCCTAGAAGGAGTGGATCTTGACCTAGCATTATCCAAAGAACCGGTCCCAGAGATAGGCTGGAATTCCTCTTGGTGGTTCTTAACTAAAGGGTTTGCCAGGTCAGGAAGAGACCTTGGCCCAGGGGAAGTAGTCGAGCTCCAAGGGAGCCTTATCTGTCAGCTAGAGCTACCGAGGGAGCATCTGGCTTAGGGGCCTGAACGTTCAGGGGCTGGTTGGTTCGGTCAGAGTTCAATCAGACTATACCATATTAAGTGATTTACTTAATTTACCAAGGAGGAGCTTGTGCCTTGCCTATTGACATTCGTCATTTCATGAAATGCAGAATTGGCAGGCGATTCGCTGTAGCCGTCAACAAGTGTCTCCAGAAGAAGGACTTCTACACTCCTGACCAAGGGCCACAGAAATAGTACCCTGTACAGAAGATGTATTGGCGTCCAGGCTCAACAAGAAATTGAACAGCTTGAGGTCAAGGACAAGGGATCCACCCGCATGCGGGGCAGATGTGTTAGTAATCTGGTGGGACCAGTGGTCACTGGTTATGTCTCTCCCCCCAGTGCCGCGGCGTTTGTGGCTTCCATGCAACATTAGAGGATGGCGGAAGCTGGCCTGATTACTCGGCATAGCCCTGACGACCTTTTCTGTGCAGGGACAGTAGGGGTGGTAGTAGAGGACCCACGGTCCCTTACATCTTGTCCAAGCCTACTTCGAAGGGGGTATTACATCCTTTTGTGCAACAGGTGAATTAATGGTCTGGCTATTTTAGCCCACATTCTTCAGGATCAGGGTTTTTAGAATCAACGGCACTTCCTTGATTCATACAGGAAGGCTGGCCTCCAGGACCAGATAGCCCAGGATCGGGAGAGCCCATGTTCCTGGTATGAAACAGATGGTGGCATCCTTGGAAGTTTGTCAAAGATAAAATTCCTGCCTTCCTGCATTTGGAAAGGAGACGGAGCCAGCCTTAAGTTACATCAAGGATCCGATCTCGGCCTTGCCTCCAAAGGTCGCTTGCTTCACACTCTTTGTTCCGAGCCATTATACAAGGGGTGACGCGCATAAGTCCACCAGTTTAGTCGCCCTTGTGCTTGGAGGATTGGCTCTAGTTTTGTCGGCTTACAGGGTCAGCTCTGTGGGCCGATGCACCATATTTCCCTTCAGCCTTTAACAAGGGAATTGGTGTTCTTGGTTGTGGTAGCCTCCAAGAGAGTTTCAGTATTGGCAACCTCTTGGTATAAAACCATACTTATTCTTAATAGTAGGGTGATGTTAATCCTCACCCAGCCTTATTTACTAGAAGGATCTAGTGTTCATTTGAATCTAGATATTCTTACCTTCCCCTTTTTCAAAACCTTGCTTTCTCTCAGTAGAGATGAGAGCAGTTAAATATCTATCTGAAGGTTCAGATATAGAAATCTGAAGTTTTTATTGTGCTGCCAGAAGACCCTAGATGTGGGCAGGCAGTGTTCAGTTCAGCTATTAAAATGGTTACACTCTCTCCTTTGGAGTAGAAGGGTCAAGGCCTATCTGAAGCGGCTGCTCGGATACGGAAAGCTGATGTTATTGCGCTACCAGGAGGCCCCAGGAAGGGGCAGGCAGCGTCTAAAATCAACTGTTTTCAAGATTGATTCATCAGGGTATTAGTCAGGCTTGTGGTTCGGAGAGTGGGACTCCCCCTGTTTCTTGGGGGGGGGGGGGTGCTCCGTACCAGGATAGTAAGCGCTTTATGCGCGATGCTTTACCGAGCCTTTATGACGCAGATTTTCAGGGCCGCAACTTGGTGTCTGTGCTTAGGTTCACTGATTCTTGTCAGATGTACATAGGAGGGCAAGAGGATGCAGCTTTTTGGCGCAGTATGCATCTGGCAGCATTATAGATCCTCACATCTGATGGCGGCCTGCGTTGTTTGTGTCTCCCTCCCCTCAGTAAGCATTGCTTTCGGACATCCCACATAGTAATGGATTGCCGCTCTGTGTCCCGTGATGTACGATAAAGAAAATAGGATTTTTTATGACAGCTTACCTGTAAAATCCTTTTCTTGGAGTACATCACGGGACACAGAGCTCCCGCCCCTCTTGTTTGGGGATATTGGGACACTTATTGCTTTGCTACAAAAACTGAGGAGCTCCCAGTATGGGAGGGGTTATATAGGGAGGGAACTTCCTGTGTAGTTAATTACACCAGTGTCCACACCTGAAGGTAGACTCTATAACCCACATAGTAATGGATTGCCGCTCTGTGTCCCGTGATGTACTCCAAGAAAAGGATTTTACAGGTAAGCTGTCATAAAAAATCCTATTTTTACAGGTAAGCTGTTTATTAAAAATCCTTTTTTCTTTATCGTACATCACGGGACACAGAGCGCATAGCCATTACACTTGGGATGTCCTAAAGCCCGTAGGACCGCCTGCCCAAATGCTGCGTCCGTACTCTTTGCAACATCCAACTTATAAAATTTAGTAAACGTATGTACGGAAGACCAGGTTGCCGCCTTGCAAACCTGTGCCATAGAGATCTGATGGTGTGCCGCCCAGGAGGCACTCATGGCCCTCGTAGAATGGGCTTTAACTGATAAGGGAGGTGGAACGCGCTTCAGACCATAGGCCTGAAAAATCAGCTGCTTAATCCACCTAGCCAAGGAAGACTTGGCAGCCGGCTGACCCTTCTTGGGGCCATCCGGAAGAACAAAAAGCACATCTGTTTTCCGAATCTTCTCTGTAGCCTTGAGATAGACCCTCATGGCTCGAACCACGTCCAAAGTATGAAGCCGTCTTTCCTCTCTGGACTGGGGAGTAGGAAAGAAGGATGGTAGGACTAGGTCCTGATTCAAGTGAAAACTGGATATGACCTTAGGAAGGAAAGAAGGTTGAGGCCGCAGAACCACTCTGTCCTTATGCAGAATAAGGTATGGCTCCCTGCATGACAAGGCTGCCAGCTCGGAAACCCTTCTGGCCGAAGCCATAGCCACCAAGAAAACCAACTTTCGGGTTAGTAGCACAAGAGGGATTTCTGTCAGAGGTTCAAACGGCTGCCTTTGTAAAGCTGACAAGACCAGATTTAAATTCCAGGGGCAGAGGGGAGCTCTAATAGGGGGATTCACATGCAAGACCCCCTGCAAGAAGGTTTTCATAAGCGAATGGGTGGCCAAGGGTCTTTGAAACCATATCGATAAAGCCGACACCTGCCCCTTTAGAGTACTAAGAGCCAACCCTTTGTCAACGCCAACCTGGAGGAATCGCAAGATCCTGTCAAAAAAACTTTCGAGGATGCCATTTTTGAGACTCGCACCACTCCACATAGGTTCTCCAGACTCTGTAATAAATATTTCTGGAGACCGGTTTCCTAGCCTGAATCAACGTAGATATGACCTGAGCTGAGAGGCCTCTGCCCTTAAGAATTAGGGATTCAGCCGCCAAGCCGTCAAATTTAGCTGCTGTGAAGCAGGGTGGCAGATTGGGCCCTGAGACAGCAGATCTGGGCGCAGGGGGAGCGGCCACGGCGCCTGACTGACATCTTCACGATGAGTGCGTACCAAGCCCTCCTGGGCCAGGCTGGGGCCACCAGGATCACAGGCCTGCGCTCCACCCTGATCCTCCGTAGAAGGCGGGGAATCATCTGCAGTGGAGGGAACGCATACAGGAGAGAAAACTGGTGCCAAGGGCAAACCAACGCATCGGTCCCGTAGGCCGAGGGATCCCTGGCTCGGGATATGAATTTGTCCAACTTTTTGTTGGATCTCGTTGCCATAATGTCCACATCTGGGACTCCGAATCTTTGGCAAATCTCTTGGAATACCTGGGGGTGAAGAGACCACTCCCCTGGGAGCAACTGTTGACGACTCAAAAAAAATCTGCTTGAGAATTGTCTATCCCTGGGATGAACACTGCCGAGATGCAGGGTACATGGGCTTCGGCCCATGAGAAAATCAGGTTTACTTCCCTTTGGGCTGCTAGGCTCCTTGTGCCCCCCTGGTGGTCTATGTATGCCACCACAGTGGCATTGTCAGACTGTATCCTTACTGGCAGACCCTGAAGGGGGAGAGTCCAGGCGTTCAGGGCCAGTCGAGCAGCTCTGATCTCTAGGATATTGATGGGAAGCAGTTTTTCTGCCTCCGACCACTGCCCTTGCTGGGTCTGTCCTTCTAGAACTGCCCCCCAACCTGATAGGCTGGCATCCGTGGTTACTATCTTCCACGTGATGGGGCAAAAGGATTTCCCCTTTGACAAATTTTGAGGGACCAGCCACCAAAACAGGCTGCGCAGGACTCCTGGGGAGAGCACTAACGGACGATCTAACGTCTGAATGGACTTGTTCCAAGCAGAGAGAATGGCTGCCTGAAGATATCTGGTATGGATCTGGGCGTAGGGCACTGCCTCGAAGGCGGCCACCATCTTCCCCAGCAGTCGCATACATAGGCGAATAGTCGGCCTCTTCTCGCCTAAGATCACTTGAACTGCTTGAGTTATTGATCTGACCTTTGCTTGAGGTAAAAATATCCTCTGGCAGTCTGTATCTAGCCGAAGGCCTAGATATTCAAACTGCTTTGTGGGTTTCAATATCGATTTTTCTTGGTTCACAATCCACCCGAATTCCTCTAGATGCTGAACTGTGCGAACTACTGCATGATTGAGGCTGGAAGCTGAGCTGTCGATAACCAGAAGATCGTCCAGGTATGCCAGGACCAAAATGCCTTCTGTCCTTAGGACGGCTAGCACCGGGGCTAACACCTTTGTGAATACCCGCGGAGCTGTTGCCAACCCGAAAGGGAGGGCTACGAACTGGTAATGACGGTGATCTATCATAAAACGAAGAAACTTGTGATGTGCCAGGTAGATCGGCACGTGCAGATACGCATCCTTTATGTCTATAGATGCTAGAAAGTCGTCTTGATGTAGGCTGGCTGCCACCGAACGTATGGACTCCATACGAAAGGTCTGAATCTTTAGAAAGCGATTTAGGCGTTTGAGGTCTAAGATAGGCCTGACGTCGCCATTGGGCTTTGGTATTATGAAAAGGTTGGAGTAGAATCCCAGACCCCATTCCTGGGTTGGTACTTCTACAATTACTCCTTGGAGCAAGAGACGATCCAATGCTTTTACAAGAGAGGCCCACTTTAATGGGTCGCTTGGAAGACTTGACCCCTGAAAATGAGGAGGGGGGACTTCCCGAAACTCTAGCTTGTAGCCCGTGGCTACCACCGACATTACCCAAGAGTCGGGAATTCTGGCCTTCCACACTTCGGAGAAAAACCGAAGCCTTCCCCCCACCCAAGGGGCGCCCCTTCATGAATCTGACTTGATGACTGGTTTAACCGGCTTGCGAGACCATGGCCTCTTGCCTGCCGTGGCTTGTCCTTGTGGGCGGCTATTAAATGCTGAACGCCCGGGAGGCCGTCGATACTGACGGGAAGTTGAAGGGGCCGAGCCTGCGAAGGCCTGTCGCTTAAACGCAGGCCCACGCGATCTTTTCTTGACAGGCAAGAAATAACTTTTACCACTTGATATGGTCTGGATATATTTATCTAGGTCTTCACCGAATAGTCTCCCACCATGAAAGGGAAAAAGGGATTTTTAAATACAGCTTACCTGTAAAATCCTTTTCTTGGAGTACATCACGGGACACAGAGCGGCATATTCATTACTATGTGGGTTATATGGAGTACCTTCAGGTGTGGACACTGGCAATCTCAAACAGGAAGTCCCCTCCCTATATAACCCCCTCCCCTAGAGGGAGTCCCTCAGTTTTGTAGCAAGCAGTATGCCTCCCAAAATGGTCACCCAAAAGAGGGGTGGGAGCTCTGTGTCCCGTGATGTACTCCAAGAAAAGGATTTTACAGGTAAGCTGTATTTAAAAATCCCTTTTTCTTTCTCGTACATCACGGGACACAGAGCGGCATATTCATTACTATGTGGGATGTCCGAAAGCAATGCTTTAATGAGGGGAGGGAGACATCTTCCAAAGATTCAATTTAGAGATAAACTCAAATCATAATAATAATTCCAACTTAGTCAAGAAAAAACTTTTTTTTTTTATTTTTTTTTTATAACCAAGGGCGTTTCTGATCCCGAGGATCTCAAACTGCAGCCTGTAGTACTGCCTGACCAAAGGCAGCATCCGCATCTCTTCTCACGTCTAGTTGATAAAACCTTGTAAACGTGTGGACTGATGACCACGTTGCCGCCTTGCATATCTGAGCCATAGAGATCTGATGGTGTGCTGCCCAAGAGGCGCCCATGGCCCTGGTAGAATGGGCCTTTACCGACAACGGAGGAGGCAACCTCTTCAACCCGTAGGCTTGAATGATTAATTGTCTAATCCATCTCGAGATGGTGGATTTTGCAGCTGCCTGCCCCTTCTTGGGGCCATCTGGTAGAACGAATAACACATCTGTTTTCCGGATCTTTTCTGTAGCTTTAAGATAGGCCTTCATGGCCCGGACAATATCCAAGGTATGCAGCAACCCCTCCTTTCTAGATGTAGGTTTTGGAAAGAAGGATGGAAGTACCAAATCCTGGTTCAAGTGAAATTTGGATATAACCTTTGGTAGAAAGGAAGGATGGGGCCGGAGAACTGCCCTGTCCTTATGCAGAACGAGATATGGTTCCTTACACGATAAGGCTGCTAATTCTGACACTCTCCTGGCCGAAACTATGGCGACCAAGAAAACCAACTTTCTTGTCAGTAAGAGTAAAGGAATCTCAGCCAACGGCTCAAAAGGCTGTTTCTGTAGAGTGGACAGGACAAGATTTAAGTCCCATGGACAAATTGGTGACTTGACAGGAGGATTAATACGCAAGACCCCCTGTAAGAAGGTCTTTACCAGCGAGTGGGTGGCCAGCGGCCTCTGAAACCACACTGACAGAGCTGAGATCTGTCCCTTGATTGTGCTTAGTGCCAGGCCTTTATCCACTCCTAGCTGGAGAAAACTTAACACCCTATCAATAGTATATTTGCGGGAATTCCATCTTTTGGATTCACACCAGCCTACGTAGTTCCTCCACACCCTGTAATAAATCACCCTGGAGACCGGCTTCCTAGCCCTAATCAGGGTAGGAATTACCTGCCTAGACAGGCCTCTATCCCTGAGAATCAGGGATTCAGCCTCCAGGCCGTCAAATTTAGACGCTGTAATGTAGGGTGGAGGATCGGGCCTTGTGAGAGTAGGTCTGGTTGTAGAGGGAGAGTCCAAGGGTCTCCCACTGCCATCTTCAGGACTAGTGAGTACCAAGTCCTCCGGGGCCAAGCCGGAGCTACTAGAATGACTGGCTTGTTCTCCACTCTGATCTTGCGCAACAGGCGCGGGAGTAACTGTAGTGGAGGGAATGCATATAGAAGTCTGAATTGATGCCAAGGGCAAACCAACGCGTCGGTTCCGCAGGCCATAGGATCCCTCGCTCGCGACACGAACCTGTCTAGTTTCTTGTTGAACCTGGATGCCATTATATCTACGTCCGGCATTCCCCACCTCTGGCAGATTGTCTGAAAGACCTGGGGATGCAGAGACCACTCCCCTGGCAACAGACTCTGGCGACTTAAGAAGTCTGCCTGCAGGTTGTCCACTCCGGGAATGAATATCGCCGAAATGCAGGGTACATGAACCTCTGCCCATTGAAAAATCAAGTTCACCTCCCTCTGAGCGGCCTGGCTCCTGGTTCCCCCTTGGTGGTTTATGTATGCCACCGCCGTGGCATTGTCTGACTGGATTCTCACCGGGAACCCCTTTAATCTGGAGGTCCAAGCCAGAAGGGCTAGGCGGGCAGCTCTGATTTCCAAGATATTGATGGGGAGCTGCCTCTCTGCTTTCACCCAAGTTCCCTGGCGGGAGAACCCCTCGAAGACCGCCCCCCAGCCTGCCAGGCTGGCGTCTGTGGTAACTACCTTCCAGACAACAGGGCTGAAGGATTTTCCCTTTAGAAGATTCTGAGGGTTCAACCACCAGGCCAGGCTTTGTCGGACCCTTGATGATAGCGTCAAAGGGGACTCTAAGGCATGTGCCCTCTTGCCCCAGGCTGCTAGAATGGCTGCCTGTAGGACGCGAGTGTGGATCTGAGCGTATGGTACTGCCTCGAATGTGGCCACTAGCTTGCCTAGTAATCGCATACACAGGCGAATAGTTGGACTTTTCTTGTTTAGAACCAACTGAACCAACCCCTTGATAGCTTCGATCTTTACAAGGGGCAGGAACACCTTTTGATGTTCTGTGTCTAACCTCATGCCGAGGTATTCCAACTGCTTTGTAGGCTGGAACGCTGACTTTCCCCGGTTCAGGACCCAGCCGAATTCTTCGAGGTACTGAACCGTGAGGTTTACTGCCTTTTGCAGACCCGGCCGTGAGTGATCTATGATTAAAAGGTCGTCCAAGTATGCTAGGACTGTGACCCCTTGGATCCTTAAATTGGCCAGAATTGGGGCTAGGATCTTCGTGAATACCCGGGGGGCCGTGGCCAGCCCGAAGGGGAGCGCCCTGAATTGGAAGTGTCGCTGCCCCACCGCGAAGCGTAAAAACCTTTGATGCGACTGAAAAATTGGTACATGAAGGTAAGCATCCTTTATGTCTATGGAGGCCAGAAAATCGTCCTTCTGAAGCGCGGCGGCTGCTGACCGGATGGATTCCATCCGGAAGGAACGAACCCTTAGGTAACCGTTTAACCTCTTTAGGTCCAAGATTGGCCTGACATCGCCGTTGGGCTTTGGTATGACAAAGAGGTTGGAATAGAAACCTAGGCCTTGCTCTTGGGCTGGCACTTCTATAATTACGTCCTGGCAAAGCAGGTGATCCAAAGCTGCCAGCATTGAGGCCTTCCTCGCTGGATCCCTTGGTAGCCTTGATTCTTGAAAATGAGGCGGAGGATACCTTAGAAATTCCAGTCTGTAACCTGTGGTTACAGATGCCCGGACCCATTTGTCGGGGATCTTGGCTTCCCAAACTTCTGCGAAGAAACGAAGCCTTCCCCCCACCCGCAAGAGTGGGGGCGCCCCTTCATAAGGCAGACTTAGGGGCTGTCTTTGACGGCTTGCGATACCACGGCCTCTTACCCCCAGGGGTCTGTCCCTGCGATCTACTGTTAACGTTGGATCGTGCAGGCGGCCGTCGATACTGCCTGGAATTTGAGGGCCCCGAGACAGGAAAGAGCTGCCTTTTAAATGTAGGAGCCCGGAATGTCTTTTTGACCGGTAAAAGGGTACTTTTGCCATTTGAAATAGTCTGAATATATTTATCCAGATCCTCTCCGAAGAGTCGTCCTCCATGGAAGGGAAACCCTGCCAGAAGCTTTTTGCATGGGGGCTCCGCCGCCCAGTTCTTCAACCATAAGAGCCTTCTCATGTGCACCAAACATAGTGATAAACGAGAGGCCTGCTGGATGGAATCTTTTATAGCATCTACCGCAAAACACAGAGCTCTGGGAATGTCAGAAAACTCTTCTGCTTGTTGGGTAGGCATGTCCCTTAACATTTCCTTTGTCTGGTCTTTTAATGCCTGACAAACTCCAATTGCAGCTACCGCTGGCTGCACCACTGCTCCTGCCGTAGCAAAGGATGCTTTTAAAAGTGTCTCTAATCTTTTATCAACTGGATCTTTAAACATGTGTATGTTTTCCACCGGGCAAGTTAGTGATTTATTCACACATGAGATGGCTGCATCCACTACTGGGAGCCTCCACCTCTTGGAGAACTTTTCCTCCATGGGGTAAATGACCGCAAACCTTTTCGGTGGCAGAAAAATCCTGTCCGGCCGTACCCAATCCCGAAAGATCAATTCCTCCAAGAGAGGATGGACCGGAAAAAAACTGCGTTGTTTAACGGAGCTTTCAAAGAGCCCAGAGAGGATACCGGAGGAACCTGAGGCTCTGGCAATGGTAAACTAAATGCCGAGCGGACCATGTCCGTCAAAGACTGTACCCACAGTCTTTCTGTCTGGGAGTCTGAAAATGGTTCCTCAGAGGCAGATCCCTCAATCCCTGAACCCTCTTGGTTCAGGTCTAGTTGATCCTCCTGTGATTCCAATTCCTCTGGAGAGAGAATCTCAGCATCTGAGGATACACCTCCTGGTGATGGGGATCTAACCCGTTTCTTACCAGGAATAGCTCTAGCGATCAATGTTGCTATTCTCTCTTCTAGCCCCCCTAGGGATACGGCTAGCATCTCCTCTGTGATGAACACAGGGCTGGGCTGATCTGGGCCAGCCTCCGCACCAGATCCCCCTAATGGCTCATCCAAGGCGCTTCTTAAATTAATAAGTTGCGGGGAAAGTATCGGCATATCAGAATCAGAAAGGGAACCCTTTTGTTTTTTGGTCTTTTTTGTACCCTTTGACCCCGAACCCTTGGAAGCCATAATACAAAATCGAGGGACTCCGCCCACACAACAGACTGTAGTGGGCAGGAGTACAAAAATCAGAGTTTAGGGGACAATAGACCACGAATGCCCAAAAACTGATGAGATCCCGTATGTTCTTTTTCTTTTTTTTTTTTTTTTTTTAAATATATTATATATTTTCTTTTGACAACATACAGTGACCCCAAACTAAGTTTGCCAGCCTCCAAACCTGCTGCAAAAAAGGGGGATTTCTTGGCTTAACAAAAAGGTATTGGAACAAAGTCCACATGTACTACCCCTCTTCCGCCACCGGGAGTCACTGTTCTGCCGCTCTGCGTCCTCTCCTCTGAAAATCAGCCTCAGACTGAGCACTGACAATGCCTGCTGTCTATAACAGCACAAAGGCGCGCCCCTGTATGACGCCGCAGGCACGCCCCCCCCCGCCCTCCTGTGTGAACGGCGCGAAAAAACGTCCATAAGACGTGCGCGCGCGCGCACGCGCGCGCGCGTATGCCGGAAACAGGAGGAACATGGAGGAGCCGCGCTGCTGGAGATCCAGGAACGCAGAAACAGGCGGCAGATTCAAACCCCCGGCCAGGTAGGACTCTCCAAAGGCGCCTAGGGATCCTTACTAGCCCTAGGAAGAACAGCAGGTTTAGCTAGCACACATATTTAGACAGGGGGACCTAGTGATGGGGGGGAAAAGGTGTCATCCTGTCTCTCTTTAGACATAGTGAACAAGGTTGCCCATGCAGAGCATACTTAGGCTATCCCCCCTTTTAGGTTACCCCGGAGAGCCTGCTGTCGAACCAAGTCCCGCAGGCTCCCCCTTACCTGCTCCATGCTGCAGGATGTTTGTCCAGCAAACTGATCCAATCTTCTCCCATCTCCGTGGGTAGCGTAGTAGACCTTCAGGCCCTGGGGTCCTATGAAGGTACCCACTGTCCTGGACCTATATAGCACCCTGGCAAACAGGAACTTATGGTTTTTACAAACTCCAAGTCCTGGGCCCAGGGTCCAGCCCTCCAAAGAGGAGCATTATAGGCAAAACCCCACGGCTTGGGGC
This sequence comes from Rana kukunoris, assembly GCA_029574335.1. Taxonomy (NCBI): domain Eukaryota; kingdom Metazoa; phylum Chordata; class Amphibia; order Anura; family Ranidae; genus Rana; species Rana kukunoris. Next base: position 479,182,188 of record CM056049.1, on the reverse strand, counting down.
CCGGGTACTGTCCACTTTGGCACTGAGGCTCCTTGGACAGATCCGGTTAGCCCGCCCTTAATCCCAAGGATGTGGAGCAAAGCTATTCCGTGACCAACACCTAAGACACTGGCGAAAAAACTGAGGGACTCCCTCTAGGGGAGGGGGTTATATAGGGAGGGGACTTCCTGTTTGAGATTGCCAGTGTCCACACCTGAAGGTACTCCATATAACCCACATAGTAATGAATATGCCGCTCTGTGTCCCGTGATGTACGAGAAAGAAATCCTGCTAAAAGCCTTTTGCAGGGTGCCTCTGCTGACCAGCCACGGATGCCAGCCTGTCAGGTTGGGGGGCAGTTCTAGAAGGACAGACCCAGCAGGGACAGTGGTCGGAGGCAGAAAAACTGCTTCCCATCAATATCCTAGAGATCAGAGCTGCTCGGCTGGCCCTGGTCGCCTGGACTCTTCCCCTTCAGGGTCTGCCAGTAAGGATACAGTCCGACAATGCCACTGCGGTGGCATACATAAACCACCAGGGGGGCACGAGGAGTCTAGCGGCTCAAAGGGAAGTAAACCTGATTTTCTCATGGGCCGAAGCCCATGTACCCTGCATCTCGGCGGTGTTCATCCCAGGGATAGACAAATCTCAAGCTGATTTTTTGAGTCGTCAACAGTTGCTCCCGGGGGAGTGGTCTCTTCACCCCCAGGTATTCCAAGAGATTTGCCAAAGATTCGGAGTTCCAGATGTGGACATTATGGCAACAAGATTCAACAAAAAGTTGGACAAATTCATATCCCGAGCCAGGGATCCCTCGGCCTACGGGACCGATGCGTTGGTTTGCCCCTGGCACCAGTTTTCTCTCCTGTATGCGTTCCCTCCACTGCAGACGATTCCCCGCCTTATACGGAGGATCAGGGTGGAGCGCAGGCCTGTGATCCTGGTGGCCCCAGCCTGGCCCAGGAGGGCTTGGTACGCACTCATCGTGAGGATGTCAGTAGGGGCACCGTGGCCGCTCCCCCTGCGCCCAGATCTGCTGTCTCAGGGCCCAATCTGCCACCCTGCTTCACAGCAGCTAAATTTGACGGCTTGGCGGCTGAATCCCTAATTCTTAAGGGCAGAGGCCTTTCAGCTCAGGTCATATCTACGTTGATTCAGGCTAGGAAACCAGTCTCTAGAAATATTTATTACAGAGTCTGGAGGACCTATGTGGAGTGGTGCGAGTCTCAAAAGTGGCATCCTCGAAAGTTTTTTATTGACAGGATCTTGCGATTCCTCCAGGTTGGCGTTGACAAAGGGTTGGCTCTTAGTACTCTAAAGGGGCAGGTGTCGGCTTTATCGATATGGTTTCAAAGACCCTTGGCCACCCATTCGCTTATGAAAACCTTCTTGCAGGGGGTCTTGCATGTGAATCCCCCTATTAGAGCTCCCCCTCTGCCCCTGGAATTTAAATCTGGTCTTGTCAGCTTTACAAAGACAGCCGTTTGAACCTCTGACAGAAATCCCTCTTGTGCTGCTAACCCGAAAGTTGGTTTCTTGGTGGCTATGGCTTCGGCCAGAAGGGTCTCCGAGCTGGCAGCCTTGTCATGCAGGGAGCCGTACCTGATTCTGCATAAGGACAGAGTGGTTCTGCGGCCTCAACCTTCTTTCCTTCCTAAGGTCATATCCAGTTTTCACTTGAATCAGGACCTAGTCCTACCATCCTTCTTTCCTACTCCCCAGTCCAGAGAGGAAAGACTGCTTCATACTTTGGACGTGGTTCGAGCCATGAGGGTCTATCTCAAGGCTACAGAGAAGATTCGGAAAACAGATGTGCTTTTTGTTCTTCCGGATGGCCCCAAGAAGGGTCAGCCGGCTGCCAAGTCTTCCTTGGCTAGGTGGATTAAGCAGCTGATTTTTCAGGCATATGGTCTGAAGCGCGTTCCACCTCCCTTATCAGTTAAAGCCCATTCTACGAGGGCCATGAGTGCCTCCTGGACGGCACACCATCAGATCTCTATGGCGCAGGTTTGCAAGGCGGCAACCTGGTCTTCCGTACATACGTTTACTAAATTTTATAAGTTGGAAGTCGCAAAGGGTACGGACGCAGCATTTGGGCAGGCGGTCCTACGGGCGGCAGTATAGAATCCTCTGGCCCGGTTCACGCCCCCTTTTTTCTGTTGGTGGAGCTACTTTACTTCCTGATAATTTTTTGTTTGGCTATTCTTGGCCTTACGGTCTCCCTCCCTTCATGGAGCATTGCTTTGGGACATCCCATATGTAATGGCTATGCGCTCTGTGTCCCGTGATGTACGATAAAGAAAAAAGGATTTTTAATAAACAGCTTACCTGTAAAATCCTTTTCTTGAAGTACATCACGGGACACAGAGCTCCCACCCCTCTTTTGGGGAACATTGTGTAACCTTGGAGGAATTGCTTGCTACAAAACTGAAGCACTCCCAGTGGGAGGGGGTTATATAGGGAGGAAACTTCCTGTGAAATTGATTACACCAGTGTCCATCACCTGAAGGTACCCATATAACCCATATGTAATGGCTATGCGCTCTGTGTCCCGTGATGTACTTCAAGAAAAGGATTTTACAGGTAAGCTGTTTATTAAAAATCCTTTTTTTCTCCCCCAGCAGAGGAAGTCGGCAGCGGCGGCCGGCGATTGGCTGTTCCCGGCCGTGCTGCATTCTGGGTATTGTAGTCTGGAGGGGACGAATGGAGCGTTTTTTTGCGATGCTAGGGGACAGAATGGAGCCGGGAGCACTCTGCTGGTGGGCCCTGAAGAGGTGGCAGTAATCGACAGCTCATCATTGGTTAGCTGGGCACTGTTGGGCACTTATGAGGTGGAAATGATAGACAGCTTGGCACTGATGAGGTGGAAGCTTGGCACTGGTGGGTACTGAATGACAGCTTGGCACTGGTGGGCACTGAATGACAGCTTGGCACTGAGCTTGGCACTGGTGGGCACTAATGGACTTGGCACTGGTGGGCACTGATGGACTTGGCACTGGTGGGCACTGAATGACAGCTTGGCACTGATGGACTGGGCACTGGTGGGCACTGATGAGGTGGCAGTGATGGACAGCTTGGCACTGAGACAGCTTGGTACTGAGCTGGGCACTGGTGAGGTGGCAGTGAATGACAGCTTGGCACTGGTGGGCTGCACTGGTGGACTTGGCACTGGTGGACTTGGCACTGGTGGACTGCATTGATGGACACCAATAAGGTGGCACTGGTGGGCACCAATGAGGTGGCACTGACAGGCTGAACTGCTAGGCACTATTGAGGTGGCACTTATGGACTGCACTGGTGGGAACTGATGAGGTTTCACTGACCGGCACAATTGGACACTGATAGGCTGCACTGGTGGGCACTAATGAGGTGGCACTGAATCTGATGAGGTTGCATTGACAGTCTGCTTTGGTGTGGACTAATGGGCTGCACTATTGGGCACTGACAGGCTGCACTGATGGACACTGACAGGCTGAACTCGTGGGCACTAGATTTTCTGAGATGAAGAAAAAACAAAACAACACAACAACATATATCGGCCATCCCGATTTCTAAATATCGGCATTGGCATCGGCCAGAGAAAAACCCATATCGGTCGACCTCTAGCGGAGTGCATTCGATATCACTCCGCCTGTGAGAGAATGCGCCGTACAGATGAAGCAGTGGCTTTCTCTCTACTACAGCCACTGCATTCTCTGTACGGCGCCTTCTCTCACAGGCGGAGTGCATTTGATATCACTCCGCCTGTGCGCGCTGGGATCAAAAAATGTCCACAGTGACGCCGCAGGCCGCCCACGGGCCCAGGCCCCAGCAGCACCACAGAGCCCAGCAGCACCACAGAGCCCAGCAGCCCCACAGAGCCCAGCAGCCCCACAGAGCCCAGCAGCCCCACAGAGCCCAGCAGCCCCACAGAGCCCAGCAGCCCCACAGAGCCCAGCAGCCCCACAGAGCCAGGGATTAAGGTGAGAGATTGCATTGTGCTTTTTGGGGGGTGAGGGACTGCAGATTGTGTTTTGGGGATTGGGGGAATCGCATTGTGGGGATTGTGTTTTTGTATCTACCATGACACAAAAACTTATACGTCTGGCATGCATTTTTTGACAAAATGTTTGACCAAATATAACAGGCTAATTTTTAAAGTTGATCATTTTGTACGGCCCCCGAATGATTTTACAAAAATCCAAATGGCCCTTGGCAGAAAAATGGTTCCCCACCCCTGCTCTAAACCAAGCACATGCTTTTCATAATTTATTATTGTGCACTTTATCAATTGAATGACACGGTTTATTATTATCATTAAGTATTTCACTAACCACATTGTCTAATTGTACCCTTTATTATTTCAATAAATACTAGTCATTACTAATTTTAGGTGCAGCATTAGGACTATTTAGTTATTTGCTATTTGGCACCGTTACCCTATCACTCCCCCCCCAAGCACATACCAAAAAGCCAAAAATGATTCATTATTTATGAGGGGTACTATGACTAACAGTGATAACATTTGGAATAATTAAAAACAATTAGCTGTGGAGAGTAAATTGCTACCCCTCTTTACTGTGCCACAGTGCACACATTTAGTATAATTTACACTAATTGGCAATGATCTCATGCAGTGTGGGCAAGGATTACAAAATAGTCTGGTTGTCGGTTATAGGTGCTGAGCTAGTTAGCAGCCTTGCCAACCTCAGAAACAAAGAAAAAAAGGTGAGGTTATTTTTAGAAAGTTGTCATCAAAACTTGTGTGGGTGAATGTTTTGCCCATTGCTTTAGATTGTACCAACCTGTTTGTCAAGGAACTCCCGTGTATCCTTCTCAATATGTCCTTCATATAGATTTGTAGTCATGTTCATTAGTCCAATTTTAGACAGGCCAAAGTCCGTAAGCTTTATGTGCCCAAGAGATGTGATAAGCAAACTGCAAAGATAGAGAAAACCGATTAAAGCCCTGTACACACAGCCAAATTCTTGTCAGGAAAAAAGTTTTTTTTCCTGACGAGATTCCTGGCAAGATTTTCTTGCCAGCTGAGTGTACACACGTACGATTCAAAAGAACCGCCGTTCTTTTGAATGGCACGAACGCGGTGACGTCATGGACTACAAGGAGCATGCACTCGTCACATTCAATGTCGTCGCCGCCATCTTGCTTCACCCTACATATGCCTTGGAAGCTACCGCGCATGCGTCAAGGTCATTTAGAGCATGTGCGGATTTCCATGGAGGCAGGCAAGTATACACAGGCTTAGGTTTCTCGGCAGGAAAACACTGCTGAGAATCTCACAATGAGAAAAAAAGAGCAGGTTCTCTATTATTCTAGTCGAGATTCTGGGCAGTTTTCTTGACGAGAAACCTCAAAGCCTCGTACACAACTCGGTTTACTCGGCAAGAGAGCTCTGCCAGCAGTTTTCTTGTGGTTTCTGGCCGAGAAAACCGTGCGTGTGTACGAGGCTTTAGAACATTACAACATTAGGTGCACATACTGATCGGCAGGAGATACTGAAAAGATAAATGCATCTCCACACATGCCTCACTGTCAGCTGGAATAGTGAAACATGAATAGTTTCTGCAGAAACATTAAACACAAGAAAATCTGCATAGATAGATTGCTGTATAAGATTTTACCAAAACATGCTGTCGTAAAGTCTAGACTACAAATAATATTCCAATCATGTCCTGTTTCATTTTTTTTATAAACAAATTTTAAACAAAATTACTAACTTGTCAGGTTTGAGGTCTCTATGAACAATCCCATAACTGTGTAGATATTCCAGTGCCAGGACCGTCTCTGCAAAATACATTCTGCTCATATCGACTGGAAGCGGCCCCATGTTCTTCAAAAGAGTGGCACAATCCCCACCTAGAAGAGAAACACAATGCTAGCTATGACCATACCATCTGATAAAATTAACAAACACAAATTAGAGGTTAACCTAATATTTTACTTTTTTTTATTAATTTTTTATTATCAGCATTTTTGAGGTATACAGTACCATTTTATTTACAGTCCGAGATAAAATGCATCATCTGATTTTTAAAGTGGACCTAGTTAACGTGGCTGGGTACGCGATTTCTGAATTGGTGCACAATGAGCATTATACTTACCTCCAAGTCTAAAGCCTCGTACACACGGTACGATTGTTTGCCAACCGATCATCTGATTTTTGTCAAAAGGGTGCGTGCCAGTATCTTGTCTTGCATACTAACGGTACACAATAGTCGTGCAACAAACACGAAAGTAGTGTCGTACTACAAGGAATTTCGTTTTTGGTGAGCATTCATTCTGAGCATGCGCGTTTGTACTTTCGATTTGTGTGACAAATGTGTGTACCAACGATACGAAAATCTGATGACAAACCATTGTCCGATGAAAATTTACTAGCCTGTCATCCAATATTTGTTGGACAATAATTGACAAAAGGAGTGTACTAACTGTCAGATTTAAGGACAACAGTCTGTAATAGACAATTCCCTGCCAAGAATCGGATTGTGTGTACAAGGCTTAAGATTCAAAAGTGTTGGCCTGCAAATGGCTGGATGCTGGGCGAACAACGCAAAAACTCTCTTACATAATCTAACGTGTAAAAGAAATGTACTATGTTTATTTAGTGAACTTGAAGTAATTGCCACTATCTTTCTATAGTACAGTCTGATTGGCTGAGTTTTATTTCATCTGATGAATACAAATCCGTCACCTTGGGGGAATAACCTCCACTTTATTTAATTCTCTTGATCCATTTATATAACGGCAGACCCCTTCTCTTCATTCCTTCCCCATTTACTTTCCCTTAGTTATATTCAGAATGTTGTTATTTACTTTGTTTGTTTCAATATTCTGGTTTAGCCTGCGGCCTGGATTCATGGAAAAATCAGGAATCTAGACTGTATGCTCTTCGTTGATTTCTCTAATATATGCTCTAAATTGTTTGGTTTTCAACGTTTGATATGCTTACCTTATCCAAGCCATGTATTAAGATGTTACTTTACTGTTATCGTGTCTTTCTGACACTGCATTCTTCTGTTACATAACACGGCTGCGTCCGTGTTTCCTTGTCTTTTTCACTGTATTATTTAAATTGTTCTTGTTTGAATTATTATTAATAAAAATCATTACAACAAAAAAAATCTTTCTATAGTACAAATCTTGAAGAGACAAGATAGTGGATCTAATGCCGCGTATACACAATCAAAAAAATGAGATTGCGCTAAATATTATAAATAAGTGATTTGAAATGCTGATTAAGCATGTGCACAGATAAATAAGTCCATCAACATATATAAAGTTTATAATCCAGTGATCCCACGGGTGCTGACAAATCAACTTGGAAAAGTGTGGTATAGATGAAACCTCCACCGAAATCACATATAGCCTCTTACCAAAAAGACATGATATATAAGCCTGATACGATCTATGATGCCAGGTGATGGTCACTAGGAAGCTCCACTGCATACAGCCTGGTTTACAGATGTAAAGTGTCTCCCGACGGGTCATCAACAGGCAACAGGCACATATAAAACACAAGGCTTCACATAGCATAAAACCCTTTTTATTGAGAATAAAAAGAGACGACTTGCACTTACATCAAGAGTGAAGAAGCATCGCATAAAACACAGCAGCCGGCTGGCTTGGAACAAACAGCCCGTATTCCGGGTAGAGCGATTGGAGCACGCGGTGACGTCAGAACGTCTCCTCCCTACGTTTCGTCTGAAAGACTTGGTCACGGGATACAGGCGGCGTTCTGACTCACCGCAATAACTGTAAACAGACGTCACATGCAGCCTCGATGTGGATGAAGACACCCCACCGCACTGTCGCCATATTAGTTACTGGATAGAGTTAGGCATAATGCGCGAGGTGAACCGCGCGTCGCCCACACTCAAAATTACATGAAAAAGGAAAAAATAAAAACTACAATAGCTATTTAAAATGCATAACGCGGAAATGATTCCAAAAGGATTTGTACTATAGAAAGATTTTTTTTGTTGTAATGATTTTTATTAATAATAATTCAAACAAGAACAATTTAAATAATACAGTGAAAAAGACAAGGAAACACGGACGCAGCCGTGTTATGTAACAGAAGAATGCAGTGTCAGAAAAGACACGAAACAGTAAAGTAACATCTTTAATACATGGCTTGGATAAGGTAAGCATATCAAACGTTGAAAACCAAACAATTTAGAGCATATATTAGAGAAATCAACGAAGAGCATACAGTCTAGATTCCTGATTTTTCCATGAATCCAGGCCGCAGGCTAAACCAGAATATTGAAACAAACAAAGTAAATAACAACATTCTGAATATAACTAAGGGAAAGTAAATGGGGAAGGAATGAAGAGAAGGGGTCTGCCGTTATATAAATGGATCAAGAGAATTAAATAAAGTGGGAGGGATGTTATGATAGAAGAAACCTTATTGATCTCATCTGTCTAACTGCTTTTCGATGACTGTCAGTGGTAATGTACACCAGGCCTTGAATGCGCTGCTCAGTATAAATTTAGGGCACCACTCTGTGCTGCGATGATGCGACTCCCGTGTACATGTGTAGGAGTGACATCATTGCGGTCTGGCCATTTAAACAGCCGAACAGACTAACCCCAGAAGGAAGCCTGAAAGCAGATGGAAGCACCCTTGACCAGCAGAAGTGCTGACAGCAGAGCGCAGGAGGGCATTGGTTGACAGGCAAGTAAGTATGTCATAATGTGTTAACATGCTCATTTAAAAAAATAGGGTTTAACTCCGCTTTAAAATTCCAGTCATGGTTTTTTCCACATACCATTATGGAGATTCTCTTTCACTTCCTCTCCTGTAGAAACAGGAATAAGGGCTCTTTCAGTAATGATCCGCCCCGTGAACCTCCATTTGCTCAGCGGGGATCGCTCGGCGGATGACAGGGCGGTCCCCGCACACTGTACAAGGACCGCCCTGTATTTTCTCCGCTTTCCCCTATGGGGGGATTGAATGAACATGGACCGTCTGTCGGTTTTCATCCGACCCGATCCGAAAGACGGATGGAAAAGTAGGTTTTTCCTCCGTCACACTTTGGCGGATCGGAGCGTGTCGGATGTCAACGGGCATGTCACCGCTGACATCCGCGGCTCCATAGGAGGAGCACGGAGCGCCCGTTCAGGTTTGCCTACAAAAACCGGCAGGCGGATCTGAACGGGCGCTCCGTGTGAAAGAGCCCTAAAGAGAAATTTTTACACAAGTGAGAAAAAAAAAAAAAAAAAAAAACTCATAGGACAGCTACCCAAAAATAAGTGCCACCACTGGTAGATTTTCCAACTATTACTGTTCTGTTGAAAAATCCTGGGAATTTCCTTAAAGGGGAGGTTCACCTAAAAATAAACTTTTAACATTGCATTTATGAGATTAATGACAATTAGAATTGGCTGTTTTTTTTTTTTTTAAATACGTCCGTACATACCGTTTCCTATATGTATTCTCACAGCCGCTTCCAGGTATGATCGTTGAGGCTGGGCGTTCCTAATTGATTGACAGGCATCCGACCGACGCATACAGCGCGTCACGAGATGCCGAAAGAAACTGAACGCGGTGCGGCTCTATAGGGCACCTGCGCACGATGTCGGCTTCTTTCGGCATCTCGCGACGCGCTGTATGCGTCGGTCGGATGCCTGTCAATCAATTAGGAACGCCCAACCCCGACCATCATACCCGGAAGCGGCTGTGAGAATACATATAGGAAACCGTATGTACAGACGTATTTTTAAAAAGAAAACAGCCGATTCTAATTGTCATTAATCTCATAAATGCAATGTTAAAAAAAGGATTTTTAATAAACAGCTTACCTGTAAAATCCTTTTCTTGGAGTACATCACGGGACACAGAGCGCATAGCCATTACACTTGGGTTATATGGGTACCTTCAGGTGTGGACACTGGTGTAATCAATTTCACAGGAAGTTTCCTCCCTATATAACCCCCTCCCACTGGGAGTGCTTCAGTTTTGTAGCAAGCAATTCCTCCGAGGTTACACAATGTTCCCCAAAAGAGGGGTGGGAGCTCTGTGTCCCGTGATGTACTTCAAGAAAAGGATTTTACAGGTAAGCTGTTTATTAAAAATCCTTTTTTCTTTATCGTACATCACGGGACACAGAGCACATAGCCATTACACTTGGGATGTCCTAAAGCAATGCTCTATGAAGGGAGGGAGACCGTAAGGCCAAGAATAGCCAAATAAAAACATTATCAGGAGAAAAAATAGCTCCACCAACAGAAAAACAAGGGGGCGTGAACCGGGCCAGAGGATTCTATACTGCTGCCCGTAGGACCGCCTGCCCAAATGCTGCGTCCGTAGCTTTTGTGACGTCCAACTTATACTATTTAATAAACGTATGTACGGAAGACCAGGTTGCCGCTTTGCAAACCTGTGCCATAGAGATCTGATGGTGTGCCGCCCAAGAGGCACTCATGGCCCTCGTAGAATGGGCTTTAACTGATAAGGGAGGTGGAACGCGCTTCAGACCATAGGCCTGAAAAATCAGCTGCTTAATCCACCTAGCCAAGGAAGACTTGGCAGCCGGCTGACCCTTTTTGGGGCCATCCGGAAGAACAAAAAGCACATCTGTTTTCCGAATCTTCTCTGTAGCCCTGAGATAAAGCCTCATGGCTCGGACCACGTCCAAGTATGAAGCAGTCTTTCCTCTCTGGACTGGGGAGTAGGAAAGAAGGATGGTAGGACTAGGTCCTGATTCAAGTGAAAACTGGATATGACCTTAGGAAGGAAAGAAGGTTGAGGCCGCCGAACCACTCTGACCTTATGCCGAATCAGGTACGGTTCCCTGCAAGACAAGGCTGCCAGCTCGGAGACCCTTCTGGCCGAAGCCATAGCCACCAAGAAAACCGACTTTCGGGTTAGCAGCACAAGAGGGATTTCTGTCAGAGGTTCAAACGGTTGTCTTTGTAAAGCTGACAAGACGAGTTTTAAATTCCAGGGGCAGAGGGGAGCTCTAATAGGGGGATTTACATGCAAGACCCCCTGCAAGAAGGTTTTCACAAGCGAATGCGCGGCCACAGGCCTTTGAAACCATATCGATAAGGCAGACACCTGCCCCTTTAGAGTACTAAGAGCTAATCCCTTATCAACGCCAACTTAGAGGAATCGCAAGATCCTGTCGATAAAACTTACGAGGATGCCCTCTTTGAGACTCGCATCACTCCCCATAGGTCCTCCAGACTCTGTAATAGATATTTCTAGAGACTGGTTTCCTAGCCTGAATCAACGTAGATATGATCTGGGCTGAGAGGCCTCTGCCCTTAAGAATTAGGGATTCAGCCGCCAAGCCATCGAATCTAGCTGCTGTGAAGCAGGGTGGCATATCGTGCCCTGAGATAACAGGTCTGGGCGCAGGGGGAGTGGCCCCGGTGCCCCTACTGACATCCTCACGGCCAGGCTGGGGCCACCAGGATCACAGGCCTGTGCTCCACCCTGATCCTTCGTAGAAGGCGGGGAATCATCTGCAGTCGAGGGAACGCATACAGGAGAGAAAACTGGTGCCAGGGGCAAACCAACGCATTGGTCCCGTAGGCCGAGGGATCCCTGGCTCAGGATACGAATTTGTCCAATTCCTTGTTGACTCTCGTTGCCATGATGTCTACATCGGGAACTCCGAATCCTTGGCAAATGTCTTGGAATACCTGGGGGTGAAGAGACCAATCCCCCGGGAGCAACTGTTGAAGATTCAAAAATCTGCTTGAGAATTGTCTATCCCTGGGATGAACACTGCCGAGATGCAGGGTACATGGGCTTCGGCCCATGAGAAAATCAGGTTTACTTCCCTTTGAGCCACTAGGCTCCACGTGCCCCCCTGGTGGTTTATGTATGCCACCGCCGTGGCATTGTTGGACTGTACCCTTACTGGCAGACCCTGAAGGGGGAGAGTCCAGACGACCAGGGCCAACCGAGCCGCTCTGATCTGTAGGATATTAATGGGAAGCAGTCTTTCTGCCTCCTATCACTGTCCCTGCTGGGTCAGTCTTCCTAAAATTTTCCATGTGATGGGGCAAAAGGATTTCCCCTTTGACAAATATTGAGGGACCAGCCACCAGAACAGGCTGCGCCGGACCCCTGAGAGAATTAACGGACTAGTGCCTGCATGGACTTGTTTCAAGCAGGGAGAATGGCTGCCTGGAGAACTCTGGTATGGATCTGGGCATAGGGCACTGCTTCGAAGGCGGCCACCCTCCTCCTCAGCAGTCGTATGCCTAGGCGAATAGTCGGCCTCTTCTTGCCTAAGACTATTTGAACTGTTTGAGTCAATGACCTGACTTTTGCTTGAGGAAAAAATATCCTCTGGCCGACTGTATCTAGCCGAAGGCCTAGAATTCTAACTGTTTTGTGGGTTGCAACCTCGATTTTTCTTGGTTCAAAATCCACCCAAACTCCTCTAGATGCCGAACTGTGCGGACTACTGCATGATTGAGGTTGGAAGCTGATCTGTCGATAAGCAGGAGATCGTCCAGGTATACCAGGACCAAAATGCCTTCTGTCCTTAGGACGGCCAGCACCGGGGCTAACACCTTTGTGGATACCCGCGGAGCTGTTGCCAACCCGAAAGGGAGGGCTACGAACTGGAAATGACGTTGATCTATCATAAAATTAAGAAACTTGTGATGTGCCGGGTAGAATGGCATGTGCAGATAAGCATCCTTTATGTCTATAGATGCTAGAAAGTCGTCATGATGTAGGCTGGCTGCCACCGAACGTATGGATTCCATACGAAAGGTCTACATCTTAGAAAGCGATTTAGGAGTTTGAGGTCTAAGATAGGCCTGACGTCACCATTGGGTATTTATAAAAAAGGTTGGAATAGAATCCCAGACCCCATTCCTGGGTTGGTACTTCTACAATTATTCCTTGGAGCCAGAGGCGATTCAATGCCTTTACGAGAGAGGCCCTCTTTAATGGGCCGCTTGGAAGACTTTGACCCCCGAAAATGAGGAGGGGGGACTTCTCGAAACTCTAGTTTGTAGCCCGTGGCTACCAAGAACCGAACCCAAGAGTCAGGAATTCTGGCTTTCCACACTTCGGAGAAAAACCGAAGTCTTCCGCCCACCCAAGAGAGTGGGGGCGCCCCTTCATGAATCTGACTTGATGACAGGTTTAGCCGGCTTGCGAGACCATGGCCTCTTGTTTGCCGCGGCTTGTCCCTGTGGGCGGCTATTAAATGTTGAACGCCCGGGAGGCCGTCGATACTGACGGGAAGCTGAAGGGGCCGAGCCAGTAAAAGGCCCGTCGCTTAAACGCGGGCCCGCGCGGTCTTTTCTTGACCGGTAAGGAAAAACTTTTACCACTTGATATGGTTTGGATATATTTATAGTCTTCCACCCTGAAAGGGAAATCCTGCTAAAAGTTTTTTGCAGGGTGCCTCTGCTGATCAGTTCTTTAGCCACAAAAGACGACGCATATGAACCAACAGCAGAGATAGACGGGACGCCCGTTGAACGGAGTCCTTAATAGCATCTATTGCAAAGCAGAGAGCCCTTGGGAGGTCTGCTAATTCACGAGTCTGCTGAGCCGGCATGTCCTTTTAACAACTGTTTCTTTAAAGCCTGACAAACGCCAATGGCTGCCACTGCTGGCTGAACCACGGCACCTACTGTGGTAAACGAAGCCTTCAGTAGGGTCTCCAATTTTTTGTCGGCCGGATCTCTGAACATCTGGACATTTCCAACCGGACAGGTCAGGGATTTATTCACGCAGGAAATGGCCGCGTCCACAGTAGGGAGTGTCCATTTCTTTGCAAATTTTTCTTCCATAGGATAGAAAATAGTGAACCTTTTAGGAGGAAAAAGATCCTATCAGGTCGAGCCCAATCCTGAAAAAAACACGCTCTCCAGAAGGGGGTGAATTGGAAAAGACACCCAAGTTAATGGTGCCTTTAAAGAACCTAATGAGGATACTGCAGGGGCTAATAGTTCTGACACTGGAAGTTTTTTAAAAGCAGTGTGAACAATATCTGTCAGAGACTGGATCCACAGGCTCTCCGCTTGAGAAGCCGAAAAAATTTATCTAGAGTGGAACCCTCCATGTCTGACCCGTCGGGACTCTGGTCCGCTTGATCCCCTTGTGGGTCCTGTTCCTCCGGCGAGGAGACCCCGCATCTGAAAACACCAATCTAGGTGACGGGGATCTAGCCCGTTTGCCACCTGGCAAAGAGCGGGCAATCAAAGCCGTTAACCTTTCCTCTAGCCCACCCAGGGTGGTCGCTAGCATTTCTTCCGTTACGTAAACGGGAATAGGTGGATTGGGGGCCGCCTCTGCCCCCAGCACCCTCAATGGCTCCTGTAAGATGCTACTCGGTGGCCTATCTAGCGAGGGTGGGACCATCCTGACCCAAATCCTCTGACCCCGATGGAGACTTGTTTTTTGGCACCCTTTGCAGCCTTAGCTGGTCCTGATCCCTTGGGAGCCATTGCACAACCTTGAGACACCCCTGTAGCCAACACCCGACTGTTGTAGCTAGGAGTGAACAAATAAGATTTTTTCCACGCTCTAGAATGTGGCAATACCGAGGAAAACCTGTGAGTATTGCAACACCAATGCCCGTTAGCTGGAGCCCAAGGTAGACTCGGATGCTGCCGGATCTAAGGCTGAGTCCCTTTAAGAAAAAACCCCTTTTTTTTTTTCTTGGTCAAAGTGGACTTTAAGTCCAGACCTGAAGATCCACCAACCGCCACTAGGTGTCACTGCATGCCAAAAAAATGGCTCAGCTGCGCGCTCTGTGTCCTTTCTCCACCGCTCTCAGAAGGGAAAGACCAGCCGGCCCGCCCCCCCTATGCACGAGGACGCCATAAAAGACGGCGCGCACCCTCCCCACGCTGAAATCAACATGGAGGAAGCAGGGAGCAGAGGAGAAGCATGGACCAACGCCAGCAGCCCAAACTGACACCAGGTAAGCACTAATTCTCAATGTAGTGCACACATAGAGGAAGCTGTCCCCATAGGCTTCCTAAGAAACAGGAGTTTCACCAGCATTCCCTCTTTATAGTACGTGGGGGCTGCAGTATCCATGCTAACAGGCAAATCTGGGGGGAGTAGCAAAATATATATCTTAAACAAGCATACATATATCTACATGTTATCTGGGTAAACATTAGTACATCCCATCCTGCCTCAAAAGACATAGTGGAGATAGTGGCTGATGCACAAGCATACCATTAGCCAACCCAGAACCCCCAGGGGGATACCTACTGTCGAACCAAGTCCCGCAGGTTCCCTCTTACCTGCTCCACGCCGCAGGGTATTGCAAACTGCAAGAGGCCCAGCCTTCCCCCATCTCCGTGGGTATTGTCTTGGACCTTCAGGGACCGGGGTCCTGTGTTTAAGGAACCCACACCCCTGGACCTATATAGCATCCTGGCATCAGTGGCGTTTAGTTCTTGGAAGAGACTAAGGCACTGGAGCCCAGAATCCAGCCCTCCAAGGAGAGGCATTATAGGCAAAACCCCACTCCAGCAGGGCCCGGGTACCGTACACCTTGGCTTTGAAGCACTTCGGACGGATCCGGCTAGCTATCCTAGGTCCCGAGACCTCCGAGGGACAGCTAGACGTGACCAACACCTAAGACACTGGCGAAAAAACTGAAGCACTCCCAGTGGGAGGGGGTTATATAGGGAGGAAACTTCCTGTGAAATTGATTACACCAGTGTCCACACCTGAAGGTACCCATATAACCCAAGTGTAATGGCTATGCGCTCTGTGTCCCGTGATGTACGATAAAGAAAGTTTATTTTTAGGTTAACCTCCCCTTTAAGGGATGAAATGTCCCTAAAGATGGCACAGACTTTAGCAAAAAATCTGATAGAGGTTTTAACACCATGTCATTCTATCCAAAACCGAAAAAGAAAAGGTTTTGGCTTTAGATACACTTTAAAGCATACATCTGGGCAAAACAATATATGATGTTTAACACTGCAAGTACAGAAAAATAACTAGTGGTCCTGTCAAGAAACCCAGAACTGTTCAGTTTTGCAGTGTCATATACAGAATCAATATGTCTTAAGACATGAAGTCTCAGCGAAAAGCCTTATTGACAGATGATAAAAGTGGTTGTAAAGGCAAGAACTTTTTTCTTACCTTAATCACTTAAGGACCACCTTCTGCACATATACGTCGGCAGAATGGCACGGCTGGGCATAGGCACGTACAAGTACGTGCCCTTTAAGTGCCCAGCCGTGGGTCGCGCGCGCGCGCCTGTTACATAGTTAGCCAGGTTGAAAAAAGACACAAGTCCATCCAGTTCAACCATAAAAGCTTCGTGACCACGGCCGTGGGACTCTATCGCCGCGATCGGTCACAGGAGCTGAAGAACGGGGAGAGGTGTGTGTGTAAACACACCTTCCCCGTTCTTCACAGTGGCAATGTCACTGATCGTCTGTTCCCTGATATAGGGAAAGACGATAAATGATGTCACAAGTCCAGCCCCTACAGTCATTTTCACAGTAATCAATGCATTTTTATAGCACTTTATGGTCCCAAAAATGTGTCAAAATTGTCCGATGTGTCCGCCATAATGTCACAGTCACGAAAAAATAAATAAATAAATCGCTGATCACCGCCATTACTAGTAAAAAAAATGCCATAAAACTATTCCCTATTTTGTAAATGCTATAAATTTTGCGCAAACCAATCGTTAAACGTGTATTGCAATTTTTTTTACCAAAAATAGGTAGAAGAATAAGTATTGGCCTAAACTGAGGAAAAAAAAATTTTTTATATCTTTTTTGGGGATATTTATTATAGCAAAAAGTAAAAAATATAGAATTTTTTTCAAAAATGTCGCTCTATTTTTGTTTATAGCGCAAAAAATAAAAACCGCAGGAGGTGATCAAATACCACCAAAAAAAAACTCTATTTGTGGGGAAAAAAGGACGCCAATTTTGTTTGGAAACCACGTTGCACGACCGTGCAATCGTCACTTAAAGTGACGCAGTGCCGAATCGCATAAAGGGGCAAGGTCCTTTAGCTGCATAATGGCCTGGGTCTTAAGTGGTTAATGCATTCCATTCATGAAAGTGAAAAAAAAAGTCCCAGTATTTGCATCAACCCCTCATCTCCCTATATACTTACCTGTGTCCTATCTTGGTCCAGCACTGTGCTTGTCTGCAGCAGCACTGTCTCACAGGGCACAGAGACAGCAGGAACCACTGGCTCCTGCTGCTGTCAATTAAATGATGTGAGGAGGGAGCAGGGCCGAACCACACAGTGTCTATGGATGCACAAAGCCTGGCCCAGAAGTAAGCCCACATGACTGCCCCCATAGCAAGCAGCTATGAGAAATAGAAGAGGAGGAGCCAAGTTTGCCAGTGGTGTACCCCAAAAAAATTGGATTTTCGTACTCACGGCAAAATCCATTTCTCTTTCATTCATCGACAGACACAGTGTCTCCCTAATCTTGACTATTGGGGTATATCACCTACGCAGGAGTAGAACTAGGCAGAACAAAAAACACCTGGTTACGCCCATGGGCTGTCCTCAGTCAGTATATAACCCCCTCCCTGCTCTAGGTATTCAGTTTAGTAGCAAGCAGTAATAGAAGTATCAAAAACTCCATTGAGGGCTGGGTGCTGTGTCTATCGAATTTAGAGAAATGTTTTTTTTACGGTGAGTACAAAAATCCCATTTTCTCTTTCGTTTAGCGACAGACACAGCGCCTCCTTAATCTTGACCATTGGGATGTCCAAAAGCAGTGGCAAAAAAGCAGTGGCAAAAAAAAAAAATAAGGGTGGGTAAAATAACCCAAGTCCAACCACAAGAGCCACAACCAGGACAGGTATGCAGTGACGACCAGGTGGCCGCCTTGCAAACCTGTGATAGACGCTTGATGATGGAAGGCCCAAGAAGTACTAAGCCCTGAGATGAATGTGCCATGGCAGGGAAAGGAGGAACCCGATCCTTAATAGAATAGGCCCAAGTCACAGTCTGTCTGATCCATCTGGAGATTGCTGTAGGTGAGGAAGCGACCAGCACTTTCCTTGGTCCCTGTGAAACCAAAAAAAACAAAGAATCTGACCTCTGGAAGCACTCAGTGGCTGTCAGATACACCCCGAATCACACTAACCAATTCCAAGGTATGAAAAGCAAATTCCTTGGGATGAACTGGCTTGGGACACAAGGACGGCAACACAATGGCCTCATTCAAATCGAAGTCAGAGACAACCTTGGGCAGAAATGGACAGGGACGAAGAACCACTTCATTCCTATGATGTACTAAATAGGGAATACGACACATTATAATGGCCAATCGACTCACCAAGAAATGTACGCTTTCCATGTACGATGATATATCTTACTAGAAGTTGACTTCCTCACCTTCACCATAGTAGGGATCACTGATCCTGACAGAACTCTATCGCTCAGTGGCTGGCTTTCAATGGCTAGTCCTTTAAAACCAGTAATTGTAAAGCATGATGGAAGCTCGGCCCTCAGTACAACTGGTCCTCTCAGAGGTAGCTCCCAAGGAACATTTACGGCCACCAGAATGACCAGAAGACTTTCACCCTTGGTCCTTCGCACAGCAGAAGAGGAAGGTGTTGGCCCCTCAGTGGCACTAGGATGACTGCGGTGTCTACCAGAGGAACTTGCACTATTGCCACAAGCCTCAGTTACTTCCTGTGGAACTGAACCTGCTGAAGGGCGGATGTTTGAGAAGAAAAACTACTAACCTGGTCAGCGTTCACTCCAGCTTCAGACCCAGGTAACCCAATTTCCTGGACTGGGATAGAGGGGACCTTGGGTAGTTCGGACATCACCTCAACCATTACAGGAATTATACCCACACAAGGAGACACAGGGCCCCCCAAAATGGACAAACTCTGTCCCCCTTCTTTGGTATCCCAAAAGGTTAAAATTTGTGGACCCACTTGACGCTCACGAAAAAGGTCCATGAATCTGGAAACCAGCGAAGATGTCCCCCGCACCCCAGCAATGGCTGAGGGCAGACCTTCAAGCGGAAGGAGTCTTGTCAGTGAATCCAGAGAAGCCTGCTCTAGGCTTACCAGACCAAGATTGCTTGGAACTTGAGAGATCCGTTTCCCTTGTCTGGAGCAGGAGCCGAAAGAATTTCTTATGGGCCGAGAAGGAATGCCCCCCATCTGTATCGAAGCTCCTTCCCTTTCCTAGATTGAGGCAGGAAGGTACTCTTCCCCCCGTGACCCACTTAATGATGTCACTCACTACCCAGACCCTGGAGCAAAAGCTTGGCCTAATCAATCAGTTAGGGTCTGCGACACCAGGACCGAGGCCAAGAGTGGATGCATTTTGGAACCAGCCATAGTAAATATGCTGCGTGCCACAGCCTCTGCTTTCCTATCAGCTGGGTCCTTAAAGGATGGGGATTCCTCCACTGGAATTATGGTTTCTTAATTCAACCTGGAAACAGGACTGTGACTCGGACCAGAGCCCATTGGTATGTGACCCTGAGAGACGTTTAACCCGTGGAACAGCTTCTGTCCACTTCCGGCCGACCTAGCATGTAGTTGCCGTCTGCACACGCTCGCTGGCTGGACTGGGGAGACCACTGGATCTAGATTATCCAGTCAGTTGATTGCAGATCTTCCAGGAAAAAAGGCATGGAAGAAAGACAAAAGGCCAAATTTGTTAGGAGCAAAAGACCCCAGCAAGGAGCTAGGTCCTGAATAGACAGAAATAAACTGAATACCTAGAGCATGGATGGGGTTATATACTGACTAAGGACAGCGCATGGGCGTAGCCGGGTGTTTTTTGTTCTGCCTAGTCCTACTCCTGCAAAGGCGATATAACCCAATGGTCAAAATTAAGACCGTGCTGTGTCCAGTGATGAACAAAAGAGAAAAGGAGGTTTGGGGCAAATATATCTGTAGTGTTTTCTTTCTTTCTAAGTTCCGTGGCTTTCTCCTGCTCCGTTCTTCTGTTATCGGCATAACTTCTGACAAGTTCTCTGTCAACTGTGATAAAACCAGCCTGAAATTTGTGTCAGGGTGGGTGCTATAAATAGATTAGCAGAGAGCTGGTCTATTTCCTCCAATCAGCTGTCTCACGGGTGACAAGAATCCACACCCACAGGTAAATCAGGAAGAGAATATAAAGCTGAAGACAGCAGATATACATGTAAAATGTATGTAGGAGGATTGTTTCATCTCTGTATCATCTGAGGCTGTTCACTTCACTGGGTATGTGTGAGGGTATACATCCGCTTTAAAATAAAATGAAAAGCCTTTAAAACATCTTTAATGCCGATACCTGCATAATCTTGACAAACGCCATAGCTGTGATACCAAAGCACAGCATGATCAAGAGTTCTTATTATGTGTCAATCTGCTAAAAGCTATATCACCTTTTTTGTGCAGGTGTTCTCTGGGCGAGCCAGTATTATATGTTATGCAAACTTAACCTTGCTGTGACAAATATGATTATAATGTTATGCAAATAAACTGCTGTGACGCAAACGACATCTTACTGCCATATGCACAACTATTCTACTTCAACAGAAGAATGTGCTAGGGGAAAATTTGCATGAAAAGAGTTGGGTTTTTTGTACACATATGTATTATCTATAACTGACAGTTAACAGATTGCATTACATTGTAAGGCAAACAGACTTACAGACAGTGATATACCAGTAACTGCATGTGACATTTAGTCGATACACTGGATGTGTAAATTATCAAGTGCCACAATCAGGAAGCATTATAACTTTGGTGTACATCTAATAAACAGTAAAAAGCTGGTAAAAATACTTTTCGCTGTTTATTACAGTGTTCAAGTCTCAGTGATGTATTTAATAAATGATAAGTCCCTAAAAAGGGCATTTAAAAGAAGTATAGTCAAAGCTTTTTTGGCCATGTTTTTCCTATGGATCACGGGAGTGTGGTTCGTTCTGCACTCCTGTGATTCATTCTCAGCCGACAGCGGGCTGATGTCACAGAGCCGCTCCAGTCTCTAAAAAGATCCCAACCATATGGTCAGGACCCACTGCGGGCTCAGCCTCTCAGCAATCTGCCAAGAGCCTGAGCTAGCCCCCTTCACAGCCAGGTGCTCTAGTGAGCGTTGGAGAGGAGAGCAGGGAGTCGCTGACCAGCAGTCACAGCCCTCTGCTCAAAGTGGAGGGGAGAACTGAGCGATCAGGGGTGTTTTATCACTCAAGTTCTCAGTGTAAAAGTGGCGGGGGACAGATGTGGCATCAGATGGACCTGCTTAATAAACTGTGAAAGGCTAAAAGGCTGCTACATCATATTCAGTTCACACCAGCGGACATGCATTATGATGTTTATAATGCGAATGCGATGTGCACCCGTGCTGCAATGCATTTCAACACCACATCAGTGTTTACGTTTTGCATTTTTTGCATTGCATTTTTATGTAAAGCAACTCAGCACAGCTAAATATGGTGTGAACAGGTCATATAGGAAAATATAGGAAAAAAAATACGGCTTATTAAACGGACACCTTTATGCTACAAATCTGTACACATCTGGGAGTGTTATGCTGCATACACACGATAGGTTAGTCTGATGAGAACGGTCCGATGGACCGTTTTCATCAGACCAAACCGATCGTGTGTGGGCCCCATCGGTTATTTATCCATAGGTTAAAAAAATAGGAACTTGTTTTAAAATTATCTGATGGATAAAAAAACCTATAGAAAAAAACAATCGTCTGTGGGCACGTCCATCGGTTAAAAATCCACGCATGCTCAGAATCAAGTAGACGCATGCTTGGAAGCATTGAACTTATTTTTTTCCAGCACGTCGTCGTGTTTTACGTCACCGTGTTCTGACACAATCATTTTTTTAACAGATGGTGTGTAGCCACGACTGATCATCAGTCAGCTTCATCGGTTAACCGATGGAAACGGTCCATCAGACCGTTTTCATCAGACTAACCTATCGTGTGTACAGGGCATAACAGACCAATGTGTAATATTACAACACACTTGTCTTATTTTTGAAAATATAGTGAAAGTTAATTTTGCACAGATGTTTATTTTTATATCCATTTTTCAATATTCCTATGCATTAATAAAGACATTTCACAAGTTAATACTAGTCTCATATTTGGGTCATTATGAAGCAGTAAGGCAAATTAGGTGACAAAGAACAGAATTTCACTACTAACCTTCTACATATTCCATCACCATACAGAGATGGCGTCGGGTTTCAAATGAACAGAACATGCTGACTACAAAGGGATTTTCGGCAAAGGTAAGAATGTCTCGCTCAACGAAAACTTGCTGGATCTGGTTTCGCAGTATCAAATTCTGTTTGTTGATCTTCTTCATGGCAAATCGTTGCCTAGTCTCCTTGTGTCTGACCAGGTACACTGCACTAAAAAAAGAAAAGGGTATATTTTTCAAACAAGACAGCCATCAATTATATCTATACTCAGACCTTTAAAAACAGAAAGCATTTCACAAGTTTTTCACGGATTGTTAATGATGAATGCAAAAGAGTACCCAGGATAGCTAGCAGTTACATGGTGAAGATGGAAATTAATGGATCAATGGGAAGAATAGGAATGGAGGGCTAAATTACACCAGTGCGTTGATCTGCAATTTAGCGCAGCTGTAAAACACAAAACTGTTTGGGTGTGAGGGGGACCAGTGGTCCAATACTTGTTTTAACGCAGTATTATATTCAGAGGAGCAACTCACACAGCCTTGGGGCAATCTTGTCAATGCTAACTTTTTTTTAAATTTACCCATGATGCCCAAAAGTTAGCATGGACAAGATTGCCCCAAGGCTAGATTTTTTTTTTGTTTTTCATTTTGGGTTTTGAAAAGAAAAAGAAGAAGAAGAAGAAGAAGAAGAAGAAGAAGAAGAAGAAGAGAAGAATGTTTTTAACGTGTCCTGTTCACACTACAATGCTGCGTAGATCTGCTTTTCATTGTGTTAAAATGCAAATGCATACACGTGCAAAAGCAGGTCAAAGCAGTGCAGTGCAAGTAAAGAAAACAAAAAGTTTGCTTTGTGATTTAGTTTGTTCTTTTTTTAATTTATTTTGTCTTGTCCTTTACTTTCACTTTCTAACAGCAATGGATGTACCCAATAGCGTCTTCTGGTTTGACCCAACCTCCTCATACGCCTCCTCCTCCTCCTCAGTAGTGCTAGCACAATTACAATGGATTAGGGTTGTTGTGCTACACATCCTGTTTACCGAAAAACCTCTCCAAAAATCGCCAGAAACACTCTCCAAAAATGAATAGGTCTTCACTCCTCCTTTAACCCACAGAATATGATGTCACAGGAAGCCCTGCAAAATGCAGTGCTTTTAAATGCAGGTCAAAACACACATCAACAGAAGTAAACGCGTATTAAAACGGATAGAAATGTAGATACATTTTCTCTCAGTGTTAATCGAGTCCAAAACTGCCACCGGCCTATAGATAAAAACAAAGTGATCTTACACACCCAGTTAAACAATCCTTCACCTGAGGATCCAGGAGTTAGATCTACTTTGCTTCTCAATCGAATAGCTCTGGCAGTTTTTAATCATTTCACATTTTAAAATACACACAATTGTTATGCAATCTTGGTGATTTTGGTCTGAACAGGCAACATATTTCAATATGGATGGGGTAAAAACAATCCACTCTATACATTCCAGCAGGGCCACAAATGACTGCTGGCATTCAGTATTTTGGATCAATTTCCAAATGCCCAAAATCAAGTAAGCGCCAGGTAGTTCAGTCCTTCCAGTAACAAACATCAGGCAATCAGTACATATTTAGTCAGAGTCACAGGGGAGAAAAAAAAAAAAGTACTCCAAAGACAACATAAACCTATTAATACGGTCTTTGCAAAGGGAGCAAACTGCAATTCTGAATCGCATACCCATAGGCTCCGTTGCTGATTAACTTGATGTTTTCAAAATCACATTCTCCTGGTTTCCGTTTGTTAGGAGTGCTCGTAATGCAAGTCTGAAATGCAGAAAGCGAGGACAACACTTACAGAAAGTAAGAAGAGAAGACAAAGCCTTACACATACAGGCTGTACAGGTATTTGAAGGAGAAAAGTTGATCTGTCAGTTTTTGCTTTCTTCCAGTGGTTAACCGGAGAACAAAGGAGATCATTTGAATAGCTGAAAGGGGCAGCAAGAATTCCCTTGGAAATTTTTATCAAATATAAATCATATTGTTTAAGGGTGGCCTTGTATAAAGCTCAAAATATTTATTCAGTAGTGGTTGGGAGCAAGGATATTTCTATCCCTCAATATTACAATGCTAAAGTTAACAAAGATTACACTTACTTCTTGATAGTCTTCATGTTCCAACTGTATTGTGGATTCAGAGTCATAATGGTCAAGTTGAACAATCTCTGTAGACAGAAGGAGACAGTAGAATGAAAGGTTAACTCATACTTAAGCTAAAATGAAGAAGATTTGTTGGAGTTTTCCTCCAATTTATTTTAATGGACAAATACAGATGCAGAGCCAGAAGTTCAGAATAGTGAACATGATGACTCATAAGGAGCAGAGGAGAGGAATCTCTGTCTTGTGATATACTCCAAGAAAAGGATTTTGCAGGTAAGTCAAAAATCATATTAGACGGTTGGATGTGCCAAAGCAATGCAACTGGGGTGTGCGCAACACAGCAAACACCAACAGGCTCATGTAACAAAATAGGCTTGAAGACTCAGAGTAGACTGAAGCACCTTTCACCTGAAAAAAACACCAGAAGAGACCTGAACATCCACCTGTTAAAACTAACATGGCTAGGTTCACATCTATGCAGGTTGCGGTTGATGTGTTTTCTGTTTTGCAATGCAATTTTGATGTGTTTTTTTTTATTTGGCTAATATGAAAATAGCTCTGTTCATGTAGTTCAACTATAATGCAACTTTACACTCTTTGGCACTCAAGTAGCTTTAAAGTCGCATCAGTGAGGCTCCATTCACACTTGTCGCAAATTTGATGCCACTTTGGATGGTTGTGACTTGGATGCGACTTATGGTTAAGGAGCAGGTGGCTTCCAGCGTCAAACAATGACTCAGCTGTCAGCAGGATTTCCCGCTGACAGCTGAATGTAAACAAAAAAATGCCGGCATTAAAAGATAAAAAAAAAATGCGTGGGGCCCACCAATCCATACCAGGCCCTTCATGTCTGGTGCAGGTTTAAAGGGGAGCCCAATACCAAAGAAAAAAATAAATAAAACTGGCATTCCTCCCCCAACCCATACGAGAGCATGCCCTTAACATTTAGCCCTACTACTGTTGAGATAGAAGCATTTGGGTGACTGCTGTGCCGCCCGAATGCTTTTACACACCCTGATGAAGTGCAGCCAGACACCCGCACGTGCACGCCCCCGCTATGTATCCCATCTGCGGGACAGGACCAGCATAGTGGGTTCTGCCAGGTAAAGGGCAGGGAGGAGGGTGGACATACGTCCGCTCTTCTCCCAGTCTTATTCCTGACCTGGAAGCAACATGTATATGACGTCACTTTTGGGTTCCAGTTGACATTACGGCCAGGAAAGAATGTAATGCAGTGCGATCTGCACTGCATTACATTAGTAGAGCACAGAGGAGACATGCAGGGTCTTTTGGACCGTGGATATCTCATTAAAGAGACATGGAGAACTGTCCAATGAACTAGGTCTGGGCCAACTGTTTCTTCAGCAGGGGGTCATCAAGGTCAATAGGGTAACCCAAAATGGGAAAACCTGAGTGTGCAGCAGAACTAGGAGCAGGAGTTAACACTGAAGGTGCCACAGAAAGACCAAAGGGGAGGGCAATAAACTGGTCATGTTGGATGTCCAAAGCAAAAAGGCAGGGAGCCGACAAAGATGGAAGATTAGGATATGCAAGTAGGCATCCTTGGTGCGCATAAAGGAACCTGTTAAGAATCTTCATATTCAGAAAGGGAACAAATACCTCCCTTTAACTTAAGTAGAGTGAATAGGTTTAAGTAGACTCCATCTCTTTATCTAGGACAGGACAGCAGTACAAAAGATCTGACCATTTTTGTGTCAGGACAGAACATGAGACAGCATAAAGCCGGCGTAAAAAGAGCAAGACTTTAGTTTGTAGCCCCTGGATATCTGAAATGTCCTTAGTCCAGCCAGCTAAGTGTCCCCCTCACTCTGAGGAGTAGGGGTTCTCCCTGGACTTTGCAGGCTTGAAGGTCTGGGTCTCAAGTTAGAAATGCGAGCTGAGCTTCGACTCCAACCTGTACAACCCAAGAGAAGATCCTGAATGAAGACAGGCACAGGGTCTTTGCTTGCACATAACAAATACATATACAACACTAGGTTATAATACTGCAAACATACCTTCTAATGGATCCTTTGTAAGACCCAACTGGTTAATAATATAGCGTGGAATATCAATTTTTATTCCATGACCCTCCTTAGCTTGACCTTCTGCAGCTTCTAAAAGATGATAGAACTGTTCTGGGTCAAACTCCTGTGAACAAAGATAGCACAAACCCACTGAGTAAAGGAACATAGCAGAACAACATGTTAGCAACAGTTTTACTTTACAACACAATAAATAACGCACTTTTCCGACACCTGATATTGATTTTTACTTTCAATTACATAAGCAATATTTTACAATAGGAAAATATTACAATTGCAGAAATTACATGTTAATATTTAGTATAAAAATGTTACTTCCTTACCAGACACTCAAGCAATCTTGCAGGTCGAGCAATAATCATCAGTAACTTTCTTACAAGTTGGATAATAAATGCGACTTCCTCACTCTCTGAACGCTCATAAGCCTGGAGCAGAGAAAACATTTACGATGAGCTGGAAAATATTGCTATTTCTATCACATTTGCAACCAGTCATTGGTTGCTGTCTAATGTTACAGACCAAGAAAAAAAAAAAAGAGAAATAAATAGTACTGTTAAGTTTGTTAGATAAGTCTGCATAATTTTAGGCATTTTTGTAACTGTACAGTGATCAAATACAACTATGTGAAAACTGTGTATGATGAATATTTATGTGCTCTTGGCTGCAGCCCGCCTCTGATCGAGGAAAATCTTTCAACAGAAGTTGACCAACGTCTGACTTGCATTGAGCAGGGATGGACACACACACACACTTAGGCTGGGTTCACACCGTCCCCGCATTTGGCTCACAGCAGGGGGGTCTGGTGCGCACTGGTTCACCGGTTCAGATCCAATTTCAGCCCGAATTTTGGGCTAAAATAGAACCTGAAATGCACCAAAAAGGCACGTGTTTTTCTGGCACATCGCACCGGACCCGCCGCGGAGATATGTGAACCGGCTCCAAAGAGAGCCAGTCACATTCTCCTGCTATACGAATAGAATGCGGGGAAACCCGCCCTGAATAAAATTTGACCGTTCCCTTCTAAACAGGCCAAATTTCAATCAGTGTAAGGCCAGCCCAAGTGAAACACAGTTATATACTGTTGTATTGCCAATTTATTTATTTTTTTAAGTACTGTGCTGGTTAAAGTGGTTGTAAATCCTTACACACCATTTTTTCCTACAGGTAAGACTATAATAAAGCTTACCTGAAGGTACTGAAAATATCTCCTAAACCTGCACGGTTTAGAAGATATTTATCATATATGCTTGCGCCAACAACATCGGCGCATGCGCAATGAAGAAAGGGCACAATTGTGCCGTTTCTAAAGGGTCATGACTGTCGGCGTGTGCGGGAGTGACGTCACACGACTCCGGCAGGTCAAAGAGCCGAAGTCTAAAGCCCTGGAAGGAAAAGGGGTGAAGATGACACGGCCACGAGCAGGGACATTGCGGGCTTCGTTTGCAGGTAAGTGGCACATAATGGGCTAGTATGTGATGCATAATAGCCCATTATGCTTTTACTTTGCAGGGAACAAAAAAGAGGAAGTAAAACCCATCCATAAGTAATGTTTTAGGTAGTTTCCCTGGTTCTCTTATCTCCTGTGGACTGCAGTGGCAAGATATCCCTATTATAATTCCTTGAAATATGTCCACCCACCTTGTAGTTTTGTCTATATGCCCACTTTGAAGTGATCCCACTACTCCTCTGGCTGAATATAAAAGTGCAGTTTGGCTTGGAGGTGAAGAGCGAAGTACACAGATGGAACGTGGAGTCGTGCTGCGGCAAAGGTGACCAATGGTGGCAAACTGCAGTGGTGAAGGTGGACGTATGTGGGTTCAGAGGCATTCTGTGGTGAAAGATGCAGGGGCATTTACAGTAGAAATGTGTGGGGCAGAGATATTTAGAGGAGAACTGTGTATGTACAGAGACTTTTAGAGAAGAAATGCAAGGACATATAGTAGAGGGGGTGGTAGGGTGGCAATATGGGGTGTAGTAGATAAGGCTGGGATACATGCAGAAAATGTTTAGCACAGGAACAAAGCTCTAAAAAGGTACCCTTAACCAAGAGACCAGCAGCACATATATATGTGAAGGAAGGAGAGTGACTAAGGGTCATTTTTGAGGCAACATATGCTTCATAACTATTGAACTCTGCCTACTAAAACTTAAAATTATAGGAAAGAAGAGCTGGACGGCAGCACTCTAGTACATACACCTTTATTGTAATGAATTAAAATCCATAGTCACAGAGATACAGGGACAGTGACAGCTGATGCATTTCACACCCTTATTGGTGCTTAATCATAGCTACCAGATCACATACACAGATTGCATATATTTTTATATATATATATATATATATATATATATATATATATATATATATATACATATACACATACACATATACACATACACACACACACATATATGTATGTATGTATGTATCTACACATACAGGAATCTGACCAGATGATCCATCATCAATTAACTGATAAATTAAGACCACCTACAAGAAATCAGGATTGATCCATGAAGCGCATGGCGAAGGCATGAAGGCAACACAAGCAAACAGGGCATTTAAGGTTAACTCATGAATCAAAGACAAAACCATTCATGTCGTCCTCTTGTATTCTCCAACACGCAGTCCCCCATACAGAAAAAATACACAAATCTTATATCAGATTAATTAAAATATCAAAACAAATAGTAAAATCCCATATACATGTGTGCAAAGAAAACATAAATAAATATCTACAAAAATATATGTAATAAAAGGTGTGCATGTGTCTTCCATATGTTGCAGAGTCTCCCAGGGACAGAAACCCACTCAAATTTGGAACAGCCCTGGAAATTCCCCCAACAAAAAAAACTTAACCCCATAAGGAGATATACTAAAACTTGTACTAACATATAAGATGGATCATTATTCAGGTGTAGAAGTAGGAGCAGGAGAGGTGGCTTTTAAACATAGCAGTTAATCAAAGTTTGCAAAATAATTTTTGTAGTTTTGGGTAGTTTTTGTATTGAACGCAATTCAGCACATTGGTAGTGGTATTTTAGCAACAATGCCACAGTAGTAGGAAGAGGGTAGAGTGAAGTTCAGCCTTTGCACAAACATATTGGACTACAGGTATGCTTTAACTTTACTGCACCTAAGATTGTATTAAAAACTCACGTCTTGTAGCATCTTTTCCAGCTTTTCTTGGAGCTCCACAAAATATCGGGAAGTAACCAGTGCCCCCTTTGATTTATCGAGGCAGTCTCGAACCAGCTCAATGATCTGATGATGAATGAAACCTAAGACACCATCAGCCAAAGGTAAAGTGCGACTTGGGCATAAGTTTGTGATGACATCCTGAAGTCTCTCTTCCATCTGCGCTGTTGCCTAAAACAAGGTAAACGTAATCCATTATAACAAAAGCAGAAGGATAAGGAACTGCATAGTTTCCAACATTTATTAAAAAAACAATTAAGAAAATAAATACTTTCAAAGCACTTGGCAACACAACGTGTTGTGGTACCGTTCATTTTGATTAGCACTCCAACGCTTGGTTGCATACTACCCTGATGTGTCGCAGCATACAAGCATACAAGTGTAAGAACTGATGCTGGTTTAAAGCCAAAAGGGTAGTCGCACCAAATATTGATTTGATTTATATTTTTCTTCGGTTCGTTCCATTTGCAATTTGTAAATGGATAAAAATAAACAATTAAAATATATATTTTTCAAAGCATTCCTACTTTACAGCATTTCTTTACACCTGCCTAAAACTTTTGCACAGTACTGTATAGAACATTTGTCCCTGGGTTTTGATACTTAAGTCTCGTACACACGCTGCGGTTTACTCGGCAAGAACCAGCAAGAAAACTGCTGGCAGAGCTTTCTTGCCGAGTAAACCGCAGCGTGTGTACGAGGCTTTCCAGTTTCTTGTCTGGAAATCTGCCCAGAATCTCGACGAGTAATTCTCTATTTTCTCACGTCGAGATTCTTGTCGGCCAGTTTCCCCGACGAGAAACCAGAGCGTCTGTATACTTGCCTGTTGCCGTGGAAACCCGCACATGCTCGAAATGACCTAGACGCATTTGCGGCAGCTTCCACGGCATAGGTAGGGTGAACCAAGATGGCGACGACGGCATTGAATGTGGCGAGCGCATGCTCTTCATACGCAATCACGTCACTGCGTTCTTTCCTTTCAAGAGAACCGCGGTTCTTTTGAAAGGAGTGTGTGTACACTCAGGCGGCAAGAGGTTCTTGCCAAGAATCTCGTCAGGAAAAAAAAGTTTTTTTCCTGACGAGATTCTGGCCTGTGTGTATGAGGCTTTATTTTATGAAAAATTAAAATGTATGCAACATAATATATCATTTCTTAATTCTAATTTCACTTTGCCATTGTGTGTCTTCCTGGTGCTTCCCCAGTAACATCCCACCTCCAGCATATGGATTGATTCTGCCTCCAGCACAATACTTGATTTTTTTATTCCACTGACCTCAAAAACAGCACTCTGAGCGAAGCTCATTCAGCACAAGTCTCTACCCCTCGCTGCAAAAGTTTCTCAATGCTTCCTATGAGGGTTGTCCCGATACCAAGCATTTGCCTGAGTACTTGTTCTTGGGCAAATGCTCCCGATGCTTCACCCGATACTTGTACTGTCGGCGGTGATCAGCACCAATCACCGCCGATTTTAAAGCAGCTGAAAGCCGCCGTGTATCCCGTGCATCCCGCCGCGTTTCTCTCCCCTTCCGTGCCTCTCCTCCACCACCTGGAATAGTCAGGATGAAGAGCGGGGTAGGAGCTGGTAAATCCGGCTCCTTACTGCTCTAAATGGACAGAGTCAGTGATCACTGACTGTCCATTCACATAACAAACATTGTAAACGGTGATTACAAATGTTTCAGTTTATGAATGAAGAGAAGACGCTGTCTTCACTCCATTCATATTCAGCGCAGCTGATGCTGCTGAGAAAGGGACAGGGGAACATGTGTTCCTAGTCCCTTTCTCTGTCTCAAAGGGGAGATGTCAGAGGTCTGACACATATGCAGCTGTCACATGAGATTAAAAAAAAGTATCGGTATTCGGTATCGGCGAGTACTTGAAAAAAAGTATCGGTACTTGTACTCGGTCTTAAAAAAGTGGTATCGGGACAACCCTACTTCCTATTGTGTTGTCTCTTCTGCACATACCTCCACCCATCATACCTCTGGACTCTATTGAACATACTGCACATTGCCCTGCAATTTTCTCCTGCCCTATTGAGGACATATTTCCCCATTTGTAATACCCTCCACACATTAACCCCCCCCCCCCCCCAACATGACCCTCTCCTCTACTGACATACTGCCCACTCACTTTTTTAGCATGGTTTGTTATATCCCCAAACCTTTCTGGTCCTGGAATGGGCGCAATTTTTAGCATATACACAGACATAAAATATATTTTATATACAGTAAATACACACACCACACAAGATTCTCATTTAACCTTCTGCACATTACCCTGTACCCTTATATACTTCTAGAAAACCTTTCCATATAAACAAGAATTCTTGGTTTTCCCATATGGAAATACATGTACCGTACATACAACTGCATTAAAGTGATGCAGGAATACTGCATTATAGAAACATCAAATAAGAAAGACAAAGTTATAACCCAAGGCTAAAGCTATTAAGTTAATCTAGCAGAACTTTTATAGGCTTCCTTTTATTATGATGCTCTGCTAGAGTCTTACTGAGCACTAGCTGCCCTATGTTATGATTTCGATGTTGAGCTTAAGGGTTACTAAGCTCTCCAAGTAAACTGCAATGTATAATTGTTACTGCTTCCCTCCATACTTATGTTATATTTGGGGACTGCCAACTGCAAAAGCTGGCATGAATTCAAAGACTTACAGTACTATGTAGGATAGGATATTTCTTTTTTTTGCACTCTGTAGAATTCTTTAGTGAGACATTCAGTTAAGGAAACATTTAAAGCGGAGCTCCATCCAGGAAAACATTTTCCCATGTTGTTTAAAAAAATTCAATCAAAAAAACCTGAAAAAAAAAACTCACCCGAAATACCTGTTGCTATGCAGAAGTCCGTAATCTGCCTCTTCCACTCCGCGGTGGCTTTTCTTATTGTCCTTCTCCTTGTGAATGGGGCGCGCTGCTTTCTGGGAACTGTGTGTGTTCTCAGAGAGCAGCGCGCCCATTCACAAGCCAGCGTGAGACTCACGCAGGCGCAGTAGGAAATGGGCAGTGAAGCCTACGGCTTCACCGCCTGTTTCCCATAGTGTGAATGGCGGCGCGGGACCCGGAGCGATCGTGGGACCGGCATCGGGGGGCCCATCAGGGCGGGCAAGTAGGACAAGGTAAGTGTCCATATTTAAAGTCAGCAGCTACACGGTTAGTAGCTGCTGACTTTAAAAAAAAAAAAATCGCGGCTGGAGCTCCGCTTTAAATGCCCAGTGGGTTTATTGCTGCTTACAAGACAATTTGATATTATGGGGCATATTTTTTAGTATATATATATATATATATATATATATATATATATATATATATATATATATATAATATAAAAATACACACACACACACACACACACACACACTTGTGTTCATAAGTTTACATACCACTTACAATTTTCAGAGAATATAAATAACACAAAAACGTTTCTTTCACTCATGGTTAGTGTTTGGCTGAAGCCATTTATTATCAATCAACTGTGTTTACTCTTAAATCATAACGACAACAGAAACTACCCAAATGACCCTGATCAAAAGTTTACATACCCCAGTTCTTAATACCATGTATTGCCTCCTTTAACAATTAAAGCTTGAAGTATTTTGTGGTATTTGTGGATGAGGCTCTTTATCTTCTCAGATGGTAATGCTGCCCATTTCTCTTGGCAAAAAGCCTCCAGTTCCTCTAAATTCTTGGGCTGCCTTGCATGAACAGCATGTTTGAGATCTCACCAGAGTGGCTCAACGATATTGAGGTCAGGAGACTGAGATGGCCACTCCAGAACCTTCACTTTATTCTGCTGTAGCCAATGACAGGTCGACTTGGTCTGGTGTATTGGATCATTGTCATGTTGGAATGTCAAAGTACATCCCATGCGCAGCTTCCTGGCTGATGAATGCAAATGTTCCTCCAATATTTTTTGAAAGCATACTGCATTCATCTTGCCATCAATTTTGGTCAAATTTCCTGTGCCTTTGTAGCTCACACATCCCCAAAACATCAGCGATCCACCTCCGTGTTTCACATTAGGAATCGTGTACCTTTCATAATAGGCCTTGTTGACTCCTATACAAATGTAGTGGTTTATGGTTGTGGCCAAAAAGCTAAATTTTGGTCTCCTCACTCCAAATACATTTCTGCCTGGTAAAACGCGACAAGCAAATGGGGGATCCCAATACAGGTGGGTCCCCGGGTTACAAACAAGACAGGGTCTGTAGTTTTTTTCTTAAGTTGAATCTGTTTGTAAGTCGGAACAGGTACATTTTTTTAAGTGTAGCTCCAGCCCAAAAAAACAATTTTTAAGCTTCTTGGATAGCCTAGGAAAGGGTTGACACCCATGTAACATTTGTTTTGCTGTCTGTGCCCTGTTCAAAAGACTTCACCTCACTTTCTGTCCCTGTGACAGTTGGATTTTGGAAATTTTGGGTCGTTGTGGAAACAAGCCTTGGTGATAAAGGATCACATCAGAGGAGACACCTTTTTCCCATATTAACTCTAACAGAAGTGAATTTCCCTTCCTAGGGGTAGATTTCCTCTCACTTCCTGTTGTCTCCCTCCGTTTGTAAGTAGGAGTCGTTTGTAAATCAGATGTTTGTAACTAGGGGACCCCCTGTACATTAATGCATAAGCTTTAAAGCATCAGGATAGCACAAGATAGAGAAAAGAAGGTCCCAATAATAACCATAAGAACCCTTACAGGTAGCAACCAGAATGAAGAACAAAGAATCCCACTTCCAAAAGAAGTAGCATTCAAGTAATGTGACAGACCCGAGCTGGACCTTAGGCAAAAATGAAAGCCACAGGGCACCAGAAACATGTCCTCGCAAAAGAAAACAGCCATTTTCTAAACCCTCCTAAGTCCATGTAAAAAGCAGTGTTAATTTTTATGTAAAATTTTGATTTAGTTTTAGTCCTAGTCTTTTGGCTAAAATTACATTTTAGTTTAAGTCGGATTTTCGGCACTTGTATTGTTTTCGTTTAAATTGTACTGGAGATTTTTAGTTAACTAAAATACAATTTTTTTTAAAGTCAGCAGCTACAAATACTGCAGCTGCTGACTTTTAAAATAAGGACACTTACCTGTCCAGGGCACCCGCAAAGTCGGCACCTAAATCCAATCTGTCTCTCGGGTGGAGGTGCCGCCATCTTCGGTAAGGAAATCAGGAAGTGAAGCCTGTTCCCTACAGCGCATACATGACTCGCGCTGCGCGATCCCACTGGTGTCTCCTGTCTTCTGGGACCCGTGTCTCCCCCAGAAGACAGCGGGGGGGGGGGGGAGGCTCCGGAAGTGGCGTAAATACCCACGGGTGACTTGGGTATCTATGAAAAATACCTGTATTAGACAGGCATCTGCTCCCCCCTCCCCCCTGAAAAGTGCCAAATGTGACACTGGAGGGGGGGGGGGATTCTGAAAAGCTGAAGTTCCATTTTTAGGGTGGACCGCCACTTTACGTCACTAAAATTGAATGGGTTTAGCTATATTGTAATGCCTTATTTAAGCATTTCTCTAGGAATTTCCAGACTCGTACTCCTGGAGTAAAAATCGAACATGTTATTAATTATGTTTTACGGTTTGAACAGCACTACAGACACAGATTTAGCCGTTGTGATATACATTGTCTTTATAAATAAAACCAAAGGTTAACAAACATTTTGCTTTTTTGACAAACAGAAGTGCAGTTAATAAAAAAAATAAAAAGGTCCTTATGAGGTGGTATATGACTCCCACCAGGCTTGAGGCCATCTACCCATCATCAGATCCCAGCTGCTTTAGAGGTTGTCAACTCCTGGGTTCGATGGTGCATGTCTGGTGGGAATGTCCCAGAATCAGACCAGTCTGGAAGAGGATTTTTAACCTCATTTATACAGTCACTGGTTGCTCGGTCCCCAGGACGGCTTCTGTAGCTCTCCTAAATGCTCGGATTCCGGGAATATCCAAGCCCAATCAGAAGCTGATCCGATTTATGCTCCTCGGGGCTAAAATTACCATCGCTAGGGCTTGGAGACAACCCAGGGTTTCCATTGCAGAAATAAACCGCAAGATTTCGTGGATCATGGTGCAGGAAAAGCTGGCCAGCATCCTTTCAAACACGAAACAGAAATTTGAAGCCCTGTGGTATACCTTTGGCAACTGGGGTACACCCCGCCCAACCTGCATCCTCCAGCACTAGTTAGGCACATGCTTCCCTTCCTTTCCTTTTTTCTTTCCCCCACTTTTCTCTTTCTCTTTTCTTCCTCCTATTCTTTTAAGATAGTTAGGTAATGTTCTTTGTCCGGTTTTTCATATGGGCAATTTGGCAACACTATAGGCCTATCTTATTTCGTGAGTACGAGCTTCAATGAAGCCAAATTCGAACCCACTAATTTTCTTTCAAATACTTTTATAGGAGGAGGCGGATTGGGGGGCGCCTGGTCGGGACACAGAATTAGGGGTGTCCGGGACAGGCAGGATTTCCCTGAGCGAAAGACCACCATATTCACTTATTTTCCGTCCTTTCCCTGGTTATCAAGCTCGTTGGATTCCTTTAATCAGCCCACAGTTGGGCAATTTGAAATCAATTGAGTCATTGTTACTGTCATTATGCCCTGTTTGTTGAATGTTATGACGATGTAGTCTCAGCCTTTGGTCATACTATACCTGTATCCTTTATTTGAAAAAATAAAAATCTATTGAAAGTAAAACAATATAAAGGACTAAAAAAAATAAAAAATAAAAACAAGGACAAAAAATCCTACAAACTATTGGCTGTAAAGCCATTGCACATATTACCAGAATATAATATCAGCATTAAATATTAAGAAAAGCTAAGTAGATGCCCCCTACCTTTGCTTATGTGGTACTGCAGTTTTTGATGTCCAATTTCGATTTAGTTTTAGTCATAGTCTTTTCACTAAAATTACATTTTAGTTGTATTTTTGACATCTAAATTGTTTTAGTCATATTTTAGTTGACTAAAATAGTGTTAATTTAGTCAATGAAAATATTTTAATTTTAGTAAACGAAATGAAAAATTTGTAAAAGCAACCAAAAAGGCTACCTTTTGGCACATGTTCATCAAGGAACCTCTCAAATAAATTTGAATGGAAGACTCTGTATGGCCAAAAAGACCAAGTTAAAATCCCAAGTTCAAAGGAGGACTTCACATGGTAAGTAACATGAACTACCCAGTGAACATAGCTTTGAATCAAAGAATAGTTTGTCAGGAGCCACTGGCAAGGAATCCCCAAGGTTGAAATCTGATGGTATTCATCACCAAACACTGATCTATCCCCATCTTCAGAAATGGAATCCAAGGATAAGTGAGGATTAAAACCAAAAGAATCACACTAATGAAAGTAAGCCTTGCCGTTATGGTGATAAACCTTCCAAGATGTTCACTTGCAGGTCTTAAGCTTGATAGACATGAAAAACTCATTCTCTTGGTCGCTCAGCACGTGTGCTTCAAGAATCATGATTTTAAAGCAAGCCAACTGAGAAGCAGGATGCACTACTGACCACTGCGATCACAGCTGTGGTCAAACTGGAAGACGCCATGAGATAACTGTGAGAAGACACCCAGATCTGCCTACTCTCCTGTGTCAATCTGGAGCTATAAGGATGATGGGCATACCCTCTAATTTGATCTACCAGAATAGTTGGCACAAAAGCTTCACCGGGGAAACACAATAATCATTATCAGATTGTAATAATCCCACAGAGCCATCAGAATGTCTCCTGCAAAAGATAGTAGATCCTTTGATTTTGCAGCAAATTTGTCAACTTTTCTACTAAAACAATACACCATCAAATCCATGTCCAGCATCCCCTAGCTGACGTACATATGTCAAAACACATCCTGGTTGACAGATTATTCACCAGAATCCAGGTGCTGACAGTTTGGGAAGACCTTCATGCCAATTTTCTATGTTGGGAATGTGCAGAGAACCAGTACTCACTATTCAACCCAGCAGGGAATGTGTTCTAGCTCCCACGCTGTTGCTGAACTCTGTGTCATCCTGATAATTTGCATTTGCAAGTGTGGACCGTACCCTTTAATTAGGTTGGTCTAACAAAAAAGGAGGAAAATGGGATCACTGAAATTTTAGAATGATAGAAAGTCTAGATTACTCCTGTGACCAGTGAGTGACCCTGTCCATGTCAGAGCTTGTAGCCCAGAGGTGCCCAACCTTTTGAAATAAGAGGGCCACTTAAGCGACTTAGTAACCAGTCGCGGGCCACAATGAGTGGAGTAGGCAGATGACAGGTCTGTGTCCAGTCTGTATATGCAAAGCAGACACAGACACAGCTCAATGTACTCTATGGGCCCTCTGATCCAATTGGATAGAAGGGGACAGATCCACAGATCAGATTGGAGATAGGTAGGTGTAAATGGACAAAAGTCTGTTTACATCTGCCTATCCATAAAGGTGAATGGAGGTCCCGATCATGTGAAAAGGGCCTAAGGCTGCTTTTACACTGATGGTCTGCAGTCTATATCCTGCAGGTGTGGTACACTTTCCGAAAAGCCGCTTGCTTCCTCTACCGCCGGCTTCACACTGATGCTCTCGGATGGCAGGTCAGCAACCTGCAATCTGGGCTTGCCAACCAGCCATCCCAGAGCAGGAGGTCGCGGGCCACATCAGAGGGCTCTGCGTGCCACATGTGGCCCCCGGGTTGGGCACCCCTGTTGTAGCCATTGGGCTCCAGTCACTAATAAAATGCAGATCTCCTGCTGGTTTTCCAGCATGGGCCATGAGACCGGCTTCTGTCTTATGAGGACCTGTACACAAGGGCCGAAAGTCAGCCAGCAACGGCCAGGACTGTTTTCGGACTATTTTGGGCTGTGTATCTAGCAATAGTCTGTGCCCAAGAATAATGCTCATTCTTTTTTGTTCCCTTCATCACACAATTTTTTTCTCCAAATAAGCAGTAGCCCAGATGTTTGCCCAAGAAAAGTCAGATTTTTTTTTGTTGTCCAATTGCCCTGTGAAGCCTATGATGCACATAACACGATTCCAAATTTAGTTGTTGAAGATAAAATTGACAGATATGGTATTTTTAATGAACAACATTAAAGTCTCAATAGAGTTTTAAAATGTTCAATTTAATCCTTCAGCAGAAACACTTGGTCCTGTTGGAATTTGTTCTGCCATTGTCAAGTAGTGTGGTGCACCCTCGCCATTTTCCATGCCCAACCACACTGCTAAAAAGATCTGGGGATGGATTTGACATCAGTACTACCATTCAGCCACAACCTGTGCCTCTGTGTGCCTAATTGCGGCTGTTTGTAAACATACACAGCCCCACTTGCTGGATCACAGCCCCGCAGCACTATGCAATCTTGCTGCTGCAGGGATGTGTGTTCGATCGGCCAAGGCTGTGTATGTGTACAAGCAACAAAAGATGGAAACATAGTTGCAAAGAGGAAGGCTCTTGTTATTGCATTGCCAAGGCAGCACTGATCTTTCCATCATACTAGTAAAAAGAGAAACAACGGGACTCAATGTAGGCTTTAACTCACCCCCCCCCCCCCCCACCATCCTTTCTTGGTTTACAATGATAAAAACAGACTGCTGTTTTAGGGACGCTAAGAGGCAAAATAATACATGAGTTTAACATACAATTACCTTTGGAAATCTCTCCTTATAAACATGATTCATCATAATGATCTCATTATCAAAGTTTCCTGATGCTCGACCAGGGCTGAAAGACATACAAACAGATTCCTTAAAGCATATACAAAATCATGTATATCTATTGCTTCATTTCCTGTCTCAAACACTTTAGTTCGGTTTCCTTTATAACAAAGGAAGCATTGCTTAAAAATAACAAAAAGGAATAACCACATATTCACAAATGACAAATCTGTGAAGTTATTTCACAAAAATAAAAATAAAAAAAAATGATGTTGTAAATAAGCCCATCAGCATTATTGTATGTATGGGGTTATTAAACATAAAAGCTATGCTGCAGCTGTCCCATGTCAGCTCTAAGATCAAGAGCTGTCATTACTGCTGATCAAGTTCTTGGTCTGCGCAGAGCAAAGATCAGTGACTGCTCTCTGCTCATCTCCTTCAGAGCTTACTGGATCGTTGGGCGGGAGAGGGGCGAGCGCAGCTGGCTCCGGCTCTTAGCTGCATGCTAAGAGCTGGAATCAGCTGTCAATCAGGCAGCTGGGTGGACCCCTGACAATATTGTCAGGAAACTTCCAGAGCCTGGAGCTGCTCTGCCATGACAGTGGGAAACACCCTGCTATAAGCGGACTCTGGGTCACAGGAGAACAAAAATAAAAGGCATTCCTGTGACCCTCAAGAGAAGTATGGCCAAAAAAGATTTCATCTTACTTCTCTCAACTCATGTACAGTGCCAGCCGGAAAGTATTCACAGCGCTTCACTTTTTAAAAATGTTTTGTTACAGCCTTATACCAAAATGTATTAGATTCATTATTTTACTCATAAATCTACAAACAATACAGTATATGACAACATGAAAGAAGTTTGTTTTAAATCTTTGCAAATTTATAAAAAAAACAAAAAAAAAAAACACAACAACAACAACAATATGTACATAAGTATTTACAGTCTTTGCTTACTTTGTTGAAGTTACAGCCTTAAAGGGGTTGTAAAGGGAAAAAAAATATGGTTTTCCTAAATAGCTTCCTTTACCTTAGTGCAGTCCTTCACTTACCTCATCCTTCCATTTTGCTTTTAAATGTCCTTATTTCTTCTGAGAAATCCTCACTTCCTGTTCTTCTGTCTGTAACTCACCACCATAATGCAAGGCTTTCTCCCTGGTGTGAAGTGTCGTGCTCGCCCCTCCTCGAGAGGGGAGGAGGCGAGCAGGAGAGTCAGGACGCTCTCTGCGTTGCAGATAGAGTAAGGAGCTGTGTGTTAGTGGGTGTCCTGACACTCCTGCTTGCCTCCTCCCCGCTCAAGGGAGAGCATGACACTCCACACCAGGGAGAAAGCCTCACATTACTGTGTGGAGTTACAAACAGGAAGCAAGGATTTCTCAGAAGAAATAAGGACATTTAAAAGCAAAATGGAAGGATGAGGCAAGTGAAGTAGGACTGCACTAAGGTAAAGGAAGCTATTTAGGGAAAACAAATGTACCTTTACAACCCCTTTAAGTCTTTTGGAGTATGATGCTACAAGCTTGGCACACCTATTTTTGAGCAGTTTCTCCCATTCTTCTTTGCAGGACCTTTTAAAGTGGTTGTAAACCCAAAAAACTTTTTTTTTTGTTTTAATGTCACAATGTAGAGTATAAGATTTCCTATCATCTGTTCCCAGTCTTGCCACACAGAGTTAATCCAGTGCTGGGTAATCCTCTTTTAAAGTCCAGTGCAAATTAACCAGACTTCAGATAAAAACCTGCCAAATTAGGTTAAGTCCGTTTCTCTGTTTTTGCTTTCAGTAACAGGTTATTTACAAATCTAGCTTGGACATGTTTATCATAACAAGAGGTGATCCAAAGTTCATTGTATATTACTAGGATGTGTTATGATGTTATATCACCTCATGTCATGATAAACAAAACATAAAATATGATAAACATGTCCTAGCTAGATATGTAAATTACCTCTCACTCAAAGCAAGAAGAGAAAAAACTGACTTTTTGTTTAGCCAGGGTTTTATCTGGAAAGCTGTTCGTTTTCACTGAACATAAAAGAGGATTACTCAGAGCTGGATTAACTCTGTGTGGCAAGACTGGGCACAAATGATAGGAAATCTTATACTCTACATTGTGACATCCACTTTAACCACTTAAGACCCGGACCAAAATGCAGGTAAAGGACCTTGCCCCTTTTTGCGATTCGGCACTGCGTCGCTTTAACTGACAATTGTGCGGTCGTGCGACGTGGCTCCCAAACAAAATTGGCGTCCTTTTTTCCCCACAAATAGAGCTTTCTTTTGGTGGTATTTGATCACCTCTGCGGTTTTTATTTTTTGCACTATAAACAAAAATAGAGCGACAATTTAAAAAAAAATGCAATATTTTTTACTTTTTGCTATAATAAATATCCCCCAAAAATATATAAAAAAACATTTTTTTTCCTCAGTTTAGGCCGATACGTATTCTTCTACCTATTTTTGGTAAAAAAAAAAAAAATCGCAATAAGCGTTTATCGGTTGGTTTTCACAAAATTTATAGCGTTTACAAAATAAGGGATAGTTTTATTGCATTTTTATTAATTATTTTTTTTTTTTACTACCAATAGCGGCGATCAGCGAATTTTTTCTTGACTGCGACAATATGGCGGACACTTCGGACAATTTTGACACATTTTTGGGACAATTGTCATTTTCACAGCAAAAAATGCATTTAAATTTGCATTGTTTACTGTGGAAATGACAGTTGCAGTTTGGGAGTTAACCACAGGTGGCGCTGTAGGGGATGTGTGCCTATGTGTTGTGTTTACAACTGTAAATCGCGTCCCCCTATTACAGGGATGATGCGATCGATGCTACAGCCACAGAGAAGCACGGGGAAGCCGTGTGTACACACGGCTCTTCCCGTTCTTCCGCTCCAGGGACGGATCGCTGCACTGCAGCGGCGATCGGGTCTGCGAATCCCGCGGTCCCGGTGCTTCGGACCGGGTCGCGGGCGCGCGACCCACGGCTGGGTACTAAAATCAACGTATATATATGTTGATGTGCCCAGCCGTGCCATTCTGCCGACGTAAATGTGCAGTAGGCGGTCCTTAAGTGGTTAAGCTCCATCAGGTTGGATGGTGAGCTGACAGTGCACAGCCATTTTCAGATCTCTCCAGAGATGTTCAAATCGGGTTTAAGTCTGGGGTTTGGCTGGGCCACTCAAGGACATTCACAGAGTTGTTCCATAACAACTTTTTTGTTATCTTGGCTGTGTGCTTAGGGTTGTTTCCCTGTTGGAAGATGAACCTTTGCTACAATCTGAGGTCCAGTCCTCTCTGGAACAGGTTTTCATCAAGGAGGTTTCTGTACATTGCTGCATTCATCTTTCCCTAAATCCTGATTAGTCTCCCAGTTCCTGCCACTGAAAAACATCCCCACAGCACAATTCTGCCACCACCATGCTTCACTGTAGGGAAGGCAATTTCCAGGTGATTAGCGGTGCCTGGTTTCCTCCAGATATGATGCTTGCCAAAGAGTTCAATCTTTGTTCCATCAGGCCAGAGAATTTTGTTTCTCATGGAATAAGAGTCCTTATGGTGTCTTTTGGCAAAACTCTGGGTGGGCTGTCAATTGTCATGTGCCTTTCGTCTGGCCACTCTACCATACGGGCCTGATTTGTGGAGTGCTGCAGAGATGGTTGCTCTTCTGGAAGGTTCTCCTCCCTCCACAGAAAAAACACTGGAGCTCTGTCAGAGAGTGACCATTAGGTTCTTGGTCACCTCCCTGACAAATGCCCTTCTCCCTTTATCGGTCAGTTTTGCCAGGTGGCCCGCTGTAGGAAGAGTCCTGGTGGTTCCAAACTGCTTCCATTTACGGATGATGGTGGCCAATGTGCTCGTTGGGACCTTCAATGCTGAAAATTTTCTGTACCCATCCCCAGATCTGTGCTTTGATACAATCCCGTCTCGGAGGTCTACAATTTCTTGGACTGTTTGCCTTGTGTTTTGCTCTGACATTCACTGTTCGGTGTGTGACTTTCCAAATCATGACCAATTAACTGAATTTACCACAAGTGGATGCCAATCAAGTTGCAGAAACATCTCAAGGATGATCAGAGGCAACAGGATGCACCTGAGCTCAATTTTGGGTGTCATGGCAAAGGCTTATACTTATATACATGCGATTTATTTATTTCTATTCTTTTTAATAAATTTGCAAAGATTTCAAACAAACTTCTTTCATGTTGTCAGTATGGGGTATTGTTTGTAGAATTTTGAAGAACATAATGAATTTAATCTATTTGGAAATAAGGCTGTACCATAACAAAAATTAGGAAAAAGTGAAGCGCTGTGAATACTTTCCGGATTTACTGTACATACTGGACATCAGAGCACCTCTCTGGGTATTAAAAAAAAAAAAGTAAAAAGGGACACACAGATCTGTAACTTTGAATGATGACCTGTTTTCTTGATTTACTGGAACATATAAACAAATCAATGAGACTGTGTATGTACATGCAATATGATGTCAAGTAACAGGAAAAACATAAAAAATAAAAAAGGGAGAAAGTGAACTGTGCAAACCTTTTCTGTCGTTACAATGATTATACTATATGGAACAGCTGTGAGTGTGGACAGGTCTACCTTTTTATACAGCAGTCAAAAATGAACTAGAGAATTTTATCATCATGAATTATGCAATCACTAAACTGCATTAGTTGCGTAGCTCTTTTACTATATTTTTGTTCAAGATTATATATTTTAAGTGCAAGATGATTTTAAAAATGAGTACATTACACAGTACTCTCACCTGAGGCTTCGTGAACGAGGCCGCATACACTGTGGTTGCATTCCTTCTTCATTGCCGACGCTCTCTGTGCTGCAGAAGTGCTTGGAAAGAAAATGCAGCTCATCGGCAGTGGGCTGGTAGGGTAGTTGATGCAGCTTCTCTTGAGAAGAGGAGGAAGACTGCAGAGAGAGAGAGAGAAACATTAATGCAAAACAGAGGTTGTTGCCTACTTGGGGCGCCTGGCATACAAAAATCATTAGAATACCTAAAACATGTATAAGCCTGGTAACACTCATAGGGAGTCAATAAAAATAACTAGAATGCACAGTATAAACATTTTAATTATTAAAAATTTAGTGGGTGCAACATAAGTAGCATAAAAACTTTTTTTTTTTTTTATTATTAATAAATTACAAAAACGGCAACATGTTGGCAAAATAAAAAGCGCATATCACAGATCTTCAAGGGGCAGCACTAAGAAAAAGAAGTTAATGCAGTCATTTAATTGTGTGCCTTTAGTAGTTAAAATGTTCTTGAATGTACGATTGCTCTCTCTAGTAGCTGTTTAATATTACAACTATCCATTTTTTTTTTGCATCATTATTCACTGTGAGTATACACTTAAACATACTTGGGGAAAAAGCCTGGGCGGCCTTG
Organism: Rana kukunoris; assembly: GCA_029574335.1. Classification (NCBI taxonomy): domain Eukaryota; kingdom Metazoa; phylum Chordata; class Amphibia; order Anura; family Ranidae; genus Rana; species Rana kukunoris. The sequence continues at coordinate 479,137,685 of CM056049.1, read as the reverse complement.
AAATGCATAGTGAAGTCCTGCTAGGGTGTATAATGTATAATGTTATCCGCTTCAGCTTTCCTATGCTGTCAAAGAGTCTCCTACATTTTGGCAGACCTGGCCTGTGGCAATGTACACTTCATGGATTACCACTGCTACCTCAGGGGACGACAGTTTTACCTGATTGAGGCTATGCGATAATGCACTTTTTATTTTGCCAACATGCTAGTTGCCATTTGTTTTTCTTCTATTTCTATGTATGCCTTTATGCCAGGGGTGCCCAACCAGTGGCCCGGGGGCCACATGTGGCCTGCGGAGCCCTCTGTTGTGGCCCACGACCTCCTTTTCTGGGATGGAATAGAATACTGTTATTACAGGTCAGTTTATTTCTAAAATCACTATATATATATATAGTGATTTTAGAAATAAACTGACCTGTAATAACAGTATTCTATTCCATCCCAGAACAGGAGGTCGTGGGACATATCTGTTCTGCGATGGTTACTGGGCTAATTTCAAACTGATCCGCAGGTAAAGATTAGTTTACCTGCGGGTTACCTGCACTGAGCCATAGACTTCTGTTATTACCTACGAGTTTGGTAAAGCCAAAGGGACACTGTGTATAGTATATGGTGTGTCCGTGTCTGCTTTGCATATGCAAAGCAGACACGGACATTCCATCCACCTGCTCCGCTCATTGTGGCCCGCCAATCAGTTATCAAGTCAATTAAGTGGCCCTCAATCTTCAAAAGGTTGGGCACTCCTGCTTTATGCCAAGAGTGCACCCTCTGCTGTTCTTTTTTTTAATTGATCTTAGAGATTTGCGTCAATCTCTGCGAGAAGCTGCAACAAGTGTACTGGAATTAACAGGGGTTAACCCTGGGTGTAATAACTAGGTTATTAATGGACGTTTGCTTTGTATTCGTATAGTGCAGGGGTCTCCAAACTTTTAAACAAAGGGCCACTTTATTGTCCTCCAGACTTTAGAAAGGGCCAGATTGTAGCCAGTGGGTGCAGAAAATGTCCCGGGCCCAGCACCAGTAAGAATAATTGTGGCCTCAGGGTTGGTGGTCAGTAGGAGGAATAGTATCCCATCATTGATATCAGTAGAAGAAATAGTGCCCCCTTGTTCGTGTCAGTGGAAGGAATAGTGCCCCAAGGGCCGCATAAAGGCTAGCAAAGGGCCACATCTGGCCCTCGTGCCGCAGTTTGGAGACCCCCGATATATAGTGTACACATTTTTATACTTTTTCTACTATTTTTCATTATGGTTTACAATACAGATAAGGAATAATTTACTCACAAACTTTCCAATTAAAGCGGAACTTCACCTCAAAAAGGGAAATTTCACTTATGCCTTTCCACCACTATTGGAACATTTTTTTTTCAGGGAGCAACTGCCTATTTTGTACAGGTACCTGCTCTCACTACATTTCTGCTCGCCATAGACACACACACTGCATTTATGGTAAATGTTTTAGGCCTAAAGATTACTTTAAACCCACACACAGTATATACAGTATTTTCTGCAGAGGCCCTGTAGAATAAAATGACTGCAGTTGCAATTTTTTATGTAATTTTTATTAAATCTATATTATTAGTAAAGAAAAAACACTCAAATGAATGACACTTTTCCACAATGTAAAATAGTAAGTGTACAGTTTGTATAACAGTGTAAATTTTCTGTTCACACAAAATAACTCAACACACAACCAATAATGTCTAAACCACTGGCAACAAAAGTGAGTACACCCCTAAGTGAAAATGTCCAAATTGGGCCCAAAGTGTCAATATTTTGTGTGGCCACTATTAATTTTCCAGCACTGCCTTAACTCTCTTGGGCATGGAGTTCCCCAGAGCTTCACAGGTTGCTACTGAAGTCCTCTTCCACTCCTCCATGATGACATCACAGAGCTGGTGGATGTTAGAGACCTTGGGCCTAAATTAGCCATTTCCCCTCCCTGATGTCATATGACTAAGGCCAAAACAACTAATCGATAAATTGACAACTATTCGATTATGAAATTAATCGATTACCATTTTCATAATCAATTAATCGGCCAGTAACATAATGGGGTTAAAAAAAAATAGCCCTTTATAGTACAAAAATAGCAATTCACTACTGTAAATATTACTTTCACTGTCCCACAGAAAGAAATAAACCCCTAACAGTAGCGATTATTTGCTCTTTTTGTACCAATTTTTGTTTTTTTAACTCCATTATGTTAGTAAACATCTCAGGCCTGGGTCACACCTCTAGTGTGTTTCTGCAAAAAAACACAGTTCATTTACATGTTTCCCTATGGGACACGTTCACATCCATGATTTTTTCAGCTGCTGCTTATTCGGAAAGAGAAAGGACTTTTAAACACAAAATTGCGCTATTTTGTTTTTTCCATTTCAATATACTTCAAAAGGAGACGCTGCAGTAAAGCATGTAATGCGTCTTTGTGGCAATTTGTGTTTTTTAATCTGCCCAAACACAAATGGGAAAAAAAAAATGCAATGCAAAATATTTTTTTATTAAGGTTATTAACCTAAACTAATCGATTATGAAAATAATCGTTAGTTGCAGCCCTCCATATGACTCATTGGTTTTACAAGGTCTCAGGTGTGAACGGGGAGCATGTGTGTTAAATTTGGTGTTATCTCTCTCCCTCTGTCATACTGGTCACTGAAAGGTCAACATGGCACCTCATGGTAAAGAACTCTCTGAGAATCTGAATAAAAAGAATTGTTACTCTACATAAAGATGGCGTAGACTATAAGACGATTGCAAAAACCCTGAAACTGAGCTGCAGCACCGTGGCCAGGACCATTCAGCGGTTTAACAGGACAGGTCCCACTCAGAACAGGCCTCTCCATGGTCAGCCAAAGAAGTTGAATGCAAGTGCTCAGCATCATATCCAGAGGTTGTCTTTGCGAAATAGAAGTATGAGTGCTGCCAGCATTGCTGCAGAGGTTGAAGGGGTGTGGGGGTCAGCCTCTCAGTGCCAAGACCATATGCTGCACACTGCATAAAATTGATCTGCATGGCTGTTGTGCGAGAAGGAAGCCCCTTCTAGGTTTGAGCCCAGGTTCACACTGGGTACGATTTAGTTCGATTTGAGATGCGATTTCACATGTGAAATCGCATCTCAAATCGGCGGCAATTGCCGGCAATGACACCGTCCTAATCGGTGCGACGCCGCATCTGCGGCGCTGCACCGATTTCAAAAAGTAGTTCCTGTACTACTTTTTGCGATTTCAGGACGCGATTTACATTGACATCTGTGCAGGACCCTGCACAGATGTCTCCTAAATCGCGCCGAAATCGGGACTGCCAGAGGGAGTGAAATCGCGCGAGTTCAGCTGAAATCGCGCGATTTCACTCCCGCAGCCCAGTGTGAACCAGGGCTTAGGGTTTGAAGAATGCCTAATGTCTTTAGAATATGTATATGGGTAGTCCACAGAACGGACAACCAAGATTTCTCAGCCAAAGTCCCATGAGTCATGACAAAATGCCCTAATGGGCCAAGAACTGGGAATTTTGCCAGGTTAAGCAATAAAGTTTTGTAGAAACAGGTTATTCTGGTACAAGGATGATTGCAATCCTCTGGATCCATAAAAAAGAGCGGAAAAGCGTAGCATTATTTGAACATGAATGTGAATATGCAAGTGGGCCAAAATCAAGCCAAATGTTGGTCTTAAAATTGGTAATGTGCCCTCCTTAATATACAACAGGGCACTGGAGAGGCACTGCATATATCCAATGTCTGAAAGGCCAGCGATATCAAAACCATCTGGAAGTGGTCTGCTGGAGAGCAAAACATTCATGGACTTGGGACCCAGCATTTGCTGAAACAATATATCCTTAAGGCCCTGTACACACGAGGAGACATGTCCGATGAGACAGGTCCGACGGACCGTTTTCATCGGACATGTCTGAAGGGATATTTTGGTCTGATGTGTGTACACACCATCGGACCAAAATCCCCGCGGACCAGAACGCGATGACGTAGAACACACCGACGTGCTGGCAAAAGGAAGTTCAATGCTTCCACGCATGCGTCGAATCAATTCGATGCATGCGCGGGATTTCGGTCCAATGGTTGGGCGCACTAACCAACGGACATGTCCGACGGACAGGTTTCCAGCGGACATGTTTCTAAGCACGTTTAGAAACTTTTGTCCGCTGGAAAACTGTCCGCTAGGCCGTACACACGATCGAACATGTCCGTTTCAGCGGACATGTCTCCTCGTGTGTACGCGGCCTTAAGGGTACAAGACAGACTGTATGGAACTCTAGGTATTTAACTACTATTGCCATTATAATGTTCAGCACCAGACACAATTCCTGAGTACTCAGGACCAAAAATTGTACAAAACTTTGAACCGATGGGCCAGCAGAAGAATGCCCTTATAATGATTAAAAAAAAAGTATCTCCACTTTTGTTAAAATAAAACATTCCCCTCTGGGTGTTTGGTGTACTTTGCTGCAGATTTTGGCAAACTTTGCTGCAGATTTTTTTTTTTCCCAAATCAAAACTGTCCATCTTAGAGGGTTAAAACCATGACATTAGCGAATATGGCTTTATTCAAACACCACATTTCATTATTAGCTTACAGATATATATCTTAAGAACAACAGTGATTTACCGAAAGAGTGGAACTTGGAGTATTGGTACCATATCCAGATGATGGCAAAGATGCCAGGGACCATCTACGTCCATCAGATCTAAAAATAAAGTCATGAAAACAGTTACAAAAGTTTCATAGTTAAAAATGCTTTGTGAATTCAATGTTAATGCATGGCAAAACATATCTGTTATTACCTGTCAGTCCGTGGTCCATGACTTCAATCATTTCAGGGATTAAATAGCAAAAAAAAAGAAACACAAAACATTAAAATATATAACAGGCAGTAATATCAGTACACAGAATCATAAAGATAAGACTACATTAATAACAGATCATAACCAATGTCTAATACAAGAATAGCCAATAAGTAGGGTTGTCCCGATACCACTTTTTTTAGGACCGAGTACAAGTACCATTATAAAAGAATAAAAATGAATAAAAATGTTTTATTTGGTTGTCACGCAGTAGTAAAAAAACTCAAAGAATTTTCACAGAACATGTTGATAAATACAAAAAAATTATCGGCAGAAGCATCGGGAGCATTTGTGCGAGTACAAGTACTCCCGCAAATACTCGGTATCGGTCCTGATACTAGTATCGGTATCGGGACACCCCTACCAATAAGCATGGAATACATTTGTTGACATCCTCTTAATTATTTTACTTTACATATATAAATCGTTTGCAGACCAACCCTTGTGAGATCTGCTTTGTTATTGAACAGCACTGGGCATTGCAAATGCAAAACAATTAATGCCATCGTCAATATTGTCCAGTGATGTAGATCTATTATCAATCAAGATGTTGCCGTGCCAAATATTGACCGGTCACACTGCAGCTGCTTAATGACAGACCCTTGGCTTCCAGAATATATAGAAATCAGCCAGGGATCCTGGGAGATGCTGTTGACCAATTATGGCCATGAATAAAAGGGGGCACCCTGTACTCATTACCCTGGGAATGTGGCCTGGGGGCGCTGGAGTCTATGACAATATTCCCATATCAAAAGGGCACAAATGCATTGCGGAAAATGACAACCATTTAAAAACGGCAAGGAGCACCTTGTGTACCTTGGCTAGAGAGATAGTGAGCAGATGTCTCGACAATAACACCCTGGGCCTGAAGTAACACATTTTTTTGATAGATCAATATCATGCCAAGGCTCAGGAGGTGAACTATACTGATGGTGAGATGCAACTATACTGCCTCAGAATGGAAGACACTGCAACATGGCTCATACAGTATATTCAGCTAGTTGGTCTATCTTGTCAAGGGGGACACAAAGGCCAGATCTGTATATCTGAACCTCTGGCCACTGCACTTCACTCTGTTGCACTGTGAACTCCTGACCCATGTACTCTGTGCAATAAACACGCTTGACACCTGTGCTGTTTGTGATGGACACTCCTGAGCCCTTCAATATGTTGCAATATATACACTGCTGGTCCCTGCATTTTGTGCTTTAGGTATTCTGCACAATAGACACTATGGGGTTGATTTACTAAGGCAAATCCACTTTGCACTACAAGTGCACTTGGAAGTGCAGTCATTGTAGATCTGAGGGGAAGATATGAAATGAGGGGAAGCTCTGCTGATTTTATCATCCAATCATGTACAAGCTAAAATGCTTTTTTTTTTTTTTCCTTGCATGTCCCCCTCGAATCTACAGCGACTGTACTTCCAGTGCAAAGTGGATTTTCCCTTAGTAAATAACCCCCAAATGTTGTACATTTTATACTACTGGCCACTGCACTTTGTACACTGGGCTTTATATGACATACTCCTCACTGCTGCACTCCAAGTATATTATATACTTCTGAAATTCTTCTTTAAGGTAGGATGTGTGCAGAAAAGCATATGTAAAAGGAACGGTTAATTATTTTATTTTTTTAACAATGTATGCTGTCTGTACATGTATGCTTTGCTTGTGGCACAGTTAGGTTTGCACTGATGCCAATACTACAGTGCCTTAAATAAGTATTAATACCCTTTGACATTTTCCACATTTTGTCATGTTACAACCAAAAACATAAAAAGGTATTTTATGTGATAGACCAACACAAAGTGGCACATAATTGTTAAATGGATTAAAATGATAAAAAGGGTTTAATTTTTTTTTTTTTTTACAAATGTCTAAAAAAAAAGTGTGTCTGGCATTTGTAGTCAGACCCCTATAGGCCCCATGCACACGAGACGCTGTTAAACGCAAGTTTAGAGACAGTTGGACACTTTTTTCAACTGCCCCTGAACACATTCAATGTTATCCTATGTGTCAATGCACACAGTCTCTATAATTGCAGTTTCTAGGCAGTTGCGTTTAACCTTGTTTTTCCAGAAGCAAACAATGGGTTCAGACGCACACGTTTTCCAAGTTTCAGGCGCAAAAGTAAAATACGGTCAAATGATGAAAAACCATAAAAAATAAATAAATATTTAATTGTTTGCATTGCATTGTGGACAATCCACAACTTATGGCAGGTAACATGACCAGGTGACAATCCACAACTTGTGGCAGGTAACGTGGCAAGTGGACAATCCACAACTTGTGGCAGGTGATGTGGCAAGTGACACGCTAAATATAAGTACACTGCTGCTCTCTCAGCTGCTGCTACTCACTCTGGTCTCACAAAATGGCTGAAATGGTTAAATAATACACTTTTTTGAACTTAGGGAGGGTCTTATGAGGTTTCTTAACTAAACGCTTATAGACGCAAATGCGGTAAAACGCTGCTGCAATCGTGGCAAAATGGGCATTTCGAAACGCCGGTTTCAGCCTTTAAAAATATGCGTTCAGCAGAGTTTGCACCGGCGTCTCATGTGGCCTTATGGCCCATACACACGATCCGAATATTGGGCGACGGATCGTACGACTTTTTTCGCTTAATAATCGCGAGTAAAATAAAATAGGTTTTTAAACTCACGAAAATTATCGTACGATAGAAAAAAACGATCGGAAGTGATGTCACGTGTTGAAATGTATTTGTATTGTATTATCGGACGACGGCTGTACTGACTAAACGAAAATCGGACGATCGGACGAGAACATTTTTCGCGCTTGTCCGATCGAATTTAATCGGATGAACGGTCGTGATCAGCTGTCGAAAGTAGTGTACACACGATCCGAAAATCGTACGATCCTTTTCGTCCGATATTCGGATCGTGTGTATGGGCCATTACTCTGATACCCCCAACTAAAATCTAGTGGAAACAATTGCCTTCAGAAGTCACTAATTAGTAAATAGATTCCACCTGTGTATAATTTAATCTCAGTATAAGTACACCCCACTGAGGTTTGTTAGAGAACCTTAGTGAACAAACAGCATCATGAAGGCCAAGGAACACACCAGATAGGTCAGGGATAAAGTTGTGCAGAAGTTTAAAGCAGGGTTAGGTTATTAAAAAAAATATCCCAAGCTTTGAACATCTCACAGAGCACTGTTCAATCCATCATCCGAAAATGAACAGTATGGCACAACTGCAAACCGACCAAGACATGGCCGCTCACCTAAACGTACATCCCAGACAAGGAGAGCATTAATCAGAGAAGCAGCCAAGAGGCCCATGGTAACTCTGGAGGAGCTGCAGAGATCCAAAACTCAGGTGGGAGAATCTGTCCACAGGACAAATATTAGTCATACTCTCCACAAATCTGGCCTTTATGAAAGTGAGGCAAGAAGCTACAATGGAATAGTTTTGATCAAAGAAGATTTATGTGTTAGAATGGCCCAGTCAAAGTCCAGACCTAAATCCAATTGAGAATCTGTGGCAAGATTTCAAAATTTCTGTTCAGACGCTCTCCATCCAATCTGACCGAGCTTGAGCTATTTTGCAAAGAAGAATGTGCAAAAATGTCTCTCTAGATGTGCAAAACTGGTAAAGACATCCAAAAAGACTTGCAGCTGTAATAGCAGCAAAATGTGATTCTACGAAGTATTGACTCAGGAGGGGGCTAAATACATATGCATCCCACACTTTTCAGATATTTGTAAAAAAAAATTGAAAACCATTCATTCAATTGAAAAAAAATTGAAAACCATTTATCGTTTTCCTTCCACTTCACAATTATGTGCCACTTTGTGTTGGTTCATGACATAAAATGACAATAAACTAAATTTACGTTTTTGGTTGCAACAAATTTTCAAGGGGTATGAATACTTTTTCAAGGCACTGTAAGCAGCTGCACAAATACTCATACAAATGCTCACATACCTAAAACCAATACCTTTGTTGTGCAATTTGAGCCCATACAAAATTAATGGGCTCAAATTGCACTGCAAAGAATCACATAGGAATGTGGTGGAATTCCCCCACTGCTCCTGTGTGAACCATTTGATGCAGAGAAAAAAAATCGCAATGCATTCCCGTTCAAATCGCACATGATTTGAGCCTATATTTTGTAGGGATTCAAATCGCACCGCAAAAGGTATCGGTAATCAGTATCGGCGAGTACTTGAGCACAAGTATCAGTACTTGTCAATAAAAATAAATAAAATAAAATAAAAAACAGTATTGGTGCAACCCTAGGCACAGTCATTAAAGCATAGCTTGTGGGTAAAAGGACTGTAGCATATAAGCACTGTGTATAAAAGGGAGAAGACTCAACAGATGGTGTCAAATGTTGATGTCTAAATCTTTTTTTGCTAAATGTATTTGAAGTGTAATTTGTGTTTTATAATTGCATTCTCAGCTGAGAGCTGTTGTCACACTGTATACAGACCGTACTAAAAGTTGCAGCTAGCTAAACAAATACCATATTTTCTGCACCATAAGACACCATTTTTTCCTCCCAGAAATATGGGGGGAAATTTCTCTGCGTCTTATGGTGCTAATATGCGGTAGCCACCACCACCCGAAGAGAGGCAGGAGAGCAGAGAAGAGACATCCAAACCCCCCGCAAGCGCCGGGCTGGGCCTGACACGGTTTTCTGAGAACGGCTGCTTGGGCTGCTCTGTCTTCTGTCAGGTGGATGGGATGTCATGTCTATGGCCACGGCCAGGCTGCACGTCTATGGCCACGGCCAGGCTGCACGTCTATGGCCACGGCCAGGCTGCATGTCTATGGCCACGGCCAGGCTGCATGTCTATGGCCACGGCCAGGCTGCATGTCTATGGCCACGGCCAGGCTGCATGTCTATGGCCACGGCCAGGCTGCACGTCTATGGCCACGGCCAGGCTGCACGTCTATGGCCACGGCCAGGCTGCACGTCTATGGCCACGGCCAGGCTGCACGTCTATGGCCACGGCCAGGCTGCACGTCTATGGCCACGGCCAGGCTGCACGTCTATGGCCACGGCCAGGCTGCACGTCTATGGCCACGGCCAGGCTGCACGTCTATGGCCACGGCCAGGCTGCACGTCTATGGCCACGGCCAGGCTGCACGTCTATGGCCACGGCCAGGCTGCACGTCTATGGCCACGGCCAGGCTGCACGTCTATGGCCACGGCCAGGCTGCACGTCTATGGCCACGGCCAGGCTGCACGTCTATGGCCACGGCCAGGCTGCACGTCTATGGCCACGGCCAGGCTGCACGTCTATGGCCACGGCCAGGCTGCACGTCTATGGCCACGGCCAGGCTGCACGTCTATGGCCACGGCCAGGCTGCACGTCTATGGCCACGGCCAGGCTGCACGTCTATGGCCACGGCCAGGCTGCACGTCTATGGCCACGGCCAGGCTGCACGTCTATGGCCACGGCCAGGCTGCACGTCTATGGCCACGGCCAGGCTGCACGTCTATGGCCACGGCCAGGCTGCACGTCTATGGCCACGGCCAGGCTGCACGTCTATGGCCACGGCCAGGCTGCACGTCTATGGCCACGGCCAGGCTGCACGTCTATGGCCACGGCCAGGCTGCACGTCTATGGCCACGGCCAGGCTGCACGTCTATGGCCACGGCCAGGCTGCACGTCTATGGCCACGGCCAGGCTGCACGTCTATGGCCACGGCCAGGCTGCACGTCTATGGCCACGGCCAGGCTGCACGTCTATGGCCACGGCCAGGCTGCACGTCTATGGCCACGGCCAGGCTGCACGTCTATGGCCACGGCCAGGCTGCACGTCTATGGCCACGGCCAGGCTGCACGTCTATGGCCACGGCCAGGCTGCACGTCTATGGCCACGGCCAGGCTGCACGTCTATGGCCACGGCCAGGCTGCACGTCTATGGCCACGGCCAGGCTGCACGTCTATGGCCACGGCCAGGCTGCACGTCTATGGCCACGGCCAGGCTGCACGTCTATGGCCACGGCCAGGCTGCACGTCTATGGCCACGGCCAGGCTGCACGTCTATGGCCACGGCCAGGCTGCACGTCTATGGCCACGGCCAGGCTGCACGTCTATGGCCACGGCCAGGCTGCACGTCTATGGCCACGGCCAGGCTGCACGTCTATGGCCACGGCCAGGCTGCACGTCTATGGCCACGGCCAGGCTGCACGTCTATGGCCACGGCCAGGCTGCACGTCTATGGCCACGGCCAGGCTGCACGTCTATGGCCACGGCCAGGCTGCACGTCTATGGCCACGGCCAGGCTGCACGTCTATGGCCACGGCCAGGCTGCACGTCTATGGCCACGGCCAGGCTGCACGTCTATGGCCACGGCCAGGCTGCACGTCTATGGCCACGGCCAGGCTGCACGTCTATGGCCACGGCCAGGCTGCACGTCTATGGCCACGGCCAGGCTGCACGTCTATGGCCACGGCCAGGCTGCACGTCTATGGCCACGGCCAGGCTGCACGTCTATGGCCACGGCCAGGCTGCACGTCTATGGCCACGGCCAGGCTGCACGTCTATGGCCACGGCCAGGCTGCACGTCTATGGCCACGGCCAGGCTGCACGTCTATGGCCACGGCCAGGCTGCACGTCTATGGCCACGGCCAGGCTGCACGTCTATGGCCACGGCCAGGCTGCACGTCTATGGCCACGGCCAGGCTGCACGTCTATGGCCACGGCCAGGCTGCACGTCTATGGCCACGGCCAGGCTGCACGTCTATGGCCACGGCCAGGCTGCACGTCTATGGCCACGGCCAGGCTGCACGTCTATGGCCACGGCCAGGCTGCACGTCTATGGCCACGGCCAGGCTGCACGTCTATGGCCACGGCCAGGCTGCACGTCTATGGCCACGGCCAGGCTGCACGTCTATGGCCACGGCCAGGCTGCACGTCTATGGCCACGGCCAGGCTGCACGTCTATGGCCACGGCCAGGCTGCACGTCTATGGCCACGGCCAGGCTGCACGTCTATGGCCACGGCCAGGCTGCACGTCTATGGCCACGGCCAGGCTGCACGTCTATGGCCACGGCCAGGCTGCACGTCTATGGCCACGGCCAGGCTGCACGTCTATGGCCACGGCCAGGCTGCACGTCTATGGCCACGGCCAGGCTGCACGTCTATGGCCACGGCCAGGCTGCACGTCTATGGCCACGGCCAGGCTGCACGTCTATGGCCACGGCCAGGCTGCACGTCTATGGCCACGGCCAGGCTGCACGTCTATGGCCACGGCCAGGCTGCACGTCTATGGCCACGGCCAGGCTGCACGTCTATGGCCACGGCCAGGCTGCACGTCTATGGCCACGGCCAGGCTGCACGTCTATGGCCACGGCCAGGCTGCACGTCTATGGCCACGGCCAGGCTGCACGTCTATGGCCACGGCCAGGCTGCACGTCTATGGCCACGGCCAGGCTGCACGTCTATGGCCACGGCCAGGCTGCACGTCTATGGCCACGGCCAGGCTGCACGTCTATGGCCACGGCCAGGCTGCACGTCTATGGCCACGGCCAGGCTGCACGTCTATGGCCACGGCCAGGCTGCACGTCTATGGCCACGGCCAGGCTGCACGTCTATGGCCAACTGGCACTGGAAAATATTTTAGTACACCTTTTGGTTCAGAATATTTTTTTTCTCTTTTTCCTCCTCTAAAACCTAGGTGCGTCTTACGGAGCAAAAAATACGATACACAATAATGAACACCACCTTCTTGGCTGTTTCTGTTCATATTAACATAAAGCTTCCAGTGCCAGTTGGGATTCTTAACAGATCTGCTTCAGGTCTATCTTTAAACCACACCCAAATGACCATCCCCACTTTTCATCACAGTGCACTATACGTTCAGTATTCTGCCCCTTTAAAATCCGTCCTTCCATGTTTAAAAATTGGGAGGTATGGAAAAAAACTCAGTCAGTTTATCACAGACTAATCTTCTGAGTCACTTCTCAAAATGCAAACATGCCAAGGGCCAGGAGCACCAGCTCCACCCTGGCGAGATAAACAGTGAACCTTTGCCCAAGACAAATCTAAAGTGATCCACTGTATCAAAACAGCTAGAATCATATACACATTTCTGATATGCAAACAATATATGTCAGGAGAGGAACAACTGAAATAAGCCTAGATCAAAAGAAAGAAAAGCAGCCAAAAAGGAGGGCCATGTCATATTAAGCTTGCTAGAGGGCCAAGTAAAAAAAAAAAGAAAAAAAAAATTGGTTTTAACAGTGTCATTTCCTTCAGCAAATGTTCCAGACTGGTGACAAGCTGGTGATATTAAAAGTTGCAAAAAAAAAAAAAAACACACACACCACACTGCATGAAACAGGATTAACCCACATAGTTTGTGTGATCTACCTAAAAGGGACCACCTAAGTTATTGTATAAAATGCATCTTACTATATATACTGCAGCAATAGAAAAAAAGGAATAAAACCCTGCCTGGTATAACAGCCACTGGGAGGAACAACAAACTACTTGAACCTCATGGGTGCAGGGATATACACACAAAGATCTCTGGCCTAGCAGCCACTAGTGCATGAACCACAATACGGCTTCATGCACGTGGCCATAAAGCATGCAGAGCCTGCATAATCACTCTCCAGAGACCTGCAACTGCCATGTCCAGCTGCCGTTGAGATTAATTAGAAAATGTGGCTGCATGCAGTTATGCTCCAGAGCGGCACATGTGTTTGGAGCAAACGTCTGAGCAAGTGCAGGCAGATGTGGGTCCTAGGAGAGAAATTACACAGGGTCAGAATGCTGTACAGCCCCCTGTACCTTCATGTGAATGAAGCCTAAAATACCTGAAACTAGACAAAGGCAATGAGATCTTGGTGGAGGACAGTAGGGAAATGAGAGGGGAACATGACAACCACAAATAAAGGAGCAACAAAGCAACAACATACAGTCCAGACTCGAAAAGCACTTCTGCTGACCATAGCACAGTTAACTACTGTTTCTGATCTTTTTTTTTTTTTTTTTTTACCCTAACAGATACATTTTCAGGACAAGCTTTCAGGATATACCCCGTTCTTGTTCTCCAGAAAGTTTGCCTAATACATCAAACAATTTTTCACCTGTGACTTCAACCATGACTATAAATGCTGCTTGTGCTAGGCCCTACACAGTAGCTATCCAGATCAGCGTATCCTCAGCTATGGCGGCCTTACCCTGCTCTTTCTGGATCAAAGAATGCAGAGTGAGTCCCCGTACACACGACAGGGAACCTCAACGGGCGGAACACATCGTTCCACCCGTCGAGGTTCTCTGCCGGCCGTCAGAATCTGCGACCCGCCCGTCGGGAATGGCAACCAGCCATTCATCCCGACGGGCCATCGAGCAAATAGAGAACCTGTTCTCTATTTGCTCGACGGGTTTCCCGACGGGCGGGGCAAGCAGAGAGCGCACACACAGCCGAGGTTCTCGCTGGAATGCAGCTCCCAGCGAGGTTCTCGCTGGTTTCTGGCGAGAAACTAGGCCGTGTGTACGGGGCCTTAGCCTGGAATGTTACTTTTGGGTTTTGCACTCTGCACTGTGGCACTTTCTAGACCTTTGTGTACTGTGTTAGTAAGTCACAGAGACCTCTTCAGGTCAAGAGTAGAGATGGGCTTGGGCTTATTCGAAACCCCACGTGCCCAATCCTGCCAGGAAGCCGACACTGCACACTGCTAATCACAGGCAGTGAAACATTTGCCGATCCACAGATGCACAGGGAGAGAACTTACAGCCAGTAAATTGTCCTATGTGTCGATTCCTACACTGTTAGTATTACGTCTCCTCTGTCCCCCCCCCCCCCCATCAGATAAAATCTTTCTTATATGGACCCACCTCTCCTGAAGTGAAGGGTTTTACAGTGTTCTGCTTAACGTGGATGTAAACCCCCACACAGAGTTAATCCAGCTCTGATAAATCCTCTTTTATGTTCAGTAAAAATGAACAGCCTTCCAGATAAAACCCTGCCTAGATAAAAAGTCAGTGTTCTCTCTTCTTGCTTTGAGTGAGAGGTTATTTACATATCTAGCTAGGACATGTTTATTATATGTTATGTTTTGTTTATCATAATATGAGGTGATATAACATCATAACACATCCTAGTAATATACAATGAACTTTGGATCACCTCTTGTTATGATAAACATGTCCAAGCTAGATTTGTAAATAACCTGTTACTGAAAGCAATAACAGAGAAACGGACTTTATAATTTGGCAAGTTTTTATCTGGAATTCTGTTAATTTGCACTGAACTTTAAAAGAGGATTACTCAGCGCTGGATTAACTCTGTGTGGCAAGACTGGGCACAGATGATAGGAAATCTTATACTCTACATTGTGACATAAAAAATGGGTTTACATCCACTTTAAGCGTAAGATGTACCTGGTCCTCGCCAAGCTTTTCTTTCTCGAAAGTGAAGAATTAGGTGTACTAGGCTAAGACCTTTATCCCAGTTAACATTTATTTACTGTATATTGAAAACACTTGTGCTTGATAAACATGACAAATAAAACAGAAAAAAAAAACAGAACAAATTAACGCTGCCGTCAATAGGATTTCTATTTGTCTATTACTTTAAATAAAGTGCTGGGTCCCAGCTGTGGAACAGATTCCTATCAGAGGGGCAGGCTGATAACGTCACACTCTCCGGACTCAGCCAATCAGAGGAAGTTACGTATTCATTCACCGAATACAAAGCTGCCTATGAACAGCTGAACGTCACAAACCATAAGATAGATGCAGAACATCTCAGGGGGAATCCCAGGTGTCCAGATCACTCAACAGATAGCTCAACCACAGGGCTGAAATGGGGCTTACATCTTTTGCCCACATTTTTTTCCTTCCACACAGCAAAACATCGGCTGGACTGTTGGGTGGATGATTTGCTCACAATGGGCTCTCTCCACCTGCCCTCCAACCCCCCCCCCAATTGATTCCCCCTGAGATGTGCTGCAGCCATCTTATGCTTTTCAAGTCTGGTCTACCCATGTATGCTCCACCTATATCCCCTGGGGAAGATTAATCCTAATCAAAACGTGTAGGTGTCAGCGTATTAGTTGATGTATATTGTATGCCATTATTACTCCCTTCTGGGAGAAGAAAAAAAAAAATATGGAGGATGGTGTATAGTCAAAGACCAGAACATTTTATATATCGATTTATTTTAATCTTTTTGTGTAGAAAACCTTTTGCTTCTTTCAAATGTTCATTGAATTAATACAAATAAATGGGTGTGTTACACTCACCTGCGCGCAAAAGGAAAGTTGACTGATGTACTAGTAGAAAAGTTTCTTGGGCTGTCGAGAGGGCTGCTCCCTGCTACAAAAAGAGCATGCAAATGAGAAAACATCTGCACGTGGCAGTTAGGAGGTACTGTAAATATGAAAAAGCGCAAACATCAAAATGTTATTAGCAACACAAACCATTATTTTTGACAATCCCATATAAGCTTGCTAGAAAAAATGACTGTCAGGTTTCCTGCATGATTTACAGCTTCTCGTATGCCGTTTACCTATGATTTCCACAGACTACATATCCCATGGCACCTTGCTTCCTCCAAACTGATTCCTGCACTGACTGCCTCATGAAACACCTCCTTTTAGCACCTCTGTAGTTAAGAAAGCAGGTTCTCTGAGATGTGTGACACAGGAGTACAGGGCATAGTAAATATGGGTCACATAATTCAATGAATGATGGTGCAATAAAAACAGGCAGGCACTCAGGAGGCATCAGTTATCACCCCCGGAATGCCCAGCATCTGCTTCTCTACCACTCTCTGAAAAAAGATCCACTATGAATTGTTATTCATAGGGACAGTAGAGAGTGCCATGCCACATATGTAAACGATGGCTTACAGTTTTGATCAAGTATATTACTATTTAGTGTTTAGAAAATTAGACACTAGCTTTGGTATCCTTGTTAAACAGTATACTTCACAGAATACTTCATTAATTCCAATGGGAAATTGTTGTTACGACACAGACACACTTAAAGACAACACAAGATCACAACAATAAACTGAACAAGATGCAAAAACACAACACAAATTACTAATAACAGCCATTAACACTACACAAATAAAACACCCATACAATAAAAATACAACATAGCATAAATAACACAGATTAAAATAATAGGCAAACAACCAAATCCAAATAATACAACACTTTCTATACCAAATAATTACTTCTCCACCTACTAAATAATAACAAAACACAATACCAACATAATATAAAAACACAAAATCCTGATCAAAATTAAAATTTTCACCTCCAGCCCTCACAGAAAATAAATATACATCTTGATCACCATGCTCTGGTGCATTGTGGGTGTAACAATCTGTCACTGATGGTACTCCGCAGACTGACCAACGTATTGTGGAGAGAGTGGGAGGAGTTGTCCAAGATTAAACGCAACTTGAATAACATTCTCCTCTCCAACACTGTTGTAAAAGACTCCAAATTCCAATCCAACAACATCATTTGCCTTGCGAATCAGTTTGTTGAGTCTGTTGGTGTCGGATACCCTAAGCCTGCATCCCCAGCATGCCACTGCATACAGGAAAGCGCTGGGCACCAGCAGATGTTAAAAGGACATCAGGTCTCCTCAAAAAGTAGAGGCGGCTCTGGTCCTTCCTATAGAGCAGTGTTTTTCAACCAGTGTGCCGCGGCACACTGGTGTGCCGTGAAGATTCCCCAGGTGTGCCGCGGCGAAATGACCCCCAACTTGATTAATATTTATTATTACAGTGCAGGTTAGGAGGATAATTAATTATGGTGCTCCGAGTGAGCGCCGTGTGTTGCCGAGTGTGGAGTCGAGAGACACAGATCCCGGCTTCCGGAAGCTGCAGCGCCTATGATGGACGTCTTACTGCTCCAATCCGTGACTACGGGAGGTGTGACGTTCATCATAGGCGCTGCAAGCTCAGAAGGTGGGAATTACAAAGCCGCCTGGCGCGCCATGATGTCACATGATCCATCCCCGCTCAGGGATCGGCTCGGTACATCGGCTCTTCTCTCCTCGGCTCCTCGCCTCCTCCATGTTGACACACATCAACATATGTACACAGGTTAGCCATTGTTTTGAAAAGCTTCTTTGTTACGTTTTTTCTTTTTATTTGCGTTGACTTGCCAGGTATTGTTTGGGGGTAAAATCAGTGGCTTCAGTGTTTATATCCAATAGCATAGCAATAAAGTTGCCTCCATTTTTTGGAAAATATCAGCCTTATCGGAAACGAAAAATATCAGCCTTATGGTCCCATTAATGTAATTGGTGAGAAGTTAAATTTTTACTGGATACGTGGCAACCTTACATAGCATTGGTGTAGGCAGAATGTCAAATTAATCTTTACATAGTAACATAATAAGGTGGACACCTTCCAGGACAAAACGTAATAGAAAATTGCATACTTTCTTATTGTGAGTTTCAGAAGTATTATGCTGGAAGTAAAAATAATTTCCTAATCATGTTTAATCAAAGGCATGTAGGTATGTGCTATTGCTGGATTACATTGTCTGCTGCGAGTGTTCTCACAGAAAAGATGAAGTTTACCCACAAATTGGGGTATTATATTGTATTTTGTTTTAATTAATTGAACCACTGTGCAAATAGCAAGTGGCATCATTTTTTTTTCAAATTTTTGGTTTGGTGTGCCTCGAGATTCTGACAGATTTTAAAGTGTGCCTTGGTTGAAAACAGGTTGAAAAACACTGCTATAGAGTACCTCAGTGTTCTTGCTCCAATCCAGATTATTTATGTGCACCACCAGATAAGTGCAACTCGCTACTACCTCCACATCCACTCCTCGAATGGAGATTGAGGGTCACTGGTGGCTTCCTCTTTCTGAAATCCACAACCAGCTCCTTTGTCGTTGTCAAATTTAGATACAGATGATTAACCTCACACCATGTGGCAATCATGGCCAGGGTGATTATTTAAAAAAAAAAAAAAAAAAAAAAAACACACACACACACACACAAGCTCAAACATGGTGTAACCACCTTTCTGTAAAAAAAAAAAAAATAACATGGTGTAACAGTTCAACAACAAAAAAATATTTCATTTGCTATACAATCCTTTTCTTGGAATTCATTGAGTTATACTGCTGCTAAAAAACAAACAGCGACCAGCCTAGAATAACCCCCTCCTACTCCTTAACATACCTATTTGTTAGGGTTGTCCAGATACCGATTCTAGTATCGGTACCAATACCGAGTATTTGCGGGAGTACTTGTACTCGCGCAAATGCTCCCGATACCTAAATAGAATACTTTTTTTGTATTTATCAACATGTTCTGTGAAAATTCTTTGAGTTTTTTACTACTGCGTGAGAAGAAAATAATTTTTTTTTATTCATTTTTACTCATTTTTATTCTTTTATAATGTCTTGAGTTACAGTTCTTCATAATTCTAAAGAAAATATCCTTAGTCTGTATTGTGGTTTGAAAACTGTCACATGACATTTAAAAAAAGTATCCGTATTCGGTATCGGCAAGTACATGAAAAAAAGTATCAGTACTTGTACTCGGTCCTAAAAAAGTGGTATCGGGAAAACCCTACTATTTGTTTTAACAAAAGTGTTGAGCCTGCGTCCATCAATGAACTCCAAAAAAATTATTGTACAAAAGTACAAAAAAATCCAATTACATTTCTGGTTCATTAAGCGACACAGGATTCAGATACAACTGGAATATACAAAATCGGCTCAACTGAGGGATGGGAAACATGACAAAAAAAATAACAGGCCCAACTATTAGAGCGGGTTCACACATGGGCGACCTGTCAGGCGACCAAGCCGTTCTAATAGGAGCGACGCAAGTCGCTTTGACTTAGAAAAATGTTCCTGTACGACTTTGGGGGCGACTTGCATTGACTTCAATACAGAAGTAATTTTGCAAATGGCCTTTCAAGTCGTCTTGAGATCGCCTTGCCCAGTCACCCCCGAAGTCGTAACGCCTGTGTGTGAACCGCCTCTTAATAAAACAGAAAAAAAAATTGGGGATTGCCGGCAGCTCAAAGAACCAACGGAGGGACCTTACATCCAGGCCTGAACATCCACCTGGGAAAACATGGAAAAAATGACCGAGGCAGACTTGACAACAGCTGCCTGATGCCGAAAAGTCCAAGAAGCACTAACAGGTCTAGTAGTAGTCCAAGACCAAAAAGCTTGAATAATCAACCCGAGCCACCAAAAAAAAAAAATGGAACAACGAAAATTTAGCCCCCCTCAGGGGAGACCATCAGGACAGACAAGTAATGTTTTTCCAATAGGTAGACACACACAGCTTAGACTGCATCCAGGCAATGAAGGGAAATCTACTTCTAAAGTACTCAATCAGGAACAGCCAAAATCACCTTAGGAAAGAAGGAGGTCCAAGGCTTAATACCACCTTGCCCAAGACCAGAAAAGGTTTCTTACAGAACAAAGTTGCCAGTTAAGGAACACACCTTGCAAAGGTTATTGCAACAAAGAGTAAGGGTGGAAAGAGGAATTTCCCAATAGGTTATTTTCAGCACTTTTTGAGGAAACACCATGGAAAGGACTTAAAGTGGTTGTTAACCAACTTTTATTAAAACGCTCTCTGCACCATTACAAGACGTTTCCCTGTGCCTGTGTTCTGTAAGAAAAAAAAAAACTGCACGATTGTACCTGTATGAGCTCAGCTGATTCCTCTCCTTCCTGGTCTCTACGGCTCACAGCTGCAGTGGAGCCCTCCCACTGATGTCAGCCAGGGGAGGAGGGGGAGGAGGAGGAGGAGGAGGAGGGGGAGGAGGAAGGAGCCGCGAAACTCATACAGGTACAATCGTGCAGGTTTTTTTACCGAACACAGGCAAACTTCCTACAATGGTGCAGAGATGATGGCAGCATTTAATAGCTGAAAGGAGAGCAGCAGGGCGGGGGTACAGCAGAGCCAGGGTAGAAAGGGGAGGGGGAAAGGGGGGGACACAGGAGACAGATAGAAGGGCTGGGGCTGACGGAATCACGCAAACCGACCACAATGTCAGGGCTCAGCAGCCATGATTATTGTGGTCTGTTTGCAGAAGGGAAGGTATGGCCAGGCAGGATCAGCCAGGTATTTCAGGCGATATGGGGGTCGAAATGAAATGCTTTCAAAATTGGAGGCAAGCGCTGTTTGGAACAAGATTTCAAATTACAAGAATTGACCCTTGATTGTTGAGCCAGACCTGAATGCAAAAAAGCCAAAATTTTGTCCTACTGAATATTTTATCGAATGAACACTTTTTTCCTCACACCAAGTGAATTATGTGTACGATTGTAAACCTTACAGAAAGTTGGACTTCCTGGCTTTCTGCATTGTGGGAATCACCAAATTGGAAAGGCCCCTGTCCCTCAGGACCAGGGCTCCAACAGTCAGGTTGATAAAGCCAGTGACTGAAGTAGGGTGGTAAACCAATCTTCAGGATATTCAGTAGATCTGAAGGACCCCATGGAGCATCCATCAGGAGGCTGATCAGGCCACAGCACCACATCCTATTAGGCAAAGTCAGACCTATGAGTGAGTATCACCAGACTGATCTCCATCTTGAAACGAGGAAGTCAATTAAGGGGCTGAAAGGCATAGATCAGGTTGTACTGATCCCCAAAGCCACCACAGCATCCACCACTATCACCTGGGGTTTTCTGCAACTAGAAACAAACCTGCCCAGCTTGTAGTTGTACTTGGAGGCCACGAGGTCCACAACGGTATGCTACCATGCCTGTGGTTGGTTCCCTCATTCCCCTTGTCAAGTTCTGCCTGACTTTGTTCTTACATCTGACCTCTCCCACAGCTGCGCCGCTCATGTTTGTGGGGATTTGCTCTGCAGGTGTTTGCTTTCTTTCATCCCTCTCTTTTGTACATCATGCCTACGATAGCGGCGTGGAGGAGGGGTTCTCAGCTTCTGGAACCCTTTGAACTGCTTTATTGGATATACATTTAAGCAATGTGTGTTTTATTACTGTAATATGTATGGTTGGTACGGCTGTGTGGTTTGGTGTATTTGTATATATTTATGAACTTGTATATTTACTTCCAGATGAACTACTAGACCATTGAGCAATTTCTGATACTTTTGCAGTAGCCTAACCCTGAAGAAGTGAATCCAACTGTGAAAAAAAGTTGTCAGGGATTACATTAGTCAGGAGTAGTTTGTGGTACTTTCATGATATTATTCGTATGCAACACACACACACACACACACTTATGTGTATATCCATGCAACTTGTTTTAATATAAAATAGAAGAGGGTAGTTTCACTGCAATAAGATTGAAATTCTTTGATTGAAGTAAACATGTGTACACAGTGTGGCCAAATCATAGTTTTTATGCATATTGTCCAATACCAAGCTGTTACCCCAACTCACGTTTTTTTTTTTTTTGCTTAGACATTTCTTACAAGCTCCAATACTGCCCAGAGATTAACTCACAGGCAGAACAAAAGAAATGGATTAAAAACACATACACACACACACACACACACCAGACCCAATACTCCCATCCACTCATTCGAGTTGGATTGGGGAATCCTCCTCCCTGTATTTTTGTACTCAGACAGCAGGTAGACTTCCCCACTGTTAGAATACACTGATCAGTACTGATCTATAGCCTGCATCCTGATCGTGTGGACATTTTCCACCAGGGAAGTAGATCTACTTTCCCTCAACCACAGTAGCCATACATGGATTGAAATTCGGATGGTCCCCATTAAGGCGACTGAACTTTAATTCATGTATTCATTGTATTGCCAACTTAAGTTGAAATTGATGAGAAACAGCAGCACTGCCTTTTAAATGGGATATACATTTTTTTTTCTATATGTAATTATATGTTTAGTGTATGTACTCTTATCAGAACTGTATAATGTTTTGTGTGCATACAGCTTCATTTATCTTAAAGCGGAATTTCACCCTAAATATAAGATCTCCCATGTGATCCAGCATACTGGCACACTTACTGTATTATGCCGGAATTTCTTTTTTTCCCCGTGGTGGACGGCGCCAGTATAGCGCGTCACATCTTCCTAAAATACCCAATATGGACTCGGGTAATCTCGGCGAAAATGCGGCGCCTGCGCACAGACCTAGGAGCTGACTGCGCAGGCGCCGTATTTCTCCGAGTCCTACAGCTATGGCGCGTCACGCCCTCCGAAATAGGACTCGGAGAAATACGGTGCCTGCGCAGTCAGCTCCTAGGTCTGTGCGCAGGCGCCGCATTTTTCGCCGAGATTACCCGAGTCCATATCGGGTATTTTAGGAAGATGTGACAAGCAATACAAGAGCCGTCCACCGCGGGGGAAAAAAATGAAATTCCGGCATAATACAGTAAGTGTGGGAGTAAAAAAAAAAAAAAAACAGCATACTGGCGCTGACGCCAGTATGCTGGATCACATGGGAGATCTTATATTTAGGGTGAAATTCCTTTTTAAGAAACATTTATGATGTCCTACAGCTGGGGCCTGATTTATATTTTTGCATCCATCGATCCAAAATCAACCAACCTGTTAACTTTTTTTTTTTTGCTTGCGATTACTGCCAGCGGCTATAGCCACCAGCAGTGATCATTGTGTTCCCTGCCGGCATAACACAAAAGAACTACGAGAGGGATTACCCCCATCAACACTGGGTTAATGGGGGTATCAATCGATTTTGCAGGAAAAAATAAATGAATAAAAGAAAAATAAATTGCATCATCTATGGCTTAGTAAAGACAAAGAATAGTCAATGCATTAGTTCCAGGTATGATCACTACGGTAGGGTGAAAGTGCAGCCTGCTCATTCATCAAGGACCAGCTACATCATTTAGAAAGTAGCATATAAATTCACCAGTAACATCACTGGGAATGTTATTTACTCTAGACTAGCCATACTGTACAGCGTACCCATTTACAAGATCCTGTTGATATCACTTCTTTAGTGAGCAGTGTCACCAATGACTATGGAGCCTATTCATTACCATGCAGACTGTCCATTCGCAACATCACTAACAATGCAAGCTATCCATTGACATCAGAAACAATGCACCCTATCCATTCCCTGGAGATTAGGGACATCATTGATCATGCAGCCTATCCATTCCCTAGAGACCGGATGCTGAATACTCAATGTGAATATGCCGTTGATGGTTTTGTTACTACATTTCTATGTGCCAGATTTCCGTTTAATCTGTTGTGGTTTCCATTTGTTGCCATATTTATGTGCCCTCATAATGTTTTATATACATGACTGCAGAAACATGACTCATGTAATTCCTAATAATTCTTGTCCAATGCGCTTAATTTAAGAATTTGATTAAAAGAGGATGAATGATATAAAAAAAAAAAGGGATATGCACGGTGCCAACCGGATTACTATTCTCGAATTCCAAGCCTAGAAGAGGAGTACTGTATGTCTTATCATATTTCTTAGGTGATCCGTGGTATATTTCAGGTCGAGTGGATTGATTACAGGTAACAATGCATAATTTCACTGTTTATATCAGAGAAAAGGACACTCACCTGTAGGTACCGATAGTGGAGAGAGTGGGCGCGACAATGTTGGCGATGGGGACCCCACCACCAAGCTCTTCCTGTTGTTGCTTCGGCAACTAAACAAAACACAAGATAAATAAAATACCCAATTACAATCATTTCAATAATTGTGATGCATCATAAAAAAAATTATAAAAAATATGTAGGATAAACTTTCTGCAAATAACCAAAATCTATAGAATGAGATTTCTGGGAAATGAAAAGATACTGACAAGCATTAAAATCATATTAAAAAGTTAACAACTACACATATGCCTTACAGGGCTATTTGGATCACAAGCCTATTCGTGAACATAAGGCTCACACATGTAAAGATGAAAGTTTTGCTGGCAGCTTATAGCACGCAGATCTATTTTAACCCTTTCGCTACCGACCAGTTTTTCATTATATTTTCTACATGTAGAATAAAAACATGCATTATAGACCTGACCCAAACCAAATATTTTCTAAACACAAAAAGGACCTACAAATTTATTAGATGATATATGTCCCATGATTTTTGAACAAATGTTCAAATACAATTTTTCAAAGAAATACAGAAATCTTCCATCAAACTAACAACACCTGCATTTCCCTGTAAGGCAGAGTCCTTGCGGGAGAGGGATCTTGGTCAACTGATGGGGGATCAGTGGGAGGAAGCCATGCAATCTGTAACCATATGCTCTTTGAATGTAGTGCAGAAGGTGACCCACCTATACATATTGTTTAGAGTCCATATCCCCATATAGGTAGTGGGTACACTTAAAGTGTTTTAAACGACAATCCCGTAGACCAGGGATCCTCAAAATACGGCCCTCCAGCTGTTGCAGAACTACACATCCCATGAGGCATTGTAACACACTGACGTTCACAGACATGACTAAGCATGATGGGAATTGTAGTTCCTGGACAACTGGAGGGCCGTAGTTTGAAGACCCATGCCGTAGACCCTCTGTGTTGCTGGGGGTCCTGGAGGATGTGATTCCTGAGGAATTAACCAGGGTCGCAGTCTCTAGAGCAGGGGTGTCAAACTGGCGGCCCTCCAGCTGTTCCGAAACTACAAGTCCCATCATGCCTCTGCCTGCGGGAGTCATGCTTGTAACTGTTAGCCTTGCAATGCCTCATGGGACTTGTAGTTTTTTAACAGCTGGAGGGCCACCAGTTTGACACCCCTGCTCTAGAGTCTTAATTAAGGGCAGAAAGCTTAGATTGATGGGATGGAAATCAACCTTACCTCATACCACCACCTCATGGATAGCACACATGGGGAACACTCTCATTATGCAAAAGTATAAATATATATATATATATATATATATATATATATATATATATATTTATTATATATATATATCACACACACACACCCCCCAACACAGGGGAAGCCTGGGCAGGTTTGAACGAATTTGGTCCCAATGGCTGGATACTCCCGGTTTGAGCCCCAGGGAGCTAGTGTTGTCCAGAATTCTGCAATGTCCATAACACTAATCAATACATGTATGCTGAATTTAGAATTGCAATATTGTGGTGTTACGCCTAGGTATTCATATGGTATTTGTTAGCGGAGTGAAACCTCTGCAAGTTTTTGTACAACAGAAACTGTTGTGATTTGCCTTATGTTCAATAAAAACCTTTTTGATAAAAAAAAAAAAAAACTAACTTTGAGGCAACTATATTTCCAAGTGTCTTCCAGGACAGCATATGTGATTCAGGCACCGCCTCCAACAGGAAACGCATCATGCAAAAAAAAGTCTCTCTGCTAAACAAAACAGAGCACCATCATGAGGGTGGGGTACTGCTGTTCTGAAAGACTCCTGGAGTTACCATTAAAGTAGAACTATTGGCATTTACATGTGAAGCTGCCAGTGATGTCACTAGGAGTATGTGTACTGCACTCTTAATTGGACAGCATGCTGTCCATTGAGAGAGCAGTGTTGCGGAGATAAGAGAAAAAAAAATTCCAGGAGCTTGTAAAGCATTGCACCTGCGATCAGCAGCTCACGGGTGCAATGCACTGTTCTTGCAGACTGTCAAGTGTAAGCCATCTGTTCGTACATCCAGGCACATACACACCGACAGTAAGCATCAATGAACTACCTGGAGCATTCAACAGCACCTGACCCTGGTAGTACAATGAAAACTATCAGCTGCAAAGCATCTTGTTACTTGAAGTTCTCCCATTCACAGAAACCTGTGAATAAATGATGGGGCCAGGTGGGCAAAACCCTGCACAGCCACCATTTTTTTTATTGTGATAGCCAGATTGGGGAGAAGATCCCTGACTCGCTGTCACTACAGGCGGCGGATTGAGGGGACGCGGCTGCAGTGGGAACACGTTCCACCCCAAATACAGGTGTAACATGTAACATGTTCCCAAAGGGAAGAGAGGGGGGGGGGGAGTATTTGATCCCCTGATGATTTTGTACATTTGCCCAATGACAAAAAAATGTTCAGTCTATAATTTTAATGGTAGGTTTCTGTTAACAGTGAGAGACAGAACAAAAAAAAATCCCCGAAAGCGTTATTTCAAAAAGTTATAAATTGATTTGCATTTAAAATGAGTGAAATAAGTATTTGACCCCTTAGCAAAACATGACTTGGTGGCAAAACCCTTGTTGGAAATCACAGAGGTTAGGTGTTTCTTGTAGTTGGCCACCAGGTTCGCACACATCTCAGGAGGGATTTTGTCCTACTCTTCTTTGCAGATCATCTCCAAGTCATTTAAGGTTTCGAGGCCGACATTTGGCAACTCGAACCTTCAGCTCCCTCCACATATTTTCAATGGGATTAAGGTCTGGAGACTGGCTAGGCCACTCCAGGACCTTACTGTGCCTCTTCTTGAGCCACTCCTTTGTTGCATTTTCCGGGTGTTTTGGGTCATTGTCATGTTGGAATACCCATCCACGATCCACTTTCAATGCCCTGGCTGGGGGAAGGAGGTACTCACCCAGGATTTGAAGGTACGTAGTCCCGTCAATCGTCCCTATGGATACGGTAAAGTTGTCCTGTCCCCTTAGCAGACAAATCACCCCCAAAGCATAATGTTTCCTCCTCCATTTTTTTTCCGGCAAGTTGAGTTGATGCCCAAGAGCTCAATTTTGGTCTTATCTGACCACAACACTTTCACCCAATTCTTTGAATCATTCAGATGTTCATAAAACAAACTTCAGACGGGCCTGTACATGTGCTTTCTTGAGCAGGGGGACCTTGCGGCACTGCAGGCTTTCAGTCCTTCATGACATAGTGTGTGCCAACTGTTTTCTTGGCGACTATGGTCCCAGCTGCCTTGAGATCATTAACAAGATTCTCCTGTGTAATTCTGGGCTGATTCACCATTCCCATGATCATTAAAACTCCACAAGGTGAGATCTCGCATGTAGTCCCAGATCGTGGAAGATTGACAGTTATTTTGGGTTTCTAGCATTTGCGAATAACCACACCAACTGTTATCACCCTCTCACCAAGCAGCTGGGCGATGGGCTTGTAGCTCATTCCAGCCTTGTGTAGGTCTACAATCTTGTCACAGAGATCCTTTTACAGCTCTTTGGTCTTGGCCATGGTGGAGAGATGGGAATGTTAAGTTCAGGGTAGCCCCCGTACCCCCCCCTAATAAAGTTTTAACCCCTTGATCACCGCCCTAGTTAACCCTTTCACTCCCTATTGCCAGCGTCACTAAGCGATAATTTTTTTATTGCGATTTTTTTTACTAAAGACATGTGGCTAAATAAATTTTGGCCTAAATGTTTGACTAAAATTTCGTTTATTTGATTTTTCTTATAACAAAAAGTAAAAAATATTGTTTTTTTTTCAAAAATGTCGCTCTATTTTTGTATATAACGCAAAAAATAAAAAAAATCGCAGAGGCGATCAAATACCACCAAAAGAAAGCTCTATTTGTGGGAAGAAAAGGACGCCAATTTTGTTTGGGAGCCACGCCGCACGACTGCGCAATTGTCAGTTAAAGCGACACAGTGCCGAATCGCAAAAAGGGGCCAGGTCCTTTACCTGCATTTTGGTCCGGGTCTTAAGTGGTTAAAGGGGATTAAATACATATTTCACTCATTAAAATGAAAATCAATTCATAACTTTTTGAAATGCGTTTTTCTGGATATTTTATTGTTATTCTGTCTCTCACTGTTAAAATAAACCTACCATTAAAACGATAGACTGATCATCTATTTTCAGTGAGCAAATGTACAAAATCAGCAGGGGATCAAATACTCTTTTTCCCCTCACTATAACTGCCGATTAGTGTATTCTGATAGCAGTGGGTGCTGCTGTTTAAATGCAATGTTCCGACGGGGGAGGGGAGATTCATTCATTCACCTCACCTAGTTAGTTAGTGTTTGTTTTTTTTTAATTAGCCTTTGGACTGAACTTAAAAAAAAAAAAAAGTGCACGGGCAGCATTTCAGAGACTTTTTTTTGGAAATGCATTATGCTGCACTGTTCTATTTTTTTTTTTAACAAGGTCTTTAAATAAAAAAAGAAAAAAAAGAAGGACTTCCTGTTTCTACAGAACATTCTTACAACATTCAAAACAAGAGGAAAACACTGGTTTCGTTGAGCAAAGTGAGCTCTTTAATGAAGCGGAAGATTATTTACTTGAATATAGCACAGTTCTGGATAACAGACAGCAATTCTATTTAGAACAGTCATACAGATTCCAACTAGACTGATGTAAATCCACATCTGCATTCTCATAAATAAATAAATTGTTGGGGAAAGAAGTAAAGAGCATCAAACCTCTGGCATGGTACAATCAAAACAACTGCATAGGAACCGTTAGGAGGCTACATGAAATGCCTAAAATGAGTCATACAGACACGTTTCAGTATATGACTCATTTTAGGATGAATGTTTTAATTGTCTCTCTATGGCTAGAACGAGCAATGAATATTCATCCAAATTTACGGATTATGTTATAAAAGAAAATTTTGCTGGGTTAAACTCATTTAGTTAACATTAAAGTAGTTCTAAAGGCTAAAAAAAAAAATATTTGTTCACTTACATTTTCCTTCAATTTCCCTTCTAAATGTTTTTTTTTCTTTGCTTTCTTTGTCTGAATTTCTCACTTCCTGTTCCTCCTCAGTAAGGTGTTCAGTAAGCTGTTTGGGCTGACTTTCCACCGCTCATATGATGGTGGAAAGCTTACTGAGGAGAAACAGGAAGTAAGAAATTCAAACAAAGAAAAAAAAAACATTAAGAAGGGAAATCGAAAAAAAAAAAAAAAATATATATAACAAGAATAATAAATCTCATAGGTATTAACAACTATACCGAGAACAACATGAGAGCCTAGGGAGCCACGGGGTAGGAGGGGGGGAAGGGGGGGGGGGAACAGGGAATGGGGGTCAAAGAGGTTTGTTTTTTTGTTTGTTTTTTGTAAAGAGATTTTCCTACCGACAATGTAAGGCTGGGTCACGCGGCTACGTCTTTTTAGCCGACAAAATGAGGGGAAAAAAGGGAAAGTACAAAAACCACAGATGATACAAAAGCGTTATGGAGACGAAGGAAGCATAAAACCATGAGCTGCTCTCCAGTGCTTGGTAAAGCCTGAAGTGGTTATAAAAAAAAGAAAATGAAGGGAAATCGAAGGAAAAAGGTGAGTGAACCAACAATGTACTGGCTTAAAGGAACCAATTTAGAAAAAAAAAGAAGACGAACCTTTACAACCGCTTTATCCACTTAACGCCCGCCGCACGCCTATTTACGTCTACAGAAGGGCTTGGACAGGCAGATCGGGACCCCCTCCGTTGTGTGCGGCTTACCTCCGGAAGCGATCTGACTCGAGGGGGCGGCGGTTCGTTTCTGTCCGCCCCTCGTGATCGCTCCCAGCCAATCCTGTGCGCCGCCGCCGTGTCACATCCTCTGCCTGGAAAATGTAAACATAGGCAGAGGAAGTGATGCAGCGCTCATCTCGGCGGTATTTTCAAACCGCCGAGATGAGAGAAGAGGCACAGTAAGTCTGCACCAACACTACACTGACACCAGTACACGCAGGCGCATTTAACCCCTTGGGATCACCCCCCCACCCCGTCACTGAATGCAGTGATCATATATGTATGATCACTGCATTTAGTGTCAGTGTGACAGGCAGTTAGTGTTAGGTTCAGGGTAGCCCCCGTACCCCCCCTAATAAAGTTTTAACCCCTTGATCACCGCCCTAGTTAACCCTTTCACTCCCTATTGCCAGTGTCACTAAGCGATCATTTTTCTGATCGCTGTATTAGTGTCACTGTTGCTGCTAGCTAGCTATTTTTTTTTTTGTGGCTGAATACATTTTGGCCTAAATGTTTGACTAAAATTTAGTTTATTCAATTTTTCTTATAACAAAAATAAAAAAATATTGTTGTTTTTTTTAAATGTCGCTCTATTTTTGTTTATAGCACAAAAAATAAAAAATAAATCGCAGAGGCAATCAAATACCATCAAAAGAAAGCTCTATTTGTGGGAAGAAAAGGACGCAAATTTTGTTTGGAAAACCACGCCGCACGACCGCGCAATTGTCTGTTAAAGCGACGCAGTTCCAAATTGTAAAAACGCCTCTGGGCATTTAGCAGCATATTGGTCCGGGGCTTAAGTGGTTAATGCATTCTCCATTCACCAACACAAAGTGGCACACAATTGTGAAGTGGAAGGAAAATGATAAATGGTTCTCATTTTTTTTTACAAATAAATATGTGAAAAGTGTGGGGTGCATTTGTATTCAGTCAATACTTTGTAGAACCGCCTTTCGCTGCAATTACAGCTGCAAGTCTTTTTGTGGGTGTCTCTACCAGCTTTGCACATCTAGAGAGTGACATTCTTTGAAAAATAACTCAAGCTCTGTCAGGTTGGATGGAGAGTGTTCAACAGCAATTTTCAAGTCTTGCCACAGATTCTCAATTGGATTTAGGTCTGGAATTTGACTGGGTCATTCTAACATATGAATATTCTTTGATCTACCATTCCATTGTAGCTCTGGCTGTAGGTTTAGGTCGTTGTCCTGCTGGAAGAGCCCATTCACACAGGGGCAACACGACTTCTAGCATGACTTTGGGAGGCAACCTGGACACGACTTGAGTATAAATCATCAGGCAACTTACAAGGCAACTTCAAGTCGCCTCCAGGACAGGAGGCTTTCCAGTGGCCAAACAACAACCAGCTCTGTGGGAGGGGGGGGGGGGGGGGGGGTTTGCCTGAGAAATGTATGTCATCTTCCTGTATTGTTGCTTCAGTTAAAGGGGTTGTAAAGGTACAAGTTTTTTTACCTTCATGCATCCTATGCATGAAGGTAAAAAAACATCTAGCAGCACCGGCCCCCCCCGAGCCCCCGTTGTACTTACCTGACCGTTCGAATCTCCCGGGCGCGTCCACGTCGTCCTCTTCGGTTCCCAGCCTGGCCGTTGATTGGCTAGGCTGGGCGGATTGATAGCAGCGCAGCCATTGGCTAGCGCTGCTGTCAATCAGGGCGGATGACGCGGCGCGCTGGGGGGCGGAGCCGAGTGATACAGTCGGCGGCTATGGCCGCCGCTGTATCACGGGAGCGCGCTCGCAAAAGCTTTCCTCCATGCGAGCGCCCTCGCATGAAGAAGGAAAGCTTTTGCGAGGAGGAGGCCAGACAGCCGCCGAGGGACCCCAGAAGACAGGTTTCCGGGCCACTCTGTGCAAAACGAACTGCACAGTGGAGGTAAGTATCACATGTTTTTTATTTATTTTTTAAAAAAATCCCTGACTTTAGTGTCCCTTTAAGACAGTGATCCGACTTCTGAGGCGACTTCCATTGAAATCAATGGGTACAAGTTGCCTACAAGTCTGATTGAAGTAGTACAGGAACCTTTTCTGAAGTCGGAGCGACTTCAATAGTGTGCATTAAGACGGCTCCCATTCACTTCATTTTCTCGACCGCGTGACTTGGGGCAACTTGAAGTCGAATCCCAGGTCGCCCCAGTGTGAACCGGCTCTAAGATTGCCCAGTATTTGGCTCCATCCATCAACTCTGACCAGCTTTCCTGTCCCTGCTGAAGAAAAGCATCCCCTCAACATGACTCCCCAAGTACCAAATCGCTCGCCTGCAAGTCGTTCAGAACACGGCCGCCAGACTTGTGACAGGGAAAAAACCCTGGGAATCAATCTCCCCTTCATTGAGAGCCCTGCACTGGCTTCCAGTGAAAGACAGAATTGCTTTTAAAGCACTCTGTCTAACGCACAGATGCATCTATGGGAATGCTCCCCAGTATTTATGCGATAAAATAAAAGCTCACAATCCCAATCGCATCCTGCGATCCACCAATCAAAACCTGCTCCAGATTCCGACAGCCAACTACAAGTCCAAAGGAGAAAGAAGATTCGCGATCCAAGGTCCCAGACTATGGAACGCTTTACCAACCAGCATTCGGTTGGAGGAGAATCTTTTAGTGTTCAGGAGAAAGATCAAGACTCATCTCTTTTGATATCAAAGGAGACAGGAACAACAAGCGCCCAGAGACGATTTAGTTCGCATGTGCCGCGCTATATAAGTTTTTCATTTATTCATTCATTCATGATTCTGCGATGGGGGAAGGTGTGTTCAGGGTTAGTTTTCCGCCACACATAGTGTCTTGCTTTTTAGGCCAAAAAGTTCAATTTAGTCTCATCTGACCAGAGAAACTTATTCCACATGTTTGCAGTTTCTGAGAAGCCAGGGAGAAAGCCTTGAATTACTGTGTGTAGTTACAGACAGAAGAACAGGAAGTGAGGATTTCTCAAAAGAA
This sequence comes from Rana kukunoris, assembly GCA_029574335.1. NCBI lineage: Eukaryota > Metazoa > Chordata > Amphibia > Anura > Ranidae > Rana > Rana kukunoris. The sequence goes on along the minus strand of CM056049.1, from coordinate 479,104,599 downwards.
ATGAGGACATTTAAAAGCAAAAATCGAAGAATGAGGTAAGTGAAGGAGGACTGCACTAAGGAAAAAGAAGCCATTTAGGAAAACATTTTTTTTTTACCTTTACAACCCCTTTAAACTTCTCCACAACTTTATCTTAGTAAAAATGGCTGAGCAAATATCCCGAGACAAAAGTTGCAACAACCACCATTGTATTCACAGGGGTCCCGGGTTTCAAAAATATATGACTTGGGGGTTCAAGTAATTTACTAGCAAAAAAATTCAGATTTTACGAATAACAGAAATGTCAGAATTGGTCTGGGGGGGGGGTAAAGTGGTTAAACAAGTTCTATAATTATCTTTAGAATAACTTAAAGCTAGCACCATCTCTCACATGGGAAAAAACTTTCACAGTTCTGTATAACATTTGTAAAATGATAATCTTTGCAATGCTGTATCCTAACAACAAATAACGCATAACCTAATCACACATGGCTCAGATGTCTGCAAATGCACAATGGTGCTTTAAACTTCTGGGCAGGTTTGCAGCATTATAATAGAACATGTCAAGTATGTCATGTAGTGTCCCTTTTAATAACATACCTAACATATGGGAGCTTTCTTGGAATACTTTACAGGACACAGAGGAGCCATAATAATTGCCATCTGGGTTATGCACCCCCTATAGGTGAATGGACTCTCATAGATCAATCAAAACAGGAAGTTCTCCCCTATATAACCCCTCCTATACAGGCAGTACCTCAGTTTTGTAGCAAGCAATGAATATCTCAGAAAAGAAGGGATGGAACTCTGTGTCCTGTGATGTACTCCAAGAAAAGTATTTTACAGGAAAGATGTAGAAAAATGTTCTTTATCGTACATCGCAGGACACAGAGAAGCCATAATAATTACTATCCGAGATGTCCTTAAAGAATGCCCTAGAGGGGAGGGAGACGGAATCACAGAAACTGCCACCTAAAAAAGGACCTATTCTGCTCCCAAAACCAGCAAAATGATTTACTGGTGGATCCAATGAGAAATAGTTAAATTAGGTGCCGCCTACTCTTCCTGGGCTCTTCTGGCAGCACAAACCAGGATTCCTGACCTGCGACAACAATTCAAGTAAATGCAAACTTACTGCTCCCGCCGCAGGGCTCCGATTCATAACAGGAGTCCAACCTTCACCCATCAAGGTGAGCTCGGTCATAAAAGACCTTCAAGGTCTCAGTCCCCGGTAATCTTGGGTCCACTCCCCTGGACCTGTATAGCATTGTGCTGGAAAGTCCCTAATGCTGGCCATACACTCCACGAAAAATTGTCCGAACAAACTTTCAAAAAATGAACGTTTGATCGTGAGCGCAAACGATAGTGCCATCATGTAATAACCGATAAATCGTTCAGTGGACTTTTTTTTTTACATATACCTAGTGCAGAAAGTTCGAACGGGGAAACACATTAACCTTCCGATTTATCGTTCATTCAGCAGAAAACTTCCAAATGTGTCCTTTTTTTTCAAAAACGACCCAACGATTATCGATTTTGTGCATATTAACTCTTCGAAAAACGAAAGAACTGTCTAAATGACCGAATTTCGGCCGAATTTCGGCCGAATTTTCATATAGGGTATGGCCAGCATTAGTCAGAACAAACACTGCACAGGATTCCATTACACAAGGTCCAACGCCATAAGGCTGCATTACAGGCAAATCTCAAAGATTCTTCTCTCCAACGAGGCTCCAGTACCATCCATTTTGGCCGACAGCTTTTTCGAATGGATCCAATTGAAGTCCCCGATTCTTAGGCCGCGTACACACGACTAAAGAAATCCGATGAAAATGGTCGGACAGACCGTTTTCATCGGATATGTCTGCTGGGCTATTTTGGTTTGAGCAGTGTACACACGATCATACCAAAATCCCAGCGGACAGACAGCGCGGTGACGTTGACGACGCCATGTCACCACTCCAGGAAGTAAAATACTTCCATGAATGTGTCAAATCCATTCGGCGCATGCAGGAGATTTTTGTCCGCTGGTTAGGCGTACTAACCAGGGGACATGTCGGACGGACGGGTTTCCAGCAGACAAGTTTTAAAGCATACTTTAAAACTTGTCTGCTGGAAAAACCTGTCTGCTCGCCCGTACACACGATCGGATTTGTCTGCTGAAACGGTCCGTCGGACCGGTTTCAGCAGATAAATTTGATCGTGTGTACGCAGCCTTAGTAGAACCACTCCAGACCTACAAGAGCACATGTAGCACATCAGTGACCACCACCTTACAGTCACTGGCGAAATAAAATGAGGTATTTCCTGTATGGTAGGGGGTTGTATAGGGGAGGACTTCCTGTTTCATTGATCTGCCAGTGTCCATTCACCTATAAGTAGCTTATAACCCAGATAGTAATTATTATGGCTGCTCTGTGTCCCGTGATGTACAATAAAGAAATAACTATAGCTGGCCATAGATGGATCAACGTTTGACTGGTTCAGGAGGGACAGGACAAATTTCAATCTATTTATGGTCACTCAAGAGCAGTCAGTCTAAGGGTCCTTTCACACGGAGCGGACCGTTTTTCGGTCCGCTCCGTGTGTCCGTCAGCTCAGCGGGGGGGTCTCCGCTCAGCTGTCGGCGGACGGGGCGGTCCCCGCACACTGTGCAGGGACCGCCCTGTCTCTCCTCCGCTCTCCCCTATGGGGAGTCGGATGGAAACGGACCGTCTGTCCGTTTGCATCCGATCCGTTTGGCCGGACGGAAGAAAAATAGGGCATTCTTCTGTCCGCAAAAATGGATGCGGATCTAGCGGACGTTAGCGGATGCATCATCCGCTAACGGATCCGCTCCCATAGGGGTTCATTACAAGTCTGTAAACGGACTTGTAATGAACGGACGAGCGGAGAAGACGTGTGAAAGGACCCTAAGGATTGGCTCTTCTCAAACAGGACTGCTGGAAGATTTTGCCTCAACCAGCGCCGATTCGTGTATTTTGACGGCGGGGGTGTGAGAAAACAGTGACGCAGTAGGGAGGATTCCACCATCCACCTCGATTGTGTGGATGGGGGAATCCGTTATTCTGACTGATCAAAAAATAAATAAAGATACATGTATGGCCAGCATTATGCATTCAAATCATTCTGCAGCCTCAGGAGCCGTCCTGATGACAACATGACATCATCACATACCCTGATAATAGCATCATGCATGCTGCCCCTAGTTCCGGCTCAATGGGCTATTTTCCACGTGGTGGATAAGTGAGTCTTTGTTCTTTAGTGTGACGGTTTCCCCTTCAAAGTTACACAGGGTATATACTGCCTTAACTGCAGTGACAGCATTCTGCATGCGCAAGTAGATGGGACTCAAGTGGTTAGCATTACCAAACAGAGAGAGCAGTGTCCTTCTGTTAGGGTTGTCTTTGTGTACACTGATCTCAGACAAATATGCCAGCATGTTTTTAACCAACAAATAGAAAAATAAATCTGAACTCTGGGTCTGTTTTAACCTGTTGGAACCCCTCAAACATTTTATAGGGTCGAATGGGTACTCGAGTCGTAACCATGCACATTTCCTGATACCTGAAACCAATATCTTTGTGGTGCGATTTAAGCACATACAAAATTAATAGGATCAAATCTCACTGTAAAAAAAAAAAATTGCATGCAATTTGAACAGGAATGTGGTGCGGTTCCTGTCCAAATCGCATGCGGTTTTCCCATACTTCCGCCTGTATGAACCCAGGCTTGTGAGTGACTTCAGCCTGGGTTCACACAGGAGAAGTGCGGGAAACCACAAATGCGATTCGGACAGGAACTGCGCTTCTTTGCTGTGCGATTTGAGCCCATTAATTTTCTATGTGCTCAAATCGCACCGCAAAGGTATCGGAACTCAATATCAGGCAGTACTTGACCGAAAGTATGGGTACCGTAGGTAAAAAAACAAAACGGTATCGGTGGAACCCCCAACATCTCTTATGTTTTTATCTGCTCATTTCATCCCTTTCCATCCTGCAGATGCCAGAATGTACCCAGGGTTGGATGCACAGATTCGGGAGACCCACAATATAAAAAAATAAAAATAAACGGCACTTTGCCATCTTCCCTGTCCACACATGCGCAGTCCACTCTCTTTCACAGTTGCAGAACCCTGCACATCCATACTGGGTCTGCAGGACAAAGAGGGGAGGGGAATGGAATAATCAGTTGAAAGATTAAACATAATTTTACAAAACAAAAATGACTGCAAAATAATGTACTGAAGACATTGAGACAGGCGGTTCGTTTCCATCTAATTTCCCCATAAAGTAAAACGAGACTGGGTCCGTGTCCACTTTGCACAGCGGAGCAGACAGGATCTGTCACCCGCCTGTCCAGCAGGATCAGGGGAGCGATCCTCCGCTGAGCAAGCAGAATTCGTTCCACAAAGGCGCCCGTGTGAAAGGGGCCTTACAGTGGAACTTCAAATTCCCCCTTTTTTCTTCCATTCCATCGCTGCTTACTAGTTATGCTGAGTTCACTCCAAAGCTGCACACTGAATCCAGCATTGCCTTGCAGTGATCTGCTGTTCAGGCATCATAGCCTGTGTACCACGCCTGCATCTTGTTCTGCCCTTCTCCCCAACCAGCTGTTTCTTCCATGTGTATATGAATGCATGTGTTATAAGAACCTTAGTTTGAAAACTCCTTGAGGACAGGGACTAATGTACTGCAAGTGCATAAACAATTGCAAGTAGCCAGGGATGCTAGGTTACACTGCTCCAACCTGGCTGGCACTCAAGGGAGGAGTGTGGACCTGAGTACGCCTCTAAAAAAAGGACTCAGTGATGCCGGTGGCCGCAGTCCATCCACAATAAAAAATCGGCAGCAAACATTGAGGGCTTGGCTAGCCACCAAGGACTACCCCGCGCTGACCAAAGATGCGCAAGAGAGGGTTCCAAGCCTTTGAACCCAGTTGCATCCCCCTCAGATTATAAAGAAACTTTGGGGAAAAGGTCCAATGACTAGTATACTAAAAAAAAAAAAAAATCTTAACCAAGTGAATTAGATATGCAACCCCTCTTTTCCCTGTGTTCTGAAATCATAAGGAAGTATACACTAAAAGGCCTCTGCAACTAGCATTAAGGTCTGAGGGAAAAGAACTGGGTTTGATGTTCCTCTTAGGCAGGAGAAAACAAAGCTAAATAGGTGTTCTTTTTACTGTAGATGAGGAGATTCCAGTTTTAGGAAGGCCAAGCCTCTCACTCATGAGCAATCTTAAAAAATAAACACCAGTCAACAAACATACACAAACACACACACACACACACACACACAGAAGAGATCCCTACATATCCTCATTCAGGGCAGGAAATTACAAAGTGTCACTAAACCCACTCTGTAAAAAAAAAAAAAAGCAGCCTGTGTGACTTTAGTTTAGCACTACCCCCAAAGGAGCTGCTGGTTTGACTTGGGCCTGCCGTTACCTTACTGTTCCATACACTCGTTTCAGGGGGATCTCCTTGAAGAGTTGTCCACAGAAATGTCTGCACCAAGCACAAAGTCTCTTTCAAGGTTTTTTATTGAACAAAAGTTCTCCAACAGAGGGGTAGAGGGATCACGGGTACAACTTAGATCCAGAGGATCAATTTAGTTCCACACTGGATGTCAGCAACCACCAGATAGGCCTACTCTGACTGGCCTAGCAGCTGGTGTGAAGCTCGTCAAAGTCTCTACCACAGACTTAATAAGTGTTGTCAGGCCGTCCCAGGATCTTCTGCCACAAGATCGCGTAACCATTCGCACACTTTGTACAGTTCCAATAAAGTACACGACTCACGGTGCCAAGAATGTTTCAGCCGGACCGGCAGCACAGTGAGGTAAATTTGCCAGGATACGTCCTTCAATTGAATCCCACTGGTTCAGCTTCCTCCCATAGATAAGGACCATCCTTGGATCAGTAGGCCCCAGAAACTCCTGGGCCTACTCTCAGTTGCGAGGCCTCGGACCAGCCGGCCCCAAGGCTACGAAACAACTCACACATCCCTAAGGCCAGGAGGGCCATCAGGTCAAGATCGGAAGACCCCTCCAAAAACAGCATCTGTCCCTTAAGTAGGGGTGCAACGGATTACTGCCGATCCGTGATCCGAACGTGTCACCCCCTTCGGATCAGCCCGCTATGCGATCCGCGGATCGCCACCGCGGGCATAGAATTAGGAAAGGCCGCGGCTTCGGCTTAGCTCCGGAGCCGCGGCCATCTTGGTACACCCGGCGGCGTGTCTGCGCGCCTCGAGCGCGGGCTCCTCCTCTGTTGGTGTAAACAGAGGAGGAGCCCGCGCTCGAGGCGCACACACGCGCCGCTAACGGCCCGGGTAACTGCAAGTACTATGGGGCTCACTGTGCTGTACTGGGGGGGGGGGGGGGACTGACTGACTGTGCTGTACTGTACTATGGGGGTCACTGACTGCTGTGCTGTACTACGGGGGGGGGGGTCACTGGCTGTGCTGTACTACGGGGGGGGGTCACTGGCTGTGCTGTACTACGGGGGGGGGGGGGGGTCACTGGCTGTGCTGTACTACGGGGGGGGTCACTGGCTGTGCTGTACTACGGGGGGGGGGGGTCACTGTCTGTGCTGTACTACGGGGGGGTCACTGGCTGTGCTGTACTACGGGGGGGTCACTGGCTGTGCTGTACTACGGGGGGGTCACTGACTGTGCTGTACTACGGGGGGAGAGAGATGTGAATATTACAGTGGGGGAGATTTTTTTTTTTTTTCGCCGATCCGAAAATGATCCGATCCGTGACACCCGATCCAAGGATCGATCCGATCCGTGAGTTTTTTGATCCGTTGCACCCCTACCCTTAAGTACCCCCCTGAGCTGCTTCTGGGAAAGAGATACCCAATGCATCCAGCCCGCTGCCTTCCAACTTTGAGCAGTGGCAACAGCGACACTCACTGTCAAGGGGAAAATAGTGCAACCCAGCTGAACTGAAACACAGAACCAAACAGATTAGCATAATCCTCCTTAGCTAAACTACAGCTCAGGCAACTAAAATTTAACACATAGTGCCTACTCAGTAGCAAATGATAGCCTACTCCCTCCCTCCCTCCTCCTCACTAACCAGCTAAACACAAGGCGGTGGGATATCACATGTAGATTCCTGGATGCTAGAAATCTGCCCACACAAAATAAAAGATTTAATTTCAAATATATATTTGTATGTCAATTTAAAACAAACAGTTTATTGAAATTTTATTCTGAATTCCAAAGGCTGTTTTTTTTTTAACATGTGACCAACAGTAGAGGATTAGGAGCGCCTCCTGCTTATGTTTCCCTGCAGACAGCCTGGGAAAGATCTGGGTCATATGTATATTAGGAAAAATGTACTTTTTGTAAATTACCACGCCACAGTGTGCGACTTCACTTGCGATACAGATTTTTGTATCTGCATGCTCAGATGTCGTTCACTTGTTCATGTCTCTCCCATCCTTTGGAACTCCCTACCCCAACCTGTTCGACTGTCCCCTCATCTATCCATATTTAAACGATCTCTGAAAACTCTTCTCTTTAAAGAAGCCTATCCTGCTTCTAAGCATCACCGTTTTACTTCATCCATCAGCTCCCCCCCACAGCTATTACCTTATGTATCAATTAACCCTCCTTTTTAGATTGTAAACTATAATGAGCAGGGCCCTCTGATTCCTCTTGTACCAAATTGTAATGCAACTATAATGTCTGCCTTTATTTTGTTAAGCGCTGCGCAAACTGGTGGCGCTATATAAAACCTGTATAAAATAAAAAATAAAAAAAAGGCCCTTAAAAAAATCATTTTAAAAAAACATAGAAGTGATTTTAGGGTGGTCCTTGAGACCCATTGTCAACAGAAGGCCATCAACCGGGATAAAAACTTGTTGCGGTGCACTTTGTTAAAAAACAGCCTTACACATGTGAACTTGGAGGTATAATGATGCATCGGATTCCAATCCTATTCGAGGAGTGGACAGAAATTTGTTGGGAGTCGTATTGGATTTTTTCCCCTACAGATTGTACCTCCCGAGGACTTAAAATACTTTATGCTTCAATAAATATGTTTACTTTGGCCTCTAGTGCCATTTCCTGTAGCATTCCAGATCTCTGTGATAACAGAGGCCATGCTGAGTGAGGACTCTCTTATGTGCGCGTTCATTGAGGGAAAAGAAAGTGCGTTATGACAACTTCCTGGTTGGGGACTGTATGACACGCCCACTTCCAGTATCCAGAAAGCATGGCAACACATAGCGATGTATTTGCATGCAATAACGAAGGCTTGCGATTGCTGGAGATGTAACAAAGCAATATTGCCATGGTAATTGGAATTATGAATTTAGGTTGATCAAGAATAACAGCTGAGCAACTTTTTATTTTTTTAATCACTGCCTGGGACTTTGAGGTCTCATTCACATGGGGCATATCAATGCATACTCCGCATACGGTCACGTCCATGCAGCTGTTGCACGCAGTAAAACATGGCCCTTGCACAGGATACTAATTGACATACCCCATGTGACCTTGACCACTTCACGAATGACCTTAAAGGGGTTGTAAAGGTAAAGGTTTTCTCACCTTAATGCATTAAGGTGAAAAAACTTCTGACAATACTGGCCTCCCCAGCCCCCCCCCCCCCGTTTACTTACCTGACCCCCCGAAAGTCCTGTGCCGTGAACGCGCTGGCATCTTGGCCAGCTTCCCGGCTCATTCATTGGTTGATTGAAGCAGCGCAGCCATTGGCTCGTGCTGCTGTCAATCACAACCAATGACGCGGTGCACCAGGGGGCAGGGCCAAGTGATACAGTCGGCAGCTATGGCCGTCGGCTGTATCACGGGAGCGCGCCCGCAAGGACTCCACACCATGCAAGCTCTCTCGCATGAATGTGTGGAGTTTTTGCGGGGAGGACCAGAGACAGCCGCTGAGGGACCCCAGTAGACGTGGATCGGGGCCACTATGTGAAAAACGAGCAGTGTCAGTTATTATGAGATTGTCTGCCACAATATCGCATTGCCATTGTATGTAGATGCTATAATTTTTGTGCAAACCAATCAGCATACACCCATTGGGGTTTTTTTTATCATCAAAAAACATCTATCAGAATACATTTTGGCCAAACTTTTTGAAGAAATTGGTAAAAAAAAAAAATTATATAAAATTTTGTTTTGGTACATCATTGCATGACCAGCCCAGATACTCTTCTTCTGGGGTCCCTCCGCCTGTACTTTAGGCCCCTTTCACACGGGGCGGATCAGTAATGATCCGCCTCCATATGCTCAGCGGGGATCGCTTCATTGATTGCCGCTGAGCCGATGGATGACAGGACCACCCTGTCTTTTCTCAGATTTCCCCTATGGGGGGGGGGGAAATCGGATGAACATGAACCGTATGTCCGTGTTGATCCGATCCGCAGACGGAAGGAAAAATAGGGGTTTCTTCCGTCTGCAAAATCGGATGTTTGTGGAGGCGGATGAGATTTGCATCCGCTGACACCCGCAATCTCATAGGGACCAATGTATGTCTCTTTTTCATCCGCAAACGGATGTATGAAAAAGGGGACATATGGTTCGCACATGTGAAAGGGGCCTTAGGCACCTCCTCTTTATGGGGGGCACCTGTGTGGGCTCGCTCCCAGGTCCCTGCTGCTGCATCCATTGACAGATAGCCCCTGCTACCATGTCACAGGATTTGATTGACAGCAGTGGGAGCCAATGGCTCCTGCTGCTATCAATCTGTCCAATGAGGAGAGAGACAGCGGCTGGAGCCAATGTGGTCGTGCACGTTGCGGGATTGGATAAGGATCAGGCTAGAAAAAAGGGGGCGGGGGCTGGAACAGAAGGTTTTTCACCTTCTGTGCTGCATAGAACTTAGCACAGTGCTTAACAGGAAAAAAAATGGCCAGGACATGAAGGGGGTAAAATCTTTTGCAGGTTAAAGTGTATATCTAAACCCAAAATAAAAAAATAAAGGGATTTTTAAATACAGCTTACCTGTAAAATCCTTTTCTTGGAGTACATCACGGGACACAGAGCGGCATATTCATTACTATATGGGTTATATGGAGTACCTTCAGGTGTGGACACTGGCAATCTCAAACAGGAAGTCCCCTCCCTATATAACCCCCTCCCCTAGAGGGAGTCCCTCAGTTTTGTAGCAAGCAGTATGCCTCCCAAAAATGTTCCCCAAAAGAGGGGTGGGAGCTCTGTGTCCCGTGATGTACTCCAAGAAAAGGATTTTACAGGTAAGCTGTATTTAAAAATCCCTTTTTCTTTCTCGTACATCACAGGACACAGAGCAGCATATTCATTACTATATGGGATGTCCGAAAGCAATGCTTTAATGAGGGGAGGGAGACATCTTCTCAAACGAGATTTAATTTAGAGGTATACTCAAATAATAATAATAATTCCAACTTAGTCAAGAAAAAAACTTTTCTTTTTTTTTTTTTTTTTTTACAACCAAGGGTGCCCCTGATCCCGAGGATCTTAAACTGCAGCCTGTAGTACTGCCTGTCCAAAGGCAGAATCCGCATTCCTTCTCACGTCTAGTTGATAAAACTTTGTAAACGTGTGGACTGATGACCACGACGCCGCCTTGCATATCTGAGCCATAGAGATCTGATGGTGTGCTGCCCAGGAGGCGCCCATGGCCCTGGTAGAATGGGCCTTTACCGACAAAGGAGGAGGCAACCTCTTCAAACCGTAGGCCTGAATGATTAATTGTTTAATCCATCTCGAGATGGTGGATTTTGCAGCTGCCTGCCCCTTCTTGGGGCCATCTGGTAGAACGAACAACACATCTGTTTTCCGGATCTTTTCTGTAGCTTTAAGATAGGCCTTCATGGCCCGGACAATATCCAAGGTATGCAGCAACCCCTCCTTTCTAGATGTGGGTTTCGGAAAGAAGGATGGAAGTACCAAATCCTGGTTCAAGTGAAAATTGGATATAACCTTTGGTAGAAAGGAAGGATGGGGCCGGAGAACTGCCCTGTCCTTATGTAGAACGAGATATGGTTCCTTACACGATAAGGCTGCTAATTCTGACACTCTCCTGGCCGAAACTATGGCGACCAAGAAAACCAACTTTCTTGCCAGTAAAACTAAAGGAATCTCAGCCAACGGCTCAAAGGGTTGTCTCTGTAGAGTGGACAGGACAAGATTTAAGTCCCATGGACAAATTGGTGACTTGACAGGAGGATTAATACGCAAGACCCCCTGTATGAAGGTCTTTACCAGCGAGTGGGTGGCCAGCGGCCTCTGAAACCACACTGACAGAGCTGAAATCTGTCCCTTGATTGTGCTTAATGCCAGGCCTTTATCCACTCCTAGCTGGAGAAAACTTAACACCCTATCAATGGTATATTTGCGGGAATTCCATCTTTTGGATTCACACCAGCCTACGTAGTTCCTCCACACCCTGTAATAAATCACCCTGGAGGCCGGCTTTCTAGCCCTAATCAGGATAGGAATTACCTGCCTAGACAGACCTCTACCCCTGAGAATCAGGGATTCAGCCTCCAGGCCGTCAAATTTAGACGTTGTAATGTAGGGTGGAGGATCGGGCCTTGTGAGAGTAGGTCTGGTCGTAGAGGAAGAGTCCAAGGGTCTCCCACTGCCATCTTCAGGACCAGTGAGTACCATGTCCTCCGGGGCCAAGCTGGAGCTACTAGAATGACTGGCTTGTGCTCCACTATGATCCTGCGCAACAGGCGAGGAAGTAACTGTAGCGGAGGGAATGCATATAGAAGTTTGAATTGATGCCAAGGGCAAACCAACGCATCGGCTCCGCAGGCCATAGGGTCCCTCGCTCGAGACACGAACCTGTCTAGTTTCTTGTTGAACCTGGATGCCATTATATCTACGTCTGGCATTCCCCACCTCTGGCAGATTGTCTGAAAGACCTGGGGATGCAGAGACCACTCCCCTGGCGACAGAATCTGGCGACTTAAGAAGTCTGCCTGCAGGTTGTCCACTCCGGGAATGAATATCGCCGAAATGCAGGGTACATGAACCTCTGCCCACTGAAAAATCAAGCTCACCTCCCTCTGAGCGGCCTGACTCCTGGTTCCCCCTTGGTGGTTTATGTATGCCACCGCTGTGGCATTGTCTGACTGGATTCTCACCGGGGACCCCTGTAATCTGGAGGTCCATGCCAGAAGGGCTAGGCGAGCAGCTCTGATCTCCAAGATATTGATGGGGAGCTGCCTCTCTGTTTTCACCCAAGTTCCCTGGCGAGAGAACCCCTCGAAGACCGCCCCCCAGCCTGCCAGGCTGGCGTCTGTGGTAACTACCTTCCAGACAACAGGGCTGAAGGATCTTCCCTTTAGAAGATTCTGAGGGTTCAACCACCAGGCCAGGCTTTGTCGGACCCTTGATGATAGCGTCAAAGGGGACTCTAAGGCATGTGCTCTCTTGCCCCAGGCTGCTAGAATGGCTGCCTGTAGGACGCGAGTGTGGATCTGAGCGTATGGTACTGCCTCGAACGTGGCCACTAGCTTGCCTAGTAATCGCATACACAGGCGAATAGTTGGTTTTTTCTTGCTTAGAACCAACTGAACCAACCCCTTGATAGCCTCGATCTTTACAAGGGGCAGGAACACCCTTTGCTGTTCTGTGTCTAACCTCATGCCGAGGTATTCCAACTGCTTTGTAGGCTGGAACGCTGACTTTTCCCGGTTTAGGACCCAGCCGAATCCTTCGAGGTACTGAACCGTGAGGTTTACTGCCTGTTGCAGACACGGCCGTGAGTGATCTATGATTAAAAGGTCGTCCAAGTATGCTAGGACTGTGACCCCTTGGATCCTTAGATTGGCCAGAACTGGGGCTAGGATCTTCGTGAATACCCGGGGGGGCCGTGGCCAGCCCGAAGGGGAGCGCCCTGAATTGGAAGTGTCGCTGCCCCACCGCGAAGCGTAAAAATCTTTGATGCGACTGAAAGATTGGTACATGAAGGTAAGCATCCTTTATGTCTATGGAAGCCAGAAAATCGTCCCTCTGAAGCGTGGCGACTGCTGACCAGATGGATTCCATCCGGAAAGAACGAACCCTTAGGTAACCGTTTAACCTCTTTAGGTCCAAGATTGGCCTGACATCGCCGTTGGGCTTTGGTATGACAAAGAGATTGGAATAGAAACCTAGCCCTTGCTCTTGGGCTGGCACCTCTATTATTACGTCCTGGCAAAGCAGGTGATCCAAAGCTGCCAGCATCGAGGCCTTCCTTGCTGGATCCTTTGGTAGCCTTGACTCTTGAAAATGAGGCGGAGGAAAGTTTAGAAACTCCAGTCTGTAGCCTGCGGTTACAGACGCCCGGACCCATTTGTCGGGGATCTTGGCTTCCCAAACTTCTGAGAAGAAACGAAGCCTTCCCCCCACCCGCGAGAGTGGGGGCGCCCCTTCATAAGGCAGACTTAGGGGCTGTCTTTGTCGGCTTGCGATACCATGGTCTCTTACCCCCAGGGGCCTGTCCCTGCGATCTACTGTTAACGTTGGATCGTGCAGGCGGCCGTCGATACTGCCTGGAATTTGAGGGCCCTGAGACAGGAAAGAGCTGCCTTTTAAATGTAGGACCCCGGAATGTCTTTTTGACCGGTAAAAGGGTACTTTTGCCACTTGAAATAGTCTGAATGTATTTATCCAGATCCTCCCCGAAGAGTCGTCCTCCATGGAAGGGAAACCCTGCCAGAAGCTTTTTGCATGGGGGCTCCGCCGCCCAGTTCTTCAACCATAAGAGCCTTCTCATGTGCACCAAAAATAGTGATAAACGAGAGGCCTGCTGGATGGAATCTTTTATAGCATCTACAGCAAAACACAGAGCTCTGGGAATGTCAGAAAACTCTTCTGCCTGTTGGGTAGGCATGTCCTTTAGCATTTCTTTTGTCTGGTCTTTTAACGCCTGACAAACTCCAATTGCAGCCACAGCTGGCTGTACCACTGCTCCTGCCGTAGCAAAGGATGCTTTTAAAAGTGTCTCTAACCGTTTATCAACCGGATCTTTAAACATATGTATGTTTTCCACCGGGCAAGTTAGTGATTTATTCACACATGAGATGGCTGCATCCACCACTGGGAGCCTCCACCTCTTGGAGAATTTTTCCTCCATGGGGTAAATGACCGCAAATCTCTTCGGTGGCAGAAAAATCCTGTCCGGCCGTACCCAATCCCGAAAGATCAATTCCTCCAAGAGAGGATGGACCGGAAAAAACCGCGTTGCTTAAAGGAGCTTTCAAAGAGCCCAGAGAGGATACCGGAGGAACCTGAGGCTCTGGCAATGGTAAACTAAATGCCGAGCGGACCATGTCCGTCAAAGACTGCACCCACAGTCTCTCTGTCTGGGAGTCTGAAAATGGTTCCTCAGAGGTAGATCCCTCAACCCCTGAACCCTCTTGGTTCAGGTCTAGTTGATCCTCCTGCGATTCCAATTCCTCCGGAGAGAGAATTTCAGCATCTGAGGATACACCTCTTGGTGATGGGGATCTAACCCGTTTCTTGCCAGGAATAGCTCTAGCGATCAATGCTGCTATTCTCTCTTCTAGCCCCCCTAGGGATACAGCTAGCATCTCCTCTGTGATAAACACAGGGCTGGGCTGATCTGGGCCAGCCTCCGCACCAGACCCCCCTAATGGCTCATCCAAGGCGACCTTTATGGGAATAAGTTGCGGGGAAAGTATCGGCATATCATCAGAATCAGAGGGGGAACCCCTTTGTTTTTTGGTCTTTTTTGTACCCTTTGACCCCGAACCTTTGGAAGCCATAATACAAAATCGAGGGACTCCGCCAACAACAACAGACTGTAGTGGCCAGGAGTACAAAACTAGAGCTTAGGGGACAATAGCTCAGTAATGCCCAAAAACTGATGGGGCCCCGTATGTTTTTTTTTTTTTTTTTTAAACATACAGCGACCCCAAACTTAGTTTGCCAGCCTCCAACCTGTTGCAAAAAGGGGGGATTTCTTGGCTTAACAGAAAGGCATTGGAACAAAGTCCAGCCTGTACTACCCCTCTTCCGCCACCGGGAGTCACTGTTCTGCCGCTCTGCGTCCTCTCCCTTTGAGATCAGCCTCAGACTGAGCACTGACAATGCCTGCTGATCTATAACAGCACAAGGCGCGCCCCTGTATGACGCTGCAGGCACGCCCCCCCCCCGCCCTCCTCTCCGAACGGCGCGAAAAACGTCTATAAGACGTGCGCGCGCACGCGCGCGTATGCCGGAGCAGGAAGAACATGGAGGAGCCGCGCTGCTGGAGACCCAGGACTGCAGTACCAGGCGGCAGATTCAAACCCCCGGCCAGGTAGGACTCTCCAAAAGGCCCCATAGGGATCCTTACCAGTCCTAGGAAGAAAGCAGCAGGTAGCTAGCAACACCATTCTTAGACAGGGGAACCTAGTGATGGGGGAAATGGGATCATCCTGTTTTTCACAGACATAGTGAGCAAGGTTGCCAATGCAGAGCATACTTAGGCTACCCCCCTTTTAGGTTACCCCGGAGAACCTGCTGTCGAACCAAGTCCCGCAGGCTCCCCTCTTACCTGCTGCAGGATGTTTGTCTAGCAAAACGATCCAATCTTCTCCAATCTCCGTGGGTAGCGTAATAGACCTTCAGGCCCTGGGGTCCTATGAAGGTACCCACTGTCCTGGACCTATATAGCACCCTGGCAAACAGGAACTTATGGTCTTTATGAACTCCAAGTCCTGGGCCCAGCCCTCCAAAGAGGAGCATTATAGGCAAAACCCCACGGTTTGGGGCCCGGGTACTGTCCACTTTGGCACTGAGGCTCCTTGGACAGATCCGGTTAGCCCGCCCTTAATCCCAAGGATGTGGAGCAAAGCTATTCCGTGACCAACACCTAAGACACTGGCGAAAAGACTGAGGGACTCCCTCTAGGGGAGGGGGTTATATAGGGAGGGGACTTCCTGTTTGAGATTGCCAGTGTCCACACCTGAAGGTACTCCATATAACCCATATAGTAATGAATATGCCGCTCTGTGTCCCGTAATGTACGAGAAAGAAATAAATATATGCTGCAGCTTACTGGTGCTTAAAAAGGTCCCTGCATAAGATATATTTTCCTTTATTTTCACCAGATAATTCTGCAAATTGTATTGGACTTCAAACAGGTCTGCCTTAGTAAAATTTAATTACATGGGGGGTGGGGAGATTAATCCAGATAAAAGATTACATTGTTTTATTTCTTCGGAAGTGGACAGAATGCTGTATTTCTAGCTTTGAAATTAGAAGATGGCTCTGCTCAAAAGATAAACCAGAAAAGATGTCTCTACTCATTTTGTACATGTTTATCGAATCAAAATTGTACACACTTACAAAACACAACTTTCAGATTTCTTACTAAATGTAAATGATAAAATTATGTTGATAAAATAAAATAAAAACCTTCAGGCTAATTTTACACATATTTGTTGAGGTAATTGACATTCTGCATTTATTTTCAATCGCACCCCAAGGAACATTACAAGAACATCTCAACGCACATCAATTTCAGTGCACAACACCTCACAGATGGGAACCATGTGTGTTGTGATGGAAGAAATGCTTATGCACGATTTTAAAAAGGAGGTCCAGGCTTCCCCCCGAAAAAATTAAGCAGCTACATATACTGTAACTTTTTTTTATACAAAAACACCTACCTGTCCAGGGATCCAGCGATGTCCTCACCCAAGCTGATTCTTCCATTTGCTTCAGGTGCCGGCATTGTAAGGGAAACAGGAAGTGAAGCCTTGCAGCTTAACAGCTGCTTTCCTACTGCACATGTGCGAGTTGCGCTGTGCTTCGTTAAATGGTCCCGTAGTCTTCTGGGACCTGCGATGTCCCCGTAGGCTGGGGGGGTGAACTTCTGGCTCAGAGTACCACGGCTTATCTGATCGAAAGCAGGAGCAGGTACCTGTCAAAAACAGGTACCCACTTTGCCCTTCCCCCCACCCCAATGTGGCAATGGGAGGGGGGATGCAAACAAGCGTAAAATTGGCTTTTTTGGGTGAAGTTCTGCTTTAAGTGCACTGTAGTTTGCTGGCACTCTGTTAAAAGATTGGGCTACCTTAACGCAATGCATGTTAAGGCACAAAAACATGCAGCAAATAGTCACAACGTGTGTGAATTAGCAGGAGAGATCATGTCATTCATCTACTTCTCCATTCACAGAATGCGTTACATTGCGAGACAATACGAGTCTGGTTTATGCCAGAGGGGTGGGTGAGCGGATCAAATCCTTTACATTCACAGACGCTACTGCTAACCCCTGCAGTGTGAGGGAATGGTTTTCACATGAGCAGCAGCCTGCAGGAAATGAGATACAAACAATTAACACACAAGGGAATTCATAAAGGGTGTCTTAAGCCTCGTACACACGATCAAATTTTCCGACAACAAAATGTGTGAGGGGTTTTGATGGAAAATCCGACAGTTTGTATGCTCCATCGGATAATTGTTGTCGGATTTTCCAACAACAAATGCTTTATAGCATGCTTTCAAATTTTCCGACAACAAATGTGTAAAGTCGGATTATCCGATTGTGTGTACACAAGTCGGAAAAAAATCCAAATTACAAACACGCATGCTCAGAAGCAATGGCAACCATAGCACAACATTAGCAGAAGTTGTCCAAAGGGTGGGGCTAAAGAGCAGAAAAACCACGTAATTTAATTTTATTGGCTGACAACGTTTTGCTGTCTGTATGCAGAAGAAGTTCACGGTCAGCACCCTTCGGACAAAATTCCACAGATTTGTCTGATGGAAATCCGATCGTGTGTACGAGGCTTAAGACAATCTTTAAAATTCCAACATGCCTCCACAAGACTAGGTCGGTGTGGGCAACAGGGGCATGCAGCACATGTGGAGGCACACTGAGAATGAAGGTCCATATGGACACTCAACCCTCTGAACTGTGCTTCAGCTGTTACACAGGCAGTACAGCAGGGAGGAGTTCTAAAGCTGGGCAGGAAAAGTCTGATGGGATTCTCAAACCCACTCCTTCCCCATCAAGTCCGATAACCTTGTGATTGACAGCAGGCAGTGTGCAGATCCTTAAACAACAGACAGCCTGCTGCTAGCTACATGATCCAAACCCTGCCTGCTGTTAAAGGAACTAATAGTGGATCGGCTTCCTCATGAGGCTCCGCCCACTGAGCATCAATTGTTGTTCAGAGAGGACAGTGTTCATAACCCCTTAAAGGGCAAGTAAAGGTTCCCGTTTTTTTTTTTTAAATAAACATACCATACTCCACTGTGCAGTTCGTTTTGCACAAAGTGGCCACGGTTCTCGTCTTCTGGGGTCCCTCGGCGGCTGTCTCAGCTCCTTCCCACAAGAGCTAACCCCGTTCTGGGAAGTGCTCTCCCAAGGGGGTAAGCTTGCGGGCGCGCTCCCGCGATACAGTCGGCGGCCATAGCCGCCGACTGTATCACTCAGCCCCACCCCCGTCACGCAGCGTCATTAGTTTGATTGACAGCAGCGGGAGCCAATGGCTGACTGCCATCAATCATCCAACGGCTCAGGTAAGTAAACGGGGGGGGGACTGGGAATTTGCAAGCATCGGATGTTTTTTCACCTTACTGCATAGGATGCAGTAAGGTGAAAAAAATGCAAAGCTTTACAACCCCTTTATTTGCGATACGGCACTGCGTCGCTTTAATAGACAATTGTGCGATGCTGTACCCAAACAAAATTTATGTTCTCCTTTGTGGCATTTGATCACTTCTGCGTTCTTATTTTTGCGCTATAAATAATTAAAAAAAGAAAAAAAGTGTGACAGTTTAAAATAAATAATTTATAAAAAAAGAAGTATTACTAAATAAAAAAAATTCTTCATCAGTTTAGGCCGATAAATATTCTACATATTTTTGGTAAAAAAATGTAACTTATATTGATTGGTTTACGTCAAACTTCTAGCGTCAACAAAATAGGGGATAGATTTATGGCATTTTTGTTATTACATTTTTTTCCCCCATCTAGTAATGGCGGCGATCAGCGATTTTTTGCGAGACTGCGACATTGTGTCAGACAGATAGGACACTTTTTTGGGACCAGTGACATTTATACAGCGATCATAGCTAAAAACAGCCACCGATTACTGTTGGTTACGGCGTCACGCCCCCCCTAAAGCTCTTAAAAATGGCTGACGTAACATGACGGGATCGCCCAGAGGAGCCAACCTGCTGCAGTAGAACTGCGGTGGCTGGTCCTTAAATCGGAGGTCCACCCAATTTTTTTTTTTTTTTAAAGCCAGCAGCTACAAATACTGCAGCTGCTGACATTTAATAAATGGACACTTACCTGTCTATCATTCTCGATGAGGGAATCAGGAAGTGAAGCATTGCGGCTTTACTGCCCGGTTACCTACTGGGCATGCGCGAGCGTCGTGGCCATCCTCACTGGTCCCCGCTGTCTCCTGGGACCAGTGTGTTTCCCCCGAAGACAGCAGGGGGAACGCGACTCCCGAGTCTATTCCCGGAAGTGGACCCTGCGAAAAGCGGAGGTACACTTTTTGTGTGGTCCTCCGCTTTAATTTGATTTGCGCGAAAACATGTAAAATCACGCAATTTCGCATTTCAGCCACTAGGGCACCCACAATTGCTCGTTACAGAGCGTGAACCGGGAGCTGTGTGTGTGTAAACACACAGCTCCCGGTCCTGTCAGGGGGAGAACAGCGATCTGTCATTTCCTCTTGTCAGTTCCACCCTCCCTTCAGTTAGAACACACCTAGGGAACATAATTAACCCCTTCCTCACCCCCTAGTGTTAACTCATTCCCTGTCAGTGACATTTTTACAGTAATCAATGCATTTTTATAGCACTGATTGATATAAAAATGTCAATGGTCCCAAAAATGTGTCAAAAGTGTCCGAGGTGTCCGCCATAAGGTCGCAGTACCGATAAAAATCGCAGATCGCCGCCAATACTAGTAAAAAAAAAAAAATATATATATATATATACACATATTATATATATATATATATATATATATATATATATATATATATTAATAAAAATGCCATAAAACTACCCCCTATTTGTCGACTCTATAACTTCTGTGCAAACCGATCAATAAATGCCTATTGCGATTTTTTTTTTTTTTACGAAAAATACGTATTGTGTGTGTGTGTGTATATATATATATATATATATATATATATATATATATATATATATATATATATATATATATATATATATGTATATATTTGGGGATATTTATTACTGCAAAAAGTAAAAAAAAAATTTTCAAAATTGTCGCTCTATTTTTGTTTATAGCACAAAAAAAAAAAAGGTGATCAAATACCACCAAAAGAAAGCTCTATTTGTGGGAAAAAAAGGGCGCCAATTTTGTTTGGGAGTCACGTCAGAAGACCACACAATTGTCAGTTAAAGCGACGCAGTGCCGATTCGCAAAAAATGGCCTGGTCATTGACCAGCAAAATGGTCCCGGCCTGAAGTGGTTAAAGCGGAACTAAACCCTCCTATTGTTTTCAGCCAAGGAAGCCGCCTTCTTGGCCTTGTGTGTTGTTCAACAGCCATGGTTCTGCACAAGTGATCAGTTATGACACCAGCCCATTGATGATTTGACAGTTTTGTTGAGAGCACAGCAAATGCGATAGTTACATTCTCAGAAAGTGTTTTTTGAAACTTAAAGGGTGACAGTAAATCTGCCACCTGTTACACGCCATACAGAAACAGGTACTCTGGTCATCTCTGTACACCAACTTACCCTTGGCTCACACCCATGCGTTTTTTACTGCAAAACACACTACAGTCCATTTAATATGGTTTCATATAGATCTTGTTCACATGGGTGCATTTTAAACTGGTGCCCAACTTTTTTTCCCAGAGCAGATTGCGTTTTGCGTGACTTCAATGAACCCACACCAAAAACGCAAGTGTTGCATTCTTTTTTGGGCTAATAGGAAAGTATGACAGTTCTGTTCATGAAGTTCAACTTTGATGCTACTTGTGTGCAAGAGAGTGTAAAGTTGCATTTCATGAACAGAATTTTCATACTTTCCTATTAGCCCAGAGGTCTCAAACTGGCAGCCCCCCAGCTGTTCCCAAACTACAAGTCCCATCATGCCTCTGGGAGTAATGCTTGTAACTGTCATGCTTGCAATGCCTCATAAGACTTGGAGTTTCACAAAAGCTAGAGGGCCGCTAGTGTGAGATTCCCGATTAGCCCAAAAAAAATGGTAAATGCATCAATCGCAACTTGCACAGATGTGAACCTAGCCTTATAATTGGTCTTAAAGGGTTACTAAAGGATTATTTTTTTTTTTAAATAACAAACATTTTAATACTTGCCTCTGCTGTGCAGTTTGTTTTGCACAGTGTGGCCCTGATCCACGTCTTCTGGGGTCCCTCGGCGGCTGTCTCTGGTCCTCCCTGCAATAAGTCACCACAGTCATGTGAGAGCTCACATGGTGGTCAGTAATTGCGGGCGCGCTCCCGTGATACAGCGAGCGGCCATAGCCGCTCACTGTATCACTCGGACCCGCCCCTCGGCACGCCACATCACTGGATGTGATTGACAGCAGCGCCAGCCAATGGCTGGCGCTGCTTTCAATCCATCCGCTCTAGCCAATCAGTGGCCAGGCTGAGCGGCAAAGAGGATCTCGGGACCGCGCGCGGGACTTTCGAGGGGTCAGGTAAGTATAAGGGGGGCCGGCAGCATCAGATGTTTGTTCACCTTAATGCATAGATTGCATTAAGGTGAAAAAAACGTTTTCCTTTACAACTCCTTTAATTACGTCCAGTTTCGTTATCTTCAAACTGGAAGTAATTTTTTTCTGAATCGGGCACATTAATATCGTCACTTTGTAAAAGTGGTTCTAATAAGAACTATACCTAAAGCTGCCACACATGTTGGTAAAGCTACCAAAATAGGCAGCAGGGAATCTGGTGCAGGCCAAAGTGCCATAAGGGATTTTTTTAATTCCCCTGTTTATATATGATGGTATATCCCAAAAACAAAACTTCAGCTTTAATCCTTTTACGGTCAACGTCAACGCAGAAACTACAGCTAGAGTGTGTGTGTAAATCTGACAAGGCTGCGGGATGGAAGCCGATAGATCACTTCCACACACTCCCCATTACTGCCGAGCCTTTCTACTGATGCTAGACCATGGGTGCCCAACCACTGGCCCGGGGGCCACATGTGGCCCGTGGAGGCCTCTGATGTGGCCCTCGGCCTCCTGCTCTGGGATAGCAGGTTGGCAAGCCCAGATCACGGTTTGCCGAGAGCAACAGTTTTGTGAATGAAGCCGCTGATAGAGGAATCAAGCACTGAGCCATAGACTTCTGTTTATTACCTGTGGGTTTGTTGCGCTTTCAGAAAGTGCGCCACACCTGCAGGATATAATAGAAGTTTACGGCAAAGTGCAGCTAACCCGCAAAAAATACACAGGTGCACTGCGCTGCACCTGCGGTTTGGGAAAATCGCAGTGCATCAGTGTGAAAGCAGCCTTAGGCCCCTTTCACATGATCGGTCCGACCCAGACTTAAAGCGGATGTCCGCTGAATTTTTTTTTTAAAAGTGAGCAGCTACAAATACTTCAGCTGCTGACTCCATCCTCGGTGAGGGAACCAGGAAGTGAAGCGTTTCGGCTTCACTGCCCGGTTCTCTACAGTGCACGCGCGAGTTGCGCTGTGCCTGCTGACTGGCTCCCGCTGTGCTCTGGGAGCCGAGTGTTCCCAGAACACAGTGGGAGGAGGGGGGACGGGAGGTGACGCCCTGCCCGCAGACTGTGGCCGCAAGTGGGTGCAAATACCTGTCTTTAGACAGGTATCTGCACCCCCCCCCCCCCCGAAAGGTGTCAAATGTGACACCGGAGGGGGGAGGGTTCCGATCAGCGGGAGTTCCACTTTAGGGTGGAGCTCCGCTTTAATAGTCACCTCTATGGAATGGTAAACAGACACAGACTCTGCCCCCTTCCGTCTTGGCTAATCGGATTGGATCAGAGGGCCCATAGAGTAGAGTGGGCTGTGTCCATGGACATGGACCTGTCATCCTCCTGCTCCGCTCATTGTGGCCTGCAACCAGTTACCAATTCGCTTAAGTGGCTCTCGCTCTTCAAAAGGTTGGGCACCCCTGTGCTAGACCCACCCCCCTCCACCATTATTGGCAGACCCGGACCAGCATGGAAGGTACCACCAGAGGGGAGGGAGATCGGCAAACACCCATTCGCTGATCCCTTATTCTTATTACTGACCCGGAAGCGATGAAAAGAAAAGAAAAAAAAAACTAAATTCTGGAACCTGGTGTCAATATCCCCAGTCAGCATGGTTAAGGAAGGATCTAATCAAATGCGACCTTTACTTCATTAGATTCACTGGAGGACAGCAGACACTTTTTGTCCCGTATGTGAAAAAAATAAAATAAAGTTTAGTCAAATAAAAGAAGAAGAAGAAAATAAAAAAAAGGAAGAAGTAAAAAGGTGTAATTTTTTTTTTTTTTTTTAAAGTCATACCCAAGCACTTAAACCACCCCTCACATTCACAAATGTAAATGCGTGCATCCATTGCCCATTATTCACAGTTAAATCAGTATTAAAGTCTTGTCTTTTTTGTTTAAAAATAACAAACATGTCCTACCTGCTCTGTGTAGTGGTTTTGCACAAAGCAGCCCTGATCCTCTAGTGCAGGGATATGCAATTAGTGGACCTCCAGCTTTTGCAGAACTACAAATCCTGTGAGGCATTGCAAGTTTTGCAACAGCTGGGGGTCTGCCAATTGCATATACCTACTCTAGAGTCTCTAGACCCTCCTCTCTTCGGGTCCCGTGTCGGCGCTCCTGGCCCCTCCCTCCTGGAAAATGCCCCCACAACAAGCAGCTTGCTATGGGGGAACCCGAGTGTGTGTCCATTCAGACATGGAGCTGCAGCTCAGCTGGGCCCTGTCCCATCTCTTTCCTCATTGGCCCATGACTGTCTCTCAACCAAACAGGAGGGAGAGTCCTGTACAGCTGAGGCTCTCTTACAACTTTGCTGGATCGAGGTGGGCTCAGGTAAGTACAGGGGCGGACTGACAACTCATGGGGCCCCCTGGCAACAGGAGATCATGGGGCCCCTGTATCCCTGCCCACACTCAAGCTACACCCACACACATCATGGGAGCACACAGCGGGGCCTAGGGGCATGCAGCAGGGCCTAGGGGCATGGGGACAGATAGCTGGGCATGGGGAACAGAGCAGGGTGTGGGGCAGACATCAGGACATAGGGGCACAGGGAAGGGCATAGGGTAGACAGCATGGCATGGGGCAAAGAGCAGGGCATGGGGCAGACATAAGGGCATGGGGGCTCAGGACACATCACAGGGCCAACAGGAGGGAATTGGGCAAACAGTGGGACATATAGTAGGGCATTGGGCACACAGTAGGACACACAATGGGGCACACAGGGCATATCACGGGGCACACAGTAGGGCAGATCACAGGGCATGGGGGCATGCATCAGGGCATGGGGCACAGAGCAGGGCAAGGGGCACAGAGCAGGGCATGGCACATATATCAGGGCATGTGGCAGAGAGCAAGGTATTGACAGATATCAGGGCATGGGACAGACCGAGAGCAAGGTATGGGGCAGAGAGAGCGCAGGGTATGGGGCAGAGAGCGCAGGGTATGGGGCAGAGAGAGCGCAGGGTATGGGGCAGAGAGAGCGCAGGGTATGGGGCAGAGAGAGCGCAGGGTATGGGGCAGAGAGAGCGCAGGGTATGGGGCAGAGAGAGCGCAGGGTATGGGGCAGAGAGAGCGCAGGGTATGGGGCAGAGAGAGCGCGGGGTATGGGGCAGAGAGAGCGCGGGGTATGGGGCAGAGAGAGCGCGGGGTATGGGGCAGAGAGAGCGCGGGGTATGGGCAGAGAGAGCGCGGGGTATGGGCAGAGAGAGTGCAGGGTATGGGCAGAGAGAGTGCAGGGTATGGGCAGAGAGAGTGCAGGGTATGGGCAGAGAGAGTGCAGGGTATGGGCAGAGAGAGTGCAGGGTATGGGCAGACTCTAGGGCATACTGAGCATGATGGAGCAGTGTGGATGCTAGGCAGGGACACTGTATAGGGAGGGACACAGGACGGACAGACAGACAGCCTTCCTTCCTAGATGCAGAATAGCGTGGGAAGCGGCTGTAAATGTACCTCTCATGATGCGCTCCTCCGGCCGGCCCCCCCTCACTTCTCGTCCATCCGAGGTGATGGCAAATAGAAGCACCTGGGGTGGACGGAAGGGGAGGAGGAGGGGCCGGCCAGAGGAGCGCATTACAAGAGGTCTGTTTACACTGCAGCCTACGCTTAGAAGGAAGCGCAGTGATACGGGACCCGATCTACCCGTCAGCTAGTTGTGATTGACGGGTAGATCGGGGACGCTGTCATGGGGCCCCCTACTGGTCACGGGCCCTCGGTCCGTGCCCGAACTGCCCTATGGTCAGTCCGCCCCTGGGTAAGTATTTGGGGGGCTGCTGCACACTGAAGGTTTTGTTATACTTACCTCCACTGTGCAGCTCATTTTGAACAGAGTGGCCCCGAACCTGGTCTTCTGGGGTCCCTCGGCGGCTGTCTCGGCTCCCCCCGTAAGAATTTTTCACCTTCATGCGCGCTCCCGTGATACAGCCGGCGGCTATAGCCGCTCACTGTATCACTCGGCCAGCCCCCCCGGCATGACACGTCAATGGATATGATTGACAGCAGCGCAATCAACCAATGAATGAGCCGAGAAGCCGACCAAGAAGCCAGCGCGTTCACGGTGCGGGACTTTCAAAGGGGTCAGGTAAGTAAACGGGTGTTTGGGGGGGGGGGGGGCGCTAATGGTCCAATTGCATAGAATGCATCAAGGTGAAAAAATATGTACCTTTACAACCCCTTGAAGATAAAAAAAACTTCTGCCTTTACAACCACTTTAAAGCCAAAAGGAAATATATTGCAGCTTACTAATTCTTAGATGTGGCAGCTGCATTCGTTTTATTTTTTAGGATTTCTTTCCTTTTTTTTTTTCACCTGGTGGTCCTGCCGGTAAGCCTAGGTTCACACTAGTGCAGCTACTGTTTGATCGAACTTTCAGTGCGATAATGTATTGTGACTTGGTTGCGTTTTGATAGGAAAGTATGACAGGTCCTATTTTCCCCTATTAGCAGAAAAAAGAATGCAACACTTGCGTTTTTTGTGTGGGTTCATTGAAGTCACGCAAAAATGTTGATAGGCTGCTGCTTAGTAGAGTGCTTTCACACTGGGGCGGCGGGACAGTTAGAGGAAAAAGCACCGCTTTACTGCTGTTTAAGCAGCACTTTTTGGGCGCTAGCGGGGCGCCTGGAAGTGCTGCCCATTTATACCAATGGGTAGGGGCGGTTCAGGAGCGCTGTATACACTGCTCTCACAACGCCCTAAACATGCTGCTTACAGGACTTTTTTCTAACATCGTGCAAGTGCACTGCCCCAGTGTGAAATCACTCAGGGCTTTCACACTGGGGAGGCATGAGAGGCGCCATTTTTAGTGCTAAAACGCCTGAAAACTGCAGTGTGAAAGAGGTCTTAAGAAGCTGGCATCTGCTCCTAACAACTCTTCCCTGCTGTCAGCTCGGGATTTCTGGCTGGCAGCAGAACGTAAACAAAGATGTTGGGCAGAAATAGTAAAAAAAGAAAAAAAGTGTGTGACCACCCCACCCAATCCCACTGAACCTGCGGGTCTGACACAGAGTGGGGGGGGGGGGGATGGGGGGCACCAAAAACTGGCATGGAGTTTCTCCCAAAATCCATACCATATCCTTATCTGAGCATGTAGCCTGGCAGGGGGAAGAGGAGTGTGTGCCCCAAATAATACCCGGTGACATGCCCTTAACAAGGCAGGGGTACTGGAAAAGCACTTTATCCCCATGCTGATGAAGACAAAGGACTCTTCCCCACAACCCTGGCCCTGTGGTTGTGGGATTAAATATGTTATAAACCTCCCTGTGTAGGTAAGCTTAGAATAAGACTTACCTATAGATATTGTAAATATCTCCTAAATGTGCACTATTTGGGAGATATTTACTATATACTGCGCCCATGCCGTTTCTTCAGGAACTTGTGCCGTGACCTGTGCTCCTGTGCACATGCGTGAGAGTGACAGTCACACAGCCAGAGTCCGTGGCTCCAGTAGATAGATGGGCAAACGAGGAATGCGACCTGCAGCGGGGATGATGCGGGCTTCGCAATGCATGCTAGCACATAATGCTTTTACTCTGCAAGGAAGAAAAACCCTCCTCCTAAAGTGAGATTTCAGTAATTCCCCCCCCCATCTATTAAAGCGGAGTTCCAGGCTTTTTATGTTTATTAAAAGTCAGCAGCTACAAAAACAGTAGCTGCTGAATTTTAATAAAGACACTTACCTGTTTCACATACCAGCGTTGCCGCCAGCCGGAGCGTCGCTCCTCATCCCCTTTCTCTACGCCGGCGCCTCCATTGCTACTCTGGGCACCCAGCCTTAACAGCTTTCGGCTTCACGGTCGTGCTGCTCCAGCGGAGTGGACAGACGATCTGCTGGGACCTGTTACATGCCACAGAAGATCGCCAAGAGGGAGAGGCCGCCTAGGGGGAGAAGAGTCGCCGCCTAGGCGGCCGGTAGGAGGAAGTGGGACAGGAAGTCCCACTCCTAACAAAGCCCCCCCCCCCCCCCCCAAAAAAAAAATACATACCAAATGTGCCATTTAAGGGGACGAAGACTGCTAAAAGCGGAAGTTTCACTTTTAAGTGGAAATCTGCTTTAAATCTTCTGCTCTTGTTCTTTTATTTATTTATTTTTTCTTTAACGTGTATTTTTGTGCGTGAACTCGAGAGAGAGGAGCCGGACTGCAGGAATTGGGAGTAGGCAGACCCTCCCCCCAGAGACAATCTGCCATCCTTCTCCATGCCCCCGGGTGGCAATGGCGGGTGTGAGGGAGGGACTCCCACTCACCCCGCCCTACCTGCTCCGCTTGGGAGCCCAACGGGACCCCAACAGGGCAGAGGGACTCCCCCTATGAGGAAGTCAGGGGGTCTAGCCCGCTCAGCCAGCCCCGCAGGTGCTTCGCCTCTCTTTTTTAGGAGACCGCATGGCCAAAGTGCGTGCGTGTTAGACCAATTTTGTGTGCGTGCAAGTGTGGTGGTTTTTGTGGGGGGGGGGGGGGGGGCGTACTAAGCACAGGTGTACCTTGCATAGCACACCCACCGGGAGCCGGGCTGAGACCACCAAACTCAATTCACATGTAGCCGAGACCGGGATTCTGTTCTTTTAACGTTGGATAGTATAACATTTTTTTTCTGCCTTATACAGCCCACTTCCTGTTTGTCTGGGAAAAAAAGCCTAGGCTCATGTCTTCACGCACAGTGCTCTTTCTCCTAAGTTTGCCAGGAAGGGAGGGGTAATGAGTCATAAGACGGCCAATGAGAGCTGCAGAGCTGGAGGTGTGCTTCTGTGTAAATCCAGGAAGTAAACAGGCAGCAGCTTCAGCTGCCCACAGTTAAAATGGCTGAAGCCAGACTTAGTGGAGGGAGATTTCTGCAGCATATTTGGCAAGTACAGAATCGCAGTATTTATAAAATAATATGCAACGTGATTGGATTGAAGCTTCAGAATGGCAAAGATGTTTTAATTACAAATTATGTGAGCAGACTGCAGTTCCTCTTTAAGTAGTATTAGGTAAGGGATATGTAGTAGCCAAGGTTAAGGCCCCTTTCACACTTATGTGACTTGGGACTGTCACTAATTGTAATATTTTGTTTCCATTATTCCCTCTGGGCGTTACATTTTGTTCCATAATTCTCTATGTGCATTCCATCCCCTGTTAAAGTCTATGGGCATTCCTTTTAGTATGTCCCCTGCAAAGTCGCATGAAAAACTGTACCCCATGATTTTCAATGAGTACCATTCATATCTGTGCGACTTCAAAAGTAGTCCCTGTACTACTTTAGCCCGACTTTGAAGCCATAGACTTCAAGATCACGCAGGCATTGCTTCAAGTCGCGCTGCACAAGTGTGAAAGGGGCCTAGAGGTTTCATACATTGGGTAACCTCATCTTTTATACTTTACCATAAATTGTGTAATTTATTATGCTTGTCAGCCCCCCCCCCCCCCCCCCTCCAAAAAAAAAGGTTCTGGTAGGGAAAGAGTTGTTGCTGCATTCCAGAGAAATGATCCCTACTATATAAAATTTGCTATTAATAAAAATGATATCATGAATGGTTCTGTTTCCATTCAAGTGTATGCAGAGATACAGCAGGAATTTCTCCAAACTGGGGCAGCTGTGGAGGGCAACCAATCAGCTGCTAGCTTCCGCTTTGTTCAGTCAGACTTTGAAAAATGAAAGCTAGAAGCTGATTGGCTGTCCCAGTTTTGCTTAGAAAAAAAAATACACACTTGTAGGAGAAATGTAAAGTGTTAGGAAACAAAACTGATTGTTTACCTCTTTGATCGTTGCAGTAGAGCCCCTTTGGCCAGAGGTCCTTTACTCCTCTGGACCGCAGTCCAGTAACTGGGATCCGACATCCTTCTTTACAAGTCTGCTAATGGATAACAGAGCACAGATGCCCGCACTTTGCCTTCCATTGTTTCCGCTCGCTCCCCTCTATGCCTGCACTTCTCCCCATCTATTGCCTTCTTCTCAGCACGCTATGGGGACACAGGCTCCGCACGTCATGGCTCCGGCATTTCGGGGTTCCATCTACTTCTATAGGCTGAGCAACGGAGGACCAACATACAACGAGGGGCTCCAACGCAGGAAGCCAGTGTGGTGACATCACATGGGGGCGGGGCTCGCCCGGCTAACACTGTCAGTGCTGGAGGGAAGCATGGTACATGCTGAGGGGACAACACACTGTCTACACCCGCTCACAGGGGACTCCGGAGGACCTTTACTCAATGATACTCAGTGCTGGAGAGAAGCATGGTACATGCTGAGGGGACAACACACTACACCAGCTCACAGGGGACTCAGGAGGACCTTTACTCTATGATACTCAGTGCTGGAGGGAAGCATGGTACATGCTGAGGGGACAACACACTACACCAGCTCACAGGGGACTCAGGAGGACCTTTACTCTATGATACTCAGTGCTGGAGGGAAGCATGGTACATGCTGAGGGGACAACACACTACACCAGCTCACAGGTGAATTAGGAGGACCTTCATGGTACATGCTGAGGGGACAACACACTACACCAGCTTACAGGGGACTCAGGAGGACCTTTATGGTACATGCTGAGGGGACAACACACTACACCAGCTTACAGGGGACTCAGGAGGACCTTTATGGTACATGCTGAGGCGACAACACACTACACCAGCTCACAGGGGACTCAGGAGGACCTTTATGGTACATGCTGAGGGGACAACACACTACACCAGCTCACAGGGGACTCAGGAGGACCTTTATGGTACATGCTGAGGCGACAACACACTACACCAGCTCACAGGGGACTCAGGAGGACCTTTATGGTACATGCTGAGGGGACAACACACTACACCAGCTCACAGGGGACTCAGGAGGACCTTTATGGTACATGCTGAGGCGACAACACACTACACCAGCTCACAGGGGACTCAGGAGGACCTTTATGGTACATGCTGAGGGGACAACACACTACACCAGCTCACAGGGGACTCAGGAGGACCTTTATGGTACATGCTGAGGGGACAACACACTACACCAGCTCACAGGGGACTCAGGAGGACCTTTATGGTACATGCTGAGGGGACAACACACTGTACCAGCTCACAGGGGACTCGGAAGGACCTTAAAGCTGGCCATACACCTATAGATTATCTGCAGATTTTCTATGGTTAGATGGAAGTGCAACAGATTTCTCTATGTACGCTAAACTGTGTGGATGGAGGAATCTCACACTTTTTCTATATGACCATAGAAAACCTACAGATAATCTATAGGTGTATGGCCAGTCTTATGCCGTGTACACACGATTGGAAATTCCGACAAGAAAAGTCAGATGTAAGCTTTTGGTCAGAAATTCTGACTGTGTAGGCTCCATCAGAATTTTTCTGTCTGAAGTTTTGCCAAGAAAAAAATGAGAGCTGGTTCTCGATTTATCAGATGGGAAAAGTTCTTGGAGGAAACTCCGATCGTCTGTATGCAATTCCGGCACGCAAAAAAAAGTGCATGTTCGGGATCAAGTCGACGCATGCTCGGAAGCATTGAACCTAATTTTTCTCGGCTCGTCGTAGTGTTGTACGTCTCCGCGTTCTTGACGGTGGGAATTTGGTGTGACTGTGTGCATGCAAGACAAGTTTGAGGCGAAATTGCACCGGAAAAAAATCCACGGATATCTTGTCGGATTTTCCGTTTGTGTTTTACGCGGCATTACTCTATGCTACTCAGTGCTGGGACAAACTATTCATTCCAAAAATCTAAAAAAATTCATCCAATCGGCCCATCTACAAAGAAATTTACTAGTGTGTGAGCAGCTTTAGCACTTTCCCACTGAGGAGTTTTTTCAAGCGCTTTTGCGTTAAAACAAACAAAAAAGCACCTGAAAAGCTCAAAAAAATTGCATGTGTTCACACCAGTTTCTGTTGCGGTGTAAAGATTCTTCTTTGGGAAACTAAAAAGAAAAACATAACTTGAAAGCAATGGAAAACGTACCTGCAATGCAGGTTTTCTAGTCGCATGTTCTTAAACCACTTCAGCCCCGGAAGGTTCCACAACCCCGCCCTCTCCTGACCAGGCCATTTTTTGCGATACGGCACTGCGTTACTTTAGCTGAAAATTGTACGGCCATGCAACGCTGTGCCCAAATAAAATGTATGTCTTTCCCCCCCCCCACAAAAATAGCGTTCTTTTGGTGGTATTAGATCACCTCATTATTTTTTGCGCAATGAACATAAAAAAGAGTGTAAATTTTGAAAAATAAAATTATATTTTTTACTTTCTACTATAAAACACATTCAATAAAAAAAAATGTAAAAAATCTAATTTCTTCATAAATTTTTAGGCCAATATGCAAAATCCCAATTAGGAGTATATTGATTGCCTTGCGCAAAAGTTAGTGTCTACAAACTATGGGATACAGTATCTCAGAAAAGTGAGTAACTATTTTATTACAGTGGAACTTTGGTTTAAGAGTAACTTGGTTTGAGAGCGTTGTGATTTGCAAGTAACTTTTATTTTATTTTAATTCTGACTCGAGCAGAATTTAAGCTAAATAGGCCTGCAGTACCTCATTTGGTCTGAGGTACGGGGAGCAGAGCCGAAAATAGGCCTGCAGTACCTCATTTGGCCTGAGGTACGGGGGCGCATTAGCCGAGAAAAGCCGAACATTGGCCTGCAGTACTTCATTTGGGCTGAGGTACGGGGGGCGCAGGAAACAAACCAAAGTGTCCTTGGGCCTTTTTGGATGTTTTCTGGGCTCTTTGGCGCCTCCCACCTCTGGCTGCATTCGGTATTGCATCCCATTAAAGTCCATGCGGAACTAATTATTTTTGTTTCCATTGACTTCAATGTGAAAACTCGCTTTGATATGCGAGTACTTTGGATTACCAGCATACTCCTGGAACGGATTATGTTTGTAATCCAAGGTTCAACTGTATATCTTTTCATGTGACAACACTGAAGAAACAACACTTTGCTACAATGTAAAATAGTGTGTGTACAGCTTGTATAAGAGTGTAAATTTGCTGTCCGCTCAAAATAACTCAACACACGCTCATTAATGTGTAAAAGTAAGGGAAACGGGAATGGGAATAATTGCGCTTAGTAAAAATGTATATTAGTGAAACAATTAAGATAGGGTCCTGAGAAGGACGTCCTGCTGCTATACACTACAACTTAGATATAAAGTGTAAAGAAAAATGTGCAAAAACAGTGTAGTGCTGGACAGCATATACCACATAAGTATCTAAAATAACTGGTGTAAACAGTGTTAATCTATAAATGGTAACAATCAAAATGTGAATACACAAAAGCTATAAGTGCATAGGTTGTTATAACACTGTGCCAATCAATATGGCACTGAGCATAAAGTACTTATAAATATCAACAGATAAATAAACAGTAAAAATAAAGTGACCAATTCAGCAGTGTTGCTCACGAATATTCGCATTGCGAATATTCGCTACGAATATTGCATATTCGAGTATTCGCGAATAACTCGAATATTGCGGCGAATATTCGCTATGGCGAATATTCGTATTTTTTCAAATTTATTTGTAAAACAGATCACATCCTAGTGATCTCCATCGACTTCTAAAAGCATTGCTGGTATGATTAGATAGAGACCCTGGGCCGAGTAGCTGATGCGATTCTTTTATGTTGCCGAAAATTCGCATTGCGAATTTTCGGCAACATAAAAGAATCGCATCAGCTACGCGGAGAAGATAATCGCGCAATATTCCTTTTGCCGAATATTCAAGTTATTCTGATTGGCTCTGATGCAAAAGAAGGGCGGAGAAGATAATCGTGCAATAGGAATTATCTTCTCCGCCCTTCTTTTGCCCCCTTATTCTCCTTTCTTTTAGGTAGAGTTAGTGTAGAGTTAGTGTTTAGTGCATATTAGTTTAGTAATACAGGAAATGATCTCCGTTTATGAGAATTTCGCAATCATTTTCGCATTAGCGAAATTTCGCACATTTTTTTTGGATAAAATATCACGAATATTCGATATTAGTGAATATTCGCGAATATTCTTCTATATATTCGCGCAATATTGCAAAATCGAATATGGCGTATTCCGCTCAACACTACAATTCAGCATATGAGGTGCAAAACAAATAGAGTCCACAGAAAAAAGCTGGGAGTTATTAGCCCCTTCCAATACAGGTGATGAAAAGATGCAAACAATGAAAGTCCAATTAGGAGATCCACAGGTGAGAAAGGAGGGAGATTTCAGACATCAGTGGCCCAACACCAGTAGAAATAAAGGCTTACCAGAAAGCCTGTGACTATCCCTTTCAGGAGTAGTCTAAACAGGCATAGCAGGAAATTCTGATCCTTTGGGGTGTCGGGAACGAATCTGCATCTCTCCACAGGTAGAATCCACAGCTCCTCGTGGGGTTAACCACTGCTTCCAAATGGAACTCCCAGCTTTTTTCTGTGGACTCTATTTGTTTTGCACCTCATATGCTAAATTGGTCACTTTATTTTTACACTGTTTATTTATCTGTTGATATTTATAAGTACTTTATGCTCAGTGCCATATTGATTGGCACAGTGTTATAACAACCTATGCACTTATAGCTTTTGTGTATTCACATTTTGATTGTTACCATTTATAGATTAACACTGTTTACACCAGTTATTTTAGATACTTATGTGGTATATGCTGTCCAGCACTACACTGTTTTTGCATACGCTCATTTAATGTCTAAACCTCTGGCAACAAAAGTGTCAATATTTTGTGTGGCCACCATTATTTTCCAGCACAGCCTTAACCCCCTTGGGCATGGAATTCACCAGAGCTTCACAGGTTGCCACTGGAGTCCTCTTCCACTCGTCCATGACGACATCACGGAGCTGGTGGATGTTAGAGACCTTGCGCTCCTCCACCTTCCATTTGAGGATGTCCCACAGATGCTCAGTAGGGTTTAGGTCTGGAGACATGCTTGGACAGTCCATCATATTTACCCTCAGCTTCTTTAGTAAGGCAATGGTTGTCTTGAAGGTGTGCTTGGGGTTGTTATCATGTTGGAATACTGCCCTGCATCCCAGTCTCCGAAGGGAAGGAATCATTCTCTGCTTCAGTATGTCACAGTACATGTTGGAATTCATAGTTCCCTCAATGAACTGTAGCTCCCCAATGCCAGCAGCAGTCATGCAGCTCCAGACCATGACACTCCCACCACCATGCTTCACTGTAGGCAAGACACACTTGTCTTTGTACTCCTCACCTGGTTGCCGCCACACACGCTTGACACCATCTGAACCAAATAAGTTTATCTTGGTCTCATCAGACCACAGAACCTGGTTCCAGTAATCCCTGTCCTTAATCTGCTTGTCTTTAGCAAACTGTTTGCGGCTTTCTTGTGCATCATCTTTAGAAGATGATGCACAAGCAGTGGCATACCAAGGAAGCAGCGGGGGGTGCGGGCCGCACCCGGGTGACATCCGGCAAAGCACTGGATTGAGAGGCGCTGCGGCTCTTTCCTCTTCCTTCTTCCCCTGCGCACTCCAGTATCTCTGCGTGAGGGAGGAGGAGAAAGAATGGTGAGGCTGGCAGTGTGAAAGGGTCCATTGAGATGCATGGAGAGCGTTTTAATAGCGCTATTTCTAATGCGAAAATGCTTCAGTGTGAAAAGGGTCTTGCACTCCTCAGACCGACGATGCCTAGGCTCCTCCTCCACACTGACCGTATATTCACAAGAGGAGGAGGAGCCTATGGAAGAGGGACATTTGTGTGTACAAAGCCACAATGATTTGAGGTCTGTAAATGTAGGGAGGGGAGGTATACAGAAGGGGGGGGGGCGTTAAATTAGGGGGATTGCAGGGGGGTTACATTAGGGGGATTGCACAGGGGGGGGTTACATTGGGGGGATTACATGGGGAGGTAAAATTAGTGGGATTACACAGGGGGGGTTACATTAGGGGAATGCATGGGGGTTATATTAGGGGGATTACACAGGGGGCAGAGCTGTTGTGATGCGCTAGCTAGCTCAGTACCGGATTTTTAAAATTAAATAAGGGGACATTTTTTTTTTTTTTTTTTACCAGTAATAGTGCCAATCTGCGACTCTCTGCCCGTCGCCGCCCCCGAGTCCCGCGCGCGTGCCCAGCGGGTACGATCGCCGCCAGGCACGCGCGCTCGTTCGTTACAGAGCGGGGAACAGGAGCGGGGAACGGGAGCTATGTGTGTAAACGCATAGCTCCCGGTCCTGTCAGCGGGGGAAATGCTGATCTCCTGTTCATACAATGTATGAACAGAAGATCAGTGATTTCCCCTAGTCAGTCCCACCCCCCCCATCCAGTTGGAACACACCCAGGAACACAACCCCTTCCCTGCCCCCTAGTGTTAACCCCTTCAGTGCCAATGGCATTTTTTATAGTAATACAATGCATTCTTATAGCATTGATCGCTATAAAAATGCCAATGGCCCCAAAAATGTGTCAAAAGTGTCCGAAGTGTCCGCCATAATGTCGCAGTACTGAAAAAAAATGCTGATCGCCGCCATTACTAGTAAAAAAAAAATATTAATAAAAATGCCATAAAACGACCCCCTATTTTGTAAACGCTATAACTTTTGCGCAAACCAATCAATAAATGCTTATTGCGATTTTTTTTTTAACGGAAAATATGAAGAAGAATACGTATCGGCCTAAACTGAGGAAAAAAAATGTTTTTTTATATATTTTTGGGGGATATTTATTACAGCAAAAAGTAAAAAATATTGCATTATTTTCAAAATTGTCGCTCTATTTTTGTTTATAGCGCAAAAAATAAAAACCGCAGAGATGATCAAATACCACCAAAAGAAAGCTTTATTTGTGTGAAAAAAAAGAAAGCCAATTTTGTTTGGGAGCCACGGCGCACGATCGCGCAATTGTCAGTTAAAGCGACGCAGTGCCGAATCACAAAAAGTGCTCTGGTCATTAGACAGCAATATGGTCCTGGGTTAAGTGGTTAATAAATTGCATGGGCTACATCAGGGGTGACCACTGGGTTAAGGCCCTTTTCACACTGGGGCGTTTTTCAAGCGTTATTACAGCATTTTAGCGTTAAAAATAGCACTCTTAAAACGCTCATAAAACACTCTCCATGCATCTCAATGGACCTTTTCACACCAAGTTTTCTGCAAGCAGCATCTTTGGAGCAGCTTTTGAGCGCTGAAAATAACACTCCAAAAACGCTCCTCTCCATTGAAATGAATTGAAAAGCGCTGTAAAAACGCCTTACCCTTTCACACCGAGGCACTGCAAAAACGCCCTAAAACTTTAGGGTCTTATCGGTGCTTTACCAACACATTGGGATTGCAGAGAAGGCTTTGCTCCAATAACGCTCGAAAAAACGCTCGAAAAACGCTTCAGTGTGAAAAGGGCCTAAAGGGGTTGTAAAGCTTTGTGTTTTTTTCACCTTAATGCATCCTATGCAAAAAGGTGAAAAAATTCCTTGCAGTGTCTGGCCCCGCAGGCCCCCCCCCCGTTTTACTTACCCAAGCCCTGAATTTCCATGGGCACGATCCCGCGTCTCCCTCTCCACGGTGTCTCGGCTCTTCATTGGATAGATTGATAGCAGCGCAGCCATTGGCTCCCGCTGCTGTCAATCAAATCCAATGATGGGGGCGGGGCCGAGTCATACACTCGGGACTATGGACGCAACTAAAGAATGCCTGAAAACTCCTATAGTGTGCATGGACACATAGGCCAAGATGGAGGGGAGTTTACAGGCAGAGAAAAATAAAAGCTTAAATGGCTGTAGGATTAGCATCTTTGAGCTGCAGTGAGCATGAGGCCTTCTAAACAGGCGAAAGAATAAAGGTCCCAAAATACAAACAGCTGCAGCCTGAGCAGAAAATCCTGTCCCCTGCCAGAGTTGCGCAAGGCCCGTGGTCTACGGTGGAAGCAATGGTCTTTTTGCAGGGGTTCAATTTGGTCATAATGCACAATTCCGATTTTTAATCGCTACTCAAAGTATTCGAAAATATAAACGTTAGTAAAAGAAATGACATTTTATTACAATTAAACTAAAGCTAATTAAGCAATAGTTTTCTTATTCTTACGTACCATCGGTACATAACACAATAGTATTGTGGACATTCCCCTTTTAATAAAACCAATATTCTGTGCAATATGGAGTCTGCAGTGTTTTGCCAGACATGAGGAGTTCCAGACAACGTATTCAATTTTTCCATGATGCTGTGTGTTTGGGCACACATTTACCCAGACTTGCACATAGCACAGAGCTCAACAATGCATTCAGGAAGGAATTCCAGTACACTGACAACTGCAAAGCTGTATGCTGGTTTAACTCTTTAATGATTAAAATATATCCAAAGCTAAAACTTGCTTTCACTTTAGAAAGAGTATTCGTTTTTTCACTGAGTCCTGTAAGGGAGATTCCCGTCACTGCTTGCCATGCAAAATCAACAGGAAGTGAGGAAATGTCTTTCCAATGTGAAGGATGTATACTTTTAATCCTGGTACGCACTATTCTTTTTTGTTTGTTTAACCCAGGGGGATGAATGGAAAAAAAAAACTGTCAGCTCAGGTTTGAGCTGCTGTACTAACTGTGTGATGTTAGTACAGTGATCTCCCCAGCTCTTGTATTGTGTTCTGATAGGGGGGACGGCTCCCCCTGTCAGAACACTCCGGTTAGCGCTCTCAGCCATTGGCTGCAGTACACGAATGTCGGCCAGTTTCTATTGCACCGCCCGACATTCGGCCCCTATGTACTAAGCTTTAGATCGTTGTCATCCATAGCAGGAATCCCCCTTGGAAGATTTCCCCTCTATTACTCTTCTGGAGGCAACTCAAAAGGTGGGATTTACCCTACGTTTTATTCCTGCTGAAATTGGTGATCAGGACAATTCATGAGGGCTAATCTCCCAAACAGCAATAAAAACCTAACATTAAAGAGAAAACCAGCACACGAGAAGTTGATTCTGAATCATATTCAGCAAAAATCAGCAAAAAACTTACACCAACATTTCGAGAGTACGTTGGCCATGTTTTTAAAGGTAAGGCAGAGTTGCTGCCAGGGGCGGCCCGTCCGTTAAGGGTGCAGGGGTGCTGCCCCCCCTGTCCATGCATTCGACCCCCATTCAGGACACCGGATGCATGGATTCTAATGGGGGGGGGGGGGTTTTAAGCACATGATTAGAGCCAGAGGTTCTAATAGGCTTCAAAATAGGGTGGACTCAGTGCGCAGAGCACTGGAAACCTAGCCCACCCAGGTGTGTAACCATCGAAAATATTCATTCACTCAGATCCTCCTCCCGGCCAATCAGGAAGTGGCTGACTGAAAGGACAGGTGATTGGATTGGACGCCGAGCAGGAGGAGGAAGGAGATGCAGTGGAATCCGCCTTGATGTACCCGATGGAAGCTGCAAGCACCGCCCATCCTAGACGATGGGGTAAGTGCAGGGCTGGATGACAGACCGACCAACACTGCCTGCAGGGTTACCCGGGCGCCGACAGACCGGTCTGGGGGGGGGGGGGGGGTGTTTGTTTGCCGCGACCCCCAAAAAATAAACCACCAGCCGCCACTGGTTGCTGTAATTTTTTTTGTTGTGCTTGAGCAGGTTGCCCTTTTTTCTTTTTCCATCTACTGCATGTTACTAACTGTGTAGACTGATGCTGGAGCTTGGCTATTTGAGGGGGTAAGAATCTCCTTGCCAATTGTACACTCCTGAAATGTAGGCTGCAAACTGGACCTTTCGCTGTGAAAATGACAACGGTCCCGAAAATGTGTCAAAAGTGTACAATGTGTCCGCAATAATGTCGCAGTTACGAAAAAAAATATTAATAAAAATGCCATAAAACTATCCCCTATTTTGTAAACGCTATAACTTTTGCGCAAACCAATCAATAAACGCTAATTGCGATTTTTTTTTTACCAAAAATAAGTAGAAGAATACGTATCGGCCTAAACTGAGGAAAAAAAAGTTTTTTTATATATTTTTGGGGGATATTTATTATAGCCAAAAGTAAAAAATATTGCATTTTTTTCAAAATTGTCGCTCTATTTTTGTTTATAGCGTAAAAAATAAAAACCACAGAGGTGATCAAATACCACCAAAAGAAAGCTCTATTTGTGGTAAAAAAAGGACGTCAATTTTGTTTGGGAGCCACGTCGCACGACCGCGCAATTGTCAGTTAAGTCGGCACGGAATCGCAAAAAGGGGCTGCATAATGGTCTGGGTCTTAAAGTGGAGTTCCACCCATTTTTTTATGTTTGTCT
Source organism: Rana kukunoris (assembly GCA_029574335.1). Lineage (NCBI taxonomy): Eukaryota > Metazoa > Chordata > Amphibia > Anura > Ranidae > Rana > Rana kukunoris. The sequence continues at coordinate 479,064,807 of CM056049.1, read as the reverse complement.
GTGCTGCATTCCCTAATCTCATAGTGTTCAGAATGGACAATTTTTATTTATTTTGTTGCTTGTAAATACCTTTATTTTGTAGTCCCTCATTACTTCCTCCTCCTTATTAGCCTAGGCTATTAAGTCACAAGGCTATTTGCAAGGGTTTCTGGGATAGGCATCATGTTTCCCAGTAGTCCTTGCAAACCTGACTGATACCTATTACATTGCTTGTGCAGCACTGAGCATGTGTGAGATATGCAAAGCTGAAATCCAGGAAGTCATACAGTCTGGCTTCATGATGCCCACACTTAAGATGGCCACAGTCTATTTCTAGATTATAATCTAAATGCTGTAACAACCTAACAAAACTGACCTTAGTTTACAGACTAACTTTACTAGAATACATTAATCTTGTGTATTACAGGGGTATTTATATTTAAAAAGTGAAATTGTGGGTGGAACTCCCCTTTAAGTGGTTAAAGACTCTGTACAGCAGGGGTCTTCAAACTACGGCCCTCCAGTTGTTCAGGAACTACAATTCCCATCATGCCTAGTCATGTCTGTGAATGTCAGTGTTTTACAATGCCTCATGGGAAGTGTAGTTCTGCAACAGCTGGAGGGCCGTAGTTTGAGAATCCCTGCTGTACAGGGAAGATCAGTATCTGTACCCAGAGAAGGTGGAGGCTGATAGACTGGAGGGAATAGAAGGCATTACAATTACATTTAAAGTAAACTTTTACCAGTATTGTACATTATATATAAAATGATTATATCCATGAAAAAAAAAAAGTCTCAGCTTATATTATTAGCTTACTATAAAAGGATTTACATCTCCCTTTCACACTTTATACAGATTCACGTTGGAGTTAAAATGCCCTTATATCCTACTTCTGGGTGTATTTATTATTATATATATGATATAAGTCAGGGAGCCAGGTTGCATTTGCGACTAGAATTAGCGGCCTGGGGCGGCACAGCTGGGGTATCCCCATGCGCACCCACCCCCGGTGTGTTTTGCAAAAGGGTAACTGAGACTGCGGCTTTGCGGCCTTCTGCAGTCCTATGCTTCCTTCTGGAATCTGGTGCTCTCTTGTGGTGGCCTTTGGTATGACAAGACAACCAGCAATGCTAATGGAGCTTTCCCTGCCTGTTTTCACTGCTGGCCCATCTCCTTCCCTCTAATTAGAACCCCCAAGCATTATATATATTTTTTATTCTAACACCCTAGAGAATAAAATGGCGATCGTTGCAATACTTTCTGTCACACCGTATTTGTGCAGCGGTCTTACAAGCGCACTTTTTGGGGAAAAAAATACACTTTTTTAAATAAAAAAATTTGACAACAGTGAAGTTAGCCCAATTTTTTTTATATTGTGAAAGATAATGTTACGCCGAGTAAATTGATACACAACATGTCACGCTTCAAAATTGCGTCCGCTTGTGGAATGGCGACAAACTTTTACCCTTTAAAATCTCCATAGGCGACGTTTAAAAAATTCTACAGGTTACATGTTTTGAGTTACAGAGGAGGTCTAGAGCTAGAATTATTTCTCTCGCTCTACCAATCGCGGTGATACCTCACATGTGTAGTTTGAACACCGTTTACATATGCCGGCGCTACTCACGTATGCGTTCGCTTCTGCGTGCCAGCTCGGCGGGACAGGGTGTGTTCCTGGCTCCTTACTTTTTTAGCTGGCTCCTAGATTCCAAGCAAATTTGTCAAACCCTGATATAAGTAATAAATATTATTTTGACAGTATAAAAGAACCCCATTATAGCGATTATCTGCTCTTTTTGTACTATAAAGGGTTACTTTTAGTTATAGCTAGACACCTTTCACACTTGTACGACTTCAAAGTCGCACGATTTTACCGCATTCGCCCAACAACAAATTGGCCATAAGAAAGCATAAGAAATGCAAAACGCAAATCTCGTGTGCAAAATCGCATGTGCAAAAACACACAAATAAAAGCACTGTAGAGATGGATTAAAAGCAAACTGCATAGGTGTGAACCGAGCCTTTTGCTGGCCATACATGTATAGAATTTCAGACGAGAATATTCATACGAAAAATCTTTGTACATTCACTGAATGAAAGAATGTTGTTTGAAAGTTTCACTTGCTTTTAGCATTCAGTTTAAAACAAATATAATTTCTAAAAGAAAACCCCATACACTGTTTACATTTTTTTTTATTTTATTAATTTGACCAAGAAGTGTTCTATTTTGCTCCTTCGAATTTTGCCATCAATGTGGTCGAAAATGAACATTCTGATGATATTTACCAGATTCAACCTCTAATGGTATATACAGTATAATGCCGCGTACACGCGATCGGAATTTCCAACAAGAAATGTTCGATGGGAGCTTTTTGTCAACAAAAAACATTCTTATAAATTCAGAATGTGTGTAGACAATTCTGACGCACAAAATTCCACGCGTGCTCTGAATCAAGTACGAGACGGAAGCGCCCGGTCTGGTAAAACTAGCGTCCGTAATGAAGATGGCACATTCGTCACGCTGTAACGGACTGAAAAGCACGAGGCTGAAAGTGCGAATCGTCTCTCACCAAATTACTACTAACATGACTGGTATTGAACTTCCCTTTTATAGTGCCGTTGTGTTATAAGTGATCGCGTTCTTGGCAATTGGAATTTCCGACAACATTTGTGCGACCGTGTGTATGCAAGACAAGTTTGAGCCAACATCCGTTGAAAAAAAAAAAAAAACAGTTTTGTTGTCGGAATGTCCGATCATGTGTACGCGGCATATCTCTTCTGTCTGTTCATTCTCAGAGTGGATTCGAGATTTTTCTCCCTAACCATATCGTTGGTTATTTATATTTACCAATGCATATAGATATTTAAGAATAAATTGCCATTTTTTTTAAACTTTACATATTAATTAAGTTATACACCACACTTTTTTTAAAGGTTATTATCCGATCAAAACAATAATCAGCCAACTAATCGATTATAAAAATAATCGTTAGTTATAGCCCTAAAAAGAATATAATAGAAAAATATAGAGTAAACAAAATTGAATAAAATAAAAAGAATATAAACATCTTCTAAAATTCGAGAAAAATAATAAAAAAAATAATAAATAGAAAAAAATAGAATAGAATTAAATAGAATATAACTTTTAGAAATTCAAATTTGTATAGAATAGAAAATAAAAGAATATAATTCAAAACAACAATAGAATAGAACAAATATAATCATCTCCCAAAGCTCTAATAGAATACATTTGTATTGGAAAAGAATAGAAAAAAATAGAATAGAAAATAAAAATGTACTAGAACAGAAAAGAATAGAATTGACTAAAATAGAAAGAATTGGATAGATAAAAAAACAGTAGAATAGAAAGGATATAACTATCTTCCAAAATTGGAAGAGATTAAATTAAAATTAGAATACAATAGAAAAGAATAGAACAGAATAGAGAAGAATAGAATAGAAAATAAAAGAGAATAAATTAGAATAGAACAATAGAAAATAATAAAAAGAATATAACAATATAACCGTTTTTCAAAATTCGAATTCCAAACAGGATTAAATTTGAATTCAAATAGAATAGAAATAAAATAGAAAAAATAATAGAATAGAATATAAACTTTTTTTTTAGAAAATTGAATTTCAAATAAAATATATTTTAAATTTCAAATAGAATAGAATAGAAAAGAATAGAAAGGATATAACCATTCCCCAAATTCTAATAGAGTCAATTTGAATTGGAATAGAATAGAATAGAAAATAATAGAATAGAAAATAAAGGAAAAGAATAGAAAAGAATAGAAAAAAACGTACAATAGAATAGAAAGAATATAACCATTTTCCGAAATTCAAATAGAATAAAATTTGAATTACAATAGAATAGAAGAGAATAGATCAGCATAGAGAAAATAGAAGAGAAAATAACAGAATGGAATAAAAAGAATAACGCAATATAAATGTTTTCCAAAATAGAAAAGAATAGAAAAGAATAGAATATAAAAACCAATAGAATAAAATAAAAAGAATGCAATTTAGATGGAATTCAAATCGATTCGAATTGTCTAATTTCTGTCGAATGGACTTCAATTTGACAGAATTCGGAAAATTTTGAATCAATTTGAATTCAAATAAATAAAACAAATACCAAAAACGAATTAAACGAATTTAACTAAACAAATATATGTAAATAGTGCATCAAAACTAAACAGATTTCTTTGTTCTGCACATGTCTAATTCTCTGTCAGGCAGAGTGATCTGCCCGACATATGATTTCTAGTCCTGAACACCACAGGCTTGTCTCCCAGCCCCCCCCCCCCACACCCATCATACACAGAGATCCCTCCCATGGAGCAGAGGATGTAGCCTCCTATGCCGATAGCTCTGTCTGTGCTGCTGCTGCTGGAGGGAGTCAAAGCGTCCATAGACTAGTGCTTGGAGGGTGACTGGCCACAGCGCTGTATGCTTCCTCTCCAACTACAACAGCCAGACCATGCTGGTTGGGATCTAGTACCCACACTACACCAACCTGACCCTGCACCTTGGTCACAGTGAGCGAGACAACCCCATCTTCCCTATACACCACCCCATACCCCATCCCTAGGGACAGGGACCCCATATTTCTCTGGGGACAGGGACCCTATCTCCATTAGAGGACAGGGATCCCCATCTCCCCTAGGGACCCCATATTCCCTGGAGACAGGGACCCCATGTACCTGAGGTATCATTGCATACTGAATTATTCTTGTATTTTGTAATCTTATTTATATATACAGTTGAACCTCGGATTCCAGGAGTATGCTCGTAATCCAAAGTACTTGCATATAAAAGCGAGTTTTCCCATTGAAGTCAAAGGAAACAAAAATAATTTGTTCCGCATTGACTTCAATATGATGCAATACCGAATGCAGCCAGAGGGCACCGAAAAAGGCCCGAGGACACTTCAGCTTGTTTCCTGCGCCCCCGTACCTCAGGCCAAATGAGGTACTGCAGGCCAATGTTCGGCTTCTGCGCCCCCCGTACCTCAGGCCAAATGAGGTATTGCAGGCCTATTTAGCTTTAATTCAGCTCGTCTTGCGAGTCAACACTCGCAAACCAAGTCAGAATTTGACTGTAGTATCCTATGTGCCCCCCCCCATATATAGTTCCTAGAGTCGCCGCTGGTTGTGAGAGATCTTAGAGACTTTGGGGCTGTTGCCACCCCTCTTGTGCTAGAGAGTCAGCTGTATGTTTGAAAAGGGGGACATCGGCTGGTGCCCTGAAAAGCTTAGCCTATCTGGTTCTTGGATGAGGGACTCTGCTCTTGTTGGTCTAAAGAATGAAGTCTGCATTTAACTGTTTCCACCACAAAGCCAATTCCACAGTCTGCTATAAGCAAGGACTTCTGCTTCAGCTTTTCATTATTGTGCTCATTAGACCTAAAAAAGAAAAAAATATATATATATATTTTTTTACTAATCTGGAAATGCCTGTTGCTATGCGGTCCCACGAAATCTGCCCTTGGAATCACCTAGGATTCTGACATCATCTCCCTCTAATGCTCCTGGGAAATGTGTGTCATCATTTCCCAGGATGCAGTGCACTACCCAATTATCACTCCCCATCCAAGACTTCCATGTAAGTGCTTGTGGGCTTCACAATGCCCACAAGCAAAATGGCAACGGTGTGGACATAGTTTTATAAACTATCTTTTTTGAATAACTATGCGGAGCGGCAGCAGATTGTAAAATAGTAAGTGACCGGATTTATATTATAAAAACGCATGATGAAAGGACATACATTTAAAAAATGCTAATTGTGGTTGGAACCCCGCTTTACTAAATTATGGGGTTTGGCCACTAGATGGTGCTATCACACCACTTTCTTTTGTTACCAAACACCCTTTGGGCCAGATTCTTATAGAATTTCGCTTGTGTATCGTAAGCCATTTACACTACGCCGCCGCATCGTACTAGAGCAAGTGCCGTATTCTCTAACCATTTGCTCCGTAGTTTGCGTTGGCGTAGCGAAAATGGCCCAGCGTAAGCCCGCGTAATTCAAATGAGGCAGCTTGTATTTAAATGAAGCGCGCCCCCGCGTCGAACGAACTGCGCATGCGCTGGCCGGAAAAAAAGCCAAGTGCACATGCTCCAGCTCACGTCGGAAAGCGTCGTTGAAACCGACGTCAAAACGACGTGAGCGTCACTACGCAATGCCCCTATTCGCGAACGAGTTAGTAAAACGACGTAAGCGACGGAAAAAGCCGACGCTGACCCGACGCCATACTTAACATGGCATCCGACGGCACCCGACGGCATCCGACGGTACTTCGTAAGGTTACTCCACATAGAAGCTGGGGTAACCTTACGCGGACGAAAACGACGTACGCGACGACGGGGAGGCGTAAAAGCGATCGGGAATCGGCCTACTAGCCTCATTTGCATATGCAAATGAGAAAACAATGTAAAGGCCATCTAGTGGCCGGAGTTGTCATTACAACTACGATCCGCAAGTGTAATGGTTTTACACTTGTCGGATGTTGCAGCGTATCTATGCAAAAGTGATGCTAAGCATCACGCGCATAGATACGAGGCAAAAAAATGGCGATACGACGGGGTATCTGAGATACTCCGTCGTATCGACGCTGAGAATCTGGCCCTTTATCTGTGTATGGCACTATAACCCAATTTCAGTGAACGAAAGAGACAATTATTATTTTTGTATCACTTTTTGTGATTTAAAAAATATTTTTCCTTTGTAACCTAGTGTTTTAAATGTGGGGTGGAGGCTAACTAATAAAGGGACCTTGAATTTCTGTACAAGGTGTGTTTTAAGAGGCCAGAGCATCAGTAGCACAGCCAAACAGCCAACACTCTTAACCTCCCTGGCGGTATGATTCTTTCAGATTTTAGGTGCTGAAAGCGGTACCATTATTTGCAAGGAAATTTGGCGTTTTATACTGTAGGCCTGCAATTCTTATGCTGCGTACACACGATCACTTTTTGTGATGAAAAAAAACGAAGTTTTCAAAAACTTCATTTAAAATGATGGTGTGTGGGCAAAACGTCGTTTTATGTCTTCAAAAAAACGACCAAAAAAAAAATTCGAACATGCTTGAATTTTTTGTGTCGTTTTTCAAAATGTCATTTTTTGTGTCATAAAAAGTGATGGTGTGTGTGGGCAAAACGACGTTTAAAACGACGTTTTTCAACCCGCGCATGCTCAGAATCAAGTTATGAGACGGAGCTTCAATGGAACAGAGTGCCGTCGAACGTGGTGTACGTAACCGCGCTTTGCAAGAGCATTTTGGAAAAACGATGGTGTGTAGGCAACGTAGTTTTGGAAAATGAAGTTTGAAAAACGTTGTTTTGTTTCATCACATAAAGTGATTGTGTGTACGCGGCATAAGGAATAACTCACTTAAATCTGACCAAACAAGAGTCTAATAGGCATCCCGGGTATGACATTTTTTTCAAAAACAAAATTATAAATTATAATATAATAAATAATTATAACAAATAATAATAATATAATTATAATACAAATTATTCAATAATGTAATCAAATCAAAATCACTGAAATTTGCTCAGTTGCAGAATTGTCGCTGTCATTATTTTTTTTTTTTTTTATGACGAATTTCCCCACAAATCGCTATCGCTCAATTCTGCAAGTGATTCAAATTTATTATCGCTGTTTTTTAGCTGCTCTAAAACAATTTTTGACATAAAGGGACACTTTTGGTTGCTATGGACAATCTACAGTTTGTAGGGAGAAAGAACAGTTTTTATTATATAAAAGTACATGTAGGACACTGGGCAGACCACTAGGGACCGGGGGGGGGGGTGTATTTTTTTACATACAGTACTGTAATCTGTAAGATTACAGTACTGTATGTAATGTGTTTGTTTACATTTTTGAATATGGCGCCGTTCTCCGCCCCCGTGCGTCGTAACGTCGCAGGGAACGGAGATCGGTGGCACACGGGGACACTGTGTGAATCGAGCGAGCACCCACTCGCTCACACAGCGTGGATGCATCGCTGAATCCAAGAACAAGGTAAGTAAACCATGCCTGTGGATTCGGCGAGCCTGAGTCTGACTCAGGGTTACCGATCGCAGCACAGAAATCTAACCCCGAGTCTGACTCGGGAATACCACCAGGGGGGTTAAAGAGGTTGTAAAGTTACAATTTTTTTCCCCTAAATAGCTTCCTTTACCTTAGTGCAGTCCTCCTTCATATGCCTCATCCTTCGACTTTGCTTTTAAATGTCCTTATTTTTGAGAAATCCTCACTTCCTGTTCTTCTGTCTGTAACTCCACACAGTAATGCAAGACTTTCTCCCTGGTGTGGAGTGTTGTGCTCGCCCCCTCCCTTGGACTACAGAAGAGTCAGGACACTCACTAACACACAGCTCCTTTCTCTATCTGCAAAGTAGAGAGCGTCCTGACTCTCCTGTAGTCCAAGGGAGGGGGCGATCACAACACTCCACACCAGGGAGAAAGCCTTGCATTACTGTGTGGAGTTACAGACAGAAGAACAGGAAGTGAGGATTTCTCAGAAGAAATAAGGACATTTAAAAGAAAAATTGAAGGATGAGGTAAGTGAAGCTATTTAGGGAAAAAGAATTGTACCTTTACAAATTGTACCCTTTTAAGCCTCATACACACGATCATATTTTTTTGCGGACAGCATAGGACTTTTGTCCCAAGGGCGTTGGCCAGGAACTTGTCTTGCATGCAAACGGCAAATAATTTTAGGCCAACAAACACGATACTACGCAGTTTCTCAGCTCTTTAGCGCCACCCTTTGGGCAACTTCTGCAAATGTTGTGTTACAGTGAACATTGCTTCTGAGCATGCGTGTTTGTACATTGGAGTTTTGTCCGACAAACTTGTGTACACACGATCGGAAAATCCGACAACACACAATTGTTGGAGGGACAATTTGAAAGCATGCTATCCCACATTTGTCCGTGGAAAATCCGAAAACAATTGTTCGATGGAGCATACAAACGGTCGGATTTTCCGACAACATCCTGCCATCACACAACTCCCATTGGATAATTCGATCGTGTGTATGAGGTTTTAGAAAGAAGTCAGCAGTTGTAGCTGATATATTTTAATAGCAGATTTCCTCTTATATGCATGCCAAAGGGCTTGTGTACACGGTCATTTTTTTTTATGCGTGTGATGGTTGTCCAAGCAGTTTGGAATGCAATATTTGAATTTTCATTTGGATCTTATTGAGAAGTGTTACCTTTTATTACTCAATTTGCTTTTCTTTATTTTCATGTTGGTGAATGCAGGATTTTGTTATGTTGCTGAACTGCTGAAACATACCATTTTATGGGAATGGAAGAAAAAAGCTAGTGAAAAACAGTTCAGAAGCAGGTCAAGAGCTACTCTGATGAATGTCGAAAGAATCTCAAACATATTTTATATGCAAACCAGTTTCCCTGCTGCACTTGAATTTTTGATCCCGTGTATACAGTCCCGAAAGCTACCCTGATTCCAGGTGGAATAAGGACACTGCAAGAAATAACCTGTATAAAATGCTATACACCTTTCAGAGCATGCAGGTTAACTATGCAGTGCATGGAGAAAAATAACATTAGGTGTAGTGAAATATAGTCTTTTGAATGTGAGAGACATAGGCATTCCATCTCTATATTATATAAAGATTTCATACAAATAAAAAAAAATCATCAGTTTAAAAACCTGTAAAGCTAAAGAGAAGCTAAACTCTGCAAGCTGTACCAAAAAAGCGAGGGGCAAAGAACTAGTCACCAGTATTGCATATGCTTTCTCTGCTGCTGACCCCCCCCCCCCCCAGCTGTCAAGTTCATTTGTTCAGGAGAGGTTGAACAACGTCCCGTGTACATAAAGCCTGAGTGACATCAAATTTCACTTAAATTCTCTCAAGGCTAACAATTAGTGTCAGCAGTGCCTTAGGGCTCACGCTGCAGATATACTGTATAACTAAGAGGCTGTAGGCAAAGGAGTCTAATGCCGTGTACACATGACCGTTTTTCGGAATGTAAAAAATATAATATTTTTTTCAATGTCATTAAAATCGTGTGTGGGCTCCAGAGCATTTTTCACTACGTACAAAATGGCCATAAAAAATTAGAACATGCTCTAAATTTTCACGTCGTTAAAAATGGTCGTGTGTGGGCTTTAACGACGTGAAAAAAACGTGCATGCTCAGAAGCAAGTTATGAGACGGGAGCGCTCGTTCTGGTAAAACTACCGTTCGTAATGGAGATAGCACATTCACAGACTAAAAAGCAGGAAGACTGAAAGCGCGAATCGTCTCTCACCAAACTTTTACTAACACAAAATCAGCAAAAGCAGCCCAAAGGGTGGCCCCATCCGTACGGGGCTTCAACTTTATAGTGCTGTCGTACGTGTTGTACGTCACCGCGCTTTGCTAGAGCATTTTTTTTTCACTATCGTGTGTAGGCAAGGCAGGCTTAACAATAATCGGGTTAAAAAATGGTCGTGTGTACGCGGCATAACGGTACATTTTTCCAGGTACTGCTTATGCACAATTAACATTTCGACATTTTCCCCTCCACATAGGAAAGGTGTTCTCTTCTTTTTGGTTTATGCATTAAAGCTGTCTCTTTCCAGTAGTAAACAACAACATTTTAGGCTAATGCCGTGTACACACGACGATTTTTAATGGTCTATAAAAAAACTAAGTTTTTTTCAACCCAATTATTGTTAAGCCTGCCTTGCCTACACACGATCGTGAAAAAAAAATGCTCTAGCAAAGCGGGGTGACGTACAACACGTACGACAGCACTATAAAGGGGAAGTTCCATGCAGATGGCGCCACCCTTTGGGCTGCTTTAGCGGATTTCGTGTTAGTAAAAGATGATTTGCGCTTTTCAGTCTGTTACAGCGTGATGAATGTGCTATCTTCATTACGAACGCTAGTTTTACCAGAACGAGCGCTCCCGTCTCATAACTTGCTTCTAAACATGCACATTTTTTTCACGTCGTTAAAGCCTACACACGACCATTTTTTACGATGTTAAAAACGACAACGTTAAAAACGACGTGAAAATTTAGAGCATGTTCTAAATTTTTAATAGCCATTTTAACGTTGTAAAAAATAATCTGGAGCCTACACACAATTGTTTTAAATTACATAAAAAAAACAAAACTTTTTTACATCCCGAAAAAAGGTTGTGTATACGCAGCATTATGCTTTTTTTTTGCCCCATAATTCCAGAAAATGCAAGTACCAGCTATCAGTGGTGTATTATGGTTTTGTGCTGCCTTAGGCAAGACTAAAATCGGGCACCCAGATTCTACATTTGTCCCACCCTTTATGTCCATTGACACCCGCCACCATCTGGTCCGATCCTGACTGCCAAAAACAGACGGATTGGGGGGATTTATATCTGTCTGGTGGATCGGATGGCCATCCGACTGCCCCATAGAGAAGAGCAGCCTGTGTTCGTGTGCGCTTTGCATAGTGGACAGATCCCCCTCTTACTATGTTTTTTATATTATTATAATTTTTTTTTATAACTTTTTTATTATCTATTTAATATTTTTTTACATTTGGGGGGGGGGGGTGTGGCTTTGGAGAGACATCAGGGGTCTAAACAGATCGCTGTCTGTATTCTTTCAGGAAAGGAAGGGCCCCCCCCCTGCTCTCCCTCCATGCAGCGATCTTCTGTACTAGCAGCGGCTGTAGCCAGCGGAGGGGGAGGAGGGAGAGCCGGCCAACAGCTCTGCACTCACTGAGGTGGTGGGCACTGTAGGGGGTAGGATCAGTGGGAGGGGGGGTCTGTTTGCCAAATAGATCCCTCTGTGGCTGGGAGGGCAAACTCGGTGGGAGTGCGCGCGCGGGGGGGGGGGGCGGGGGGATGGAGAATCAGTGCAGCGGGGTAAGGTGGCAGGCAGAGGGAGCTCAGAGCGGCACTGCCCCCCCCTGAAAAATGGTGCCCAAAGCAAATGCCTTGTTTGACTCACGGTAGATACGCCCCTGCCAGCTACCGTAGGCGCCTATGGATGTAATGTGCATTTAGACAAGCGTTGCCATTGTCAAGCCCAGAATCAGAACCTTGTAAATATTTTCAAAGCACACCACATATCTTCACATGCCTGACAAAGGGGTCCTGCGCAACCCTGAAACGTTGCACTACTTTGCTGCGATGTGATCTCTCTCAATAAAAAAAAACTTTTGGACTGTAAAGGAAGATCTGTGGTGTGCTGGCAAATATTTATGTTCTGTGCATGCTTCCCGTCACCAGCTGGCTGTTGCTGTAGCACGCTTTACTTTTGAGCCTATTCCAGGAACAACATGTGCGATGGCAATATGGACAGTCAGAAACAGAACCCGTCACAGTATATACTGTATGCTATGACACAGAGGGCTGCTGATCGCTTATGTAATAGTAATAAAGTTAAAGTATTTGTTTACCTTTTAGGTCACCTTTAGAGAGAAAATAAAAAGATGAACATACACAGTACACCATCCCCACCCACCTGGTCTCTGCTTATCTTAGGCAAAGTTGAGCTGTCAGCACCCAAGCAGAAGCAGCAGAAGTGGAAGAGCAGGGATTTCAACTGCTGGCCCAGCTGCATGGGCACGGAGAACTCAACATACACTACCACCATTTTGCCGCTGATTACTTTGTTGGGATTGGCACATTAAGTTACCCACGCGTTGTCTAGGGGTGTGATGCAGGAACAAAGTAGTGAGCGGAGGACCAGACAGTCAACAAAGGTTTTTTAATGCTTTATTTCCAGGCCAACACAGCCAACATCAACTTCAGTTAGGAAAGAAAAAGGTTGATGAAAGAAGGAGAACTTTGCGGTGTCAGGCCTGTATATGAACAGGGCAGTCCTGCCCTCAGTAGTACCAATTTCGAAACTCGTCGCCACTTCTGCTAAGTGGGTGAAGTGCACACAGACAGGTCCCTCTTGCAAACCTGGCAGCCGAGTAATCACTTTGGATCCCTGGAAGGGACAGGCCTCTCACACAGACCCGGCTCTAGGGCCTCTGCCACAGGCCAATTACTTTAAATGAGATTAGGTGGATGAACAGAGCGAATCCTCCCAGCAGACTCTAGCACAGGTCACCGGGAGACAGTAAAGCGTACCTGTCAGCAGGCCGGTCACCAGATCCCCGAATGGTTCGTTCAAGCCCTGTTGGACAACCTGCCTCTGGGTTCCCCTCAAGCCGATCCACCAAACGCACGGCACCCAACCTGGGATCCTCTCAATAGAACTGGGAACCTGTAAGTCACTGGGATCCCCTTTCGTCTCCGGTTGAGGCTCGGTGAAGCCTGTAAGCTTGGCCAGGTGCTTGGCGAAGATTTTAAAACACATGACACCCGTCACAGATATATCCCGTCCCAGCATGCCCCACGAGGGAAGAACTCCTCCAATTGGCTGCTGGGGAAGACCTGCTCTGCCAGAAACCCCTCTGGCGCCAACTGCCAACCAGAGATGATACCACATCCCCAGAACGCAGACTGACCCAGTGGACCTTTCTGGAATGACAGAGGTCACAATTTAGGTAAATCATGAATGGGAGCAATGTAACTCTCTCATTCCAACTAACTTTAGCGTAGTGCCCATACTAAAAGTAAGGGGGCGCTACGGTAGTTTTAACAAATCTTCAGTCCTAAAATTATTTTTTAGCGTGTGCAAAATTGATGATCATTAGCACCTGCTTGGTATCATTTATTAATCATACACTTTACTCTAATTCTACATAATCCCTGAGTTTCTGCAAGTGTACAAAGTGTGCAAGTGTAAGAATTGATGCTTGATTTAAGCCAAAAAGAGTAAATCACACCAATTATTAATTTCATGTAGATTTTTCTTCTGTTCGATCACTTTGCATTATGTAATTAAAATATAGTTTTTTTAAAGCATGCTTACATTTCTTCACACCTGCCTAAAACTTTGTACAGTACTATATACTGTATATAAAAAGAGAACAAGCTTTGCAAGCTTGCTTTGACCCCTATGGTAAGCCCCAGTGGATGGGATGAAATATGTCATGGTCTGAGGTGCCGCATTGACTGAGGCTTTCACATGTATACAGCCATACTAGGATAGGCTATTGCGAACGGCAGTTTCAAGCAAAAATGTTCATTGCTCACTAGATCAGTTTTCTTACGCTGACATTCCTACTATCCTGAATGCCAATGGGACTCTACCCCTCTGCCTGGAGTTAAAGAAACAGAAAAACAACTGGTAAGGGAAGATTGGGACTTTAAGCGAGGTTGCAGACAAGGTGAGAGTAGTGTAAAAGTACAAATTCATTCACGGGAGTGCAGGCATACATCAACATACCAATAAACATGTAAATGAAAACATATGTATTTCAAATAGAAGGCATTACTATATACTGAGAACACATAGTATGTGCATATACAGTAAGCGCAGCAACAAGTGCAGCAATGCCTGGTCATGTGCCACATGCTGTTGTGCATGGATATGTGGATGCATCCAATGACAATATATGTACAAAAAAGCATATTAACAGTTATAGCGAGATGGTTACAATAGTGAGAAGCTGGTAAAAAAGCATATAAAATACCAATGCTAAAATATGACAACATAGGATATGTGTAGCATCCATATTAGCCCAGGATATATACAGCATCCATATTAGCCCGACGCGTTTCGTGTCTGTGGACACTCTTCAGGGGCAGGGTGCTTGAATTGTCTAAAACGGGTAGAGCATAATTAGTAAACGGTTCATGGGTAAATAACCAGTGTAAGGTAGAAAGAATGTCCACCTAGGGTACTCACATAGGGTCTAAGGTACCGAGATATGGATTTGCATGAAGCCATCGCCAAAAAGATATGTCTCCCCTGGCAGAAATATCGTTTTGGCGATGGCTTCATGCAAATCCATATCTCGGTACCTATTTACCCATATAGTAAAAAAAAAAAAGTTAATAAAAATGCAATAAAACTATTCCATATTTTGTAAACGCTATAAATTTTGCGAAAACCAACCGATAAACGGTTTTTGCGATTTTTTTTTTTTACCAAAAATACGTAGAAGAATACGTATCGGCCTAAACTGAGGAAAAAAAATGTTTTTTTATATATTTTTGGGGGATTTTTATTATAGCAAAAAGTAAAAAATATTGCATTTTTTTTTAAATTGTCGCTCTATTTTTGTTTATAGCGCAAAAAATAAAAACCGCAGAGGTGATAAAATAACACCAAAAGAAAGCTCTATTTGTGGGGAAAAAAGGACGCCAATTTTGTTTGGGAGCCACGTCGCACGACCGCGCAATTGTCAGTTAAAGCGACGCAGTGCCGAATCGCAAAAAGGGGCAAGGTCCTTTACCTGCATTTTGGTCCGGGTCTTAAGTGGTTAAGAAACTGAATCAGTGGCAATAATTCCTTGATACATGAGGCAGCTACTTTCTACTACAACTACAGTGGCCTTCTCAAAGTCTCAAAAAATATATTAGTACTGTCAAGTCCAAAATGTGAGATGTGACAAACACATTTCTGTTGCTACTGCTGCTCAAAAGGAGGCTAACAGGGCAAAACTGGCAAAACTGAAGGCTACCAGCAACAGGACCTGAAAGTCCTAAAGGATATTGTATGGTAACAAGCTGCTAAGAGTGTGACAGACACACCCTGGACAGAGGATTTTGGAGAGGAGTGAATGCTAGCCTCTTGCCTACTGACTATGGGCCCTGGCTTTTAAGGGAACACTACTCTTTGTGAGGCATATGCCTGGGGACCCTTGGAGTAATGTTACTTGGGATTCAAGTCCATATCTCCCAAAGACACAGAGACTCTGGGATAAATGTTAACGGCCTATATGCCACATTTCCAGCAAGGACAGCTTCACACTGTGGGACTCATAGTAGATGCGGATGTCATCAGCAAGCCACCTGTCTGGGGTTGTCTGCTATAATATGTTTATTGCAAGTGGGTCTAGTGGGCCTCCTAAGAGCCGGTTCACACTGGGGTGACACGTCAGGCAACTCAGCAGCCTGACAAGTCGTGTCCCATTCTATTAAATAGAACCGTTCTAATAAGAGCGACGCAAGTCACTCCGACTTAGAAAAAGGTTCTACTTTACTTTAAAGGTACGACTTCGGGGGCGACTCAAGGTGACTTGCATTGACTTCTATACAGAAGTCATTTTGCAAGTCGCCTCTGAAGTCGTCTTCAGGACGCCTTGCCGAGTTGCCCCCAAAGTCGTGCCACCCCAGTGTAAACCGCCTCTAAAGGTCTTTCACCCATTGTTATTTGTGCTAATTAACTCAGCTATTGTCTGAAGACGTTCTGTGTTTATACTTATAATAATGTGTGTTGTGCCTTCTGAGCTTGGAGTCGGCAAGTCTGACCTGTAAAGAGATATTTGAGTCATCCAGGTGGTTAATTAAGGATCCTCTGTGATGGGATTAGCCATGAGTCAGCTGCACCCCGTTAGTTAAACCATTGTGTGATGTTTTGGGTAAATATTTGGGTCATTGTTAATGTGGTGAGTGACCTCCTTCTCAAGTGTATAAAAAAACTGTATTCTTGTTTAAATAAACAGCTCCAGCTTTGCAGCCAAACGAGTCCTGCCTAGTTCTTGGTTGTAATATGCGGCTATACTATCTAATATCTATATTTAGACTGGAGGCAATGGTATATGATGGAAGCACTCAAGTGGAGTGCGACAGGGATCCATTACAAAGAGTACCAAGCCCTCTATAGAAGTCATCTAGACACAGTGCCTTTTATGTAAGCAAATTACTCGATAGGATAAGGAGTCCTACCTATCTAATTTTAAAAAACAATGCAGAATGAGAGGGCAGGCCAAAAAAGCAGTAGGCCAGTTTTGTGAGCTTCCTTCTATTTTGTGAGCCCCCATAAACCCAATATGACCTTAAAGGCATAGGGCCAGATTCACGTATTCCAGAGCATCTTTGCTCTGGAGTAACGCTTCTGATTTGCGTTGCGCTGCCGAAATTTTAGGAGCAAGTGCTGTCATTCACGAAGCACTTGCTCCTAAAGTTGCGGCAGCGCATCACAAATGAGCCGGCGGAATTCAAATGTAGCGGGTACGGGGCGTGTAGTATGCTAACTACGCGCGATCCCGCCGCCAACGTACTGCGCATGCGTCGAGTGTCAAAACATCCCCGTGCGCATGCTCCAAAATCTGTGAATGAACGTCAATGACGTCACATTCCCATTCATGACCGTTTTACGCAAGCGACGTTTTTTTTTTTTTTTTCCCGACGCGATGACGACGCCTATACCTAACATAGGATACTCCAACCCCATGTAGGTATATCTATGCGCCGCGTATCCCGTCCGGAAACGTCGTATCGTCATTGCGTCGCGCCGGAATTCGATCGTGAATTGCCGAATTCCGCTCATTAACATATTTTTTGAGCGTAAATCGGCGGGAACGCCCCCGGCGCCATTTTTAAGTTGAAGTAACGATGCGATGGCGAAACTCAGTTACGCTGCTCGCATCGGAACTTCAACCCGGCGTTTCTTGTTTTCTGGTTACAGAAAACAGAAACGCCGGCTCAAAGTCACAGTTAGGCTGGCGGATCACTCGATCCGCCAGCCTAACTGTTCGTGAATCTGGCCCATAGGGTTATGGCAAGTTCAAAGCAGAGATAGTAGTCTTTTAAGTTCCTGTCCCTGTGTTTACTGGTGGTTTCTTGGGTTTACAGAGTCATCACGTTCGCAGACGCTTGACATCATCTACTTCACTAAAAAATGGCTGTATTCAAAGACCCTGACATGGCTCTATACAGTATCATGGGAAAAGTTAACATGAACCAGTATCTGTGATCCCTGTGATACTTGGAAAAAGTGAGGAAGCCATATAGATCCCTGGACAATGGTCAGGTTGTGGAGATGGCAGCATGGTTCGTCATGGTAGCAGCGCTACTAAGTTAACTACAATCCCAGTGTGCTCAAGTCTAGTGAGTTATACTTCCCAATAAGGTGAAGGGCTCTGGGGACAGTGATGATACTGTTCTTGGAGATACTGTAGGTACTGGCCCTGCAAACTTTGGCTCCCGATGCTGTTAAAGTCAGTGAGCCAATGAGAAGAGAGGGGGTGGGGCGATGCCGCCGTTCCATGTATGAATGGACACACAAACAGCGGCTCGGCTTGGGGTGCCCCCATAGCAAGCTGTTTGCTGTGGGGGCACTCGGGAGTGACCAGGAGCAACGGCGAGGGACCCGAGAAACCACTGCACAGAGCAGGTAAGTATAACATGTTTATTATTTTTAAATGAAAAAAATTTGACTTTAGTATTACTTTAATGCTTAGTATTAAACCCTCAACATTTTGTAGCTTAAAGGGGTTGTAAAGACGATTTTTTATCTTGATGCATTCTGTAAATTAAGATAAAAAAACCTTCTTTGTGCAGCCACCCCAACACGCCCTAATACTTACCCCATCTCTCTCCAGCGATGTCCACGAGTATCGCATCCGTCCATAACTTTCCTCCCGATTGGCTAAGACACAGCAGCGGTGCCATTGGCTCCCCCTGCTGTCTATCAAAGTCAGTTAGCCAATCAGGAGAGATAGAGGCTGGGGCCAAACATGGTGGGGCTCTGTGTCTGAATGGACACATGGAGGTATGACTCAGCTTGGTTGCCCCTATAGTAAGCTGCTTGCTGTGGGGGAACTTCACAGGAGGGAGGGGCTAGAAGAGCCAAGAGGGACCCGAGAAGGAGGATTAGTGTAAAGCATAGGTAATCGGCGCTAACCCCAAAGGTGCGTAAGTGGATAGGATAGATATAAAAATCTAACTATAAAAGTTTTCTGAAGTATAAAGTGATAGGTGCTGCAACTAAAATAATCACTGGAATAATCAGCTAAAATAGATATGTTCAAAAATGGAAATAGATGCGCAACCTTAAAGTGAAGCAAACAAAGTGCAAAAATAAAAAATGCTGTTTAAACAACAAATATCAATAAAGTGATGGAAATAAATAACAAAAGTCCATATCAAAGTAGCCACATAGGATGTTATTCCTGTGTTCCGAACAAGAGATGTATGTATAAAACTTCCTCTTGTATCTCACTCGGCAGAGAAGGAATGAATATTTGAATGGGCAGCTTACCGGATCTGTTGGATCTCTGTCTCCATACTGTTTGGAGACCAGTATGGAGACCATCATCAGTAGTTGTTCCAAAAAACATATTTCGGCACTCCCCAGGTGCCCCCTTTATGGCCAATGGGCGCTTCCACACTACACACCTATCTCACCTCTCCTGTCTCCTGACAGGAGAGGTGAGATAGGTATGTAGTGCAATGCTGTATCCTGGCCTAGGCCAACAAGGCCCAGGCCTAGGACAGCACTTTGCAGGGGGGCAGCACGGACAGGGTCTCTGCTACACTGTTGGGCAAATTAGTTTAGCATCCCCATAAATCGGCCGCACTGCTTCCAGTATGTGGGCGGTTGACATTCTGCAACTGTAGGGGGGGGGCGTCGCTTCTAATTTTTTACCATCTCAGGGTGGGTCTTAAAATGCAAGGGGTGTGGCCTTGACAGGAAGGGTTGGGTCATATTTAAATTGGGGGGTGCACAAGTTTAGTCAGGCCTAGGGCAGCACAAAACCTAAATACACCCCTGGTGTAGTGTGGAAGCATCCATTGGCCATAAAGGGGGCACCTGGGGAGTGCCGAAAAATGTTTTTTGGAACAACTACTGATGATGGTCTCCACCCTACAAGAGGCCAACGATTACACGGATACCAGGAAGGAGATCGATTTGAATCCTTAGACGGTCAGTGGAGGATCTGAAGCATCAGCTGGATCTCTTTTTTTGTTTGCTGCTTGCCTTAGGGGTTTTCGGTTTGGTGTTGAGCCCCCAAGATCTCCGTGACAGAGATCCAACAGATCCGGTAACCCGCTCATCCATATTCCTTCTCTGCCGAGTGAGATACGAGAGGAAGTTTTATACATACATCTGTTGCTCGGAACACAGGAATAACATCCTATGCGGCTACTTTGAAATTGACTTTTGTTATTTATTTCCATCACTTTATTGATATTTGTTGTTTAAACAGCATTTTTTATTTTTGCACTTTGTTTGCTTCACTTTAAGGTTGCGCATCTATTTCCATTTTTAAAGAAGAGAGGGATTAGGGCTGCTCTGTGCGAAACCAAAAACGTGTTAAAATTATCTGATGGTTAAAAAACCGATAGAAAAAAACGATCGTCTGTGGGGACGTCCATCGGTTAAAAATCCACGCATGCTCAGAATCAAGTCGACGCATGCTCGGAAGCATTGAACTTCATTTTTCTCAGCACGTCGTTGTGTTTTACGTCACCGCGTTCTGACACGATCGTTTTTTTTTAACTGATGGTGTGTAGGCAAGACTGATGAAAGTCAGCTTCATCGGATATCTGATGAAAAAATCCATCAGACCATTTTCATCGGATGAACCGATCGTGTGTACAGGGCATAAGGCACAAACTCTAGCGTCTGCATGCGAACCAGGAACCCTTGGACAGCAGACATAGTACTATATTAAAGCGGACCTTCAGTCATTTTTTCAACTTTCCATTTATTAAATCTTATGCCCTTGTTGTTTGAATTTTAGGAAGTAAAACATTTTATTTTTCCAGCCAGTAAATGTCTTATACAGCCCACTTCCTTTTTCTTGTCTGGTCATTTGAGCCTAGGCTTATGACATCATGCACAGCTCTTGTGAGAGTTTGCCAGGAAGGGAGGGGAGATGAGTCATAGGAGGGCCAATGAGAGCTGCAGAGCTGGAGGTGTGCCTCTGTGTAAATTCAGGAACTGAACAGGCAGCAGCTTTAGCTGCCCACAGTTAAAATGGTTGCAGCCAGACTTAGTGGAGTGAGATTTCTGCAGCATATTTGGCAAGTACAGAATCACAGTATATATAAAATAATATGCAAAGTGGTTGGAGGGAAGCTTCAGAATGGCAAAGATGTTTTTATTACAAATTATGTGAGCAGACTGCAGTTCCTCTTTAAACTGATGCATAGGCTATAATTAAAAGGATAAGGAAACTGTATACTCATTAAGCAATTAAAAAAAACTTGGGGTTTAATATCACTTTAGGTGCACTTTGCTCAAACATGCAAAATGTGAAGCAACGGACTAAATTTAGTAATGAACACAGTATATTATCAAATGCTCATTTTAATTCTATAAAAGATTCACAGCACAAAACGCCTTATTAGCATTATACAAACAGTGTCTATGTTTCAGAGAATAATGTGTTTGCTTGTGTGTGATTTACATCTGTTGCTGGTCATTGCATTATTTTACATTACAAGGCAAGTCAAATTTGCATCTTACAACAATAATTAGTAAGCCAAGTGTGTAATGCCTAATGAACGATGATCACACTGCATTGATACAACAGATCTGGTTGTATTTAGCTACATTATAAACAGAAAAAAAGTGGTGACATGTTTTTTTCAAAATAATAGAAAACGTACAAGAAATGCTCTAAATTTTTTTTATTTTTAACATTTAAATTCTTTAACCACTTAAGGACCGCCTACTGCACATTTACGTCGGCAGAATGGCACGGCTGGGCACATCAAAGTATATATACGTTGATTTTAGTACCCAGTCGTGGGTCGCGGGCGCGTGCCCGCGACCCGGTCCGAAGCTCCGGGACCGCGGGATTCGCGGACCCGATCGCCGCTGCAGTGCGGCGATCCGTCCCTGGAACGGAAGAACGGGGAGAGCCGTGTGTACACACGGCTTCCCCGTGCTTCTCTGTGGCCGTAGCATCGATCGCGTCATCCCTGTAATAGGGGGACGCGATCGATGACGTCACACCTACAGCCACACCCCCCTACAGTTGTAAACACAACACATAGGTCACACATCCCCTACAGCGCCACCTGTGGTTAACTCCCAAACTGCAACTGTCATTTCCACAGTAAACAATGCAATTTAAATGCATTTTTTGCTGTGAAAATGACAATTGTCCCAAAAATGTGTCAAAATTGTCCGAAGTGTCCGCCATATTGTCGCAGTCACGAAAAAAATCGCTGATCGCCGCTATTAGTAGTAAAAAAAAATAATTAATAAAAATGCAATAAAACTATCCCTTATTTTGTAAACGCTATAAATTTTGCGAAAACCAACCGATAAACGCTTATTGCGATTTTTTTTTTAACCAAAAATACGTAGTAGAATACGTATCGGCCTAAACTGAGGGAAAAAAATGTTTTTTTTTATATATTTTTGGGGGATATTTATTATAGCAAAAAGTAAAAAATATTGATTTTTTTTTAAATTGTCGCTATATTTTTGTTTATAGCGCAAAAAATAAAAACCGCAGAGGTGATCAAATACCACCAAAAGAAAGCTCTATTTGTGGGGAAAAAAGGACGCCAATTTTGTTTGGGAGCCACGTCGCATGACCGCGCAATTGTCAGTTAAAACGACGCAGTGCCGAATCGCAAAAAGGGGCAAGGTCCTTTACCTGCATTTTGGTCCGGGTCTTAAGTGGTTAAAAAGGAGCAAAAGGAGGGATCATGAGGATTATTCTAATCTGAGGTTTGGTGACTCAGAGGTAGGGAAGAGCACATTGTAAACAGATGTTACCATGTCTTTTAAACCTCACTTTCCCATCTTATTATGGTGTAGCGCCCTCTACCATAGGTTGAGGATTTTTGTGATAGCTGCCAGGCAGGTAAATTTAGGCAGGCCTATGCTGCATGCTAGGCCTGCTTGTTTTTGATCTGGGGGCAGGGAGTGGTTAGTGTAGCAGTGGGTGTGACCACCTGTGCTTCAGTTCTTGTGCGCCTCCCCTGCTTTCAGGGAAAATGTTCTGGGAGAGGGGCAGGGCTGGAAATTGGAGTGACAGGGAGCTCATGTGAGGAGCCCTGACCAACCCCCCAATTGGAATTGACAGGCCACAGGTTCAGGTCCAGCCCACTGGAGGGGAGTTGTCAGCTAAGAGAAGTGAATGGAGTGTTAGACTGCAGCAGGAGGCCCATCCCCATCTGGGGGGGGTGCAGGCCTCGGCGGGCGAACATCATCCTTACACGGTCATGGAAGAGGTGTCCTGGAACAGAGAAGCTGGAGAAGCAGTAGGTACACATGTCTGTGTAAATTCTTCACCATGGACCCAGGGCAGGAGAAGGTCAGTGAGTGAGGCACAGTGGATATCTGGAAGAGGCATGCCAGGGGAGATGGGTGCAAGGCCAGAGGAGAGACTGTGGCGTTTTGTGTCATATCAATGTGGCCTGCGGGCACATGATTTGCAAGTTGGGCTAGCTGGGATCAGTAGTCCACCAGCTAAGAAGGAGTCGGTGCAGAGGAGAGACTGCAAATGTTAGCGCCCATCATTTGCTCACAGTGCTAGTGATTTAACAATTCTTTAACAATGATGACAAAGTGATCTGTTCTATGGGCAGCCCATACCCACTTTCCCCAACCAAGTTATATCCCTCAAATAAACCAAACAAAACAAATGACTGTTCATTGTCTCCTGGAGTGTGATGTATGAAGGTCTGGCAGCAGGATGAGCATGGTGGATGTTAGTAACTAGTAGCAACCATCAACTACAATGTTAACAGAGGTTCTGGTGTGTAAATATCATTCTTCAAAGACAGTCAGAGAAGTAACACTTTCTATGTGGTTTGACACAACTAAGCCATGTTCTCTCCCTCCCTCTCTCCCTCCCCCTCTCTCTTTCTCCCTCCCCCTCTCGTTCCCCCTTGCTCTCTCTCTCCCCTCCCCCTCTCTCTCTCCCTCCCACCTCTCTCTCTCCCTCCCTCTCCGCTAATAAATTTGGCTCTTGCAAAGAAGAAAGCAAACGGTTAATTTTCTGCTCGTGCCACTAACCCCCTCTCTCCCTATCTCTCTCCCCCTCCCCTCTCTCTACTCTCCCTCACTCCCCTTTCTCTATTACAAGGCAAGTCAAATTTGCATCTTACAACAGTAAGTCAAGTGAGTAATGCCTACGAAAAATGTTCACACTGCATTGATGCAACAGATCTGGTTGTACTTAGCTACATTATAAACAGAATAAAGTGGTAGCATGTTTTTTCAAAATAATAGAGAACGTACAGGAAATGCTCTAATCGTTTCTATTTTAAACATTTAAATTCTTTAAAAGGAGCAAAATGAGGGATTGTGAGGATTATCCTTATCTGGGGTTTGGTGACTAAGAGGTAGGGGAGAGCACATTGTAAACAGATGTTACCAGGTCTTTTAAACCCCACGTTCCTATCTTATTAATGTAACAGAGGTTCTGGTTAGGGATGAGCCGAACACCCCCTCCGTTCGGTTCGCACCAGAACATTTACAACCCCATTGACGTCTATAGGACTCGAACGTTCAAATTCAAAAGTGCTCATTTTAAAGCCTAATATGCAAGTTATTGTCGTAAAACGTCTTTGAGAACCTGGGTCTTGCCCCAGGGAACATATATCAATGGAAAAAAAAGTTTTAAAAACTGTATTTTTTTCAGGAGCAGTGATTTTAATGATGCTTAAAGTGAAAAAGAAAAAAGAAAAAAATCCCTCAAATTTTGTACCTGCTGGGTGTCTATAGTATGCCTGTGAAGTGGCACGTGTTTAGAACTGACCCTGCACAAAATGTGATTACTATAAGAAAAAATTAATTTAAAACTGCTTGCGGCTTTAATGTAATGTCTGGTCCCTGCAATATGGATGAAAATCATTGAGAAAAATAGCACAGACACAGACAGTACACACACCACGTAGCTTTAGGTGCACACTGCAGAGGACACAGGCAGTACACACCACATCTCTGCAGTGTGCACCTAAAGCTGACACAGGCGTACACACACCACGTAGCTTTAGGTGCACACTGCAGAGGACACAGGCAGTACACACCATGTAGCTTTAGGTGCACACTGCAGAGGACACAGGCAGTACACACACCATGTAGCTTTAGGTGCACACTGCAGAGGACACAGGCAGTACACACCACATAGCTCTAGGTGCACACTGCAGAGGACACAGGCAGTACACACACACCACATAGCTTTAGGTGCACACTGCAGAGGACACGGGCAGTACACACCACGTAGCTTTAGGTGCACACTGAAGAGGACACAGGCAGTACACAACGTGAGAATACTGCAGCTAGCACAATCACCTGCCTGCCAGTAAATTAGGAAGTGCGGATCTAGCTGAACTATACAGTGTATAAATATATATACAACACCTGGGGTGCATATATATCCTCTACACACTGTAACTTTAACTGACTAGCCTGCCTGCCTGCCTGCTCTATCTACCTACTAAAAATGACACTCTCTCTCTCTCTCTCTGTCTTCTCTCTCTCTTAACCACCGCAACACACTACACAAGGCCGACCTGCAGGCGGCCATTTATAGTGTGGGGCGTGTACTAAACCCCCTGAGCCATAATTGGCCTAAGCCACCCTGGCTTTGGCCAATTATGGCTCTCTGTTTTTTGCAAGCTGTGATTGGCCAAGCATGCGGGTCATAGTGCATACTTGGCCAATCATCAGCCAGCAATGCACTGCGATGCCACAGTGAATTATGGGCCATGAAACGCCACTCGAATTTGGTGCGAACAGCCCAAAACATTCATAATTCGACCAACGATCGAACATACGATGTTCCAGTCGAACATGAGTTCGACTCGAATACGAAGCTCATTCCTAGTTCTGGTGTGTACATGTCATTCTTCAAAGGCAGTCAGAGGAGAAACACTTTCTATGTGGTTTGACACAAATAAGCCTGCCTTGTTTGCTCCCTCCCATAAATAACACTGCTAATAACTGTGGCTCTAGCAAAGAAGAAAGTAAATGGTTATTTTGCTGCTTGCGTTACTGACCTCTCTCTCTCTCTCTCTCTCTCTCTCTCTCTCTCTCTCTCTCTCTCTCTCTCCCCTCCCCTCCCACTTTCTCTCCCTCCCACTTCCACTCTCTTTCCCTCCCCCTCTTCCTCCACATCCCCTCTTCCCATCTATCCCTACCCCTCTAGTCTCTCTCCCCTCTTTCTCTCCCCTCCCCCTCCCTCTCTGCCTCCCCCTCTACTCTCTTCCCTTTCTATCCCTCCCCCTCATCTCTACCCCCTCTACTCTGTCTCTCCCCTCTTCTTCCCCCTCTACTCTCTCTCCCCTCTCTCTCTCCCCCTATACTCTCTCTCCCCCTATACTCTCTCCCCTCTCTCTCTCCCTCCCCTATACTCTCTCCCCCCTCACTCTCTCTCTCTCCTTCTACCCCTCCCCTTATGTATTGTCCTGTATGTGACCAATCTCACAACTTTGATCCCTACTCTTGGCGATTACCACACCTGGCCTACAACCAGAAATGTACCCCTTCACATTGTCTCTGGCAACCAAACATGTTTTTCCCACAGCTTTCTTGTTCCCATTCTAGGAGTTTATAACCTCCCCAACTGTGACCAACTGTCCTTTGCTTTTTATCACACAGACATTTCCAGATATCCTATCCAGGATCATAATTCTCTTTTTCCTAGGATGACAACTACTTGGTGTCTCTTATCTGTAGACTAAGTTTCCTAATCTTTTGAAATGACTATATAGCTTCACATAGAAATCTGCTTGCAAATTCCCTGCACATGAAAAAAACAGTCAGTGTTTCTGACACCTGTAATCCTCCTTGCACTTTCCTGTGGCTGTTGCCAAGGCAGCAAGTTATGGATTAGGAGATGATAAAGTAAAAAGGACTAGAATTATGATGCATTCTTAAAGAAATGCTGTCACTAAAATAACTGGTAATAAATGTGGCTCTTGCAAAGAAGATAGTAATTGGTTATTTTGCTGCTCGTGCCACTGAACATTGTTGTAATGAAGAAAAATCGACTCCCAAAGACTCTTCACAAATCAATACTTAGGCTTCATTCACACATAGCCGACTCCGTCGCAGTCCGTTCCGACGGAGTCCGCCTGTGTCTGCCAGCTCAGCGGGAGATCAGTCCGCAGATCTCTGCTGAGCCGACGGATGACAAGCTCCTCTCTGCTCACTGAGCGGGGAGGAGCTTGTCGAGTCCCGCTGTCCTCTATGGAGCGATCTGATGAAAACGGACAGCATGTCCGTTTTCATCAGATCTTTCCCGATCCGATCCGCATGGACGGATGGGGACGTGAGCCCCATACGTTTGTTTTTAGCGGATCGGATCAGGTCGGATGTCAGCGGACATGTCTCCGCTGACATCCGACGCTCCATAGGGGTGCATGGAGCGCCCGTTCAGGTCCGCCTGAAAAACTGACAGACGGACCTGAACGGATCCATGTGTGAACGAGGCCTAAAGGGAAAGTCGGATTCCTTGTTCATCTCTGTGCTCAGTGGTACCTCCTGTTGACCATTATGACTAGGAGAGGAACCACTGAGTGCAGTCAGGAGGTCGACACCCCAGAAAGTTTTTTTGTTTTTTTGTTTTTAGAGTTTTTATGGCAGAGATTTTTTTTTTATTACAGCAGTGTTTGCAGGGTATGCTTTTATTAGCAGTTTTGTTTTAGCAACATAGTCCTTTTTGGTGTATTGATGTTGAATTGGACTGTAGTATAAAATTATCGTTAATATGTTGCCAACTGAAAATAACAAAAAACAAGGATAGAGTGGTTTCGAGATTCCATGTTTAACCACGTCTAGCTTGGAGCTAGTAAAAGAAAGAAAAAAAGTCTGATTTGTATCAACTGCTGAATTTTTGTGTGCCATTGATCACAGTGGGGTTTTCCCCCTGATTGTTCAACTGAAATGTTGCTTTTTTATTTTGTTGTGCTGCCCCATTTTTTTTTATTTTATATTTCATTACATTGCACTAGATTATTTTTTGAAGGTTGGGGATCAACAGGACAGGTAAGCACTATGTACAATAAAAAGTGAAAGAAGAGATGCACTATGTACAGCTACAAGCATGTATGCTGTACAATGCAATATGTTAGTTGGCATAGATGTTACATTTCTGTTTTGCACAGCTAAGTTGTAACATACACTGAAATGAATGCTGTGGTTATTAGCATACATACCCGTTTACTAGTAGGGAAGTGTTCTTTTGTATATGGTCTGTGAGGTTGTTTACAGTCATGCCTGGTAATTACTCTAGAGTTCTTTTTGCAAACAGATTCTTCCTGTTAAAGCGGAGCTCCACCAAGATTTTTTTTTTTTTTTTAGAAAGCTTTTTTTTTTATACATACCTGAAGTGCCGGTTGCTAGGCAGATCGTCCTAATCTGCCACTTTCTGATCCGTGGTCCTTCTTCTTTCTTCTGTTTCTCGGCTGCCTCCTGTGGAATGGTGGAGTGGTGTCTTCTGGGACCTTGTGTGTGTCCCAGGAGACATCATCCATTCACATCGCGCCGTGCGGCATGCGCAGTAGAAAATTAGGCGGTGAAGTCGCAAGGCTTCACTTCCCGATTCCCTCACCGAGGATGGGGGCGGGGCAGCCGAGACCCCAGCGATTGCTCGGCTTTGGCTGTCGTCATCGAGGGAACCCTGGATAGGTAAGTCTCCCTATTAAATTTTATTTTTTTCTAACCGGACCTCTGCTTTAAGGGTCAGGAAACCCCTCAAGGCTATATATATGTATCTCTTACATGGAGTAAAGGAGAGTATGGCCAGCCACATGCTGTCAAAGCCAGAGGTGCTGCAGGCTGATTTTGTGCTGTATCCATCTATATTGAAAAGGGACAATAGGCAAGTGTTACTGCACTGTGTAACTCACTGTTTGTTGTATTACTATTACTCCTGTGTGGGAATCAGAGATATCCGTTAAAAGCTTCTCTGATTCACTGAAACTTTCTATTTGCATACTGCAATATACAGTTGCAATAAAAAGTGTGTGAACCCTTTTGGAATGATATGGATTTCTGCACAAATTGGTCATAAAATGTGATCTGATCTTCATCTAAGTCACAACAATAGACAATCACAGTCTGCTTAAACTAATAACACACAAAGAATTAAATGTTACCATGTTTTTATTGAACACACCATGTAAACATTCACAGTGCACATAGAAAAAGTATGTGAACCCTTGGATTTTATTACTGGTTGAACCTCCTTTGGCAGCAATAACTTCAACCAAAATGTTTCCTGTAGTTGCAGATCAGACGTGCACAACGGTCAGGAGTAATTCTTGACCATTTCTCTTTACATAACTGTTTCAGTTCAGCAATATTCTTGGGATGTCTGGTGTGAATTGCTTTCTTGAGGTCATGCCACAGCATCTCAATCGGGTTGAGGTCAGGACTCTGACTGGGCCACTCCAGAAGGAGTATTTTCTTCTGCTTAAGCCATTCTGTTGTTAATGGGGTGTTCCAGCCAAAATTGTGTTTATTAAAAGTCAGCAGCTACAAAAAGTGTAGCTGCTGGCTTTTAATAAACACACACTCACCTGCTCCAGGATCCAGCGACGCGCCGGCGGGGGGTCCGCTCCTCTCCCCCCCTCCCCAGCAGGAGTCTCCATCTCGACTGTGGGCACCCAGCCGTGACAGCCTTCGGCTTCACGGCCGGGCACCCACTGCGCATGCGCGAGCCGCACCGCTGATTGGAGAGGTGATCGCATGGGACCTGACAGTGTCCCATGTGATCGCCTACAGGGAGGGGCTGGTGTAGGCGATTAAGGCTTAATCGCCTAACCAGCCCCTCGGCGGAAGCAGGAAGTGGGACAGGAAGTCCCACTCCTACTGAAGCCCCCACTCCCCCCCAAAAAAAATTACATGCCAAATGTGGCATGTAAGGGGGTGAGGAGTGGATTAAAAAAAAGTCATTTTTTAGGGTGGAACTCCTCCTTTAATTTACTTCTATGCTTTGGGTCTTTGTCCTGTTGCAACACCAATCTTCTGCTGAGCTTCAGCTGGTGGACAGATGGCCTTAAGTTCTCCTCCAAAATGTCTTGATAAACTTGGGAATTAATTTTTCTTTGATAGCAATCCACCCAGGCCCAAAGCAGCCACAAACCATGATGCCCCCACCACCATACTTCACAGTTGGGATGAGGTTTTGATGTTGGTGTGCTGTGCCTATTTTTCTCCACACATGGTGTTGTGTGTTTCTTCCAAACAACTTAACGTTGGATTCATCTGTCCACAGAATATTTTTCCAGTACTGCTGTGGAACATCCAGGTGCTCTTGTGCAAACTGTAAACGTGCAGCAATATTTTTTTGGACAGCAGTGGCTTCCTCTGTGGTATCCTCCCATGAAATGCATTCTTGTTTAGTGTTTTATGTATCGTAGATTCGCTAACAGGGATGTTAGCATATGACAGACTTTTGTAAGTCTTTAGCTGACACTCTAGGATTCCTCTTCACCTCATTGAGCAGTCTGCACTGTGCTCTTGCAGTCACCTTTACAGGATGGCCAATCCTAGGGAGAGTAACAGCAGTGCTGAACTTTCTCTATTTATAGACAATTTGTCTTACCATGGACTGATTAACAGCAAGGCTTTCGGAGATACTTTTATAACCCTTTCCAGCTTTATACAAGTCAACAATTCTTAATCGTAGGTTTTCTGAGAGCTCTTTTGTGCGAGGCATCATTCACATCAGGCAATGCTTCTTGTGAAAAGCAAACCCAGAACTGGTGAGTGTTTTTTATAGATACAACATAGAAATAGTGCAGCGCA
The DNA here is from genome assembly GCA_029574335.1 of Rana kukunoris. Classification (NCBI taxonomy): domain Eukaryota; kingdom Metazoa; phylum Chordata; class Amphibia; order Anura; family Ranidae; genus Rana; species Rana kukunoris. Next base: position 479,034,297 of record CM056049.1, on the reverse strand, counting down.
AACGATAAATACAATACAATGTGTTAAAGGTGCTTCTCATGCACCATTAATCAAAAGGACCTGTGTATACAGGAACAACGTGAAAAGTGATAAAACACCAATAATAAATCTTATGTGCATAAATATATAGAATATCTTGACAAATGTCCATATAATATTATGTGCGATTAATCCAATATTCCAATTGATCTGATTAATCAGAATCCACCAGGTGCAAAGTGTTGAGAAGTTATAAAGTGATCCCACCACCATATGGGTATTTTACTATTACCTCCGGATTAGACCACTGTTTCACCAGATGGTCAAACTGCGCATAGAATCCACCAGATAGCCCAGGGGAGAGATGTGTATTGGGTCCTCACGCATCAGTCATGATATGTATCAAAACGGAAAATGAGAAAAAACAAACATCTAAGAGCTTCCATAAAACCAAGGATTTATTGCAGTATATAGCATACAGCTTACTCACATTTGGTGAGAAAAATTAGGGGCATCAAGGAAAACCATAGGACCGGATAAAGATCACATCAGGATGAGGTTCAGACCATAAACGAGCGACTGTAAAGGTGATTCCTGTCCCCGGACGCGTTGCGTAAAACTTACTTCTTCAGCAGGGCAGGAATCCAAATAGTCGCGCGCTGTTTAAATATGCCGCTTAACCCGGAAGGGATCCTCACATGAAACGTGGTGACGCACACAGTTACGTTCACCGTCATGTGAGGTACTTGCGGCTAAAGGTATAATCAAATGCCGTCCTGCAAACGTGGTGACACGGTACGGCACGTCTCCGCGTCATTACACGTTGCAATAACTTTATTGTTCCGCAACAGGACGGTTAGGGCGACGAAGACAATAACAATGGGATGTCGCCATCTAGTGGATAAAAGGCATAAGTACATACAAAATATATCACAGCGCTCAATACGATCGGAACCTCTCTGATATGCATACAGATTAAATTAAACATATCTGATTTTATTAGAATTCCTACATTAAGAATAAAAATAAGAATAAGAAAACCTACTAATCATAAAAGCAAATGGGGCACATATGGAACATAACACCCATATGGTAATATACGGTCCTTTTACCATTCTTAATTTCAAAATTAAAATTATTATAAAAAACTAAAAATAACTAAAAAACATCATTTGTTGGATATAAAACAATTTAAATCGAATTCTACATTGAGGCCTTCTGGAGTGAGCACCTTAGTCTCATATATCCAGAAGGACTCTCTTTGGCTAATTTGGCGAATGTAGTTCCCACCCCTCCAGTGTTTATCAACCCTCTCAAGGCCCCAAAATTTTAAACATTTAGGATTCCTATCATGATGTTGGCGAAAATGCTTGGAGACACTATGGGACCGTTTACCCAGCTTGATGTTACTTACATGCTCTCCTACACGGACAGAGAGGGCACGAGATGTGCGGCCCACATACTGGAGCCCGCAATCACATTCCAGCATGTAGACTACACCAACTGTTTGGCAAGTAATACGATTTTTTATAGTGTAGCTTTTGCCAGTGGAGAAGGAAGTAAAGTTTTTACGCTTCTTCACATTATGTCTACATTGTTTACAGGCCTGACATCTTCCGCAAGCGTAAAAGCCTGAAAGGAAAGAAAAAATTTGGTTTTCTTTAAAGGCCGGTGGATCAATGACTCCAGGGGCTACTACATCCCTTACAGTAGGAGCTTTCTTGTATATGAAACGTGGACGTGGAGGGAGAAGTGGCCCCAGGGTTTTATCCTTTTTCAACACCTCCCAATGTTTACTAACAATTTTCTCAAATTGTCGGTATTGAACATTGTAGTCCAAGATGATTTTAAATTCAAAACTCTCTCCTTTATTAGATTTTGTCGAATCAGCTACTAAATCAGCTCTGTTAAGATTGCCAACTCGTGCTAATTCATTGGAGATGTTATCTTGATCATACCCTTTTTGACGAAATTTACCAACTAAAGTCTTGGATTGTGAGAAAAATTCAGTGTCAGACGTACAATTTCGTCTGAGGCGAATGAATTGACCTCTTGGAATGTTGCACAACCAATTTTTATGGTGACAACTATCCAAAGGTATAAAATCATTCCTATCGGAAGGCTTAAAATGATTGCGAGTACTGAAAGATTCTCTATCCTTATAGATCTCAAGGTCTAGAAAGGAAATTTTTTCTACATCAATGTTCCAAGTCAGGGTGATGTTATGAGAGTTGTTATTCAAATTCAACATAAAATGTTCCAGACTAGGTAAATCGCCTTCCCAAATCATAAGTAAATCATCAATGTATCTTTTATAGCATTTAAGCTGTATAGGAGAATCTTTGTAAATGGCCTCTTCTTCCCATAGTGCCATAAACAAGTTGGCGACGCTGGGGGCAAATTTAGCCCCCATCGCGACGCCCATTACTTGCAAAAAGTTTCTTTTGTGTTCAGCTGGCATTCATGTGAAATTTTAACTTTGGAGTTATTTTCATCATAATTTTTATTTCTGAAAGTTTTTCCTCATCATTTTGCGCTGATTACACCCCCTCCCTATCTCTGTATCTATTGCTTTTTGCTATTGTTTCTTAGCTGCATCATGGAGGTTTTCCAATATTTGGAAACCCGAGAGGTTAAACTTAGCAAGGTGTTCTCAAATTCGGCACCCTCAGTTGGTCCGGATGATATCTCCTCTCTTTTCAAAAAAACTAGGTTTTTTATTTGAAAAGAAAATTAAAGCCTGGTGGGATGTCACATCCTTTGAACAGTACATCCGGGATGGTCTCATACCGAGACGTCTCAGGTGGGATATTCCACCTAGTGATGGTCTAGATGATGATGATGAGTCCCTCCTGGAATGGTATAATTTTTTTAACAAAAAGGGCCAGGATTTGATGGAATTCCTTTTGTTACGCAAACAGAGAAAAATGAAAATCATTGAGACTCAAATTGCAGACATTAAAATTAAAATGGATATTTTAAAAAATCATTCAGATTTTCCCAAGCTGTCAGGGGAACTAAAAATCAAACTGACAAAATGGGATATTGATACACAAAATAAGAAGAAAGGTAAATTTATCAGGGACTCTGGGGATTATGTAAGAAAGGAAGTTTTCAAATGGCAAACTACAGCTAGATCTTCTGATCATGCCTTGAAATCAACTTCCGGTGAGAATATACCACATTTTCCTAAAACTCCCTCTAATGTTGTCAATAATCAGACACCATACTCTGACCAACAACCCAATTATCCCTATCCTAGGGGCAGGGGGAGGGGTCGAGGTAATAGAGGGAGAGGAAACTATTCCACACTTCCATACATGATCCAACCCCAAGGTAATTTTATGCCTACTAATAATTATAGGGGCAAATCAAACCACCCACAGTCATCCAGAGGAAGTTTTTCTCAGAATAATGGATGGGGGAGGATAATTATTATCAGGGCAATTCTGCACCTACACAGAATCGCTTTGCACCCCTAACCAATCGTGATGAAATGGAAAGTGTTTTTTTAGGGAACCCCCCTCCGTCATGGTGGGGCCCTCCTTCGACAACCCCCACTGGCAACAAAGGGAACAAAAGAAGAGAAAGAGAGGGAAACGGGCTGGACGCAGAACAGTCAAAAAGGACAAAATCCCATTAGGCACGGGTATTTTTAATATCAGTGGGACCATTTTGACTGACGATGAATTGAGAATTTTAGACAAAGGACTCAAATTCGCTCCCATCAGGAATTTTAATAAGTTTCAGACTTATGTTGGTATTTCCAAATTTGTAAGAACTTTGAATATCAAAAAGTATTTTTTATCAAAACCGGCCGAAAGGTCTTCTTTGATCCCTATAGGTTCACATTCTAATCTAAAAACCAAAAGTGTGTTTAACCCCTCTAATGTAGACACCAAACACATAGATGTGTTCAAAAACATGGTCTTAAGTGATTTGGAGTCTATGAAAGTCAAAAAAATCAGAGACCCTCTCTATGTCAAAAATGGTATAGCGTCGTTAGAAAACAAAAAAGACGTGATAATACGCCCTGCGGACAAAGGGGGGGGGGGGTTGGTAGTGATGTCAAAAGAGTATTATAAGGGGGAAATGAACCGCCTCCTGAGTGATACTGACACCTACAAACTACTGAAAACTGATCCAATCTTTGAATTTAAAGGGGAATTATCATCCCTAGTCAAAAAAGGCTTAAAAAGAAAGATTCTCTCTAAAAAAGAGGCAGAATTCTTAGATCCTAGCGCATGTAGAACTCCTTTTGTATACTTCCTACCGAAGGTACATAAAAATGCTACACACCCACCCGGACGACCAATAGTCAATGGCATTGAGTCCGTATCCTTTGAGACTGGGCCAATACATTGACTTTTTCTTGAAGCCCATTGTCTCTAAGACTAAATCTTACCTTAGAGATACCAAGCATTGTATTCAAACTCTTGAACCCTTAACCAGTACCTCGAACAGCCTTCTTATTACAGCAGACGTCAGCTCCTTATACACCATCATAGGACATGCCGATGCCATTTCGGCTGTAAAATGGGGTTTGGCACAATCTGACCTTTCGACCAAACATAATAAATTTCTTCTTCAGTGCCTGGAATTCTGTTTGACCAAAAATTATTTTTGGTACGGTAGAAATTTTTATTTGCAAGTAATGGGCGTCGCGATGGGGGCTAAATTTGCCCCCAGCGTCGCCAACTTGTTTATGGCACTATGGGAAGAAGAGGCCATTTACAAAGATCCTCCTATACAGCTTAAATGCTATAAAAGATACATTGATGATTTACTTATGATTTGGGAAGGCGATTTACCTAGTCTGGAACATTTTATGTTGAATTTGAATAACAACTCTCATAACATCACCCTGACTTGGAACATTGATGTAGAAAAAAATTCCTTTCTAGACCTTGAGATCTATAAGGATGGAGAATCTTTCAGTACTCGCAATCATTTTAAGCCTTCCGATAGGAATGGTTTTATACCTTTGGATAGTTGTCACCATAAAAATTGGTTGTGCAACATTCCAAGAGGTCAATTCATTCGCCTCAGACGAAATTGTACGTCTGACACTGAATTTTTCTCACAATCCAAGACTTTAGTTGGTAAGTTTCGTCAAAAAGGGTATGATCAAGATAACATCTCCAATGAATTAGCACGAGTTGGCAATCTTAACAGAGCTGATTTAGTAGCTGATTCGACAAAATCTAATAAAGGAGAGAGTTTTGAATTTAAAATCATCTTGGACTACAATGTTCAATACCGACAATTTGAGAAAATTGTTAGTAAACATTGGGAGGTGTTGAAAAAGGATAAAACCCTGGGGCCACTTCTCCCTCCACGTCCACGTTTCATATACAAGAAAGCTCCTACTGTAAGGGATGTAGTAGCCCTTGGAGTCATTGATCCACCGGCCTTTAAAGAAAACCAAATTTTTTCTTTCCTTTCAGGCTTTTACGCTTGCGGAAGATGTCAGGCCTGTAAACAATGTAGACATAATGTGAAGAAGCGTAAAAACTTTACTTCCTTCTCCACTGGCAAAAGCTACACTATAAAAAATCGTATTACTTGCCAAACAGTTGGTGTAGTCTACATGCTGGAATGTGATTGCGGGCTCCAGTATGTGGGCCGCACATCTCGTGCCCTCTCTGTCCGTGTAGGAGAGCATGTAAGTAACATCAAGCTGGGTAAACGGTCCCATAGTGTCTCCAAGCATTTTCGCCAACATCATGATAGGAATCCTAAATGTTTGAAATTTTGGGGCCTTGAGAGGGTTGATAAACACTGGAGGGGTGGGAACTACATTCGCCAAATTAGCCAAAGAGAGTCCTTCTGGATATATGAGACTAAGGTGCTCACTCCAGAAGGCCTCAATGTAGAATTCGATTTAAATTGTTTTATATCCAACAAATTATGTTTTTTAGTTATTTTTAGTTTTTTATAATAATTTTAATTTTGAAATTAAGAATGGTAAAAGGACCGTATATTACCATATGGGTGTCATGTTCCATATGTGCCCCATTTGCTTTTATGATTAGTAGGTTTTCTTATTCTTATTTTTATTCTTAATGTAGGAATTCTAATAAAATCAGATATGTTTAATTTAATCTGTATGCATATCAGAGAGGTTCCGATCGTATTGAGCGCTGTGATATATTTTGTATGTACTTATGCCTTTTATCCACTAGATGGCGACATCCCATTGTTATTGTCTTCGTCGCCCTAACCGTCCTGTTGCGGAACAATAAAGTTATTGCAACGTGTAATGACGCGGAGATGTGCCGTACCGCGTCACCACGTTTGCAGGACGGCATTTGATTATACCTTTAGCCGCAAGTACCTCACATGACGGTGAACGTAACTGTGTGCGTCACCACGTTTCATGTGAGGATCCCTTCCGGGTTAAGCGGCATATTTAAACAGCGCGCGACTATTTGGATTCCTGCCCTGCTGAAGAAGTAAGTTTTACGCAACACGTCCGGGGACAGGAATCACCTTTACAGTCGCTCGCTGATGTGATCTTTATCCGGTCCTATGGTTTTCCTTGATGCCCCTAATTTTTCTCACCAAATGTGAGTAAGCTGTATGCTATATACTGCAATAAATCCTTGGTTTTATGGAAGCTCTTAGATGTTTGTTTTTTCTCATTTTCCGTTTTGATACATATCATGACTGATGCGTGAGGACCCAATACACATCTCTCCCCTGGGCTATCTGGTGGATTCTATGCGCAGTTTGACCATCTGGTGAAACAGTGGTCTAATCCGGAGGTAATAGTAGAATACCCATATGGTGGTGGGATCACTTTATACCTTCTCAACACTTTGCACCTGGTGGATTCTGATTAATCAGATCAATTGGAATATTGGATTAATCGCACATAATATTATATGGACATTTGTCAAGATATTCTATATATTTATGCACATAAGATTTATTATTGGTGTTTTATCACTTTTCACGTTGTTCCTGTATACACAGGTCCTTTTGATTAATGGTGCATGAGAAGCACTTTTAACACATTGTATTGTATTTATCGTTTGCGCTGCACTATTTCTATGTTGTATGTATTTTGGGAATTTTGTGAAAGTTTCTTTTGTGTTCAGCTGGCATTCATGTGAAATTTTAACTTTGGAGTTATTTTCATCATAATTTTTATTTCTGAAAGTTTTTCCTCATCATTTTGCGCTGATTACACCCCCTCCCTATCTCAGTGTTTTTTATAGGGCAGGGCAGCTGTAACCAACACCTCTAATCTCATCTGATTGATTAGACTCCAGTTGGCTGACACCTCACTCCAATTAGCTCTTGGAGATGTCATTAGTCTAGGGGTTCACATACTTTTTCCATCTGCACAGTGAATATTTACTTTATTTTTTTGATGTCACAAAGTAGAGTATAAGAGTTACTATCATCTGTGCCCAGTCTTGCCACACAGAGTTTATCCAGCGCTGAGTGATTACATTAAACATTAAAAGAGGATTCTCTTTTAATGTTCAGTGCAAATTAACAGAATTCCAGATAAAAACTTGCCAAATTATAAAGTCAGTTTCTCTGTTTTTGCTTTCAGTGACAGGTTATTTACACATCTAGCTTGGACATGTTTATCATAACATGAGGTGATCCAAAGTTCATTGTATATTACCAGGATGTGTTATGTGGGGGAGGGGTGGATTTCTCACTTTTTATACCTCATGTTATGATAAATATATCATAACATATAATAAACATGTCCAAGCTAGATATGTAAATAACCTGTCACTCAAAGCAAGAAGAGAGAAAACAGACTTTTTATTTAGGCAGGTTTTTATCTGGAAGGCTGTTCATTTTCATTGAACATTAAAAGAGGATTTCTCAGATCTGGATTAACTGTGTGGCAAGACTGGGCACAGATGATAGGAAATCTTGTACTCTACATTGTGACATAAAAAAAAAAAAAACTTTTTTGGGTTTACATCCACTTTAATTCTTTGTGTGTTATTAGTTTAAGCAAACTGTGATTTTATTTGTTGTGACTTAGATGAAGATCTGTGGAGAGGGCAAATTCATATGACCCCCTCCCCTTATAACAGGGCTACACTATTGCTAATAATTATGGAAGAAAGTGTTCTAAAGTTTTTGAATCTTGGTAATGAGCAAAGTTTAATCATTCTTTATTTTTTTTGTGTGGATTAGAAATAAAAGATGAGATCTGTCTGGTGATCATTATCAATGGCTTTCCTTTTTATATCCCCCACTGTTTATATAACCAGAGTCACAATACATTTATGTTACATGTGAATTACACAAAAAATTTGAATTTGATCCAACTGCATGTGGACAATGTTGTTGTTGAAAGATCATGATTCTGTTAAAATATTCAAGCTTTAGCAAAAATGTATTTTTTTTGTCAATGGGCAGTCTCCTGGTATCTTTCTGAATTTGGAGATATAGCCACTAGATGGCACAATTTCAATCTTACTCAGCTCTAAAGGAACGAATTGTCAATGCACTTGATATGCAAACTGAATGTACAATATATTGTATTACAATGGCAAGTTATGATTATTACATTTTTGCTTGATTTCATAGCAGTTGGGATGACATTTGGCCATTTTATCTACAGTCAGGGCTGCTTCTAAAGATTACAGGGCCCATCTGACAGGCCTCCTCCTCCCGAAAATATCTAATTAAATTTTCACAAAAAATACACAAAAATCATTATTAGCGGACAGAAATACAACAGAACTCCTGCTAAATCTAAAAGATAAAACTGTATTGGAGTTAATAAATAAAGTTATGTGTGAATGTGTGCTCTCAGCAGCTGCCAGCGGGAGGAAGAGGAGGGAAGCCAATAGCGGGGCACAGATACTAGAACTAATTCCCCTGCTGTGCAAACATAGTGGGAAATGAGGAGAAGCTTGCATTGCTGCTGGATGTGCCACAAAGGGCGTCAGCAATAAGGCAGTACAGGTGCCTCGGGCCCCCCTTTTAAACTGATGGGGTCCGGGACCAGCACAGGAGGGCTGGCTGTTCTGGCTTATCAGCGGCCCTGTGTAAACCATACAGTGGGGGAAATAATTATTTTATCCCCTGCAGATTGTGTAAGTTTGCCCACTTACAAAGGAATTAAGGGTCTATAATTTTTCTCATAGGTGTATTTTAAATGATAGAGTCAGAAAATAAACCAAAAATACAGAAAAAACAGATGATACAAATGTTATAAATTGAGTTGCAGTTCAGTGAGTAAAATAAGTATTTGATCCCCAAGCAAAACATGTCTTAACCCTCGGTTGGATTTCGGTCCACTCTTTTTTACAGATCTTCTCTAAATCCTTAAGGGTTCTTGGCTGTTTGGCAACTCAAGGTTTCAGCTCCCTCCATAAATTTTCTATAGGATTATGGTCTGGAGACTGTCTGGGCCACTCCATGACCTTAATGTGCTTCTTCTTGAGCCACTCCTTTGCTTTCTTGGCAGTATGTTTTGGGTCATTGTCATGCTGATATTCAGCTGAACTCGCACGATTATAGTCCCGCTGTCAATGTGAACCAGGGCTTAAAGAGGAAGTAAACCCTGATGGGTTTTACTTCCTTCCTTTCCCCTGCAAAGTAAAAGCATAATGTGCTAGTATGCATGGCATACTTTAACCACTTAAGACCCGGACCAATACGCTGGTAAATGACCCAAGGTGTTTTTGCGATTCGGCACTGCGTCGCTTTAACAGACAATTGCGCGGTCGTGCGACGTGGCTCCCAAACAAAATTTGCGTCCTTTTCTTCCCACAAATAGAGCTTTCTTTTGGTGGTATTTGATCACCTCTGCGATATTTATTTTTTGCGCTATATACAAAAATAGAGCGACATTTTTGAAAAAAAAACACTATTTTTTACTTTTTGTTAAAAAAAAATCAAATAAACTAAATTTTAGTCAAACATTTAGGCCAAAATTTATTTAGCCACATGTCTTTAGTAAAAAAAAAAAATCGCAATAAAAAAAAATAGCTACCTAGCGGGAACAGCGACACTAATACAGCGATCAGAAAAATGATCGCTTAGTGACGCTGGCAATAGGGAGTGAAAGAGTTAACTAGGGCGGTGATCAGGGGGTTAAAACTTTATTAGGGGGGGGTGGGGGGGCTATCCTGAACCTAACACTAACTGATTTTACACTGCCTGTCACACTGACACTAAATGCAGTGATTAGATCACTGCATTCAGTGACACTGTGACAGGGGGGGTGGGGGGGCAGATCGCAAGGGGTTAAGTGTGCCTATGTGTGTGTGTGTGTCAGTGTAGTGTTGGTGCAGGACTTACTGTGAGGTGTTTCTCCCATCGCAGCGGTTGGAAATACCGCTGCGATGGGAGATTACATCACTTCCCCCTTCCTGTGTTTACACAGGAGGAGGAAGTGACAGAACCTGGAGCGCGCGCATTGGCTGGGAGCGATCGCGGGGGGGCGGGTAAACACTGACATCCGCCCGCTCGTCCCGGATCGCTCCTGGAGCCAGGGGGACCCCCGCACGCCGCGGAGGGGGTCCCGATGGGACCCCCGAACCGCACTTAGGCGGGGACGTAAATTTACGCCCTTGTGCCTGTACGTGCCATTCTGTGGCCGTATATGTGCGTGCGGGGGTCCTTAAGTGGTTAAGGGAGCCAACAGTCACGGCACTCGCTCGTGAAGAAATGGCGCAGGGGGCCGTTTCTTCACATGACATGCCCCGAAGACATAATCGGTGCACAACACAGTAAAAGATATTTTACAATACCTATAGGTAAGCCTTATTATAGGCTTACCTATAGGTACAACTTCCACAGAGAAGTTTAGAGCCTCTTTAACCACTTAAATACAGGCCTATTCTGGCACTTCTCTCCTTCATGTAAAATCAAATTTGTCAGAACCCCCAAACATTATATATTTTTTTTTAGCAGACACCCTAGGGAAAAAATGGCGGTCAGTGCTTTTTATTTAGCATGGTTTTGCGCAATAATTTTTCAAACGCCTTTTTTTGGAAAAAAAAACAAACGGTTTCATAAATTAAAATATAACAAAACGGTAAAGTTAGCCCAATTTGTTTTGTATAATGTGAAAGATGTTTTTACGCCGAGTAAATAGATACCAAACTTGTCATGCTTTAAAATTCCGCACATTCATGGAATAGCACCAAACTTCAGTACTTAAAAACCTCCATAGGCGACGCTATAATCTTTTTTTACAGGTTACTATTTTCGAGTTACAGAGGAGGTCTAGTGCTAGAATTGTTGCACGCAGCGATACCTCACATGTTGTGTTTGAACAGCGTTTACATATGTTGGCAGGACAGGGTTTTAAAAATATATATATTTTATTTTACTTAATTATTTTTTATTTTTACACTTTTATTTTTTTCATCATTTTTTTTTCCTATTACAAGGAATGCAAACATCCCTTGTAATAGGAATATATTGTGACAGGTCCTCTTTATGGTGAGATGCAGGGTCAATAAGACCCAACATCTCTCCTCCAGGCTGGAAAGCATGAGATCGGGAAAAAAAATCACAATCTCATGCTGACAGCCGTGATTGCGGTTTTGTTTACTTACGGGTACCTGGGCATGACGTCATAACGTCGCGCCCGGGCCTCCGAGGTCATAGAGATGACTGGTCACCGGAAATCTCTATCATCACGAGCCAGCGCTGGCCGATTCGCTCTCCGGAATGGCACGAGAGAGCCCGTAGAAGCACCGGCTGGCGGCAGGAGGGAACTGCCACTATGATGATTCTTATGGTGCACAGAATCGCCGGCAGAAAACAGTGATATCTGAATGATGCCTGTAGCTGCATATGACGTCCTCGGTGTTGAAGTGGTTAAGAGCGTTTTAAACAATATTTACTGGCACATTTAAAAAAAACTAAAAAAACACAATCTTTATTTCATGAATTGGACTTAATTTACAGCATTCGATAATTTATGGAAGTGAGTCACATGACCACATTATCGCATTTGGTAAATGTTAGTGAATTGACCCCTTTATCTTAAGAAAAGAGGCACCATAATTTTAAATGAAAGGTTCATTTGTCAATTTTAAATCTTATGTGAAAAGCATGTGAATCTTGGGTAAAAATAGTGCTTTCACTCTCTACTGGCTAATCTACACATAACTGTATAAAATACTAAAATTGAAGAAAAGCATTCATATGGAAAAAAAAAAATGAAAAGTTTATCTAAGGTAAACCCTGCAATAATAATGCAAAATATATGCTCATAGAAGTGGCTATCTATAGCAGAGATCAGGTACCGCTGTCTGCTCTCCAGTGGACACTGTAGTGTTATTTTACACCATGGTGTGAATTTTATGTTTAATTCATAAAATTCAAGCCATAGCATGGAGCCTGCAGTCTCCCATAGAGTTCTCCCTACTTGTTGCTGCAGATAGAGCTCTGACTAGGCTCTCCTTCTAGTGTTATTTATTTTCATACTTACCAAAATCCTCGCTCCTGCAGGCTTTTTTCTCATCACCGTGTGATCGTTCCCCTGAAGCAAATTCCCTTCGCCATTCAATCACTACATATGATGCTGTACCGGCAATCTTTAAACTAAACAAAACACATTTGCTTCTTTCTTATACTATTTTTAATAAAAAAAAAAAAATCATAATAGATTTGTCACCAGTTCTGTATAAGATATGACAAATTGGTTTATCATCTGTAGTAGTTTACGATATATACAAGTCTCTTTCATATGGAATACAAGAAGGTTGATGATATAATGGTAGCAAACTCTACTTTTTTGGAAAGAGGAAATAATTTTTGGAAATAATTAATGTATACAGCATGGTTTAACCACTTCAGCCCCGGACCATTTTGTTGCTAAAGGACCAGGCCCCTTTTTGCGATTCGGCACTGCGTCGTTTTAACCTCCTTAGCGGTAATCCCGAGTATGGCTCGAGGTGAATTTTTTGTACCAAAAGCGGTATCCCCTAAGCCAGACTCGGGATTGCATTGCAGGATACTGGTTGAAGTTACTTACCTTGTCCGTGGATCCTGCGATGTGTACCCGCTGTGTATGCGGGCTCCTCCGCTGTGTCTCCTCGCTTGAGTCACAGTGCCGAGTGCCGAGCGCCGTTCCCTGCGACGTTACGATGCACAGGGACGGAGCTCGGCGCCAAATTCAAAAAGTGAAAAACACAATACACATACAGTATACTGTAATCTTATAGATTACAGTACTGTATCAAATAATGACACACACCATTTGTCCCTAGTGGTTTGTCCAGTGTCCTACATGCACTTTTATATAATAAAAAAAATTCTTTCTTCCTGGAAACTGGAGATTGTCCAAAGCAACCAAAAAGTGTCCCTTTATGTCAAAAGTGCTTTTACAGCAGCTAGAAAACAGCGATAATAAATTAGAATCACTTGCAGAATTGAGCGATAGCGATTTGTGGGGAAATTCGTCATCAAAACAATAAAAATAATGACAGCGACAATTCTGCAACTGAGCAAATTTCAGTGTTTTTGAATTGATTACATTATTGAATCATTTTTATTATAATTACATTATTATTTGTTATTATTTATAGTTATTGATTATATTATAATTTATGATTTTGTGTTTCAAACTTTATCATACCCGGGATGTCACTAGACTCTTGTTTGGACATATTTAAGTGAGTTATTCCTAAGAATTGCAGGCCTACAATAAAAAAAACGCCAAATTTACATGCAAAATAATTGTACCACTTTCAGCACCTAAAATCTGACATAATCATACCGCCAGGGAGGTTAACTGACAATTGCGCAGTCGTGTGATGTGGCTCCCAAACAAAATTGGCGTCCTTTTTTCCCACAAATAGAGCTTTCTTTTGGTGGTATTTGATCACCTCTGCGGTTTTTATTTTTTGAGCTATAAACAAAAATAGAGCGACAATTTTGAAAAAAAAATCAATATTATTTTTTACTTTTTGCTATAATAGATATCCCCAAAAAATATATTAAAACATTTTTTCCCCTCAGTTTAGGCCGATACCTATTCTTTTACCTATTTTTGGTAAAAAAAATAAGCGTTGATTGGTTTGCGCAAAAGTTATAGCATCTACAAAATAGGGGATAGTATTATGGCATTTTTACTATTTTTTTTTATTTTTTTTACTAGAAATGGCGGCGATCAGCGATTTTTATCGTGACTACGACATTATGGCGGACACATTGGACACTTTTGACACATTTTTGGGACCATTGTCATTAAGAGCACTCAATATTTATTATGAGCTTCTAGGGTATCATTTGTGAAGGCCGAAAATCCATTCTGGCTAGGGGTTAGTCAGCATGCTCGCCCCCTCACAGCTGTTACAGCATCTCCCCTCAGAAAGGTAGTCCCAAGGGAGGGGGCGAGCACGCTGACTAACCCCCAGCCAGAACGGCTCGGATGATGGGGGCAAGCTTACTGAGGAGAAACAGGGAGCCAGAAATTCAGATAAAGAAAAAAACATTTAGAAGTGAAATGGAAGGAAAAGGTAAGTGAACCAACAATGTACTAGCTTAAAGAAACCTATTTAGAAAAAAATAAATAAACCTTTACAACCCCTTTAATGCCAGAGAGCAATAAGGCAATAGAAATGACATGTCCAAAAGTAATGCATCTTGAATCTGAATACTAGATTGGAGTTTCTCAGATGGGTTACCATGGCACCCTGGGGTGCTGTTTGGGCTCCTCTAGGGTGTGTCAGGCAAAAGACTCTGGATCAGCATAACTAGTTGCCGGCAAGTTGGCTAGCAGAACAACCAAAGAGGCTCTAAGGCAGTATGATGATGTAATAGGGGGACCTCTGATGTGTTGGGAATCCTCTAGCACAGTGGTCTCCAAACTGCGGCCCGAGTGCTGGATGCGGCCCTTTGCTTGCCTTTATCCAGCCCTTGGAGCACTATCCCTCCCACTGAAACGAGACACTATTCTGCCACCTGACACCGACAATGGAGCACCATTTCTCCCACTGACACCACTAATGGGGCACTCATCCTCCCTATGATAACAGCAATGGGGCACTATTCCTCGCCCTAATACCAAATGTTTACTCCCACTGATGCCAGGAAATTTTTTACTCCCGCTGGCCAAAGTCCAGCCTTCCAAGAGTTTGAAGGACAATAAACCTGCCCTTTGATTAAAATGTTTGGAGACCCCTGCTCTAGCATGACGTGAAATAGGGACACGGATGTGAAGGGAAGACTCCAATGTGATGGGTGGACCTGTTATGTAAAGGTGTGCATTTGATGTGAATTTCATTTTATGAAGGCAGCGGTGTGTATCGTCCTAGGCTCAGGTCAGGTTTCCCATTTTTGTAACATTTATTTTTTTACATTTTAGACTCTAGCACCTTGAGATTTTGCATACTTTTTAAGAGCGCCGCAGATGCTATACTAGATTGTGCAAATATATATTCATTTTATTTTTATTACTGAATATTATGAATAAGCATTTGTTCTCCCGGATCTCCATGATCCGACTGCCATGAGGTTGGTTAATGTCGATGTAGGGGGGAGAAGTGAGAGAAACACGCAACCCCCCCATCCCCTATTGCCAGCCTAATATTGAGAAAAAAGAAAGAAACCTGGCTAATTGCTAGTTCTTCTTGATGCAATCGAACAGGGACGTCAGCTGATACTTTGCTATTTCTTTAGGCTTCCCTTTATTCCCATGATTCTTCATTTATGATAAGCTTACCAATGCTGCTCCTGTTATTTTAATTGGTATACTTTGGGAAATAAAAAAAAAACGACTTTTATTTATTTAAAACTAAAATATTTATATTTGTAAAGATGGGGCTTTGAAAGGGTTAATATCACTCGTCTGAATGGCGTTTCCCCGATCCTTCCCCTTCGAACACAGTGATCGCTACGCAGCAAGTCTACTCTGTATTAGCCAGGAGCTGGATGGTGTTTCCCTGGAAACGCCATGGATTTCTTTCCTTCATCATTACATCTTCAGCCACTGCACTGTGGGAGCGAGGGACTTCCCTCCCCTGCATATGACATTTCCTCATGCTGGATTTGCTCTGCTGGCAAGCTGCCACCTGTCAGGGAAGCGTGTGTGTGTTCTATGAGGCTTAGAGGTGAGCTGCTGTTCTTAAAGCGGACCTTCAGTCATTTTTTCATCTTTCCATCTATTATATCTTCAGCCCTTGTTGTTTTAACTTTGGATAGTAACATTGTTTTTTCTGCCAGTAAATACTTATACAGCCCACTTGTTTCTTGTCTGTTAATAAGCCTAGGCTTAAGACTTCATGCACAACTCTCTCTCTCTCTCTTGTGAGTTTGCCAGTCATAAGAGGGCCAAAAAGAGCTGCAGAGCTGGAGGTGTGCCAGGCAGCTTCAGCTGCTCACAGTTAAAATAGGTGCAGGCAGACTCAGTGGAGGGAGATTTGTGCAGCATATTTGGAAAGTACAGAATCGCAGTATATATAAAATAATATACAACGTGGTTGGAGGGAAGCTTCAGAATGGAAAATATGTTTTTATTGACTGCTGATCAGTTAAGACATAATGCATACATTTTATTTTGTAATAATCCATTTTTTCCTCATTTCTCATTGTAAAGATTTAAGTAGTATAGTTTAAAGATTAGGATTTGAAGGGGGGAATTCTCCTTAAAGGGGTTGTAAAGGATTTTTTTCCCCCCTAAATAGCTTCCTTTACCTTAGTGCAGTCCTCCTTCACTTACCTCATCCTTCCATTTTGCTTTTAAATGTCCTTATTTCTTCTGAGAAATCCTCACTTCCTGTTCTTCTGTCTGTAACTCACCACCGTAATGCGAGGCTTTCTTCCTGGTGTGGAGAAAGCCTCTTGAGGGGGGAGGGGGCGAGCAGGAGTGTCAAAACGCTCTCTACTTTGCAGATAGAGAAAGGAGCTTTGTGTTAGTGGGCGTCCTGACACTCCTGCTCGCCCCCTCCCCCCTCAAGAGGCTTTCTTCACACCAGGAAGAAAGCCTCACATTACGATAGTGAGTTACAGACCGAAGAATAGGAAGTGAGGATTTCTCAGAAGAAATAAGGACATTTAAAAGCAAAATCGGAGGAGGAGGTAAGTGAAGGAGGACTGCACTAAGGTAAATGAAGCTATTTAGGGGGGAAAAAAATCCTTTACAACCCCTTTAAATCTCTACCATGTGGATTATAACCCTTTTTATAGTGACCAATTTGTAAAAGGTTGAAATACAAATGTTGCCATTTCCTTATCTTTTCTTTTTTTCTTTTTTTCTTTTTTACATTTTCTCCCATTCTGTTAATAAAAAGCTATTTTACATTTGTTGTAACAGAAGTGATACAACTACTCTGGCAGTTCAGGCTCATTTACACTTGCATCCCCTCATTGCCACCCCATGACACCCATTTTGATCCTTGAAAGTGTGCAGCACCAGGTGCAAGGCGGTTGACGAATGGCCCGTTCATGCTTGATGGCAGTAATGCCTGCCAAATGCATGCTGTTGTGTAATATTTGCTGCAAAGCACCACTACCACGGCAGTGTGTACCAACATGGCTGCTGGTTAGTTCACATCATATTCCTGATATGTGCCTTTTGTACCGTGTATGAAAAAGTATCCTGTTCTCTTTGCATTGCTTCTTTTTGTTGAAATCCCTGGTGTTCCTGCTAGTCCTCTTGCTTTCCTATTAAACATTAACCACACTAAACAGGAGAGCACACTGTGGTCAGTTTTCTAGCTATGCTGGGAACTCTGTGTACTCTCCTCCAATGATCAGACTTGTTCTGACATGCCCCTGCTGCACAGCCATTTACTGGGAAGCTCAGTGTGCTGCTGCTTCTCCTCTCCCAGCTGTTATGCAGCCGAGATCAGGGGATTGTGATCATTTATAAAAACTGAAAAAAGGGTATTTATAATGTTTTTATTTATTTTTAATAAATTTATTTAAATCTTTTCCAAAAAGTTCCATAACATATTAATCAATATTTGTTGATATGCTAATGACATATCACTTTTACCTACTCCTTTTTTTTTTTATATATCTATACAAAGGGGGTTATTTACTAAAGGCAAATCCACTGCAAGTGCTCTTGGAAGTGCAGTCGCTGTAGATCCGAGGGGGACATGCAAGGAAAATAAAAAACAGCATTTTAGCTTGCACATGATTGGATGATAAAATCAGCAGAGCTTCCCCTCATTTAAGAGCACAGAAATACAGCAATCTACAGTGACTGCACTTACAAGCATACCTCCCAACATTTGGAGATGGGAATGAGGGACACCTACTAGCAAATGTATGTAGGCATAGGACACACCCCCTGCCCCACACGCTTTAAAGGAGAATTAACCCAAAAAAAAGGTTAATGAAAGGGCTGTTTTTTTTTTTTTTACCACTATTTTTCTATAATATTGGCTTTTAAAATTTACAAATGCAGCAATTTAGAAATTGGATGAGAGGTTTAGAAACGGG
This sequence comes from Rana kukunoris, assembly GCA_029574335.1. Lineage (NCBI taxonomy): Eukaryota > Metazoa > Chordata > Amphibia > Anura > Ranidae > Rana > Rana kukunoris. The sequence goes on along the minus strand of CM056049.1, from coordinate 479,015,919 downwards.
AAACACTTTTTGAAAGATTAAAAGTGCATTATATATACAACTATATAGATCAGACTAAAATGAGGGACAAATGAGGAGGAAAGAGGGACAGAGGGAGTTTGCTATAAATCAGGGACAGTCCCTCCAAATCAGAGACCGTTGGGACTGGGAGCTATGCTTACAAGTGCACTTTCAAGTCTACTTGCCTTTAGTAAATAACCCCCAAAATATTTTGCCTTTCATTTCTGTTTGAAACTGAATGGGTTGTTTTACAAGGTGATCGTGTACAATCACTTTAACTTGTGGCTGGGCGGTTGGGGCTGTGGAGGGTGCTTAGCTACCTATTTTTACAACCCCCCTAGTTGCCCCTGTAAATAGGGCCCTGAGGCTGGTACTGGAGCTATTACATAAGCCATTGGTGCTTAAAGCAGAGTTCCACCCAAAAGTGGAACTTCCGCTTAATCCACTCCTTGCCCCCTTACATGCCACATTTGGCATGTAATTTTTTCAGGAGGAGTGGGAATTCCTGTCCCACTTCCTCCTTCCGCCCAGGGACTGCCTAGGCGATACGTCATATCGCCTTTTGGCGGCCCCTCCCTGTAGGCATTCGCCTGGGACACATGACAGGTCCAAGGCGATCGCCTGACCAATCACAGTGCGCAGCGCCGCTCGTGCATGCGCAGTGAGTGCACAGCCGTGAAGCCGAAAGCTGTCACGGCCCGGTGACCACACTAAGAATGAAGATGTCGGCTGGAGGGGGAAGGAGAGGAGCGGAGCTTCGGCCGGCGTGTTGCTGGACCGTGGAGCAGGTGAGTGTATGTTTATTAAAAGCCAACAGCTACACTTTTTGTATCTGGTGACTTTTAATAAACATTAAAAAAGTCTGGAACTCCCCTTTAACCTGTGGCCCTCCAGCTGTTGCAGAACTACAAGACCCATCATGCCTTTGCCTCTGAGAGTCATGTTTGTATCTGTCAGCCTTGCAATACCTCATGGGACTTGTAGTTCTGCAACAGCCGGAGAGCCCCAGGTTGAGCATGTCTGACATAAGCAATGCTAAGCAGGATCTTCCTACATACTTTTAGTGGCAAAGGTTCATCTTAATCCCTTGGTGTGTCTCTCCCTTACCTGCAACCAGGGCTGTCTTAATGAGAGGGCACACCTGGGCACTTCCCAGGGGCCCCAGCTGCATGGGGGGCCCCTGCACTTTCCCCAAAGCAGCTGATCCTTGAGCCCATGCTGCCCTGAAATTGGGGGCCCCATGATAGCACTGACAATGATAGATACACAGGGGAGGCAGTCTGCCTCCTACCTACTTGATGTCTGTTTACCTGCAATGTCATCATTGTAGGGGCCCCAGAGCATTACTTTGCCCAGGGGCCCATGATGCTATTAAGATGGCCCTGCCTGCAACTGCTCTTTTCCATCTACCAGTATATATTGGTCATACATTGTACAATCTGAATGTACAATCTCTTTAGATTTACCCAAACTATATAATAGGAGGATGAACTTAAACAATTTATCCAGCTTTGTATCAACTCAGACAGGCTCTTGTAGGATACACTTTGTAGTTGAAGGTAGATCTGAAAGGGATCAGACTATATAGTCAGCTTTAATAGTAGCAATCAATTGAAAATCATCTGTACTATTCTCCTTCAGAAAAATGAATTGATTAGTTGATATAGGTTACTGCAATTAAGAATTCCCATTTCACCCCAATTATCAATATTGTGATGCATTGGCTTGCATTGTGTAAAGGCAGTTTATTCATTTTTATATGGGCTGTCACCTCATGGCAAATCAATGCAAAACTGGCCAACATAACACAGGTTACATTGTACCTTCACAACACACAGAATTTCCACATCAGTGTGTTAGCTGTGTGCAATGGGGTGTCATTAAAAACGGCATTGCAAAGCAGTGCACGTAGACCAGTGCATGCACAAGCGTAGGACTTTTGTCCGAAGGGCGTTGGCCACGAACTTGGATTGCATACAAACGGCAAAGAATTGTCGGACAACAAAGACGAAACTATGTGGGGGAAGCCCCGCTGAGGAAGTTGCAAAACGTAACACGTACGGGGGTTCAGGAGTCTGAAGACACGTCGCTTGCTGCCGACCTTTTGGAAACATTTAGTTGTCCATACATATCCTGTGAGTTTACTGCCGTTTTTTACTGGCTAAAATGTGAGTAGACTGTGCTTTTATTAACTCCCTACGGTGCATGCGCGAGTCGCGCTGCGCCGGCCGATTGGCTCCCGCTGTGTGCTGGAAACCGAGTGTTCCCAGCACACAATGGGGGGGGGGGGGCGATGGGAGGTGACGACATGCCCGCATTCTGCCCGAGAATGCTGGGTCGGAACCAGGCATGGACTGGCCATAGGGACTACAGGGAGTTTCCCGGTGGGCCGGTGGCTCAGTGGGCCGGTTTCAGTGACAGCCTGTCAAAGTAATGGCTGCGCAGCTCGCTCTCCACTTCATGCAGTGATGTGAGAAGAATGAGGAAAATACAGAGGAGAATAAGTGAAATAATAAAAGAGGTGAGTGAGGACTCCTTTATGTTATGCTACTTATGTTTTTTGCACAGTTGCGTATAGTTTATATACTGTTTTTGTTCTTGTTTGCAAACATAAAGTGGGCCGGCCTGGATAAAGTCCAGGGCCAAATTTTGGTCTCAGTCCATCCCTGGTCGGAACTGGGTGAAAATACCTGTCCTTAGACAGGTATCTGCACTCCCTCCCCCCTGAAAGGTGTCAAATGTGTGACACCGGAGGGGGGAGGGTTCCGATCAGCGCGAGTTCCACTTTAGGGTGGAGCCCCGCTTTAAATAAATGCTTGAGTTTAGCGGAGAGCTCTTAGATCTGCGATTCCTTTTTTCATGTTTGGGTCTGTATGCACCGCTGACCTTTGAGGATCCGAATTGCTACCCTGCTTCCTGGTCTCCTATGCTGAGATACCTGCTCATTTGACCATCTAGTAAAATAGTGGTCTACATGCCAAGGTGAGAGTACCCATCCTTACTGGTGGAGGTATCACTTTAAGTTTTTGGCTTCTCATCGTCACGTGGTGGAGAATTTTAAGATTAGGCTATCTGGATTTCTCTTACATATTTCTGTGGACTTTATTTCATCAATTTAGTATAATTATTCTTCCTATATATTGTTTGTTTCACACACACACACATATATATATATATAGTGCAGAAAATAAGTATTTGAACACCCTGCTATTTTGCAAGTTCTCCCACTTGGAAATCATGGAGGGGTCTGAAATTGTCATCGTAGGTGCATGTCCATAGTGAGAGACATAATCAAAAAGAAAAATTCCAGAAATCACAATTTATGAATTTTTAACTATTTATTTGTATGATACAGCTGCAAAGAAGTATTTGAACACCTGTCTATCAGCTAGAATTCTGACCCTCAAAGACCTGTTAGTCTGCCTTTAAAATGTCCACCTCCACTCCATTTATTATCCTAAATTAGATGCACCTGTTTGAGGTCATTAGCTGCATAAAGACACCTGTCCACCCCATACAATCAGTAAGAATCCAACTACTAACATGGCCAAGACCAAAGAGCTGTCCAAAGACACTAGAGACAAAATTGTACACCTCCACAAGGCTGGAAAGGGCTACGGGGAAATTGCCAAGCAGCTTGGTGAAAAAATGTCCACTGTTGGAGCAATCATTAGAAAATGGAAGAAGCTAAACATGACTGTCAATCTCCCTCGGACTGGGGCTCCATGCAAAATCTCACCTCGTGGGGTCTCATTGATCCTAAGAAAGGTGAGAAATCAGCCCAGGACTACACGGGAGGAGCTGGTCAATGACCTGAAAAGAGCTGGGACCACCGTTTTCAAGGTTACTGTTGGTAATACACTAAGACGTCATGGTTTGAAATCATGCATGGCACGGAAGGTTCCCCTGCTTAAACCAGCACATGTCAAGGCCCGTCTTAAGTTTGCCAATGACCATTTGGATGATCCAGAGGAGTCATGGGAGAAAGTCATGTGGTCAGATGAGACCAAAATAGAACTTTTTGGTCATAATTCCACTAACCGTGTTTGGAGGAAGAAGAATGAGGAGTACCATCCCAAGAACACCATCCCTACTGTGAAGCATGGGGGTGGTAGCATCATGCTTTGGGGGTGTTTTTCTGCACATGGGACAGGGCGACTGCACTGTATTAAGGAGAGGATGACCGGGGCCATGTATTGCGAGATTTTGGGCAACAACCTCCTTCCCTCAGTTAGAGCTTTGAAGATGGGTCGAGGCTGGGTCTTCCAACATGACAATGACCCAAAGCACACAGTGGGCCAAAATCCCTCCTCCAGTGTGTACAAACCTGGTGAAAAACTACAAGAAACGTTTTGACCTCTGTAATTGCAAACAAAGGCTACTGTACCAAATATTAACATTGATTTTCTCAGGTGTTCAAATACTTATTTGCAGCTGTATCATACAAATAAATAGTTAAAAAAATCATACATTGTGATTTCTGGAATTTTTATTTTTGATTATGTCTCTCACAGTGGACATGCACCTACGATGACAATTTCAGACCCCTCCATGATTTCCAAGTGGGAGAACTTGGAACTTCATTTGAATATATTCCTATGGGTTTTGCGCTGCACTGTTTTTTCTTTTATGCACTATCCATTGCTGCACTTTAAAAGGTAGTGTACATGGAGTCATAGTGGCGCTGAATTCCAGTGCTCATTGGGTCCCATGCAATGGAAACTTGTACGGATGGAATATGGAGATTGCCACTGCTGACCTGTCCTTGTAAAATTGCTAGCAGTCACACTGATCCCGTGGCTTCAATACTGTCACTGTCCCAGAACAGGCACGCAGATTCAACGTTTTTAAATTGCATACATGTTTGAGGTCAGTGGTTTAATAGATATTGAAGCAGACAACTCGTATTCATAGAATGAGGACAGTTAAACCTTGAAGGCAGTATAACTGTGTACATGGTTTTATAGACTCAGCAGTGTCTGAACGCCATTCACTCTGCAGTAATTAGAACATGCCACAGCAGAAAAGCAATGCCGAGGAAATACCTTTATCGAGTCTAAACAAAAAAAAAAAAAATCCATAAAAATAAAAGATTAGCTGTGTGCTTGTTGTTTGATGCAGTGTTTACATCCTTCCATATAATGTCACTAGGAGCAAGCACCCACTCCAAGTAAAGGATGGGGAAGACAGGATGATTCCATCCGGCAGTGGTGGCTGGTGCTTCAAATTTTTGGGGGGGCGCAAACAAACAAAAAACAATTGCAGGCTCACTGTGCCCATCAAACGCAGCCACTGTGCCCATCAAATGCAGCCACTGTGCCCATCAAACGCAGCCACTGTGCCATCACGTGTCGCCACTGTGCCATCAGGTGACGCCACTGTGTCATGTCATCAATTGTTGCCACTGTGCCATCAATTGTCGCCACTGTGCCATGCCATCAAACGCAGCCACTGTGCCATGCCATCAAACGCAGCCACTGTGCCATCATTTATCGCCACTGTGCCCATCAATTGTCACCACTGTGCCATGCCATCAAACGCAGCCACTGTGCCACCAATTGTCACCACTGTGCCCATCAATTGTCACCACTGTGCCATGCAAAGCAGCCACTGTGCCATTAAACGCAGCCACTGTGCTATCAATTGTCACCACCAATTGTCACCACTGTGCCCATCAATTTTCACCACTGTGCCCATCAATTGTCACCACTGTGCCCATCAATTGTCACTACTGTGCCATGCCAAGCAGCCACTGTGCCATCAAACGCAGCCACTGTGCCATCAATTGTCACCACTGTGCCAGACCAAATGCAGCCACTGTGCCCATCATTTGTCGCAACTGTGCCCATCATTTGTCGCCACTGTGCCCATCAATTGTCACCACTGTGCAATGCCAAGCAGCCACTGTGCCATCAAACACAGCCACTGTGCCATCAATTGTCACCACTGTGCCATCAATTGTCACCACTGTGCCATGCCAAATGCAGCCACTGTGCCCATCAATTGTTGCCACTGTGCCCATCAATTGTCACCACTGTGCCCATCAATTGTCGCCACTGTGCCCTGTAAAATGCTGCCAGATTGCCCCCCACCTGGCACTTACCTTTCTGGGGTCACCCATCCTCCTTCCACTGTCCCTCAATGTCTTTTCCCGCCCTTAATGACGCTTCAGCCAATAAGGTTACCGGTAACCAGAACCAGTGAACCCGATTGGCTGTGACGCCTGTCAGCCTGTCACAAACCCCGTGCGTCCCCTGGTTAACTATTTGGAAGCCGATTACAGCCCTCAGGCTGTAATCGAAAGGCCTATCAAAGCCGCTGGCTTCGATAGGCAGTTCCAAAGCCAACCAGCTGCCGTTATTCAGATGGCCGGCGCTCACCAGGGGGCCGGCCATCTGACTAGTGGGCGGCAGCGACAATACATAGATTCATGCAATGCATGAATCTATGTATTGTATTCAGTGGCGGTGCAGGAGCGAGAGGGGGCGGCGCTCCTGCGCCCTCTGTGGATGCACCGCCACTGCCACCCGGTCTTCATTATGGATAGCAAACACTACAGTGGTCATATACAATAAAGGCGGTTCAAAATTAACTTCCCTTTTCTTTAAAAAAGTTATAGCATGCTATTTTCGATTTGTTTGATACGTTTTTTGCACATGATACTGTGGAGCTGACATACTAAAAACTGGAGAGTACAACATCTGGTGCAGCTGTGCATGGTAGCCAATCAGCTTCTAACTTTAGCTTGTTCAATTAAAGTGTTACTAAACCCATAGCTCCCAACTGTCCCTGATTTTGAGGGACTGTCCCTGATTTGGAGCAATGTCCCTCTGTCCCTCATTCCTCCTAATGTGTCCCTCATTTTGGTCTAATCTATAGAGTGGTATATAAAATGCACTTTTTATCTTTGAAAAGGTGTTTCCCAGAGCTAAACTTTTCATCCAAATTCTAAATTGCTGCATTTGTACATTTTAAAAGCCAATATAAAGGAACAGTAGTGGTAAAAAAAAATCCTTGTGGATTTAAATAACTTATTTTTTTTGGTTAATTCTCCTTTAAGGGGGTGTGGCAAGGAGCATGTCCTATGCCTACATACGTTTGTTAGTAGGTGTCCCTCATTCCCATCTCAAAATGTTGGGAGGTATGCTAAACCCACAACAGTAAAATCAGTTTGCATATGCAGTAAAGCAAGCTTGTTATACTCACTGTGGAACCTAAGGGGTTAATCCTCTGCATTGTCTAAAAAGGCTGTTTGATCTTGTTTTCTCCCTTTCTTCCACTGTCTTCAATCCATCTGCTGATAGAACAGAGACTTGGAGGCACTCTGCACGTGCTCAGTTTGGTGTGTATTGTTGGTGAGTTTCTTTTTTTGGAAGGGTGCATGTGAACAGCACCCGGCCAATCAGCACTGCCCAGACAGAGGGTCAGGGGTCATACAGCCTCATTGGACAGTCAGAGTAGAATAAAAAACTCCTCCTACAAGCTTTAATCAGTGCTTGGCCGAGCACTAGTAAAAGTCACAAGGCTGCTGATGAGAAAAGGTATTTTGCAGTTTATATTTACAGATAATTGCATTTCCATGTTCTGTGTACTGTGGGAGACCAGATATAGTGAATGCAGGGTCCTGGCTTTAATAAAGCTCTAAAAAATAAAAATCTGGAATCTATGGAGAGCTGCACCAGATTTTACACTCTCTAGTTTTAGTACATCAACCGCTAAGCAACCTAATGCCACGTACACATGACCGTTTTTCGGGATGTAAAAAATTACATTTTTTTTTAATGTCATTAAAAACGATCGTGTGTGGGCTCCAGAGCATTTTTCACGATGTAAAAAATGGGCATTAAAAATTTAGAACATGCTCTAAATTTTGTGGGCTTTGACGTGAAAAAAACGCGCATGCTCAGAAGCAAGTTATGGAGCGCTCGTTCTGGTAAAACTAGCATTTGTAATGGGGTTAGCACATCCATCACGCTGTAACAGACTGAAAAGCGCAAATCGTCTCTCATCAAACTTTTACTAACACGAAATCAGCAAAAGCAGCCCCAAGGGTGGCGCCATCTGAATGGTACTTCCCCTTTAAAGTGCCGTCGCATATGTTGTACGTCACCGCGCTTTGCTAGAGAATGTTTTTTTTCATGATCATGTGTAGGCAAGGCAGGCTTAACAAGAATCGGGTTGAAAAAAAAAATCGTTTTTTTCTAGACCATTAAAAACGGTCGTGTGTACCCGGCATAAGTTTCAGCCCTGCACTGATTTTCTGAATTAGAACAAGTACTTCTAATTATATTACTGCTAATGATAATAGTGATCCATTCTTCCATATTGTGATTTTCATCAGCTGCTGCGCAACATTCCTGGTGATATTAAAATGACTTTAAATCACCTAATATATCTAATCAGCTAGAGTAGCAGTTAATTTATATTAAAACTATATATATGTAATTTGATTACAAACAATACATTATTGCCCTGTTTGGCCATGTGTAGGCGCTGATAATTAACTCTAGTGAACTGGAATGCATGACCCATGTTAATGTTATCCATTGGGATATGCTGATACATTGAGCTACAGATGTTAAAACAGCAATCTGGGATTTAGGCTGTAACATAATGCACCTTTATCTACAAGCCTTATGCCGCGTACACACGGTCGTTTTTTGCGATGAAAAAAAACGTTGTTTTTTAAAACGTCATTTAAATTGATCGTGTGTGGGCAAAACGTCGTTTTTTGTCTTCAAAAAAACGACCAAAAAAAAATTCCAACATGCTTGAATTTTTTGTGTCGTTTTTCAAAACGTCGTTTTTTGTTTCACAAAAAGTCACCGTGTGTAGCACCGTGTGAAACGACGTTTTTCAACCCGCGCATGCCCAGAAGCTAGTTATGAAGCGAGCTTCAATGGAAAAGTGTGGTGAACGTAACCTCGTTTTTTGTGAAAAAAACGATGGTGTGTATGCAACATCGTCTTTGAAAGTGACGTTTCAAAAACGTTGTTTTTTACTTCACAAAAAACGTCGTTTTTTTTTCATCGCAAAAAACGACCGTGTGTACGCGGCATTAGGCTCCCCATATGGTATTATATTTTAGTTACGCAGTTTCTGAAATACACTATTACAGGCGTGTACACATTCTTAAAGTATAGGCGTACAGTAATTGTCTCTAAACTTTAGCTAATCAACCCTCAAGCTAAACTACACTAATCACCCATTTTGTGTAAGTAAAGCCTTGTAAACACGCATTGGTTTCCCACAAATAGAGTCTCTCTCTCTCTCGTCACTGTACTGATGACACTGGCTGGGAAAGGGTAAAACAGATAGGACAATGAAACGGTTAAATATGTGCCTAATCAGTGTTTTGGTGTACTCTACTGCAGGGCTCAAAATTTCAAGCCCTGAGCTACTAGCCAGGCTTCAAGAGTTACTCGCCACCAGTTGCCCCACCTAGTTCATACACTGCCCTGCGCCTAATTGCGCCTGTAAACACGCCCTCGTAGATTAGCTCATGGAATGACACTGTTAAATGTTTTATGCAGAATCAAGTTACACAATTAAATATTACCAACAACAACTTTAACAAAATGGGACAGGGCACTTGGGGCAGACCAGAGGGACAAGGCACTGTAACTGGGTCTCTTCCCTATTCTCTCGCTGTCTCCTCTGCAACTCCCATCCATCCTCTCTCTCTCTCTCTCTCTCCCTCTCCTATTCATCTCATCATCAGGAACCTGTGTGTGCGGCTCCACGCTTGCAAGTCCCCACTTCCCCCTTTTATTCAGGCTGGCAGAGAGGAGAGGAGCTGCAGCACAGTGGGAGGGAGTACAATCCAGCGCCAAGATCCACACAACTGCACAGCCATTGACACCATAGCACAGCGCACACCGACACCGCACAGCACACATTGAGACCAGTCTGTTCACAGTGCTCAGGCTGAACTGTTGGACACTTACATAGAGCACAAGGAGAAGAAATCTGCACAAACTGGAAGGCTGCCACTCTCATGTCAGGGCAACTTTCAGTGAGCGCTTCACTGGAGTGGTAATTTTCGCAAAACTCCACCTCACTCATTACTTCCTGCTCCCTGCTCTCTAGCTACATTGGTCGGGGGGAGGGGGTAGGCTCAGAGAGGTCATACTGTTAGGTCCCATGGCTTAATGAGAATTGTAAGGAGAGCACCTGTGTACTGCTCTATCTGTGCGCGGCTCACCAGACTACTTTTCCTGAGCATGCACCTTTCCTCTTCGGCCGCCAATCGCATCGGGACTCTAAGTGTAGGCACAGATTGGAGGGAGATTGGTCATGCATCCCTGTCATCACTCGCCCCCAGCTTAAATCCACTCGCCAAATGCTAGTAGGCGGGTGGAAATTTTGAGGGCTGCTCTACTGCTTTGCAGGGAAAGAAAATACATAACTTTCATGCTTTTACATTAGGCAAAGCTTTGTCCTTTGTGTCTTCCTGTTATCCATTGGCCTGCACCAACTGATCGGCATCTGCTGTGTATACCCACAGCACAGATGGGTCGCTGGCTGTTTTTTCAGATACCCTGTACTGTGACCGGGTTCCGCACAGGAGTGACGTCACGCGGCTCATAGACGGAGCCCACGGACCCGGAAGGAAGACGGACGAAGATGGATGTGGCCTCCAGTGGGACGACGAGTGCTTTGTTTGCAGGTAAGATTGACTATGACTTTAATTTTGCAGGTCAGGAAAAAAAAAAAAACTTTACTTCCTCTTTATCACTGCCCCCTAATCCTTCTTAACCCCTATGTTGACCAGCCTGTGAAGGAAAGATGTATATCCTTACGTATTTTCAAGATGCTCCAGTCCAGTAACGTGATCCCGCTCCCCTGTGTCAGATAGCAAGGCTGCAGGGAAGATGAGGCAGCGTTGATAACTGACTGACCATTGAAGCCTATGAGTGATGTCATCGTATCAGACATTTATCAGCTGTTCTTGAGCACGCTCCCTTCTCCTCTGTAGCGCCATTGGGCTGACCCAGGGGCTGAAAATAGACAAGTATACAGATCTTTCTTACACAGGTTGGTAGACATAGATGTTAGGAGGAGTGATGGGATGGAAGTTTTATGCCTCGTACACACGACCAGACTTTCCGAGAAAAAAAGTCAGATGGGCTTTTTTCTTTGGAAAGTCTGGCCGTGTGTAGCCTCCATCGGACTTTTTTTGTCGGAGATGCGGCGGACCTTAGATAGAGAGCCTGTCCTCTTTTTGTCCGTAGGACTTCCGACGGGGGGTTGCAACGGACTTTTTCATGGTCAAAAGTCCGATCGTGTGTACGAGACATTAGGAGAAGTTAGGGTTAATCCCAGAATTCCACTTTAACACAATAATACGGGTCTTTATTTCAGCTATGTGGTTGCTATTTTTAAAACAATTTCAGATGAAAATAATTGTAATTTTTTTAAAATAAGGACGCTTATACTGAGTTTTTATCTTTGTGATCTTGGGTTGTTCTGCTGGAAAAAAAAATAAAAATTCAGTCTACTCTGCTGCTGTTCAAATACAAATTTAGTTACTTACTAGTGCCGATCTTGCAGCCGCCACGATCGTGATTTGCCAAGAAAGAATATTTTATAAAACGTTGTGATGGACATTGCCATCTTCTTTGTGGGCACTTTGAATCCCTTCTGTATGTCTTCCGGGATGCGGCGATGGGGGAATATGTATACGCCCCCATCACATGACGCGCTTTGCGGGTCGTGTGACCCGCTCCCTGCGTCACGTGACAGCACGGCTAGCACGAGACTGGCTAGTTCTGTCGATGTGCTGTGATTGGCCCGCACGTCACTGCATGGAGGCCTGACAATCGGCGCCCACAATGCACAGCGCCGTCGGGCAAAATAGCTACACGCCCACTCCCCGCAGGGATGGAAACCCGGAAGCACAGGATATTACAGGTAAGGGAGCATTGAAAAAAAAAAACTTCAACGCTATGTTTCTTAGATGGGCTTGAGGTTAAGGATGCTGTAAAGTTGATTTTGAGGGTGAACCTCCGCTTTAAAAGCAATGCTCCCCAGGAGAAGTGGTGGCATAACAACATTCATATAGACACATAAGTCTGCCATGGGGTACTGTGGCAATGGGATATTGCTAAATACCACCTCCTTTGGGCACAGTCTCTCTTTGTTGATCTAAGCTTATTTGTGTACATTCAATGTAGTCAGAATATCACGGTTCGCAAATTCTGCCATTCATGTCTCTGTTTCCCCAATCTCCTGGTAATTTTACTATTTGCAGACAGGGGAAGAAAATTGAGCATATCATAATGGGTCCCAACTCTGAAGATACTGTAGATATCCCTACATTTATCAAATTCTTGTTATCTCACAAAAGGTCTTTTGACTCTACCAGTCTCAACGAATATTGAGTAATTACAGAAATATGAAGATTAGTTTCAGCTTGATGTGATTACAAAAATAATTAAATGTACCTTTGAATATCATGAGCATACAAGTCTAGTCCTTTAATATTAGGATTAGAGTTAATTTTACTATTTGCAGACAGGGGGAAGAAAATTGAGCATATCATAATGGGTCCCAACTCTGAAGATACTGTAGATTTCTCTACATTTATCGAATTCTTCTTGTCTCACGAAAGAGCTCTGGTCTCAAACAATATTAAGCAATTACAGGAATATGAAGATTACTTTCGACTTGATGCGATTACAAAAAAAAATAAAAAATGAAAACGTACCTTTGAATATCATGAGCATATAAGTCTAGTCCTTTAATATTAGGATTAGAGTAATATTTAACTACTATTGTACTTTTACAAATACTACATTTGATAATATAGAAAGAGACAAAATTGTAAAGGGAACGGAAAAGTGTTTTACAGTACACATAGTAGAGTCAAGGCACAATAACGCGTTTCTTACCTCCATGGGTGTAGTGTTTGCAGGGGACTGTTGGGGCTGCAGGGACTACAGGGACTTAGCAGAGTCGGACTTTGGCTGTTCGGAGATAAACTGTAAAGGAAGAGCAAGTTCAACACCTGGAGCTCTTCACACTGTACATTACAGTCGTATGGACAAAAAATGCAAAGCTGAATTCTACAATGATCTAAAAACATACAAGGCAAACTCAATGGCATTGGAGTTCAAATAAGGTTGCAGATACACTTAAGACTACACGTTAACTTACAAAGTGTAATGTCAGTTGATTTGTGAGGAACAGTAGACATTTAGCCAACATTTAAACCGATCTCAGTGAATACTGACTGTTCCACGATATTTGTACCTTATAGTCAAACAACAAAAATGTATTCACTCGAAGAATTAATACAAAATGAGCAGATTGGCAATGTTTCTTTGTGCACTGAATTAATAAGCTGTATGTCATCTATGAGTCAGATCGGGACACATATGTTCGTAGACAAAAACCAGCAGATTGAGTTCAAGTCCTTCAAATACTTTCAGAGAATAATGCTGACTCTTGTTTTAACATTGAGAAAGCTTATGTGTTTGTTGGCAGGTAGAACCTTTTGGGTCATTTCCTGGTATAGATGCCTCTTTTGGTCTATAAAAGGTTTGGGTGGAGTTTTCTCAAGGTCTTTTGCCAAGTGAAGACAATGGGGAGGACTATGGAGGCTTCGGTCCTGTTTAGAACATGAGCAGCATTGCCATAAAACTGAAGTATACCACAGCACTCCTCTAGACTGTATGCAAGCTATGTAAAGTCTAAAGTACCACTCAGAAGCTATAAAATGTAAGGCCTCTTGTTTATCCAGAAGTCTAGACTGTTTATCTATTTCTACACTTGATATGACTGTGGTCTCAGAAAGGTGAAATACTGTGTTATTGTAGAGTTGAAATTCAGTTAAAGTGGTTAAAAATTACACTGAGATTAAACAAAGTCCCCTATAGAAGTTGTACCTGTTTATTTGCAGCCATTTGTCCTGTAAAACTCAGAGATAAAAACATTTTTTTCGCAGACCCACAAAGCAGGGGGCAGGAAGATGAAGTTGCACAGTTTACATCTCAGTAAGAAGAGCTTTGTAAAAAAGACACACTCTCCTCACAGCACATAACAACAATGCAGAACTGAGGATATGAATATCAGACTGTGTGTTGGAGCTCTCCTGCCTCTCACCTTTTTTTATCTCTAGGTGTCAGGAAAAATTGTAAGAAGTGACTGACTCATGTGGATAGCAAATGGATGAGGCGGCAGAGAGAAATGACATTCAGTGCTTTGGATAGAGGATTGAAAACACTATAGAAATACAATATGTGCTTTGTTTGTATTTCATATTTACAACCACTGCAAACACGGCCGGCCACAGAGCGGTGATGGTTAGGGGAACATAGTCACCCTCTTTAGAGATGATTCACCTGAAAGATGACCCTGACAGGTTGCATACATCAGGTGACTTGGGCCCTGAGTGTCTGTATTGACTTTAGGAGGGCATTTCTTCCCATGTGAGTGTTTTTTCTGTAGGAGTGTTCAGAAGTTGAACAGTGCAGTTTAACTAAGCCAGGGTAACTAAAGCAGCTAGAAAATACAACAAAGTACTATTCTACACTTTGGACTGACTGCAGGCAAACCAACAGTTTCAAAAGCATATTTTACAAGTCCGATTCCTACTCCCTTCACCCACTAATATGCCCCCTATACTCTTCCTTCTCATATTAGTATACTCTGTTCATAAATTCTTTTTGTTTTACTTTTTTTCTCCACCCCAAAGCTAGTACATATCACCCTCACTGTTACTCTCTCCGTACTACTGTTCTCATCATCCCTTTAGTAGTTCTAAAGTCAGAAGGTTTTCTAAATCTTAATGCATTCTACGCTGCTGTCAAAGTCAGTAAGCCAATGAGGAGAGGGAGGGGGCAGGGTAGAGTCGCAGCTCTGTGTCTAAATGGACATACAGAGCAGCGGCTCAGTTTAGGTGTCCCCATATTAAGCTGATTGGGGAGGGGCCAGGAGCGCTGGGGAGGGACCCGAGAGGAATAAAATGTGTGCTAAATACCGCGCTGTCCAAAGAAGGGGGGAAGCTATCAGCACCGCAAATGACAATTGCAAAAAGTAGAAGTGGGAAAAGTGTTGGTGCGGAGCTAGTGACAATTTAAAATTTAAATGGGTGATCTAAAGTGCATAGATAATCTGATACACATCTAAATATAATCAAAGTTAGAATAATTGTGAAGATATCAAACTAATTAGGCCTAGGGAAAGGGATGCAAAATTGGATTGCAAGCTTGTATTCATGCCCGACGGCAAGAGTGAAGATAAATTAAGTGATGTCTGATCCCTTTCCAATAAGGAACGGAACAAGACAAGGATGCCCACTTTAGCCTTTTATCTTCACTCTTGTTCTTGAACCTTTTTTGAGAACTATACGGGCGAATACGGATATCAGAGGTATCCGGATAAAAGGAGACGAATACAAGGTTGCGGCATTTGCAGATGACCTATTGTTCTCGTTAACGACACCAGGTCTATCCTTGCCAGTCTTGTTAAGGGAGATAAAGGAATTCAACTTCAAGGTGAACTATAGTAAATCAGGGGCGATGGGTGTGGAGGTTAATGAACATATGCAGCGGCTATTGGCAGCAAAGTTCCCCTTCAAATGGACAGGTTCTCATATATGTTATTTGGTAACTAAGACATCGAAAAATTTAAATAGAATTTTTGAATTGAATTTTACTCCATTAATAAGACTGATCAAAGCCGACTTCCAGAGATGGGATAAAGAGATCTTTACTTGGTTTGGGAGAATCAATATTATCAAAATGAACGTAATGCCGAGATTGCTTTATTTATTTCAGACCCTACCTGTAAAGATCCCTCTTGGATTTTTGAGAGATTTAAGATCTAGATTTGTTAAGTTCATTTGGGCAGGAAAACCAGCGAAAATAATGAGGAAAACTTGACTTTACCGAAAGAGAGGGGAGGAGTAGGATTTCCAGACCCAATGAGATATCATGATGCTTGCCATATGGCAAGGGTGGCAGAGTGGTGCATCCATCAGAAGGATAAACCATGGATTCATATAGAACAAAAAATAACGAACATTCCTTTGGAGGGTATGGCGTTGATTCTAGAGGCAGACATCCCACAAGAGGTGAAGAAACACCCCACAGTGGGAGCCACGATACGAGCCATAAAAAGGATGTTTAGAAAAACTAAAATTTTGAAATATCCAAGCCCATTATCACCGGTACTCGGGAACCCGAGATTTGAACTAGGCCTTACAGATTTTCATTTTAATAATCTAAGATGATTAGGACTGAGCAGACTCACTTTACGAGTGGTAGTCAAAGATGGGATGTTGGGGAAAGTGAAGAGAGAGTCAGGAGGGAATTGGATCCAATGAGACAAATACAATTGAAAGCTGCTATTCGAGCAATGAGAGTACAAGGGGAGGCGACTCGAGGACTATCAGACTTTGAAGAAGTATGCTATAAGGGAGAACCAGTGAGACACGGCCTATCATATATGTATAGTCTTTTAGTAGAGTCAAAGGCCCCACAAGACTTAGCATTTATTCAAGCTTGGGAAAGAGACTTGGGGATTACATTCTCGGAGACTTAGAAAACTAAAATCTTCAGGTTTACACATAAGGCCTCGCTAGCCACTAGATACCAAGAGGGTGGATATAAAATCCTAACTAGATGGTATAGGACTCCGGTAGCATTAAAGCGGATATTTCCTCAAGTATCAGATCAGTGCTGGCGATGCGGGGAAGTGTGCGGTACCATGGTACACCTATTCTGGGAGTGCTCTAAACTGAAGGAATTTTGGGAAATGGTAGCTGATACAGTAAATGAAATTACTGAGGTGAATCTGGGAGGTAATCCGGCAGCATTTCTGCTGAATGATTTTCCAATCTCTATGGTAAAATATAAAACCTCTCTGCTCAGGCATTTACTTACAGCAGCAAGGGCTTGTATCCCATTCTTGTGGAAAAACACGAGTCAAGACAAGACAACAATGGCTGGGCAGAGTAACGGAAATCCAGCAGATGGAATACTTGACAATGAGAATGAGAGAACAGGAGGAGAAATATAGACAAGTGTGGGCGCCATATATTAGTTATAAAGAACAGAATCCTTGAGGCGGGGGAGGGGGAGAGACATAAACCCCTTTTTTTTCTCTCCTTGTTTGCTTTTTGGGTGATAACCAGGGGTTGTGCCTGGTGGAGGGGGTTTGGGGGTAACTATAATGGTATGGTTAACAATATACAGAGAATTAAGATTACGGTGTAATTTAAGAGAAGGAGATGTCTGTATATACTAAGCTGTACCTATTGTTTTTCCTCGATATGGAATATGAAGAAATGGTAAAATAAAGAATAAAAAAAAATAAAAAAAAAGATATCAAACTAACAATATACATGTGCAGTATTGAAATAATAACAGGCGATTAGACCAATGTATACTATACATATAAAATGCAATGATATTGGGTAATTAAACCAGTGTATGCCATACATATACAATGCAGTGATGTCAGGTGATTAAACCAATTAATACCATACACATAATGCAGTGAACAACTTATTATAAACTCAAAAGCAATAATAAGGAAAATTAATAAAGAAAAAGTCCACTGAGTGAGAGAGTGTTTGATAAAAAGGAAATGTCCAAAAACATATGTATCTTGATGCCCCAAATGGACATTTTCAAGCCACCGCTGAACGTGCATGAAAAGGGAGAGATGGAGCACTGCCACCAATAACACTAAGGCTACCTGGAAAGTGTGGATTCAATAGGACATACGCCCCATGAATCAAACAGACTCGTCAGTGATTCTTCACCAAAGATAATAGGGCACGGATGGATATAGGCATTGATGGATAAAAAAATCTTCTCACAAGGACCACCAGTCAACAAGAAAGGAAGCTCCAAGATATATAAAACGTCATGTGGATTCAAACATATAGGGCCAAAAAATTATTAAAAAAACGCACATAGCGTTTCATCCACATTATTAATAAAAATGAAAGATTTACACTCACATTTGGAAGAGGTAAAACAAGCGCCTGATAATTAATATAATGACGCAATGGGAACAGCAGGCTCGACCCGACGCGTTTCATCCACAAAGATATCGTCTGGGGTCCCGAGAGGAGGAGGATCTGGACTGCTCTGTGCAAAATCACTGCACAGAGCAGGTAAATATGACATGTTTTTTTTTTTTTTTTTTTTAACAAAAAGACCCGAGATTTTAATCTCACTATAACCCACATGCTGACCCAAACTCTAGGACATAGAGGTATGTGCACTCATATACATCCCACCCCCATCTTAATTTTCTCACCCTCCTAATCTCTGGGATTATTTCTCCTAATCCTGGTCCTCCTGTATCTCACTCCCACATACGCCACCCTTCTTCTTTAGGCAATAGGCGCAATCCATTCAGTTTAATCTTGATCCCCATGCTTCCAAAAGCCACCTCCCTTCTCATGTGCCCTCTGGAATGCCCGCTCTGTCTGTAACAAGCTCACCTCTGTCAAGACCTTTTTGTCTTCCACTCCCTTAACCTTCTTGAAATTACAAAAACCTGGCTTCAAGCATCTGCCTCTTCCACCACCCTCTCCCATGGTGGCCTCCACTGGACTCACTCGCCCAGAACTAATGGTTGGAAAAAGAGGTGAAGTTGGCTTTCAAGTCCTTCCTAGTCCTCCCTCTCTTTTCTTCTCCTCGTTTGAGACTCGCTGTATTCATCTGTTTTCTTTAATTTTTCTAAGGATTGCATTTATCTAGACCAGTGTCATGCTTCCTTGACGACTTCTCTGCCTGGCTAACCCTTTTTCTCTCCTCTACCCACCATCATGCTTGGTGATTTTAACAGTCTGGTTTCATCTAAACTTTTCAATTTAACCTCTTCTTTTGACCCGACACAGGGGACACAGTCCTCCACCCACGCTGATGGTAACACCCTTGACCTTGTTGTCTCCCATCTTTGCACTCCTGGCAACCTCACCAACACCCCCTTTCCTCTCTCTGATCGCAACCTTATCACTTTATAGTGTCCTTGTCTTTAACCATCTATCTCTCCAAGCAGAAAACAATTACCCCTAGAAACCTTTGCAACTGTAATCCTTCTCTTTTCTACTCTGTACTGACCACCTCTGACAAAATCATACCCCTGTCCTGCCCTGACTTGGCCACTACACAAAGTATCAGGCCACGACCATTACAACCATGGCAGACTGAGAGCACCAGATAAATTAAGAAACATGGAGCCCTTTCACACTGCCAGCGCCCAAGTGTCAGTTGTTAAACACTGCTTGTTTTAGCGGCGCTTTACCGTAGTTTTTGTGGCACTTTTCGGGCGTTAGCGGGGCACTTTTAACACTGCAAGCGGTCGAATAAAGGGTTAAAATCGCAAAGCGCTGCGGCCGAGGGGGTTTACAGGTGCTTCAGTGTCACTGCCGATTGATTTCAATGGGCAGGGTCACTTTAGGAGTATACACCGCTCCTAAAGCGCCTCAAAGAAGCTGCTTGCAGGACTTTTTTTTATGTCCTGCCAGTGCAGCGCCCCATTGTAAAAGCACTCTGGCTTTCACACTGGGATCGCAGATAAGGCTTTTTTCTAGCACATTACAGCTAAAGCTCCTAAAAAACGCTTCCATTGTGAAAAGGGCCATAGACATGCACTGGAGCTATTGTAGTGTGAAACCAAATCCCAGCAAGCATTCACCTTATATAAATCTGCCTTCTTAAAATACAATTCTTCCCTCCATGTTGCCCAACAAGCCTACTTTGTCATTTTCATCCAGTTCTCGTCATCTATTCTCTACTTTTAACTCCCTACTTTCTCCACTACCACCTCCACCCAGTAACTCACTCACTGCTCAGGAGGTTGACAATCACTGCAAAAACAATACTTATGCAAATACTTCACATATCCACTTCACAGACACCTACCCACTTAACATACCCACTTTCCTCTTTTGACCTTGCTGCTACCGAAGAGTTTGCTATTATTTTCTCAGAAGCTCACCTTACCACCTGTCTGCTGGACCTAGTTTCCTCACAACTACTACAGTCACCCTCTTCATCTATCCTATGCTCCCTCACTCACATCTTCAATCTCTCCCTCTCTACTGGCACCTTCCCCTCCCCTCTAAAACAAACACTGATCACCACCATACTTAAAAAGCCATCACTGGACCCCACCGGCAAAACGTAAGACTCGTCTCCTTGCTCTTGTTTACCTCTAAACTTTTAGAATGCTTACTCTACAACTGTCTAAACTCCTACCTCACTGACAACAATCTTCTTGACCTCTTACAGTATGGCTTTTGCTTATTATACTCCACTGAAACTGCCCTACTAAAATTCACCAATGAGTTACTAAGTGCTAAAACCAATGTCCACTACTCCGTACTCATACTACTAGACCTCTTTGCTGCCTTTTATTCTGTTGACCATCTGTTGACCATCCCCTCCTCCTCAAAACACTCCACTCTCTTGTCCTTCAAGAGTCTGCTCTCTCCTGGTTCCCCTCTTGACTATCACAGCTCTCCTTCCAAAAACGCTGTCTCCTCCTCTCCACCTCCTCTTTCTGTCCCCCAGAGTTCTGTCCTTGGACCACTCCTCGTACACCTCCTCCCTTCATCACTTGATAAACTCCCATGGTTCCATCTCTACACCAATGACACTCAAATCTAGCTCTCTACTTCTCACCTCACTCCTTGAGTCTTCTCTCACATTACAAATTTATTAACTGACATATCAGCATGAATGTGCCACCACTTCTTCAAACTCAATCTTTCTAAAACTAAGCTCATAATATTCCCCCCTGCCCATATCCCCTCCCTTGACTTATTTATTAATATAAATTATACAACTATCAGTTCCTCCCCTCATACCAGGGTACTAAATGTAATCCTGGACTCTGACCTGTCTTTTCAGCCCCAAATCCAATCACGCTTCAAATCTTGAAGACTTCACCTCCATAACATCTCCAAAATACTCCCCTTTTTAACCATTGAAACAACTAAGCAACTTATTCACTCCCTTGTTATCTCTTGCCCAGGGGCGGACTGACCATTGAGGCACTCGGGCACTGCCCGAGGGCCCCATGCCACTGGGGGGCCCCATCAGGGTTGCCAGCCTCAGTAAAACCAGGGACAGTATGTAAAAATCTGTGTTTTTTTTTTTACATCTGTCCCTGATATGCTCAAAACCGACATGCTTTTGATGTGAAAATCCCGAGATTTTAGCTGCCCTGCCTCTGCACTGCCTCCTGGCGTGTGGCCATCTGTAAGCCCAGGGGCCCCATTATCTTCTATTGCCCGGGGGCCCCATGAGTTGTCAGTCCGCCCCTGCTCTTGCCTTGACTATTGTAACCCTCTCCTCATAGAATTTCCTCTTCGCAGGCTATCCTTTTTTAAGTCTATCATGAATGCTGCTGCCAGACTCATCTACCTTACCGTTCAGTGTCCACCACCCCTCTATGCCAGTCCCTCCACTGGATTCCTATTGCCCAACTAATAAAGTTCAACACATGAACAATAACATACAAAGACTTTTACAACTTTTCCCCGAGCTTAATCAACAATCTTGTCTCCAAATATCTCTCCGTTCCTCCCAAGACCTCCTGCTCTTTAACTCCCTTGTCTCCTCCTCCCATGCTCAAATCCAGGACATCTCCAGAGCCTCTCGCATCCTCTGGAACTCCCTACCCCAATCTGTCCAGCTATCGCCTACTCTTTCCAATTTTAGGTAATCCCTAAAAGATTATCTCTTCAGGCAACCTTATTCTGCTTTCAGCTAATAACCAAATTTCTTATTTTTTCCATCAGTTTATCTCTCACAGTTATTACCTTATGTTTCACCAGTCCCTCCCTATTAGATTGTAAGCTTCCAGGAGCAGGGCCCTTCTAACCCTCTTTTATTGATTTATTTTGCTGCTGTATTGTCTCACTTTATATTGTAGGCCTATAGGCTACATCCATGCACGTGTTAGTGTAAGTTTGGTAGAGGAGATGCCCAAAGCTCTGTACAATGGGTGAGATACCCTGCTGCATGTGCCCCATGTATATGGTGTGCATGGTATGCAAGGTGGACCCTCCCACATGTTTGTGTGAAAGACATTCTTGCACACAAGAGACATACTGCACAATGCATTCAATATCTTCAGCTTTAGACTAGTAACTTTAGACTTTGGGGTGTGCCAGCTGTGCGGCCACACAGGGCGCCATGGGCAACAGGGGCACCGTGTGGCCATCCAGAGGTGTACTAAGGGGGAAGCGCCGCGGATTTAGGCAAAGGTACACTGGCACAGGCAGGGAGAGGCGAGCTAGCTACAGTGGTAAGGGTAAGGGGGTGTGCAAATTGAATTTGGCAAATGATTTAATCAAACATGATGATGATGTTCAGAGATGAAACAATGGTCTAACGTAGAAAAGACTTGTACCCTAAAGTACAATATATTGCAATATATACTGCAATATATTAGATTGTTGTTCTTGGATTTAGATACTCTTTAAAGTTATCTTGTTCTTTAGTACAATATCAGATGTGCATGTTTGCAAACTAAGATTCATGTCAATGTTGAACTGATCAATGGTCTATCAGTTCAAGGTGGGATTTTTTTTTTTTTACTAGATGTTGCTAAGAAATAAATTGTTTTCTCCCACGTTTGTCTGATACAAGGTTAGTAATCTCCAATGAGCTGACATAGCATTTGTCACCTCAGCAGGGAAATCATGGCAAGAGTGGATAAAAGCAATCTGCAGATTTACCCTATATGGTACCAACTATAAATTGGGTATCAGCCATGTTTATCACCCATGGTGGTTCATCCCATATTAGATGCCAATACTATTTTTATTTTTACCCAGCATGCCATTGTGGTTTTTAGAAGGTGATTTTCCCACTGTGTACTCACAAAACATAATGAGGTTGATTTACTAAGGGCAAATCCACTTTGCACTACAAGTGCACGTGGAAACTCAGTCGCTGGAGATCTGAGGGGAAGATCACAAATGAGGGGAAGCTCTGCTGATTTTATCATTCAATCATGTACAAGCAAAAATGCTGTTTTTTTCCTCCTTGCATGTCCCCCTCAGATCTACAGTGACTGCACTTCTAAGTGCACTTGTGGTACACAGTGGATTTACCTTTAGGAAATGAACCCTTATGTATGGATCACTGTCTGCAACTTAAAGCCAATAGTTTGACTCACCTAAAACAAAAACAAAAAATATGCTTTTAAGCACAAAAAGCACAAGATTGCATGTTACCTTTATTCAGTTATCGGATGCTTAAATACCAGATATTACATTATGCTAGAAGAGAGGGAAGTGGCTATGTCCCTTTGAGTCATTTTCTAGGTTTGTAATTAGATTTCTCCCCGTTCAGGTCTATTTACAACATAGACTATTCAAGCCATTTGTAAAAAATCTGTAAATCTGTGTACAAAAAAGCTGCTGGTAAATATAAAATTTTATAATGCA
This sequence comes from Rana kukunoris, assembly GCA_029574335.1. Lineage (NCBI taxonomy): Eukaryota > Metazoa > Chordata > Amphibia > Anura > Ranidae > Rana > Rana kukunoris. Next base: position 478,992,491 of record CM056049.1, on the reverse strand, counting down.
TTTTTACCTAACCAATAAAAAAAGTTAGCATTAATATTGTTGTCCTGATTATTGTAAATTAAGAAAATATATATACTCATCAACCATCTCCAATGGATTTAGAGCATGGAAAAGCAAAAACGAAATCTAGTGTTCTCAGTTTCCATAAGATTTATTATAAAAAGAAAAAAATAGCACTTACAAACAAGGCACTGTTCCACAGCACCAGGGATTCACAGTGTGTAAGTCTATCTGTACTCCACGAGACACAGGGCCAGATTCACAGAGCCATTACGCCTGTCTAACTGGTGTTAGCCTGGAGTAATTTCAAATTACGCGCGTTTTTTAGCTAGTCGAAAACCTCAAACCATGAATAGACGGCTGCGGGCTTCAATTCGACTGGATTACGTGTTCGTACGCCTTCAGATCTATGCTGCAATAAAATTGCGGCCACTGGGTGGACTTCCCGTCGTTTTCCGCATCGGGGTATGCTAATGAGCTTTTGTCGGCGATCCCAGAAATTACGATCTTCAATCGCAATCTCTTACGGCACCTTTAGTCATCTTTTTTCTACGTAACACTATACCAGCTTTTTGCTGGTCTAATATTAGACAGCCCATGTTAAGTATGGCCGTCGTTCCCGTGTCGAATTTCTACGTTTTCCGACGTCTTTTATTATTTTTTACGTAAGTCGTCCGGGAATAAGAATGTTCGTAAACGACGCTACTCAAACAACGAATGACGTAACGACGTGATTTTGCGCAATGCACGGCGGGAAATTTCTGAACGGAGCATGCGCAGTTCGATCGCCACGGGGACGCGCTTAACTTTAATGCTTCACGCCCCCCAATCGCGTATTTCGATTACGCAGCGAGAAATAGACTACGCCGCCGTATCGTACGGGCAAAAATCTACCAGGATTCGGTGTAGAGCCTGGTGAAATACGGCAACGTAGAGTATTTCGATTACGCAGCGCAATATTAAGTGTATCTGAATCTGGCCCATAGTGTATAGGACGCCGGTGACGTCACGATCTTCTATCACGTGTTTTGTACGCTTTACGTCCCAAGGGGGGCGGGACCGCTGAAGAAGTCTCCCCCCCTTGGGACGTAACACCTACGGAACACGTGATCGAAGATCGTGACGTCACCCGCGTCCTATACACTGTCTCGTGGAGTACAGATAGACTGCAGATTGTTTACACGCTGTGAATCCCTGGTGCTTTGCAACAGTGCCTTGTTTGCCGTATTTATCGGCGGATACCGCTCACTTTCTTCCCCTTAAAATAAGGGGAACATCGTGGGTGCGTGATATACGCCGATACCTGCTTCCCGCGCTCAGTTTGAACTGAGCCGCCGACATATACCGAGTGCAGTACACTCGGGTACATTCGGTCAGGCTCGGCTTCGCTCGTGCTCATGCATAAACGTCACAGAGCACACTCGGTATATGTCGGAGGAGGCGTTCAAACTCGAGACAGCGCTGGAGAAGCCGGGAGGACACCACTGGAGCCGAAGACAGACACCGGACAAGGCCGCCGATGGACCCGCGCAAGACACCAAAACTGTAAGTACTAAAATGTTTTTTTTTTACAGGAATTTTGGGTCCACATTAGGGGTGCGTGCTATACGCCGGAGCGCGCAGTACCCCGATAAATACGCTAAGTGCTATTTTTATCCTTTTATAATCTTATGGAAACGGAGAGCACTAGATTTCGTTTTTGCTTTTCCATGCTCTAAATTCATTGGAGATGGTTGATGAGTCTATCCATGATCCAGCAAGTCATTGGCATAGTATCCTCCTCATTCTGAATTTCTGGCTTTATCATCCCATTGAGGGAACCGCTTATGAGACCTGACTGATTCATTCAGGGGTCCATGAGCTAAGGTGAGCTGCTATAATTACCATTGGTGGGGGTTGTCACTAAGGTCACTTGATTGTCATCTATTTCACTGTGGACACTTGCTGGTATATGCTCATCACCTCCCTATTTGTGAAGAATTATAAGAAAAACATGGACTATTCTTACGCAATAATTCTACCACTATAGATGTTTTTGCTCTGCACTGCTGTTTTATATTTTATGATTAGGGATTTGATATTTTGACCCTCGGTGTTCTAGCTGCTGTATTTTAGTTTTTATTTACGCTGGTTGATTTACTATTTAAAAGTAATTAAATGTTCAACATCTATTTTTTATTTTAGCTCAATTATTAGAAAAAAGTAAAAATAAAAGTAAACCAGACAGCACTCGGGTGTATGCTGGTTGTACATTTTGGTTAATCACTTGGGTTGTTTTTAGGATTTAAATTATTCCTTAATAAATTAATGATAAAAATTCCACTTCATCCAGCATTTTGGTTTCCATGTTCTTATTTATGGCAATAGAGAATTCCACAATTTGATTGTGTTTCTTGTGCCAGTGATCAAAAGATTTCCCACAAGGCATTTTTGGATGGTAACTGATGACAATACAAATTAGAGCGTAAATGATTTCAAAAGCTACTAGTATAAACATTCAGTTTTGCACAGTTGGGAAAAAAATAGCAATCAGCTCTCCTTCCCAGAAGTGTAGGACAGGGAATGTCTGCCATAGTCATGTCTACACATACACACATGTTCCAATGCTTTGATCAGCCAAATATTTTTTTATGCCTGTAGCTACCTTAAAGGGGAGTTCCACCCACAATTTCACTTTTTAAATATAAATACCCCTGTAATACACAAGCCTAATGTATTCTAGTAAAGTTAGTCTGTAAACTAAGGTCCGTTTTGTTAGGGTGTTACAGCATTTAGATAGTTTATAATCTAGAAATAGACCGTGGCCATCTTAAGTGTGGGCATCATGAAGCCAGACTGTATGACTTCCTGGATTTCAGCTTTGCATATCTCGCACATGCTCAGTGCTGCACAAGCAATGTAATAGGTTTCAGTCAGGTTTGCAAGGACTACTGGGAAACATGAAAAGATTTTGCTCATGTATAGAGGCATGCTGTTGCCAACATCCCAAAGTTAGACAGAAAACATGAATACCTCTAAAAAGGTGGCAAAAGACATGAGCATAAACGAGGTATATGGGTGTGTTATCCACCCTGAAACTGTGAAAAGATTTTGCTCATGTATAGAGGCATGCTGTTGCCAACATCCCAAAGTTAGACAGAAAACATGAATACCTCTAAAAAGGTGATTTTTTTCTGTCATTATTTTGATTTGTAAAATTAATTTGTGTTTGTAAATGTATTCTCTATAGCCTAATGATATTTGTAATAAATTATATATTTTTTAATGACCTAGTTGTCATTACTTTTTATGGTTGCCCGAAAAATCCCACCTTTTTAGAGGTATTCATGTTTACTGGGAAACATGATGCCTATCCCAGAAACCCTTGCAAATAGCCTTGTGACTTAATAGCCTAGGCTAATAAGGAGGAGGAAGTAATGAAGGACTACAAAATAAAGGTATTTACAGGCAACAAAATAAATAAAAATTGTCCATTCTGAACACTATGAGATTAGGGCATGCAGCACAGACAAACATAAAAAAATGGGTGGAACTCCACTTTAATTCACATAATATGTTATTGGGCTTTTATTCAGTCAATAATAAAACATGTGGGAATCATTTACATTAGTTTTATTTAAAATACTACATGGTTATCCTAAAGTCCCCTTTTATATACAATTTTAAAAAAGGAAGGGGGGGCTACATTATTTTTAAAATTAATGGGAAGGTATGGTAATTTTTATATATTTTCTTAATTTACAATAATCAGGACAACACTATTAATGCTAACTTTTTTTTTATTGGTTAGGTAAAAATGCATTATAAAATGTTATATTTACCAGCATTTTTTGTGAACACAGATTTACTGATATTTTATAAATAGCTTGAATAGTCTATGTTGTAAATAGACCTGAACAGGAAGAAATCTAATTAAAAACCTAGAAAATGACTCAAATAGACATAGCCATTTCCCTCTCTTCTAGCATAATGTAATATCTGGATTTTAAGCAGTCAATAACTGAATAAAAGGTAACATGCAATCTTGTGCTTTTTGTGCTTGAAAGCCCCCACCTACATAAAAAATTGGTGTCTTGAAAACATCTAAAAGTGTATATTTATTTGTAAAATAAAGATTTTATACAGACATTACATTATAAACAGTTTAAAAATCTTACAAATTCTTTAGAGCCGGTTCACACTGGGGCAGCACGACTTTTGCCGAGCGACTCGACAAGGCGATCTGCCCACGACTTAAGAGACGACTTGCAAAATGACTTCTGCATTGAAGTCAATGCAAGTCACCCTGAAGTCGTCCCAAAGTAGTACAGGAACCTTTTTCTAAGTCAAAGCGACTTGAGTCGCTCCTATTAGAACGGTTCCATTGTACAGAACAGAGCGCAACTTGTCAGGCGGCTAGTCGTCTGACGAGTCGCGCATGTGTGAACCGGCTCTTATGGTTTCCTTTTGGGACAATTGAGTATCTGTTTGTTCTTTGCTAATGAGACCCCCCCCCCTCTTTTATTTTTCCATGATTGTAGTGTAAAAACATCAACATTTCTGTTCTGTACGCTAAGTGCAAATCTTTTTCAAACATACATTACAGGATAAAAAATTCTGTGTAATTCTGTGTAAACAAGGCAGATCTCCAATCTGACAGGGGAGATAACACAGATCCTGTCTTTCTGCTAAGCAGTAAGATGGATCTGTGTGTTTCCCCAGTCACACAGTCCCCCCATACAGTTAGAAAACACCTGCAGGCAGGGGCGGACTGACCATTGAGTCACTCGGGCACTGCCCGAGGTCCCCATGCCACTAGGGGGCCCCATCAGGGATGCCAGGCTCAGTAAAACCAGGGACAGTATGTAAAAATGTTTTTTTTTTACATCTGTCCCCTGATATGTCTGAAACCGACATGCTTTTGATGTGAAAAATCCAGAGATTTTAGCTCCCCCACCTCTGTACTGCCTCCTGGCATGGTGGCCATCTGTAAGCACAGGGGCCCCATAATCTTCTATTGCCCGGGGGCCCCATGAGTTGTCAGTCCGCCCCTGCCTGCAGGGAACACATTTAACCCCTTGATCGCCCCTAGTGTTAACCCCTTCCCTGCTAGTGTCATTAATACAATAAAAGTGCATATTTTAAGCACTGATTACTCTAATAATGTCACTGTCCACCGTAATGTTGCAGTCCTGCTAAAAATCACTGATCACTGCCAATACTAGTAAAAAATAATAATAATAATAATAAAAATGCCATAAATCTATCCCCTATTTTTTAGACGCAATAACTTTTGTGCAAACCAATCAATATAAGCTTATTGGGATTTTTTACAAAAAATATGTAGCAGAATACATATTGGCCTAAACTGATGAATACATAAAAAAAATGTGGAAATGTTTTGTAGCGCCCTGCTCTTGTTGGGTAGGCGCTATTTGTAAATTTAAGTTATCTGCGCTGTAGTTTAGCTCGGAATGATTATGTCAAATTGTTGGTCTTTGTTCCAGTTCAGCTGCATTGCACATTTTCCACTTGACTGTAGGTGTCGCTGTCACCACGGGTCAAGGTTGGAAACACAGCGGTCTGAGTGTATTGAGTGGTCTTTGCCCAGAAGCAGCCCAGTGGGCGTGGTCCCCGTCGCTGTGCATTCTGGGAGAGGATACTTAAGGGACAGACACCGTTCTGGCGGGGTCTTCCGATCCTGACCTGATGGCCCTCCTGGCCCTCCTGGCCCTCCTGGCCTCAGGAATGTGTTAGCAGTTTTTTCCAGCCTCAGGGCCTGCTGGCCCGAGGCTCCGCTACTGAAAATAGGCGTTTCTGGGGCCTACTGGTCCAGGGGTGGTCCTGTGCTGTCTTGCCTGCGGGAAGAAGCCGAGCAATTGGGAACTCAATTGGAGGATGTATCTTGGCCAATCTACCACACAGTGCTGCCGTCCTGGATCCTGGAACTGTGTAGCTGTGTCTTTGGAACTTTGCAAAGTGTGTGTGTGGTTACACGGTCCTGTGGCAGAGGACTGTGCAACGACTCGACTGCACTCATCAAGTCTGTGGCAGAGACTTTTGAATGAGCTCCTATGGGGGTAGTGGTACAGTTTTATAGCAAAAAGTTAAATATTTTGTTTCAAAATTGTCACTGTTTTTTTGTTTATAGCGCAAAAAATAATCAGATACCACCAAAAAAAGCTCTATTTGTGGGGAAAAATGGACATACATTTTGTTTGGGGACAGTGTCGCGCAATTGTCAGTTAAAGCGATGCAGTGCCGTATTGCAAAAAAATGGCCTGGTCAGGAAGTGGGTAAATCCTTTCCGGGGCTGAAGTGTTTAACAAATAGGGGAAGAAAACTATCCCTCTCAGATGAAAAAATACAGTAAGCAAACAACAAAAAAATAACCAAACAGAAGAAAGAAGGCGGTGACTTCCAATTAACAATAGGATAAATGGATTTTTAGTAAAAAACAAACAAACCATTTTCTCCAGCATTCATTGAAGGACATCATTCGGTTATATCCTTTTATCTGTGGGACATTTAAAAGCACTCCCAAATGAGGAATGGGAAAGGACACCTAACATAAAACAAGGGGCAAGCTTGTAACTCAAGAACATAAAGGTGGTCACATAACCACCTGCAGGATGCCTGAAGCTAACGAGGCAATGCAGCCTAATGGCCCGTACACACGATCCGAATATCGGACGAAAACGATCGTCCGATGATGGATCGTACGATTTTCGGATCGTGTGTACACTACTTTCAACAGCCGATCACGGCCGTTCATCCGATATTATTCGATCGGACAAGCGCAAAAATTTTCCTTGTACGATGTCAGATCGTACGATTTTCGTTTAGTCAGTACAGCCGTCGTCCGAAAATACAATACAAATACATTACAACACGTGACATCACTTCCGATTATTTTTTTCTGTCGTACGAGAATTTTCGTGACTTTAATAACCTATTTTATTTTACTTGCGACTATTAAGCGAAAAAAGTCGTCCGATATTCGGATCGTGTGTACGGGCCATAAGCCACCACATATAGCTTGCTAAAGGGGTGGAATAGTTAGCACTTAAAACACACTAGTAAATGCGCTGGTCTTCATATCCCATGAAGAGCTGCTAAATACAATTCATAGTGCCTGACAATTCAAACACTTGGCAGCTGCAGCTCTCAAAAACTCCACCAGGGGCAGGAACACTTCTCAGAAACAAAACAAGATAAAAGAGAGTGCGATTTCCCTAGTGTGAAACCATTTATTCATTGCTGGAGCTAGAGGAGATACCTGTGTGGTAATAAAGGTGAGCCACCACACCATAGCAACCAAGCTTCATGCTTCTTTCCTCTCCTGCTCTCAGCTCCAGATTGTGTCTCACTAGTGGATGGAAGATCAGGGCTGCCTTGTAGCGGCTTGCCTTTATTAACACATGGGTATCTCCTTCATAGACTGAGAGCCTGACCATTGATGAGAGGTGGCAAAGAACTTGTTGATATGCCAGTCTTTTCTCATAAAATGTGAGTGCATTGAAAGTTGGTTTTATATATGCATCTATAAATGGTTTTACACTAAGAAGATCACGCTCTCTCTTGTTTTGTTTCTTTAAAAGGGGCAGAATGAAGAGCAATTGACAGTACATATTTGGGAAATAGAGGCCTGATGACAAGAAACAAAAGTGCCCCCAGTCTTGTAGAATGAACAAAGTGATGTGACTTTGGGTAAAAGCTACATTCTAAGCCTCTGGGCTAACTTGTCCCTGTAAAGAGCAAGATAAAAGGTACCTTGCAGGGCAGAGCTGCCAGGACAACAGGAATGTCCGCTGGATATTCTGCAAGTCAGGGAAGCAGGTCCGAGGAATGAAAGGGTGTACTGAGACAAAAAGATGATCAGAGCATCTACCAGATTTGCCAACAGATTCCTGGAACTCAGGATGAAACCGTATACACGCAATTTAGAAAGGATGCCAAAAGGCCATAAGGTACACATCCAGCCATCTCCAGCAAATACAAATCTGTTGCAAAACGTCTGGGTGGAGGGACTGTGATGGGAGTCACTTTGGGCGGGGAGCCCATGGAACCCACAATCCCTTGAAGAGGTTGTGAAACCCTTGTTGCAGCTCCCAATGCACCTCCTATGTCTAAGTCAGTGTTTCTCAACCCTTTTTCAGTCACGGCATCCTTTAAAACTATGGACAGTCTTGAGGCACCCCATTCTAAAATGTAAAAAACTATTTTGATAGCTTTATATAATGCAGCAACATCTACACATAGGGCACCCAAGGTTAGAGGTGATGTATTCTTCCAAAGCAAACACACTTTTGCACAATAGTATTCGCTAGTATTTCAATGTTTCTCTTCTCCCTCAATTCCTCTCCTTCAGTTAGTTAATGTCACCCCAGTGCTGAGGAAAGGGGCACAGGAGGGTCAAGCATGGATGCTGTGGAGGCAACAGAGAGCCTCCCTATTAACTGATGATGTCATTAGTTGTTAGGATGCCAGTTTATAGAAAGTCATAATGGTGTATAATGAAAACCTGTGGCTTTGTGTAACTAAAAGGCAGGCTTGATCCACCTGCTGGCTTGTATACAGTTTTTGATCAATTTTATAGGCATTTTGCCAAGGCATCCCTGAAGAAACCTCAAGGCACCCCAGGGTGCCTGGGCACCCTGGTTGAAAAAGGCTGGTCTAAGTTACCCTGTGTCTATGATGAACAGCTATTTATGGACACTGATAATGTGGTTTGGATTACTTAAAATGGAACAGTAATATTTATTAACATTATTCCTCAAGAAATCTTCGATACATTAATTCCACTGTATCAGAATGATGGGACATTGTAAGAATTTTGCAGGCTGTTGCTATGTCATGTGCAATACCTGATTGATCAAATCATTGCTTAGATATGGATTTTATGGACTTTAATGTAGAAGAAGAATTACCACCTTCTTACCCTGGGCCTCTGGAAATGCCATCGGTGTGGAGCAGAGGTCTGTGTGATGAAATCCACTTGTCAATTGTCAACTTCTGGAAAGGCCAGAACCTGACTTTTCAACCAACAAAAAATATGTTCCACTTCTCAGAGACTGTGTTGAGATTCCTTAATCTGCCCTGTTTGCTCTTGTATGCCACCACTGTGGCATTGTTGAACTTGACTCTGACTAAATGGTTCTCTAGAAGACGTATACAATGTAAGAGGGAGAGATAAATATCTTGCAGCTCAAACCAATTACTTTGAAACATGGATTGCATGACCCTGCCCTGAGGTTTTGTGGAATGCCTCCCAAGCTGGGGACACTCTCAACCATGATGAGAGACTTCCAAAAAAACTAGCATGTTCATTCTGGTATAAGAACTGAGACAAATATTCTTTCTTTCCAGGCAAATATTCTTTCCTTCCAGGCAAAGTGGGAATCTGTTGCACTTGGCTAGGGACTTCTGCAATATACTGGTGTGGAGCTGAGCAAACAGAACTGCCTCAAATGCAGAAACCATAAGCCCTGGGACCCTCAGTCAGCAGTCCATAAAGGACCTGTGCTGTGCTCAAAGCAGCAGAACCTAGACAGTCAGCAGTTCCCTTTTCCCCTCAGTAAGAAATGCCTTGGCAGTACTCCAGATGTAGAGATGGCAGCGAGAAGAATTTTGGATGTTTCAAGAGATTCTCTTCAGAGTTTGTTGAGTGACTTTAAACCTTGGATTTTAATTTCCAAGATGACTCCTGAGCAGGAGATTGCCTTGTTCCACAACATCACTAGAGTCATGACAGTTTCAGAGCAGAAATTAGCCTGAAGGAAAGTGCCACAAATTGGAAAAAATGCTCAACTACTAGTAAGAAAGCACTGGGAGCCAGCAAATAATGGGGATGTGAGGACAAATCTTTCAGATGTGTAAAGAGGCCAGGAAATATCCATGCACAGCTTTTGAGCCTACAGAATGTGAAAGACACAACCATTTTTGCTGTGAATAGGTTGGAGATAATGAGGTACAAGGACCATCATTTGTTGTTCCAAGAAGTCCTAACAACCTGGGAAAGGTCAGACAATTCCTGCAACCAGGAGACTGGAAAGGCATCCATAACGGATTAGTAGACCTAATAATTATGCTTTCATACTCCTTTGTATAGCATGTATGTATCTAGGTTGTTAACCCCAAAGTATATGTTGCTATAAAACAGAGGGTGTTTCTAAATAGTCCTATTCTTGACTAATAAATGAAAGGCCAATTGAAAAAGCAATGCATTTTAAATAATTGATAAGATAACAAAATAAATAATCAATATTCAGGATCAACATAGAGCAACCTTGGAGAACAGTTAATAGGACGTTAAGGAAGTGGCAGGTGTAGTGGCAAAAACTGGTTGAGGCTAAATTATTTAAGGGGTCTGGTTTAAAGAGGGGACCTACAAATACACAAAGTAAAAAAAGAGTTATTGAACAGACAAAATAATTTGTGCAGTGAACTTAGAAATGAGTGTAGATGCCAAGAATCCCTTTTAGTAAGTGGTACCATGCAGCGTCACTGTAGACATTGATAACAACAACAGAAACAGTATTACACTGGGTTCACACATGTGCCTGGTGTCTGGTGAGCCTCTGCATGGTACCACTTCCTAAAAGGGATTTAACGGTTCAGGTGTGAACCAGGTCCATATTTAGAAAAATGTATGGACTCATATAGGTTGGCGTGTAAATTGCCATCATCTCTGGATAGATTAAAGATATTGAACCTCAACATGGTATTTTAAAGGCAATTTTGGAGAGAAATAAGAAAAAATTATATACAATTTAAAAATATATAAATGAATTAATACAAAATACTGTAGATGATAAAAACAGCATTCTTATGGGGGGAAAAAAAACACACATGTACATTTGTAAATATTACACAGTGGTTGACAGACTAAAACCATCCGTGCAGATTGCGGAGTAGTGGAAAAGTCCAAAGGACTGTCAACTACTGTGTAATATTTAAAAATGCATGTTCATGTGTGTTTTTTCTTGTTTTTCCATAAGAATGCTGTTTTTATGATCTATTTTGTATTTTTTTTTTTTAAAGCCATTTTTTTATTTGACCAGTTAAAAAGAAAAAGAAAAAAAAAGACATTACAAATATACATCCTAGACATACATTATACTATAAAATATAAAACTTTTTTTACCGTGTAGCCCTCCTTCCTCTTTGCCTTCGGGTTACTCTAAATCCATACTCTTCTTTTATTTAATTATTTATTTTTGGCCATGGACCTCCCCTACTTTATTCCCCTTCCACAAAAAAATAAAACAAAATAAAAAGACACTCACTCACTCCTCACTCTACACACCCCTTTTGTGCTTTTGGGTTTCGAAAGGAGCTAAATTGCTCCCTATCATGTGTTTCCTCTACCCGTGTTATTCAATTCCCTATTGCATTTCTTTCTCAGCCTTTCCCCACTCCCCCCAATCCTTCCCTTCCTACCCTCCCTTTATGTGTTATTTTAATGTACTCTTTTATTTAATACTTATTATTTTCTTATACAAATGTGAATATTCTCTGTGAAATTCATAAAAATTGTCCAAAAAAAAAAAAAGGGCGGGGGGTGTCCTTCTTACCCTTCCCATTCCATGGCCCCATTCCTCCCTCCAGCACACTTCCCCCGGGGTTGAGGGAGGCTACACTTACCCACTCAACCCCCCCCCCCCAAGAAAAGACCATTACCTGGCTCCCCCCCCCCCCCGGCTCCTAGATTCAATCCATACCCACTTCGGGAGCGTAATATATCCACCTTGCCCATGTATCTTTGAATTTGTCCTGTTGGTCTCTCACCGTATGTACCCATCTTCTCCACCTCCCTTTTCCACTCCCCTATTGTGGGGCATATGGATTGCTTCCAGTATCTAGGGATTAGTGCCTTAGTGCATTTAGAAAATGTGAAGTAACGCTTCTTTTATAAAATTTTATAGAAGCTGGCATCCTGTGAAAGAGGAAATGTAGTGGGGAGGGTTCTATAGATCTAAGTGTTAACTTTTTAATCCAGGGTGTTATCTCCTCCCAGATTTTTTTAATCTTGGAACAATACCACCATACCTATTTTGTATTAATACATTTATATCTTTTATATATATAATTTTTCTTATTTTTCTCCAAAATTGCCTTTAAAATACCATTTTGAGGTTCTATATTTTTACAAGCGGGTCTAAATTTTTGCCTGAATTTACACCTGAATCGGGCCCAAAGAAGCACAGGACCCTTTTTGAATGCAGACCACGGACACCCCAGACCTGCGTGAACCGTCACACTTGCCTGTCTTGCAAATTGGATGCAGAGAAAAAATGCATCCAATTTGCATATGTGTGAACCCAGCCTTACAGTGTAGCATCCATGCAGACAGAAGTAGGACCGACACAGAGAAGGTACCCATACTCAGAATTAAGCTGGCCATAGCTAAATTTGTTTCTCGATCAGCTGATAACAAAACAAACAAATGGATTCCCCCATCCACATAAGCGAAGTGGAGAGAGGGATCTTCCCCACTGTGCTACTATTTTCTGACAGAGGGGACTCCCGTTCAGCAGAAGTTGAACATTCCCATTCAAGATAATCCAATTATTAGATCGACTTCTCTTGAGCAGAGACAACCATAGAAGGATTGAAATCTGGCCCTCCATGTTGACCTGGATGATTTTCGATGCAACATTGGCCAGCATAACACCAAGCATACAGGTTAGGAGAAGTGTTACTGTGCAGTCTCCATCCATACAAGATAAGAATAGATACTGAGAATCACACCCAGCTGGACAAGGAAAGTGCTCCTGTCCAGCATCCAGTCATAATAATTAACAACAAGATACTAAAAATGACACTCATAATACTGGACAAGAGAAGTTCTAATGTGCAGCATCCATTCATATAGAAAAACAAATACCAATAATTGTATTCAGCATACAGGACAAATGGTAGGTATACAACACCTCTACATATTGAGCAGGAAGAGATACAAATTACAAACAGCAAACATACAAATTATATTCAGAAAAATATAGTAGCACTAGAATTTTTTTTATTAGTTGTCAACCTTTTAGAAACCATAATCAAAATAGCAAAATACACATTTATGTGCATTTCATGGCTGTCCTATAAAATACAGATCACCTGGCAGCTGTGGAGGGAAGATGTTTGGTGAAAGAGAGGAATCAAGGTAAACTTGTATGCCATGCAGGGATGGACTGGCCATTGGGACTACAGGGAGTTTCCCGGTGGGCCGATGGCTCAGTGGGCCAGCTTCAGTGACAGCAGCCTGGGAGTTTCTCACTTCTGCCTAATCTTGTCCCATAAGGGGGGGCACCAAACTGATTCTTTACCCCGGGAGAAATAATGTCTAGCTTTCCCACTGGTACTGCTTATAAGAGTACTAGTACCAGCCGTTTTACTACTCTAATAAAGTAAAACGGCTAGTGGCTAGTGAAGGGGGGAGAGGGGGCTTCGGTGGCCGGGGGTGCAGGAGTTGTCCGGTCGCTGTGGGAGAGACCTGTCAAAGTGGGCCAGTCTGGATGAAGTCCAGAGCCAAATTTTTGTCCCAGTCCAGCCCTGATGCCATGCAGGGTGACTCCCTGGATTTTAGGGTTGACATGGCTGTATAGACTACTGTGAAAATCAGGGTTTATACTGATAGTAAACATAATTTTTTTTTTGGGGGGGGGGGGAACTACGCTCATAATACTAGATATATGAATAAAATATAAAACAAAAGCATTTCAAACAAATTTAACATAGCAGAAAACATTACGTTTTCTGCAAAAATATGCTAGGGATATTTTGAGATGATCAAGGGAACCTGATAGCGTGATATTTTACTGTGAGACACTGTGTGATATTTGTAAAGGTGATTGTATCAGGCTGATATATAAATGGAAGGGTGTTTTCCAGGATGGAAGATTCTGTCTCCATGGTAACCCCATCTGTACCGCTGCAGTAAGATCCTCTTTCACTGCATGTTTTAAGATCCAATTTAGCTGTAACTATGCTTTTCTCTGCCCTGTTTACAGTCTTTACTGTTAGACTAGAAGTATAACGAGAATCTGACTCAAAACACAATGTGACCACATACACGGAAATGGAGGTTGAAAATACACATGCTGCCAAAGCTCTAGTAAACAAATATAAACACATAAAATTTAAAACGTACAGATGTGCATACGCACTACATAATTACTGCAAAAACAATCTGTGCAAGTCCCATAGCAATTAATCAGTTCCTTTGTTGTCTTTTCAACTTGTCAACATCCAAAGAAATATGCTATGGGCCAAAATTGCTATGGGCCAACACAGCAGAACTTTTTTGGACACTGTTGACAGCAATAGTAATCCAATACATATACAGGTGTCAAAAAATGGCTAATCTCCAAAAAGTGGTTTAGGAAAAGTCCTTTGAGTTTCTCAAATGAAACCAAATCTGACCTGTTGCAATGGCTACTGTTGGTAAGTAATAACTACCTAAAAAATTTATTTTGCCATATATGCCTTTATTTATATATATTTTCTATGCCCTATATCTTGTTTTTTTATATTGTAACACAACTTTAACCAGAAAGTACAAAAAAATTGCGTAAGCAGTTTAAATACGTGTTCTAAAAATGGCCAGTGAATATTATAGCAAAAACAGTTCTATGAATTAATGCCGTTATAGTGATTTATATTTTGGTGCTTTGCCAATAAACATTTTGGTAAGAAACAAACAAAATACACATTTTAAATAGCTTCCAAATATATATACATATATAGATCTATATATCTATACAGATCTATAAATATATAGATATATATCTATAGATAGATAGATAGATCACCTTTTAGGACCATCATGAAATTTGTAGGAATGTGTCTGTATAATTTGATAATGACAAACTTTGCCATAAGAAAATATTTACAATTTTTTTTTAAGTTAATGTATTTTTAAACAGAAGAGACCAACAGCCTTTTTAATCATAGAAAGAAATTCTCTTATAAATGTGTACAAAATTTTACCCAATGTAACCCGACAAGAGAACCTTATCTCAATTGATCTGACAGACCCATTTATGACTTTGGGGGAATGCGCTTGTCTTTTTTTCCGCTGATAGGAAGAAAAAAAACAGATCCTTGTATGGCCAGCTTTAGTCCCAACACGTATTTATATCCGTACAAACAAATTTATATTGTTGCCATTTTTTTTTTTTAAGATTTCCACTGTAATCGGTCGGTGTTAGTTATCACATGTGATGTTGAGAACTACATTGTTTACTTGTCATCAGTCAAAAAAGGCTTACCCCTGTGAAGCAATTTTCAAGGTAAACCTCATCATAAATGGCTGTCTTCTCCAATGATAAATTAAAACCATCTACCTAATGAATGTCAAGGATTGACATACTCATTTTCCATGTCTGATTGTTTTGCTTTAGATGCTGTCAGTCAGAAGAAAAACACCTCGCTTCTTGTGGTTTAACATCTAAAATCATGTTTTAAAAAAAATCTCCATTTTACATGCTACCCAGTTTACAGTAGATAGCACCATCTGAATAAATGCTAGGCTAGTCTGCAACAGCTGTTTGATTTCCTATACCCCAGCCAAAAAAAACATGAATCTATCTCCATGTATGCATTAATCCAATGTGCAGGGGAACCTCCCGGCTAGCCAAAGGAAATTCTAGACATATGTAGATACTCACTCCAACGTCAACGAGGGGATTTTCAGTCTGTCTCTTCTTGATTTCATGGCTGTTTTCTGATGATTTTTTTTTCTTGCTTTCAGTCTCACTCCCTTTCCTGTTCTTTCGCTTATGTTATCAGCACAGCCAGCTATAATAAGTGTACTAGGCACAGCTGGTCATTGGGGAGGGAGAGAGAAGAGGGAGGGAGCATGTGTGTGTAAAGACTGAGTAATGCAAATATACAGAGTGATGTGTATGTGGGTTATACAATCATTGGTTGTCTTATCTGTTTTGAGATGACCCCCTTTCCCTATGTAAATACTTAATTTGGCACTAATTAATAAGCAAACGAACATTGTTTTTTAGTCCAACCAGTGTGTTTAGAGGGTACGTTCACCATGAAGTATGAAATTCCTGATCTTTTAAAAATGTAAGAAGCTGTAGATAAACTCATATATTGTTTACAATATGTATTATATGTTTGTTGTTTAAGATGAGTGACCCGTTAAGTATCAGTAGTCTGCTTTTAACTGCAGCAGACCAAGTAAGAACAAACATTTTTTTATTCTAGGTTTTGCAGATCAGTGAGATGGCCCTGTTTGTTGCTCTTTTCAACATTTTAGGTTTTCCCACTTAAAGCGATTGTAAACAATCAGCTTGTAAAACAACCAATTCTGTTAAAATAGAAATGAAAGGCAAAACATTTATGTGTGTGTGTGTGTGTATGTATATATATATATATATATATATATATATATATATATATATATATAGATTGTTGTGGACAATCGCCCCCGCCCCCGAGTCCTGTGCGCGTGCCCGGCGGGCACGATCGCCTACGGGACACGCGATCGCTCGTTACAGAGCGGGGAACGGGAGCTATGTGTTTAAACTTTTTAACGAAAAATATGTAGAGGAATACGTATCGGCCTAAACTGAGGAAAAAAGCGCTTTTTTATATATTTTTGGGGGATATTTATTACAGAAAAAAGTAAAAAATATTGAATTTTTTTCAAAATAGTCGCTCTATTTTTGTTTATAGCGCAAAAAATAAAAACCACAGAGATTATTAAATACCACCAAAAGAAAGCTCTATTTGTGGGAAAAAAAGGACGCCAATTTTGTTTGGGAACCACGTCGCACGACCGCACAATTGTCCATTAAAGTGACACAGTGCCGAATCACAAAAAGTGCTCTGGTCGTTGGGCAGCAATATGGTCCGGGGCTGAAGTGGTTAATATGTATTGTCATAGTGTCACCCAGTTTTAGTACTTCCGCAACCCGCACTAAAGAGCTGACTGGGGCAGTCTGAGACTAGTTGAGATAAACTTCCTGATTTGGAGAAGGGTGTTTGCGGAGTGGGGATGTTGGCTGGGAATAGGGCCCCTTGTGGGATGCGTCCACTCTTCAAACGCATTGTCGGTTTAGCGGATATATGCTCTTGTCATCTCTCGGTGCCTGATCAACATTGTATGATGACGTGAGCATACACCTGCAGATAAGCTCCACTCATCGGGAACTGTGTTCATTGGTGATTGTACTGCATTGTATCGGGTTGTCATTGTATTATTACTGTATCGTATCGTGTTGTTACTGTATTATTATTGTATCGTGTTGTTGTTGTATTATGTTGTATTCATGTATTGTATGTATCTAAATATCTCTGTTAGAAGGGTTATCATGTATTATCACATCCTGTGTTGTCAAATCCATATATGGGCATCTGCTGGGTGGAGCTCACACCCTGTGAGCTCACTTCCTATGGAGGAGGTCACATGCTGTGACAACACCTCCTGCTGGGTTTTTAATAAAACCGCCTGTGAGGGCTCCGGCAAACCAGTGATTGCTGGGATGTTGAGCTGATAAGAACAGTCTGAGGATGTCTGTGACTTGATTGAATGGCAGATCGAATGAATGGTGAGTGAACTTTTAGCTTTAAAGATGGATTATTTCACTGAGACGAGATGTGTTGCTAATAGAGACACATTATCTGGCTGTGTGCTCAGCATACAGCCTGATTTCGCTAACAATATATATACACACACACACACACACACACAGTAAAACCCTGGTTTGAGAGTAACTTGGTTTGAGAGTGTTTTTACATTTAGAAACACATTGCTACACTTAGAGGCACCTCCTATACTCTGTAGCTCCTGCTGGATTTTGCTTCTAATCCCCTTGTGGAGGCCGCCATTTGTGGATCAACATTTTATGGTTATATAACTTATCACATTGCTATAATCTTTTTATATGGACGATAAACTGAAGGACTTATGAATAAATGGTTGTGGAACAAATCATTTGAGTTTCCATGACTTTTTATGGGGAAATTGACTTTGATACACAAGTGCTTTGGATTACAAGTATTTCTGGAACAAATTATGCTCACAATCTAAGGTTTTACTATGTGTGTGTGTGTGTATATGTATATTTATATATATATATATATATATATATATATATATATATATATATATATATATTAATAAATATTTTCCCGTTTTTTTATAAGTGATCACATTCCCTCTGCTGCATAAGAGCTGGGGGAGGAGAAGCAGCAGTACACTGAGCTTCCCAGTGAAAGCCTGTGCAGTGGGGGTGTGTGTCAGGACAAGTCTGATCATTGGAGGAGAGCAGCCTCGAGTTTCCAGCATAGCTAGAGAACTAACCACGGTGTGCTTTCCTGCTTAATGTGGTCAGTTTTTTTTTTATAGGAAAGTAGGAGCACCAGGGATTTCACACAAAGGAAGCAATACAAAGAGAACAGGATACTTTTTCATACAAGTACATGGTACAACAGGCACATATCAGAAATATGATGTGTTGGAGGAAAAAATGCTTTAAGAGCAGCTTTAGGCAAAAAAATACTATAAGAAAATTAAATCTAAGGGCTCTCTGCATTGCAGCAATATCCATTTTTTTCTCTGCATTGCAGCAATATCCAATTTTTTTATGCAAAATGTATCGCAATATGAGAATGTTTCCAACAGCCTACTTCCTTCCTCTTAAAAAAATCTGAATTTCTTAAGCTCTCTAGTTTCTTTGGTTTCTTTCTTTATTTTTAACAGGTAATCTTTTGAACAACAAACTTCCTGTCTTTGTGGCTACACTCACTTCCCCACTGTATTTATGGAGGGAGTCATGGTTGTCACACGGGCTGGACTTTCTAACATGTCTGCCCTTGTTAATCTACATTACATGGCACCACTTAAGGACCCCTTCACGCCGATATACGTCGGCAGATTGGCATGGCTGGGCACACCAATGTACCTGTACATTGCCCTTTAAGCCCAGACCCGGTCCGAAGCTCCGTGACCACGACCGCGGGACCCGCGGACCCGATTGCCACTGGAAACCCGCGATCAGTCCCCAGAGCTGAAGAACGGGGAGAGCTGTGTGTAAACGTGATCGATCGTGTGATCCCTTTTATAGGGATACACAATCGATGATGTCACACCTACAGCCACACCCCCCTACAGTTGCAAACACATATTAGGTCACACATAACCCCTTCAGTGCCCCCTTGTGGTTAACTCCCAAACTGCACTGTCATTTTCACAGTAAACAATGTATTTTAAATGCATTTTTTGCTGTGAAAATGACAATGGTCCCAAAAATGTGTCAAAATTGTCTGAAGTGTCCGCCATAATGTCGCAATCACGAAAAAAATCGCTGATCGCCGCCATTAGTAATAATAAAAATGCAATAAAATTATCCCCTATTTTGTAAACGCTATAAATTTTGCGCAAACCAACCAATAAACGCTTATTGCGATTTTTTTTAACCAAAAATAGGTAGAAGAATACGTATCGGCCTAAACTGAGGTGATCAAATACCACCAAAAGAAAGCTCTATTTGTTAAAAAAAAAGGATGCCAATTTTGTATGGAAGCCACGTCGCACGACCGCGCAATTGTCAGTTAAAGCGACACAGTGCCAAATCACAAAACCTGCCCGGGTACTTTAGCTGCCTAGGTCCGGTTCTTAAGTGGTTAAGGTCCGGTTCTTAAGTGGTTAAACTGATTAGAAGTTAACTTTGTCTGTCCCTGATCACCGCCACATCAGTCACATGACGACACTGTAATGCACTGGTGACAGAATGTAAAAAAAATATATAAAATGTCTTAATTTTCAAATAAAAAAGTGTGCCAAAAAATACAACTTCAAAAAACTTGCCATGCCTCTTACTAATTGCCTCAGACTGTCTACCTCAAAAAGGGATAATTTGGGGGGTAATTTGTATTGTACAAGCATTTAAGGGCCTCCAGAAATTAGACTTATGTGACTAGTCACAGCACAAGTGGCGCACCAGCGGCGTGCGCACACGCCCTCTACCTGGAAGAGCAGAATCACCTATATATAGAGTACATGATTCTGAGCAGCTGGCCTGGACTGTAGCAGTAGAACTACTGTGCACGGTTCGACAAGTGGGTATGGAGCAAAGGCGTCATAACACCCATCCATAAGAGTGGACACCAGTATGAATCAGCCATCTACAGAGGCTCTACAGAGGCATATGTGTCAGCAGCACATCCTCATCTTCCTGACACAACACAACATCCTCAGCAGAAGTCAGACAGGGTTCATGCCAAACCATCGCACAGCAGTCCACATCTTCACCTTTTACAGTCTCAACCATGTACACAAAACAAAACATGGAAAGATATTTGTCTGTTTTGTGGACTTTGACTCAGCGTGGTGCCCAGACTTGTTCCTCGAACTATTGGAGAGTGGAATAGGAAGGAAAACATACAATGAACAAATGGGGAGGGGGGGGGGGGGGTGTGGTGGCGCTTACTAATAAACACACTGGGGATGTGATAATAAACCAATAAAATAATATAAATAATATAATCCTAAGAGTGTAAATGTTCAATGACTGGTGTACCAATATGTGTAAAGTGATAGATACACTCTCCTA
The DNA here is from genome assembly GCA_029574335.1 of Rana kukunoris. Lineage (NCBI taxonomy): Eukaryota > Metazoa > Chordata > Amphibia > Anura > Ranidae > Rana > Rana kukunoris. The sequence continues at coordinate 478,971,939 of CM056049.1, read as the reverse complement.
AATGAATAATCAAATGAAATACATGGCAGTATTAAATATGATAAGCATAAATATAAATTAACAAAGTAACATGTGCTAATAAAAGTCCATCAGTGCACAATGCAATAAGAAATGTTCAATAAAACAATATTGCTCCAAAATAAATAATAAGAAGATGCTAGGTGCTTAAAGTGGATGGCCCCTTAAAAAAAAATATTAAAAGCCAGCAGCTACAAATACTGCAGCTGCTGACTTTTAATATTAGGACACTTACCTGTCCTGGAGTCCAGCGGCGTCCGCAGCAGAGGACGAGCGTTCGCTCGTCTCTCTGCTGCTCCCCCCTCCATCCACGGTGAGGGAACCAGGAAGTGAAGCGCTGCGGCTTCACTGCCGGGTTCCCTACGGCGCATGCGCGAGTCACGCTGCGCCCGACGATTGGCTCCCGCTGTGTGCTGGGAGCCGAGAGTTCCCAGCACACAACGGGAAAACCCGTCTTTTAGACAGGTATCTGCACCTCCCTCCCCCTGAAAGGTGTCAAATGTGACACCGGAGGCGGGGAGGGTTCCGATCAGCGGAACTTCACTTTAGGGTGGAGATCCGCTTTAAAACAAAGTCCAATAATCTGCACAATTATAATACTGAAGAAACAATCAAGAAAATTGCTTCATAAAAATATCCAAAGTGCAATGTGCTTCATACAAGTCCAAATCCGTGCTGATGGCAAAATCCAAAAGTGCAAAAAATGCCTGCGATCCCCCACACGAACACACAGTGTAGCTGTGCAGGCTGAACACCAGTGAACACCAGTGAAAAGTGTAAATGCAAGCCTATAAATGTAACACATGTGAACACCAGCGCTTAATAAAATGGAATTCAAATAGTCACTCCTCCTCCTCCTCCTAGAGAATACACAGAAGAAAGGGTTTTGGTCCTAACAGGAACACCAAGATGTGGTGCCTATATGGGCCAAGGAGCTATAGCTCCTTGGCCCATATAGGCACCACATCTTGGTGTTCCTGTTCCTGTTAGGACCAAAACCCTTTCTTCTGTAAATGCAAGCCCCTCACCTTCAAGAGGCTAAAAAAAGCCTATAGAAAACCACTGGCTGGTAGGTAATGGCAAAATCCACTGCGGATCAGTGTCCCACGATAGCCTGTCTCTTCAATGCAGACCCATAAGTCACGACCATAAGCAGCCCAGGATCCAGCGGTACTCAGTAAAGAAACAGAGGGGACCTCATAGTGCAACCAGTAACATTGATTTAATAAAATAAAAGTAAACACTTACATAAAAACACAGTGTCATCAGCCGCAGCAGTAAACACTATAGTAGCAGGATACCTCCGCTCTCGGCCGCGAGCGGAGATGACGTCACCGACGGCTCTTCCTCCTAAAGGAGGAGGAGAGCCGTCGGTGACGTCAAAATCCGACAACAAAATTCCACGCATGCCCTGAATCAAGTACGAGAGGGAAGCACTCAGTCTGTTAAAACTAGCGTTCATAATGGAAATAGCACATTTGTCACGCTGTAACGGACTGAAAAGCACAAGGCTGAAAAGTGCGAATCGTCTCTCACCAAACTTCTACTAACACAACTGGTATTGAACTTCCCTTTAATAGTGCTGTTGTACGTGTTGTACGTGACCGCATTCTTTGCGATCGGAATTTGCGACAACATTTGTGCGACCGTGTGTATGCAAGATAAGTTTGAGCCAACATCCGTTGGAAAAAAATCCACGATTTTGTTGTCGGAATGTCCGATCGTCTGTACGGGGCATTACTGTCACCAACAAAAAAAGGCCTACAAGACAGCCTGGAAGTGCTGGAGAAATACAGTGTGGCATGGGCACTACCTAGCAACTCAAAGAAAAAAACATCATGGCATTCCAAAAAAAGGACATAAAATAAACAAAGAGCCCTTCCTTTACCTTAAACTACTGCCCTCTTGATGAAACTAACAGCTACACATACATCAGCCTAGAAACTAATCAGAAAGTTTTAAGCCATTCATAGAGGCCACCAAAACCACCGGTAAGAGTCTGGCTTAGAATCTTTGATAGTCTTATCACCCCGATCCTTCTTTATGGCAGTGAAGATTGAGGTCATGTCACCTACTCAGACCAATCAAAATGGGACTCCAGCCCAACAGAAATATTTTATTTGGAATTCTGCGAGTCCATCGGAGCACCTCCAACAGTGCTTGCCGGCTGAAGCTGGGCTGATTTCCCCTACTTCTTGCAGTACAGAAGAGGGTAATATCATACTGGGACTGGGACTCTGTTCTCATCCCAGATTTCAATTCTATAGAAGAGACAAGGACACTTCACAAGTATGCTTTTTTTGATGTTTAAGGCATACAACATTTGGTTCAACCAAAAGAGAAACAAGAAGAAAGGGGGGGACGGGGGACTGTGGAATTTCCAGTGTTACCAGTTATCTAGTGTACAAAAGAGTAGTGATATTAGGCAGCAAAGTCAAGTACAAAAAACAAAACAAAAAACAATATGAAAAACCATATGAAAGGCAGTAGCACTCCCACTCTAGATTATAGTGCGCAAACCAGCTTGTAATACAATTCATTAACATGTGCAATTCATTTTGGCTTATTGGAAGCTGGAAGCTCCCTTTAACAAGGGGGTCCCAAGGTCCTGCCCCACCCCATGTGAATGAGTATGGGGTACATAGTATCCTTACCCATTCACCCAAAAAGTGAACACAACACAAGTTTTTGATGATTTCTTTATTAAAAAAAAAGTCCCCAGGTGTATATCCATTGTCAAGCATGACGCCCGCCACCACCGTCAGACCCCCAAAAAAAAAAAAATAACAAAAAAAAAAATCTCGTCAAATTTTTCAGCCATCTGCCTGCCCTGCCGTTTAACATTTCTTAAATAGCTAAATGGCGTAGTCACTCAATGAAATCAGCGGGTGACGCCATCCCCTTGTGATGTCACCGACTGGGGCATGGTGGGTCAATGACATCACAAGGGTGTGGGGTCGCGATTGACAATGAATGTACACCGTGCAACATTTTTATAAACAAATTGTCAGAAACTTGTGTTGTGTCTTCCAGATTCCAATAAGTCATGTGCCTGCAGAACCCAACAACCACTGCCCTGAGTTGTGGAGAAAATGCCCTTATTTTCCTTTAGTGACCCTTTAAAATCCATTCTGAATTTCTTATTGCCCGCATTCTTTCGTTTACATTTCAGCCCAGTGGGGAAGCACGCTGACTATATATATATATATACACACAGTATCTCACAAAAGTGAGCACACCCCCACATTTTTTTTGTCATTTTTTATATATCTTTTCACGTGAAAACATGGAAGAAAGGACTCTTTGCTACAATGTGGTGAGTGAACAACTTGTATAACGGTGTAAATTTGCTATCCCCTCAAAATAACTCAACACACATCCAATAATGTCTAAATCGCTGGCAACAAAAGCGAGTACACCCCTAAGTCAAAAATGTCCAAACTGGGACCCAAAGCGTCAATATTTTGTGTGGTCACTATTATTTTCCAGCACTGCCTCTACCCTCTTGGGGATGGAGTTCACCAGAGCTTCACAGGTTGCCACGGAGCTGGTGGATGTTAGAGACCTTGTACTCCTTCACCTACCGCTTGAGGATGCCCCACAAATGCTCAATAGGGTTTAGGTCTGCGGACGTGCTTGGTCAGTCCATTACCTTTACTCTCAGGTTCTTCAGAAAGGTAGTGGTCGTCTTGGAGGTGTGTTTGGGGTCGTTATCATGTTTAAATATTGCCCTGCGGCCCAGTTTCCGAAGGGAGGGGATCATGCTCTGTTTCAGTATGTCACAGTACATGTTGGTATTCATAGTTCCCTCAATGAACTGTAGCTCCCCAGTACCAGCAGCACTTTTGCAGCCCCAGACCATGACACTCCGACCACCATGCTTCACTGTAGTCAAGACACCTATGTCTTTGTATTCCTCACCTGGTTGCCGCCACACACACTAATCAAAATAAGTTTATTTGGTCTCATCAGACCACAGAATATGTCCTTAGTCTGCTTGTCTTCCGCAGACGGTTTCTTGTGCATCATCTTTAGAAGAGGCTTTTGTCTGGGATAACAGCTATGAAAACCAATTTGATGCAGTGTGCAGCATATGGTCTGAGCACTGACAGGCTGACCCCCCACCCCATTAACCTCTGCAGCAATGCTGGCAGCACTCATACGTTTATTTCCCAAAGTCAACCTCTGTATATGATGCTGAGCACGTGCACTCAACTTCTTTGGTCGACCATGGTGAGGCCTGTTCTGAGTGGAACCTATCCTGTTAAACCGCTGTATGGTCTTGGCCACCGTGCTGCAGCTCAGTTTCAGGGTCTTGGCAATCTTCTTATAGCCTAGGCATTCTTTATGTAGAGCAACAATTCTTTTTTTCAGATCCTCAGGGAGTTCTTTGCCATGAGGTGCCATGTTGAACTTCCAGTCACCAGTATGAGGGAGTGAGAGTGATAACACTAATTAGTCACATGACAGTGGGTTGGGAAAATGGCTAATTGGGCCCAATTTGGACATTTTCACTTAGGGGTGTACTCACTTTTGTTGCCAGTGGTTTAGATGAATGGCTGTGTGTTGATTTATTGTCGAATGATGATTTGCCAGGGTCACTGAATCCTGGGCTGTTCCTGAAGCCGCACCACTCTCTTAGCCTTTTTGCAGTCGCCTAGCAGGGCTGTCCCTGGAGCCTGTAGCCGCCCACTTAGCCTCTTCACAGCCGACCAGATAAAAGGGAAAGAAAGGAGGACAAAGAGAAAGAGTGGTACATCCTAAATTGTCCCATAAGGGGTTTTAATACTGTACGAGTGGAAGGGAGCACTAAATGTCTTTGGGTTAGGGGCGCAAATTACTTGTGTTCTGACACAAACCTCGGGTTCTGACAACCCACGATACGAAAATGTTAGGAGTCTCCACATCTTGGGAAATTTTATCAAGGGGTCACGACACTAGAAAGGTTAAGAACCACTGCTATAGAGCGTGTAAAAAAATGTTTTTCATTAAAAAACCTATATAAAATCTAACCTCCTACTAATAAAATATGTAAAATTTATGTCTACGTTAAGTATCCTTAAATTTTTAAAGATTCACACCCTTACAGTGGCTGCCACGACCCGCCCATATCATTCACAGGAAACAAGGCACATCTCTGATCTGTCAGTGTGGAAAAGAGAGATCTTCTGTTCAGCTAAGCTGAAACATGATCTCTGTTTTCCTCCAGTGTAACACCCCCCATTTAGAAACACCTCCCTAGGACACATTTAACCCCTTGATCACCCCTAGTGTTAACCCATTCCCTGCCAGTGTCATTTATACAGCGATCAGTGCATTTTATTTAGTACTCATTACTGTATTGGTGTCACTGGTCCCCAAAAAGTGCCACTTAGGGTCAGATTTCTCCACCACAATGTCACAGTCCCGCTAAAAATCGATGATCGCCGTCATTACTAGTAAATTTTTTTTTATGTCTGGCTACCTATTAAGAATTGTCGTAATAGGTACAAGGATACATGATCTATAAGATCCTTCCCGCATAAACTTTATCTACCAAATAGGCCTGTCCGGGAACTGATATGGGTGTTACACATTACTAATTAGCATATGTTTATTTTCTATATTTCTTTTATGATTCCCCAACCCCCAATATTTTTTATCCTAAATAAAAAGTATGTTTTGCCTTTAGTTTGAAATTAAAGAGAAAGAAGATACAATGGGGCTGATTTACTAAAAGCAATGTGCTGCGCCGGTTCATGGCTTAATTGCCACGCCGGATGAATCCTTAATTAGGCGCATGAACCAGCCGGCGAAATGCAATTAATATGTAAAGCAGCTGAACTCCCTTTAGAAGTCTATGGGAGAAATCAAAAGTGTTAATTTTTAAGGTTAATATGCAAGTTTTTTGTCCTAAAAAGTGTTTGGGAGTCCTGCCCCAGGGGGACATGTATCAATGCATTTTTTATTTTTTAAAACTGCTGTTTTTTCGGGAGCAGTGAATTTAATAATGCTTAAAGTGCAACAGTAAAAGTGAAATATTCCTTTTAATTTCGTACCTAGGGGTGTGTATAATATGCATGTAAATGTGTGCATGTTTCCTGTGGTTAGAACTGTTTCAAAATGACATTCTGACGGAAAAAAGTCATTTAAATCCACTTTCGGCTATAATGAATTGTCGGCTCCCGGCAATTCAGAGCAAATTCATTCATAAAAAAAAAAAAAAAAAAAAAGCGTGGGGTCCCCCCAAATTCCATTAGCAGGCCCTTCAGGTCTGGTATGGATATAAAGAGGAACCCTGCCGTCAGGTCTGGTATGGATTTTAAGGGGAACTTCACCCCAAATTTCTTTAAAAAAAATGAAGTTCCCCCAAAAATCCACACCAGACCCCGCAGAAAAGAGGGGGGACAGGCCACCAGGCCACATACCCTCAAAATGGGGAGGGTGCTTTGGGGGTCCCCCCAAACCACCTTGTCCCCATGTTGATGGAGACAAGGGCCTCATCCCCACAACCCTGGCCGGTGGTTGTGGGGGTCTGCGGGCGGGGGGCTTATCGGAATCTGGAAGACCCCTTTAACAAAGGGGACCCCCAGATCCTGCCCCCCCTGTGTGAAATGGTAATGGGGTACATTGTACCTCTACCATTTCACCAAAAAAAGTGTAAAAAATGTAATAATATAACAATAGCCGGTTTTTGACAATTCCTTTATTAATGTCTTCTTTCCACGTTTCTTCTTCTGCCATCTTCTTCTTTTCTGCATTTATTCTGGTTTCTTCCTCCATCTTCTTCTTACTCTGCTTCTTTCTTGGGTCTTCTCGTCTGCATCCCTACAACCTGGCCGGTGGTTGTTGGGGTCTGCGGGCGGGGGGCTTATCGGAATCTGGAAGACCCCTTTAACAAAGGGGACCCCCAGATCCCGGCCCCCCGTGTGAAATGGTAATGGGGTACATTGTACCTCTACCATTTTACCAAAAAAAGTGTGTAAAATGTAAAAAATTACAATAGCCGGTTTTTGACAATTCCTTTATTAATGTCTTCTTTCCATGTTTCTTCTTCTCCCATCTTCTTCTTTTCTGCTTTCATTAGGATTTCTTTCTTCATCTTCTTCTTCCTCTGCTTCTTTCTTGGGTCTTCTCGTCCGCATATTTCACCGGCTTCTTCCTCGATCTTCTTCTCCTTCCTTCGGTTTTCTAATCTGCATCTTGCACCGGCTTCTTCCTCCATCTTTTTCTCCTTTCTTCGGTCTTCTCGTCCGCATCTTGCATGGCTTCTTCTTCCCCGGACGATCCAATTAAAGTTCCTGCTGTGTGACGCTTTCCCCGTGGCGTCAGAGGGGGGCGGGGTCACCGGATGACGCCACGTCCTCAGTGATGAAAGTACTGTCTGAAGAACGGGAGCATCACACAGCGGGAACTTCAATTGGAAGCAGATCGTCCGGGGAAGAAAGAGCCGGTGCAAGATGCGGACGAGAAGACCCAAGAAAGAAGCAGAGGGAGAATATGAAGGAAGAAACCCGAATGAAAGCAGAAAAGAAGAAGATGGAAGAAGAAGAAGAAACGTGAAAGAAGACATTAATAAAGGAATTGTCAAAAACCGGCTATTGTAATTTTTTACATTTTTTTGGGTGAAATGGTAGAGGTACAATGGTAGAGGTACCCCATTACCATCTCACACGGGGGGGGTCTGGGGGTCCCCTTTGTTAAAGAGGTATTCCAGATTCTATAAGCCCCCCCACCCGCAGACCCCCACAACCACCGGCCAGGGTTGTGGGGATGAGGCCCTTGTCCCCATCAACATGGGGAACCCAAAGCACCCTCCCCATGTTGGGGGCATGTGGCTTGGTACGGTTCAGTAGAGGGGGGGCGCTCTCTCGTCCCCCCCTTTTTTCTGCGGCCGGCCAGGTTGCGTGCTCGGATAAGGGGTCTGGTGTGGATTTCTGGGGGAACTCCACGCCATTTTTAAAAAAAAAATTGGGGTGGAGTTCCCCATTTGGGTGGAACCCCACGTAATTTTTTTTAATTTGACGGCGGGGTTCCCCTTAATATCCATACCAGACCTAAAGGGCCTGGTAATTGAATTTGGGGGGACCCCCAGGTTGTTGTTTTTTATGAGCATTGACTGTATTCTTTATTGCCATGAGTACTTTTAAATTACTTTTTTTCCCTTGAGAAATTACATCTTGTGCAGGGACAGTTCTAAGCACGGGAAACATGCACTACCTCACAGGCATACTATACCCCCCTATGAAATTTAAAGGAATATTTCACTTTTATTGTTTCACTTTAACCACTTCCATACCGCGCCTATTCTGAAACTTCTCTCCTTCATGTTTTATTTCCAATGGTATTTGCGCAATAAGTTTTCAAACGCCTATTTTTTGCCCAAAAAAATAAATGGTTTCATGTATTAAAAAATAACAAAACAGTAAAGTTAGCCTAATTTTTGGGATAATGTGAAAGACGATGTTACACTGAGTAAATAGACACCTAACATGTCACGCTTTAATATTGCACACACTCATGATATGGTGCCAAACTTCGGGACATAAAAATCTCCATAGGCAACGCTTGAATTTTTTTACAGGTTACCAGTTTAAAATTACAGAGGAGGTCTAGTGCTAGAATTAATTCCTTTTTCTCTAATGCACACATCAATAACTCACATGTGTGGTTTGAACAACGTTTACATATGTGGGCGGGACTTACATGCAAGTTTGCTTCTGAGTGGAAGCTACTAGGCACAGGGGCGTTTTATTTATTTATTTATTTTTATTTATTTTTTGGGGATTTTTTTTAGTTTTGCACTTTTTTTTCCTTTTTTTTTATTTATATCACTTTTATTCCTATTACAAGGAACGTAAACATCCCTTGTAATAGCAATAGTGTGTGACAGCTCCTTTTTATGGAGAGAGGTGGGGTCGAAAGCATGAGATCGGAAAAAAAACACTGATCTCATGCTTTCAGTAGCAATCATGTTCGTTCAGCACAGTGGTGTAGTGGATAGCAATTTCACCTAGCAACAAAAAGGGTCGCTGGTTCGAATCCTGCCTGTGACACCATCTGATTGGAGTTTGCATGTTCTCCCTGTGCCTGCGTTGGTTTCTTCCCACAATCTAAAAACATGCTGTAAATCAGATCCTGTCTAAATAAGCCCTAATGTGCAGTAGTATATTTAGGTTTTGTGCTGCCCTAGGCCTGACTAAACTTCTGCACCTCCTAATAGAAAATTTACCCACCCCTTCCTGTCAAGGCCACACCCTGTTTTTATATGACCCGCCCAGAAATTTCCAGGGACACACACACACTAGTTGTGGGGGGGGGCATTGGATTCCCTTAATTTGCATAGTTTTTCTCTCACTTCCTGTTTGGCTATGGGGCAGAAAGTGAAGGGAAATCTCTGCAATTGGACAGGGATGGTACAAAATAAACTGACAGGGGCTATAACCCTCCCTTACTCTATCCAAAATGAAAAAAAAAAGTGTTGATTATAGTTCTACTTTAAGCACAAATTTCTGATAATTTTATTGAGAGGACTAAGAAAATATAACCATGCCAATAGGCCAGGATACAGCGTTGCTAATATGTATGAATGTGTGTTAGGGGCCCCCCACAAACACCACCCAATGTTAAATAAACAATTTTCTTAATTTGAAGATAAGTATCATCCCTTCCTTTAGAGACCTTAGCAGCAGTACAAGCAACTTCCTGTAGGGGCGTGATGTCCTGTGTGCTGGCCACCGCTTTCAGTGAACCACATATGCGCATATGCAATACACGGTGGTCACGCATCTATGTGCAGGAACTCAATTCTTCGGGAAAGTGATAGTAAAGCAGATGCAGATCTCCAGGATCGGACTAACAAATGTTTCTAGTGAAAGGCAACTTGTGTTTTCTATTAAACAATGGCTAAATGGGCCATAAACAATGGCTAAATGGCTAAATGGGCCAAAGGGACACAAAGCCCAACCCAAAAAACACAAGCAGGGGTTCTAACACTCGTTTGGCTTCCCTCAAACACCCACAATTAGAATAGGATTGCCTTGCTTTAAGCACAGTGCTCTAAATCAGCACTTCAAGCCTGTCCACCAATATCCCCCCCCCCTTAAACAGGCCATGTTTGCAGGTTTTCCTTCATCTTGCACATGTGCTTTAAAAGACAGTCTGGACTGCAATTCTTGATAAGATAAATCCACAAAACATGTCCTGTCGAGGGTACTTGAGGACTGAGGCTGAGAACCACTGCAGTAAAAACGAAAAAATACTTACCGCTCTGTACTTTTCCTTTCCTGGTGACTATTCATGCATATGCTATCATGAAGGCATTAGGAAAGGATCTTCGAGACAAAATCACACCTATTTTGTTAGGCCAATCAGCCTATTTCAGCCTATGTCAAAATCTGTAGCATGAAAAAGTAACAACAAACAAACTTCAAAATTTGAAAGTAATTTTATTGGACAAAACAAGGAAAGCAAAAACAAACAAAAAAAATCAAACAAAACTAAATAAATAAAAAAAAACAAAAAAAAACATAGGTTTATTTGAGACAGTAAACAGAATATGGTTTATGCTTATGGAAATAACAGGATTAATAGACCCACGAACATCTATTAAGGATTGAAACATTAATTAGTCACAACCTACCGGATTCACATACCTCGGCGCATATATATGCCGGCGTAGCGTATCTTCTTTACGCTACGCCGGGGCAACGCAGAGAGGGAAGCATGATATTAACAAAGCAAATGCTCCCAATGTTGCGCCGGCGTAGCTTACAGTTGTAGGCGTAAGGCAGCTTAAGTCAAAGTAGGTGGAAGTGGGCTGGAAGTGGGCGTGATACATTTTAATGAAGCATGGGCTGAGCTTTAGACAAGTACTTTAAATGAACTGCGCATGCGTCGTACCTTGAACGTATCCCAGTGCGCATGCTCACAATCACATCGAAACAACTGGCTAAGATACGTTGAATCACTGCCTATGACGTGAACGTAACCTATGCCCAGCCCTATTCACGTACTACTTAAACTACGTAAAATTTGACGGCGTTCGTTCCCTGGTCTATACCTTTTGCATGAGTTTCCCCTCCAATATGGGGAATAACTTTACGCCGGACGTAAACCTCACACAAACCTCTTAAAACATGCCACGGGCGCAAGTACGTTCGTGAATTGGCGTATCTCCCTCATTTGAATCGAATATCAATGGGAGTGCCAAATGTGTCCAGCATAACTATGCGCCCACTATACGCCGGCGTAGGCAAGTTACGTCGGTCGGATGAAGCCTATTTTTCAACGTATCTAGCTTTGTGGGTCGGCGCATAGATACGACGGCAGTCATTTGTACTTACGTCGGCGTATCTGGAGATACGTCGGCGTAAGTGCTTTGTGAATCCGGGCCAACATCTTGAGAAAGATTTAGCAAAGTAATGCAGCACAGACAATTACATCAAAGTGAACACCCTAAAAACAACATACATTGACAACCTCACAAATATTTCAGGTGAAGATAGCCCCCACCCAAAATAAATAAATAAACCAGTCAAAAAACCCTTGATCAAAAACATCTGTTTTGCAAAGACATTTAGATAAGGACAAACAAATATAATTTGTGCCAGCAGGCCCCCACACACAATCTGGCCTCTTTTCGGGGCAGGTAACAACTGCTCTCTGCAAGCTTTATATAACATAGGCTTGTGTGCTAATGAGGCAATTGAAAACACATGCACAGCCCATGAAACGCACAAAACGCAAGTTCACCCAATGTAGAGACTGAACTTTAAAGTGGGTACACCTGTTAAGGATGTCCTTAAACTACTAACCCACAAAACACATTCTATGAGCATGCCCAGAAACATCCAAGTGCTGTTCACACACAAAAAGCAACATCAAAAAATCTAAGTCCCTGGGCATGCTCAGATCAACAGAAATGCAGCTAGCAGATAAGTTAAAGCCCTGTCCAAAATGAATCACATCATCCAGCATGCTACAAAATTAGAGATGGGACAAACACCCCCTGGTCTGGGTGGGCAAACATAGAGCCTAACATGGGCAAAAGTTATACCATAAATACCATTGCTGTCTATGGGAAATTACTTGTTAATTTTGCTAGACCCCACTTGGCTGGCTTATCTTCTAGTAATTGGCCTTAAGACGGGTATGGGGGCCCAGGTCCCACCTAAGGGACATACAGTACCTGCTGCCATTATTGTACTTTGCCGCAATAGGAAAAACACAGGAGAGAGAGAGCGTGACCTCCATGATGGAGGGGGGGGGGGACATGCAACGTATGGGCACAGGCAGCACTGGGCAGAAACACAGAGGCTCAGAGGCACAGCTGGCTGGCTGTAGCGATGGCAGAGCGGTACATCAGAGGCAGATTGGTGGTGGATGGTAACGATGTGACCGCAGGTACACAGACAGGTCACACTCACTGTCAGTGGCACTGTGATGATCAGGGGCATGCAGGGGGTGTTTTCTTTCCTTCCTCCATTCCTCGACCGTTGCTGTGCCTGCGCCTCTAACACTGTATGGAGGGACTCTAGAGTGGAGCGGCTGCCTGTTGAGTTGCTGAGAGGGAGTAGGATCATTGGTGGCCGGGTGCCCTGGGTGGTAGTGCCCCGCCTCTCTCCAGTGTGCCCTAGGCGGCTGCCTAGTGGTAGCACCGGCCCTGACTCCAAGGCAAATTTTAACCACTTCCGTACCGTAGGATGTCATATGACGTCCTGGACTTCAGTGGGGGATATCTGAATGATGGGTTCAGCTACAGGCATCATTCAGAAATCCTTTTTTACAGGCGGCGATTGTTCGCACCATAAGAACGATCATAGCGGCAGTTCCGCCACTTGATCGTTCTTACAGGCGGCAGTGGGAGGGGGGACCTCCCACTGCCATCCGGTGCTTCTCAGGGCTCTCCCCTGCCATCTGAGGCCCGGAGAACGAATTGTCCGCCGCCGAATGAGGAGCATAGAGATTTAAAAACATAAACAAAGCTGCAATCGTAGCTGAAAGCATGAGATCAGTTTTTTTCCCCAGTCTCATGCTTAACAGCCTGGAGGACAGATGTGGGGTCTTATTGACCCCACCTCTCTCCATAAAGAGTACCTGTCACACACTATTCCTATTACAAGGGATGTTTAGGTTCCTTGTAATAGGAATAGAAATGATCCAAAAATAAAATAAAAAAAAAGTGCAAAAAGAAAAAATAGTACGTAAAAAAAATAAAAAATAAAATTAAAACGCCCTTGTCCCTAGTAGCTTGTACTCAGAAGGGAACACGCATGTAAGTCCCGCCCACATATGTAAACACCGTTCAAACCACACATGTAAGGTAGACATCCTCTGTAACTCTAAACTGGTAACATGTAAAAACAAAAACAAGCGTTGCCTATGGAGATTTTTAAGTCCCGAAGTTTGGCTCCATTCCATGAGTGTGTGCAATATTAAAGCGTGATAAGTTAGGTATCTATTTACTTGGTGTAACATCATCTTGCCAAAATGTGATGTAACAAAGGGTGGGGTCGCCGGGTGGCATCACCACGGTGATTACGCCCCATGCCTATATAAGTTGTTGCGCAACGCTCAGACGGCATTACATCGGGAGAGCTTGTTGTGTCAACATCGCTGGAAGAGAAGACGGAACAAGACAGCAGAGAAGACCCGGCCTCCGCGGTGGACCCTAGCAAAAGAGGGAAGAGAGAAGACAGCGGAGAAGACCGGGCCCAGCAGAAGAGGGAACAGAGAAGACTGCCGCCCCCCTACAGAAGACAGCAGAGAAGACCGGGCCTACCCCCCCTTTGTAAAAGAGCTTAAAGAAGAAAGGGGAGGGGGCCCCAGCAGAAGACAGCATGAACTCCGGTTCCCCCCGGCAGAAAACGGTGGAGAAGACGGGGGCTACCCCCCCATGAAAAAATCTTAAAGGGGGAGGGGGCCGGCAGAAGGCAGCGGTCAAGTCCAGGCCCCCCCGGCAGAAGAGGCAACGCAGCAGGGAAGTCCAGGCCTACCCCCCCTTGTAAAAAAACTTAAAGAACAAAGGGGGGCGGCAGAAGACCCCCCCAGCTGACTAATAAATTACTTTAAAAATCTGTGTAGTGTGGTTTAACTTTTTCCCCAGGTGAATGGGTAGAGGAACTATGTACCCCATACTCATTCACATAGGGTGGGGGGCCGGCATCTGGGGGCCACCTTATTAGAGGGGCTCCCAGATTCTGATAAGCCCCTGCACGCAGACCCCGACAACCAACGTCCAGGGTTGACGGGAAGAGGCCCTTGTCCCCATCGACCTGGGGACAAGAGTGCTTTGGGGTGGGGGGGCTGCAGTGCAGTGTTGAGGGCATGCGGCCTGGTATGGCTCAGGAGGGGGAACGCTCGCTCGTCCCCACCCCCATTCCTGTCCGGCCAGGCGGCGTGCTCATATAAGGGTTTGGTATGGATCTTTTTCGGCGTAGGTTTTCCCCCTTACGATCCATACCAAACCTAAGGGCCTGATATGCTCCTGAAGGGGAACACACGCCGTTTTTTGGTTTTTATTTGGCGCAGAGTTCCCCTTCATGGTCAGCGTAAGCTGAAAAGGTTTCGGGCATTTACGTGCACCGCTTCAAGCCACGCAAAGGCAGCTCTGACGCTTGATATTTACCAATATTTTGCCGGCGTAGTGAAGCGGCGTGCGTAAGTGCCCGAAATTCCTGCTTGCGCATGCGCAGTACAGAAATAAACCTCCCGCAGGTTTAAATGTACTTGCCGGAGCAGCGACTAGTTTTCACAAAAATGTCACTACACTTCCCCACATAACCCCACAATAAACTTACTCCCAAACACTTTTTATTAACATTTCTAAATGCTGTGCGCCAGCTCCATAGAGGCGCATCATGCGCCCCCTCTTGGGTGCACTCAGCGTTATAGTAAAAAAGGAATTGTGCAGCATTGCCAGCGCATTCCTTTAGTAAATTCCAAAACGACTGTTGCTCCAGCCTTTGCTACATGAATCATTTGGAAAAAGATAAGTATATTAACTTTTTTTATGTGTGATACAGTGAGTTGGCAGAGGGCTAAGCCCAGCATTAAGCTTGAATCATTCCAAATTTTTGTACTGAATAATACAATTTGTAATAACAAAAGTATCCATGGATATTATTATTACCCAGCTTTGTTTTATTCCTACTTTCATTCATATTTTCACTTTTTTTTTTATCCATTAGCTTTTCTTTATTATATGGAATTCCCTATGATGAAGTCTGCCTGTCTACGATTCCCAAACATACTGTACTGTATTGAATATATATTTTTCATTCTTTATTGCATGGGATTGGCACATTTTCTCTAATTTATTGTGGTGAAAGAAGCTTTGTGTTTATATACAGTATGTATGGTCCTATAAACATAATTGTATTTTTAAATACGTGACATCACTACTCTCCAATTCAGGGTGCCATCTCTATGATATCTACCTATTATTTAATTTACCTCTTTATATGGTGCTTACACTTTTCCCATAGAGTGTTACAGAGAACATTTAACCATTCAAACAAGTCCCTGCAAAATAGCTTGCAGTCTAATGTCCATATGAATATTCCTGTATACGAAGGAAGATTTTGGAACAAAGTCATATAACCTGCCAGTATGCTTTTGGACTTTGGGAGGAAATCATGCAAAACAAAAAAAATGTATTGTTGGGAATCAAAGAATGGACCAAAGCAATACCAAGCAAGAGTGCTAACTTCCTAGCCATCTATTTCTTCTTCTGGCTATTTTTTTCTAATCATATAGCAATAAACTTTAAATGACATGGTTTCAACAGATTATGATTAACAAAAAAAAGTGTCAGATCCCACATCATCAAACTGCTCATTTTGGCTAAGAACAGAAGAACAGATGGACAATGATCACATATGTAGAGTAGGAGGAAATGCTTATAAATATCATTCAAATAGACAATATTTTTTGTGACATGGCTTTCAGTGTATTTTCACATAAAAATAAGTGTGTATATATATATATATATATATATATATATATATATATATATATATAATTGGCTAAACAATGTTGTGCATAGAACGTTAAAACAGAGGTACAGTATAGTCATGGATATAAACTAGGGAAATATCTCCAAAAACAAGTTTTGACTGTTCTAACAGTCTCTATAAGTAGATAAAACACTTTATCCAGCATTTGGCTTGAAATTTCTATGAGTAAAATCTGTTACAAATACATAATTCCTGGCTAGTGCAAGACAGACTGGGAGTCTGGGGAGCACTCGATTCTGATACTGCTGTGTGGGTGGATGCTTTAATTTGGAAAAGCAGAATGTCAACATTTTTCTATACGTACTACAGTATAGTTTTTTGGTTGTACAACAGCAATATAGGCGAAAACAGAAATGAGAATGCAGTATGTGTGTCCAGTGTTGCCGCTTAGCTGCCAGCTATACAAACCGTTGTCTAGTCATAGTCTAGCTGAACATATCTATTGGTGAGTAAAGTACATGTTATCAAAAGTGTTTTGTCACCCCTGCCCCATACAGCAGATAGGAGTTGCCAAAATCTGACTGAACACTGGCCGCACTTTGCCATTTGTGAATCTTGGCGTAGAGGAGAAACTCCTGGTTTAAGGTCTGCAAGTCAGTCCATTACACCACCATTGTGCATATCCCCTTCCATGGAACAAAACAGTGTATTAAAAGAGACCCATATTGATGTAGGCTGCCATAGCTAATATATGCCTTTGAAAATGCACATTGCATAGCTCTTATGTTTATCCAGGCTTCAGTAACTGACCTGCAATAAGTATGTAGATTACAAGAAAGGGAAATAGCAGCCCCTGTATTTCTCTCAGTACATGTTTCCTTTAAGGCAGTGGTTCTCAACCTTTCCAATACCTTGACTCCTTGGTAACGTTTCCCAAGTTGTGGGGACCCCTAACAGAAATTATTTTTTGTACCGTGGGTTGTCAGCACCTTTAACCCATGGACATTTAGCGCTCCACCGAGTCCCTTTCACTCATACAGTATAAAAAACCCTTATGGTACATTTTAGGATGTACCACTCTTTGTTTTCCTTTCTTTCCCTATTATTTCTCTCTATCGTTATTTCCTGTTTTTTTCCTCCATCCCTCTCTCTTTAGCCGGGTTTCTTTTTCTTTCTCTTATTATTTTTCTTTGTTCCTCCCCCTCTTTTCCTCTCCTTTCCATGTATTCTCTATTTTTATTCCTTCTCGTATTTTTTCGTGGGGTGGTGGGGGGAATGGGATAAGTGGCAGTGCTGGTAGGGGGTCGGATTAGTGGCAGAGCTGGCAGGGAGTTGGGATGAGTGGCAGTGCTGGTGGGGAGTTGGGATGAGTGGCAGTGCTGATCCGCCAACTTAGGTGCTCTTGATCAAGGTCATCTGCTGATCTGAGAACTGTAGTGGGGACTTTTAATGGCAACTATAATCACAGGTAGTGTTATTCACTGTGTCTCCAACTTTGTAGTGTCTCGCAGCAGTGACATCTATGCCAAACTCAGGAGATAGGGTCTCCTCCAGCCCCTCCCACTTCACATTCCTCACCAGTCAGCTGACTTCTATTCTCTGCCCCCCAGCCATGCTGTGAACTGAACGGGTGGCTGCAAAAAGGCTGGGAGAGCGGTGCGGGTTTCAGGAACAGCCCAGGATATGGTGACCCCTGGCAAATTGGCATTCAACCCCCGTATTCTGGTCAAAACCAAAAAAGATGAACAAACCCTTACGTGTGTCTGCTAATGTGAGCTTTGACCCCCGATCCTCAGTCGCTCCTCTATTGGAGGTTACTGCCGTAGCTAAAACCATGCGTAATAATAAATTGTATCTCTTTGGGGGCATCTAAAGAAAAAGAGTCCCCAGAGAGATGTAGAGGGCTACTATTGGCTGTAGTGGACAATGACGGGTCATAGATATAAAAAATATATACATTTTATTTAATATGTAAAAGAATTCTGAATGAACAAAATAGTAGCGCTATGTGCAAAAATGTATTTGAACAATCCTAAATAAATGTGAAAATTAATCTGTGACAAAATATACACGTGTTTAAACTATAATAGATACATGTGAGGAGTAAAAAAAATAAAATAATATATATATATATATATATATATATATATATATATATATATATATATACACATACACATAATTATTAAAAATCAATATAATAAGGTGTTCCAAAAAAACGTCCATCCAGTGAAGAGTAATTTAACAAGACAAATTCATAAGTAATTAAACTCCAAGTGAATACGTTTAACCACTTAAGGACCGAATAACCACTTAATGTACATTTACGTCGGCAGAATGGCACCAACAGGCACATCAACGTATATATACGTTGGTGCCTTGGGGGGGATCGGGGGTCCGATCGGAACCCCCCCGTACATGCGGTGGTCCGCGCGGCTGCAGAAGCGATCCGACAAGAGGGGGCGGCTATTCGTTTTTGTCCGCCCCTCCGGATCGCTCTCAGCCAATGCACACGCCCGCCCACCCTGTCACTTCCTCCTCCTGTGTAAACACAGGAAGGAGGAAGCGACGTGATCTCTCCCTCTGCGGTTTTTTCAACCACCGCTGAGGAGAGATCACCACACAGTAAGTCCTGCACCAACACTACACTACACACAGGCACATTTAACCCCCCCGATCGCCCCCCCTCCCCCTATCACAGTGTCACTGAATGCAGTAATCATACATGTATGATTACTGTATTTAGTGTCAGTGTGAAAAGCAGTGTAAAAGTCAGTTAGTGTTAGGTTCAGGGTAGCCCTGTACCCCCCCTAATAAAGTTTTAACCCCTTGATCACTGCCCTAGTTAACCCTTTCACTCCCTATTGCCAGCGTCACTAAGCGATCATTTTTCTGATCGCTGTATTAGTGTCGATGTTCCCGCTAGGTAGTTAATTTTTTTTTATGCGATTTTTTTTTACTAAAGACATGTGGCTAAATAAAATTTTGGCCTAAATGTTTGACTAAAATTTAGTTTATTGATTTTTCTTATAACAAAAAGTAAAAAATATTGTTTTTTTTTCAAAAATTTTGCTCTATTTTTGTATATAGCGCAAAAAATAAAAATCGCAGAGGCGATCAAATGCCACCAAAAGAAAGCTCTATTTGTGTGAAGAAAAGGATGCAAATTTTGTTTGGGAGCCACGTCGCACGACCGCGCAATTGTCTGTTAAAGCGACGCAGTGCCGAATCGCAAAAACCCCTTTGGTCATTTGGCAGCATATTGGTCCGGGTCTTAAGTGGTTAAAGTGTCCAAATAAAAATCTTCTTAAACAATCTTGCTTGAAACCTTTCACCACACCATAGTGCTCAGTGACTCCACACCCACAGCAATTGCGCTTACCAGTAGGATATGCCCTGCATTCGCATGCTTGGCACAAAAGCTGAATAAATCTCCAGTCAAAGTAATCAATTCCACCAGTGTTCTCAATCAATCAGAAGTTGCTCCACATGAAAAAGCAAAAGTGACTCCAATAGTGAAGTATATCAAAACTAATTTATTAAAAAATTATAAAAGCTTCACATGTTGCACTCACATTTAGCAAAACAAATAAAGGCACTTCAACAGTGAACTCGGCAGCGGGTTCCAAACCACAGGTAATTGACCGGTTGTATTATGGTCTCGGCGGATCTAAAGTAAAGCGTCAATCTCACCCCCTGCTCCGTTCGTTTCACCCGTCACTTCAATAGCACTATAACACACTGTGGTCGGTAATCAAACGTGTTTCTGGTATGTCGTGTAACCACACCTAGACCAGTTTCGTCGCTCAGGACTTCTTCAAATAGGGTTGGTCACATGGTCTCATAGCTTCTCCTTTATACATCATCCACTGATTGACCCGGGCGCATATCACACAACATCTACACGTCAACTAGTCAAGCCGGACGCAGCGTTTGCACGTACTCTGCTTTCCTATGACAAACTTCATATGTTAAACTGACGTGTATCACATTACGTCAATGCGTACTTCGTGTCCCCACGACCATAATACATCAAGCCCCAACATAGATAAAACAGTCGTAGAGAGCTGGTTATTCAAAATACACAAAAATTGCAGACTGCCATATATACCAAATATAAGTGCACAGTGATATATAAATCATTCAAAAAACTTAAATTTAGAAAAATCTAAATTATTATATATTACAACAATAATCTCAGTATATTATTTAAAAGGGCATAATCATATACCCATATGTGTTGGGAAATTAATAAAATATTCATATTCACATAGTTTGTGATACACATATTCACATTGGATATCGTTGTACTATCCTTCTTCTAGAAAAATACGTATCAGGTCAAGAAATTAAATTACCAATTGCATTCACACTGCCTGTCAGAATGGAAAACCATATCCCAAACCGGCAGGACGGTATCTACATGTCAAATAGTAATAAACAAAATATAAAAAGTTCGATATTTAATCTTCTAGGGTGGAGGCTCCCGAGGAGAAATATCCACTTTGTTTCTGTCTTAGAGAGTTCCCTCACTCGATTCGAACCCCTCCAAGCAGGTAAAGGGTAGTCAATGCCACAAAATTGGAG
The DNA here is from genome assembly GCA_029574335.1 of Rana kukunoris. Lineage (NCBI taxonomy): Eukaryota > Metazoa > Chordata > Amphibia > Anura > Ranidae > Rana > Rana kukunoris. The sequence goes on along the minus strand of CM056049.1, from coordinate 478,951,396 downwards.
AACTGAAGGGTCTTGGTTGTGTCTGTCCTTAAAATGTAGGGAAACACTATGATGTATAAACCCTTTCTTAATATTAGCCAGATGTTCGGCTATATGTATCCTAAGGAGACGCTTAGTTCTCCCTACATAGTACAGCCCACATGGGCACCACAAGAGGTACACCACAAAGGATGAATTACAGGTGATACATTGTTCAATCTCATAAGCATGACCATCCTTATCTGAGAACTTCTTCTTACCCCTATTATTGATTTTTACTGTCATGCAGGAAATACATCTGCAGCAGTAGTAAAAGCTTTTGAAATCATCACTGAGGCTCTGCTTTTTACGTGGATCTAAAACTTTCTGTACTACCCAATCCCCAAAGTTCGGAGCTCTCCTATAAATGAACCTCTTTCTGATAGAATTTCACAGAGATGTCTATCCCTGCATAGAATGTTCCAATGCTTACGGAAAATGCCTCCTATCTCCCTATACTGATCGTGAAAATCTGATATAAAACCCAACTGATGTGAGTTATTAGTGATCACATCCTCCTTCTTTCTTAAACACGGTTCCCTAGGCATTAATGCTACCTCGGCAATAGTGTTATTGATTAAGTCTTCTTTGTATCCTTTCTGTAGGAATTTATTCCATAATATGTTAGCCTGCGTTAAAGAGTCAGTAGATGTTGTACAATTCCGGCAGATCCTCAAAATCTGGCCCTTAGGGATGTTTTTTATCCATGCCGGGTGGTGTCCACTACCTATAGCCAAATAGCTATTTCTATCAGTGGGCTTAAAATAAGCCTTCGTACTGATCACATTCCCAGCCTTCATGATTGTCAAATCTAGAATGTACTTCCTGCTCACTGATTACATGATCCAGCACGATGTTATTGGTGTTATGATTAAGATGTTCCAAAAACATCTCCACTGATTCCTTTGACCCCTCCCATACAAACAGGAGATCGTCAATGAACCTTCTATAGAGCTTCAACTCTGGTCTGGTATCACGGTAGTTAAAGATAAACTCACCAAGGCCAAGATGCTGAGGGCGGCTCCCTTTGCGACCTAGCGCGATCCGCCCCCTGGAGTGGGTACAGAGGGACGGACGCACCGGGAGGCACCGGTACCGACAGGTGGACGAAGACTGGGTCCGTGGAGCAGAGACTGATCCGGAAGCAGGTCACTGGGGTCAGCCGAGGAAGCACACGGAGATAGTCCGGAAGTCCAGATAGCTGGAGCTGGGAACAAGCAGAAGAGTAATCCGGGAAACAGGCCGTGGTCAGGAGGGTTGGAGAGATCAGGAAGTCCGATAGTTCAAGCCAAAGGTCAAGAGCAGGAGACAGCAGCAGTCCGGTAACAATAGCCAAAGGTCAAAGGATCAGGATCAAAAGGTCGTAGGTATCAGATTCACTTAGAAGCTGTGACAAGCCAGCAACCAGACAGGAGGAAGAGGCTGGCTTAAATAGCCCGCCTAAGCCACTGATTGGCCAGATGGAGAGCGTGTCCGTGCGCGCCCGTGCGCGCGCCTATACCGCGCACGCGCGCGCCTAATACGTGCACGTGCGCGCCCTTGCGGTAAACGGCCGCGAAGGGGCAGCTCTAATGCCCTGACAGTGCCCCCCCCCAATAGGCGGGCTCCGGACGCCCAAACTGTTCATCAACTCCGGGTGGTCTTGATGGAAAGTTCGAATCAGCCGAGGGGCATGTAAATTTCTGGAAGGCTCCCAGGAATTGTCCTCAGGAGGATAACCTTTCCACTTGATTAAGTACTGAAGTTGCCTCCCCCTCTTTCGACAACTCAGAATAGATTCCACCTCGAATTCCTTTTCACCTTCAATCACCACCGGAGGCGGTGGGAGTTCTTCTCTTCCAGGGAAGGTGTCTGGTATGAAAGGCTTGAGCAGGGATGCATGAAAGACAGGATGGATCCTGTAGGAGTCCGGTAATTCTAGTTCAAAAGCCACAGGGTTGATCTTCCGCTTGATTTTAAATGGGCCGATGAACCTAGGGCAAAGTTTCCGGGAAGGGATTGGTAGTTTGAGGTTTGTGGCCGATAACCAGACCTTTTCGCCAACTTCGAAGTTCGGGCAGTCCTTCCTCCCCCTGTCGAAAAACTTCTTGTAACTCTTTTGGGCTTGGTGCATGGTCTCCTGAGGTTCCGGAAGTTTTGTTGCATGGCAACTATACGTTCCTGGACAGCTGGGACCGATATTTCAGGAATGGAGTCCGGAAGGAAGGAAGGATGATATCCGAGGTTGGCCCAAAACGGGGTCTGGTTAGTAGATGAGTGAACCGAATTGTTGTAGGCAAACTCTGCCGCTGGTAGCAAAGATGCCCAGTCGTCTTGAGATGATGAACAAAAACAACGGAGGTATTGCTCCAACGTTTGGTTGGTCCTCTCTGTCTGGCCATTGGACTGCGGGTGGTAGGCAGACGAGAGGCAGATCTTAATTTCAAGCGACTTGCAGAGCTCCCTCCAGAACTTAGAAGTAAACTGCACACCCCTGTCTGACACGATGCTCTTGGGTGCCCCATGGAGTCTTATGATTTCCTTAAAAAAAATTTTGGCTGTCTCAGTCGCGGAGGGTGTACCAATCATAGGTAGGAAGTGTGCTAATTTAGACAGTCGGTCAATTTCCACTAGAATCGTAGTAAAGCCTTCGGAGGGAGGCAGATCCACAATGAAATCCATTGAAACATCTGTCCAGGGGCGTTCCGGAACAGGAAGAGGTTTGAGTAGGCCCCAGGACTTGGTGTTCGGACCCTTACAACGCTGGCAGCGGGTACAAGAAGGCACGTAGGTCTTACAGTCTAATTTCCATTTCGGCCATCAGAAAGAGCATCCGATCAACTCCGCGGTCTTCCGTGCTCCGAAGTGGCCTGCCAGCTTGTGATCGTGGAATGTGCTTAACACCAATTGCCTTGTTTCTGTAGGTACAAAGACTTTGCCCCGTGACCACAGTAGACCGTCTTGTTTCTCCAGAGAGAGTGCCAGTTGGTCTGTGCATTGGTCGGAGGACCTTTTAAGAGAGGTCAGTAGGTCAATTGGAGAAATTAATAAAAAGTTCTTGGGGGTTAGGATGGTACTAGGCTCCAGCGGGTCGGGCGTTTCGGTGAACATTCTGGAAAGGGCGTCTGCTTTCCCATTCTTAGACCCCGGTCTGAAAGTGATGTGGAACTGAAAACCGGTGAAGAACAAGGCCCAGCGAGCTTGTCTTGGTCTTAGGCGTTTGGCGGATCGCAAGTATTCCAGGTTTTTATGGTCCGTAAAAATCAGAATGGGGTGAAGGGCACCTTCCAGGAGATACCTCCATTCCTCCAAGGCAAACTTAATGGCCAGTAATTCCCGGTCACCGACGTCATAGTTTATTTCCGGAGAGCTTAGTTTCCGTGAAGCATAAGCTACATAGTGTAGCAGAGATTTAGGTCCCTGTCTCTGCGATAAGATTGCTCCGGTGGCGATTTCTGAGGCGTCCACCTCCAAGATAAAGGGCAAGGTTGGATCTGGGTGTTTTAGAACAGGTGCGGAAGAAAACAAGGTCTTGAGCTTTGTGAATGCCTCCTGTGCTTCCTGGGACCAGTGGAAACGACATCCCTGCTGGGTTAGTTTGGTAATAGGGGACACAGTGGATGAAAAGCCGGCAATGAATCTTCGGTAAAAGTTGGCAAAGCCAATAAACCGCTGTACCCCCTTTTTGTCGGTGGGAGCTGGCCAGTCCTGGACTGCCTTGACTTTCTGCGGATCCATGGATATCCCATTGGTCGAGATGATAAAGCCCAAGAACTGAATGGTGGTCTTTTCAAATTCGCATTTCTCAGCTTTCAGATATAATTTATGTTGCCTGAGGATGGCCAGGACTTGTTTAACGTGGCCCCGGTGCACTTCAAGGGATACTGAGAAGATGAGGCTGTCATCTAGATAGACGACCAGAAAGTCATCCAGGAATTGGCGGAAAATGTCATTTACCAGGTGCTGGAATGTGGCAGGGGCATTACAGAGACCGAAAGGCATCACCAGGTATTCAAAGTGGCCAAACCTTGACCTGAAAGCTGTCTTCCACTCGTCTCCGGGCCGGATTCGGATAAGGTTGTAGGCACCCCGGAGGTCGAGTTTGGAGAAGACCCGGGCTGAACGGAATCGCTGGAACAGTTCCGGGATCAGGGGTAACGGATACCGGTTCTTGATGGTTATTTTATTCAACTCCCGATAATCGATGCACGGCCTGAGGGAGCCATCTTTTTTTTCGACGAAGAAGATTCCTGCCCCGGCTGGGGAAGAGGAAGGACGAATGAATTTCTTTTCTAAGTTTTCGTCGATGTAAGCATTAAGGGCTACTAATTCAGTCTCTGATAAAGGAAAAATTCTCCCGAAAGGGATCTTAGAACCAGGCAACAGGTCAATAGGGCAGTCGTATGACCGGTGCGGAGGAAGGCGGTCTGCCTGCTGTTTGTCAAACACGTCTCTATATTCTGAGTAAACTGCGGGAACGTGTTGGAAGTCTTCTGACGCTGTCATCAAGGTAGCACAAGCGGGTTAAGTAGGTATGAGGCAATGTTGGGCACAATAGACTGAGGGGAATTTGATCTCCTTTTCGCACCAGTCTATACTGGGTTGGTGCACTTGTAGCCATGGAAGCCCCAAGATGATGGGGGCCAGAGGAGACGGGATAAGGTCTAGGCACAGGTACTCTTGGTGTCCGGTATCCGAGACGGCAGGAATAGGTAGGGTTTCGTGGGTAACAAGTCCTGAGCGGGGGAGTGAGCCGTCTGCCAGATGGATCTGTAAGGGGAGGTCCTTAGGACGACAGGGGATCTGCAGCTTCTGGGCCAGGGCGGAGTCCACAAAGCAGCTGCAGGCCCCAGAGTCAACGATGGCCGGTAGCCGGGTCGCCCCCCTCCGGGAGCTGTAGGGAGAGAAAGAGGATAACATAAGTCTGAGGTAAGTTGGTAATGTGGTAATTGAAGGTGGATGATGGTCTAGGCTTACTGGGTCTAATGGGACAAGTGCGGAGGAAGTGGCCTGCTCCACCGCAATACAGGCACAGATTTGACTGGCGTCTACGCTGCCTCTCTTCAGGCGTGAGGGGAGCCCGGACCATCCCGAGTTGCATGGGCTCAGGATCCTGAAGCGAGAAAGCGGGCGGAACCGGGAGAGGCGGAGGAGCTGGAGGGAACCTTGGTGGGGTCCAGCTGGGGCGAGTGGCTTGACAGCGTTCTGAACGTCGCTCACGTAGGCGTCTGTCAAGTTTGGTAGCTGATTGAATCAATGCTTCCAAAGTGGCAGGTGGATCAATTCTAGCTAGTTCGTCCTTGAGGGACTCTGAGAGACCTTGGCGGAATTGATATTTTAGGTCGGCCTCATTCCACCCTGTGTCAGCAGACCACTTTCGGAATTCTGCAATAAAGTCCTCCACTGGTCTCCTCCCTTGATTCAGCTGGTGGAGAGTAGCTTCGGCCGTGGCCGAACGTAGGGGGTCATCATACAGTTCAGACATGTTTTTAAAGAAGGTGTCTAGAGTGTCCAGTATTGGGCTCTTCTGTTCCAGTAGGCTGTGTGCCCAAGCCTGTGGCTCGTCCGCGAGCAAAGAAATCACAAAGCCTACTTTCACGGCTTCCGAACAGAAAGTTCTAGGTTGCAGGGCCAGGTACAGTGAGCAGGCATTTTTGAACGCCCGGAATTTCTTGCGGTCGCCAGAGAATCGCTCAGGTGTTGGGACGCGAGGTTCTGGGTGAGTAACAACCATTGCTGGTCCTGGAGAAGACTGGGAGGTGGATGCTCCCATAGCTGGAGCCGCGGGAGGGGCCGTGGGTCCAGGCGTGACAGCCATTTGTTGGAGGCGACCATCCATTTGTACGTATCCGTCCTGCAACTTCTGTACCGCGTCGGTTAGTGCTGAGACTTGTAGGCAAAGAGTCTCAAAGGGAGAGCGCGCCCTGTCGGCCTCAGACATCTGGCTGGCTTGTACTATCACGGTAGTTAAAGATAAACTCACCAAGGCCAAGATGCTGAGGGCGGCTCCCTTTGCGACCTAGCGCGATCCGCCCCCTGGAGTGGGTACAGGGGGACGGACGCACCGGGAGGCACCGGTACCGACAGGTGGACGAAGACTGGGTCCGTGGAGCAGAGACTGATCCGGAAGCAGGTCACTGGGGTCAGCCGAGGAAGCACACGGAGATAGTCCGGAAGTCCAGATAGCTGGAGCTGGGAACAAGCAGAAGAGTAATCCGGGAAACAGGCCGTGGTCAGGAGGGTTGGAGAGATCAGGAAGTCCGGTAGTTCAAGCCAAAGGTCAAGAGCAGGAGACAGCAGCAGTCCGGTAACAATAGCCAAAGGTCAAAGGATCAGGATCAAAAGGTCATAGGTATCAGATTCACTTAGAAGCTGTGACAAGCCAGCAACCAGACAGGAGGAAGAGGCTGGCTTAAATAGCCCGCCTAAGCCACTGATTGGCCGGATGGAGAGCGTGTCCGTGCGCGCCCGCGCCGCGCGCCTATACCGCGCACGCGCGCGCATAATACGTGCACGCGCGTGCCCGAGCCGCGCAAGCGCGCTTGCGGTAAACGGCCGTGAACGGGCAGCTCTAATGCCCTAACATCTGGATTCATTAAACACATGTCTATCCTCCAATTCTGCCATAAACAGGTTGGCGAGGCTAGGGGCAAACTTCGCTCCCATAGCCATGCCAACCTGCTGGGAGAAAAACTGGTCAAGGTACCAGAAATAGTTATGAGCCACGCAGAAGTCCAGCACCTTACCCAAAAGACATTTCTGCCCATGCTGAATATCCTCACGTCTGCTCAACGCCCAATTCAGTGCCAATAAGGCATCATCATGTTGTATAATGGTGTAAAGTGAACTTACATCAGCGGTTACTAAAAAGGTCTGGCAAGCTGATTTCAACTCAACCTCCTCCAGCAACCGTAGAAGGTCACTTGTATCCTTAAGATAAGCCCTAGTATTCTTGACACTGGGCTGGAGAAACCGATCAAGGTATTCCCCAAGCCTCGCCGCGACCGACCCAATGCCATTCACGATAGGGCGTGCAGGGGGGTTGTCGACACTCTTATGAATTTTTGGCAGAGTGTAGACAACCGGTATTCTGCACAAAGATGGATTAAGGTACTCACTCTCTTTTGCGTTCAACTCCCCATTTCTAACACCCCATTCAATCAATAGGTTAAGTTGAGCCCTATAGGCTTCTGTTGGGTCACCTGACAGCGTTCTATACGTCGTCTTGTCACCAAGGAGCTGTAATAACTGGTTGTGATAAAAGGATTTCTCCAATATCACAACCCCTCCCCCCTTATCTGCTGGGTTAATGTGTTTTTTAAGGGGGAGCTCCTCAATATCCTTTTTATTAATTGTATCAAAAGGTCAAGTTACACAATAAAACATATCGCTCTCATAGTGAGTACGATAACTAGCTGGTCTTGCTTATAATAGGTCAGTATAGCACCAATACTCCATGGTTTATAATCTGTGCACAAACAAAAACACATAGACATTAACAAACAATAAAAAAACAATAAACAAATATGGTCCGAACGCCTAAATAACCACACTCGCAGAGTTCCCAGGCAGTAAATTCACCGCTAATCTTGATTAATAATTGGATAGTAATTGGAATTATGGACAGGTGTCCCCCCCCCGGGGGATGCTGAGGAGTATCAGATGTATAATAGCGCAGCTGACTTTGAATCATATGACACAAATGCTTAATGAAAAAAAAACCTGCTCATATAGTATGAATATACACATATATATATATATATATATTCATATATTAAAGCGGAGGTTCACCCAAAAATCAACTTTCTGACATTAGATCCAGCATACTGCTAACATCTGCAGTATGCTGGGGTTTTTAATTTTTTTTTTGTACTTATCGTTTTATGAGCCGTTGTTATCTGGCTCAGAGCGGGGAATCCTGCGGGGAATGGGCGTTCCTAAGCCAAGAGGAGTTGATTGACGGGCTGCTAAGGCACGTCATGCCTTCCGAAAATACCCGAAGTGACACTCTGGTATTTTTGGAAGGCGTGACTCGCCTTTGCAGCCCGTCAATCGATTCCTCTTGGCTTAGGAACGCCCACTCCCCGCAGGATTCCCCGCTCGGAGCCGGATAACAATGGCTCATAAAACGATAAGTACAAAAAAAAATTAAAAACCCCAGCATACTGCAGATGTTAGCAGTATGCTGGATCTAATGTCAAAAATAAGAGAGTTCAATCCAAAAGGGAAAAACTCCTCGCGCTAACAAAAATAAATTGAATTAAATTACTAATTGAATAAATAAATTTAGATAATATAGTGAAATAAATAAATATGATGGTGTCCAGCAGCAACACAAAAATATGTGATATACATAAAAAGCAAAAATAAAGACAGAAAAGTTGCGCTTAGAGGCACAATGTGATATTGTGAAGGGAATTAAATGTGTCTATATATATAAATAAAAAACAAACATATGCAGTATAATCATAAAAATGAATAAATTAAAATTATATCAAGGTGAATATATATTTAAATATATAAATGAAGTCCATGTGGGCTGAAATAAAAAGCATAAAAAGTTCTCTGAAGTCCTTCTGATAGGGTAATGAGAAAAAATAAATATATATATAACAGCTTTCCGAGTTGAATCACAAAGGTAATAACTGTAGATTGTAGAGGTCCTGTGTAAGTCCACCACCAGTTACACAATATTACTTCCAATATGGTGAGGTAAATATGGATGTACTCTTACCAGATATAAGAGGGATTCAGGCATATCACTCCCAATACGTCTGGAGTAGGACGCTTCCGGATCTTCCACTCTGGATCAATGCGATCTCCACTGGACCAGCAAAAGTATTCAGCAACAGCAGCAAGCTTAGCATCCCGTTCGGATCAAAGAAAAAAGAAGAAACCGGGGACTCGCCATAGTGAAAGTATTTCCAGGAAGTTTAATTCAAATTGTGCAGCATATACACAAATAATTTAAAATTGCCGGCTAAAAACATGCAAGATAACGAAAGGAAAGAAAATACAAACGTGCGCCCGTGCTTCCGGGGTCACGTGACAAAACGCGGTGACGTAGTGCGTGGCTCTAATGTCAGAAAGTTGATTTTTGGGTGAACCTCCGCTTTATATCAATCTTTGTTTTGGAGATCTCTTGGCCATTTAATTAAAAGGCAAATATAACAAGGAAGTCCTTCCAAGTTACAAGGGCTTGTGATCCTAGTTGTTATATTGTTGAGGTATTTGGATCTTGAACATCGTATACCGATCTGACGCTAGCAGAATTGATTTGCTGGTTTCTGGGTATTAGGTCGTCCTTGCTCAAATTTTACTTTTAATTACACTGTGATCCTATGTTGGATGTAGAGGATCATCGTTCGTGCAATGCATTCATTTTATTTTTATATATATTTCCAGTCCAGGTTTGATAACCAAACACTGCTTTATATCACTTCAAGTGCCGGATACCCTGTGAGTCTATCCGTTTTTCATATAAATCTCTCTGATGTCAGATAAGGCACTGTGGTTTAAAACAGATAATTCAGATATATACGGATGATGGAAATCATGAAGAGAAAAACTTTCCTACATTACCGCCTCCATTTATCAACGGGACATGCTGTGGGATCTTTTCTTTATCTGTAGTGGATAATCCCCTACTGCTATTTTCCTGGTTCTTTTGTGTGTATATACACACGTTTGTGGAGGGTATGTGAAAAGGGAGCGCTGTATAATGTAACGCTGATGGATTTCAGAGATCTTTCCTCATAGGTTTCAAAGACAAGTCAGCTTGTTCCATCTGTATTTCGCACTTGTTTCTCCTCTCTATATCTCCCGTTTGATTGGGGGATCACTCCGGCGGCGTCACAGGGCCGTGTGACGTCAACGGGTTTTGCAACTGTGTGTTACGTAGCTTCGTCTTCTGGAGCCCATCATCACAGCAGGCAGCCAGAAGAGGAGAGCCGTCGGCCCGAGCACTGAACGGGGAGCGGGGATCTCACAGACAGTGATGTGGCGCGACAGCCGCATTGTAATTCCTGTCTTCTGGAGCGTGCAGCGCCTATGATGAACGTCCCACTAGTCCAACGCCGGGAACGGTGGGACGTGTGACATCCATCATAGGCACTGCAGGCTCCAGAAGGTGGGAATTACAATGTGACCGCCGCACCACATCACTGTCTGCGAGATCACCACTCCCCACTTCAGCGCTCGGACGGGCAGCTTTCCTCTCCTCTTCTGGATTGCATGCTGTGATGATGGGTGCACCGTACACCGCACACCACGGCTAAGCTGAGCTGCTGCAGGACACGTGAAGTTTGTCTCCTGGTCAGGTAGGTCAGTGTATGTATGTCACTACCATCAGTGTATGTATGTCAGGTAGGTCAGTGTATGTATTTTTATTTTGAATATAATTCTATATTAAAGTAAAGAACAAATCTAACCATCCAACCTCACAGTAAAAACAAATAAACCAGCAGCATCTCATATTAAATTAATAAAATTAGGGAAATAAAGCCACAAAATATGCCTAGTAATAATTATTACTACAATTATTAACTTGGATTGCAATAATTTCATATAGCTACTTAAATTCTTCCTTTGTTTATACCTTCCCTTTTGTACTTTCAAATAAAAGAAACCTAACTGCTGTGATGATGGGTGCGCCGCACACCACGGCTAAGCTGTGCTGCTGCAGGACACATGAAATCTGTCACCTGGTCAGGTTGGTCAGTGTATGTATGTCACTACCGCCAGTGTATATATGTTAGGTAGGTCAGGGTATATATGTCAGGTAGGTCAGTGTATGTATGTTAGGTAGGTCAGTGTATGTATGCCAGGTAGGTCAGTGTATATATGTCAGGTAGGTCAGTGTATGTATGTCAGGTAGGTCAGTGTATGTATGTCAGGTAGGTCAGTGTATGTATGTCCCATGTATATGCATATCCCATTGAAAAAGTCTATACTGACGAAACATGTCTGGGCGGCACCTGCACGGCAAATTTTTGTGATCCCTATACGTACTATCACCACCGAGGGAGGTAGCTGTTCTGGCTGGGGAAGTGAGCGAGCAAGTGGAGTGTGAGATCTGCTGGGTGTTCTGTGTCCGCCTAACCTTTTACTGCAAGTCTCCTTCATTAGAGAACTTTTTTGATTGAAGTGTATGTGTGAATTTTATAACATGTGAGTACAATGAGTGAGGATTTGTGAGCCCTTTTTAATAAATTGGTTTTACATATATCACCATTGAAAACATTTATTTATTTTTTCATGTGGATTTGATTGATTTGTGATCACCGTTGGAATTGTCAACCCGGGTGGGCTATCAAGCCATTGTGCTGAACATGTGAATGTGAGGCATATTGTTTTGGTGAGTTTTTTTCCTTTGGGAGTGGATTCACAAGCACATGAGGTGTGGTGGAAAGTTTGTATCAAGATTTCTTCAAGAAAGATACCATTCATTGATCAAATCACTGCTTAATCACTTGAAGATTGGTGTGATTTATGGACACTTTTATATGAATTTATTTTCTTTTCAACTTTCTTTATATGTTTATGGATCATTCACATGCACTATTACTTGTTAATTTTTTATGTGCTAATTTATATGTTTATTTATGTTATTTTAATATAATCACTTTACTAGTACTGTTTTATGAAACAGAGCGCTGCTATTTTTTTCACTAAAGATTCACTATAATGAAGGTGTAATATCCATGTTCCCAACCATGGCATAATCAATTTGATAGGCTGTTTGTGTAAAGAGATGTACTGTCTGTTACTGAACAGATGTTCTCTGAACTCCCAGTAAAAGGCTTCTGAAATCTTTTTTATCATTTTAGTGTTGTCATAGTGATGCTATCTTTTTCTCCAAAAGAAGGTACAGTGTAGCTATGTTTCAGATTGTTTATAGTAGTTTTTATAGTGACTACACTACAGTTTAGTACATTTCAAGAGAGTTTGGGAGGATATTACATTTGTGAAAAATGGCTAATTATTAAAAAAAAACATATGGTAATATTTTTTGTTCCATTGGCTTGCAAAATAACAAACACATTCCAAGTATAATTTTCCTCCTTCAATGACCTGTAGCTTTCAATGTAAATTAGTCTGTGTAACCCACACCTTCTACAAATATGGGGCACATCATATGTAGGGAAACCTATTGCACAAATCAGCAATGAACGTGGATTTCTGCTATGCTCATCTGCATAGTAGTCCTCGGATTCTCCAGAGAAGTAATTGTCTCTGCAGCAGAGAAAATCCATTCCCAGGATGCCACTGACACTGATCTCATAGTACTGCCTTGGTTACCACAACAACCAGGCATACAAATGAGAATATACAGTAATGAAAACTTGGTATTGAATAAAATAAACTCTAGACAGAACGTAATATTCAGAAATAGTTATTTAAGGTGAAAACATTTGTGACTCTTCAGAGTTTTTAATCCTTTTTTATGTATAAACACTAAATATATTTCACAAAATTAATTCTATAGGTGCAAAAACCTTCATATTTTCTGTGGAGAGCACTAGCAGCAGACAATGTAATCCAGCAATAGCACATCCCACATACCTACATGCCTTTGATTAAAAATGATTAGAAAATTATTTTTACTTCCAGCATAATACTTCTGAGACTCACAATAAAAAAGAAATAAGAAAGAATGCAATTTTCTATTATGTTTTGTCCTGGAAGGTGTCCACCTTATTATGTTACTATGTAAAGATTAATTGGACATGCCGTCTACACCAATGCTATGTAAGGTTGCCACGTATCCAGTAAAAATGTAACTTTACATTAATGGGACCATAAGGCTGATATTTTCCCAAAAATGGAGGCAACTTTAATGCTATGCTATTGGATATTTAAATACACTGAAGCCACTGATTTAACCCCCAAAAAATACCTTGCAAAGTCAACGCAAATAAAAAGAAAAAATGTGACAAAGAAGCTTTTCAAAACAATGGCTAACCTGTGTACATATGTTGGTGTGTGTCAAAATGCCTGCCTTAAAATGCATAGGTGTGAATAGTATCAAATGCTATAATGAATTTTTTGGTGTTTTGGGTAAAGTAGGGAATGGTTAACGTCCCATGTTGGAGTTTTCTGTTGTCCAAGTCCCAATTGGAAATGTTTAGCTTGTCTTGAAAATCTCTCTAAAAAGGAGGAAAATTCATTCTTAAGCCTCTTACACACAACTAGATTTCCCGGCCAAAGCTCTCATGGCAGTTTTCCTGCCAGGAAAACCAGCCATGTGTATGGCCGTGTACACACAGCAGGGAACCTCGACGGGCAGAACACATCGTTCCGCCCGTCGAGGTTCCCTGCCGGCCGTCGAAATCGGCGACCCGCCCGTCGGGAATGGCAACCAGCCATTCTTCCAAGCGGGCCGCCGAGCAAATAGAGAGCGTGCTGTGTATGGGCACCACAGCAGGGGCTTTGATCTCAGATTGTATCTTAGGCAGACTTCTGGAAAAATAGGTGAGCCAATCACACAAGCAGGAATTTGTTTCTGGGGTGCTCAGTACACATTCGCAAACCAAAGTAATCCTTCAAAAAAGCGCTGTGACACAAACAACTGCAGGAAGTCCCATAATCATGCAAATGTTGTTTATTATAAAATGAAGTCTAATAAAAAACATATATATGTCCCCAGAGTTCCAGCTTATGTTGCAAAATATACAGTATGCATTCCTAAATAGGTTCATCAGACAACTCACTCTGAAAAGATTTTACACTAAGGAACATATAGTTCCCACGCCAGATCTTATTTCCATTAAGGCAGATAGTACCATCGACAAGGCAGATTTGGAGGCTCTAGAGATGTTAATTGATCTCTGGGACGATGGCCTCCCCTCCCACACTCCCTTCGAGAATTATAGCGCCCCTGACATTGTCCATACGAGTTTGAGACCAAAATCCAACTTTTACCCTGCTTCTTGCAAAGGCCCATACATCGAAACGTACTACCAGGCCACATATAGGGATCTTTTAGAACTATGTCATACTAAACACATTTTCCGATCTAATCTATCAGCCGAGGAAAGGACTGCACTTGAGTCACTGAAAAAGAACCATGCTCTTATCATCAAACAGGCTGATAAAGGCGGCAGTCTAGTGATACAAGATGTATCCGATAATGAAAAAAGCAGAAGCATACCGCTTATTAGCTGATGCTAAAACATATAGCAGTCTAATTAGGGATCCTTTTTTGGATTTTCAGTCAGAACTCAAAGCCCTCATTGAACTAGCGGCCAAAGAAGACATCCTAGATAAAAATGAGAAACAATTTCTATTACCTACAGTGTGCAGCACCCCGTACTTTTATCACTTGCCAAAAGTACATAAGTCCACCACCTGCCCACCCGGTCGACCCATAGTGGCTTGTATGGACAGCCTTACTTCAGGTCTCTCACACTACATCGATTATTTCTTACAACCCATAGTCATGGCACTTCCATCGTACATCAAAGATTCTGGGCATGTCATTGAGTCGCTAGAACACTACAAGTGGGACGACAATTACATATGGGCCTCGTTGGACGTAGTATCGCTATACACGTCCATCCCTCACTCTGCAGGCCTAGAAGCCCTCAAATATTTTCTTTCCAAAGATGGGAATATGAATTCTCATCAAGCCAAATTCTTAATGGACATTACGGTTTTCTGTCTCGAACACAATTATTTTGTGTTTCGCGACAGGTTCTATATACAAACTAATGGTACAGCCATGGGAGCCAATTTTGCGCCTTCCTACGCCAACCTCTTCATGGGGTACTGGGAAGATAATTTCATATGGGCCAACAATCCGTTTGCACAATACATAGTATTTTATGGCCGCTACATCGATGATGTAGTGCTCATTTGGAGCGGTACAGTGGAACTTTTTGACTCCTTCGTTTCACATTGCAACTCCAATACTTTGGATCTGAAATTTACGTTTGTACATAATCCTTCAGAACTAGTCTTTTTGGATTTGGTCCTTTACCATGAAGGTCATAGAATCTGTACCAGAAATTTCAGTAAACCCACTAGTGATAATGCATACTTACATTACAAAAGCTGTCATCACCCGTCTTGGACGAATAATATACCTAATGGACAATTCCAGAGACTAAGGAGAAACTGCACAAATGATACCGACTATGAACAACAAAGTTCAGTTTTGACCAAAAAATTCTTGGAGAAGGGATATCCCTCGGCTCTAGTACAGGCTGCCCATGACAAATTCATCCAACAGCCTTCAAAAATAAAGCTCCCTACAGAATCCAAAAAAACACAAAAAAATACCTTTAGGTTCATCACAGACTTTAATAATAGATACAGAACGATACAAAATATTGTCAGAAAGCACTGGCATATTTTAAAAATGGACCCAAGGTTGGGCCCTGTCTTACCACCTGTACCCCAAATTATTTTCAAAAGGAATCGCACTTTGAAAAACATTTTGGCACCCAGTAAACTCAAAAACAAGAAGGACCAGACATCGAAGGTCATAGCACACTTTGACGACCGCATAGGCATATTCCAATGCAAAAAACGTGGGTGTTTGACCTGCCAATTCATAGAACATGGGCAATCCTCGTTCTCTGATAGAGCAGGTCAATTGTATCAGATTAATCAATTCATTACATGTTCGACCGAATACGTGGTCTATGTTCTCATCTGTCCCTGTAAGATGTTATATGTCGGTCGTACCATGCGAACCTTACGGAAACGCATCAGAGACCACCGTCGTCTTATAGACAAAGGCACTGACGAATACAGCGTACCAAGACATTTTAAATGCTGTCATGGAAAAAACTTTAAAAATCTAAAAGTACTTGCCATAGAACATATACCTGAGGGCACACTTACTGCTAACGAGAGATTCGTTCTATTATGTAAACGAAAATCTTTCTGGATTTTTAAATTATCGTCTTTATCTCCTAATGGCCTCAATGAGGGGCTTGAAATCAGTAACCTCTTATAAGAATTTTGTTCTTGCTGTTCCCCTACCTCTATACATATATGTATGTATACATTTATATATTTATTGATTGTTATTATTTATTGCATACAGCATAACATTTAATACATCTTTATAGAATTTATCTCCCTTTTTTAACAGTAAAATCGACTCACATTTTACTAATCATCATTTGTCACAGTTTTTATTACTATTTTTTTTTTTAACACAGTTTTTATCATTGTTTTTATCAATATTCTCAATATGTATATATATGGATTCCTAGCAATACTTTTTTTCTTTTTCCTCTTCTCCATTTTCCACCATCCCCATAGTGTGTGTGTTTTTAATGTTCTTAAAGTTTCTACCAGGAAACATTTACTGTTGTTGATGTTAGCATAGCCCTTTAAGTAAACACTGCTTTGCTATGCCTCATTCCACACGCATCAGTCTCCTATAAATAGTCCCTATACTGCTACATCCTAATGACCTGACGAAGGGCTGAGACCCGATACATGTCGTCCTAAGTTTGTAGCCACCTCACATCCATAGTTCCAGCCCGTGTTGCACTGCAAATCTGCAGACCTCACAGATCTCCACAGATCCTCTCACATATAGCTTTCAGCTCATCTATCCGGGATCCCGCCCACCTTGTCTGCTTGGACCTAGCCTGCCAGTCTCCATCCTATGCAGCACAAGCGCCTTTCGAGTCCTGTCTCCACCCCTCCTGTTCAGCGTCAGTGAGACGTCCTGTACAGCCTGAACGGAGCGCACGTCCAGACTGAGCGCATAGCACAGGGTACGATCATCTCCTCCTCGGCTGGTTGACTGACATCTCTCCCCTGTATTCCCATCCTTCAATCCGGGATATGGTAAGCGTGCACCTCACTGTCCACCGTGTATGCCACGCAGCATTGGATCCTCCTCCCTCAGAGTGAGACTGTATGCCTGTGGGATAGGCATTCGTTCCATACAAGTGTGACTGTGTCTACAATCGTGCTGTGCATTATAGTTTGGTGACAGACATCCATTGGGATCATCCACGCTGCATACTGTATATTTTGCAACATAAGCTGGAACTCTGGGGACATATATATGTTTTTTATTAGACTTCATTTTATAATAAACAACATTTCCATGATTATGGGACTTCCTGCAGTTGTTTGTGTCACAGCGCTTTTTTGAAGGATTACTTTGGTTTGCCTTTCCCTTTCACATCACTCCTGATGTGTTCATCCTTCTAGCAGCTTGTACACTTTGCCCATCATCATTTAGGGCATATTTATTCATTATTATTATGTGGTCATAAGCTCTTCATATGTTTATATAGTCTTAATTTGGTTTTTGGCGCTGTCTTTGTTTTGTTTGTCAGTACACATTCGGTGTACAAAACAACTTTAGGTAGCCATAGTGCAATGCATTCTCAGAAAATTACATCGGCTGCAGATTGAAAAGAAAATGCAATTTTTAATATCATTCAATAACAATATGACTTGTGTCGCAATTATATGCACTATATTATTTTTTCTTTATTTGCTATTTTTCTCTCTCCGGGAATGTGGAGTTACCTTTTAAACAATTTTTTGCTATGTTACGTTTAATACTTCTCTGTTTTAAGCAATGTATCATGCCTCCTAAATTATTGTACTATTTTTTACAGTCTCTACTATACTCCAAGCCCTACACCTCGCGGTCACAGTGTGTACTTAAAACATGTATGTATAATAGAATTAATAAGCACCCCAAATAGAAAAATATATACAGCAGCAAATTAAGTTATAAAAATAAACAGGCAACGTTGGTCACACATGGAATAATTTACAATTTAATGCTGAACACTAGTAGACATCATTGCCTACTTTATTTATAAAGTAATTTGCTGCAGTATATATTTTTCTGTCTGGGGTGCCTATTTCTTCTATTACACACTCTGCTTTTGAGGTTAAAGAGATGGCATATTTTAAGATTTATAACTCCCATACATGTGTAGCGGGGTCACCCTGTCGGGAGTTAACGACAGGTCTGAACCCTCGGTGGGACTTTATTCATGCTTGTAAATATGTTGAAATGCCTTTTAAGAAGCAATGCAATGTGGGTTCAGAAGTGCCAGGAGATATGGACTTCACTAACACTCAGTAGAAACAGACTATACTTCCGACAATGCTGTGCCCAATTGGAACATGTGACACCTCCGCACAGACTTATGGGGAGGTTACTTAAGGACAGGGAGGGGCTGTTTTCGGCCTCTTGGGACCAGCATATTTTCCTCTGCGGAGCTGTGCAGAGCAGCACAGCCGTGCTGTTAGGCCTGAAGCCTGGGCCTGGAGTCGCCACTCGCCAGGAAACCAGCCTGCTGGAGAGAAGCAAGACCACTGTACCTAGCTCGTGTTCCAGGAGATCGGTGAGGCCATCCAGCTGACAACTGAAACAGTGGAGAGTCTGATACCGGAGACCTTGTGCTACGGGACGGTGACTAACCAGCGCGATTTGAAGTAGAATCCAGGCGGATCGGCCTGGTCGGGTGAGAGAGAAAATCTGCTCAACCTTCAGCTTTTCCCTTTGGTGTAGATAGTCTAGTGCCACCCCTTTAGCCGGAGACACTTGCCGGCCTCTGACTAAGCTTTAAGGCCTTCTAAGTTGATAGTTGTTATACACAGTAACTGATGCTGACGAACGGTCAGCTCACCACCGTTACTATTTATGTTCCCCTGTTTTGACTGACTTAATTTCATCGTTCATCCCTTTTGGATTATAAATTCTAAAGTGCACCGACGGCCGCAACGTGGACTTTGGTCTCGAGAAACTTCTTCAACTGTTTGCAGGACTGCCCGCTAGGGGGAGCTCGCGAGCATAGACTATACTTTTACATTAGTTTAACTGAATGGTATCATTCTTTAGGTTAGATTTCCTATTTTGTTTTCTCTTAACATAAATTACTGATTCCCGCAAGGGCCCTTGCAGAATCATTGTGCGTCATTATATAACTGCTTTTGATTGCAATTTAAATCTATGTCTGTTTCCTAGTCTACATCAAGTAAATTCATTCTCTTAAGTTTAAATATATCAACTGTGTGAACTGTGTTTTTCTTATCTGAAGAGGCGCCCAGGAGCAAGTAATACTGTTATTCTCTTACCATTTATGTTGCATGCCTGCTATTGTGACCCCAGGTCAAACAGAGGTCACAATACGGTTGCTAGGCTTCTGCTGTGTCAAGGGAGGGTTCAAGCTGATTAAATAGGGGTGAGACACAAAAAGAGTAGATCCCAAATCAACCAGTGGCCCTTGAGGGGGGTATCACTACATATGCTTTGTATATATAAAAATATATATTTGTTTTGGTGTGCAAAATAAATATTAACAATTAAACTTTATGAATGTTTCATAATACCTACTCATTTGCAATCATGTCTT
The DNA here is from genome assembly GCA_029574335.1 of Rana kukunoris. Classification (NCBI taxonomy): domain Eukaryota; kingdom Metazoa; phylum Chordata; class Amphibia; order Anura; family Ranidae; genus Rana; species Rana kukunoris. Next base: position 478,932,047 of record CM056049.1, on the reverse strand, counting down.
CCCAATGCAAAGGGAATCCACTGATCAGTGTTATTATTATTATATTTTTCCATAATTTTTATTGTTTTGATAAAGACATCATCTTAGTTATATATCCCAGATCGACTTCTTGTGTACATTCATGTATTTGGATTTATTATCCTTGCTTCCATCTCCTCTATTTATGTTGCCATGGTAGCATAGTCATATTTGGAAAAATTATATTATGCCTGGCTCTTTAAATTCCTGGAAAACCCAGTGATGCTAACAGGCATGCCCAGGAACTATAAATGTGGGAACAAGCAGTGAGAAATCCCCTCTCTGGCTTTTAAGAAAAGTTAAGAATAAAGTGAGCAGTACACAGGAAAAATAAAGAATCTGCAAAGAATTACTGGATGTCATCTGACCTACTTGATTTCATCTGCAACAAAGTAAAGGGCTGTACATTTGCACTATTCAAATAGAACATTCACTGGATATGTGCCCAGTAAAAACACATTTAATGACATTTAACAACATCTGTTCTACAGTGGGAAAAGGTGCTTACAGTTTATAAATGAGAGGCTAGGTTCACACTGGTGCGATGTGGGAACCACAGCAATTCCTGTGTGGGTTCCCTCATCGCATCTGAATCGCAGGCAGTTTACACTGCTCTCTGCGAACCACTGCGGGGGTCAATATTAAGTTAATGACGCGCCCAAATCAGTTTGCAGAATGCGTCTGAACACCCATGCAATCCGATTCCAGTGTGGACAAAAAAATGGTTCTGCACCATTTTGGTGTGAATGCGATTTCAGTCATACAAACTGTATGGCTGAATTTGCATCGCACAGACATCGCATGTGATGTATACAGCAATGCCGTGCGAATCACATACGATGTCTAGCATCACATACATGTAAAGCCCAGCCTGAATGTTACATTTACACTCAACTGACATTCCTGCATAACTGCACGCTCATACTTACTGACATTCACTAATGTCACTGCATTTTTTAGTGCTTTTAACATGGGTTCAGCACTTAGGCCGCGTACAGACGAGGATACATATTTGATGAAAACGGTCCGACAGACCGATTTCATCGGATATGTCTCCTGGAGATTTTGGTCTGATGTGTGTACACACGTTCAAATCAAAATCCCCGCGGACAGACAGCGCGGTGACGTGGCGGTGACGTTGACGCCGCCACATCACCAAACCAGGGAGTAAAATACTTCCACGCATGTGTCGAATCCATTCGGCGCATGCGGGGGAGTTATGTCCGCTGGTTAGGCGTACTAACCAGCGGACATGTCGGACAGACGGGTTTCCAGCAGACAAGTTTTAAAGCATGCTTTAAAACTTTTGTCTGCTGGAAACCTGTCTGCTAGCCCGTACACACGATCGAATCTGTCCGCTGAAACTGGTCTGCAGACCAGTTTCAGCAGATATATTTGATCGTGTGTACGCGGCCTTAGGCTTATTTTCTTTTATTATTATTGCTAATCTGCATGCATGGTGAATTGGTTAGGGGTCAAAAGCAGAGCCATGCAGGCAGGTAGGTGGCTGCTTACTGGAAAATCACCCACCCATCACCCCAGCAAAGGTGCAAGTGGATTTTCTATTCTTTTGTATATGGCGTCATGCATCTTTAATAAAGATAAAAAAAATACTTTTGCTGTAAAGCTCTCCATATCCTCAGCACTATACTCCACAGACTTACCACTCTGGTGTCCAGTGTACTCCATTTTCCAGGCTGAATGAGGCCCGTGTTTACGTACCCATCAAAACAAAAGTGCCATAGAGTCTACGTAGAAGGGCTGTTTACTGCAAGTGTTAAGAAATGAGACGACCTGCAATACCACTAGACCAGATCAGCCTAAATAGTGCAGAACAAATGTGTATATACTGTATATATCTATAGATATCTATATATATATATCTATATACATATATATATATATATATATATATATATCTATATACATATATCTCTCTCTCTCTCTCTATATATATTATGACAGGGTACACGATTTCATGTACACCAGTGAGAGCCTCGAAAGGTCAGCTTTCCCTGCCCTGGAAGGGGTTAAGCCTGGCCAACAGGTAAACCTCCTCTCTTCCCCTATTAATTAACAGTCACCTGAGAGGGAAGTGGGAAGTGAGAGCTCAGTGTGAGAGGTATGCTGAGCTGGACGGACAGGTTGGAGGCTGTCTGCATTGGAGGAACAAGATCTGTCACAGATAATTGTTTTTTTGGACTGTTATTCTGTTTGTTTTATACTGGAGGCTGGAATAGCCCCTCCAGTACAGTGTAGTGAGGGACACTACTGTTAGTTAGCCTCCTAAATTGGAGTAGGCCATTTTGTTTTGTATTATTTCTTTTGAGTGCAATAGAGCCGTATTTATTGCTTAAGATCAGCGACTTGGCTGCATTACATTACCGCTATTTCTGCGACTTTGTCACAATATATATATATATATACTGTATAAATAACTTAAAAATCTGGGATCTATATTGGTTGGCAACTATGCAGTGACTGCCATGTTCTCTTCTCTTTTTCCATGCACTACTATAAAGTACCGTATGTACGTATTGTATCCTATGTACAAAGTACCATGCATAAATCTACTGATTTGAATAGTAAATGCTAGAATACTAAACTGTACAGAAATAGTAATTACCAATTGTAAATTGCTACATGCACTGTCAATTACTGTATGTGTTAGAGCCAAAACGTATTTTTTTAATTTTAGCTCTAGAGTCGGAGATTAAAAAAACACTAATGCCGCGTACACACGATCGGATTTTCCATCGGAAAAAACTTGGATGGTTTTTCCCGACGGAATTCCGCTCAAGCTTGGCTTGCATACACATGGTCACAAAAAAGTTCTCTGAATATTGACTGTGAAGAACGCGGTGACGTACAAAACTACGACGAGCTGAGAAAATTAAGTTCAATGCTTCCAAGCATGCGTCGAATTGTTTCCGAGCATGCGATCGGATTTATAGGAATTTTTTCCGACCTGAAAATTTGAGAACCAGCTCTAAATCTTTTGCTGGCGGAAATTCTGACAGAAAAAGTCAGATGGAGCATACACACGGTCGGAATTTCCGACCAAAAGCTCACATTGAACTTTTACTGTCAGAATTTCCGATCGTGTGTACGGGGCACAAGAGTTATTTTTGTTTGTCTGTGTCCAATTGAAGGGATTATCATTCACTTCCTATCACGAGACATAAGTCTCTATCCAAAGTAAAAGAAATTCACTCAGACATTTGTCGCTAGAACACGTGACTCCATTGAAGAATTTCCCCTCTATTCCTGTTCTGGTAACAACACAAAATGTTAGATTTTCCCTTATATTCAGCTCTGTGGTGATCATGGTCACAGGACAAATAGAGACGGTGAATCAGCCCAATAGGGACACAGACAGCTATAAACACCTATACAATAGGCTGAAAAGAAGAGAAATTGAAACAAGAGTGTGATCAATCACAATAATAAAATCTCTTTTATTATGTCACTTAAAGAAGATGTGACAGAAGGGAGCAGAAGGGAGCAGAGAGAGATCAAAAGCTCATATAATCACAAAACACATTGAATCAAGCTTGTACAGTTATAAGTAGAACTAAAGGCATTTTTTCATTTAAGATAGAGTAAGGGATGGTTATAGCCCCTGTGTTTTTATTGTCATTTTGATCCCATTGGGGAGATTTTCCTTCACTTCCTGTCCCATAACTAAAACGGGAAGAAAGAGAGGAAATCATCACAAACTAAGAGAATATCTGGTTGTCACCGGGGTCACCAAAACTAGTGTCACCATTGTAAGATTTCCTCTCTATTACTGTTCTGGGGACTACCCAAAATGTGTGATTTTCTTTCACTAGGGATAAACTGAGAGGGAATCTTCCTATGGGAACAGAGACAGCAATAAATTGGTGAACTGTTTTCGACTGAGACAGTTAAGCTGCTGATAATCTGTTCTTTGGGGCCCATGGGGCAGTTAGGCACTTTAAGCCTGCAGGGAACACCGTTTTTGTGGGCACTGGGCCATATCTTTACATCTAAACCACATATGCTTGGACTATTTGTTTTTATCTATGCTGAAGGAAGCTATTTTTGTTTTACCTGTTTGGAAGGAACACAGACTAACTGCTTTTACCAACATGCTTGGCTAATGATCTCAGGCTTCAACATCGCACAAGCTAAGATATAATGTCACATCAAAAATAGTGTAAGATTGTAATGACCCTTTTGTAGCGCTATTAAATAATAATAAAGTTGAATAGCAAGTTGTATAGTATTATTAATCCACACAATATGTGCTGATGCACACTAGTGAGTGAGTGGCACCTTTTGTATAAATGGCACACAGTCTAGACATAACACATCTTTTAATATATTGCACCATACCACAGGTTGTTTTTTTAACAGTGAGTGGATTGTCAGCAGCTGGTTCAAGGTTATTAAAAAATGGGTATACTTGCACACTGCTATGGTGTGCTATTGATATCCCCCTGAGAAAGCCACATGACCCTGCGGGGTAATGCGTAGGGGAGGGGCCAATCTGTCATCATGCTGAGGCACGCATTCTTAGCATACCATGGTAATACTGTCTGATTGTCTTATACCTGCAGTGTGAGGACTGAATGCTTTTTACAGTTTGGTGCACTCTAAGCACCTGGAAAATGTAAGTGTTTTTATACATAGGGCCAGATTCAGCAAGACTTGCGCTGGAGTATTTCATGAATAACAGCACTTGCTCCTAAAATTTCGACAGAGTAACGTAAATGAGAAACGTTACTCCAGCTTAAAGATGCTCCCATCTACCTGAATCTGGCCCTTAGTGTTTAAAAAAAATGTTCTATTAAAAAATAAAGCACTATTAAAAAATAAAGCACTATGTCCAGCTTTCTCTCTGATTTGGGTGAGAGTGTGAGTGTGAGAGTGTGAGAGTGTGAGAGTTGGGTGAGTGTAAAGCCTTGTACACACGATCGGATATCTGATGGAATCTAATCCGATGGATCTTTTCGTCGGATACCCGATGAAGCTGACTTTCATCAGTCTTGCCTACACACCATCATTAAAAAATCCGACCAGGTCAAAACGTGGTTACATAAAACACTACGACATGCTGAGAAAAATGAAGTTCAATGCTTCCGAGCATGCGTGGACTTAATCGTTTTTTATTTATAGGAACATTTTAAAACATGTTCTATTTTTTTTCACCGATGGAAAACAAACCGATGGGGCCCACACACGATCAGTTTGTCCGATAAAAACGGTCCGTTTTCATCAGACAAACCGATTGTGTGTATAGGGCTTAAGAGAAGGAGGATTCTAATCTCAGGATTACCAGCAAAGGAGTGAAACTACATAAAACAGATCACCAGAGAGGGACAAAAGCGCATATAGACCATTGGTCGGTCTTATCCCCTATGTTAGGGCACATCGGATGCAGGGATTAATGTAACAGAATGTTCCACACTCCGCTTGAGTGCTTCTATCATATAACAATTGCTTCAGTCTGAATATAAATATTAGCTTTTATAGCCACATATTACAACCAAGAACTAGGCGGGACTCGTTTGGCTGCAAAGCTGGAACTGTTTATTTGAACAAGAATACAGGCTTTTATAAACTTGAGAAGGACATTCCCCCCCTCTTTGCATAATTACACAGGGTGGGCTAAACTTTACCTTTAGTAAAAAGAGACACACAGGAGGGACTGCAGTAGAAACCCCCCTTTCCCAGATAATCCACATACACATAACGAATACATCCCATAATAGGCTGCTCCCAAGGCAGACAGAAACAATATAACACTGGGATACAGCCACACCTCAAACAATCTAGCAGCCTGAAAGGTTAAATTATTTATCTTCATTTTTCTTGAGGGATGTGGTTCAGAAATATTAATGTCCCAAGTGAAAGAGCCCGTTCATTCTTTCAGCACAAATGAAACCACACATATATAATCCATAACAGGGGTAAAAGAAAAGTCTGGTGGAATTGTATAGTGAGTCGGGTTAGGCAGACCCAACTGGGGTTCTTGGTCACCCTGTGCCCCGAATAGACACAGGGTGACTTACACATAGGAGGGGCCAGGGGAGCTGGACAAGGAGTTACCAGAGCTCTCCAAGGTAAGATGAGTTCCACAACCCCCCCCCCCCCCGCCCAAAGTAACTTCCGTCACAAATATCACTAATGTGTGTGGATAATTGGAGCACATAGTGGTGAACACTCATTAAGCAGTCGTTTGGACATGTGAACACAAGCTTGTTTTTTATGAAAAATTTAGCATATGCAAGCAAATTCATACCAAATAACACTTTATGGACTGATGCATGGTTTATTTTGGCAATGTTATATATATGGTTTGATATGACGTGGATTCTGAAAATTGCTATGCAAACAGATTTAAAGGGATAATAACATATTAGCATTTGGGAGCGTGGCACCACTTTTGAATATAATTTAACTGATTCAAGGCTGATGTAGGCTCCCCTACAACCCCTTGATGTCTTCTTTAAAAATAGCTGATTGGAAAATGGCTGTATGTGACTTGGTACAGGAAGCTCAATTTGGCTAAAATGGGCATACTCTCAAAAATATTACAGCAACTTACTTATATTTCAATCAAAATTATTACATGTTATCATTTAAATTTCCTTTTTTTTATTGTTTGGAATAATAAAAACAAATATCTGAAACTTGACACTAAATAAGGAATGGAGGCTTGGGTCTCTATGACCTACAGATATATTAAAGGGATTTCCACGCCATCAAAGTAATTGAATATCCAAATCATGAGCGAGAAGACATACATATTGAACACAACAGCACTACTGTAGCTTAGATTTAGAAGAGAAACTTTGGCAAAAAACTGACAATATTCTCTGCACCATCCTATCATCAAAATAACACATTTTGCAGGACTTTAACGAGACATATAATCAGATTAACTACTCTCCTTGAATTATAAATATAACAACTACATATTTTAAAATCAAATGCTTTGTGAAACGTTTATCCTACTAAAAAACTATGGGCCAGATTCACGTACATCGGCGCATTTTTTGACTGGCGTAGCGCACCTCCTTTACGTTAGACTGCCGCAATGTAGCGGCACAATCACCGTATTCTCGTTTGATTTGCGCAGAAATTAGCGCCGGTGCAACGTAATTTCAGAGGCGTAAGGCGGAGTAATTCAAATTGGGAAGGACGTGGGCGTGTTACATTGAAATGAGCCGTGATCCCATGCAAATGAAGGGCCGGCCGGCTCGCGCATGCGCACATGAAGCAGACCATGGTCAGCACCTCTGTGCGCATGCTCACAACTCGGGAACGGCGCAATCAGTGAAATTGGAAGTGGATCCGGGCAACTTAGTGAACTACGCAGACAGCATAAATAGACAGAGACAAACACACTTCCTTTGCAAAAGTACATCCCTTTGTATCCCTTCCTATACAGCAAGGTGCTTTTGTTCTGTTTGTTGCGTTGTGACTTGTCTTTGTGATATTTGTTGACTGTTTGATCTAGTGTTTGGTAGAATATATTTGAAAGTGTTTTTTGGTGACTGCTTGTGAGACTTTTTGGTTGATAGATTTTGGTTTGTTTGTTTTGTTGCTTGATTTTTCCTGCTTGTTTTTGTGAGTGATTTTTGTTGATTGTTAGGGAGAGAGTTGTTGTATGAGTATGACTGAGAGGAAGAGGAAGTTGAATTTTACTTTGGGGGAGAAACAAATTATTGCCCGGGCCATTACCCAATATGAGCGTTTCCTCCACGGCCCGGAGAGTGCCAACACCACCCCAGCCAGGAGGAGAGAGATTTTGCAGAACATTACAACATTACTGACCAGGTGAATTCAGCGGGGGGGGGGGGGGGGATACCCAGACATGCCCGGGGATTGAAAAGAAAATCAATGACCTCCGGCGTTTGGTCTGAAAGAAGCTGGCCAAAATGGCAGCCCATGCCAGGGGCACAGGAGGGGGCCCACCATGCCCTGTTAGGCTGACAGCGGAGGAGCGTGCGGTGGTCCAGACCTTTCATAGACAACAGGTGGAGGGCCTGCCTGGCTATGACTCCAGTCATGAAGGCGTGATGCTAGGTAAGGTTTTTTTGTCCTATCAGGTGTGTAGCATGTGGGGGGGGGGGAAGGGAATATGTGGCAAGTGTGTGGATCCTCAAACCTGTGAATGTTTTGTGTCATCCACAGATGTGAAGGAGGGTGCTGGGCCATCTGGCCTGACCGCACCATCCCCGGGAAAAGGGATGGAGGAGGAGGTTGAGGAGGAGGAGTTTGAGGAGGCGGATGTCATGTCAGCCAGTGGATTGTTGTTTTTGGAGGAGTCTTCCTCTCTGGCTGGCAGCAGCCAGCCCTCCATAAGGGCTAGCCCCTCCCACTCCTCCCCCCAACAGGGCTCCCCTCCCAAGGGGCTCCCCTTCTCCCCGGCCACAAGCCTCAGCTGGAGGCAGGAAGTCATCCCAGAAGACCAGGGGGGTGGCCGAGGTTCTGCCCGCCAATCTGAGAAGGGACCAGGCCCTTCAGACCCGCCATCTGGAACAGGTCAGCCTTTGGTGCGGATGGAGGAGAGCCTGCCCTCCATAAAGGATACGCTTGGGGACCTGGACTGCCACTCCCGGGCTCTTACAAACTGCCTAAACGTACTGCAGACTACAACAGCAGACGTTGGGCAGGATGTGAGGGCCCTCATCCAGGCTATCCAGGCCAACACGGCAACACTAAGTGCTGGCCTGACCAGAATTGCCGTGGCCTTGGAGGGCAGGCCGCCAGGTGGGCAGAGATCAGGGGCTGCTCCTCATTCCCCGGATTACCCCCCCCTTCCCCATGAGTCTCCCCTGAGGAGCCGTGGCCGTGGCCGTATGCGCCCCAGGCGTTGCTCACGCCAGCGGCATTAATTTGTTTTCCCCCTTTTTTTTCAGTTTTTTTTTTTTCTGGAATTTTTTATTTTTTTGCTGGACAATTTTTTTTTTGTTTTGTGTTGTGAATGTTTTTGGAATGTGGGGGTGATATTCCTGCCGGAAAAGGGGTGTCACCCTCAGTTTTGGTGGAGAAGGGTTCCCCAGGACCAGAGAGAAGTGATCCCCAGGTCCGTGTGAATGGTGTATGAATGTACAGTGACATAATTGGAGCCGTGGCGTGGCGTTGCTGCTCACAAGTCCAGCATGGGCTTGTGCTAATCCAATTAGATGAGAATGTGATGTGTCTGTGCTAGGGACCACAGTGGTGTGCATGCATGCATTCTCATTGTGCCATGATTAATGTGTGTGTTTAACATGCAAAGATGCCTAATGTGAGCTGTCTCCTGGCTGCTCTTCCCTCAGAAGACGGGGTAACCTCGGTTAGGGGGGGATTGTCTGGTTCAGGGGTCAGGTCATCACGTATGTCAATCTGCAGGACCTTTCTCACTGCGAAGTTGTGCAGCAAGCAACATGCACTGATGCTCTGGCGCACAGAGTTTGGGGAATACAACAGGGTCCCCCCAGACTTATCCAGGCATCAGAAATGTGACTTCAGGAGGCCAAAGGTGCGCTCCACCACTGCACGTATTTGGGCGTGGGCTTCATTGTATCTTTCCTCTCCTGGTGTTTGGGGGTTCTGGATAGGAGTCATGAGATGAGGTCCCAGTGCATATGCAGAGTCACCTGTAAGGGAAAAGACAGGAGGATGTTAGTCATGCATGTGCCCCTTGTGATGTGTGCATCATGGGGGGGGGACAGTCATGCCTGCCACCCATGTCACTCACCAACCAGCCAGGTGTCCCCATACACGTTCTGTTTGAATTCCATTCGGATGGGGCTCTGATTGTAGATGTAGCTGTCATGGCTGGATCCGGGGTGTTTGGCACGGACGTGCCATATGAGGCCTTGGGCATCGACTATCACCTGTACGTTGATGGAATGCCAATGCTTCCGATTGCGGTATATGTGCTCTGTCTCATGGGGGGGGGGGGGCTGGAGTGCCACATGTTGCAATCAATGGCCCCCACGGTGCATGGGAATCTGGCAATTCTGTAGAAATCTGTCATTGCCTTCAGCCGCAGGTCCTCAGTGGTTGGTTTGATGATTTGGTTGGCCATGCGTCTGAGGATTGCAGGGACAACCTGGTGCACACATCTGCTCATGGAGGATTGTTTCATCCCAGCCACCACTCCACTTGTTCTTTGAAAAGAGCCACTGGCAAGGAAATGGAGTGTTGCCATGACCTTGACCAGTGGCTGCACTGCATGTGAGCGGTGTGTTGGGCTGGTGATGTCCTCCTGCAAGGTTGTGGTTAATTCCAGGATGCCAAAGAGGTCTATGCGGGTGCGGTATATCCTTTCCCGTGCCCTCCTCCGTGCCCTCCTCCTTCTTTGCTCCTCTAAAGTCAGTATGATAGCTATGAGCATGGATGTCCCTGGCATGTTGGCATACAGATTGTTGTGCAACACGTGTGACTGCTCAGCTCCTCACTAACAGTGTTGCTTTCTCTGACATGTAGACGGATTGTCTAATTTTATACCACCTTTTATATGGTCTAATTTTAGACAGGCCGTGCAGCTGTTGCGCACAGCGCGTAGCCTGCGCTGCAACAAATCAATGGTGTGTCTAGCGCAGTTTTGCGTGGACGGATGCGCCTGTCTATCGAAATTACGCCGGACAAAAAAAGTAGATTTCTTGCGTATCTCGTTTTGGTGATGCGACGCTTTACTAATCATTCTTTATTATTAATCACAATACTTTACAATGCTTTTGTGGAAGGAAATATCCATAAATCCATATTCCATATATCAACTAATCTGAAACATTTATGTAAAACAATTTTTTTTTTTTTTAATACCGCTGTCTGATATACGATATGTTATACATTATTCAAATGGGAAATAGGAAAATGTATTTATAGTGGATGTAAGCCCTCTTATACTGTATATACAGTGAAGTGAACAGATGATACACAGGGATGAAACAAATCCTCCTGCACATTTTACATGTACACTCTTTACATGTATATCTGCTGTCTTCACCTTGCTTTATTCTTTATAAAGTGCACATCATGTTAGAAATGTTCTCTTCCTGTTTCAGCTGTGGGAGTGAAGTCTTGGCATACACTGTCTGACAGCTGATTGTAGGAAAGGCACACACCCCCCTCCGTAGGCAGAGGAAGGAAGGAATGGCTGGTTTTATCTTGGTTGTCAGAGAACTTGTCAGAAGTTATCATGCTGATAACAGAAGAACGGAGCAGCAGAAAGACACATGGCTTTTGGAGAGATAAGAAAACACTGCAGGTATATGTGCCTAGGTCAAATTTTGTGAATCAGGTTTACATCCACTTTATAAAGAGAAATGACATTAAAAGAAAAACATAAACATGCTTCAGATAAGATCCTAGCTACACTGGATAATAATAACTTCAATATATACAAGTCAATAAATTGTATTTTCCGAATTTAACAGGCAAAATCACATGAAAATACTAGTTATGTAATCTTGCTAACTCCTGTAGACATCTGGCTTTTACACTCTCGAATTATATCATATTCTATATTATTACAAAAATAGTAAAACTAATTTACTCTAAAAGAAACATATTTTTAATACATATAAAAGGACCTGTTCTTAATCCACTTTACTATATTATTAATCGCTTGCCAACCAGCCACCGTCATACTGCGGCTAGTTGGCACTGCTGCGCAAAACACCGTAGGTGTACGTCGACCACCCTCTAGAGTTAACCCCTCCCCTGTCAGTGACATTTATGCAGTAATCAGTGGCTATTTTAGCTCTGGTTGCTGTATAATTGTCAATGGTCCAAAAAAAGTGTCAAAAGTGTCCGATCTGTTTGCTGTAATGTTGCAGTCCATCTTAAAATCACTGATCATTACTAGTAAAGAAAATAATAATAAAAATGCCATAAAGATATCCCGTTTGTAGATGCTATAACTTTTGCGCAAACCAATCAATATACGCTTTTTGTGTTTTTTTTACCAAAAATATGTAGAATACATATTGGCCTAAACTGATGAAAAAATATTATTTTTTTTTAGTTTTAATTTTGGATATTTATTATAGCAAAAAGTTAAAAATATAGTTTTTTTTTCTTTTGTAGCGCAAAAAATAAAAACCGCAGAGGTGATCATGTACCCCCAAAAGAAGGCTCTATTTTTGAAAAAAAAAAGGACATACATTTTGTTTGTGTACACTGTCGCATGATTGCTCAAATGTCAGTTAAAGTAACGCAGGGCCATATTGCAAAAAATAGTCTGGTCATTAAGGGGGCAAATCCTTCCGGTCCTTAGGTGGTTATGACATCCTAATAATACATTCAATACTGATAATGCCTAAATATTTATTGAATACATTTTATAAAATATTTATATCCCCTACACATAAAAAATAGTCAAATAGATCCTGTAAATATTTAAGAGTGACATAACCTCAGGGTAATACCATCACTACTTTGGTGAATTGTTTGACCCAAACATTATTAGATTAATAATTCTTGAATATATTTTTACTTATATATTGCATATCAAACCGAGTTTCCTCATAGAAGTCAATGGAAACTAAAATAATTTGTTGCACATTGAATTCTATAGCATGCAATACAGCATGTGGTCAGAGGTGGGGGGCACCGGAGAGACTCGGAAACCATTCAGCTGCATTCAGAAACCCTCGGAAAGGCTCATAAACACTGGGGAACTGAGTATTTTAGAGTGTTTCCGAATGGCTTCGAACGGCTCTGATTGGCTCCGGCGCCCCCGCACCTCTGGCCAAATGCAGTACTGCACACCACAGAGGCTTGAATCCTGCTCGTATTGCAAGACAGCACTCGCAAACCGAGTCAGGATTTAAAGAAAAAAAATTGCTCGTATTGCGAAACACTCATTAATGGCGAGACTCGCAATCCGAGGTTCCACTGTACTAGTAATTTTCTCAGTCTTGGTTTTCCAGTATGGTTTTAGTTTAAGCTTTAAATTGCTTTCTCAAGTTCAGATAAACAAAACTGTACACATACTGGTTGGAGATAAGTTACCATACCATAGTCCACCTGTAAGTTTCCCCTTCCTTTGTACTTTCTTATTACTACTTTATTGTATTCTTCTTTCCTTTTGTTTTTTAGAATTCTATGTTTGTATTTATTTTACCTAAGAGCCGGTTCACACTGGGGCGACTCGTCAGGCGAGCGATGCAAGTCGGTCTGACCTAGAAAATGGTTCTTGTACAACTTCGGGGGCGACTCGGGGCGATTTGCATTGACTTCTATACAGAAGTCATTTTGCTAATTGCCTCTGAAGTCGTCTTCAGGACAACTTGCCGAGTCGCCCCCGAAGTCGTGCCGCCCCAGTGTGAAACGGTTCTAACAGAAGAATAAAAACAAAGAATCCAAGAAAAAAAACCATAAAAAATACCACACAAACATATGTTAGAATAAAAACATGGGGCCAGATCCACAGAGAATTTCCCTGGCGCAGTGTATCAGAGATACACTATGCCGCCGTATTTTACCTGGCTCTAAGTCGAATCCAGGAAGATTTCGGCCCGTAAGGTACGGCGGCGTAGTGTATTTCTTGCCGCGGAATCGAATTACGCGATTAGGGGGCGTGAATCATTTAAATCAGGCGTGTCCCCACGGCGATCGAACTGCGCATGCTTCGTTCAGAAATTTCCCGCCGTGCATTGCGCGAAATTACGTCGAAATTACGTCGAAACCTTGTTACACACAAAAAAATTGAAAATTCGACAGCCATACTTAAAATGGCCAGTCTAACTATAGACCGGATAATAGCAGCTTTAACTATACGCCGGAAAAAGCCGACTAACGATGACGTAAGAGAATGCAACGGCCGATCGTAACTTTGTGGATCGCCGTAAAAAGCTAATTTGCATACCCGACACGGAAAACAACGCAAACTCCACCCAGCGGGCGCAAAAATATTGCAGTGTAGATCCGAAGGCATACGAAGACGTAAGCCTGTCGGATCGAAGCCCAAAGCCGTCGTATCATGGTTTGAGGATTCAAACTAATGATACGACGCGGGTAATTTGAAAGTACGCCGGCGTATCAGGAGGTACACCGGCGTACTGGCTCTGTGGATCTGACCCATGGTATATACACTTTTAACCACAATTAATATTGATCAACTTAATCGACTTTTGTACAACTGCCCTGTAAGATTTTTGCCGCTCAATCAGCACTGCTGGCTCTAGCCAACAGCACTGATCAGTGTATTCTAACAGCAGGGAAGTCCCCAAGCACCCAAAATTCAAGGGCACAGCAGGGAGGCTTCCCACATCCACCTCTGTTTAAATATTTTTTTGCAGTCAGCTATGAGGCCCTCTTCTAAAAAGGTAAGAATATATATATATATATATATATATATATATATATATATATTTCTGTCTGAATGGTACAGCATAAACCTATAGTGAGTTTTTCTCATATTTGACTGCAAAAGTGTAAATACACAATTCAAAATTAGAACGTAAAGCATTTGCAATACTTTTTATCAGTTTGGCTAGGCAGGCAATGAGTGTCGTTTATATGACAGTATATACAAGAAAGTGAAAGATCAGAGAGGGATTCAAATAAAGGTCTGGGAAGACTTTGTTGCAACATGAAGCCATCACCATGCAGTATGTGGTCAAGCATACTCCCTATATAATTTTTTGATTTATTAAAAATTGTGACAAATGTCTTCACATTCACAATTTGGTTAAGATGTCTGAAAAAAAATACAATTCATTTACCATAAATAATTCTTTATTACATTTTATTTCTGCCTACATAATTTATGGCATAGCCAGACAGTATGGGTCCCTTTTAGTGGATTTATAGCAGTCGTGCTGGGTATTCATGGATGGCAGATTGCATACTCTCGCCTGTGGCAATTGGCAAAGCAGTATTTGTACTTACATACACCCTTGTCGAGGCAAACTCAATTCTTTCTGTAGAGAAAAAAAACAGGGACAGTTATGAATACCAAAGTCTGTAAAACCACAATAAAATGTAACTGGTGTTTCTAATTGCAGATACTAGTCTAATGCCGCGTACACACGATCAGAATTTCCAACAAGAAAAGTTTGATGTGAGCTTTTGGTCGGAAATTCCGACCGTGTAGGCCCAGTCGAACATTTTTTAACAATTTCTAACAACATTTGTGTGACCGATGCAACACAAGTTTGAGTCAACATTCCATCGGCAAAAAATCCACGGTTTTGTTGTACGCGGCATTATTCGTTGACTTTACCAAATACTTTTGAATACTTTTATTGATTCAGAAGTATTTGCTGAACAAAGTAAACTGGCTAGAAGGGGACTTTCTTAAATGTGTAATATCCCAAAAGGGAAAAAGAATGACACAGATGTAGTAGAAAGTCCAGGTAATTTTTATTAATCACAAAAGCATCCCAAAGCATATGCTTTAGGGAAAACGATTCATAAGGCATATATTACCGTATATACGAGTATAAGCCAAGTTTTTCAGCACATCTTTTTGTGCTGAAAATGCCCCCCTCGGCTTATACTCGAGTCACCTTTTTGCGCCTAATCTACCAGACTTTGGGGACCCCGTACCAGCTGTCATACAACAGTTTTTATCATTTGTTTCACACAAATAGAGCTTAATTTTGGTGGTATTTAATTACCACTTTTTTTTTTTTGCTAAAAAAATTGAACATTTTGGGGGGAAAAAACAAAAACTTTTTCATAGTTTGTTATAAAATTTTGGAAACAGGTAATGTTTCTTCTTCACTGATATGCACTGCTTAGGCTGCACTGGTGGGCACTGACAAGGAGGCACTGATAGGTGGCACTGATGGGGAGGCACTGGTGGACACTCTTTGGACTGCACTGAATCCCTGATTATGAGTGTACATGCCTCTTTTAGAGAAGCCAGTTATCGGCTCTCTTCTGCTCTCCTCATGCTGTCAGTGTCTATTTACATCCGTGATCAGCTGTGATTGGACACAGCTGATCACATGGCAAAGAGCTTCTGATTGGCTCTTTACCTGAATCTGTGATTAGCAGTGTCCCTTAGACACTGTAGCGGGTGAACAGTGGGCTTGATCACTCAGAACTAGCCATCTGTGCTGTACCCGTCATTCGGCTATAGCGTGGCCGGCAAAGTGGTTAAGTGGTTAAACCTTTAAATTGTCCCACATGCTTGCCTTTTTTTTATATGAATATATGAATGAATGAGTGACTTGTATAGCGCTACACATGCAAACTGAATCGCCTCTGGGCGCTTTTTGCAGCCAGTGTCTTCCTGGCTGGTGTGGTAATTTTATCCTGTAGGATCTTGACACGCTTGGGACACACAGTCATACACACATATATATGCTGGGCCAATTTGGCCAGGATCCAATTAACCTACCAGCATGTCTATGGAGTGTGGGAGGAAACCGGAGTACCCGGAGGAAACCCACGCAGACACAGGGAGAACATGCAAACTCCAAGCAGATGGTGTCGTGGTCGGGATTCGAACCAGCGACCCTTTTGCTGCTAGGTGAAAGTGATAACCACTAGACCACTGTGCTGCCCTATTATAATCAGCATGCTGAGGGAGCTCCTGAATCACATTGAGATTATTGTGATTTTAGTACTAAAACTTAATGTAAAACTATAGGAAAAAACTTTTGTTTTATTTTTGGATAGAGTAAGGGAGGGTTATAACCCCTGTTGGTTTATTTTTTTGCCATCTGTGCCCTATTGGGGAGACTTACCTTCACTTCCTGTCTCATAGCCAAACATAAAGAGGAAAGCCCTGCAAATTAAGGGAATCCCTTGGGACTCCCAGGCCACCAGGACTAGTGTCCCCATTGGAAGAGTCCCCCCTATTACTTTTCTGGGGACAACCCAAAATTTTCTTTGACTTTCACTTTCAAAGCTGAAAAAAGCTAAAAAAAAAAAATAGGGTAAATCTCCCTAATGGGAACACAGACAAAAACTGGCAGGTGTTCCAATTCCTCTCTACTCTATCCATAACTGAATAAAAAGTTTCCCCTTTAATTATACTTTAACTCAGGGGTGCCCAACCTTTTGAAGGCCGAGGGCCACTTAAGCGACTTAGTAACCAGTTGTGGGCCACAATGAGCGAAGTGGGCAGATGACAGGTCTGTGTCCAGTCTGCATATGCAAAACAGACACAGCCCAATCTACTCTATGGGCCCTCTGATCCAATCAGATGAAAGGGGAGGGATCCACTCCTGTTTTTTTTAAAACATCCAATAGGAGGTAGGTGGTGTAAACGTACAAAAGTCTGTTTACATCTTCTGCTCCATAGAGGTGAATTGAGGGTCCGATTGGGTTGGACCGATCGCATGAAAGTGGTCTAAGACTACTTTTACACTGATGGTCTGCGGTCTACCCACACTGTGGGTGCGGCGCAGTGTACCTGAGATTTTTCCGGCAGTTAGCTGCACTTTGCCATCTATTATATCCTGCTGGTGTGGTGCACTTTCTGCTGCTTGCTTCCTCTACCGCTGGCTTCATTCACAACACTGATGCTCTGGCATGGCAGGTCGGCAACCTGCAATCTGGGTTTGCTAACCAGCCATCCCAGAGCAGGAGGTCGTGGGACACATCAGAGGGCTCCGCGGGCCACTCGTGGCCCCTGAGCCAATGGCTGGGCACCCCTGCTTTAACTGTTAACTATGATCTCTTCTCATTATTATACAATTTATGAATGTCCCAGAGACTTTTTCTTGGCTTATCAGTCTTTTGAGAACTGCCTTTACTTCAAAATTATGAATTATAGAGCTCAAAATTAGGGTTCTGCTCTCCTTTAACATGTTATCTAATATATTTTAGGGACTGGACACTTTTTTGGGTTGTTCCTTAAAAGTGCTGGTATTACAACATTGTAAATGTACTATTGTACAGTTGTTGTGGGCTCCAACATAGAGGAATTAAGTAAAGGATATTTTTAATCATATTTTTAGCTAGATAAGGAAATTGAACTTCAAAATTGCATCAAATCGATGCTCCTGCCACTGAATAAGGCTGTGTATTGTTTACCAGTTTTGTGGTCTTTGTATCTGTTTAGGTGGGTGGTATGGGGGCGGAAGGCACTATGGCTGGAGTGAGTGAGGGCCCGTGGGGTGAGGTGGAAGGGAAGCATTTTGTGATGGATCTTATACTTAAAAGGAGTACGTCCGCCGTGTAAGCATCCCTTGCCCCGTTCCAGCATGATCCAGCATGATCCAAGATCCCTTAGCCCACCCAGTCACTTGTCGAGACATCAGTGTAGGGTGGTAGAAAAACACAAGACTCTTTATTCAAAGACACAAAGATATATATATATATATACGCTCAGGGAACAACTTAACTTCTTTGCATAATGACTCAGGGCTGGGTAAACTACATTCAGTATCAAGAGACACACAGGTATATTCAAACTTTAGTCTTTAATTTAGGAAGGGCAAATCCCCCCCCCCCCCCTCCCCTCTAGCAGCTAATAGCCGACAGTAGTTTCATTAACCCTTAAGCTAATCCACATAAGCATATACCTGTACATCCCATAACAGTTGGCAAAAAGAAACAATGGGATGCAACCACTTAACAACAAACACATAGTAACCCCCACCCCATCTCAAACTATCTAGCAATGGTTTACAAGACACCCCTACAATATTCTAGCAGTCTGAAAGGTGGAATTATTTATCTTCATATATTTCTTGAGGGATATTGTTCATAAATATTACAGTAAAAGAGCCCCTTCATTCTTTCAACACAAACCACACATATAGAACCCTGGATAACAGGGGTAACACTAAATGCTGAGTCAAATATGGTTGTACTGGACATTAATGTCTGACGCCTGTAGACCAACATTTTTTTTTTTTTTTAAAGTGTATTTTTGTGTGTGTACTCGAGAGAGCTGTGGGAGTCATTGTGATCAGAGGAGCTAAAGATTGCTCCCCGAAATGTCAGTGTGGTATAAAATAGATCTGAGTCGGTGACATACAAATTGAAAGTGTTTGATGATGTTTACGATTCAAACCTAAATAAAAAGTATTAACATGCTTACAAATATTTTGTCTTATTAAGACAGCTTTAATCAAACAATCTTTAACTGCTTGCCGACCAGCCGCCGGTTATATGGCGGCAGGTCGGCTCTCCTGGGCGAGAGCCCATAGCTCTACCTCGACACTTCTGCGCGTGCGCCCCCCACTCGCTCCCGGTCCCCGCGATCGCTCGTTACAGAGCGGGGACCGGGAGCTATGTGTGTAAACACATAGCTCCCGGTCCTGTCAGCAGGGGAAACGCTGATCTCCTGTTCATATAATGTATGAACGGAAGATCAGTGATTTCCCCTAGTGAGGCCACCCCCCCCATACAGTTAGAACACACCCAGGAACACACTTAACCCCTTCCCCGCCCCCTAGTGTTAACCCCTTCACTGCCAATGGCATTTTTATAGTAATCCAATGCATTTGTATAGCATTGATCGCTAAAAAAATGCCAATGGTCCCAAAAAGTGTCCAAAGTGTCCGCCATAAGGTCGCAGTACTGAAAAAAAAAACGCTGATCGCCGCCATCACTAGTAAAAAAAAAAAAATAATAATAAAAATGCCATAAAACTATCCCCTATTTTGTAACGCTATAACTTTTGCGCAAATCAATCAATAAACGCTAATTGCGATTTTTTTTTTTTTAATGAAAAAATATGTAGAAGAATACGTATCGGCCTAAACTGAGGAAAAAAAAGTTTTTTTATATATTTTTGGGGGATATTTATTACAGAAAAAAGTAAAAAATATTGCATTTTTTTCAAAATAGTCGCTCTATTTTTGTTTATAGCGCAAAAAATAAAAACCGCAGAGATGATCAAATACCACCAAAAGAAAGCTCTATTTGTGGGAAAAAAAGGATGCCAATTTTGTTTGGAAGTCACGTCACACGACCGCGCAATTGTCAGTTAAAGCGACGCAGTGCCGAATTGCAAAAAGTGCTCTGGTCATTGGGCAGCAGTATGGTCTGGGGGTTAAGTGGTTAAAATGGTCTCTTCCCCAGTTGACAAAGGCTTTAGTGCTCATATTGTCTGTGGGGTAGGCTAACACAGGGCAATGCTAAATTAAATTCACAGCCCCATGCTGTGTTTGGCTGAGACAACCAGTTTGCCCCTCTTGCTGATGTCAGAATGTACGATGCCTGCCCACACGTTGGTGCTGGAGCATCCTCTAAACAAATCAAGCACTTCTGCCTTTATCAACTGGCAGGGAGTGGGACAATATTTAAATTTTGTTTTAGCTGCCTGAGAGATATATTACACAGTTAGCAGATATTGTATGCAATATTTAAAACAGTATTTACATTATACACCTTTTATACAGTAGATACATTCTAGTAACGTTCATGGTTAAACTTGTAATCCGCTGCTGATGTAAACTTGCCATCTAGTGGCCAACAAATACATTGAATTTGCAAACAGAAGCTACAAAAATAAATCACACAAGAATGTGCTATGCGTTCACATGTGATCTGGGTGCAGTGTAGTGCGATTTCAGCCCATTCATTTCAAATGGGCTAAAATCACACCACGCCAAAAGTAGTACATGCACTACTTTTGGAAATGCACTGCAACTGGATTACATGGTACTTCTGTGCCACGTGATCCAATGCAGGAAAACACACTGCAGTTGTGACTAGTGTTGCTCACGAATATTCGCTACGAATATTGCATATTCGAGTATTCGCGAATAACTTGAATATCGCGGCGAATATTCGCTATTTCGAATATTCGTATTTTTCAAACTTCGCAATCAATTTCGCATTCGCACTAGCGAAATTTTGCATTAGCGAAATTTCGCAATTTTTTTTTTTTTTTTTAATAAAATATAGTGAACATTCGTAAATATCGAATATTCGTGATATTTTATCAAAAAAAAAATAGCGAAATTTCGCAATCATTTTCGCTTTCGCATATGCGGAATTTCTCATTTTTTTTTTTTTTATTAAATATAGCGAATATTCGTAAATATCGAATATTCGTGATATTTTATCCAAAAAAAAAAAATAGCGAAATTTCGCAATTTTTTTTTTTTTTTTTATAAAATATCACGAAAATTCGATATTAACGAATATTCGCGAATATTCTTCGAAATATTCGCGAAATCGAATATGGCGTATTCCGCTCATCACTAGTTGTGACCTGCATTTGAGGTGTCCTGAACTTTGCATTGACACCTGCTAAACATTGCAACGACAGTGCAGGAAACACACACACACACAAAATGCACCTTTGTCTGAGTAGACAAAAATCCTTGCACTGGCCGTGCAGACAAATCTAAAGGCTTTGTGGTGAAGAGGAGTAAATGTCCCTGCCGGTGTTCCATCTAGTGCAGGATAAGGACAGAGCGCAGCCTGCCCCCCTCCCCCTGGTATGAATGGTATACACTGCATCAGAGGGGGGCTCATAGCACCATCAGAGGCTCTTCTCTACCGGCCAACCCTAACCGAGCCACCATCTCCCACAAACAGCCCTCGGCTGCCCCCCCCCCCCCTCCGCCGGTCAGTTCAAGAACCCAAAATCGGTGCAGCAGGTGCTGTTCAACCCGATCTGCCAGATGAGCAGAGGTTACCTGGATGGAGCTTCAGCCTGGGATGGGGTCGGGAGGAGGCAGGGATGAGGGAGAGCAGGAGGGGGGGCAAGTCGCTGCATTATGGGCCTCTGGCTTGTCCTTGATCCCTGGGCCAAAAGTTGCCATTCAGCCCCTGGGTATATGTGAGGTTTTACAACAACTTTAACCACTTAAAGACCCCTACCGACTATATACATTGGCACAATGGCATGCCTGGGCAAAGGCACGTACAGGTACGTCGCCTTTAAGAGCCCAGCCGTGGGTTAAGGGTACACGCCCGTGACCGGGTCCGAAGCTCCATGACCACGCCCGCCGATGTCACGCGATCGGTCACAGGAGTTGAAGAACGGGGAGAGGTGTGTGTAAACGCACCTTCCCCGTTCTTCATTGTGGCAATGTCAGTGATCGTCTGTTCCCTGATATAGGGAAAGACGATCACTGACTTCACAAGTCCAGTCCTGCCCCCCTATAGTTAGAAACAAATATGAGGTCACACTTAACCCATACAGCGCCCCCTAGTGGTTAACTCCTAAACTGCAATTGTCATTTTCACAGTAATCAGTGCATTTTTATAGCTGTGAAAATGACAATGGTCCCAAAAATGTGTCAAAATTGTCCGATTTGTCCGCCATAATGTCGTAGTCACAAAAAAAAAACCTGCTGATCGCCGCCATTAGTAGTATAAAAACAATTATTAATAAAAATGCCATAAAACTATCCCCTATTTTGTAAACGCTATAACATTTGCGCAAACCAATCAATAAACGCTCATTGCGTTTTTTTTTTACCAAAAATATGTAGAAGAATCGGCCTAAACTGAGGAACATTTTATATAATATATATATATGTGTGTGGGGGATATTTATTATAGCAAAAAGTAAAAAATATTGTTTTTTTTTCAAAATTGTCGCTCTATTTTTGTTTATAGCGCAAAAAATAAAAACTGCAGAGGTGATCAAATACCACCAAAAGTAAGCTCTATTTGTGGGAAAAAAGGCTACCAATTTTGTTTGGGAGCCACATTGCATGACCGCGCAATTGTCAGTTAAAGCGGCGCAGTGCCGAATTGCAAAAACTGGCCAGGTCCTTTACCTGCATAATGGTCCGGGTCTTAAGTGGTTAACCACTTAAGCCCCGGACCAATATGCTGCTAAATGCCCAGAGGCCTTTTTACAAATCGGCACTGCGTCGCTTTAACAGACAATTGCGCGGTCGTGCGACGTGGCTCCCAACAAATACAGCTTTCTTTTGATGGTATTTGATTGCCTCTGCGATTTTTTTTTTTTTGCGCTATAAACAAAAATAGAGCGACATTCTTGAAAAAAATCAATATTTTTTACTTTTTGTTATAAGAAAAATTGAATAAACTAAATTTTAGTCAAACATTTAGGCCAAAATGCAGCTCCCAGCGAGGTTCTTGCTGGTTTCTGGCGAGAACCTCGGCCGTGTGTACGGGGCCTAAGATGTGTGTACTCAAATCCAATAATGAGCCACAGTAGCCAGTGGCTTGGAGATAATGCAAGCTATTATTTGGAGGAATATGAAATTTAGTACAAAATTCCTGAAAATTTGTTTTCTGAGAAGAGATGGCAAAAGTGTGTGAGGCCTTTTTTCTGACTGGTTTTCTATGTCATGATTATTGCACAAAATTTGTTTTCATACACAGACATGGATAAGTACTGCAATTGGAATTGTAGATAAGAAAGGTTTTCTTACTAAATTTCTTAGGCCGCGACCAAAGTTTTAAAACTTGCTTTAAATTCAGACCGATGGACACCTGACCATCGGACCAAAGCGATGCTTAGTACGCAAAAGCATCAGACCAAAAACCCACGCATGCTCAGAATCAAGTCGACGCATGCTTGGAAGCATTGAACTTTGTTTTTTCAGCACGTCGTTGTGTTCTACGTCACCGCTTCTGACCCAATCGGATTTTGGACTTATGGTGTGTACGCACATCCGACCATCAGGCCACTTCAGCGGTGAACCGATGAAAACAGTCCATCGGACCATTCTCATCGGGCTGGACCGATCGTGTGTACGTGGCCCTACTGTAAGAAAGAATAGAAAGACTATTAGCTTCCAATATTAAATATGTGCTAATATGCAATCTTGAATCTCTATTCTTAAATAAAGTTTGTAAACTGAAAATTGAGAATTTTCACAAATTGCTAAGCGAGTATAAAGAACAATTAATAATTATGTATGTGACAGAACTGAATTTCATTTGCACATTGGTAAAAAAAACAAAAACGAATTGCAATGTAAAAACAGGAGAGGAGAGGTGAACCCTAAATGTTTTATAACATATTAAATGAGGATAAAATATGCAGTTGGCATAGAGCATACATTATAATAGTGTTCTATAGTGGGAATATCAAATCACAGGACATAATAAAAAAGTTTACATTGCTAATTCAATAAACTGGAAAATTTCATTTGCAAAAATCCAATAATAAGCAACCTACGTATTTTGATTGATGTCAACCTATGCCTGTAGCTAGCCAGCTATACAACCTGGCATACATTAAAAATAAGTGGCTCATTTTCTAAAAGAAGGAAGAGGTTCCACTGGCTTGTAAAGTTTATCATTATTAAATATGTATAAAACTGATAGCATGTAGTTATTAAATGACTGTATATATGAATAGTACAATGAAACATGAGTAGGACTCGTGTGATAAAAGTGTGCTAATCAGTAATCAGCACCACTTTCAATTCTGAACCCTAAACTGCAAAATGACAGCTCATAAGCGATTTGTTTCTGTGGCCAGCAAGAATTTTTTTTTTTAGTCTTGAGTTTAGCATAAAATATCTTTTAGTCTGTTTTCATAAACCCTTTCCCACCCACTATCTGTATATAAGCATCCCCCAACCTAATGCGCCACTCTTGAAATACATTTATAAATATGCTCCCTTTAAGAACAAGCAGCTGCAAATGTGTGTTGCTGCTGGCTCTTAATACCAGCTCAGGTTGCTATTAATGATCAGTAGTGTTTTCTGATTACTGTATATATTCACTATTTCAGCTATGGCATAGTGATCACATACAGGTTGGAAGCTTCACTGTTAAAACTGAAAGGCCCAGATTCAGAGAGAATTAGATTCTCGTAGAGTATCAGAAATGCACTACGCCGCCGTTTTTTACCTGGCTCTACGTGGAATCCAGGTAGATTTTGTCCAGTAAACGATGGCGGCGTAGTGTATTTCTCCCGTCGCAATCCATCTGCGTGAGTAGGGGGCGTGAAGCATTTAAAATAGGCGCTGCCTGGAGAGTGACAGTCTGAGCAAGCAACTCTCTGGGCGGCACGGCTGCACACTGGGGAGGGTGGCCAATGACAGTAATTGCTCATTGAGCACTGGTGTCTGTCAGGTCCCTGGGACCGGCTCTATACTGATGGAAGGGTCTGTACTGAGGGGGGAGGGTCTATACTGATATAGGGGGTCTGTACTGAGGGGGGACCTGTACTGATGGAGGGGTCTATACTGAAGGCGGGGGGTTATACTTAAGTGTAGAGGGTGTCTGTACTGATGGAGGGGGGTCAATACTTAGTAGAGAGTGGGGTCTGTACTGAGGGAAGGGGGACCTGTACTGAGGAGGGGGACTATAGTTGGTGGAGGGGGGTGACACCATGTTTTACAAACCTAGGTGACACCAACCCTAGTGATGCCACTAATATTCAGAGCTGTACAACATGAGAAAAAAAGTGTTTACTTTGAATACACAATCCTGCAAACAGAGGATTTTACTTTGCACATATCATTTCAAATCAAGTTAAACAAAATTGCTCTCTTGACAGAAACCTGGGGCACACCACTCACAACTCTAGATCATAAAAAAAGAGAGAGTCGTCGATCACTGCTCTCTGTTTGCAATACTGTATCCAGTTTTCTATCCATATGCTGGGCCGAACTTACCATTGGGCCCCTCCCAATAGGGGTCCCCGCCCGTTTACATTACATTTTTTTCAATAATATGCCAGTCATTTAATTGTTTGTTTAACCACTTAAGCCCCGGACCAATATGCTGCTAAATGCCCAGAGGCGTTTTTACAATTCGGCGCTTTAACAGACAATTGCGCGGTCGTGTGACATGGCTCCCAAACAAAATTCACGTCCTTTTCTTCCCACAAATAGAGCTTTCTTTTGATGGTATTTGATTCCGATTTTTATTTTTGCGCTATAAACAAAAATAGAGCGACAAACTGTCTTTCTTTTATTATCACCCTTGTGAAGCTATTTTTGCAATATTATGCCCGGTGTCTGTCCTTTTGCTGGATGTAGCATGTTACTTTGGCTCCAATTGCTGGATTTGCCTTTTGAATATATTGCACTCTGACTTGCGTCAGTGCTTTTTTGTGCCCTTGCACAGTATACATCATGTCCTTCGGGACAACGCTATGTTTACTATTGATGACTACGCATCATCATTATACTAAACGATCACAATGACATCATTACACCCGATCATTCTTCTGCGCATGTGCGGGCATCCGAATTACACTATTTATAGCTGCGGCGGCTACCGATGGACAGATGTGATGGCTCGTATGGCGGAATTATATGATCCCTCTCCATCTTACAGGTACAGCGTAAGCTCTTTCCTTGCCAGGCTCTTTGTGGTGATATTGGGTTATTTTTCCCCATACACACATTAATTTTATGCTGTTTTGCTTCCCTAGGCATACCCCTTTGAAGTGGGAGAACTGTACCCTCCGCTTAAACTCATCCATTCAAACCCATTTTTTTTTTAAATAATTCATATTAATTAAACATTTTTAATAGACTTCAGAAATTAACATAAATTATGTAATTTTGTTTGGTTGTTTGTTCAGAATCGTGATCTCTATTTTTATTCTCAGTTTATCCAGAATTGTGTAGCTTTAATACATAGCTTGTGTATAGGGCCCGAAAGTGACTCAAGCCCAGGGGCCCCCACCACCCTAAGTCCTGCCCTGTCTATATGTATTCAATTTCTTCAATGCCAACAGACCTTATCCATTCTAGTCAGTAGGGTGTCCTTCCAAATTAGTAACAAGGTCTTCCATTACATTAATAAGCTTTTTCAGGAATCTTTATTTTGTTTTTCTTTAAATAGATTTCTGTAAGCAGGGCTCAAAATTTCAAGCTTCTAGCCAAGCCTCAAGGGTTACTCGCCAACAGTTGCCACACTCAGCCCCTACCATGCCCTGCCCTAAACACGCTCTCATAAATTATTTAATGAAATTACACTTAAACTGTTTTATGCAGAATTAAGTTCTAAAAATAAATATTAACAACTTTATCTGTGCCCACCGATGCAGCCTGCCCATACCCATCATGCTGCCAATCTGTGGCCATCATGCTGCCTATTTGTGCCCATCTTGCTGCCTGTGTCCTTCATGCTGTCTATCTGTGACCACCATGCTGCCTGTGACCACCATGCTGCCTGTGACCACCATGCTGCCTGTGACCACCATGCTGCCAATCTGTGCCCACCATGCTGCCTGTGTCCTTCATTCTGCCTATCTGTGCCCACTATGCTGCCAATCTGTACCCACTATGCTGCCTGTGCCCTTTATGCTGCCAATCTGTGCCCTTTATGCTGCCAATCTGTGCCCACCATGCTGCCTGTGCCCATCATGCTGCCTGTGCCCATCATGCTGCCTGTGCCCATCATGCTGCCTGTGCCCATCATGCTGCCTGTGCCCATTATGCTGCCTATATTTGTCCTTCATGCAGGGAGTGAATGATGAGTGCACCGAGGAACATCACAGCTTTCATTTCAATTGCCATGTATTCCCGCTGCTCGGCGTCACATGCAGCCCCGCCCCCTGGATGGGTGATCTGTCTATGAAAGTCCCGGGACCAGGGGGCGGGTTTGTGTGTGACAGCGAGTGCAGGGAACACGCGGCAATTGAAATGAAAGCCGCCAGTGACGTTCCCCTCGCTCCTGATGATCCGGCTGCCCACTCTTCTCTCTTCCCCTCCACGAGCACTGGGAGAAGGACTGCCGCATACCGGCGGTGCTTACCCCCCAGCTTCCCAGGCAGCCCTTCCTCGACAGCCCTCAAAATCCACTCACAAAATGCGAGCAGGCGAGTGGATTTTTTGAGGGCTGCTGTAAGTCACAGAGGTCCATCCAAAGCTATGGTATTAGCATTTCTGTTTTGTTTGTCATACCCCTTTTTTTGATTTGTATAAACTAAAGAGAAGAATTTTCAACACATCTGCCTTTTCTCTGACCCTATTCATCTTTAATGGAGCCTATATGTTCTGCCCTAACCTTTTTACTATTGATATATTTTTATTTATTTTATTTAGAAATTGCTATGAGCAAATACAAAACCACATTCAGTGGCACTAGTCCTAACATACGTCCTACACGTACAAAGCAGGTGCAATTCGAAATGAAGAGGAATTTACAAAGATTTATGTTTGCAGCAGAAGCAATAAGATGCATCCCATTTATAATACATTACAGACACAGTATGCACATCGAAAGAGTTGGTTCATTAAGTACATACATCATTCAAAGGGCCTTAAAACAACTCAATGCAGTGTTTTTCAGTTGCTATTGGAGGGGTAAAGGGCAAGGACATAAATGGACAGTTGCATCTCGCAAACCTTCTGGCTTATATTTTTAAAGTACATTTTTCCCATCTACGGTATATTGTATGTTTTTTACACTAGAATTGAGCCACACAAGTTTTGTTCTTTTATGAATGTTTCCAAATGGAATGCATTGGCTGATGCAATTGTTTCATGTGTACTTAAAAACACTCCCACTTGTGTTCAGTGTTCTGGTGAAAATGTGTACCCATTTAGTATCATACAGTAAGAAGCGCAGCTTATTAAAGTTGGCTTTTTTGAAATGTTGTGTTCTTGACAAACCCCACGTCTATCTTTCCTAAGATTTATGGAAAAACACATTAATCTGTGACAGAGCATTTAATTTCATTCCATAAAATTGTTCTACGATATATTAAAGAAATTGTGAACCTTGAGGTTAGAGAGCCTAAAGCCTGGTATACACTGCAAGACTTAATAAAATAAAACCTGACAGCTCCGGAGTAGCCATTGTACTAACCATACAATGTTAGTACAGCAATCTCCCCTGCTGTGCTCCTGTGTTCTGACAGGGTAACCCCCCCGCCAGAAGACTCCAGTCAGCACTCTCAGATCGGGAGCAGATCAGCAGATCTTTTTTGGTGATGCCTCATTGACAGAAGCCAGCCGAACAGCTGCAGTAGACACAGGCTGAATGTCGGCCAGTTTCTATTGAACCGGCTGAAGCTGGCCAACATTCGGCCCCTGTGTACAAGGCTTAAAGCATACAACCACAATTGATTTAATTTCATTCCTTAGAAACTCCAAACATAAAGACTCTGCATCATTAATACTTCTGTTGGTGATGAAATGTATCACTCACTTTTAGATCATTATCGACATGTAGGCATAGCCCTCCCCCTATACCTTGTCTTTTCAAAACAAAAGTGTACCCTTGAATATTCGTGACCCAGTCTTGTGAGCTGTCTAACCAGGTTTCTGATATTCCCTCAAAGTCAAACTCCTACTCAAATAACGTAAGTTCTAGCTTTTCCATTTTAGACAGACTTCTAGCATTTACATACATTTCATTTTGTAACAAATCTAAGTGCACATTTTGCACACTCAACCCCTTCTTGGACTATAAGGCCGCGTACACACGAGGGGATATGTCCGCTGAAAACGGTCCGATGGACCGTTTCAGCAGACATCTCCGCTCGTGTGTATGAGCTAGCGGACAGATTTCTCCACCCGACAGATTTCAAAGCAAGCAAGCAAGCAAGCTTTGAAATCTATCCGGTGGGGATCTGTCCGCCCGACATGTCTGCTGGTTAGTACACTTACCAGCAGACATGTCATCCCCCACCGCCGCCGCGCCGCTGCCGAATGGATTCGGCGCATGCGCGGAAGTGTTTTACTTCCTGGTGCGGTGACGTGGCGGTGACGCGGCGGCGTCAACGTCACCGCCACGTCACCGCGCCGTCCGGCGGCGGGGAATTTGATCCGATGGTGTGTACACGCCATCGGATCAAACTCCCGATCGGACATATCCGATGGAAATGGTCCGCGGACCGTTTTCATCGGATATGTCCGATCGTGTGTATGGGGCCTCAGGCAGATTAATAGTGTAAAGTCAAAATAAAAATTTTATTTAGACATCATTGTCATTAAAATTGGAAGATAAAATCTAGAACAGTGGACATTATGGCCCAGATTCACAGAGCAATTACGCCTGTCTAACTGGTGTTAGACAGGAGTAGTTTCAAATTTCGCGCGCCGTATCACTAGTTTGAATCCTCAAACCATGATACGGCGGCTTCGGGCTTCGATCCGAGAGGCTTACGTCTTCGTAAGCCTTCGAAACTACACTGCGATATTTTTGCGGCCGCTGGGAGGAGTTTGCGTCGTTTTCATGCGTCGGGATATGCAAATGGGTTTTTACAGCGATCCACGAAGGTACGAGTGTCCCTCGCAATCGCCTACGTCATTTTTTGGCTACGTAATGTTAGAGGAGCTTTTTGCTGGTCTAACAGTGCGTAACCCATGTAAAGTATGGCCGTCGTTCCCGCGTCGATTTGAAAATATATATTTTTTTTAACGTAACTCGTTCGGGAATAGGAATGTACGTAAACGACGCTACTACGACATGACGACGTGTTTTCGCGCAATGCACAGCGGGAAATTTGCGAACGAAGCATGCGCAGTTCGATCGCCGCGGGAGCGCGCCTATTTTAAATGCTTCACGCCCCCTACTCGCGCAGATGGATTGCGACGGGAGAAATACACTACGCCGCCGTCGTTTACTGGACAAAATCTACCTGGATTCCACGTAGAGCCAGGTAAAAAACGGCGGCGTAGTGTATTTCTGATACTCTACGAGAATTTAATTCTCTGTGAATCTGCCCCTATATTTATAAGTCCACTGTTCTAGGATTTTATCTTCCAATTTTATAATGACAATGGTGTCTAAATAAAAAGTATGCTTTATAGTCCACGAGGGGTTCAGTGTGCAACATATGCACTTAAATTTGTACAATTTGCATGGTGGATCTTGGCAGACTTCTCTCCGTTACACTCCACCCCCTATATTTTTACTAATTCAATTTTCTAACAGCGTTTAGTGTTTCAATTCAGCAAACATATCAGCATTGAACTTGAATAATGTAGTTTCCCTGGTATATTCCCACCTCTACATTCAGTGCCCACCTTGACCCATGTTCACTTCACTGGAGAACATGTCCTTCACTAATCCCTCCTCTAAAATCCGAGTTTAAAAGCGCTTCCTACAATCTTTTATTCAACTTACTTTTTAGTAATAAACATGAAAAAAAAACATTAGATAGTATAAAATCAGGGGGGTGAATTAAAAATGATCTGCTTTGGTTGTCAAATGCACTAAATTTGAAGCTCATGATAACAAATAAGCAAAAATAGGACGACTTACCAGTGAATTATTTAATTTGTCTCAACCCAAGCCTGGGTTTAATATTTTGTGTTCTTTGTCAATCATTGGTGAACATGAATTACACACAACAATTACTATCCAAAGGCTAGTCATAGAATGTCCACTTATTTATAAAGTTTTTTTTTGCAAAAAGATGAGATTATGGTTTTAAATTTTAAGGTTTAATCCACTTATGTTGTTTTAATCAATAACCCAGTTAGGGCTCACTGATCACTAAGTACTATTAAATGTAAAGGCCTAGATTCACAAAGCGATTACGCCTGTTAAATGTTGTTAGACTGGAGTAATTTCGACTTACGGGCGTTTTTACGCTAGTCGAAATCCTCAAACCATGAAAAGACACCTGCGGGCTTCATTTCGACTGTATTACGTGTTAGTACGCCTTCAGATCTACGCTGCAAGAAAATTGCGGCCACTGGGCGGACTTCCTGTTGTTTTTCGCCGTCAGGGTATGCTAATGAGCTTTTGCCTGCAATCCACAAAATTTCGCACTTTAAACGCAATCTCTTACGGCACCTTTAGTCATCTTTTTTTTCCGTTTCACTATACCAGCTTTTTGCTGCTCTAATATTAGACAGCCCATGTTAAGTATGGCCGTCGTTCCCGCGTCGAATTTCAACGTTTTCCGATGTCTTTTATTATTTTTAACGTAAGTCGTCCGGGAATAGGAATGTTCGTAAACGCCGCTACTCAAACAACGAATGACGTCACGACGTGATTTCGCGCAATGCACGGCGGGAAATTCCTGAACAGAGCATGCGCAGTTCGATCGTCGCGGGGACGCGCTTAATTTAAATGCTTCACGCCCCCTAATCACGTATTTCGATTGCGCGGCGGAAAAAAAATACGACACAATAGCGTACGCGCAAAAAAACTACCTGAATTCGGTGTAGAGTCTGGTGAAATACGGCAGCGTACCGTATTTCGATTACGCAGCGGAATATTACGTCTTTGTGAATCTGCCCCAAAAAATTCACAAATAGTTAAATGAAAGCAAAAAAATACTTCTTAAAGGTCAAAGGTCTGAGGATTTACATGACCGGTAATAGTCTATTTGGTATAAGGCTAAGTTACATTTTGTAACTCAGTTTAAAAGGTTCTCTTACAATAAACTAGACATTGTTATTAAACAAACCTGTAAAGCTACCCTAGTTTTTTTTGCTACCGTTTATAGTCTACTGTTATTTACTGGGTGTTTGAACCACAGAGACAACTGTTTAGAATTTTAATTATAATAAAGTTAGTGTCCAACCTCATAAAAATTAAGGGGTTAATAAGCTAAGAATGTTCACTTAGCTTACTAAATAAGGTTAACTTATATTCACTTGTAATACTTAATTTTGTGCAAAGGATTTTTTCTAAAAGTACCGGTAAATAAATTTGTGTGCACACAGTTATATGATTTAATTTGATACAGTTTATCTGCATTCATGTTGCGTAATGAAAATTCTCTGCTCCTTTAAGATAATCAAACCCAAAACCCAATAGAAATCAAATCTAAATACGTAATTATTCTCTTTAAACATGCCATTGCATTGTAGTATAACTTCAGCAATACTGTGCATTCTCCAGTATATAGCATTTGTAAAATAAACAGACAATTGCAAATTAGACACAGTAGCCCAATTCTTAAGCATTGCTAGTTTCTAAACTGAATACTAGGGAGCATGCAAAATCAGAAAAAGACTCACTTGTAGTCCTCTGCGCCTCAGGATGTTTGACTCATCCATGTCTAATTTCTCCTTCTTTGCCCCGTGGTGTCTCTCACACACCCAGCTGCACTATCCTAACTTGTTAAAGTCTTCTTAGATATGTCTTTCAGTGGCAAACAAGACCAGAAGTAATTCATCTGCTCCGGAATTCCAGTTGGATGTTACCAGTCATATGATTGCCCCTCTTCTTAACCTCTCCATTGCCGTACTAATTCGATGTTCTGCTCAGCCCCGTATTTGAATGTTCTGTGAATGCATTTTCATTGCATCACCATTAGCATTTAATTATTGCCATTTACATGGATCTATTTAACCTAAATCGGGGTATTTATTTCCATACACCTAATTTTTTCATTGTGCTTGTACTGTACTTATTCTAAAGAATCAGCATGTAATCTTTTAGGCTTACTAGTTAAAAATACTAGTTAAAAATAAAATTATTAGTGAAATGAAAAGAACAGGACCTGATAAAGGGGTGCTTGGAGTGAGCTGTACCCCCCCCAGACATTAGCCCCCCCCCCAAGGTCTCTTAGACAGCATCTACTGATCAATAAGCCAGCCTGATAGGGACACTTATGTAGGGGACACTTTGATAAGGAGAAAAGATGTAAGGGCACACTCTGATGAAGACTCCCTATGTAAGGGGGACTCTGATAGGGACACTTGTAGAAGGGGCACAGTTTTTGTTTAATCATCCTAATGACACAGCCGCATACGTACTTGTGTTTCCCAGGTCATGATTCTTGGTATGTCAAATAAACAAGTAATACTGGTTCCCTGCATCTCTGCCATACTGTGTACTGTCAGTGATTACAAAAGACCCCTTTCACACTGAGGCACTTTACAGGCGCAATAGCGCTAAAAATAGCGCCTGCAAAGTGCCTGTAAAGCACCCCTCTTTTCTCTCCAATGTGAAAGCCTGAGGGCTTTCACACTGGAGCACTGCGCTGGCAGGAAGCTCAAAAAAATCCTGCAAGCAGCATATTTGAGGCGTTGTAGGAGTGGTGTATACACCACTCCTAAAGAGTCCCTGCCCATTTTTCGAACATTGACGGGGGTTAAAAGAGGCCAAAAAGCTCTGCAAAAAGGACAGTAAAACGCTGCTAAAAATAGCGTCGCTTTAACCGCTGACGCCCGGCTGCTGCCAATGTGAAAGTACCCAAACTGTTGATGTTAGACCCCCTTACTTTTTTTTACTGCACTCCAAGGTGATATTGGCTAGATCTGACCCTGTATAAAAAGATTATATTTTAAGTATAGTAAACTGTGTTTTGTATGTTCAGACATGATACCATAAAACAGACAGAAAAAAATTAAAATCATTACAGTAGCATGTAAAATAAGTGAGCCTTAAAAAACAAAAACAAACAAGCAATACAGATGGCCTAATTGATAAAAAGCAAAAAAAAAAAAACATTTTACACCAGAGGGTGTCAGTGTATGTGCAGTACATTTCAACTCTAGCAATACTCGCAGCCACAGCCAGATAACACGGACCACAAAGATCTAAGATGCAGAGAATGGTTGTCTAAACCACACAAGTACGTTTTGACCTTTATTTTTTCTTTATTTATTTTTTACAAAATAAAAAATGAATATAGAGGTTGTATAAAAAAAAATGTTTAGTGCAGCAAAACAATATTCATAGTAAAATAGTACATTTTGTACACATCAGATCAAAAAGAACAATAACTAAGGCTGTGCGAAGGGCAAAGGGATTTGGCCTCAGAAAAGACACAGTCCCTCCAAATGAGGAACAGTTGAGAGCTATGTGTTTTCTTTAAGTGGAAGCAGTAAAAACAGAGAAAACATACTCGCTGCATTGATTTTGCATTGTTCAACATTTAGGCCTCATGCACACTGAGGGCCAGATTCTCAGAGGCGCTACGCCCGCGTAAATGGATATGCGTGGCGTAATTGTAAATGTGCGCCAGCGTATCGATGCGCCGCAAACACAGAACCACATACGCCAGAAAATCTTTTTCGTCTGAGCGCCGAAAATGCTTTAAGCTAGCGCAGCGTAGGCGCATAGTTACGCATCGCGCATATTCAGCTCCCAGTGAATTAGCATGCAAATATGCAAATTAGGGAGATGCGCGGATTCCCGAAACTACGCACGTTCGGCGTAGGCTACGCGTGGTGTGCGTAACACGAAAGCCTTGAGTAAACATACCCCTCATAAAAGCACGGGTAACTTTGCTCAAGACCGTGTGCAAGTCAGCTGGAGAGCAACTACAGCAGCACCATAACGGACGAGCTGAGCAATCACACTTACTGGACAACACATTCGTATGCCAACATGCCAGGGGCAGCCATGGTCTTATCACTACTAATGTATGCAGAGGAAGAGGAGCATAGAAGGAGGAGGAGGAGGAGGAGGGGGGCACGTGAGAGGATCTACCGAGTGCGCATGAGCCTCTTTGGCATGGGTGATGAGGAGGTGTATCACATCTTCAGATTCACCCCTGCTGCCATCCTGGAAATAACCACAACCCTGCAGGATGACATCACCAGCCCAACACACCGCTCACATGCACTGCAGCCATTTCCTGGCCAGTGGATCATTCCAGCGTACAAGTGGAATTGTGGCTGGGATGTCACAAACCAGCATAAGCAGATGTCTGCACCAGGTTATCCCCGCAATCCTCAGACGCATGTCCCACCACATCATCAGACCCACCACTGAGCAACTGCGGCAGAAGGCAATGACAGATTTCTACAGACTTGGCAGATTCCCACGCACCATTGATTGCACACATGTGGCACTACAGCCCCCCCGTGCCACAGAGCACATTTACCGCAATCGGAAGCATTGGCATTCCATCAACGTAGAGGTGATAGCTGATGCCAAATACCTCATATGGCACGTCTGTGCCAAAGACCCCGGGTCCAGCCATGACAGCTACATATACCGTCAAAGCACCATCCCAGCAGATTTTGAGCAGAACATGTATGGAGACAGCTGGCTGGTTGGTGAGTGACATGGGTGGCAGGCATGACTGTCCCCCCTATGATGCACACATCACGAGGGGCACATGCACTACTAACATCCTCCTGTCTTTTCACTTCCAGGTGATGCGGCATATGTACTTGGACCCCATCTCATGACTCCTTTCCGGAATCCACAAACCAGAGGAGAGGGAATATACAATGAAGCACACATCAAAACCCGTGCAGTGGTTGAGCGCACATTTGGCCTCCTGAAGTCCCGTTTCCGATGCCTGGATAAGTCCGGGGGGGCCCTGTTGTATTCCCCAAACTTTGTGGGTCAGATCATCGGTGCATGTTGCATTCTGCACAACTTTGCCATGAGAAAGGGCCTGCAGATTGCCCTACGTGATGAGGAGACCCCGTCTGCTGATGGAAGAGCAGTCAGGAGGGTCCTCGTGTTACGAATCTTTGACCGTTAAACACACACATACAGCATGGCACACAGACAATGCACGCATGTACACCACTGTGGTCCCTAGATCACACACACCACATCCACATCACATTGGATTAGCCCAAGTCCAGCATGCAGGACTTGGGAGCAGCAACGCCGTGTTAAGGCCCCAATAATGTTGCTGTCCATTCCTACACCATTCACACAGCCGTGGGGATAACTTCTCCCCAACGGCCGAGGGTGACACCCCTTACTGGCAGGAGTGCCACCCCCACATTCACACACCATTCACACTGCACCGTGTGCAGTATCAACAAAAAAAAAATTAAAAGCTCTTCACCAGAGCATTAAAAAAAAAATCAAAAGCTCTTCACCAGAACATTAAAAATAAATCAAAAGCTCTTCACCAGAGCATTAAAAATAAATCAAATGCTCTTCACCAGAGCATTAATATCCAAATAAAATAATTACTGGGCCTGGCGTGGGCTCCGCCTGGTGCCACGGCTCCTGCCCCTCACTTGCCTGGCGGCAGCCACAGGTGGGGAGGGGTGGGGTATCATGTTGAGGAGAAGCATCCCCATGTCCCTCCCTGGCTGCCTGAATGCCCTCCAAGGCGACCGCTATGCGGGTCAGCACAGCCGTCTGGTCCTGGACAGCAACCCGCAGACTTTTGACCTCCCCCACAAGGTCGGAGGTGGTCGCCTGCAGCTCCCCCAGGCTGGTGACTGTCGCTGCACTGTTGCCAGCGACATCGAGGATGGCATCCGTAATGGCATCCGAGGAGGCCAGACTGTCGGCCAGACGCCTCATCTCCCCAACGACCTCTGAAAGGTGATGATTTTGCTGGTCCTGCTGCCTGGCCAGCTGTTCAGGCAGGACCTTGGGAACACCCCTCGTCTTGCAAGTCGCCTTCCGGGGAGTGGCAGGGGACCTGGCATAAGGGGAGGATGTTGAGGGGCCGAAGATGAGGGGGGTGGAAACAGATGGACTGGAGAGGTTGGGGGTGGACACTGAGGGGCTGGAAAAAGATGGGGGGATGGCTTGGGCTGGTCCGGGCAACCCATGGTCCTCCTCCAAAACCAGGTAGAGTTCCTGGTCCTGGTCAACAACCTCCTCCTCAACCGCCTCCTCCGTAGAGGTGTGCCCAGATTCCTCCAACAAGTCCTC
The DNA here is from genome assembly GCA_029574335.1 of Rana kukunoris. NCBI lineage: Eukaryota > Metazoa > Chordata > Amphibia > Anura > Ranidae > Rana > Rana kukunoris. The sequence goes on along the minus strand of CM056049.1, from coordinate 478,894,739 downwards.
TTACAGGGGGGCAGCCAGAGGGACTGGATGTTCGGGGGATGTATCCGGATGGGCCCTGGCAGGCACAGATGGCCCCGCTCCCTCCTGCACATCTGTGGATGACACAAAAGATGCACATGTTGGTGGACCCACACACTTGGCACATGTTCCCTTCCACCCCCACACACGCTACACAACAGAGAGTATATGAAACACACTACCTGTCCACCAGACACTTAAATGGCTGGAGTTTATAAGCACTTATGGTTCGAGGATATGCCCATTTTCATTGCTAGGAACTCTGGAAGTCCGGGCACAGTATAGTTGGATGTTCTGACATTGATACTGTCAGGTATTATGATAGTAGGCGTTCTGGAGGTCCTGGCAGGGATTCTGGGGCTTTTGAGAGTACTGAAACAGTGCTGTGGTGGTGGTGGGTGGGTTTAATAAAGCCCTGCAATCACAGTATGTTCTATGAACTAGGAATAGTTGTACCTTCTTAAATGTCCACTATAATAGTTTTTTTTTGTTTAAGTTCTTTTAACTCTTTTATATATGTCTTGTTTACTATGTACAGTATATATAATCTTTCTGGTGTATAAAGGAACATTTAATACCTGACACAGGCTTCCTAGAGCACTATGGATTATCTAAAGAGACATACACCAAAGAAGTTCTTTAGGAACACATTAATACTGGGTGGGGGGTGGGAGTGTGGGTTTCATTGTTGTATGCCTAATGGTTGCCTGTTAAAATGTGTTATGCCATGTGTTGAGTTATGGTTAATGTGCATTGAGTTACGAGAGCTCATTTATTTGAATGGGCTGCCTAATGTACCACAATAGACAGCAAATAGGTCCTGCAGCATTTTTGCTAGTGCATTGCACTGCCATCAATGGTTTCCTACAATAGAGCAGTGACGTTAATGCAGCCAAACAGACTGTGAAAAAGAGGCTCTATCTACTAGCTGAAAAGAAGACCATAAAATATTAATATGCAATGTATCATCAAACCGTTGTATTAAAGCAAACCCCCCATGCAAAAACACACTACAAGCGCTTTTGGAAGAAAAAAACTAATAGGTGATTCAATGAGCCAAAAATCCAAACTAGCCACTCTAAATGACTGCAGCTGCTACCATTATAACTTGGTTCACGGACCAGTTTAACACATCAATAGCTGGGTAAAAAATGAATAAAACCTGAATATATCAGAATTATATCACAATCAACCAGGCAGCGCTGGACATATGCAACATTTAAACTTTAAACAAATAAATATACAAATATTGAATATTGTCCTTGGAATAGAAAAGTTCTTAAATGAAGAATGGCAGTCTTTAATGCAAATATTGGACTGAACAATCCTTATTCAGACAAAGTCCACTATAGCCCAAGATGATAGGTTTGGAAAGACACCGCTTCACGTCTGTGCTCATAGAAGAAAGAGGGGGGTGTGTGAGAAAAGAGAACCCCCTCTTGAGTAGCCTCTTACCGCAAAGAAAATTTATATCAGCGTGTCACAGGTGCAATCTCAGCCTCAATCACTGCTCAGCGTCTCTGAATGGCTCAGGGTTCATACATGAAAAAGATGGTAGGAAACAGACACATAGCGTGATCCTGCTTAAAAATCTTTAATCGCCCAATAAAAACGTCATCCAATACACTCACATGTATAAAACTTTAAAATGGCATATCTCACTGATTTACCCAAATCGGGTCAGGTTACCCACATCACCAAACGCTCATTGCTGGTCAAGCTGCGAGGAGGGGAGTGATCTCTAATGCCGACTGACAATCAGACTGCTTCACTTGGTTCAGCCCTGACTAGTTTCATTCAGATGATATCCCTTGGGATGAAACTAGTCAGGGCTGAACCAAGTGAAGCAGTCTGATTGTCAGTCGGCATTAGAGATCACTCCCCTCCTCGCAGCTTGACCAGCAATGAGCGTTTGGTGATGTGGGTAACCTGACCCGATTTGGGTAAATCAGTGAGATATGCCATTTTAAAGTTTTATACATGTGAGTGTATTGGATGACGTTTTTATTGGGCGATTAAAGATTTTTAAGCAGGATCACGCTATGTGTCTGTTTCCTACCATCTTTTTCATGTATGAACCCTGAGCCATTCAGAGACGCTGAGCAGTGATTGAGGCTGAGATTGCACCTGTGACACGCTGATATAAATTTTCTTTGCGGTAAGAGGCTACTCAAGAGGGGGTTCTCTTTTCTCACACACCCCCCTCTTTCTTCTATGAGCACAGACGTGAAGCGGTGTCTTTCCAAACCTATCATCTTGGGCTATAGTGGACTTTGTCTGAATAAGGATTGTTCAGTCCAATATTTGCATTAAAGACTGCCATTCTTCATTTAAGAACTTTTCTATTCCAAGGACAATATTCAATATTTGTATATTTATTTGTTTAAAGTTTAAATGTTGCATATGTCCAGCGCTGCCTGGTTGATTGTGATATAATTCTGATATATTCAGGTTTTATTCATTTTTTACCCAGCTATTGATGCAATGTATCATATTTACCTTACTGAGGAGAAAAATAAAGAATTTTTAAAATGTTTTAATGTTGCATTTTACGGTTTTACCATCTCTAAATAAATTATATTTATAGGCGCAAAAAGCAAAGATTACCGTAGCTTTCTTGCATTTCAGCATAAAAAGAACTTTTTACCGCTGAGTGTTTAAAATTGCACATATTTGATATATGCCTTGAGTAAAGAAAAGTTTGTCCAATTAAATCAGGAAATGCTATAGGCCACTAAAAACAGATTCTACAGAGTTATCCTCCAAAGAAAGATGATGCAGTAAACTTCAAAAAAAGTGAAATGTAGCTTTAGGCAATGCACTGAAATTGTATTAATTCAATTAATAATTCAAAACATTTAGATAGTTTTGGATTTGATGTTTATAAAATAACACAAGATAAAAATTGCTTACTTTCTGCAAGTTAAGAACTTAAACTTTTCTTTTTATTATTTCAGTATTAAACTATTAATGAAAACCCTATATTAGTGCACATTAGTTATATGCCACCTTTTTTGTGGATGGGTAGCCAGTGCTATCCAGTCATAACATTTAGAGGAGGTGGTGGATTGGCTTACTAAACCATCCTCATCCTCCTTATCCTCTATCACCTAAGCTGAGAAGCTGAGACTAGTGAGCAGTCCATTGCAGCTGCCAGAGTGGCTAATTCTGTCTCCTGGTCCACAGCCTGCCAATGTCCCAGCATCATGCATGGAGGAGTCAGCTGAATTATTTGAATACAGCGTCAGCCACTTGCTTTTTGAGGATGCACACACATTACTTGATTCTAATGTTGGTTCTGAGGTAGAGGATGGGAGTAACATGAGCCTACAGAGAAGGGAGAACACTAATGAAGTGTTCTCCCTTATCCCAAATTGGCAGTCATGTTACCAATTTTGACTGGGCAACTGTTTGACCGGGGCATCAATTTTTTTAACAATCAAGAGTGCTTTATTGAAGGAAAACATACACAATAAAATACCAGCAATACAGACAGTTTGTCAAGTAAATATAATGCAATATAAAAGCGTGCCAAGACACGTTACACATACTATGCTCGTTCATCAGTACAACCAGGCAGGGATGGACTGAGACCAAAATTTGGCCCTGGACTTTATCCGGACCGGCCCACTTTATGTTTGCAAACAAGAAAAAAACAGTATATAAACTATACGCAATTGTGCAAAAAAAAACATAAGTAACATAACATAAGGAGTCCTCACTCACCTCTTTTATTATTTCACTTATTCTCCTCTGTATTTTCCTCATTCTTCTCACATCACTACATTAAGGGGGGGGGGGGGAGCTGGGCAGCCAATACTTTGACAGGCTGTCACTGAAACCGGCCCACTGAGCCATCGGCCCACCGGGAAACTCCCTGTAGTCCCTATGGCCAGTCCATGCCTGCAACCAGGATATCGACACCAACCAAAATATATGAGAAAAGGAAAGGAACTGAAGGAGCCCGGCCAAGAACCCCCAAACCAGGGAGAGGGATGAGAGGGGGGCAGGGAGAGAATAGGGAAGAAGGAGGGATTAAGGGGAAGAGAGAAAGAAGAGTGGAGGGAGGAGGAGGAAGGACCACAACAAACCACCACCAGAAAAGATCAGAGTTCTGACCACAGCAGCCACATACTTTCAGGGACATCCACGACTAATGTATGTTAATCCGGGGTAAAATAAACCCTGTACAAAAATTTCATCTGTACAAGCTTTGCGCCCGCAGAAATAACCAATTTGGGGGCACGCTTCAGACAATCCTCCCAATCCTCCCTCTCCAGAGCTGGTATATCTGACTTCCAGGAGTCCCAGAGCCAGTTCATTTTAACTACTTGCCGACCGGCCGCCGTCATATTACTGCGGGACGGTGGCACTGCTACGCGAGAGCCCGTAGCTATACGTCCGCTGTTTAGTGGCCCGCTCGCCCCCGAGTCCCGCGCGCGTGCCCGGCGGGTACGATCGCCGCCGGGCACACGCGATTGCTCGTTACAGAGTGGAGAACGGAGCTTTGTTTGTAAACACAAAGCTCTCGTTCCTGTCAGCGGGGGAACCGCTGATTTTCTGTTCATACAATGTATGAACAGAAGATCAGTGATTTCCCCTAGTGAGGTCACCCCCCATACAGTAAGAACACACCCAGGAACACACTTAACCCCTTCCCCGCCCCCTAGTGTTAACCCCTTCACTGCCAATGGCATTTTTATAGAAATACAATGCATTTTTATAGCATTGATCGCTATAAAAATGCCAATGGTCCCAAAAATGTGTCAAAAGTGTCCGAAGTCCCCGCCATAATGTCACAGTACTGAAAAAAAATGCTGATCGCCGCCATTTCTAGTAAAAAAAAAAATATTAATAAAAATGCCATAAAATGACCCCATATTTTGTAAACGCTATAACTTTTGCGCAAACCAATCAATAAACGCTTATTGCGATTTTTTTTTTTTTTTTACAAAAAATATGTAAAAGAATACGTATAGGCCTAAATTGAGGAAAAAAAATGTTTTTTTATATATTTTTGGGGGATATTTATTATAGCAAAAAGTAAAAAATATTGCATTTTTTTCAAAATAGTCGCTCTATTTGTTTATAGCGCAAAAAATAAAAACCGCAGAGATGATCAAATACCACCAAAAGAAAGCTCTATTTGTGGGAAAAAAATTACGCCAATTTTGTTTGGGAGCCAAGTCGCACGACCCCGCAATTGTCAGTTAAAGCGACGCAGTGGCGAATCACAAAAAGTGCTCTGGTCATTCGACAGCAATATGGTCCGGGGGTAAAGTGGTTAAGGGAGTCAATGGGGAGTAATACACTATATACAGTAGAGCAGAGAGAGGCTTTAGGATGTCGCTACAGGACAAGAGAGGTCTTCCACCGGGTCCAACCTAAGTTACGAAAATTGGGCCCTAGCAGCATGGCAGAGCTGGGCATACCGGAAAAACATCCAGCCAGGCAACTTATAAGTCTGGGTCTGTTGTGAGAATGACAGCAGGGTGCCTGACGGCATAATATCTTTTAAGATCTTAATACCGAATCTCGCCCAGACCTGAGGGTCAGGTATGGACCAAAAATGGGGCAGGTTAGGATTCCCCCATAGAGGCTGGACCGGGGACCAGCACTCCTCCCGAAAGAATCTACATCGTGCCGCCACCCACACCCTAAGTGTCGCCCCAGTTGGGTCCGGAAGACCCTCATAAGCTCCCAATACCCCCTATAAGCTAAGTTGTGCAGCGCCTGCAGGGAACCCAGCCAAGCCGCCTCCACACACACTGCAGCATTAGAGCGTTTGGCCTCAAACCACCACTATATTGTGACCAGCATTGCTGCCCAGCAGTAAATCTTAAAATTCGGAAGGGCCAGACCCCCAAGGTGAGTAGGTAGATGCAGTGTGGATCTTGCCAAATAAAGGGAACAATACACTTGTCCACCTCCCGAAAAAAGGCCGCCGGTACCCAAACTGGGCTGTTCCGAAAGAGGTAATTAAATTTAGGCAAGATAATCATCTTTAAGATGTTAATTCGACCAATTAAATTCAACGGAAGGCTGGACCAGGATTGACATTGTTCCCTGAGGAGCTGGAGCAAAGGGAGTACATTAAGAGTGTAGTATTGGGAGGGAGACCTAGTGTGATGGATGTGAATATGGAAAAATTAGTATTTTTGTGTTATGAATAGAGCGACTCAGATGTTGCCTTTCCTTCATTATATTGTTTGTTTCTTTTCTATTGCTTGATCTATAGAGTTATTATGTATGTATGTATGAGATTATGAACCACAATAGTGCCTTATCTTCCTTGATATTACATAAGATATGTGTTAATGAAGATTATGAACGAGCATTGAAAATACAAAATGAGAGCTGTTTGTTCAAAAGCCATTTCCACTCCATTTTCACCTCCTATGCCCCCCCCACTGTGAAGAACTTTGAAAGTCTATGCTGACTTGAATTTTGCAAGAGAAAAGCAAAGGAGAAGCTAAAATACCCAACCCCCACATCCTGTGATAATGGAATGCAGACCTTGTGTACGGAGGAAGCCACAATTGAAGGGACTGATCCAAGGAGCTGACAATTGACTTTTTTTTCTGCCTGTATGAACTGGCCAATGACGGTTACATGCTGAGTCCAAGGGGGTGGGGGACCTGGGGAGATGTGTTTTTATCATGTGAGGGACAGGGACGGGCCCGCGTCATTCAAGTATAGTAGGGTATCATTGGCGTAGAGTGAAATTCTCTCCTCCAGCCCACCGATCTGCATTCCCCGGACTTCTAGAGACTCCCAGACCAAAATCGCCAGGGGCTCCAGTGCCAGGGCAAACAGACCAGGAGACAGAGGGCACCCATGATGTGGTTGAAAAAGAGAAGCCTGATGTTAATGTCAGTGCCCTTGCCCGGCATGAACCCAGTCTGATCAGCGTGGAGATCACTGTGGACAAGCGGGTGGCCAGTATCTTTGCCAATATTTTTGCATCCACATTAAGTAACGAGATCGGCCTGTATGATGCACATTCCTGGGGGTCCTTACCAGGCTTAGGGATCAGGACAATGATAGCCTCCTCCATAGACTCGGGCACCGCACCGGTCTCCGCAAGTCCAGAGAAAAGAGCCTTAAGCCTAGGGGCAAGGACGTCTGCATGCTGAGAATAGAACTCGGTAGGAAGGCCCTCTGCACCCGGGGTCTTGTCACTCTATAGTCCCCCTTTCGCAGCATGTACCTCCTCCAGAGAAATGGACACCATGCTGGATGAGGAAGAAGAATGTGGAAGAGCAGGGTACTCCACAGGGGACAGTAGAGAGCAGTCATCAATAGTGGGTAAACAGAGCTCTTCAGTGTGGGATTTTATCAGCATATCCAATGCTCACAGTAACCTTGTGATCTTCAGCACTGGTCTGCAGAAGATAAGCTGGGGCAAGAACGGCAGCAATTTTGGCACTGCATCTGCATGAAAAACTATATGAAGCTCTGCCGTAGAGCTTGATGGGAGCAGCACAAGGTGGAGAGTCCTAGACAGCAACAGTCTCACTCTCCACCTATTTTTGCTGCATCCCCCCCACTCTTCTGCCACTGATTGGGTCATGTGCAGCCATGTTCTTTGTGCCGCTAGGCCTGACCCCTCTTCCTTTGTGAATGAAACACTTTGCCTCTTAGGACATGTGATGTTCATATGTATCCCAAGACTTTTCATAAAAATAAGGTAAATAAAAAAGAGCGCTTTTTGTGTAGAGGGCAGAGAGTAGGGAAGTTCAATCTGAGGGTGAGGATCCACTTTAAAGGGGTAGTCTGTAGGTGGGGACTCTCAGTGTGCTTGGGCTGACTCACTATAACTAATAGTAATGACTTACTATGAGTGATGTCATTAGTGTCCTGTATGTTTTTAGTTTTTGCAGCTTCTACTTCTGATGTCCTAGTATGCCTTGATAAAAATATAGGTGTGGCTTTTAAACTTACCAGAAAAAAGCCTGTAAAATGAATCAAACATTAGCTTGGGTTTCTATTACTGTTTGTAGGTCAAGCTAATTACAAAATATGCTCTTGCTGAGGCATATGATAATTTTTGGGATAATTCTTGGAGTGATCTAATAAAAGCATATTTTATACAAAAGAATTATGTGAAACACTGTCAATAAATGTTTTTTGGTCTTACAGAAACGTTGTTTTCCAAATCCAGCTCAGATGTTTCAAAATGTGTAAAATATTTAGATTTTTTTTTTTACCAAGAGTTTATATTTTGCTCTGATTCAGAGAGTGCCTTTTCCAGTAGCAGCCATACTAATTTTAAGCTGTGTTCTAATTGAAGCCATTAGACTGTACTTTGTTTTAAATAAAACTTTTTGTACAAAAGTTTTTAACCTTTGAAATTGATTTGCTAGGCACCAAGTAGTGTCTAAACACTGTGGCCCGGATTCACGTAGGGAGGCGTATCTTTACAGCGGCGTAGCGTATCTTTTTTACGCTACCCTGCAGCAACTTAGAGAGGCAAGTGCAGTATTCACAAAGCACTTGCGTCCTAAGTTATGGCGGCGTAGCGTAAATAGGCCGGCGTAAGCCCACGTAATTCAAAGTAGGCAGGTAGGGGGCGTGTTGTATGCTAATGAAGCGTGACCCCATGTAGATGCATGTGAAAATAATATATATGTACTACACCATCAAATAAGGCAGGTGACCTGTAATATATAAAAGCAGCGCTTGAATAGTGAAAAATGTGATTCGCACTAACTAAATAATGTGACTAAATGTGACAGATAACATATATCATATAACATAAATCACCTTTTACAGTGAAAAATGAACAAACAAAACAGAAATGTTTAACAAAGAGCGAAAAAAAGTTCAAATCCTGTGATAGTCAGTGAAAAGGTGAAAAAGAGTTCATAGATGGATTATTAGTATCAATCTTCTCAATCTTCCACCACACCGCCTGTGCTCAGTGAATCCTTCACCCTTCCAAAATGCGCACTCACCACAATTAAATGCCCAGCACTCTCGTGTTGAGGCACAAAAGCAAAACTCCAAATCTCTCCAATAATAGTCGATATCAGTATCCAATTCAGTGATAAGTTCCAACGTGTTCACATAAATAAAGAAAAAATAGCACTATAGTGTAATATTGAAAAAACAGTTTTAATCACACCACTAAAAATCTTCATAAAATGCACTCACAAACGTGATCTTTCACCAAACTTTGAATAACAAGTGACAGCATAGGTTTCCAAGTTTCCAAACAACAAGCCAGTGGTCACAGCGGACCCTCGATCGTTCCCAGTGTACTCACAGCACCTTGGACGCTGCTCGATGTAAAGATGGTATTGAAGTTAGCCAGCTAGAAGTGTGTCGCACGTCCGTATAGTTCACACAGGATTAATGATTAGTGACCACGCCCCGACATGTTTCGTCATACCGACTTAGTCATGGGATTGGTCACAAGCTCTAAAAGTAGCCCTTTTATTTCGTTCCTCTATCGAAAAAAAAATTAAGTCGGAGGGCTGTTTCCTTAATTATCCACTCATACTCTTGTAGATGCATGCGCCGTCCGTGAACGTATCCCTGTGCTCATGCTCAGAATTACGCTGGCTAGAATTCCTAAGATACGTCGAACACTGCATACGACGTGAGCGTAACTTACGCCCAGGCGCATTCACGTTCACCTTACGTAAACGGCGTAAAATTTGACGGCTGTTCCGACGTCCATACCTTAACATGGGCTGCGCCTCATATAGCAGGGGTAACTTTACGCCGGACGTACGCCTTACGTAAACGGCGTAGCTTACAGCGACGGGCGCATCTACGTTCGTGAATTGGCGTATCTTGCTCATTTGCATATTTTTAATGGGAATGCCGAATACGTTCAGCGTAACTATGCGCCCACCATACGTCGGCGTAGGCAAGTTACGTCGGACAACTGAAGCCATGTTTTTCAGCGTATCTTGCTTTGTAGATCGGCGTAAAAATGCGACAGCGCACATTTGAAATTACGGCGGCATATCTGGAGATACCCCGGCGTAAAGCCTTTGTGGATCCAAGCCAATACCTCTAGTTTAGTTTTTTCAAACACTCAACAAAATTTTTTTTCCAAAAAAAAAAAACACATACTTTTAGGGGGACTGGATGTGGATGAGAGGCCCTTGTTCCTCATTATAAGTTAGCTAGCAAGGGGGAAGATAGAAGCTGACTGATGACTATGCACTGCTGTTCCAGTTTTAATAAATTATCCCTTTTGCATCTTTTTTTCTTTGCTAAAGGGAAAGTCTGCAAAAAAAAAGTTTTGGGGTTTGATAAAAGATTTGGTAAAAAAAGGAGTAAACAACAAAACAAAATGTGCACTAATATTTCTGGGCCATCCTATGGATACAAACAACAAATAAATAATACACACATAGGGCCAGATTCAGCAAGACTTGCGCTGGAGTATATCGATATGCGCCGCGTAACTGTAAAGATGGGCCGTAGTATCTATGTGGCCGTACCCACCAACCTAGATGCGCCAGGAAACGGGCCATTTCCGATCGGCTTAACTTTCCCTCGCCAGAGTATCGTTAGCGCATATTTTCGCTTGTCGCATCCGTCGCGCCTATTGATTTGCCTTGCAAATATGCAAATGAGGGAGATTTCCCGATTCGCGAACGGATTAGCACCATACGCTGGCTACATGCGCCGCGCGTATCTCGTCTGTCCGTCCGTCGCAAAGTTATTTCTACAAATAGCTGCTTTATCTTTACTCCAGACGGCCTCAGGTCAGCAGGAGAGCAGCTACAGCAGCAGCGTTACCGACGAAAATAGCAAGCTGAACAACCACACTTGCAAGGACAACACCTCTATGTGCCAACATGCCAGGGGCAGTCGCGGTCCTAGCACTAGTACTGGGTCCCCCGGTACGGAGGAGGCGGGCACGTGAGAGGATATACCGCACGCGCATAAGCCTCTTTGGCATGGGGGATGAGGAGGTGTATCGCCTCTTCAGATTCAGCCCTGATGCAATCCTTGAACTAACCACAACCCTGCAGGATGACATCACCAGCAAGACAAGCAGTGCAGCCACTGGTGAAGGTACTGGCAACACTTAATTTCCTTGCAAGTGGATCATTCCAGCGTACAAGTGGAGTGGTGGCTGGGATGTCACAATCCTTCGTGAGCAGATGTGTGCACCAGGTTGTCCCTGCAATTCTCAGACGCATGTCCAACCAGTTCATCAGACCAACCACTGAGGAGCTGCGGCTGAAGACAATGACAGATTTCTACAGCATTGCCAGATTCCCACGCACAGTGGGGGCCATTGATTGCACACATGTGGCCCTACAGCCCCCCAGTGCCACAGAGCACATATACCGCAATCGGAAGCACTGGCATTCCATCAACGTACAGGTGATAGCCGATGCCCAGCGCCTCATATGGCACGTCCGTGCCAAACACCCCGGATCCAGCCATGACAGCTTCATATACAGTCAGAGTCCCATCCCAGCAGAATTCGAACAGAACATGTATGGGGACAGCTGGCTGGTTGATGAGTGACATGGGTGGCAGGCATGACTGTCCCCTCCCATGATGCACACATCACAAGCGGCACATGCATGACTAATATCCTCCTGTCTTTTCCCTTCCAGGTGACTCTGCATATGCACTGGGACCCCATCTAATGACTCCTTTCCGGAACCCCTAAACCAGAGGAGAGAGAAGATACAATGAAGCACATATCAAAACTCGTGCAGTGGTGGAGCAAACATTTGGGCTCCTGAAGTCCCGTTTCCGATGCCTGGATAAGTCCGGGGGGACCCTATTGTATTCCCCTACCTTCATGTGTCAGATCATCGGTGCATGTTGCATTCTGCACAACTTTGCCATGAGAAAAGGCCTGCAGATTGACATACGTGATGACCTGACCCCCGACCCACACAGTCCCCACCTGCCAGAGGCTACACAGTCTGCTGATGGAAGAGCAGTCAGGAGGGTCCTCGCCGTAGGCATCTTTGGACACTAAACCAAAACATTAATCACACAGACAATGCACGCATGCACACCACTGATGTCCCTAGATCACACACACCACATCCACATCACATTGGATTAGCCCAAGTCCAGCATGTAGGACTTGGGAGCAGCAACGCCAGCGCCAAGGCCCCAATGATGTCACTGTCCATTCATACACCATTCACACGTCATTCATACAGCCGTGGGGATAACTTCTCCACCACGGCCGAGGGTGACACCCCTTACTGGCAGGAGTGCCACCCCCTCACATTCACACACCATTCACACTGTCCCCTGCACTCCTGACCGTGTGCAGTTAAAAATAAAATAAATATCTCATAACCTGAGCAATAAACAAAAATAAAAAAATACTCAAAACCTGAGCAATAAACCAAAAAATAAAAAAATTACTCATAACCTGAGCAATAAACAAAAATAGAAAAATACTCATAACCTGAGCAATAAACAAAAAAAAAAAAACCCCTCACCTGGGCTGACGGGGGCTCCTTCTTGTGGGCACTCTCGGGCTCCTCAGCTGCCTGGAGGGAGTGGGTGGGGGTGGGGGGGCATCTGGAGGAGGCTGATCCCCGGGTGGGCCACTCCTGGCAGCTCTTGGCTGCATGCCCTCCAAGGCCACGGCAATCTGGCTCAGAAAGTGATTAGTCTGGGCCTGCATCCTCAGCTGGTGGGTGACATGATGCCGCTGGTCACGCTGCCTCTGCCTCCCCTCTTCCCGGATGGCAGCTGTGTTGGCGTGGACGGCTGCAGTGAGGTGTTTAACATCAGCCTTCACCTCCCCCAGCCTGGTCACGACGTCATGCACAGCATTGGTCAGTCGCGACACGGAGCCCAGGCTGTCAGCGACCCGGTCCAGGTGCCCAGCAATCTCCCCCATCTGCTGGGTCTGCCTGGCGTGGTCCATCGCCACCTGGACCAGATCAGACACCCCCCTGGTCTTCCGGGTTGCCTTTCTGGGGCCAGGAGATGGTTGTCCCCGTGGGGATGGAGTCGCCCTTGAGGGGCTTCCGAGGATGGGGGAGGGTATTACAGAGGGCCCTGCAGAAGGGGAGGACTCCTCCAAAAACAAAATAAAGTCCTGCTCAGTAATAACAGCCTGCTCCTCAACCACCTTAGCAGGTGAGGTGTAGGCACTCTCCTCCACCTCGGTCTCTTCAACACTCAGGGGCTCGGCCTCAGGATCCTGTTGGGGGGTTGGGGTGGACTGGCCGCCGACAGATGATGGCCCAGCTCCGTCATCTGTGGATGACACAAAGCAGACACATCCATAGAATCCTCCATAGAATCATAGTACCCCCTCCAACTACTCCCTCTCCAGGCAGCAGGCGACCACCTCCTCCTCCGTGGTCAGGCTGACCGCACATGGGGGTCCACCCCCTGTGCCCCTCTCATGCCTGCTGATGGTGGCCACCTTGCCACGGACCTTGCGCCGCAGGTCATTTTTTTTTTTTAATATCGCCAGCAGTCCGGGTGGAGTACCCCAAAACATTCACCCTGCCAGCAATGGACTCCAGGATGGCTTGCTTCCTATCCCGGCTGCTCTTCCGACTTTTTTTGCCGTGGAGGAAGTCATTATAGCTCTTATTGTAAGTCTCCATAGCAGATATTATAACTGAGACCTCCTGGGAATTGTAATTGAGGTTCCTTCTCTCTTTTGGGGGGGACGGGAGCAGCCATCACAGTGCAAAAGTAACTTCCCTGGGGTGGGGGGAAACTGAAATACTTTTGCGCCGGAATGGCGTTTCCGCTAGCGCTTTTAAACGCTCAACGGAACACATTGCGCTGACGTTTACCGTGAAGTGGTGCCGACGGAAGTTGTGAGCATGCGCGCAGGGGGCCGAGTGAAGCCTCACTCACTGCGCATGCTCCGTGGATGATGCGCTGAACGTAAGCCTCTGCGCTGGGCTCCGCCCATCATTTACATATGATCACACCCACTTCCACTTGCGTCGGGTTACGCCAGCGCATTTCCGTTACTCCGGCGCAAAGTAACGGACAGGCGCTTGGTGAATACTGTACTTCACTCGCTAGTTTGCGTCAGCACAGCGTATATGCGCTGCGATACGCTGGCGAAAATATGCGCGCATCTACCTGAATCTGGCCCATATTCTGCATCCAATGCATGTCAGGAACAGAAAAAATAAATAAGTATAATACACCCACAAAAGAGTTTTATTAACACATGCTAAATTTGCAAAACTAGGTTTAGGTGTTAAAGCGGAGCTCCACCCAAAAGGGGAAGCTCTGCTTATATGCTTTAAAGTTTTCGCTCCTGTGATCCATAGGCAAAGTACAGCCAACAGCAGATCTCTCTCTACTTCTCTGACAGAACGGGATTCTGTCTGTTTACATTGACATATCCCAATTCTGTCTCTCTAAGGAGAGATCGCCAGTGGACATCTCTGCCGCCTGTTATGCGCATCTCTGCTGGCTGGGTCTCTGGCTTGACACCTGCTGCAGTTTCCCAATTCTTCACTGTCCCCGGTTGGTGAGAATACTTCTCTGGTACTTGCTTCAGCTACTCACAGTGGTTCGTGGTAAAAAGGTGGATGGACCCTTAGTGGCGAAAGCTTCCCTTCTACCTCCGACCACGTCAGGTTCTCTGGCCGGCAGAACTGTCACTTTTGGTTAGACTGCAAGCCGCATTCCCAACCCTGCACTGTTGTCTTGCTTCTGGATAGGCCCTCAAACAGATTAGCAGCCAGATGTCCCCAGGATAGCTTACTAGCTTAGCGGAGGAGCTCGGGAGCAGACGCAGAGAGATACCGCACCTGTATTATATACACCGCGCATATCTAGCAACTTTTTGTAAGTGAAATACCACTATTTTATTAAATCATTTTATCGCAGTATACACTATGGAATTCTCTCTGTTTTCATTTCCTTAAAATACTATTGAGTGCTTGATCTACTGCATACAACCAGCTTCAGTTACGAGTCTGTAGGGAGACTTTAAATACCCTGGGCCTATATTGACCGCCGTGATTGTGGTGACACCTGATGATAAGGAGACTGCATCATCAGCAATTGGGTGTTGCCAATCCATGTCTTCTGGGGTCCCTCGGCGGCTGTCTCTGGTCCTCCCCGCAAGAACTCACCACCATGCGAGCGCTCTCGCATGACTGTGGTGAGTTCTTGCGGGGAGTACCAGAGAGTCTTTGCGGGCACGCTCCTGTGATACAGTGAGTGACCATAGCCGCTCACTGTATCACTCGGCCCCGCCCCTCCGCGCGCCGCATCATTGGATGTAATTGACAGCAGCGCCAGCCAATGGCTTCCCTGCTCTCACTCCATCCGCTCTAGCCAATCAGCGGACAGGCTGAGCGGCGAAGAGGATCTCGGGACTGAGCGCGGGACATTCAGGGGTCAGGTAAGTAAAACGGGGGCTCGGGGGGGGGGGGGGGGGGCGGCGTCATCAGATGTTTTTCACCTTAATGCATAGATTGCATTAAGGTGAAAAAAATGTTTTCTTTCCAACTTCTTTAAGTACAGTAATAAGTAATGCACTTAATACTAGCGTCAAAAGGCCAGGCTCTAACAGTGCCTTCATGTTTGTTTTTTGTTTTGTTTTTTTAAATGGACAATACTCATGTGTCCCTGTTTGGGTTTTTTCCATGTGTATATATATTACATTATTTGAATAAATATATATGTTTTATGCTTACATTTTATTTTTTTGAACAGTCTTTCTAGATGGTGTCTCAAATTTGTCTGAAAACACAAGAGTTAAAGCTGTCTTTTATTTTCTAGGTTGACAAAGAATAGGAATGGCAATGGGTGTTTCTCACATTAGATGTGCTACCAGGCTCTCAATGGTACTGCTTTTTTCTTATAATGAATGGTGTATAAATTAGAGCAGAACATGGACAATACAGCTATTTTGCAAAGCCGAACGAAATGATTTTCCTTGTTGTTACAACTGTGCAGTGATTTTCTATACAATTCACAGAACACTGCCTGAAAAGCTTATTTTTGTCAACTTAATTTATGTACCTTTTTATTATTTTGTTTTAAAAACAAGACAATAGTTTTTGGATAACAACATTTTTGTAGTAATAATTGCACTTTAAACCTTTTTAGTAAAGCTAAAGTTAGCATGATATGCTTTTCTAATGTGTAAATACTACCATATAGCATTGTTTTATCTTAAAGTCAACCAAACTAAAGGACATTCCTAAATTTATATTTTTTCTTTCTGAGCTCATTCATTGACGTTTCTCTCATGCTGATCTTTTTTAGATTAATCCTCCATTAGATCCCATCATGACTGTGTAGCGGACTCTCCGACTTCTAAGGACCTGATGGTGACCTCCAGAGCCAGGGAGAATCGACATTCATTCTCAGGGTGACGGTTACTAGGCATAGTGGGTGTGGTGCAAGTGAAAATGTCCAAATTGGGCCCAAAGTGTCAATGTTTTGTGTGGCCACCATTATTTTCCAGCACTGCCTTAACCCTCCTGGGCATGGAGTTCACCAGAGCCTCACAGGTTGCCACTGGAATCCTCTTCCACTCCTCCATGACGACATAATGGAGCTGGTGGATGTTAGAGACTCGGATAAGCCGAACACTCCCAGGTTTGGTACGCATCAGAACCTTTCGAACGGACCGAAAGTTTGCACAAACTTTAGAACCCCATTAAAGTCTATGGGACTCAAATGTTCAAAATCAAAAGTGCTCATTTTAAAGGCTAATATGCAAGTTATTGTCCTAAAAAGTGTTTGGGGACCCGGGTCCTGCCCCAGGGAACATGCATCAAGCCTCAGCAACACGTTGTCCAGGACCAGGATTTTGTAACCTCCCAGTTTCCGGGAACACATTGCACAGACCTTTCTGCAAGGCCCCCCGAAGATGTTTCATCCTCTGCTCCCTCTGCAATGGCAAGATAAGGTCCGCAACCTTACCCTTGTTTCGTGGATCAAAGAGGGTTGCCAGCCAGTAATGATCCCTCTCCTTGATATCACAAACGCGAGGATCCTTTGCAGGGTCAGGGAGGCCATGCAGCGTAGGTTTGCTAAGGCATTTTGTGTGGAGTCCTCTGAGTCACTGAGGATGACAGGATCCACAGCCACCTCCTCCCAGCCACATACAAGTCCATGTGCTTCTTGGGACTGTAATTGATCCCTTGAAGACTGCTGCTGATGCTGAGTGCTAGGCTCCACCTCCATCCTCCTCGACCTCTTCCTGTGTGATAGGGGGGCCAGCAGGAACAATGTCTGGATAAAGGGGGCCTTGAGAGGTAAGGAAGTCCTCCTCTTCCACCCTCTGTTCTGCCTTAAGTGCCCTGTCCATTTTTCCACGCAGCGTGTTCTCCAACAGGTGGACAAGAGGGACAATGTCAATGATGCATTCACTGTCAATGATGCATGCACTGTCACTGCTCACCATCCTTGTGGCCTCCTCAAATGGTGACAGGACAGTATGTCGTGGGTTATGATGCAAATAATAATAATACATTTAACATTTACTGGCAGAAATGTGATATTCGCTTAGATGAGCTGAGTGGTCACCTTAACACGTTTTCCAAGTGTCCAAGCTTGGGTTGAGAGTTAGAACAATGATAGTAGCTTTCTCACCAAACAAGAAGTTTGAACTGGTTTCAAGTGAAGAGATATACCCATTGTTGGGTAGTTTTAGTGGACACTAATGTTGACTCTACAGGTAGCTGTCCTAAAAAACATGGATTATAGATGACAACAACAGATAACGGCGCAGGTTATAATATATGAAAAAGCAAACAGTAAGTTCATAAGGCAGTCCTTTGAGCATGTATAGCTCTGTGTGAAGATGTACAATCTTTGTAGGTAGGGCAGCCTTGTACAGGGAGTTGAAGCCACTCCAGATATGTAAAAGAGAAAAACAAAGCAACAGCCGCCTCTTAGTAAGACTGTTTGAAATTTAATAGCCAAATGCATTAAAACACTCACATTTAAATTACTTTATGTTCAGCACAGGGGAGTCCAGTAGACTGAAACATGGATCTCTGCAGTTTAGATGGTGTTTCAGCTTACCGTATTTATCGGGGTATAGCGCGCTCCCGCGTATAGCGCTCACCCCTAAAGTTGCCGCCATTCCTGTGGAAAAAAAGTTTTTTGTACTTACAGTTTTGGTGTCTTACGCGGCGTCCATCGGCGGCTTCGGGTGTCCTCTTCGTCCGGTCCGGCGTCGGTCTGCGGCTTCGGGTGTCCTCTTCGTCGGGTCCGGTGTCCTCTTCGGCGGGTCCGGTGTCCTTTTCGGCGGGTCCGGCGTCCTCGCGGCATCCTCCTCGCTTTCCCGCGCCGAGTTTCAAATACTCCGCCGGCATATACCGAGCGCAGTACACTCGGGTATAGTCGGGCAGACTCGGCTCCTCTCGCGCTGACGTCCTGGACGTACAGGACGTGAGCGCGAAAGGAGCCGAGCCTGCCCGACTATACGCGAGTGTACTGCACTCGGTATATGCAGGCGCAGTACACTCGTGAATAGTCGGGCAGGCTCGGCTACTCTCGCGCTCACGTCCTGTACGTCCAGGACGTCAGCGCGAGAGGAGCCGAGTCTGCCCGACTATACCCGAGTGTACTGCGCTCGGTATATGCCGGCGCAGTATTTGAAACTCGGCGCTGGAAAGCGGCTATCGGCGTATACCGCGCACCCACGATTTTGCCCTGATTTTCAGGGCAAAAAAGTGCGCGGTATACGCCGATAAATACGGTAATTACTCCATGCTGTCGGTGTTCTGTGTCACAGGCGACTTCCGGGATTCGTACAGGATCCAAAACGAGGCTTGGGATGCATCCGACCAGTCACAGGGAAGGCAGGAGTGCAGAGTCCAATAAGGTGAATGACTGTACTGCCATAAAGCGATGCGTTTCCGAGCATGCGTACCAAGAGATTATGCAAGGTGTGCGCTCCTTTCTCAAGCCTCAAGATCAGAATCAGAGCAGGATTCAGGAACATAGCTTTGTGCTTGTGCACGTCTGTGTGCAAAACATCTCACAGGAGTTCCCTGACAGGAGGGCCTTATGCAGTAAAACTTTACACGTGCACAACAGACCCCAGATTATGCCAGTCTCCATACTCTCACACATACCTACTTTCTAGTTGTTTGGGCACTCAGGCCCCATAAGGACTGTCATAGTTCACTTTGTTAGGACCAAGACTTAGATTGTGGGGGCCTAGGATGAGCTAGGGTTCACATGTCACCATGTTAGCAAGAAAGCTGATAATAAAAAAAATAATACAACATTTTATATTCAATAGGTGACAGTAGTAATACTTTAAATAATTAGGTACAGCAAAGACACATTAAAAGAATAGTCCACTTAGTCCTTCATAATACATTTCATACAACTTTTTGTTTCAAAGTGTTTTAAAAAAGTGGTTGTAAAGGCAGAAGTTTTTTTTTATCCTAATGCATTCGATGCATTAAGATAAAAAACCTTCTGTGTAAAGGGGGCCTTATGCAGTAAAACTTTACACGTGCACAACAGACCCCAGATTATGCCAGTCTCCATACTCTCAAACATACCTAGTTTTTAGTTGTTTGGGCACTCAGGCCCCATAAGGACTGTCATAGTTCACTTTGTTAGGACCAAGCCTTAGATTGTGGGGGCCTAGGGTGAGCTAGGGTTCACATGTCACCATGTTAGCAAGAAAGCTCATAATAAAAAAATAATACAAAATTTTATATTCAATAGGTGACAGTAGTAATACTTTTAATTATCAGGTACAGCAAAGACACATTAAAAGAATAGTCCACTTAGTCCTTCATAATACATTTCATACAACTTTTTGTTTCAAAGTGTTTTAAAAAAGTGGTTGTAAAGGCAGAAGTTTTTTTTTTATCTTAATGCATTTGATGCATTAAGATAAAAAGCCTTCTATGTAAAGAAGCCCCCTTCATGCCCCCTCTAATACTTACCTGAGCTCCATCTAGATCCAGTGATGTTGCAGGAGTGTCTCGGCTGCCTGGGACTCCCAACCTTTTTTGGCTATGACAGCAGCGTGGCGCCATTGGCTCCTGCTCCTGTCAATCAAAGTCAATCAGGTAATGAGGTGAGAAAGGGGGAGTGGGGCCAGGCCACGGCTCCTTGTCTGAATGGACACAGGAATCTGTGGCTCGGCTTGGGTGTCCCATAGCAAGCTGCTTGCTGTGGGGGCACTCAGTAGGACGGAGGAGCCAGAAGCATTGAAGAGGGACCTGAGAACAGGAGGATCTGGGTTGCTCTGTGCAAAACCACTGCACACAGCATGTAAGTACAACATATTTGTTCAGCCTCTTGCAATAATTTGATTGAAAATTAAAGTGATTGTAAAGTCTTGTTTTTTTAGTTAAAAATAACAAACTGAAAGATTTCCCACACAATTTTTAGGTTAAACAAAGTGATTGAATGTAAGAGAAAGCAAGGGATATTTACACCCAAAAGGGTCCGCTTGTTCGCACGACTCCACTGCCACATTTGAGGGGAGCCGGTACATGGTTTTGACAGGTACCCGCTTCCACTTCTGGGTAAGATCGCCAATCGCGATCTACAACATTTCTGGCCCCTCCTCCTTCCCTCCACTGTCTTCAGAAGACACCGGGGCCATTCAGAAAGCACAGCGTGACTTGTGTATGCCTGAAGGCTTCACTGTCGGTTTCCCTTACTTACAATACTGGCGTCTGCACCCGAAGCCAATTAGCGAATCGGCTCGGGGGGCCCGACATCATGGGATCCCTAGACAGGTAAGTGACCTTACATTAAAAGTCATCAGCTAAAGCATTTGTAGCTGCTGACTTTTATTTTGTATTTTTTTTTTTTTATTCCACCTGGTTTCTATTAATTTGATGTATGTGTGCACTCTGTATTACATCTTTATTTATAAAAAAGCTGTGACATAAATAAGAAAAAACATCAATTGAAATAGCTAAAAACTTAATGACATCTAAAAAGGACCTATAGTTTTCATATAGCATAGTCCATATTTCTCATGAATACATATTTTATATATAAGACACCTCATAAAACTTCACAGTAAATACTAGCAAGAGGCATGGTGTATTAAAAAATAACTCATGAGAGTAATATGGGGTCTGCAATTGCTCCTCTCTTTCCAAAAATGATAGATGCTTGGCTGTGTCTGATTTCAGCACCTGTCAGTTACAGTCCTGGAGTATATGTTTTTCTGGGTCAGTGACTCAGACATCATTGCAGTACAAGCCTCAGAACGACAGCATGAGTATAAAACCCTGCAAAATTTGTTAAAATTTGGTGCACAAGATAAATTCAGCTGAATCATGCCATGAATATTTAACTGAATTTGAACAATTATTTAAAACCACAAAAATAGCAAATAACTCAAATAATTCAAAATGTTGCACGTATTGTGCTCTAGTGAACTGACCTCATTATTCTGTGTTTCCTGCTGCTGAGATGTCACCTTCTGAGAGACATGTTTTGAGGTCCCTTGACTAGAAGTTAGGTTTGTGCTGCAAAATATTGCTCCATACAACTCTGAGAACAAGTAAAACATCTTTATAAATAAGAATTTTACTTTACTTTTATGAAATTGTTGTCCTTTTTTTCCCACACAAATAGAGCTTCCTTTTGGTGGTATTTTATCACCGTTGGGTTTTTTATTTTTTGCGCTATAAAAGAAAAAAGCCTGAAAATTCTGTAAACATTTTTTCTTTGTTTCTGTTATTGCTAAATTTAGCAAATTAGTAATTTTTCTTCATAAATTTTGGCCAAAATTTATACTGCTACATATCTTTGGTAAAAATAACCCAAATCGGTGTATATTATTTGGTCTTAGTGAAAGGTATAGGCCCGGATTCACAAAGCACTTACGCCGGCGTAAATCACTTTACGCCAACGTAGTGCAAATGTGCGCCCGGCGTATGTGTGCGCCAGAGTCACAAACCAACATACGTCCAAAAACAGGCCATCTTACCCCAACGTATCTTGCTTACGCCGGCGTAGTATGGGCGCAAATATGGTTTGGACCAGTGCTTTAAGTGGGCCGGAACGCGGCGGTACTCAGTACCGCCACTTCCAAAAATGGCCCTGGAGAGTACCAGCACCTTTCCGTGCGCCCAGGACGTGCGTTTCCCGTACCGGAACGCAGCCCCAGGCGGCACTTTCAGGGGAGCGGCAGCCCGCGGCTCCCGGCCGCGGTGAACTTTAAAACGCCATGAAAAAAAAGGGCGCGCCGCGCTGTGATACATGTCCCGCCCTCCTCCTTCTCCTAGCTCGTGTGATAGAGCCAGTGTGCTGTCTGTCACAGAAGCTGGTCTAGAAGAGGAGGGCGGGACATGTATCAGCGCACGCGCCAGAACTGTTACCGTGAGACTGGAGAGAGGAGAGGAAGAACTGCCTTCAGAACTGTGAGTAGTGAGTACACTGTACACGTGTGGGGAGGAGAGGGAGGAGGAGAGGAGGAGGAGAGGGAAGACAGGGAAGACACTCTCATGTGAAGAGGGCTGCTGATGGGGACACACTGTGATCTGATGTAAGGAGGTGCTGATGGGGGACACTCTGATGTACGGAGGTGCTGATGGGGGACACTCTGATGTAAGGAGGTGCTGATGGGGGATACGCTGATGGGGGACACTCTGATGTAAGGAGGTGCTGATGGCGGACACTCTGATGTAAGGAGGTGCTGATGGGGGACACACTCTGATGTAAGGAGGTGCTGATGGGGGACACTCTGATGTAAGGAGGTGCTGATGGGGGACACTCTGATGTAAGGAGGTGCTGATGGCGGACACTCTGATGTAAGGAGGTGCTGATGGGGGACACACTCTGATGTAAGGAGGTGCTGATGGGGGACACTCTGATGTAAGGAGGTGCTGATGGGGTACACTCTGATGTAAGGAGATGCTGATGGGGGACACTCTGATGTAAGGAGGTGCTGATGGGGGACACTCTGATGTAAGGAGGTGCTGATGGCGGACACTCTGATGTAAGGAGGTGCTGATGGGGGACACACTCTGATGTAAGGAGGTGCTGATGGCGGACACTCTGATGTAAGGAGGTGCTGATGGGGGACACACTCTGATGTAAGGAGGTGCTGATGGGGGACACTCTGATGTAAGGAGGTGCTGATGGCGGACACTCTGATGTAAGGAGGTGCTGATGGCGGACACTCTGATGTAAGGAGGTGCTGATGGCGGACACTCTGATGTAAGGAGGTGCTGATGGGGGACACTCTGATCTGATGTAAGGAGGTGCTGATGGGGGACACTCTGATGTAAGGAGGTGCTGATGGCGGACACTCTGATGCATGGGTCTTCAAACTATGGCCCTCCAGATGTTCAAGAACTACAATTCCCATCATGCCTAGTCATGTCTGTGAATGTCAGAGTTTTACAAAACCTCATGGGATGTGTAGTTCCGCAACAGCTGGAGGGCCATAGTTTGAGGATCCCTGCTCTGATGTAAGGAGGTGCTGATGGGGGAGACTCTGATGTATGGAGGTGCTGATGGGGGAGACTCTGATGAAAGGACGGTTACTGTTCTATGGTTAGTATGTTATTATAATTTTTATAATTTATTTTATGTACATTTTGTACAACATTTTGTTCAATACCCTTTTGCACATTTTATTTATGTTCAGTAGCTCTTTCTACGGTAGCTCTTTTTCAGGGTACTTTCTAAGGGTATTTTCATGTTCAGTATTGGGGGGGGGGGGCACCGGCGCCTAATAGAGTACCGGCACCTCTTTTGGCCCACTTAAAGCACTGGTTTGGACGCATGTTGCTTCTCCCATTGATTAGGCATTCAAATATGCAAATTAGGGAAATACGGCAATTCACAAACGTACGTGTGCCCATTGCATCTATGCGATGTTTGCGTAAGTTGTACGTCCGGCGTAAAGTTATTCCCCATAGATGAGGCGCAACCCAGCAATAGATGTGCAAAGGTCTGCCCCAGAGAACACAGGCTGGCATATTGGGTGACATTACGTTCACGGCGTACATAGTGATCCGGTGTAGCTTAGGCAGTTGTGCCGGCGTAGTTGTGAGCATGCGCATAATGGTGCAGTTTCATGTGTCGGGCGTAAAACACTGCACCATGCTCAGACCATCATTTGCATGGGGTCACTCCCACTTCCACTTACGCTGGCCTGCGCCTTCGAAAATACGCTACGCTGGCGTATCTTGGTGAGCAATAGCTTTCTGAATACAGTGCAAGCCTCTCCACGCTGCGCCGGCGTAGCGTACTGTGTGTGCGCTACGCCGGCGTAAATGTGCGCCCACTCTCTTGAATCCGGGCCCTAGAGTCCACAAGCTATGGTGCCAATCTCTGAAAATTGATCACACCTGAAGTACTGATGGCCTCTCATTTCTTGAGATGCTAACATGCCAGAAAAGTACAAATACCCCCCAATTGACCCCTTTTTTGAAAAAAGACATTCCAAGGTATTTAGAAAGAGGCATGGTGAGTTTTTTGAAGTTGTCATTTTTTCCCACAATTCTTTGCAAAATCAAGTTTTTTTTTTTCTTTTCTTTTTCACAAAATTGTCATATTAGCAGGTTATTTCTCACACACAAATTACCACAAATACCACAAATTACACCTCAAAACACATTCTGCTATTCCTCCCGAGTATGGCGATACCACATGTGTGAGACGTTTACACAGCGTTGCCACATACAGAGGCCCAACATGCAAGGAGCACCTTCAGGCGTTCTGGAGCATAAATTACACATCTAATTTCCTGACTACCTCTTACATTTTTGAAGGCCCTGGAGCATCAGGACAATGGAAACAAAAATTAACCCATTTTGGAAAGAAACACCCCAACGTATAATCTGAGGCATAATTAATCTTTTGAACATGTAATTTTTTTCTACAATTTTTTTGGCAAAATGTGGAAAGAAAATTAACCACTTCCCACCCTGCCGGCCGTCATATGATGTTCATAATTTTGTGCGGGGATATCTGAATGATGGGTGCAACTACAGGCATCATCCAGATATCAGCTTTTTCAGCCGGCGATTCCCTACACCATAAGAATGATCATAGCGGCTGTTCCGCCGCTTGATCATTCTCCCGCCGCCCTCCGGTGCTTCTACCGAGTCACCGATACGATTGGTGAGTCAGAGACAGGATCCGCCTGGCCCTGGATGTTTGTAATAGAGATTTTCGGTGGACCAGATGGCTTATTGACCCCATATCTCACTGTAAAGAGGACCTGTCATGCCATGTCATGTTTACATTCCTTGTAATAGTAAAAAAGTGATCCAAAAATTGATTTCTGAGAAAAAAAGTGTCAAACTTAAAATAAATAAAGTAAAATTACCAATAAAATTGTTTTTTTTTAAAGCGCCCCTGTCCCCGTGTGCTCGCATGCAGAAGCGAACTCATACGTAAGTCCCGCCCACACATGAAAACTGTGTTCAAACCACACATGTGAGGTATCGCTGCGAACGTTAGAGCGTGAGCAATAATTTTGGCCCTAGACCTCTTCTGTAACTCATATTCTCTACTCATATAAAACATGTAACCAGTAAAAAAAAATAAAGTGTCGCCTATGGATATTTTTAAAGGGGTTGTATAGGTACAATTTTTCCTCACTTCCTGTTCTTCTGTCTGTAACTCCACACAGTAATGCGAGGCTTTCTCCCTGGTGTGGAGTGTCGTGCTCGACACCTCCCCTGGACTACAGGAGAGTCAGGACGCTCCCTACATTGCAGATAGAGAAAGTAGCTGTGTGTTAGTGGGTGTCCTGACTCTCCAGTAGTCCAAGGGAGGGGGCGAGCACAACACTCCACACCAGGGACAAAGCCTTGCATTACTGTGTGGAGTTACAGACAGAAGAACAGGAAGTGAGGATTTCTCAGAATTTAAAAGCATTTAAAAGCAAAATGGAAGGATAAGGTAATTTTGTGAAAAAACTAAAAAATGAAAAAACAAACGTGGTTTTGCAAAGAATTGTGGAAAAAAAATTTCAACTTAAAAAAACTAACCATGCCTATTTCTAAATACCATTGGAATGTCTTCTTTCCAAAAAGGGGTCATTTGGGGGGTATTTGTACTTTTCTGGCTTGTTAGGGTCTCAGGAAATGAGATAGGCCGTCAGTACTTCAGGTGTGATCAATTTTCAGAGATTGGCACCATAGCTTGTGGACTCTATAAATTTCACAAAGACCAAATAATATACACTAATTTGTACCTATTTTTTACCAAAGATATGTAGCAGTATAAATTTTGGCCAAAATTTATGAAGAAAAATTACTAATTTGCAAAATTTTATAACAGAAACAAGGACATTTTTTTTTTACAGAATTTTAAGTATTTTTTCTTTTATAGCGCAAACAATAAAAACCCAACGGTGATTAAATACCACCAAAAGAAAGCTCCGTTTGTGTGAAAAAAAGGACAAAAATTTCATATGGGTACAATGTTGTATGAGTATTTGTCATTCAAATTGTGAGAGCACCGAAAGCTGAAAATTGGCCTGGTTATTAAGGGGTCAGTTGGCTAAAGGACAAACAGCCGAATAATTAAAATGTTCAATGAGATAAAAGCATGTGCTGATTTAATAATAATAAGAACATATGATCACTAGTGACATCCAGGAACACATGAAGGTTTTGCCATCGCCGCATTGCCCCACCAAGCCAGTCCACCACCGACTGTTGCAGGGCTTGAAAAGGTATTTTTTTTATTTTCTAAATAGGTTCCTTTAAGCTAGTGCATTGTTGGTTCACTTACCTTTTTCTTCAATTTCCCTTCTTTTTTTAAATCCTTTTTTTAAATCCTTTTCTTGTTTCATATATATGCATATTCGGCATCCATTGCAATCCAATTAAAGTACATTATACAACATTTTTACATTAACATAGTGTTCTAATGTACCTCTCTTTATTTTTGTATCCCAAGGCTTGAAAAGGTATTTTTTTATTTTCTAAATAGGTTCCTTTAAGCTAGTGCATTGTTGGTTCACTTACCTTTTCCTTAAATTTCCCTTCTTTTTTTTAATCCTTTTCTTGTTTCATATATATGCCTATTCGGCATCCATTGCAATCCAATTAAAGTACATTATACAACATTTTTACATTAACATAGTGTTCTAATGTACCTCTCTTTATTTTTGTATTTTTCCAAGGGGTAAAGCCTGCTAAGTTCTGTAGCTCTGCATATCTAGGATTGTTTCATATTGGAGTAAATGGTAACACACCCTCTGTCCCCAAAGTCCTTCGTAGCTCCCCCCATATCTTTCTGAGGAGGGTTCTTGTTGGTGCTGAGTGTGGCATACTAGGCAAATCCATCTCAAGATGGGAGGCTGCCTTTAATGAGGGAGCAGTACCAATCACCAAATTTCTATTCGGATCCTCTCTTTCTTCCCGTCCCCATCCCACCAGCTGTTGTATCTGAGAGGCCAGAAAATACATTTTGTGGTGAGGTACCGTCAGTCCCCCCCTATCTTTTCCATATTGTAGAGTAAATAGGGTGTGCTGCGCTGCTAAAATTAATACATCAATAGTGAAAGTGATAACAAAATGTGCAATCAAAAAAATTGTATATAAAAAACCAAATTTCAATGTATAACAAAATCATATAGGAAATCAAACTGAATTGACAAAGTTCGTAAAATGTTTGTAATCAGCTCCAGGGAAAAATCAAAGTTCAGTGAGTTCAGAGAAATATACCAAGTAGGAGATTGAGATACTGCAGGACAGAAGAGAACCTCCACCTCCACCTCTTATAGTAAATCTGCTTACCAGATAGATAATAATCGTGAGCATCAACAGCACAGCAGGCTGGATTGCCTTAACGGGTATTAAAGTGGAATCCTGTGTGTGTCTCCAAGCTTGGTCTCAATGCGGCTGGATCCCAGAAAAACAATCACTCCCAGAGGTAGCCAAGGGAAGAGAAAGGAAGCCAACATAGAGTAGTAACGTTTTAAAAGTTTAATAAAAGAAATTCGATTGCACTTACAAAAAACGAATCCTTTGGAAGCATATAAATAGTAAGCCGGCCGGCTCTCACAATCCGCCCGTCCTTCCGGATGGTCGTGAGGATAAAAACAATGGTGTCGTCAGCAATTGTAGAGTGGTTAAACTAATCCTGGCTACCTTTTTCTTCCATATCAGCTCCCGCATCTGGGTGTCAATTCTTTTAAACCATTTGTTCGATATCCATATTGGAGAATTATGGAAGATATATAGGAGTTGTGGGGTCCCATACCATTTTTATTTGGTTAGCCCTACCTACCACCGATAGGGGGAGTTTACACCAGCCTTACATTTCTCTCTTTGTTTTGCCAGTAGTGGGCCCAGGTTCAGCTGAAGGTATTCAGCCGTGTTCGGGGAAACCACCACACCCAGATAGCTAAAACTACTTGATATGCTAATCTTCTCTGCTCCTACAGGTAACTGTTCCCTTACCAGATCTATAGGCATCAATATTGATTTAGATACTAAACCCAGAGAAGCCTCCAAATTCTCCTATTATCCCCATCGCTGTTCGCAGCGACGCTGTCGTATCACCTAAATATATAAGTATGTCATTTGCATATAGGGAGTTTTTTTCTTCCCTCTGCCCCCTGCAAAACCCGACCACCTCTGGCGTAGTTCTAAGCCGTATCGCCAAAGGCTCGACTGCCAAGGCGAACAGCAGTGGGGATAACGGGCATCCCTGACGGGTACCTCTATATAGCTCAAATGGGAGGGAAAGGTTATTATTGACTCGGAGTCTGGCTCTAGGTTTGGAGTAAAGCACCCTTACCCATGCTATAAACCTATTTCCCAATCCAAACCTAGTTAATATTTCCAGGAGGTAGGGCCACTCCACACTATCGAACGCTTTAGTCTCAATTTACCTTCTAAATGTTACTTTTCTTTGTCTTTGTCTACATTTTTCACTTCCTATTTCTCCTCAGTAAGCTTGCCCCCATCATCTGAGCTGTTCTGGCTAGGGATTAGTCAGCCAGAACAGCTTACTCAGCGCTTTTGTGGTTGCTCCTGATTGTTTTTACTTGTATTCACGCCCCTCCTGGTGTGCTCAACCACACAGCTGCTCTTGGGGCTTGTAGGACATTCACAAGGTTCTTAGTGCAATAGATGTCCCATTTTCCTGGTGTCTGTTTAGTATGTACATATCAGCTTCTGATCAACATAGAATTTTTGACATGTCTACTCTCCCCATTTCTCTATTGGTAATGGTAAGTAAAGTGAAAACATTGCATTATATAATTGGGTTTCCATAAGGGCTGTGGGTAGGAGACAAAGCCAATTTTTGCCTATTGTGTGGGCACAGTCAATGGAGGATTTTGGGAGTCATCAGCACATAAGCTGAATTAGATAAAGTATGTGCCACCTTATGGTGTTTGGTTTTAATTAAGCTTTGCCTATTTAGACTGGTTTGGTTTAACATGACCAAAGCACCCTTAACTTTAGTAGTACATTTTGTAAAGTTTCACTACTTTGGGTATAGTCTATTAAAAGAAAAGATTTACTGTATTTATTGGCGTATAACACTCACTTTTTTACCCTGAAAATAGAGGGTAAACTGTGCCTGCGTGTTATACGCAGGGGGCTGTGGAAAGTTTTTTTCCTGAAACTCCCACTTAAAGTTAGGGTGCGTGTTATACGCCGATAAATAGTATATATGAAAAAGCCTTATTACTTTCAAAAGCAAAAGGGGAACACATTTTTGCTTCCCTAGAAGTGTTATGTGACCCATGTACTAAAAAGGCTGCAGCCCTTTCACATCCCTGTTTGGATGTTTTAAACATCCCACATAAACCAGTTTTGTGCAACAGTTTCCCTGTACCTTTGCTGTATGTGTTTCGGCTGTGGTTACAAGATGTCACAGTTTCTTTTCAGGCACTTCTTTAGCATGCAGTGACATTTTATTGCAGACCACAGTTGTGTACTGCTTTGAGAGCAGCAGCACTTTGTGACCTACAATGTGTTCTGATATTCTCTCATACACAGTTTATGAGACACACTCTTGCTGTTATTTGATGATCTTTTGCTCTCACTATTAGTTTGGTTTTTCCCACTGCGAAAAGGATTTTTTTTTATATTATTGAAAAGTCCGTACCATATTTGAAATCATTTCATTCTTAGTTCACTTTTGGTGGAGGGTATATGTCACCACTGACACCTTTTGGATCCAGAGACAATCTAGGATTAAAGTACTACTTTGGACTCAGTATATTGTTGTCAGCACTATCAACAGGCAGGTAAGTCAACTGAACAAGTCAATTAAACCTACTAATGAGACAGTATTTGATTGATTATGTTTAAACTGAAAATATAAGAATTCTATTGCACGCGTGTTACATTCAAAAGTTTATTTTTTATATTTTCCTCTGTTCTTTATTAACACTTTGGTCCCTACCACAACACAGCTTGTATATAGCATTTCCTTCCCTACTAGTGTTCATGCAGCCAACCTGTACGCTACTCACTTCCCTTCAGGCAACAGATAACTGAAGCTTGTTCACCTTAAGCAAACTATAGACGCTGTAGTTGGTAATTTTGCCACAACAATCATTCCATTTTATGTTACTGTCTGTATTTGCCTTGGATTCATGTTACTGTCTGTAGCCTTTAATTTTACTGTCTGATTTGCCTTGTAATCCATGTTCCTGTATTTGCCTTGTAATATGTTACTGTCTGTATTTGCCTTGTTATGTTACTGTCTGTATTTGCCTTGTTATGTTACTGTCTGTATTTGCCTTGTGATCCATGTTACTGTCTGTATTTGCCTTGTGATCCATGTTACTGTCTGTATTTGCCTTGTATATGTTACTGTCTGTTTTTGCCTTGTGATCCATGTTACTGTCATTTGCCTGTATCCATGTTACTGTTTGTGTTTGTCTTTTGATCAATAGTAAAGTTATCTTCATTTGCCTTCCGATCCAATAGTAAAGTTATCTACATTTGTCTTATGATCCAATAGTAAAGTTACTACATTTGTTTTCTGATCCAATAGTAAATGTATCTACATTTGTCTTCTGATCCAATAGTAAAGTTATCTACATTTGTCTTCTGATCCAATAGTGTTATCTACATTTGTCTTCTGATCCAATAGTAAAGTTATCTACATTTGTCTTCTGATCCAATAGTAAAGTTATCTACATTTGTCTTCTGATCCAATAGTAAAGTTATCTACATTTGTTTTCTGATCCAATTGTAAAGTTATCTACATTTGTCTTCTGATCCAATAGTAAAGTTATCTACATTTGTCTTCTGATCCAATAGTAAAGTTATCTACATTTGTCTTCTGATCCAATAGTAAAGTTATCTACATTTGTCTTATGATCCAATAGTAAAGTAATATACATTTGTCTTATGATCCAATAGTAAAGTAATATACAGTCTTATGATCCAATTGTAATATACATTTGCTTATGATCCAATAGTAAAGTAATATACATTTCTTTTGATCCAATGTAATCTACATTTTCCTTCTGATCCAATAGAAAAGGTATCTACAGGCATGATGTAATCTGTTTTGCTGGAAACTATAAAATTGCCTTCTTGTTGAGACAAGCTCCCTTCTTAACTGAGAGATAATAAAAGGTTTTAAAGCAAAAAATAAACCCAAAACCTAAAAAAAATATTATATTGCAGCTTACCAATCATTAGATGTGATAGCTGCATATGCTTGCCTGGCTTACCAGTGCCCATCAATGTTGACCACTAAACTCACCTGCCTGACACACTAACCATTACACTGACCTACATACACTGACCTACCTGACATACATACACTGACCTACCTGACATACATACACTGACTTACCTGACATATATACACTGACCTACCTGACATACATACACTGACCTACCTGACATACATACACTGACTTACCTGACATACATACACTGACCTACCTGACATACATACACTGACTTTCCTGACATACACTGACCTACCTGACATACATACACTGATTTACCTGACATACATACACTGATTTACCTGACATACATACACTGACCTACCTGACAGATAAAGTATGTGCCACCTTATGATGTTTGGTTTTATCTATTTAAGCTGTCCTGAACACATATTTAGACTGGTTTGGTTTAACGTGACCAAAGCACCCTTAACTTTAGTAGTACATTTTGTAAAGTTTCACTACTTTGGGTATAGTCTATTAAAAGAAAAGATTTACTGTATTTATTGGCGTATAACACTCACTTTTTTACCCTGAAAATAGAGGGTAAATTGTGCCTGCGTGTTATACGCAGGGGGCTGTGGAAAGTTTTTTTCCTGAAACTCCCACTTAAAGTTAGGGTGCGTGTTATACGCCGATAAATACGGTATATATGAAATACTCAGCCTTATCACTTTCAAAAGCAAAAGGGGAACACATTTTTGCTTCCCTAGAAGTGTTATGTGACCAGCATGTACTAAAAAGGCTCAGGCAGCCCTTTCACATCCCTGTTTGGATGTTTTAAACATCCCACATAAACCAGTTTTGTGCAACAGTTTCCCTGTACCTTTGCTGTATGTGTTTCGGCTGTGGTTACAAGATGTCAGTTTCTTTTCAGGCACTTCTTTAGCATGCAGTGACATTTTATTGCAGACCACAGTTGTGTACTGCTTTGAGAGCAGCAGCACTTTGTGACCTACAATGTGTTCTGATATTCTCTCATACACAGTTTATGAGACACACTCTTGCTGTTATTTGATGATCTTTTGCTCTCACTATTAGTTTGGTTTTTCCCACTGCGAAAAGGATTTTTTTTTATATTATTGAAAAGTCCGTACCATATTTGAAATCATTTCATTCTTAAGTTCGACTTTAAATGGTGGAGGGTATGATGTCACCACTGACACCTTTTGGATCCAGAGACAATGCTAGGATTAAAGTACTACTTTGGACTCAGCTCATCATTGTTGTCAGCACTGATCAACAGGCAGGTAAGTCAGACTGCAACAAGTCAATCTAAACCTAGTCTAATGAGACAGTCATTATGATCTGATTATGTTTAAACTGAAAATATAAGAATTCTAACATTGCACGCGTGTTACATTCAGCAAAAGTTTATTTTTATATATTTTCCTCTGTTCTTTATTAACACTTTGGTCCCTACCACAACACAGCTTGTATATAGCATTTCCTTCCCTACTAGTGTTCATGCAGCCAACCTGTACGCTACTCACTTCCCTTCAGGCAACGGATAACTGAGTAGTGAAAAAAGGAGAGAAACAACTGCGCTAACGTAAACACAAGAAATAAAACTATTTGGAGCAACAAAGTGCTTGGTGATCTAAAGTAACTCACACTCAAAAGGAAGCTGCACCTGACTGTAGTGACAAATACAGAAAAACAAAATGGCAAAAAAACAGGATGCGCTAACATAAATAAACAAACTATACAAGGTTATAACAATAGTGAAAATCTAGATGGACAAACTAAATTAATGTCCAAGCATAGTGCACAAAAGTAAATAAATAAATGTCCAATTGGTCCTGGCGGACCAGTGCGTGGTAAAAATCTTTAGAAAAACACCAGTGCAGAGATGTGATGATGGCAAATAAACGAAGTGACATTCAATGTACAGTGCTGATAGAAGATCCTCCACCTTGCAAGCAACATTAACTGCTTACCGGAAATCCGGTGGTCTCTTAATGAAAAGAAGACCCCAGAGTGCGTATATATAACCAAAGGAGGGAGGTAGTAGGCCAGATGAGTTGTCGATCCCCTTCAGACTCGAGTCTCGGAAACAGTATCCAGGGAAAAACAAGAGAGGCCACAATAGTGTAATACCGTCATAAACGAGATTTATTAAAAAGTCAAAAACACACTTACATAAAGTCTTTAAAAACAGGCATGTCAGTAGTATGCTGGGACTCCGGCCGGAAGCGATCCATGCAAACAATTGACCCGTCCAAAATTAGGAATGGGAAGAGGTAACAGCGGGGGATGAACCGGTGAACCACAATATCCCGCCCGACCGGTTTCGCGAGAAATCGATTAGTCATGGGGCACGGGTGACACACCGGGTCATCCCCCTTTAAAGGTTTCAAAAACAAGAACACAATGGCGTCAGTCTACGCGTCGGTGGCGACGCGCGCGCCCGAGACCACGAGTGCGCGCGCGTGTCGCATTCCAATGACACATAGGTAACAGTGTGAGGACGCAGTGACGTCAATCAAGACGCTAGCGGCGGCGCGCGCGTCCGAGGCCACGAGTGCGCACGCGCGCCGCATAAAATAACAAAGTAAAGGAAAAATATACACAGTATAAAAAATGTGTGCCTAGAACTACATGCCAACAGATGAGTGCCGGACACATACTGGCCAATGTGGACGCCGTCTACAGACCGTCCCACATTGCAACAACCAATCAGCAACGCAGGTACAAGCGGCGTTACGTCACTTGACCGGTGGCGCTTCTTTTTTTCTACGCAACGAATATGCAAATGAGGAGAACCGCCGATTCAGAACCGAATGCCCGGCCGTCGCTTTTTTTTTACGTCGTTTGCGTTCGGCTTTTTCCGGCTGATCGTTACCCCTGCTATATGCGGGGTAAGTGCGGCGGATCCTATGTTAAGTATGGCCGTCGTTCCCGCGTCGAGTTTTAAATTTTTTACGTAAGTCGTCCGGGAATACGGCCATACGTTAATTGCGTTAACGTCGAAAACAATGACGTGCTTGCGACGTCATTTAAAGCAATGCACGCTGGCAAATTTAGCCGGCGGATAACTGAAGCTTGTTCACCTTAAGCAAACTATAGACGCTGTAGTTGGTAATTTTGCCACAACAATCATTCCATTTTATGTTACTGTCTGTATTTGCCTTGTGATTCATGTTATCCATGTTGTGATCCATGTTACTGTCTGTATTTGCCTTGTAATCCATGTTACTGTCTGTATTTGCCTTGTAATCCATGTTACTGTCTGTATTTGCCTTGTAATCCATGTTACTGTCTGTATTTGCCTTGTAATCCATGTTACTGTCTGTATTTGCCTTGTGATCCATGTTACTGTCTGTATTTGCCTTGTGATCCATGTTACTGTCTGTATTTGCCTTGTGATCCATGTTACTGTTTGTGTTTGTCTTTTGATCCAATAGTAATGTTATCTTCATTTGCCTTCCGATCCAATAGTAAAGTTATCTACATTTGTCTTATGATCCAATAGTAAAGTTATCTACATTTGTTTTCTGATCCAATAGTAAATTTATCTACATTTGTCTTCTGATCCAATAGTAAAGTTATCTACATTTGTCTTCTGATCCAATAGTAAAGTTATCTACATTTGTCTTCTGATCCAATAGTAAAGTTATCTACATTTGTCTTCTGATCCAATAGTAAAGTTATCTACATTTGTCTTCTGATCCAATAGTAAAGTTATCTACATTTGTCTTCTGATCCAATAGTAAAGTTATCTACATTTGTCTTCTGATCCAATAGTAAAGTTATCTACATTTGTCTTCTGATCCAATAGTAAAGTTATCTACATTTGTCTTCTGATCCAATAGTAAAGTTATCTACATTTGTCTTCTGATCCAATAGTAAAGTTATCTACATTTGTCTTATGATCCAATAGTAAAGTAATATACATTTGTCTTATGATCCAATAGTAAAGTTATCTACATTTGTCTTCTGATCCAATAGTAAAGTTTTCACATTTGTCTTATTATCCAATAGTAAAGTTATCTACATTTGTCTTCTGATCCAATAGTAAAGTAATATACATTTGCCTTTTGATCCAATAGTAATCTACATTTTCCTTCTGATCCAATAGAAAAGGTATCTACAGGCATGATGTAATCTGTTTTGCTGGAAACTATAAAATTGCCTTCTTGTTCAGACAAGCTCCCTTCTTAACTG
Organism: Rana kukunoris; assembly: GCA_029574335.1. Classification (NCBI taxonomy): domain Eukaryota; kingdom Metazoa; phylum Chordata; class Amphibia; order Anura; family Ranidae; genus Rana; species Rana kukunoris. The sequence continues at coordinate 478,858,975 of CM056049.1, read as the reverse complement.
AGAGATAATAAAAGGTTTTAAAGCAAAAAATAAACCCAAAATATTATATTGCAGCTTACCAATCATTAGATGTGATAGCTGCATATGTTTGCCTGGCTTACCAGTGCCCATCAATGTTGACCACTAAACTCTGACTGACACACTAACCATTACACTGACCTACATACACTGACCTACCTGACATACATACACTGATCTACCTGACATACATACATGTATGACCTCCCTGACATACATACACTGACCTACCTGACATACATACACTGACTTACCTGACATACATACACTGACCTACCTGACATACATACACTGACTTACCTGACATACATACACTGACCTACCTGACATACATACACTGATTTACCTGACATACATACACTGACCTACCTGACATACACTGACCTACCTGACATACACTGACCTACCTGACATACATACACTGATCAACCTGACATACATACACTGACCTACCTGACATACACTGACATACATACACTGACGGTAGTGACATACATACACTGACCTAACTGACGTACATACACTGACCTACTTGACATACATACACTGACCTACCTGACATACACTGACATACACTGACATACAAACACTGACGGTAGTGACATACATACACTGACCTAACTGACGCACATACACTGACCTACCTGACATACATACACTGAAATACCTGACATACATACACTGATGGTAGTGACATACATACACTGACCTACCCGACCAGGAGACAGACTTCACGTGTGCTGCAGCTCACCCGTGGTGTGCGGTGTGCGGCACGCCCATCATCATCCCAGCAGGCAGCCAGAGGAGGAGAGGAGAGCGGGGATCTCACAGTGATGTGGCGCGGCGGCTGCATTGTAATTCCCGCCTTGTGGAGCATGCAGCGCCTATGATGAACGTCACACGTCCTACGGTCCTGGCATTGGACCAGTGGGACGTCCATCATAGGCGCTGCATGCTCCAGAAGGCGGGACATGCTATGTCACTGGGAGGCACTCAGCCTTTTCGGGATCAGATCTGTCCTCGCTCGGCGGCGGCGTTCAGGGCTAACAATAGAATGGTGCATGCCTGAGACCCCAGGCTTTTCAGGGACCCATTCGTGCTCCAGCCACCCTCCCGATGCCACTGGCTCTAGTCAATACTTTTTAAGCAGTTATGACAAAAAAAAAAACCTTTTGGGATAAAGATTTTACATAAATAAAAGCTAATCATTTGTAAGCACCCCTGTCAGTGGTAAATGGTAAATTTACCCTCTAGTTTCTACAAAGCGTGTGCTGTTGAAAAACAACAGCCTTAGTGGCTAGATCACCAGGGAAAAATAAAGGAAAGAAAGCCTAAAAACCGAGTGCAGCCATCACATCAAAGAATTGGTAAGCTGCAATATATTTAAAGTTTGCTTTTGGGTTTATAACTGCCATAAGGCATCTTCTCTTTGCTGAGATAAAATAAAGTTTACACCATTGATCATAATCCTAACGTCAAGGACACCTTTGATGTCCCTGGGGTAATGATTTGTCACTGCTCTTTGCTTACATCACCGTGGAGAGAAGCTAAATATGGCAACGAGGGCCTAGACACTGATATTTGACAAATAGTTGAAATATGAATATAGGACATGAGGGGTTTAATTTAAATTATAGATAGAGATGATTCCAAATTTATCACCATGCTTAGATAATGAAAAAGTTCACTTTAAATATTAAACCACTGCAGTAGTTAAACATGACAATGAAGGTTTAGATACTGACATTTGACAAAAAGTTTAAACTTTAATATCAAAACTAAAACATGGACGCAAGATCTTTATTTTAAATATACTGATAGAAAAGATTCCAAAGGTACCACCACTTAGAGAATGGAGAAGTTCACTTTAAATATTAAAGCTTTGCATGATTTTTGACAGAATTTACTTTTATTTATGCATGCCCTAAAAAGCCAAATAAAAATGAATATATTTAATTGATGTGTGTATTACCACCCACATTAGGAAAGTGTAAACTCATCCACTAAAGAGGAAAGTGAAAGCAAAATCAGCAGTTCTAATTACATTTCTTTTTATCAGAATAAGGTTGTTATAATGAATATAATATTTGCCATTTGACAAACGTGATTTAAAAAAAAAAAGGTGTTCTAGCTTAAAAAGGAATTTTAAACCACCAAATACAATGTTTTAGAAAGAAAAAATATTTTAAATGAATTAAATAAGAGACAACACTGTTATAGTGGTAAGCCAGTAGATAAAGTACATCTAAAAGCAAAAACTTTTTTTAACTTTTGGATAGAGTAAGGGAAAGTTAAATTGGTTGTAACCCCTTACTTACACTCAGTATTCTTCTACAAATTTTTGGTAAAAAAAAAAAAAAATCGCAATAAGCGACTGGTTTGCGCAAAAGTTATAGCACTTACAAAATAAGGGACAGAATTATTTTTTTTATTATTTTTTTTTTACTAGAAATGGCGGCGATCTGTGATTTTTATTGGTACTGCAACGTTATGGCGGACACATCGCACACTTTTGACACATTTTTGCCGCCATTCACATTTATACTGTGATCAGTGCTATAAACATGCACTAATTACTGTATAAATGTGACTGGCATTGAAGGGGTTAACACTAGGGGGTGAGGAAGGGGTTAAATGTATCCTAGGTGTGTTCTTACTGTGGGGGGAGGGGGGGTGACTGGGGGGGGTGACCGATCTGTGTCCCTATGTACAAGGAACACAGATTGGTCTCCTCCTCTCCAGAGACAGGACGCTGTCTCTGTGTAAAAACGGCAATGAGAGATGATCTGTGAGATCATCTCTCATTCGCCGCACAGATCGCATCGCAAACAGCCACTCTGATTGGCCGTTCGCCGCGATCTGTGATTGGCTGTGTCCAAGGGACACGGCCAACTCAGGGCTTCCCCGCAGCACGCGCTGGGAACGCCCAAAGGGGCGGCCGTCTTTTGACGGCATGTTGGATATTTAGACCCGCGCTGTAGCCGTCATTCGGCTATAACACGGGTCTGAAGTGGTTAATATCCTATCATCCTATCTGTGAAAAGCCTATAGATACACGTTAGCTGTACCACATATTCTACTACTGCACAACAAGGTTTTTCATTTTTGAATAAAAAGGGGGTTAGATCCATTGTCAATGTCTTATTTTTTATTTTGTACTGTTTAGGGGAGGTTTACAATGCCATTTGCACTGGTTACTATTATTGCCAAGAAAGCAAGTGAGGGAAAATCCAGACATTTTAAGTTTTCCCCACAGCAGGAGATAAGGGGAAATCTTCTAATAAGGACACCTGTTCCATGGAAAACTATGTGGGGAATCCCTCTTATTATGGGAGATTTGCTTAGCGTCGGATGATTCCTCAGACGCTATGCAAACAGCGGGGGAACATAGTTGTCAGATTGAGCCTCGCTGTTGCATGGCAGGTAGTTGTTGTGTTGAAGGGTAAGTTTTGTGTGTGTTGCAACCCACCCTTAGACACAACCAAAACTTGACATTCAACACAACAAAGCCGCCCTTCAACACTGACAAAACCATCCCTTCAGCACAAGGAATACCGTCCCGGAACAGCAAGCCACTATCTGACAAGTATGCTCTCCCTTCGCTGTTTACATAGCTTAGAATACTGCCTGTCAAATAATGTCTCCCATAGAAAAATGCCTCAGATGATCTGCGTATGCGCAGTGTTGACGTCATGCCAGCTAATCAACATTTAAGCTGGAGTGACATTTTGTACTGTGCATGCGCAGACCCATCAGGGGCATTTTTAGACAGGAGGCACTTCTCCATAGAACACTGGCCATAGAAAAGTCAGAAAAAAAAACAGGCCCAGGGTGACTCTGCCCCTTAGCAATTTAAGAAATGTCAGATGGAGGAGCAGGCAGGATCATTCGATAAGGCCAGAGTTTTTTTTTTATGGGTTCGGCAGTGCGGCATGCCTTGTGATTGATGATGGATCTACCCTTGGGGACATGTGTCTTTATTTACTTTTTTTACACTTTGTTTGTTGAATTTGTAAGGGTTGTATGTACCCCATACTTATTCACATAGGGGAGGGCGGGATCTGGGGATCTTCAGATTCCAATAAGCGCCCCAGCCCGCAGACTCCTAAAACCTCCACCCAGGGTTGTGATGAAGAGGCCCTTGCCCCCATCAATGCTTCCTAAACTTTTGGCTCTATATAAATCCTGTATTATAATAATAATAATAAGCATAAGTAGTCCTGATTTGTATACAAACTAGAAAAAAAAATGTTTATTTCTTTTTGTGCCTAAAATAATTAGATCATAAAATTTTTTTTTGAAAAACAAAAGAAGTCAGCCCATCTTCAGAACAGAATCTATAGCCAAATGAGAAGTCTACTCAGTTCTTCAAGAGACAAAACCTTCCAAAGCACATATTCGGCTGCAGCACTGCAGTTTCTGAACAAATATTTCCAATATCAGCAAAATTAACATATTAACTTGGGTGTATAATTTCATGATTTCCCTGTTGCTGACATTCTTGTGCAGTGTGAACATAGAAGTATAGAAAGTGCAGTGCCAACACGTATAAAAGACATGAGTTGGCATCTTTTACATAATACAGCCCAAAGTAAACTTTTTACTGTGTGTACTTCACTACTATTCCATACTGCTTTATGGACATTTTGCATGCCAAAAACTTCCTTGAGGCAGTCATGTGTGAAAGGCGTCTATGCATACCAAAAAATACAGTAGATGCGGTCAATATGGAGTTAGTAGGCATGTGGTCAGTAAGCTGGTAATTTATTACATTTATTCTTCATATTTTGCAGCTCTAACCAAAAAGGTCCCCACCGATCTTATGTGCTATCAGAATTATACCCTAAAAAATAATTTCTGCTATTGTAGCTGGAAAGCTGGGGAAGAGTCACAAAACGCTACTTTCACTCTCAATTACAGGTATGTAAGCGAAAAACAGCAGCACATTAACTTTTTACAAAGATTTCATTTTGACAAATCATTTCCCTTTAACTCCCATGACTTAGCTTTTAATTTAATTCTGTTTTAAAAAAAAATGCAGCACAAGTTGGTGTTTTTAACCTGCCACATTTTCATACATATAACTAAAAAAATCATATAACTTGTATATTAAATCTGAACTTTTAGAAAAAAATGTTTTCACAAATGCTATTTACCAATAAGCCAACTCCAATGCTGTGTTTTCAATTTGTAGATAGCTACTGTATTAATTAAAACTGTTAGTTTAATAACTTTCTATTTATTCCTGTTGGTATAGCAAGTGCTGAACTTTCAGCACTGAGACTCCTGGCTCAAATACAGTGCATACAATGAAAGATAGTAGGTCACTTACACTTACTTCACCCTATCTATTCAAGATGTTTGGTAGTCTTTTTACAGAATACATTGCACCCTGTGAATGGACAAGAGGATGTTCATCCACCCCTCCCCTTCTCGCTTCCATTCACAGAATACCCTTTTGTTTTGTTTTTTTCATATATTTTTTTACATTTGACATGAGCCATATTAGTGTTTCTTTTAGCCTTTTAAATGTATTTCCCATGAGAATTTATTTTGCAGTGTGTTTGCATACAGTTGATTTTTAAAAATTACAATCGGTTGTGTTTTCTTTAATGACAATATTCCTTTCCAGTTTAAGTCTTAGGCCGCGTACACACGACCAAATAAATCCAATCAAATCGCTCTGACAGACCGTTTTGATTGGATTTATCTGCTGGGATATATTGGTTTGATCGTGTACACACGATCAAACCAAAATCCCCGCCAGCAGACAGCGCGGTGACGTGGCAGTGACGTTGACGCCGCCATGTCACCATCACCAGGAAGTAATACACTTTCGTGCATGCGTCGATTCCATTCGACGCATGCGCGGGCAGATATGTCTGCTGGTTAGTGTACTACCCCGCAGACATGTCGGACGGACGGGTTCCCAGCAGACAGATTTTAAAGCATGCTTTAAAATTTGTCTGCTGGAAAACCCTGTCTGTCCGCCCGTACACACGATCAAATTTGTCTGCTGAAACGGTCCGTCGGACCGTTTCCAGCAGATAGATTTGATCGTGTGTACGTGGCCTTAGAGAGCAACCCTTAGCACCTAGCTCATAGTGCTAGTGCTCTAATCTATTACACTAACTAATTAAGGTTATCAGCAGTGACAACTGGTGTTTTTTTTTGGGGGGGCACAAACAACCCCCCCTGGTCAGCCGGCACCCCCCATCACCACCCCCTGCGGTGTGTCGGTGGGTTAGGTCATCTGCAGAAAGTCCACCCCACCCCCCCTGCACTTAGCCCATCTAGGTCAGGCAAGGCTCCTATGGGCAGTGGATTCCATCGCATCTCCTCCTCCTCCTGCACATTATGGCAGCTTCTGCGGTATGTTTCCTCCCTTCTCCTCGTATTAATTCGCTATTCTCACACTACTGGGTGAGCTTGGAGCACAGTGCTCTTTGCCCTGAGCCCACCCTTTTTTTAAGCCTTTTTAAACCTTATGTGCTTCCAAAAAAAAAACATTGAAATCCTAATGAATGGGTCACCACTGTTTTTTTTGAACATTGCTGAAATGTTATCATCTGTCATTGTTACAAATGTTCTGCATATTCAGCTCTTGATAGCAACTTTTGTGGAACCAGCTTAGTATGCTTTGATATGATTTCAGTGTAGTTGTGGGTGGCTTCCTATCAATGAACAACACACAGAGCAGAGAACTGCTGCACCAACAAGTGTATAATGCTTTTATCTATTACAGTGAAGCAGTCTCTGCTTCTCTGATGTTAACATGGATTCTTAGTTCTGTAGGAAGGTGCCGTTCTGTAGGCAGGTGCCTACAAGCGGTTAATGTGTCTGCCTTTGTAAGCACTTGTTTCCCTTGGATGTGCTCATTTCCTCATGTTAGCTGAGCCAGCCAGATGCCAAATTTAACACTGTTAGTATGTTTCCTGTCCTCAGGTTGACCTGAGAGCTAGGGGTAACCAGGCTATAAGGCAACCTTTTTCCACTTAAGGGCCAGAATCAATGTATGTGAATGCATGGAGGGCCACATTCACCTGCTAAAAAATAAAGATCATAATAATCCTAACATAGGGGGCGTGGTCTGGAGCCGCACGTAGGAGGACGTGCAGAGTGAGAGCTCCGCTCGAGGCAAATCCTTTCTGAAAGATCCTGGGGGATTTCTTCCCTGACTTCGGACACCAGTTGAATCCCGGACACCCTAACCACCTGCAGACCCCATGTCTCCTTCTAAAAGCTCCGGCCTCGGGAGATACAGCTAAGGTGCTGGAAGTGATTGCCCTTTGCCAGTCCACCCTTACAGCCCGGATCGAGGAGGTGAAAGTCGATATCTCCCTGATCCGCCATGACGTCCAGAAACTATGTGACCGGGTGACAGAAACAGAGCGCAGGATCGACCATGTTGAAGACGGCCTGCACCCCCTCCAAGTAACCACGGAGCAGTTACAATACCAGCTGAACGCCGTCCTCTCCAAGCAGGACGACATGGAGAACCGTCTCAGGAGATGTAATTTGCAGTTCGTGGGGATCCCTGAGAGGGCGGAGGGCGCCGACCCCCCTACTTACCTCGAGAACCTGCTGATCAAGTCGTTTGGCAGAGAGGCCTTCTCCTCAACATTCGTGGTGGAGCGCGCCCACCGCCGTGCAGCAAAACCCCCTCCCTCTGGAGCCCCGCCGCGCACTCTCATCGCAAAATTCCTTAACTACCGGGACCGAGATGCGATCCTCCGACTAACCCGCGAACGAGGTAATATCCCCATCGGCAATGTGCATGTAGCGGTGTTCCCGGACTTCTCGGCAGAGGTCCAGAGGAAGCCCGCCATCTTCCCTACGCGATGCTCTTCCCTGCAAGTCTCCGAGTGGTGTTTGACGGCAAGGCCCAGTTTTTTGAAGATCCGCAAGCTGTCCTGTCCTGGCTGGAACATCTTGGTGCGGCTGACTAGGCCCTGTCCTCGACCCTCGCCTACTTGCTCGCCGCCTCCCCCTCCCTACCGTGACCTCCTGCATTGCAGGCACCCTGCACGCCTTTACCCCTTCATGATGCAGTAATGTTGCCCCCTTTGTGCCATGGTGCAGCCTGGACTCCTGTACTGCCTTCCGCCGCATTCGTCTTGCTGTTGCGGCTGTGGACACTCGCCCAGAGGACATCATATCCGCCTGGACCCCCATACAGAACCGTGAGTTGTCCCCTGCTGCCTTTGCCCCCTGTACATTACTCTCCACGCCCGACCCCTCCGGTTGTCTTGCCGTGCCCCCGGACCACACTGAGAGGTGGCGGTCCCCCCCTTGCTTGATGTCCCCCCTCCTCCCCCCTGATTATATGTGCCTCGGGCGGCTCACCTGCGCCAGCATCCACTGTGCCTGGTTGCCCCCGCTGCACTGTTGTGCGTTCTTCAGTTTTTTGGTCGCCCCCCGACCTACGATGGTAGCATGGCATCTGCGCCATCTGCCGAGACTGTTCTTCACACCTTGTTTCCCTGGCCAGCCTCTGCCCACCCTTGCTTGGTGAACGGCAGTGTATTTTACCTGCAATGTTGGTCCAGAGCTTATGCAGACTGTTGGGCTCCTGCCTCTATGTACATATGTTTTACTTTTTTATTTTTCAAACTTTTTTTCTACTCCATTTTGACATGTACCTTACGCCAGGGCCTTCCCAAGACAGTGCAATTTTGCCTACACTCCCTGCAGTCGGACCCCCAGGGTAGTTTATTGTTTTTACATGCAACTGTGGGGGGCCTTAAAATCGTCCTCCTTGCCTTCTACACCCCCCCCCTTTTCAGTTCGAGGTACTGAGAGATGGAGTGGCCTTTATGGCCCAACATCCCCTGGTGCCGGCCATCTGGGCCGGCGATTTTAACATGGTGATCTCCCCCAGCCCTGATAGACTGAGTCCTACCTATTCCTCCCCTCCAGCGCCTGACTTCACCAGATTCGGGAAATTCCTCCTTGAATTTACCCTTACAGATACCTGGCGTCACGCATACCCAATGCAGACACACTTTTCCTGCTTCACCCCTTCACGCTCCGCGATGTCCCGCATTGACCTAATACTTCTTAACCCCTCCCTCCTCCCCCACCTCCTCGAAGCAGAAGTTGGCACTAGAGTGCTCTCTGATCACTCCCCTTGCTGGATCAGGCTACGGCTCCCGACCCCCCCACAGTCAGAATTTGGACACTAAACCCATTCTGGCTCAACATCCTGCCCGATTTGGACTTGGTCCGACTTGAGTGGGATCACTTCTTCCGCACAAATATTGGCTCTGCTTCGTTTGGCTCCGTCTGGGAGACCTTTAAGTCACACGCTCGCCTGATCATGTCCACCCGCATCAACAGACACAAGGCCACCTCCAAGGCACTGCTCTGCCAGGCAGAGGAGTGCCTTGACGCCCTGGAACAAACCTTTCGGGACAGCCCTACAGCAGCCAATGCTGTCCGCATCCGGGTACAGACCAGACTCACTGACCAATTGCACTTCGAAAAAGCCAAGAAGGGCATCTTCTTTAGTAAGCAGCGCATCTATGATTTTGGTGAACGCGCTGGTAGACTCCTCGCCTATCTCGCCCACCTTGAACACAAGCCCCCGGTGGTGGTTTCCCTTAAACTGGCCTCTGGGGCCAAAGTCACAGACCCTGACCAAGTGGCCACAGAGTTCAGATCCTTCTACTCCGACCTTTACTCCTCCACGGCCCAACATACCCCTGATGAACTATCGGCCTTCCTCCGTGACATTGACTTCCCTACACTTACTTACTTACCACAGGCTCCCTCCCACCGTCTATGGGCGAGGCCCTCATAGTTCTGATTCCCAAACCAGGTAAAGACCCACTACTCCCTGAATCCTACAGACCTATTTCCCTTCTCCAACTTGACATCAAAATCCTGGCCAAGATCCTAGCCCTGCGCCTCAACAAGGTTATCCTCAGCCTCATACACCCAGACCAGTCCGGATTTATGCCAGGCAAAAACACTGCCTTCAATCTCAGACGCTTACACATGAACCTTCAGGCGCAACACGAAGACGTGGGCACCAGAGTGGTGGTTAGCCTGGACGCCGCTAAAGCATTCGACTCTGTCGAATGGAACTACCTGTGGGAATGTCTTCGCAGATTCGGATTCGGATTCGGCCCCAATTATGTCAAATGGCTCCAACACCTTTATCAATCTCCCTCAGCGCGCATTCGGGTTAACGGTAGGATCACATCCCCCTTTCCCCTCATTAGCCTCTATGCCGACGACATGCTCCTCTACCTTGTGGACCCGGGGCCCTCCAAGTTATCACCGACTTCGGGAAATACTCAGGGCTCCAGGTAAACTGGGCCAAATCCCACATCCTTCCCCTAGACTCGGGTGCCCCCTCCATGGACCAGGCCCAACTTCCCCTCGTGAGAGATAGCACTATTAAGTATCTCGGCGTCACTGTCTCCAACTCCCTTTTTGACTATGCTCCTCTTAATGTCGAGCCTTTATTTGCACACTTGAAACAGAAAACGCAGGTCTGGTCTCGTCTCCCCCTCGGAGTAATTTGTCGGATCAATCTGGTAAAGATGATTCTTCTCCCTAAGCTGCTTTACGTTTTCTGGCACGCCCCCCTGTACCTCCCCCAACGCACTCTGAGGGCCCTTGAGGCCATCCTCAACACATTTGTTTGGGGCCTGTCTCACCATAAACTGTCCTGGCGGGTCCTGAAGTGCCTGGCCGACCTGGGCGACGCTGCACTCCCGGACCTGCTTTTCTACTACATAGCCTCCCAGCTCTCCCATTTTTTTCATTACAACCAGTCCGACAAGGACCGCTACTCTGCCCTGGTCTGTTCACACGCCCCGGGCCCTCTGTTCCACCCCTTTCAACTTTCATTTTGCGTACCACGGGCCCCTTCTCGTACTGACGTCACCGGCCATATGCTCTTCCACCACTGCAAGGTGTGGCAGCTGGCCCTGCGTATCGGTGTGGCCCCCTCCCCCCACTCCCACACCCCCCTTTGGGACAACCCTCTCCTACCCGAATTTGCCTCTGTCCCCGACCGCAGTCTGTGGATCAACAACAACAGAAATTCCACTCGTGCTGCAGGCAATCCGTCCCCTCTGCTAACGGGCAGGGGAATCTTGTTGGGTACCTCCGGCACTTCGCATTGTGTGGAGTTGCTGCCAGGTCTACATCCGGCATGCCCCAAGTTTTTGTTATGAGGCAAAAAGCTTGGTAACTCAGAGCCCACTCGTTGTGGGAAACGAGGCTCCTGCTTAGGGTGTCGGCCAGCTGATTCTGGGGTCCCGGTATATACATCGCTCTTAGCCCCGACAGATTCACTAGCGCCCTTTTTGAGAACTGGGCGGACTTCCTGCATCATGGAACGACTTCTGGTGTCTCCTTGCCTGTTGATATAGGCAACTGCCACCCAGTTGTCCATCTTCAGCAGGACTTATTTTCCTTTCAGGAGAGGACTGAAAGCCAAGAGAGTGTGGAACGCTGCTTTCATCTCCAGGACGTTCGATACTACGTCCAGTGTCTCGAAAGACCAACAGCCTTGGACTGCAAGTTGCTGGTAGTGTGCTCCCCAGCCCTCCTTGCTGGCGTCCGAAATGATCACCTCCTGAGGGGGGGTGACTATACGTTTGTACCTCTTTAGATTGTACAACCGGGTCCACCACCATAGAGACTGTTTGACCTCCTTTCGGATGATGATTCATTGAGACATCGATACGCCCTTCCATTGATTCAAGATTGATATCTGGAGAGGTCTTGTGTTCCACTGGGCCCATTGAACCATAGGGATGGTTGCTGATAGCGACCCCAGAATGCTCTGGCTGGAAGCGTGGTGGATAATAGTAACCTCTTTGCCTTTTGGACTATGACGGAAATCTTCTCTTAAGGAAGCTCTATGATATTGAGCCAGGTATCTAGTTCTGCTCCAAGGAAAATCATTCTTTGGGTAGGTTGGGGATTGCTTTTCCTCCAGTTTATCAGCCACACAAATTTTTGAAGGGTGGATGTTAGGGTATCTCGATAGAGTAGAAGAGACTCTTGGTTGTCTGTGAGCAGTAAAATGTCGTCCAGATAATGGTGGACTCTTAAACCTTGCTCCCTTAGTAAAGCTATTACTGCTAACAGGACCTTGGTGAGATTTTTCAGATCTAGGACGGGGCGCAAATCCCCAGTCTTTTTCTTTACTAGGAACAGAGGGGAGTAGAAGCCTTTTCCCCTTTGTAGAGGTGGTACTTCCACTATGGCCTGTTTTTGAATTAAGTCTCGAACATATTCTGTCAGCTCCAGCTTCTTTTCCTGAGAAGTTGGGATTCTGGTTGAGACAAACTGGTCTCTGGGAGGATGATTCTTGAACCTCCATTTGTGTCCATCTTGGACGGTAGCTACTGTCCATGGATCTTTTATTAACTCCGCCCAAACCTGCCTGAAATCCTTCAGTCTGGCTCCTACTATGGATGGTTGGGCGGGCAAACCTTCAAAAGGACTTCTGGTCCCCTGTGGCAGGGGTCTTAGATTTTTGTAGTTTTAGGAATGAGGACTGTGGATTCTTCCAATTCTTCCTGTAGTCTGTGCCGGGCCTGTCTGGGAGGTTTCATCTGGCGGTAGGCGGTCTTTGTTGCTTTCGGGCTTCTGTCTGAAGGGATTAGGCTGAGTCCAACTTCTCTCCGAAGAGGTTTGTGCCATCAAATGGGATTTTGCACCAGTTCGACTTCGAGGAAGGGTCAGCTGACCAGGGTTTTAGCCAAAGTGCCTTCCTTGCCATGACTGAGCTTAACATTGCTCTTGATGTTGATTTTATCATGTCTACAGAGGCTTCTGCGACAAAATCGCCCGCAAAGGCTAAGCTCCTGGAGAGCTGCGATTACTCTCTCTTGATCCGTTCCCTCAGATACCAATTTTTCGGCATTGAGGACCAGCTTGAAATGGCTCTTCCCACTGCTGCTAGCATTATTGCTGGTCTGCAGGCACCGCCTGCAGATAGGTAGGCTCTTTTAACATCTAGAGCGATCTTTCTGTCCAGCACATCTTTAAATGTAACTGCATCTTCTATTGGAAGTGTTACATGCCTGGCGAGGCGCATCAGGGAAGAATCTACCACTGGCAGTGTTACTAGTGGGTTGACACTAGATTCCTTCAGCGGATACAGTTTGGCAAGCCTATTGCTGAGACTGGTCTTTTTCTCAGGTTTATGCCATTCGTCCTTGATTAGGTCTTCCAGTTCATCAATAAATGGGAAGGTCTCTGGCTCTCTTTTCAGATCCAGAAAATATTTTCTCTCTCTTTTTGCAGTTTCTTTTTTCTCTTCCCAATCGATGGCTTCCTTCACTAATTTAATGAAGGGTTCTATTAGTGCAAAGTCGAATCCAGGGGAGACCTCTAATTCCTCATTGTCAGATAAGGCATCTGACTTTTTAGATGTGGAAGGAGTCGCAGGTGAAGTGCCTTGTGTGGACCTGCTTGTTTCAGACTCTGCGATTTGCAGGGATGTGTCTCTGGCCGGATCTCTGTGCGGCTCTCTTTCTCTGGTCGCTTCGTCTAGGCAAGTGCGACAAGCCAGCTTGTCTGGAAGTCCTATGGCACCGCAGACCCAGCATGAATTCCCTGATGGGCGGATATGCTGAGAGGGAGGAGATCGTCTGTGTGAAGGAGACCTCCTATGATAGGAGTGTCTGTGCCTTGAATAGGATATTGAGCGGCTCCTCCTGCGAATTGAGCGACTTCCCCTGCTGCGTGAGCGACTTCTGCTGCGATCCGAGTGGCTTTGCTGGTGGTTTGAGCGGCTTCTTCTAGATGGCTCTTTTCGTCTTGAAACTGACGATCTGGCCGACCTGATAGGGCTGTCCAATTTAGACAGCATTAGTAACAGGCTCTCTTTTTCAGTCTTTACTACTTACCAATCTTCCCCCCTCTTACCTATTAGGCTGGTGATGGTCTACCGGGGCAGCGACCTCCATGAGGAGCGATATGTTTTTCCCCCTACAGAGACAGTAGGAAGTTAGCATGAAACTGAAAGCAGTGGTAAGGTGGGATCAGAAAAGGAAGAGAAACCCCAGGGGTTACCAGAAGGAGTAACAGCAGTGCAAACTATCCCACTGAAAAACGCTGGCAAAACAGTGTTTTTTTGCAGAGAAAAAAAAACAGCAGAGAAAAGCTGTTTTTTTTTCAATTTGGCACTCGGTGATGAAATCACAGCCGCACATGCTCAGTAGTGCTGTGAGCAGACGGGCGCCATCTTGGAAACTAGAATTCCCATAGAGGTCAGCATTGTGAGCCTGTAGGGGATGTTTCAGCCTGTCTGCACATGCATGAAAGTCACTGGATGCTCAGCGACATGCCTGGAGCCTGCCGAGGAACTACAGGGCACAGAAAGCCAGTTTTTTGTGAAAAGGTTTCTTTTATAGTGGAACACTGGAGACCACTGTAGAGACCTATTTAAGGTCTGCAAAGGAGCTGGCACGCATGTCTGGAGACCAGATCGCTGGAGGACTACAAGGCTCAGTAAGTGTCATTTGAAAGAGATGCTCAGAGGAGCTGGAAGGTCGCTGCAGTATAACCCTATTTAAGCTTTGTGTAAGGCTGGTAGCATACCCCTGAGACCATCAGAGTGGGGTTCGTTCCATATAGCTCATTTAGAGGCTGTACAGGAGAGGACTTCCACCCAGTAGAGGCTAGAACCTGGCTGGGGTGAAAGCGTTAAGGGGTTCTTCATCTTGTCCTTCTCAGGTGAGGTAAAAAATTAGAATATCTGCGCGGGGGCCCTCTCTGGGCTTAATAGTTAAACGGTCCTATCGGGTTGTGGGGGCGGAGCCACAACCCAAAGGTGTATGCTGTCATGATGATGCGACAGGAAATAGGGATGAGCTCAAGGCTCAGTCTGATCACAAGTTCACAAGGAGAAACCTGGCAAAGCACATTGTCACCATGTAATGAGGACAAGGGCCATTTGCCCACAACCTTGGCCAGTGGTTGTAGCAGTCTGTGGGCAGGGGACTTATCACAATCTGTATGCCCCCTTTACCAATAAGGGGGCACTTAGATACCATGTGATTGAGTATGGGGTATATAGTACCCCTACTTATTAACAACAAAAGTTGTAACCTAGAAATAAAGTCCTTTATTAAAAAACTGACTTAGCCAAAATCTTGCCCCATGTCAGAAGAGCGCTTGTCTATACCGATCTCTCCAATTGCATTGGACTGTACACACTGTAGAAGAGTCTCCCAGAGAAAGCCGGGAAAGTCCTGTTCGGGGTTTAAACGTCTCCCAGGCTCCTCTCATACACGTTCAGGGATTTCTGATCCATGGTCCGGTTTGGATTTTGGTCCGCTTCCCCAAACTAATTTAAGCTCACCTCACCTAAGCAGACAGCCGTTGCTCTCTGCCTGGGAAACAAAGACAAGACTGGTCTGTGACAGCAAAAAGGTTGGTAAAAAGCTGTTAAGCTGTATTTGTGGGAGCTGACAAGCTGTAGGCTTGCTCGGCCTGGTAGTTAGGGCTCGTGTATATTGTGTAGTTAGTGCCGAGAAACACTGGGAAACACTTTTTATCTATCAAAAAGTGTTTCCTCGTGCTAAACCTTTCATCCAAATTCGAAATGACTGCATTTGTAAATTTGAATAGCCAATATAAAAAAATAGGAGTGCTAAAAAAACAAAAAAAAGTCCTTGTGGATTTAATTAACCTTTTTTTGGTTAATTCTCCTTTAAGGGTGTGTGTTAGGGGGCGTGTCTTATGCCTACATAGGTTTGCAAGAAGTGTCCCTCATTCCCATCTCAAAATATTGGGAGGTATGGATATGGTGATTTTTTTCGGGGTGAGTGAGATTTTTGCCAAGACGGGGAGCAGAATTGGTGGGCAAATATATTAGTGCTGGGATTTGAACTGGGAGTTGGGGGAATATGTGCATTATTGTTTGGGGTGAATTTTTGTTTTTTATTAGGGCTGTGGAAATTAACTATTAATTCCTCGATTAATCTTAAATTTTTTTGATCAAAATTTTTTTGATCGATCAAAATTCTTTTGATTGGTACTCACTTCTCCGCCGGCTTCTGGGCCTTCAGGAAGTTCCGTCGGAGATCCAGTGACATCACGGACACCAGCGGGGCTTGCCGTGTCCATCTGAAGGGCTTCTTTGCTGTGCCCTCATATCTGCATGCCAGCGGGACCTTACTATCTGCCACACACAAGGGCTGTTACACTTCCCTCTATCAACCTGGGATTCTACAGCCATCCACTGGGAGTTGTGATAGTTCCCTAACGGGACATCTACATGCCGACGGACTGATGTTAACCCCTCCTCATCTGGATTCAGCAGTGGTACCATTGTACACATTTTTATACCAGTATCATACTTAGCTACATGATTTTATGACTGCTTTTGCTATCGTTTTTTTATTACTCGCACAATTTTTATAGTTTAAGTACCTACATTGATTTTATCTCCAGTGCAATATTTATTTTGTTACCTACTTGAAGACTATAAAAGTTTTTATGTTATTCCCATCGAACGCTGCCTTTGTGTTTTTTTTGTATCCTGCTATCCATTTTTCCAGTAGTTGGTAGCTGCACTAAGAATCGGCCTGCAAGGAGATCAGCTAAAAGTAGTTGCCTCTGTATGTGCGTTATAATTAATCAAGCAAAGCCATGACCCACTCTAAACACTGGTGTACCCAGGGCTTTTTTCAGGGGGAACTTGGGGGAACTCAGTTCCACCACCTCTGGCTCAGACCCTTTGGTGCCTGCTCACCACAATCACTTATAAACAAAGAAGTCTGGTTTCTGTGTTTACAAGTGACAGCTTTGTAACCCCCTGAACTCTGCACTCTGTATGTAATGCAATTCTGGTATTTAATGCCCCTTTAAGGCCCTTCTACTGTTTGTGAAATCTGAACGGGTCGTGGTTGAGTTCCTGCACCTATTTTCTGAAAAAAAAATCTCTGGGTGTACCTCTGTATACCTCTGTATGCCAGAGCTGGTTTTATTTACCACTAGTTTCCTATTTAGCTAACTGGCAGTATTTCTGCAAAAATCTGTTGCTGCCATAGCGACAGGTTTTTAAAGTGGCAGTAGTAAGAACTACCTGAATTTGTCACACATGTTGGTAATGTAATGGATATTTGTGCAAATCCTTGCCTGCATTAGATGCAGGCAGATCCTATAGCAGAACTCCACTCTCTCATACAGCATTACAGCATTGACTATTTTTAATCCATAAGCTGCTACCATTAGTGAATAGATAAGATGTATATCATATTTACCGTATTTATCGGCGTATAACACGCACCCTAACGTTAAGGCTCCATTCACATCTGAGCGACAAAACGCCGGTCGCCCGACGCTCTTGTCGCTCGAGATGTGAAATAACATTGCGGTCTATGTAGATGGTTCACATCTCAACGCCTGTCGCCTGAAAAAAAGTCCCGGACCCTTTTTTTCAGGTGACATTGGCGTTCGCTCATTGACCGCAATGTTAAAGAAAGAAGAAAAAAAAAAGTTTACTCTACAGGCGACAAGATAAGCCGCGTACGCGGCGTATCGTGTCGCCTAGGTGTGAATGCAGCCTAAGAGGGAAGTTTCACAACCACTGATCTCTTTCTAATTTTGGAGTTACTGCACCTTTTCTCTTCTGTCACTGGGTGGCACTGTTGCTGGTGACATTAGATCGACAAGGGCATAACAAGGTCCGATTATGAATGGATGGGGTGTCTCAGCCAATTGGCAGGGGTTTCTTTAGTCTCTTGGCCTGCTGGGAGAGCCTATTTATTTGGCTGGAGTCAGGTGATCGGGGTTCTGTGCCACCTGGACGGCTGTCTGGGTGGACGTGTGTTATATCGTCCCGGGCTGCTAGGCCTGAAGTTGCGGCCTATCCCGGGGACACCTGGCTGCTAGGCTGCCTGAGGCCTATCCAAGAGTAGGAGAAGCAGAGTAGGGTTGGGACTGCAGGATTGGCGTCCAATTGAGTTACTGAGGTTCCGCCAAGCAGGGAACTAGTTGTGGTCGGAGGTAAAGGATAAGCAGTCCCCGCTAAGGGATCATCCACCTTATTACCAGAGACTACTGTGAGTACTGTGAAGAAGTACCAGAGCAGTCTTCTCGCGAGCTAAGGACGGTGAAGAAGTGAGAAAGCTTCAGCAAGTGCCAAGACAGGGACCCAGGGGGTTAGTGGGGGGTGACGCTTGGGAAGTGCACAGCGGTTAAGGGATCCAGTGGACGGCTGGTATCTGGGAGACTAGTGAGAGACTGGGAGCTCAGTGAGTGAAGTCCTATAGTGAGAAACTGTGAGATAAGAGAAGAACCTTACTGTGCTACCAAGTGCTATGTGTGAAGATCTTTGGAAACTGTTAAAAGCGTAGTTGCCATAGGAGACAGCGGTCCTGCCAATACAGAAGTTGCATCTGGCGTGAGGCTTTGAACTGTATAGCTGTCTGCCTATTATGTCTCTGAGTCTGCTAATTGTCATTGCATCCACCTAAGGGTCTCCTGGCCCTAACCCCCTCTCCTACAGTTCTTGTTAAGAGACAATAAAAAAGTGACTGGTGCCCATCATTTCATCTTGCATTACAACCCACTCTACGAAGATGGATGTCAGCTCTCCCTGGCTCTAGATGTATGGGAGGACACTACATTTCGTTTAAACTCTAGGCCTAGGCAAATGATGTCATACAGTACATGTCAGGATTCTCTAGGAGGAGAGGAGGGGTTTTCTCAGCTAAGCAAACCCTCCTGCCTTCATGCCTGAGCTAAGGGCAGATGAACTTTCAGTAAGTAAATGCTACATTAATCTGTCCATATTCAAGATGGCTATGGCCAAAAATGTTAGAGGGGTGGTTTTCAAAATGAGTTCTCAGCAAAATAAAGCATGGAGACATGGATGGATGGGTGAGTTTGCTTTGAGTATTAAAAATACATTTAAGGGGTTGTAAAGACAAAAATATTTTCGTCTCAAATTAAAGTCTGACAGTAGCTGATGAAGTAAAAAGTAATGTTTTACATTATAACTAGTTTGATACCTGTTGAAATCGAGCTGTTTTATTCACCTCCGTCACTCCTGAATCGTTATTCTCACTGACTTCCTGGTTTGCAGTGTGTTTCATCACGGCCTAATGGGAACTACAGTTCCTATCAGGCTTAGCTATGATGGGTTAAGAGAGCATCTTCACCCAGACATAGGGAGAGCACATTCTGCTTTCCACCATACAAAACTGGATGCTGGTGGAAAGCAAGAAGAGGAGAGACAGGAAATGGCATTTTCAAACCTGGATTACTGTATTTTGGAGGTCAATAGGAAAAACGATGTAAGTGATATTTAAATGCTCTAGCTTACAGCAATCAATTGATCTAATAAAACACGAACCTTTAGTGTTCCTTTGAATTTGTTTTTTTGGTTTGTGGTGCTCAGATGTAGTGTAGTTTTACTTTAAGGCAATTTATGCCATACAATTGTCAACAGGGCTATTTTGAATTCCCTTGATAGTATGTCTCTTCTGCAATTAAGAAAAAAAACTCTTCTTGCTTGCAAATGTAATATATATATACAGTATGGGCCAGATTCAGGTAGATGAGAGTATCTTTCCTC
Organism: Rana kukunoris; assembly: GCA_029574335.1. NCBI lineage: Eukaryota > Metazoa > Chordata > Amphibia > Anura > Ranidae > Rana > Rana kukunoris. The sequence continues at coordinate 478,839,396 of CM056049.1, read as the reverse complement.
TGGAGTAACGCTTCTCATTTACGTTACTCTGAAGACCCTTTCAGCGCAAGTCCTTTAATTCACATAGCAGTTGCGCGTAAACTTGCGCCAGAGTAACGATAATGCGCTGGCGTAACCCGACGCAAGTGGAAGTGGGTGTGATCATATGTAAATGATGGGCGGAGCCCAGCGCAGAGGCTTACGTTCAGCGCATCATCCACGGAGCATGCGCAGTGAGTGCGGCTCCACTCGCCCCCTTGTGCGCATGCTCACAACTTCCATCGGCACCACTTCCTGGGAAACGTCAGCGCAATGCGTTCCGCTGGGCGCTTAAAAGCGCTGGCGGAAACGCCATTCCGGCGCAAAAGTATTTCCGCTTCCCCCCACCCCAGGAAAGATACTTTTGTTTGGTGATGGCTGCTCCCGCTACCCCCAGAGAGAGGAGGAACCTGAATTTTAATGCCCAGGAGGTCTCGCTCATCATTTCGGCAATGGAGACGGATAATGCTTTTCTCCATGGCAAAAAAAGCCGGAAGACCAGCCGGGAGAGGAAGCAGGGCATCCTGGAGTCCATTGCTGCCAGGGTCAATGTCTTGGGGTACTCCACCCGGACTGCTGGGGACATACAAAAAAAAATTAATGATCTGCGGCGCAAGGTGAGGGACAAGGTGGCCTCCATCAGGAGGTATGAGAGGGGCACAGGTGGTGGTCCCCCATGTCCTGTCACCCTGACCGCAGAGGAGGAGGTGGTCGCACGCTGCCTGGAGAGGGAGCAGGTGGAGGGGGTCGCAGGCTATGACTCCATGGAGGAAGGCACAAGGACAGGTAAGTGTTTTATAATCCCCTATTTGTTGTTTTGCATTTGGGGGGGGAGGGTACATGTGCCAAGTGTGTGGGACCACCAACATGTGTCTGCTTTGTGTCATCCACAGATGACGGAGCTGGGCCATCATCTGTCAGCGTGCATTCCACCCCATCCCCCCCACGCCATCGTGTGCCCGAGCCACTGGGTGGTGAAGAGGTTGTGGAGGAGGAGAGTGGCCACACCACACCTGCCGAGGTGGTTGTAGAGGATCCTGCTGTGGCAGAGCAGGACTTTACCTTAGTTTTGTCTGTCTCCTCCCCTTCTCCTGGGCCGTCTGTCGTCCCCTCCCCCATCCTTGGAAGCCCCTCAAGGGCGACTCCTTCCCCCCGAGGACAACCATCTTCTGGCCCCAGGAAGGCGACCCAGAAGAGCAGGGGGGTGTCTGATGGTGTCCAGGACCAGTTGGCGAGGGATCACGCCGGGCAGACGAAACAGATGGGGGCCATAGTTGGGCACTTACAGAAAGTGTCTGACAGCCTGGGCTCCGTTGCCAACCTCAGCAACGCAGTGCAGGATGTAAGCTGCAACTGCGCTGCAGTGGTCACCACTTTGGGGGAGGTGCAGGGGGATATTCGGCACCTTACTGCAGCCGTCCAGGCCAACAGTGCTGCCATCCGGGACCAGGGGAGGCTGAGTCGGCGGGCCCAGCATTATCAGGTCACCCGTCAGCTCCGGATGCAGGCCCAGACGAACTCCTACCTTGGACGGATAGCCAGGGCCATGGAGGGCATGCAGGCCACACCTGCCAGGAGTGGCCCACCTGGGGATCAGCCACCTCCAGATGCCACCCCACCCCCACCCACTCCATCCAGGCAGCTGAGGAGCCAGAGAGGGGCCCCCAGAAGAAGCCCCCGGCATCCCCGATGAGGCCTTTTTTTTTTTCTTGTTTTATATTTTTTGTTTGGACATACTCAGGTCATGAGTTTTTTTTTCCTTTTTCTCAGGTTATGAGATTTTGTTTATTTTATTTATCAGGATATGATATTTTTAATTTCTTTTTGTACTGCACACGGTCAGGAGTGCAGGGGACAGTGTGAATGGTGTGTGAATGTGAGGGGGTGGCACTCCTGAAAGTAAGGGGTGTCACCCTTGGCCGTGGTGGTGAAGTTAACCCCACGGCTGTATGAATGACGTGTGAAAGGTGTATGAATGGACAGTGACATCATTGGGGCCTTGACGCGGCGTTACTGCTCCCAACTCCTACATGCTGGACTTGGGCTAATCCAATGTGATGTGGATGTGGTGTGTGTGATCTAGGGACATCAGTGGTGTGCATGCATGCATTGTCTGTGTAATTAATGTTTTGGTTTAGTGTCCAAAGATGCCTACGGCGAGGACCCTCCTGACAGCTCTTCCATCAGCAGACTGGGTGTCCTCTGGCAGGTGGGGACTGTGTGGGTCGGGGGTCAGGTCATCACGTATGTCAATATGCAGGCCTTTTTTCATAGCAAAGTTATGTAGTATGCAACATGCACCGATGATCTGACACACAAAGGTAGGGGAATACAATAGGGTCCCCCCAGACTTATCCAGGCATCGGAAACGGGACTTTAGGAGCCCAAATGTTTGCTCCACCACTGCACGGGTTTTGATGTGTGCTTCATTGTATTTTCTCTCTCCTCTGGTTTGGGGGTTCCGGAAAGGAGTCATTAGATGGGGTCCCAGTGCATATGCAGAGTCATCTGGAAGGGAAAAGACAGGAGAATGTTAGTCATGCATGTGCGACTTCTGTTGTGCATCACGGGAGGGGATAGTCATGCCTGACTCCCTTGTCACTCACCAACCAGCCAGCTGTCCCCATACATGTTCTGGTTAAATTCTGCTGGGATGGGGCTCTGATTGTATATGAAGCTGTCATGGCTGGACCCGGGGTGTTTGGCACGGATGTGCCATATGAGGCGTTGGGCATCAGCTATCAACTGTACGTTGATGGAATGCCAATGCTTCCGATTGCGGTATATGTGCTCTGTGGCACTGGGGGGCTGAAGGGCCACATGTGTGCAATCAATGGCCCCCACAGTGCGAGGGAATCTGGCAATGTTGTAGAAATCTGTCATTGCCTTCTGCCGCAGCTCCTCAGTGGTGGGTCTGATGAACTGGTTGGACATGCGTCTGAGGATTGCAGGGACAACCTGGTGCACACATCTGCTCACAGAGGATTGTGACATCCCAGCCACCACTCCACTTGTACGCTGGAATGATCCACTTGCAAGGAAATGGAGTGTTGCCAGTACCTTCACCAGTGGCTGCACTGCTTGTGAGCGGTGTGTCTTGCTGGTGATGTCATCCTGCAGGGTTGTGGTTAGTTCAAGTATTGCATCTGGGCTGAATCTGAAGAGGCGATACACCTCCTCATCCCCCATGCCAAAGAGGTTCATACGAGTGCGGTATATCCTCTCACGTGGCCGCCTTCTTGGTTCCAGGGGACCCATCAGTAGTTCTAGGACCACAATTGCCCCTGGCATGTTGGCACACAGAGGTGTTGTCCTTGCAAGTGTTGTTGTTCAGCAAGCTCCTATCGTCGGTAACGCTGCTGTAGCTGCTCTCCTGCTGACCTGTGACCGTCTGGAGTAAAGATAAAGCAGCCTTTTGTAGAAATAACTTTGCGCCGGACGGACCAGATACGCGCGGCGCATGTAGCCAGCGTATGGTGCTAATCCGTTCGCGAATTGGGAAATCTCCCTCATTTGCATATTTGCAGGGGAAATCAATGGGCGCGACTGATGCGCCCAGCGAAAATAAGCGCTGACGATACTCTGGCGTCGGAACGTTCCGCCGGTCGCAAATGACCCGTTATTGGGCGCATCTAGTTTGGTGGGTACGGGCACATAGAAACGACGGCGCATCATCACAGTTACGCGGCGCATATCCAAATACTCCAGCGCAAGTGTTCGTGAATCTGGCCCTATATATATATATATATATATATATATATATATATATATATATATATATATATATGTATGTGTTTATATATATATATATATATATATATATATATAAATGAATTTTTGCCCAAAGCTCTGCTTCAGGATGATCCTCCTCTTTTATTCCCACACCCCAGAAGACCAGAATATCAACAATACAGCAAAGGTAGATTAATGGTTTGGTGGTGCAGGTAGAGAATTGTGTCCCATCTAGTCTAAACAATCTACAAATACCGTACTGGTTACCCCACAATAGGGATAAAACTTTTTTTGCGGAAGGGAGTTTAACAAGACACGTGGCCACTCATTAAAATGAGAAGAAAAGATGTTTAACCCTAAACTACAACAATTCCCTGGCCTGGTCATGTCTGTGAATGTCAGTGTGTTACAATGCCTTATGGGATGTGTAGTTCTACAACAGCTGGAGGGCCTTAGTTTGAGGATCCCTGACGTAGAGGATTGTTTACTATAAGAGCGGTAAGGATGTAGAATTCCCTTCCACAGGCAGTGGTCTCAGCAGGGGGCAGCGATAGTCAGATAAGCACTTGAACGACCACAACATACAGGTGTATACAGTGTAATACTGACATATAATCACACATATACAGTAAGTTGGATTTGTGGACTTGTGTCTTTTTTCAACCTCACCTATTATGTAACTATGTAAACATAAAACTATTTTATGTTGTGGCACAACCTGTGATTCCATTATTGTTGCTATTTGCTCCAGTTAGCCATGACAGGTGCCCTGTATATATTTTCACTTTCCTGATACAATCTATAGATAAGATACAGATAGATTTTCTCTGAAGTTTGGTGATGATAAACATAAAGAAACAATAGTCAAAGCAGCCACAAATAACGGAAGGTTGTAAAGGCTATACAGTTAAAATGATGCTGCTGATTGAAAACGCGGGTTAGTATAGGAGGAAGTGGTTATATGATTAAGGTTTCATTTTTCCTTTCTTATAGTCCTGGTGGTTTTTACCTTTATTTCTGAGAATAACCCTTACACATCTGCAGTCAAACTGACACTAACCTAGCGGTGTGTGCTAGGCCTAAAGTGTTACTAAACTCAGGGCCCTGCATTCACTATATCTAGTTTCCCAGAGTACGCAGAACATGGAAATACAATAGTTTTAGTAAATATAAACTGCTAAATATTTTTCTCATCAGCAGTTCGAGCAATTTGTGGCTTATATCAGTATCTAGCCAAGCACTGGTTAAAGCTTGTAGAAGGAGTTTTCTCACTGTCCTATAAGACTGCAGGACCCCTGACCCTCTGTCTGTACAGTGCTGATTGGCCCTGTGCTGATTACATGCACTCTCCCAAGAAAAAAAATAAAACCTCTCTAGCTCTAAAACACACCAGACTGAGTATGTGCAGCCTGACTCCAGACTCTGTGTTATCAGGAAAGTATCTGGGGACAGTGGAAGAAGGGGAGGATCAGAGAAGCCAGGAATTAACAGCCTTTTTACATGTAGCCAGGAACTGGCTATTATGCCTGCCATTCGGGGACAGTGTACAGTGTTATTATTATTATACAGGATTTATATAGCGCTGACAGTTTGCACAGTGCTTTACAACATTGGTGCAGACAGTACAATTACAATAAAATATAATTCAATACAGGAGGAATCAGAGGGCCCTGCTCGTTTGAGCTTACACTCTAGGAGGGAGGGTCAAGTGATACGGAAGAGTAATAACTGTGGGGGATGAGCTGATGAAGAAAATAAAAGAACAGTTGTTAGGTGAAGGCAGGGTAGGCTTCTCCGAAGAGAAAAGTTTTCAGGGATCGCCTAAAAGTAGATAGATTTGGAAATAGTCTGACAGATTGGGGTAGGGCAGTGGTCGGCAAGACGCGGCTCGCGAGCCACATGCGGCTCTTTACACACTTTAATGCGGCTCTTCTTTGTGCCGGGCGCCCGCTCCCCTCCCTCCTCTCGGGCGGCTGCCCCAAAAGTCAGGACTCTGCAGCTAGCCTCTGTCAGGCGGCCGGCTCCACACAGCTCCAGTCGGGTCATGTGGTATAGGGGGGGCGTGACTTTCTGTGTAGCGCTGCGGCGGCGAGGCAGCATCCTCTCTCTGTCTGCCGCCCTCAGAAGAAGACTGTGCCTCCCAAATCAGCAGCGTGTCATCTGGTAGGTGTAGCAATGGCCTGGCCTGCCTGCCTCTGGGGACTCAATTTCTGTGACAGAAAAAGGAAGGGTTGGGGGGGAATAGAGGGGGGGAGGGGATGAATATGAACTATATGCCTCTGGAACTTGGAAATGAGAGATGTGGGCAGGGCCAGGGAGAGACAAATGAAAGGGGTGACTGATGGCCATCATGGAGGGGGGGGGATGATTATGAATTATGTACTCGAATGAGAGATGTGAACTGTGAACAGGGCAAAAAGAAAGGGGTGACTGATGGCCATCATGGGGGGGGGGGATGTGACATGAGGGGGGAGAAATGTGACATGAGGGGGAAAAATGTGACATGAGGGGGTGAAATGTGACACGAGGGGCAGAAATGTGACACGAGGGAGTGAAATGTGACATGAGGGGGTGAAATGTGACATGAGGGGCAGAAATGTGACACGAGGGAGTGAAATGTGACATGAGGGGCTGAAATGTGACATGAGGGGGTGAAATGTGACATGAGGGGCAGAAATGTGACACGAGGGAGTGAAATGTGACATGAGGGGCTGAAATGTGACATGAGGGGGTGAAATGTGACACGAGGGGCAGAAATGTGACACGAGGGAGTGAAATGTGACATGAGGGGGTGAAATGTGACATGAGGGGCAGAAATGTGACACGAGGGAGTGAAATGTGACATGAGGGGGTGAAATGTGACATGAGGGGCAGAAATGTAACACGAGGGAGTGAAATGTGACATGAGGGGCTGAAATGTGACATGAGGGGGTGAAATGTGACACGAGGGGCAGAAATGTGACACGAGGGAGTGAAATGTGACATGAGGGGCTGAAATGTGACACGAGGGGCAGAAATGTGACATGGAGGGGCAGAAATGTAACATGAGGGGAGAAAAGTGACATGGAGGGGCAGAAATGTGACATGAGGGGAGAAATGTGACATTGTGGGATTGACATAAAAAGGGTTGATGTGAAAAGGGGGTGTGGACATAAAATTGCGGAATATCGTAATCTAGGAGCCAGCAAAATAAGTTAGTGGCCAGGTTCTGAGGTCAATATATAACAGTACCAGTGAGGACTATTTGAGTGTGTTTTCACATACTTTTATATGTACTTTTTTAGCTGTATCTTGATTTTTATTTCATTTTATGTTGTCATTTTTTACTTTTATTCAACTTGACTGCAGAGCCAGTGCAATGTGTGCATGCCTGTTTTATTACTTTTACTTATTGCCTACTGTTTGGGTGTATCCATCAAGGTGGGGAACCCTGCTTAAAATATCCATGATGAGCCCCACTAATTTTATAATACTATTTACACACACATAAGATGCCATATATGCGTCATCCACAGATAAATACCAGTGCGTCATCCACAGATAAATACCAGTGCGTCATCCACAGATCCCCCATAACAGTGCGTCATCCACAGATAAATACCAGTGCGTCATCCACAGATCCCCCATAACAGTGCGTCATCCACAGATAAATACCAGTGCGTCATCCACAGATCCCCCATAACAGTGCGTCATCCACAGATAAATACCAGTGCGTCATCCACAGATCCCCCATAACAGTGCGTCATCCACAGATAAATACCAGTGCGTCATCCACAGATCCCCCATAACAGTGCGTCATCCACAGATAAATACCAGTGCGGCTCTCAAAATAAATTTCAATCGTCGTTTTGGTGAGATTTGGCTCAGTTGAAAAAAAAGGTTGCCCACCACTGGGGTAGGGTATTCCAGAGGATGGGAGAGGCTCAGGAGAATTCCTGGAGGCGAATATGGGAGCAGGTGATGAGGGAGCTAAAGAGCAGGAGGTCTTGGGACGAATGAATAGGACGATTAGGTTGGTATTTTGAGACTAGGCTAGTGATGTAACTGGGGGGAAGAGTTATGTATGGCTTTGTAGCTTATTGTTAGTATTTTGAATTTCATTTGTTAGGGGAGTGACAGATAATGGAGGGATTGTCAGAGAGAGGTAGCAGACGCTGAACGCTATTTAAAGGTAATATATGATTGAGATAGGATATTAACGCCCTGGGTAACCTCTATCACCACTGCGCCAAAAAAAATAAAAAAGTGAAATAAACTACAGCTGCTACTTAGTGAATGAATAATTAAAATGAAAAAAAAAACTTTTTCAAATGAGAAAATTGCAGCGCTAATTAATATACTGTAATAATAAACAATAACATATAAACTCAATAACACCACATGACAAGTGATATAAAGTCCATAAAAAATTGATGAACAAATTCGATGGTTCAGCGGGGATTCCTCCGTTAATCCCCGCTGAGCTGCCGGCTGACAGGGCGGTCCCCACACACTGTGCAGAGACCGCCCTGTCTCTCCTCCGCTCTTCCCCAATGGGGAAATAGGCCTCGGAGAAATACGGCGCCTGCGCAGTCAGCTCCTAGGCCTATTGCGCCGGAAATACCCGAGTCCTAAATCGGCTATTTTCGGAAGCCATGACGGGCTATAGAAGCGCCTTCCACCGCGGGGGAAAGAAATAAAAAATAAAGATTACACAGTAAGTGGGGGATTTAAAATAAAAAAAACAGCATACTGGCGCTGACGCCAGTATGCTTGATCACTTGGGAAAGAGTATATTTAGGGTGAACCTCCTCTTTAATTCAAAATCACAGCAACACTTCATTCATTAAACTCACATGTAAGAAATTAAAAGTCAGCTTCAAACAAATCACAGCAAACATCAGGGTTTAGTTGGCTCTGCAGTGCTAGGCGGTCATGGCAGACCTGAGGTGTGTGCTCAGTTGGTATAGGCTCACCACACTCTAGATTCCCGGGTCCCAGTAACGGCAAGTTGTCTAAACAGCAACGGCGTCTCTAGTCAGTGAAGCTAGTAAAACTGTAGCCACATTCCCGACATGTTTTGCAGTAAATGTTTAGTCATGGGATTGGCTACTGAACTCCCACCCACTTCCTTTATAGATTCCCACTGTCTAACACAAAATTGGTCATCCCGCGCATGCACGCACGTCATGTCCCCATGATCACAAAGCACAACAATCTACTGACCTTAGGAGAGGTTAAAATGCACACACTTCATGACATCAGACCCACATCCATCAAGGTGCCAACCTAATCTACATATAAATAACACAGTAAGACCCGGTTCACACTGGGGCGACTCGTCAGGCAATGGGAGTGTTCTAATAGGAGCGACGCAAGTCGCTCCGACTTAGAAAATGCTCCCTGTACGACTTTGGGGGCGACTCGGGGCGACCTCCATTTACTTCTATACAGAAGTCGTTTGGCAGGTCGCCTCTGAAGTCGTCCTCAGGACGACTTGCAGAGCCGCCCCCGGAGTCGGATCGCCCCAGTGTGAACCGACTCTAAAAGCAGTAGGTAACTAAAATGTATCAATTAAAATGATTTTGAGCGAGTACCCTAAATTAAAATAATATTACTAGTTGCAGACGGCATGATTCATCTCAATCCCAGAAATACATGGTCACTCAATTGAGAGCATATAAATAATATTAAAATGAGAAAGCATTATATAAGGGAGTTATCACAGCACGGTGGTGAGGTGGAAGGTTCACAGAATAAGGAATTTTCTCATCGAATTTGTTCATCAATTTTTTATGGACTTTATATCACTTGTCACGTGGTGTTATTGAGTTTATATGTTGTTTATTTATTATTATATTAATTAGCGCTGCAATTTTCTTACACCTATTAAGGTTACATTTTTTTCATTTTATTGAAAGGTAAGCCAATGAGGAGGGAGTTGCAGTAGTCGAGGCGAGAAAAAAACAGGGTGAAAATCAGGAGCTTTGTGGTTTCATTGGTTAGGAAGGGATGTAGTTTGGAGATGTTGCAGAGGTTGAGGCCTCAAGCTTTGTAAAGGGATTGGATGTGGGGGCGAAAGGAGAGTTCAGAGTGCAGGATAACACCTAGCAGGGCCGCTAATAGAAATCATGGGGCCCCATACAGGCTACCTGACAGGGCCCCCTTCAGCTTCACCCCTGGTCCCGTCCCTGGCCCCTCCCCAGACCCCGTCTTAAAACGAAGAGGCATTCTTCCACATCAGAAATAGAAGAAAATGTCCCTCCCCTGCCACCACCTACAAGCACATTGAAGTTATGGTGATATCACAAAAGAAAATGTAAAAAGTAATCTGGGGGAGGTGGGCATTGGACGGATGATGGCTGGATTATTGTGTTTTATTTTTTTAACATTATTTAGCCATCTGTTCAGGTTGCCTGGGCCCCCCTGGCCTATTAGCGGCCCTGACACCTAGCACCCTGGCATGTGGGGATGGGTGGATTTTTCTGCCATTGCTTTTGACAGAGAAGTCAGGGGCAGAGGCACAATGGAGGAGACAATATTTTGAGCTTGGTTTTGCACAAGTTGCGTTTGAGGAAGTGGTGTGACAGTGATGTGAGGAGACTGATGGGGTGGGTTGAGGGTTGGAGCGATTAGATTTGCTTGTCATCAGTGTAGATTATATTGAAAGCCATGTGAGGCAATCAGCTGATCCAGGGAAGAGGTGTAGATTGAAAATAAGAGATGTCCAAGAACAGAACCTTGGGGGACCCCGACGGAGAAGGGAAGAGGAGAGGAGGAAGTAGAATTGTAAGTGACACTGAAAGTGTCAAGAGATTGGTAGGATGTGATCCACTGAAGAGCACAGTCACGAAGACCGAGGTAGTACATTTTTTTGAGGAGGGGGTGGTCAACCATATCAAAGGCAGTCGAAAGGGTCCAGAAGTAGCAGTAATTTCAGTAAGTAGTTTCTAAATTTTAGAAGAGCAGTTTCTGTGGAGTGTTGAGGGTGAAATCCAGACTGAAGGGGATCAATAAGGTTATTCTTTATAAGATGTTGACTCAGTTGGCTGTAGACCAGGCGTTCAAGAAGTTTAGAGGAAGGGGGGAACAAGGAGATAGGGCATAGATTGTTAAGATTGGTAGGGTCCAAAGATGTCTAAAAGTATGGGGGTGACAAGTGCATATTTTAGAGCATTGGGGAAGATGCCAGAAGAGAGGGAGAGATTGAAGATGTGGTTAAGAAAATGGAGAGTAGAATAGAATAGAGTCAGAGTGTGACCGTAGTATTTGAGAGGGAATAGGGTCCAGGGGACAGGTGGTTATTAATGTGGGGTTGTCTCCCTCTAGCCTTGGACTCCCTGTGTCATTTCCTTTTTAGACAAAACTTAGTGCAGAGCAAAGCATTATGGGATGTGTAGTTCCGAATGCTGAAGTTTGAATTCCAGCAGAACTGGCCTGAACTACCACTACCAGATTGTTGAGAAGAGAGAACAGAATTCTGGGAGAGGATATAAAAACGAGGGTTGCGGCCTAGATCGATCCCTTGGGATGCCGGCTTGAATCTGCCAACAAGAGCTCTGTGTGAGCTGCTGCTGAGTTGTGGCTGCACAGCAGGGAGTCGTACAGCTGCATCCAGAGGAACCTCTGCAGACAGCGTCGCTTCTCACCTACGGCGGCCCGGAGACTTTTCCAGATCCTCCAGCACCGCCTGCATTTCAGATCCGGGTAGGCTGCAGCGTGGTGTGACGGGGTCGGACGCCATTCCCAGAGCCAGAATTCAGAGGAAGTTCCTGAAAGAGTCTTCATCATCGCCTGCATCGCTGCCAGCAGCTTCTGTAACCAGTGTGGTGAGCGGGCATTTGCCCATTTAGATTCGGCTAAGACACTACATATAGACATCCCTTAATAAACCCCTGCTTTCTGGTACTTGTGGTGCCACTGAAAGTTAGTTCACATACTCTTAACGAGCACTGTATGCAGACATTCATATCTTGGTCACATCTGTACCATCAGCAATCTCATTGGATATAATAATATTCCAGCCATATAGGAATAGTGTAAAGTAAAATAAAGATACACCAAAGCAGCCAAATTTGCTATACTCTATCATCAAGGATTAGACTATTTTTAATACTTCTAGGCTAGCTGAAGATTTGTTGGATCCCAAGGAGTAACACCCCTTTTATCTTCTCTTTATTCGCTCAAGTGACTAAAGTTGTTATTGGCACAAAGGGTCTGCTCTCACTTTCTCTGGAACTATATTTAAAAGAGCCACCCAATTCAAACACAGTAGTTGCATAATGTTTGTCATGTTGCTCTGATGTTAATGGTCTGTGGGTTGAGGAAACAGATCGGGAATGAACCTGACATAGTAAATTAAATGTCAGTTCCCTACCCTTCTGCTGACCTGTTCACATAGGTTATTGTGGCGGAAACAGGGACTGGCACAATTTGGGTCATTTTGTATGCTTTGCATTTCTCTTTACTACCAAAGGGTTACCAACTGTATTAATAAATAGTGCTATATTGTTTCCATAAAAATACCTTTGTGATTTACAGTGTTTTGTTTTACACTTTTATGTGTCCCTTTTACCACAGTAAACACATTTCAACTGTTTCACTAGTATTGTGTAAGTTTCTTATTATTGGTGACAGTTGGTAAAATTGACTGAAGCCGCGTAAACACGGCAGAGAACCTCGACGGGCAGAACACATCGTTCCGCCCGTCGAGGTTCTCTGCCGGCCGGCGAAATCGGCGACCCGCCCGTCGGGAATGGCAACCAGCCATTCATCCAGGCGGGCCGTCGAGCAAAAAGAGAGCGTGCTCTCTATTCGCTCGACGGGATTCCCGACGGGCGGGGCAAGCCAGGAGCGTACACACGGCCGAGGTTCTCGCTGGAATGCAGTTCTGAACCCTGGGTGTGAGAGGTGAAAGAGGATTTGCGGAGTCAGGGCAACCAGTGGGGTATAGATTCTATCAGCGGCTCTCACAAAGGAACAGAAACTCCATTCTTCAGTTGTGAAGCCCTGTACTCACGGCTGGGAATCTCGTCAGGAAAAAAACGTTGGTTTTCCTGACAAGATTCCTGGCAAGCTTTCTTGCTCGTCGAGTGCACACACAGGCCATTTAAAAGAACCGCCGTTCTTTTGAATGGCAAGGACGTGGTGACGTCATCGACTACAACGAGCATGCGAAAACAAAAGAACAATCTTCAGGACAGCCGCACTCCGAATAAAAATTGTAAAATCCAAAATAACTTTAGAAAAACAGCACTACATGTCATGTGCACATTCATTAGTTGTTTAATATTCACGTGTTTATAGCTGGTTTTATCACATTCATTCAACACAGATCCTCAATGAGGGACATAAAAGATCCTTCTCTAGGCCAGGACTTCAGGACAGTGCCCTCCTAGGGAGGCGCCAAGGAGCCCAATATAGTGTAGCAAGTCGATTTATTGGAAAGAAAATAGTAAAAACTGTATAATTATGCACTCACATGGGTGAAGCAACGAAAGGCATATCACAATGGGATTAGTCCATATCCGCAGGCAGGTGGCTAGCTCAAATCACTGTAGACTGGGGAGAGAGAGTCGCTGGAGGTGTGGGGAGAAAAGCCACCTCTGGGAGCACTAAACAAAACCATTGGAGAGACGGGAGAAGCCGAAGCCACTGGTGTCCACAGTGGGATTGAGAGAGCCAAATCTTCACTGGTGGAATCTGCCATGCAGGAGGGATTGAACAGCCTGGAAGCGCCACTATGGGAGTGTTGTGTGTGTATAGATAAACAGCTCCAAAGAACACACAACACTCCCACGGTGGTGCTTCCAGACTGTTCAGGCTGTATGAGGACACAGTGATGAGGGAACCTGATGTAAAGGGGCACTGTGTTGGGGACACCTGGTGTACAGTGTATGGGCACTGTGATGGGGAGACTTGATGTACGTATGGACACTGTGATGGGGACACCTGTTGTATGGGGACACTGTGATGGGGTTGCCTGATGTATAGGGACACTGTGATGGAGGAGCCTGATGTATGAGGATACTGTGATGAGGGAACCTGATGTATAGGGACGCTGTGATGGTGTGATGGTAGGAACCTGTGATTTGGGTACCTAATGTATGGGGACACTGTGATGGGGACAATTGGTGTATAGTATATGGGCACTTTGATGGGGACACTTGATGTATATGGGCAATGTGATAGGTGAACTTGATGTATGTACACCTTTTAGGGGCATGGGGACACTGATGTGATTTGACACCTGGTACAATGTGATAGGTGAACTTGATGTATGAGTAATGTATAGGGGCCAGGGGGACACTGTGATGGGGACAATTGGTGTATAGATTAATTTTATTATTGAACAACATCCATGTTCTCAATGAACCCAAAAAACTCATTAATATCAAAGCTGAATATTTTTGGAAGTAGTTTTTAGTTTGTTTTTAGTTTTACTATTTTAGGGGGATATCTGTGTGTGCAGGGACTATTACTTGCATAATTATAGGCAACTTAACAAAAAACAAATATATACCCATTTCAATTATATTTTTACCAGGAAACCAATATAACATCTCAACATTCACAAATATACATTTCTGACATTCAAAAACAAAACAAAAACATCATGACCAATATGCCACCTTTCTTTGCAAGACACTCAAAAGCCTGCCATCCATGGATTCTGTCAGTGTTTTGATTGTTCACCATCAACATTGCGTGCAGCAGCAACCACAGTCCCAGACATGGGTACTGTTTTCCCTCCTTGTAAACCATTTGATGATGGATGTTCTCAATGTATGAACAAGGAGGCCAGGTTTTTCTTCTTTTATACCCTTTCTTGGCACTGTAATGAGGATTGTCCTGCACATGTTTTTCTTGAAGGATGCAGACTTCTTCCTGTATGGGGGCACTGGCAGTGATGGGGCCCATCAAGACTCACTCTCATTTCATCACATAAAACCTGATGCATATGTCTTGGCAGCTTGTGTGTCTTGTTCAGTGGTGGTGTCTTTGCCTTTCTTATATGTCTCTGGTGACCTTGTGCTTTTGGGCACTTGAGCTCTGTGGCCAAACTGGTGAGTAGCTGCACCTGACTTTTCTGTAGGCATAGGCCTTGGTTTTTCCCAGCTTCTTGGACCCGTTGACTATTTTGAATGAAACCTTGATTGTTGATGATCACGCTTCAGACTTTGCAATTTTAAGCCTGCATCCCTCTCAAGATATCCCTATTTTTGACTTTTCTGAGCCTGTCAAGTCCTTCTTTTGACCCATTTTGCCAAAGGAAAGGAAGTTGCCCAATAATTTGCACACCTGATTAGGGTTTATGTCATTAGACCACACCCCTTTATAAATGCAAAAATGCTTATGTAGGCTTTTTTAAGACAACATGCATATATATATATATATATATATATATATATATATATATATATATTATTATTATTATTATTATTATTAAAGGGCCCAGAGGTCTCCAGGGCCCCGGGATGGCAACCTCACTTTTTTATGTATTTTTTTATAAAAGTTTTTTTTTTTAGGGGTCTGGAGGTCCCCATGGGCCCGGAGGCCCCCAGGGCCCCAGACAGCAACCCCCACTGTTTTATTAATTTTTTATAAAAATAATAATATATATATATATATATATATATATATATATATATATATTTATTTATTATTATTAAAGGTCCCAGAGGTCTCCAGGGCCCCCGGATGGCAACCCCTCCCCCCTTTTTTTTTATACAAAAATTTACATTTTCTTTATATTTTTTATAAATGTTTCTTTTTTTATTTATTTTTTATTAAAGGGCCCAGAGGTTTCTTTTTTCTTTTTATTAAAGGGCCCAGAGATCCCCAGGGCCCCGGATGGCTACCCCCCCTTTATATATATATATATATATATATATATATATATAATTTTTCTTTATTTTTTTTTTTTTTTGTAAAGGCCCCCTCTGGTTCTCAATTTGCGGCAGCCCCCCCACTTCTCAATTTCAGGCAGCAGCACCCCCCCCCCCGGTTCTCTGCTCCAGGGGGCCCATGCCTTAAGCTGTGTAAGGGGCCACAAAATTCCTAATGGCGGCCCTGCGCATACCTCCCAACACGAACAGATTCTGCGGGACTTTCCGCTTCTTCCCGCAGTCCTGCGAAAGGGTTAATTTTCCCGCACTGCAATAGGAGGCAGCACGGAAGCAGGAGGAACCGGAGCAGTGCTCAACAACTTTAATGCGCACCCCCCCGCTCAACAACTATGATCCCCCCCCCTCGCTCCAGGGGGCCCCTTCAACACTCAAGCCCAGGGGCTCCCACCACCCTAAGTCCTGCCCTGATAGGGGCACTGTAATGAGGACACCTGATGTATGGGGGCACGGTGATGGGGACACCTGATGCATATGGGCAATGTGATAGGTGAACTTGATGTATGGGTACACCTGATGTATAGGGGCACTGTGATGATGACACCTGATGTATGGGGGCACTGTGATGATGACACCTGATGTATGGGGGCACTGTGATGGAGACACCTGATGCAGGCTGGCCCAAGTGCATTACTTTGACAAGGGGCTTGTGATGCTTTTAAGATGGCACTGAATGGGAATAAATGCTTAGCAGTCCTTCTGCTGCTGCTGAGGAAGAGGACTTGTCATCCTTCCACTGGGGATTTGTACAGGATCTAGCTGCCTGATAGATGTGGGGCCTACTTCATTACAGGTAAGTGATGTGATCTTAGTTTTAGGAGCAAATATATTTTTTGACTAAACTTCAGCTTTAGCCTCTATGGGCCAGATTCAGGAACACTTGCGCTGGAGTATTTCGATATGCGCCGCGTAACTGTGATGATGCGCCGTCGTTTCTATGTGCCCGTACCCACCAAACTAGATGCGCCCAATAACGGGTCATTTGCGACTGGCGGAACGTTCCGACGCCAGAGTATCGTCAGCGCTTAATTTCGTTGGGCGCATCAGTCGCGCCTATTGATTTCCCCTGCAAATATGCAAATGAGGGATTTTTCACAATTCACGAACGGATTAGCACCATACGCTGGCTACATGCGCCGCGCGTATCTCGTCCGTCCGGCGCAAAGTTATTTCTACAAAAGGCTGCTTTATCTTTACTCCAGATGGCCACAGGTCAGCAGGAGAGCAGCTACAGCAGCGTTACCGACGATAAGAGCTAGCTGAGCACCCCCACTTGCAGGACAACACCTCTGTCCATGCTTGTCTGTCAAATTTTACAGCCATGGAGGAAGACATCATAGGTCTCCATAGCCGAGATGACGGCTGACAGCTCCTGGCCATTAAAGTTCAGCTTTCTCCTGTGTGTTTGCGGGGAACGGAGCAGCCATCTCAAAACAAAAGTAACATCACTGCGGGGAGGGGGAGCAGGATATACTTTAGTGCCGAAATGGCGCTTCTACGGGCGCATTTAAACGCCCAACGGAAGGCATTGCGCTGACGTTTCGTGAATGGTGCCGACGGAAGTTGTGAGCATGCGCACAAAGGGGGCGAGTGGAGCCGCACTCACTGCGCATGCTCCGTGGTTGATGCGCTGAACGTAAGCCTCTGCGCTGGGCTCCGCCCATCATTTACATATGATCACACCCACTTCCACTTGCGTCGGGTTACGCCAGCGCATTATCGTTACTCTGGCGCAAGTTTACGCGCAACTGCTATGTGAATTACAGGACTTGCGCTGAAAGGGTCTTCAGAGTAACGTAAATGAGAAGCGTTACTCTGGAGCAAAGATGCTCTCATCTACCTGAATCTGGCCCTATGCAAGCAACCTGAAGCATGAATTGCTTTGTAGAGTGCAACCGTAGACTACCTAGAGATACGCAGATGTCTCCTCATGAGCAACTAGCAAGGACATACCTGCTTACACTCAAACACATTGCCCCAGTTGTGGGACCCGCCATAACTACTGGATAATGGACTACAATATGTGCCACATATACTTTTCATTCTTACATCTAATGTGCAGATATGAACATTAATCAGATATTTTGATAACCCGTATAACAGAAAAAACATTTTTTTTAACTTTATAGCAGTTTGCTTGTCTCCACGGGGTTAAAAAAAAAAAAAAACAGAGGCACATGGAATTATCCAAGTTAATGCTGTATGATGGACTTTATTGGTTTCAATAACTGATCATTTCTCTTTATTCAGCACTTTAGATGATGACGCAGGTGACAGTTTTGAAGCAGGACACCAAACATATTATATTACTGATAGCAGTGAAATGCATTTCAAGAAACTGATTTATGTCTGGGTGGAGGCAAATGAAGAAGATAAAATCTACCGCTCTGCAAATATTACTATACTTTTGAACAAAGCAGGTAAATCATAGCACAAAACAGGTTACTCTGTAAGCATATGATATGGTTTTTACACCAGTTCTCCAGTTCTGTGATAGGTCAGTGTCTAAGCCTCATGGGACTTGTAGTTCCGCAACACCTGGATGGCCACAGGTTGAACACCCCTAAGCTCTGGTCTACTGTATGGCTGTATATGATATAAATATATTGATGTAATTATGCCTTAGCATTATGTTATTTAACCAATTAAGAACATCTACAACCATGTCACAGGCAACTGTCAAACATGTTTTATTTACTGATTCCCTCTGCATAGCCTCTCAAAAATGTGTGAGTCCAAAGAAAACCTTTTCTCTAATACATGTAAATCTGTCTAGTCAGGGCTGGTTCATTGGTTTGGACAAAGTAATGTTTTGGTGCCATTACCACCGATGGAGCTTCTGATGTGTTGGGTCCTCTGTTCCTGTGTCCACAATTCTTCACTCTCTGATACATCAGGCTGGGCTGAGGATATAGTTGCAAATACCTGTATGTATACTGTGTGTGTATATGTATATATATATATATATATATTTATTCTTCTTAAACACTCACTGGCTACCTTATTAGGTACACCTTGCTTGTGATGAATCAGCAAGAAAAGATTATACTGGAATGGTTTGCGAATAAAGATATACTACAGCTGTCAACAGTCAAACAACAGCAAACATTAGTATTTTAGTAATTAACCAATATAATTAACATGCTGAAAACAGTGATTGATTATTAGTCTGCCTCTTTCTTAAACCTGCACTAGGTAGCCTAATTAACGAGGTAACCTATAGGTGATCACCTCAGCAACAGACAGCAATCGGTAGTACACATGTTCTGCTGGCCAGCTCGTTGGGGCTTTGGGTATTGTCCCCTATAAGTCAGACGCGCTTTTTTTCTGGGAAAGTCTGGCTGTGTGTAGCCTCCATCTGACTTTTTTGGTCGGAAGTCCGACTGACCTTAGAGAACTTGTTCTCTATCTTTCTGTCGGACTTCCGACAGACTCACGGCAGACTTTTGCATGGTCAAAAGTCCAACCGTGTGTACGACGCATTAGCTTCTTCCTGCCACCCCCCTTCCCCCCATGGACTAAATACATCATAACCTTTACTTTTCAAAAGATTATGAAATAATTTGGCTTTTTCAGTAAATCCCAGTATGAATTCTGCAATTGTTCATTTGACTCAAAAATTAATGCAGTGACTTTAGAGATGATAGTATTGCAACAGCAGAAATTGAAACATTCTTTCAATAATGTTTTTCCCCATGACTAGTAGGAATTTGAAAGAATTTCAACCAACTTTTCATTATTCCTGAAACTGGAACAATTGATTATATTGGAAATACTTACTGTTGCTGTGGGGGGAGTGCATCTTTCAAATTACCTATTTAATTATTGTACATTGGCCCCAAGCAAGAAAAAAATGTCACCCATTTTTTAAAAGCAGTATACCAAAGTGTACCAAAGTGGCAGTTTGCCTACCATTTTTAGAAGCAAGTGCATGCCCCTTTAAAGGGGTTGTAAAGGTTTGCTTTTTATTTTCTAAATAGGTTCCTTTAAGCTAGTGCGTTGTTGGTTCACTTACCTTTTCGTTCGATTTCCCTTCCAAATGTTTTTTTTGTTCTTAGTTCTCACTTCCTGTTCCTCCTCAGTAAGCTGTTCTGGCTGACACACAGGCCAGAATCTCGTCAGGAAAAAAACGTTGTTTTTCCTGACAAGATTCTTGGTAAGAATCTCTTGCTGCCCGAGTGTACAGACTCTCCTTTCAAAAGAGCCGCGGTTCTCTTGAAAGGCAAGAACGCGGTGACGTCATTGTGTATGATGAGCATGCGCTCATCACATTCAATGCCGTCGCCGTCATCTTCCTGCACCCTAACTATGCCTAGGAAGCTACCGCGCATACGTCAAAGTCATTTCGAGTATGCACGGGTTTCCACGGCGACAGGTAAGTATACAGACGCTCGGGTTTCTTGTCGGGAAACAGGCCGACAAGAATCTCGATTTTCTCGGCAGAGCTTGCCGAGAAAACCGAGCATGTGTACGAGGCTATACCCCCAGCCAGAATGGCTCAGATGATGGGGGCAAGCTTACTTAGGCAAAACCGGAAGTGAGAAATTCAGACAAAGAAAAAAAAAACTTAGAAGGGAAATCGAAGGAAAAGGTAAGTGAACCAACAATGCACTAGCAAACCTATTTAGAAAATGAAAAACAAACCTTTACAACCCCTTTAACTAATTTTTCCTAAACTCCCTGGGTTTCTGGACATGCCCAGGGAAAATAGGTTTCTCTGCTTCTCTCTCTCAGCAGCTCAGATAATCAACACTTAACGAGGCAGAGGTAGCTGGGCTGCCAGGTGGGAGGCCCTTTCCTGTCAGAACCAGCATACGGGCATTCAGGCAGAAGCCAAATAGCAGCTTCTCCAGGAAACCCAACTACTATTGAAAGTCCCTCGTCAATTGTTACCAGATTCTAGCTAGGTTTCTTCTACTGCAACTACTACCCAATACAACGGCGGATCCAGGGGGGGGGGCAACAGGGAAATTGCCCCCCCCGAGGCAATCATGTCACATTGGCTTTAAAAAAAAAAAAATGTTACCATTTTTTTTAAACTGCTTTGCGGTGCCTGCAGCCAGGCCCGGACTGGCCATAGGGCAAACCTAGCAAATTCCTGTGGGCTGCGGCCAGCGGGCCGTATGTCACGTCTCCCCAGGGGTGTACACCACCAACACAGCGCCAAATAGAGAGAGATCAGCTGGGGTATCATAGCCAGCTCTGACACTTCTCCCCTCCCCTTGCTGCCCCCACGGCCAGTTAGAGGAGAGGAGCTGCTTCTACTCCTCCCCCTCCTCTCTTCTTCTCCTCCCGTGTCTGCCCCGCCCACTCTCCCGACGGACACTGTTCTGCTGCCTAAGGGATGTGGGCGGGAAGATTCAAGCCCAGCAATCAGAAAGAAAAGATGGAGTCTGATATCAATCCATCCAGTCAGTCCCTCCTGCCTCTGAGTGAGTACTGAGAGTACTGTACACTGATGTATGGGGTGCCCTTCATTCCCTTCTCTCTCGCTCTCTCTCTCTTTTTTTTTTCGTTTGCACCCCCCACCAGCTGCCACTGTAGATAGATAGATAATAATCTATCTAGCTATCTATCCACAGTGGCGGCTGGTGCTCAAAATTTTTGGTGGGAGCAAATGAAAAAAAAAAACAATTGTAGCCTCACTGTGCCCATCAAACACAGCCACTGGGCCCATCAATTGTCACCACTGTGCAATGCCATCAAACTCAGCCACTGTGCCATCAAACACAGCCACTGTGCCATCAATTGTCACCACTGTGCCATGCCATCAAACACAGCCACTGTGCCATCAATTGTCACCACTGTGCCATGCCATCAAACACAGCCACTTTGCCATGCCATCAAACACAACCACTGTGCCATTAATTGTCACCTCTGTGCCATGCCATCAAACACAGCCACTGTGCCATCAATTGTCACCACTGTGCCATGCCATCAAACGCAGCCACTGTGCCATCAATTGTCACCACTGTGCCATGCCATCAAACACAGCCACTGTGCCATGGCATCAAACACAGCCACTGTGCCATCAAGTGTCACCACTGTGCCATGCCATCAAACGCAGCCACTGTGCCCTTCAATTGTCGCCACTGTGCCAATTGATGCCCCTGTGCCCTTTATTGTTGCCATTGCCCATTTGCCACTGTGCCCATCGTCGCCACTGTGCCCATCGTCGCCACTGTGCCCATCGTCGCCACTGTGCCCATTGTCGCGGCTGAGCCAGAGGGGGCGGCGCTCCAGTGCCCTCTATAGACGCACCGCCACTGTCTATCTATATCTATCTATCTATCTATCTATCCCCTTCTTTATCTATCTATCTATCTATCTTCCCTTCTTTCTTTATCTATATTTCTTTCTTTATCTATCTTCCTTCCTTCCCTTCTTGCTTTCTATCTTTATCTATCTTTTTTGTTTATCTATCTTTCTTGTTTATCTATCTATCTTTCTTGTTTATCTATCTATCTATCTATCTATCTATCTATCTATCTATCTATTTATCTATCTATCTTCCCTTATTGCTTTCTATCTATCTATCAATCTATCTTCCTTCCCTTTTTTCTTTTTATCTTTATTTATCTTTCTTTCTCCCCCCCCCCCGGCTGCTCAGTCTAAAATGCCCAGGCCTATTTTTTGCCCCAGTCCGGGCCTGCCTGCAGTTGCCGCTGCCGAGTCTCTCACTCTCTCTCTCTCATCACCAGGGCTGGTAGGCTGCCTGTCCTGAGGCTGCTTTGAGCTGTAGCTGACTGCAGCGCTCCCCTCTCTCCTGCGTGTATGACATTGGGCATCTCTGGCTGTGTGTGAGAGCTGGATCTGTGTTCGGCTGTGCTGCCTGTGCTAGACCTGCTTGTGTGGTAGTAGATGGAGATGGAACACTGATTGAATCAGTGTTTTGTCTATCACACAAGCCTGTCTAGGGGGGACCTTGCTAGAGCACACTGCCCTGCCGAACACAGACCTACAGCTCCTGTTTGTTCCATGACACCCGTCGGGAGAGGAGATACCTGCTGTGTGCGATCGAGGTAATGCCATGGTGAGTGCCATGCACAGTGTGGCTGCATTAATAGACAAAAGTGGGGCTGCATTAATAGACAAAAGTGGGGCTGCATTTATATACAAAAGTGGGACTGGATTCATAGACAAAAGTGGGACTGGATTCATAGAAAAAAAAGGGGGACTGGATTCATAGACAAAAGTGGGTCTGCATTCATATACAAAGGTGGGACTGCATTCATATACAAAGGTGGGACTGCATTCATATACAAAAGTGGGGCTGCATTGATATACAAAAGTGGGACTGCATTAATATACAAAAGTGGGACTGAATTTTTATACAAAGGTGGGGCTGCGTTCATATGCACAGTGAGGCTGCAATGATGGGCACTGATGAGGCTGCATTGATCTCTTGTACCATGTCTTAAGTCTCTAAACATCCCTTGTACCATGCCTGCAGTCTCTGACTATCCCTTGTACCATGTCTGCAGTCTCTGACCATCCCTTGTACCATGCCTGCAGTCTCTGACCATCCCTTGTACCATGCCTTGCAGTCTCTGACCATCCCTTGTACCACGTCTGCAGTCTCTGACCATCCCTTGTACCACGTCTGCAGTCTCTGACCATCTCCTGTACCACGTCTACAGTCTCTGACCATCTGTTGTACCACGTCTGCAGTCTTTGACCATCTCTTGTACCATGTCTGCAGTCTCTGACCATCTCTTGTACCATGTCTGCAGTCTCTGACCATCTCTTGTACCATGTCTGCAGTCTCTGACCATCTCTTGCACCATGTCTGCATTCTCTGACCATCTATTGCACCATGTCTGCATTCTCTGACCATCTCTTGTACTATACCTGCAGTCTCTGACCATCTCTTGTACCATGTCTGCATTCTCTGACCATCTTTTGTACCATGTCTGCATTCTCTGACCTTCTCTTGTACTATGTCTGCAGTCTCTGACCATCTATTGTACTATGTCTGCAGTCCCTGACAATCGTCTAGAAACTATGGGATAGATTTATGGCATTTATATTTAAATATTTTTTACTAGTAATGGCGGCAATCATTGATTTTTTAGTGGTACTGCAGCATTGCAGCGGACACATCGGACACCTAATTGAGTTCTGTAAGCAACACCTTATTTTCTGGCAGTGCCCCTCCCGAGACTAGACTCTGGATCCGCCCTTGACCCAATATCAGCTAGTGGAAACAGCCCCCTTTCTTTCGTTCATGGTTTGAGCAGCTCCACAGTCTCCAATATTTTTCCCATATGGCTGTCCTGGCCCTCCAGGAATACTTAGAATGAAACATGTCCCTCTCACTGGAACATGATTTTATGGGCAGGTCCCACATGAACACCAACACCTGGTCAATCAAACATTTGCAAGGGCTGTATATATCCTTAAAGTAAGGATATAGCAAGGAGAATAACACTGGAGCTGCTTCATTTAATGGTAAATTCTACCAGCTCAACCCCTACATTGTCCTCATACTGTGATTGCATCTCCAGGAACATCTCCTCCATGTCATTACCTGCGAGCCCTCACAAGCGCAACAAGGGCATATGCCGCTTCTCAAACCAAACACTGCTTTAGAATGAGAAGTGGTTTTACCTTGCCACCTTCAGCAAGACAAGGTTATATGGGAAAACTGTTCAAACTTGCTGGCTGTCCTACACGTGGAGAAGATTACACATGTGCCTTACCTGGCCCATGGCTTCAACTTGTTTGTTCAGCAATTTCAATGCAAGTAATCAGGATTGCACGACCTGGTACACTAGACCAGGAGGGTTTACAAATGTCTTTACTGCTCCTACCTCGCCACACCTCACACAGTGGAATGCAGTGACTTGAATTTACTGCCACCAACACATATTTGACATCCCGCATGCTGCAATTCTATGTTGAGTAGCCAGGAGCTGGCTAATATTTCCTGCTTTATCAGGGCGCCCTTTGCAGCCTCTGTTGTAGTGAGGCTGTTCTCCTCTAGTACTCAGTTTAAACTCTATGTCATCACATCCTGCCAGCAGAGTGAATAATTTCAGGGAGTGGAGCAAAGCATCTTGGGACATGTAGTCTGAAGATCCAGGGCTTGCATCCACGTTGCACTGTTTTGGACTACAAGTACTAGCCAGCTGTGGAAGAGAGAGCAGAATGCTGGGAAAGGTAATAAAAAACCTGTGGGGGCAGGATCGCTCTCATTGGCCTGTGCTACAGTGCGAATGAGAGTCATCGCATGTGCTTACAGCAGCATCTAATGCCAGCCACCTCTGGTCATCCAGCGGCTGCCTGGAAGCCGCTCTTGTCACATCTACACTAGATCCTGCTGGGCTGTAACTCAGCCACAACACAAAGTCGAGCTTCAGCCCTTGAGCAAGGCTCTGCAGAGGCCTGCTGTGGAGTAATCGCACCACTTCTCATCATGAAAGATTGCTGGGATGGGTGAGCAGGCACCTGCCCATTTTTCTCTATGACAAAGAAACACTGCATGCAGACACTGTAGTTGTTTCTCTGAGTAATCTGTAGGAGAACTTTGTGCTACCCTTACTTTCAGCTGAGCAGCCACAGTTTCAACCCTTCCCACCCATACACTGCAAGCCTACTCTATCTCATCCTGCTTGTCAAACCGCTTCAAGTGCATCATTAAAGAGCTAGCTGAAGACACAAGACATCTGTTCTTTTTGAGAGACTACAACACATCCCCCCAAAAGGGATAAGTGCCATTGGTGCCATGAAGGTCCAAGCTTACACTCGGGTCTCTACTCACTGAAAGAGTGAGTTTTAAGACTTAAGGGTCATATTGTTTAAACTGAATTGAATACTGTATCCATATGTTTCTTGAGACTATGGTGTTGGGATATAGAGGGGAGTGGTCTGACATAAACAGGGTCATTCTCCTACCCTTCTTCTGCCTGTGCCTGTGTGTAGCTCCCCCTTGCCTTTAGCGCGGGTATTGCGCTAAGAAAAAAAGAAGTTAGTTGGATTGGGAGATTTACTTTGCTCCCGGTCACGATTTGTTAGGTTTGTGACCCATATCATTCCGGAAAGATCCACTGGCTCGCACTGCATTCTGGGTATGTGAGTCCGTCCCTGGCCGGCAGTGGGAGCCAGAGGGATTTCTGGCGAATGGATTCTTTCTCAGTAGCCAATGGGAGAGGGTTTTCTCTCGCGGGGAGGGGATATATCTGAGAGTCAGGCCATGTGTCTGGGTCTTTTTACATCGCCTGCGGGGGGTCCCGGAGTCGGGGTGCGGCACCCACCTTTAGGGTGTGTGCGCCCAGGGGGCCCCACCGGCGTGGTCTGCCTGGCCAAGTGTCCGGGACCTATAGAGTCTCAGTCGGAGACGAGTCTGGAGGGACCCCAGTGAGTGGCTGGGTTTCCGATGCCGCCAAGAGAATCAGGCACCTTGGCCATACACAG
Source organism: Rana kukunoris (assembly GCA_029574335.1). NCBI lineage: Eukaryota > Metazoa > Chordata > Amphibia > Anura > Ranidae > Rana > Rana kukunoris. Next base: position 478,813,345 of record CM056049.1, on the reverse strand, counting down.
GTGCGCGCCGATGTCGCTCGATATGGGACACTGAGAAAACAGAACGGGGAGGCTCTACTTTATTCAGACAACTGCGAATCGTTCAAGTTACACCAGCCTGTGGCAGAGGCCTAAAGCCAGGTCAACGAAGGAGACCTGTTTTACTCCCTGTCTGTGTCTTAATGGCGACGCAAGCAAATCTGTACGCTTGGTAGCTGAGTTATGCTGTGCTCTAATCTATGCCTGACATATTGAGTCTCTTTTCCTCATCAACCTGTCTCACTTTCATTATGTTGATGTTCGGCTATGTTGGCCTGGAATTAAAATTACAGAGAAAACCCTTTATTTGCCTGTCTGGACATTCCATTTGTTACTGAAAACTTCTGGTGCACCTCTAGAGAGAAGAAGTGCAACTTAATCTGCCGATCCCATCATCAAACCAGCGGCTCCTTCAGGGGTAAGCGCTTCAAGTGTAAAAAAAATGGAGCACAAAAACACCACCTCACATTCCCTACACCCTGTTTCCCCATTTTTCCGAAATACAAATTGAGCTACAGCCATTAGATTTTGGTAGGTACATTTTTCATCTTGTACACTTAGCTTAAGATGTAGTAATTTTTGGATTTAAATTTTTGTAGTTTTCACATCTGTTCAAGTCATTAAAAGTACAGGTTTCTAGTGAAATCTAGTTTTCAGAGCTCACAATTTGTATACGATACATACAGTACAGTATATTAACATTGCAGATAGAGTATAACGTTTTTTCACCTTATTTCCTGTATGTTTAGTAAATTAGGAGTAGGAATTTAAGTAATAATCTTTTTGAACATAAAGGCATGATGAATATTAAGCAAACAAATTAAAACAGAATAATAACATTAAAAATGTTCCCCTCTATTTATTAGTAAAGCTGGACCCACCAGACTTGAAAAGTGTATCAATGAAAAAACATGGTAAATCTGTGACTGTTCACTGGACAAGAACTGATCGATTTTCAGATTCTATGGAAACCATAAGAGAAATACAGTACAAACGTAATGAACATTCATTTGTTATGGATCTGGTAAGATCTCAGCGGATTTATTCTAATCACATGGCATAGAGGCATGGGGATTAAATAGTCTTCCACTTCTTTGTTTCTGTATTATGACTATTATATAGTGATGGCATAAGTGTGCGCAGCCTATGGCATTAGGGTGAGCACCTACAAAGCTCATACACAGTATAGATATATATATATATATTTATTCTATATATGGCAGTAGAGCAGTGGACAGTGTCAGTAGTTAATTTTTTATTATAACTTTTTCACTAGTTTATTATTTTTTACAATATTTTTTTACAAATTCTTTATTTTTATTTTTTTACAATTTTCTTAGAAGCCCCTTTGGGGGGCTTTGGTGACATATCAGGGGTTTAAACAGACCCCTGATGTCTCACTTTTGAGATAGAGAAAGGGACTGAGAACAGAGATTCTTCAGTCCCTTCCTCTGCAGCCAAGCAGCAGGAGGAATCTGTACAGTGTGATTAGGGTGTGCCCAGGCAATTTTAAGATTAATCTTATGTCTTTATACAGAAGTCGTGAATCATTTTTTTGTTCAATACAGGCCTTGTTGTGTTTTTACTGCTATCCGGGGCTCTGTTTCTCCTCACTTACTGTCATAGTGACAATGGTTTTAAAAAACAGAAATTGAGAAAAGAGACACAAACTGGAAAAAACTAAAAAACTAACAGGGGTTCTGACCTTCTGTACTCTTGTGGAAAAAAAAAAGCATGTCTTTTTTCATTCTGTGTTATTGTTGGAGATTTTCTCTTACTTCCTGTCTGGTGAAACCATTTTTACTGGGACAGTGAAAGTTGTAAGTAAGGGAGTGAAGTTTCCCTAATGGTTTCCCAGACAGCAGTAAAAACATAAATGTTTTCTAAACCTGTAAGTGGGGTGCAGCGTGGATGGCGACAATAATTCACTTGTATTGAAATGATACATCAACAATTCACAACAAACCTGGTGGGACAGCTACCCAGTCGGGTACGCTCACAGTTTCCAATAATGTGAAGAAGTGGATTCCACCGAACTGACAGCGTCTCTTGAGAGGGGACATAATACAGACGGGCAATCCTGTGCCCAATCAGGAAGGGATCTAGAAGAAATGTGACCCTAAAAGCTTTCCCTCCTCATCAGGAACCTTTACCTAATGCTATTACTGTCCCTCACAGACGGGGTACTGGTCCCGACTCTACCAACTTGCCAAAAAGCGAGGTAAACCTGGGAGCCAGGGCCTTAAAAAGTCTCTTCCAAACTCAAGATGGTCACCAGGGGAATGGCGCCAACTGTGCTCTGACCCACTCTACACACATGGAGGAAACAAGCCTGAGATGCTGCAGCAGCGTCTGTCACTGCTTGCTCTCTGGCTCCTGTCACAGAGGATTTGTGCGATTCGATCCTCAGTCACACAGAGATCCTGCTTCCGTAGCTGAGAGTGGTTGGGGGGGGGGTCGGGCTGCTACTTCTTCTCTTGGGGTGGGGGGGTGGGGGTCAGGCTGCTTCTTCTTCTCTAGGGGTGGGGGTTGGGATGGGGGGGTTGAAGCGCTGAGTTCATCCATTCCAGCTCAGGAGAAATGAAAATCTCCCATGCATGTGAGAGATGTGCTTTAGACTCTGAGGTGAGGACTTTAAATTTAAGGATGGGGGGGACTGTGCAGACTGAGGATGGGGAGGGACTTTACGGACTGGAGATGGGGAGGGACTGTGCAGACTGAGGATGGGGAGGGACTGTGCAGACTGAGTAAAAAATGGGGAGTAAAAAATTACATTGAAGGGGTTGTAAAGGAAAAAAATGTTTTCCCTAAATAGCTTCCTTAACCTTAGTGCAGTCCTCCTTCACTTACCTCATCCTTCCATTTTACTTTTAAATGTCCTTATTTCTTCTGAGAAATCCTCACTTCCTGTTCTTCTGTCTGTAACTCAATACTGTAATGCGAGGCTTTCTTCCTGGTGTGAAGAAAGCCTCTTGAGGGGGGAGGGGGCGAGCAGGAGTGTCAGGACGCCCACTAACACACACCTCCTTTCTCTATCTGCAAAGTAGAGAGTGTCCTGAATTGCCTGCTCGGCCCCTCCCCCCTCAAGAGGATATTATAATATTATAATATAAATTAAGTCACAATTGTATACACTCTTTAATTTTCTTTTTATTTGCTTTATTTTTCCCCACAAAAGTGGAGTCACCCCTTAAGGTTCTCAAACACTCACCAGGTCCCTTACAACACGATCAACACCCCAGCCTCAATTAAAACCATGCCTACTCCTTGCCACAGGGCACTAAGCATGCTGCTTTTAATTTAAAATCAACCAATGGGTTCAACTTATGATCTTGCACATGGGCCCACTGATTTCAAAACGCCCCTGGGTGTGCTGTGTGGAAGATGTGTGTCAATCTCAGGACTAAATAGACAAATACAAATCCTTAGGTGGGTAAAACAGATCCTATATATATATATTTAATTTGTGTATTTAACTGTTTAAATTCACTGTGCATCTCAGTGACACGGTGATGGGGTAGTGTGAGAAATGGAAAGGCAGAGGCATCTATTGATAGAACGTCTGGGAATAAGGAGCCCTGAGTGTGCCATATTGCCAAATAGAATACAATATTACTATATGGGATAATGTTTCTCCATAATGGTCTCTGCCTACTGGATACCTATTAGGGAAGAGATACATTATACTAGGCGTAAGGGATACATTAAGGTTACTATACCCGTAGTTGGTTAAAAGTAGGGTGCGTACCTTTATACCCCTGGCTGGGACACTGCTTATGCCCCAATGTGCCCTCCATATCTACCTTTGGGGGGTTTGGACCACTACTCCTACTACTCCCATTGTCTTCATATGAGATCACTCATTACTGTATTTTTATTAGAGTAAATTTTAATGCATATGACACACGAAACTGGTCGATCAGTGAGTAACTCTTTTAGCTGGACATCACCATCCCTCAATTAGCCACCTCTTGATACCTGACAACTAGGAATTGTGGTTGTCCGTAGTATTCTGTATGTACTGTAACCACTTGGGGGCTCCTAACCCCTAATCTGTGGATTTTTTTGATACCAGTTAAATATTTGGCTTTTTAATAACATAAACATGGTACTTTGTATACACAATTCTCGTTTTTTTTCCCCCTTATCAATTTTCAATTACATATATATCTTTCTATAAACTTATTTTGAGTGTGGTGCCATTGAAGTCCTAAATCTCCACCCTTTATATATTTTGCAAGGGTAAGTTATATTTTTACTTTGCTTGCAGCAGAAGAAACTCAATCAGGTTTATACACCCTGAACGCAATGGCTTTTTATTGGTTGTTTTGGCTGCAACATCTGATTCTTTTTCAGAAGTAATAGGCTTGAATTGAATAGTGGAAGTTGGAGCCATAACACATCTAAAGCCCTCAACTTCGTACAAATTGGTCAGGGACACAAAAGTGGCATAGTATCGTTTTGAGCTTCCTTTTTTGCATTACCATACTGCACTATAAAAGTGTAATACAATGGTAAAAAGAGTGCACAAAAAAACTTTAAAAGCACAACCCCACAATCACCTGACCCCATAGCATCCGTCCCTAAGATTTTTTTTAAACATACCAGATATAGACATCAGGTAGGTGTTTGGTATGTTAGCCAGAGCTCTGCAATGTGGGTCTTTTTTACAAATTTTGCTGCCAACAGTGCCTTGTGGTCTTCAGCCTCTACCTCCAGTGTATCAGCCGTGGTAAAAGTGTCAGCCATGGTGCTTGGTGGGAGCAACACCTCATGAGACAAGTTGGCAGCAAAAGACACATCAAAAGAGCATAGCAGCCACTTTAAAGCGGAGTTCCACCCAGGAAAACAACAATTGCTCATCTTGCTTAAAAAAATTAAATAAAAAAAACGTGAAAAAAAAAAAATACTCACCCGAAATACCTGTTGCTATGCGGAAGTCCGTAATCTGCCTCTTCCACTCCGCAGTGCCTTTTCTTCTTGTCCTTCTGCTTGTGAATGGGGCGCGCTGCTTTCTGGGAACTGTGTGTGTTCTCAGAGAGCAGCCGCCCATTCACAAGCCAGCGTGAGACTCACGCAGGCGCAGTAGGAAATGGGCAGTGAAGCCGTACGGCTTCACTGCCTGTTTCCCATAGTGTGAATGGCGGCGCAGGACCTGGATCGATCGTGGGACCGGCATCGGGGGGGCCATCAGCGCGGGCAAGTAGGACAAGGTAAGTGTCCCTATTTAAAGTCAGCAGCTACACTGTTGACTTTAAAAAAAAAAATTGCGGCTGGAACACCCCTTTAAGTGTGCTGCGAATGGGCCATTTTCCTATACTGCACTACAATTTTTTTATGTTTTAATTTTTATACCATTTACAGAAGATTAGCATTTGTATCTTTTTAAATCTAGTAGTTCTTAATTTTGTTTCCCTTGTAAGGCTGTTCTTACCCTGTTTAAGCCACTATCAGCCCCGAAAAGATTTTCCCCCTTAATGACCGGCCATTTTTTGCGATACGCCATTGCATCGCTTTAACGGACAACTGCACGGCCGTGCGACGCTGTACCCAAGCAAATTTGACGTCCTTTTTTTCTCACAAATAGAGCTTACTTTTGGTGGTGTTTGATCACCTCTGCAGTTTTTATTTTTTGCGCTATAAACAAAAAAAGACAGACAACTTTTTTTTTTTACTTTTTGCCTGTAATACAAAAGATATCCAAAAAGATAATATCATTTTTTTTATTCATACTGGATACTTCTGTTGGCCTTATGACAACACCTCTCTTATTTCAAGGAAGGACGTTTCTGGTAGTCCAAGTGGGCTACTGAAGAGATCGCCAAAGCTGCTACATATTGTAGTATTAGATCACCCCACCTTAGGCTTGGCACTTAAGGGCCCTGCTGGCACAGTGCTCTATGTATTGACTAGGGCTTTGAAGGACATTACGTGCTCTTGTACTCAAACCAAGAGTCAATATGTGGAATTCCAGTCTAAAGCAAACTAATCTTGAAATTACGCTGTGGAAATGTGGAAGAGATAGCCCATCTGTCACACACCTCTCCCAGCCCAAGTAGTTAGCAGGTAAAAGCAGCCTCCGCTCGATTCACCCAGGCCAAAACTAGCACCTATGCTAACTACCCTGTGGAAGAAAGATCTATAACCCTACCTATTTGTGATCTCCCCTATGTCAGCTGGCGCCAGCTACAGGAGGTGAGTAGAGAGTGCTCAACAATGGCTGGAAATGCCTGGGTCGCAAAGTCAACCATAGGCTTACTATGGCCTCATCCATTGTTGGACACAGTGAGCTGATCACGTGACTGAATTGGAGTGGCCTGAAAATAGGTAAATATACAGATATAAATATACAGATCTTTCCTACTCAGGGTAGTTAGTATAGGTGTTAGAAGGTGGGTGGGACGGGAGTAGTTTTAAGATTAGTTCACTTTTTTCCCAGAATTCCACTTTTATTGAGAGTTTTTCATTTGTTTTTAAAGTATTAATCTACCAATTCAACGTTGTTCTTATGTAACAATGAAAACACCACCTCCAAAATTGTGCTGTAGGCATTTTAACCTCCCTGGCGGTATGATTCTGTCTGGAATTACGTATGCAAAAGCGGTACAATTATTTTGCATGAAAATTTGTCATTTTATTTCTGTAGGCTCAGTGTAAATCTGTCCAAACCAGAGTCTAGTACGACATCCCGGGTATGATAAACTGTTTGAAACACAAAATTATAAAATTATAATATAATAAATATCACTATACCAAGTTACCCATTATAACAAATGATAATGTAATTATAATAAAAATTATTCAATAATGTAATCAAATCAAAATCACTGAAATTTGCTCAGTAGGGATGCAGAATTGTCGCTGTCATTACTTTTATTTTTTTATGACAGATTATAATTCGCTGTTTTCTAGCTGCTCTAAAATCACTTTTGACATAAAGGGACACTTTTGAGGTTGCTATGGCCCCCAACAATCTACAGTTTGCAGGCATTCAAAACATTTTTTTTTATGTGCTATATAAAAGTACTTTATGTAGGGCACTGGGCAGACCACTAGGGACAAGGGTGTGTGTGTATGGAGGCTTTTTACATAGCCAGCCCCCTACTGTAATCTATAAGATTACAATATACTGTATGTAATGTGTTTGTTTACATTTTTGAATTTGCCGCCGGTCTCCGCCACCATGCGTTGTAACGTCGCAGGGAACGGAGATCGGCGGCCCGGGCACTGGGGGGGGGTGTCGGCAACAATCGATCATGGAGGACGCCAGGAACTCACTCACACAGCGCGGATGTGCTCTAATCGCTGGATCCAGGGACAAGGTAAGTACAGTACCCTGCCTGGAAATCAAGGTAAGACAGCACAGTTGCTGCAAACTGGCTGCACATCCATGCCTAGAGCGTGACTCGGGTTACCGATTTTTGCATTGAAAATCCATCCCGAGTCACGCTCGGTTTACCGCTAAGGGGGTTAAGTAGCTCTTGATTGTATATGTATGATTTATGTATGCAAAGAAAACATTGAAATGTGTCTTTTATTTTCTCGAAACTAGGTTCAAATAAATAAATAAAGTGTAATAAAGTCCAATCTGAAACCAGCAATGGTAGGACGCTAAAGGCAAAGGGCAAAAACTGTTTCCATAGAGATAATTGAAAATGATCACACCAAGTTGCCCATTTGCAAAGGTAAAATTGTTATGAATGTTAGAATGTTGTGTCTCCTCCAACAGGGATGACGCAAGGTCAAACAAGGTTTGTTGCTTTCATCAGATAGTTCACGAAAAGGAATCCTGCTGAGGATCTGTAGAGCATCCAGGTTCCAAGTGAAGATGAAGAACTACGTCCAAAACTTTGCATCAAAACATCTTGGGTAATTCCACATATAGAGGAAACAGCTCGCTCCAAGGAATGGCACTTCTTGTATAAATGGCGCTCAAAGGAAACAGAGAACAGACATAGTGCAATATTGCCAAATGAAAAGTAAATTTATTTAGTAAAAAAACTGCTTACATCAAGTAAGGATAAAAACTGCAGTGGGAGTAGTGACACACAGGCCTCCTCAGCGTACTTCTGTTAAAACACCACCGAAACTGAAGTCACAAGGCTCCACCCGACGTGTTGCGTCATTGGTCATGTGACTTCCTCAGGAATGAATACCTGCCTGGAGTTTGCATGGTCTCCCTGTGTCTGCGTGGGTTTCCGCCGGGTACTCCGGTTTCCTCCCACTCTCCAAAGACATTATAGTAGGTTAATTGGATGGATTCTGTTTAAATTGTATGTATGAATGTGAGCTAAGGACCTTAGATTGTAAGTTTCTTAATAACAGGGACTGATGTGGATGTACAATATATACAGTATTTTGAGGGGACAGCACATTTACACTGTTATACCAGCTGTACACTCACTACTTTACATTGTAGCAAAGTGTAATTTCTTCAGTGTTGTCACATGAAAAGACAGAATAAAATATGAGGTGTGTACTCTCTATTGTGAGATACTGTGTATACAATATATATACTTACCTGAATTCTTGAGAATACATCCCTGCCTTTGGCTGGAGCATATTTCTGTAAATATTTACCCTTTTAGATCACTTTTTTAGTGTGTGTGTGTGTGTGGGGGGTGAAGGGGTGATGACTCTTAGCTGCATAAGAGCTGGGGAGGTGAAGAAACAGTAAACTGAGCTGCCCAAATGAAAGGCTGTGCAGGGAAGGCCTGTCAGCACAAGTCTGATCATTGGAGGAGGGCAGGCTGAGTTCCCAGCATAGGTAAAGCTAAAGAACTGACTGTGGTGTGTCCCCCTGCTTAGTGTGGTCAGTTTTTAATTGGAAAGCAGAGGGACTGGCAGGAATATAGGGGATTTCACACAAAGGAAGCAATACAATGAGAACAGAACACTTTTTCATAGGAGTATATGCTACAACAAGCACATATCAGGAATATGAAATGTTGGGGTAACAAACATTTAACATTTTCTAGGAGTATTTGTATTGGCTGAAGTTCTCCTTTAAATTTCATGTTTTTTAAAGCGTTAACCTATGACAAGTAAAAAACATTTAATTATTAGAGAATGGAGGAGTACCCTCTCTAGTCTCTGGTACTTTACATTTTGGCATGTAAAATATTCTAGTCTGATTCCTATCAACTTTAAAATATTTTTTTTATTTAGTTATTTAAAAGGGACTTTTAGTGTTTCATTAACATTACAGCACATAAATCTCCTACACCTGGAAGGTATGAAGAAGAAGATCTGGAAAATTATTCTCTTGATTGAGGATATGATATGTGAGTTTTAAGGGTAAATATTAAGGTAATGCCTCGTACACACGACCGGTTTTCATGACGAGAAAACTGCCATTATTTATATTGGTCGTGAAAAACGGTCGTGTGTATGCTCCCTAGCAGTTTTCTTGTCGAAAAACTGGCTGCAAAAAAATTGAAACCAGCTCTCTTTTTTCTCGTCGCGTTTCCCGTCATTTTTTTTTCTCGTCGCGATGAACGGTTGTGTGTATGCTTTTCCGAGAGGAAAAAAAACGCTCATGCTCAGAATCAAGTATGTACCTAGCTCAAAAGCAGCCCAAAGGGTGGCGCCTTTTGAAAGGAACTTACCCTTTATAGTCCCGTCGGGAAGTCAGTGGGCCATCACAACGGCACCCTGAATACAGAACTACTGAGGGAGGGGGGGGTGATGCGTTTTGTGTATCTGCCAGCATAAAAAGGCCTGGTAAAAACACATTGCACCCAAAATGTTGCACAACCTAACCCTATCAGTGCAGAAAACCCTTGTTAACCACTTAAAACCCGGACACATATGCTGCTAAATAACCCAAGGTGTTTTTACAATTCGGCGCTGCGTCGCTTTAACAGACAATTGCGCGGTCGTGCGACGTGGCTCCCAAACAAAATTTGCGTCCTTTTCTTCCCACAAATAGAGCTTTCTTTCGGTGGTATTTGATCGCCTCTGCGATTTTTATTTTTTGCGCTATAAACTAAAATAGAGCGACAATTTTGAAAAAAATCACTATTTTTTTACTTTTTGTTATAAAAAAAATCAAATAAACTAAATTTTAGTAAAACATTTAGGCCAAAATTAATTCAGCCACATGTCTTTAGTAAAAAAAAAAAATCGCAATAAAAAAAATAGCTACCTAACGGGAACAGCGACACTAATACAGCGATCAGAAAAATGATCGCTTAGTGATGCTGGCAATAGGGAGTGAAAGGGTTAACTAGGGCAGTGATCAGGGGTTAAAACTTTATTAGGGGGGGTGGGGGGGCTATCCTGGACCTAACACTAACTGATTTTACACTGCCTGTCACACTGACACTAAATGCAGTGATTAGATCACTGCATTCAGTGACACTGTGACTGGGGGGGGGGGCGATCACAAGGGGTTAATGTGCCTATGTGAGTGTGTGTCAGTGTTGTGTTGGTGCACACTTACTGTGGATGTCTTCTCTCATCAGCAGCGGTGGGAAACACCGCTGCGATGAGAGGTGACATCATTTCCTCCTTCCTGTGTAAACACAGGAGGAGGAACTGAAACGAAGGGGGAGTGCTCCCATTGGCTGGGAGCGATCGCGGGGGGGGGCGGAAAACACGGACATCCGCCCGCTCGTCGGCGATCGCTCCCAGAGCCAGGGGGACCCCCGCACGCCGCGGAGGGGGTCCCGATGGGACCCCCGAACCGCACGAAGGCGGGGACGTAAATTTACGCCCTTGTGCCTGTACGAGCCATGTTGTGGCCGTAAATGTGCGTGCGGGGGTCCTTAAGTGGTTAAATAATAAAGATAAAAGTAAAAATAAATAAATGCCAGTACAAGGGGTGGTCAGCTTGAATAAACCCACGGCACTACCTGCCTGAAGCTTGTATGTTCTCTCTGTGCCTGCAAGGGTTTCCACACACCATCCAAGGACATGCTGGTACGTTAATTGGCTCCTGTCCTGTCTAGTATGTGTATGTATGGATGTGAGTTAGGGACCTTAGATTGTCACTATAGGTTTTTAGCGCGGTAATTTTCCTTTTTTCCTTTTTTCCTTAGATTGTAAGGGCAGGGCAGGGCAGGGACTGATGTGAATACACTATATTACCAAAAGTATTGGGACACCTGCCTTTACACGCACATGAAATTAAATGGCATCCTAGTCTTAGTCCATAGTTTTCAATATTCAGTTGACCCACCCTTTGCAGCTATAACAACTTCAACTCTTCTAGGAAAACTGCCCACAAAGTTTAGGAGTGTGTCTATGGGAATGTTTGACCATTCTTTCAGAAGCGTATTTGTGAGGTCAAGCATTGACGTGGACGAGAAAGCCTGGCTCGCAGTTTCCACTTTAATTCATCCCAAAGGTGTTCTATCGGGCTGAGGTCAGGACAATGCGCAGGCCTGTCAAATTCCTCCACCCTAAATTCCCTCATCCATATCTTTATGAACTTTGCTTTCTGCACTGGTGCGTTGGAACAGGAAAATATATATATATATATATATATATATATATATATATATATATATATATATATAGGGCCAGATTCACAGAGCGATTACGCCGGCGTTACAGGAGATTTGCGCGGCGTAAGTCTAAATTTGCGCATGCGTTTCGATGCGCCGCATCCCCAAAACGAGATACGCAAGAAATCACATTTTTTTGGTCCGGCGTAATTCCGATAGACAGGCGCATCCGTCCGCGCAAAACTGCGCTAGACACACCATTGATTTGCTATTCAAATATGCTAATGAGGGAGTTACGGGGATCCACAAAAGAACGTTGTTGCAGCGCAGGCTACGCGCTGTGCGCAACAGCTGCACGGCCTGTCTAAAATTAGACCATATAAAAGGTGGTATAAAATTAGACAATCCGTCTACATGTCAGAGAAAGCAACACTGTTAGTGAGGAGCTGAGCAGTCACACGTGTTGCACAACAATCTGTATGCCAACATGCCAGGGACATCCTTGCTCATAGTTATACTACTGATTTTAGAGGCGCAAAGAAGGAGGAGGGCACGGAGGAGGGCACGGAGGAGGGCACGGGAGAGGATATACCGCACCCGCATAGACCTCTTTGGCATGAGTGATTCTGAGGTGTATTGCATCTTCAGATTCACCCCTCATGCCATCCTGGAATTAACCACAACCTTGCAGGAGGACATCACCAGCCCAACACACCGCTCACATGCAGTGCAGCCACTGGTCAAGGTCATGGCAACACTCCATTTCCTTGCCAGTGGCTCTTTTCAAAGAACAAGTGGAGTGGTGGCTGGGATGTCACAATCCTCCATGAGCAGATGTGTGCACCAGGTTGTCCCTGCAAGTCCTCAGACGCATGGCCAACCAAATCATCAAACCAACCACTGAGGACCTGCGGCTGAAGGCAATGACAGATTTCTACAGAATTGCCAGATTCCCACGCACCGTGGGGGCCATTGATTGCACACATGTGGCACTCCAGCCCCCCCATGAGACAGAGCACATATACCGCAATCGGAAGCATTGGCATTCCATCAACGTACAGGTGATAGTCGATGCCCAAGGCCTCATATGGCACGTCCGTGCCAAACACCCCGGATCCAGCCATGACAGCTACATATACAATCAGAGCCCCATCCCAATGGAATTCGAACAGAACGTGTATGGGGACACCTGGCTGGTTGGTGAGTGACATGGGTGGCAGGCATGACTGTCCCCCCCATGATGCACACATCACAAGGGGCACATGCATGACTAACATCCTCCTGTCTTTTCCCTTACAGGTGACTCTGCATATGCACTGGGACCCCATCTCATGACTCCTATCCGGAACCCCCAAACCCCAGGAGAGGAAAGATACAATGAAGCCCACGCCCAAAAACGTGCAGTGGTGGAGCGCACCTTTAGCCTCCTGAAGTCACGTTTCCGATGCCTGGATAAGTCTGGGGGTACCCTGTTGTATTCCCCAAACTTTGTGTGCCAGATCATCGGTGCATATTGCCTGCTGCACAACTTCGCAGTAAGAAAGGGCCTGCAGATTGACATACGTGATGACCTGACCCCTGAACCAGACAATCCCCCCCTAACCGAGGCTATCCCGTCTTCTGAGGGAAGAGCAGCCAGGAGACAGCTCACATTAGGCATCTTTGCACGTTAAACACACACATTAATCATGGCACAATGAGAATGCATGCATGCACACCACTGTGGTCCCTAGCACAGACACATCCCATCCATATCAAATTGGATTAGCACAAGCCCATCATGCTGGACTTGTGAGCAGCAACGCCACGCCACGGCTCCAATTAGGTCACTGTACATTCATACACCATTCACACGGACCTGGGGATCACTTCTCCCTGGTCCTGGGGAACCCTACTCCACCAAAACTGAGGGTGACATCCCTTTTCCGGCAGGAATATCACCCCCACATTCCAAAAACATTCACAACACAAAAAAAAAAGTCCAGCCAAATTTTTTTTATTCCAGGAAACAAAAAAACAAAAAACAAAAAACCTGAAAAAAAAGGGGGAAAACAAATTAATGCCACTGGCGTGAGCCATGCCTGGAGCGCCCACGGCCACGGCTCCTCAGGGGAGACTCATGGGGAGGGAGGGTAATCTGGGGAAGGAGGAGCAGCCCCTGGTCTCTGCCCACCTGGCGGCCTGCCCTCCAAGGCCACGGCAATTCTGTTCAGGCCAGCACCTAGTGTTGCCGTGTTGGCCTGGATAGCCTGGATGAGGGCCCTCACATCCTGGCCAATGTCTGCTGTTGTAGTCTGCAGTACGTTTATGCAGTTTGTAAGAGCCCGGGAGTGGCAATCCAGGTCCCCAAGCGTATCCTTTATGGAGGACAGGCTCTCCTCCATCCGCCCCAAAGTCTGGCTGACCTGTCCCAGATGGCGGGTCTGAAGGGCCTGGTCCCTTCTCAGATTGGTGGGCAGAACCTCGGCCACCCCCCTGGTCTTCTGGGACGACTTCCTGCCTCCAGCTGAGGCTTGTGGCCTGGGAGAAGGGGAGGCCCTTGGGAGAGGAGCCCTGTTGGGGGAGGAGTGGGAGGGGGGGCTAGCCCTTATGGAGGGCTGGCTGCTGCCAGCCAGAGAGGAAGACTCCTCCAAAAACAGCAATCCACTGGCTGGCATGACATCCTCCTCCTCCTCCTCAAACTCCTCCTCCTCAACCCCCTCCTCCTCAACCTCCTCCGAGGACTCCGGCCTTGTCGGGGGGTCCTCATCAGGCTGTTGTCCTGGGGATGGTGCGGTCAGCCCAGATGGCCCAGCACCCTCCTTCACATCTGTGGATGACACAAAACATTCACAGGTTGGAGGATCCACACACTTGCCACATATTCCCTTTCACCCCCCCCCCTCCACATGCTACACACCTGATAGGGCAAAAAAACCTTACCTGGCATCACCCTCATGACTGGAGTTAGCCAGGCAGGCCCTCCACCTGTTGTCTATGAAAGGTGTGGGCCACCGCACGCTCCTCCGCTGTCAGCCTAACAGGGCATGGTGGGCCCCCTCCAGTGCCCCTGGCATGGGCTGCCATTTTGGCCAGCTTCTTTCTGAACAGACACCGAAGGTCATTGATTTTCTTTTCATCCCCGCTGTGTCCGGGTCTCCCCCCCGCTGAATTCACCTGTCAGATGTGGCAAAATCCACGCCTCCTGGCCGGGGTGGTGTTGGCACTCTCCGGGCCGTGGAGGAAACGCCCATATTGGGTTGCGGGCAATTATTTGTTTCTCCCCAAAGTAAAATACTTTCCCTTCAGTCATACCATACAAAAACCTCTCCAAACATCAGCAAAAATACTCACAAAAACAAGCAGGAAAAATCAAGCAACAAAACAAACAAATAAAAATCTATCAACCAAAAAGTCTCACAAGCAGTCACCAAAAAAACTTTCAAATATCTTCTACAAAACCTAGATCAAACAGTCAACAAATATCACAAAGACAAATCACAACGCAACAAACAACAGAACAAAAGCACCTTGCTGTATAGGAAGGGATCAAAGGGATGACTTTTGCAAAGGAGTGCGTTTGTGTCTTCATTTAGCTGTCTGAGTAGTTCACAAAGTTGCCCGGGCCCTCCATTTCCTGTTGCGCCGTTCTCGAGTTGTGAGCATGCGAAAGGTGTGGTCTGCTTCATGCGCCATGGTGCTGACCATGGTCTGCTTCATGCACGCATGCGCGAGCCGGCCGGCCGGCCCTTCATTTGCATGGGGTCACGGCTCATTTCAATGTAACACGCCCACGTCCTTCCCAATTTGAATTACTCCACCTTACGCCTCTGAAATTACGTTGCACAGGCGCTAATTTCTGCGCAAATCAATTGAGAATACGTGATTGCGCCGCTACATTGCGGCAGTCTAACGTAAAGGAGGTGGGCTACGCCAGTCAAAAAATGCGCCGATGTACGTGAATCTGGCCCATAGTGCGCTGTCTCAGTAAGTGTCAATGAGTCAATGCCCAAAATGATCAAAATATAGTGCATAAAATCAGATAAGGATATAAATGAATGCACTAATAGAATTGTATATATATAATAACTTTGCATAAAACATTAAAAAAAAATAATCAAAGAAAATATCACAATTTATGAAACAATGTGCTAGATACCAATAAGGTAAAATCTAGTGTACAAATATTGTAAATTCCAAATGATGACTGATATATTCAAAGAAAACCGTCCTGAAAAAACTTGAATATTGCAATTCCAATGGTGCTTAGTTCATAGCCTTAAAAGTGCTGCATGCCTCACCACTGTTCCCTAGTAAAAGAATGTCTCCTTACTAGATCCAAATGGGTCAAAGGCATGTGTGCTGTTCACAGATAAAAAGATATTAATCTTTGATATTGATCTGGATTGCCATGTTGCTGCCCATATATAACTCCAAACTGTCTCTGGCTTTGGGATATAGGGATGAAAGAAGGAATAATAGTGCATTATTGCTAAAACATGCTGTTTATTTTAAAAAGAGATACACTTACAAACATCATAGAGATAAAAGCAGAGGTGCTTGTGGATTCCTGGGTGGACGAATTCTTACTCCTCCACTCTTTACCCTGTTTTCTTTCTTTCCCTTTTCTTTAAAGGCTTTTCCTATCTCTTTACTCTGGTGCAATTTCAGTTCTCTAGTCGAATTTAAGGTTTCTGTCTAGGTTTTTATATGTGACAAGTTAAAGGATATGATGCAAATTTTAATACATTCCTTTTTTGATGATCTCATGATAGATGTAAAAGCCTATTGTTTGGGGCCATTGTGGCTCCTATATTTGGTATAGTTAATTTTGCACTATTTTAGTTATCACCTACCCAGGTGGTAGGGTAGGCAGGTGTAGTCCTGCTTGGCCCCTCCACCAAGCCTGCAATCTTGGTCTGATGCAAGACCCATCTATAATTTGGCCTTTTTTTAAAACATGGCCAAACATATATTACTACATGGGACACTTTATAGTTTATCATCTTGGTGTAGTTTCTCATACAACCTTATGGACTTTCCATGGGATCTTGGCTGAACACCCCTTCCTTCATTTATGTTATTGTCGCCACTTTCTTATATATTGACTATGATGACAGTTACCATTTTGTACTTAATTTAGCTACTTTATAATGTTTTTGTTATTACCTGAAATCTTAATAAAAAAGATTGCTACAGAAAAAAAAAAAATTTGTTCATCAGTTTCTAAAAATTACCGTTTTTGGTTTTATATTTTTATGATTTTTATTTTTATTTTTTATAATTGAGCAATTTGATTGTGTTGTCTAAGATAAAACATAAACAAAAGACATTTTTGTGAGAGGAATAAACAAAATGTAGCTTCAAATACAGTTGAGTTAAAAATCAGTTATAACATCTGTTGTTAGCATTATGCCCCGTACACACGATCACTTTTTGTGATGAAAAAAAATGTCATTTTCCTTCATGAAAAAACCAATAGACATGTTTCAAACTGGAATCATTTCGTTAAAAAATGAAGTTTTTTCGTACACACCATCATTCGTTGGAAAATGATGAACAAAATGACGGCACTCTAAAGGGGAAGTTCTATTTGCCTTGAGGCTGCTTTTAGCTCCCGAAAATCGTTACTTGATTAGTAAAAGACGATTCCTGCTTTTTTGTCTGTTACAGCGTGATGAATGTGCTTTACGTCCGAAATTATACAATGGTAGTTTTACCTCCCGTCTCCTAACTTGCTTCTGTCGAACGGCAAAAGAATATTGCGACGGTTTAAAACGTCATTTTTTACGTCGTTCGAATATTCCGCCTACACACGAATTCTAATGTTTTATGACTAGTACATAATGTCAAATGACTATTTTTCAAAAAATGACATAAATCTAAATTCGAGCATGTTCTATTATTTATAAATGTCGAATTTTTCCCTATAATGGTCAAATTTTTCAGAAGACATAATCTCTCTAATGACATTTTGCCCACACGAAAACCATCATTTTAAATAAAGCATTTTTAAAAATGTCGGATTTTCGGTTTTCAATTCATAAAAAGCTTTGTTATCGTGTAAAACGTAACGAAAAAAACAGATTTTCGAACGAAAATGCATTCTAACGAAAACAAATGCACATGTCTGAAAACCAGATATATAAATGGGCAGATTTACAGATGTACTTGGACAATCATAATTTACCATTTTGTTTTGTTTTGTTTGTAATTGATTCAACTAACCTTTTTAATTCAATGTGAAAGATGATTTGTCAGAGCGATGTTTACTTACAACAGAAAATTATCTTTCTACAGAAAGTTGCACAATTGATCTTGATGGCGACAAAGAGCACTACATTCAAATCCGCCAGAAGTATAAAGAAAGTGTTTGGAGTGAATGGAGTCACTCAGTATTTATCCCTGCAGGTAAACTTGATTAAAAAGGTATAACCTTTTTTGTATATATGCTGTATGTTATAAATCTGTTATGTCCAACAAAATACAAAGTTTTAATGTTAATCGATTTATATGAAACATTGCATAGTAATCATTTTTATTTTTAACTGCAACCAACAAAAGGTATAAGCAGCACCATGCTAGCTTTCTGTTTGCTAAGTAAAGCCTGCATTGTTCACAGAACTAAATAGCTAGCTTGTATTCTGAACACACGTGAATGATCTAAAGGAGGGACATACATCCCTTCTCTCATGCCCTGTTCATACAGCTCATTATAGGCTTAAATCGATATTAAACCGCATTTGTTTTATTTATTTAGATGTTTTTTGCTTTGTTTTCATCTGGTGATCTGGCCAGCAACACACCTCCTATATTACAGTGCCTCCACTCTAGAAGAATGAGTACAGGGGGCACCTTTGGACAGCAGCATTGTCAATCTGCAGGGAAGGGAGTTTTAGATGTACTAGCACATTTCGATACACTAACAAATTGAAACCAAACTCCAGTTAACACTTTATAAGTAGTTACAACAACAGTTTTTTCCTTTTGGGCACAGGGTGTGCCTAGGCACACCCTTATCACCCTGTGATAATGAATTGTCAGCTCTGGCAATTCAGAGAGGATTCATTCATAAAAAATAAAAAAAAGCGTGGGGGTCCCCTCAAATTCAAATTCCAGGCCCTTCAGGTCTGGTATGGATATTAAGGGGAACCCCTCCATCAATTTTAAAAAAAAATGATGTGGGGTTCCCACCAAATATCCATTCCAGACCCTTCAGGTCTGGTGTGGATTTTAAGGGGAACTCCACCCAAAAAAAAAAGGCGTGGAGTTCCCCCAAAAATCCACACCAGACCCCTTATCTGAGCATGTTACCCTGGCCGGACGCAGAAAAGAGGGCGGACAGAGTGCGGCCCCCCTCTCCTGAACCGCACCAGGCCACATGCCCTCTATGAATTGCCAGAGCCAACAATTCATTATAGCCGCAAAGCCTGTTTTTAATGCCTTTTTTTTTTCCAGAAATTACACTTTGTGCAGGGACAGTTCTAAGTACAGGAAACATGAGCTTTTTCACATACTGACTTTACACCCCCCCTAGGTACGAAATTTTAAGTAATATTACACTTTTATTGTTTCACTTTTAGCATTATTAAATTCACTGCTCCTGAAAAAAACGATGTTTTTAAAACTTTTTTTTGCATTGATACATGTCTCCTGGGACAGGACCCAGGTCCCCAAACACTTTTTAGGACAATAACTTGCATATTAGCCTTTAAAATTAGCACTTTAGATTTCAAACGTTCGAGTCTTTAACAGGGTTCTAAAGTTCACACAAACATTTGGTGTGTTCTCAAGTTCTGGTGCGAACCGAACAGGGGGGTGTTCGGCTCATCCCTATTCAGCAATAATCAGCTATTTCAAAGTGTGAACTTATATACAAAACTGATACAATGTTGCAGAGACAGAACAGTGTTTTATACCTTAGGTCATGGTTCTTCAAACTACGGCCCTCCAGTTGTTCAGGAACTACAATTCCCATCATGCCTAGTCATGTCTGTGAATGTCAGTGTGTTACAATGCCTCATGGGATGTGTAGTTCTACAACAGCTGGAGGGCCGTAGTTTGAGGATCCCTGCCTTAGGTGATCTTTTCCGTGTTTATGAAGGGTTTCAGTTCCTAAACTTGTTAAACAATGAAATTCCTACTCTGCAACGGGGAGGTTGATTTACTAAAGGCATATATACTGTGCACTGCATGTGTACTTTAAGTGCATTTTTCTAGCAC
Source organism: Rana kukunoris (assembly GCA_029574335.1). Lineage (NCBI taxonomy): Eukaryota > Metazoa > Chordata > Amphibia > Anura > Ranidae > Rana > Rana kukunoris. Next base: position 478,793,675 of record CM056049.1, on the reverse strand, counting down.
TGATGGGAAGTTCTAAAGCGAGGAGAAGCTCTGCTGGTTTCTACCATCTATCTAGCATTTTTCCCTTGCTTGTTATTGAGTATTCTTTACAGAGTGAAATTTTACGTCATTTACTAAGCTGTGGAGCGAGCGTAGAGCGTATTTGCAGTGCATGGTATACTTGCCTTTAGTAAATCAACCCCATTGTACAAGTTCTGTTTAACAGTTTACATTACATCAGCTGAAGTCCATGGTGAGCGCAGCAATGCTCTTTTACACCAATACTTAGCTCCATCTAGTGGCCAAATTTGGTATTTTCCATTTAAAAATAATTATTTATAATAATATTAATTTTTATTATTATTATTATTATTATTATAATAATTCTTTGAAACAGCACAAGATATAGTAATTCTATTTAATTTTCTAGCAATTTTTGCACAGAAATGAATGTACATGCACCTTAAAGTGGTTGTAAACCCTTACAGACCACTTTTCACTACAGGTAAGCCTATAATAAGGCTTACCTGTAGCTACCGTGGATATCCCCTGATCAGCATGTCACATCATTGGCACATGCGCACTGAAGCAACGGCTCTATCGTGCCATTGCTTCAGCTGATGCGCCGTTACCGGCGGTTACCGGCGGCTCCCGCACGCATTTGCGCGAGTGACGTCATCACAACTCTGGCCAATTACAGCACCGAAGCCTGCGATACCCGGAAATAACTCTGGGAGACATGTCGCTGGGAAAATGCCAGGACCCCTGCGTGGGCTTCGATCTAAGGTGAGTATTTCATAATGAGCTAGTAGGCTATGCCTACTAGCTCATAATGCCTTTTGTCTTGCAGTTTTATTTTATTTATTTCTAGGGTTTACAACCACTTTAACTTGTCAATAGCAATGCAAATTATTTATAAACCTACCCCTTAGTTTACAGTGTAAAAGTCTTGCCCATATTATTTAATTTAACCTGATTGGTAGGCAGTAACACCCACCAAAAGCAACTCAACCGCATGGTTTTACCATTTGAATTTTGGGGGTGGTCAAACCCCCTAGTTAGGTTGGGTTTTTACCACCCCTGACCCAAGTGCACCCTTTTTAGCTGCAGTGGCCAGGGGTCAGGGCTGGACTTACCATTAGGCTTGACTGGGCTCAAGCCCATAGGCCCCAGACCCAGTTGTTGCGCCCCCCTGTTTATGGCAATCGTGGCAAACCCCTTCCCGCAATTTTGTGGCAATCCCCCCTCCGCTCAACATCTTCTCCAGGGGGCCCCTTAACTGCAGCTGTGTAAGGGGCCCCAAAATTACTGAAGGCGGCCCTGGAAAGAGGTAAAAAGTCAGTCTGGCGGCTGTCCCCCCTGCTCAACAAGTATGATCAGTCTGCGCACTGCCCCCCCCTCAACAACTTTGATGGGTCAGTCGGCGGATCCAGCCCCCCTCCCCCTCAACAACTATGTATGATTGGTCTGCGGAAACAACCCACCCCCCGGCTTCTCTGCTCCAGGGGGCCCCTTTGATTATTAAGCCCAGGGGCCCCCACCACCCTAAGTCCTGCCCTGCCAGGGGTGTTCATGTGTCCCAGCTGCAGCAGGAATTGTATGCCCTGTCATGGTTGGTAGGGGTAGCACCTGCTTCTCACTTTGCATTTATGTCTGTTGCAGCTGCTATTTTTGACCAAAGTAGGCTTAGTACTGTCTACCAAAAACTCCGCTTCTCTCCCCCCCTCCCCAGCCGCGTCTTCATTCTAACTGTGGGCACCCAGCCGTGACAGCCTTCGGCTTCACGGCCGGGCACCCACTGCGCATGCGCAAGCGGCACTGCGCATGCGCACGCGGCGCGGCCCGCCACTGATTGGACAAGCGATCGTCTAGGACCTGTCAGTGTCCTAGGCGGTCACCTACAGGGAGGGGCTGCTGTAGGCGATTAAGCTTAATCGCCTAACCAGCCCCTCAGCAGAAGGAGGAAGTGGGACAGGAAGTCCCACTCCTCCTAAAATCCCCACTTCCCCCCCCAAAAAAAATGACATGCCAAATGTGGCATGTAAAGGGTGTGGAGTGGATTAAGCAGAAGTTCCATTTTTGGGTGGAACTCCGCTTTAATAACTTATAGTTTTGAGTGCCGTTCTTATCTACTATCTTAAAATGTAATTCCACAATGCTATCACTTTGCCTGGAATCCATACTGGTTTCATAACACCACAAACAGACATTAGGAATCTCCCAAAACAGCATGTTAAAGGATTTGTGTAATTTTCATGTCACCCCTAAAATATACATGATAAGGCTTCTCCCCCTACTGTATCTGTGTTTTTTTTTTCATTTTTGCCTTTTGATTGGCAAAGGTCCACCAGATCAGTGCCCAGATTCCGAGGCCATTTATTTGGCAATAGCTTGCCCAATCCCCAAAAAGGATCAAATTGTCCACCAAAATTTGCCTTCCGCTGATTTCATATGTTGCCTTATGATAATTTTTTGTTAGATCTTCAGACAGAATCAAATTTTGGCCAATTTTCTCATTACTAACCAGCAGCAAGCTCACACGCAATCTAACTATGCAACAAACAATGTGTTAGACCGGTTTAATGCTCCTGTTACTGTTTTGCAGATATTGATTACAATCCACATGCAAGTTACAAAGCAGGGAAATTAAAAAATAATGGAACTCGAACCCTGACATTGGATTGGAAGGTACATTTTTCAATGCCAGTTAATATGCAGCAATAAAATATATGCTTTAAAAGTCACAAACTTACAACTGTATTTTGAAGCTTTTAAAATATATATTAAACGTTTGCTTTGCATGTACATGTTGGCGCAGTGGATTATGTTGACAGTGGTCCAATGGATTATATTCTTGATTTGCAGTTGAGGAGTGAGAGTAAGTACTTATTGTAGTTACATAGTTAGTCAGGTGGAAAAGAAGACATAAGTCCATCTAGTTCAAACATAAAAATAAATAAAATAAAAAATATTGTACAATCTCATATACAGGCGGTCCCCGGGTTACAAACAAGACAGGGGGCAAGATTCACAAAATAATTACGCCGGTGTATCTACAGATACACCGGCGTAATTCGAATTTCCCGCCGGCGTATCATTGTTTTCTATCCAGAAAACATGATACGCCGGATTTGCGCTAAGATCCGACTGGCGTAACTCACTTACACCGTCGGATCTTAAATGTAATCTTAGGCCGGCCGCTAGGTGGCGTTTACGTCGATTTCTCATTTGTCTATGCAAATGAGCCTGATACGCCAATTCCCGAATGATTTTCCGCCACCTCCTCGTCGTTTACGTCGTTTCCGTAAGCGTAAACTTACCCCTGCTATATGAGGGGTAAGTTTACGTAGGTCCGTCGTATGCCATGTTCAGTATGGCGTCGGGACAGCGTCGTCTTTTTCCGCTGTTTACGTCGTTTTACTAAGTCGTTCGCGAATAGGGCTTTACGTTAATGATGCTCACGTTGGCTTCATTGATGTTTTCCGACGTGAGCTGGAGCATGCACACTGGGCTATTTTTACGGCCGGCGCATGCACAGTTCAAACGGCGCTGGGGCGCACTTAATTTAAATACAAGCCGCCCCCTTTGAATTACACGGCCTTACGCCGGCCAATTTACTGAATTTGCTACAGCAGGGGAAAAAAATCCTTCCTGATCCCCCAAGAGGGGGATTTTCCCTGGATCAACTGTACCTATAAATGTTAGTAGTAATATGATTTACTGATATGAGAAGAAGAACTTGCAAAATTTCCAAAAATATGACATGAACAATGAGGATCACATTCAGTCGATCAGAGACATTTTTGTATCCATGTCTTTGCATTTGCCACCAGCATTTTATAATTAAAGTAACACTCCTTGTACAGTTTTATTACACAAATATAACAGATTATGACTACCGTATTTATCGGTGTATAACAAGCACAGGCGTATAACATGCACCCTAACTTTAAAAGGGAAGTTTCAGGAAAAAAAACTTCCACAGCCCCCTGTGTATAACACGCAGGCATAATTTACCCTCTATTTTCAGGGTAAAAAAGTGAGTGTTATACGCCAATAAATACAGTAATTAAAATCTATCCTAAAGTTATTAGTGGATGCTGGTGAAATGAATCACCTACTGGCTTCTCATACTTTGGAGATTACGGAGGAACTATGTCCTTAGTAAGTGGTTCTGCCTCATTTCATACAAAAACTCTGTAAAGCCAAATAAAGGTGACTCAGCACTCCTAGCATGGTTTCCATAACCTTAAATAAGAAGTAACACCCCTTCATAATGGAAGGTAGGTGTTGGAGTCTCACTGACAAAATGAAATATCAAGTTGAGCTGAAATTACTTTTTAAATGCCAGTTCCTTGTTGATTGAAAGGCTGGAAATAGCAACATCACAAACATCACATTAGGAGAGAGGAAATGAATATTGTAATACAAAAGTTCAAGTTTTCTTTAATGATTGTTATTCTTTTATATTCACAGCTTGGCAGAGAAAACCAGAGAGATATAAATTATGATATTACCCTCACCTTACTTTCATGCCCAGATGCCAAATTACATACCCGTACAAAAGATAATTGGTTTAATGCAAGCATATCAGGTGCATCCTACAATGCAACTATTGTAGCCTTTAATCAAGCTGAAAATACACCTCCATGGTCTTTATTGATTGATGAAGATGAGGATGAAGATGAAAGTAAGTACAGTATAATAGTGTTTGTATTTTTGACTTATTATTTTATATAAAAGAAAATTTGCCCCTTTCACCTTTTAACCCAGTCCATTTTAATACACTTCCTAAAATGCAAATTATCAACTTAAACAAGTACTAAATAAATAAACCCAAAACAGAATAACAATATGTAGTCTCAGTATTTATTTGTTGCACAATATTTGTGCAATTTTTTATGAAATATGTATTCCCAGCAAAAAACACACAATGACATTATCAGGAATTAACGTACATGCGCCTGATTTTAGTGTTGCCTAGGGCGGCACAAAACCAAAATACACCAGTGCCAGCAGGCACTTGCAATGCATTTTACTGACAGCGATACGTACTGAGCCGTTTAATGAGGGTGCTAAAGGGTGGATGGTCCCCCTGGTCTCGCCAAACACAATATAATGTTCAAAATATCGAATTAATTTTATAGACGGGACAGTGTTGAGTTCATGAATACTAACTAAACCCATATGGTTGTGAAACCATAAGGCCGCGTACACGATCGAATTCATCTGCTGGAAACGGTCCGTCAGACCGTTTCAGCAGACAAATTTGATCGTGTGTACGGGCGGACAGACGGGTTTTTCCAGCAGACAAATTTTAAAGCATGCTTTAAAATCTGTCTGCTGGGAACCCGTCAGTCCGACATGTCTGCTGGTTAGTACACTAACCAGCAGACATATCTGCCCGCACATGCGTCGAATGGATTTGACGCAAGCGCGGAAGTGTTTTACTTCCTGGTGACGGTGACTGCCTGCGGGGATTTTGGTTTGATCGTGTGTACATGATCAAAACAATCTATCCCAGCAGACAAATCCGATCAAAACGGTCTGTCAGACCGATTTGATCGGATTTATTTAATGGTGTGTACGCGGCCTAAGAAAATCAAAACCTTAAATTGCAGTTACTTAAATGATTGTAAAAATCATTTCAGTTAATCACTTCACAGTGGGCACTAAAAATGTTTATGTACAGTACATATATGTAATGTATGATGTATTATTTTGTTTTTATAATACATTTTTGATTTTAGCCCCCTATGTTATTGTATTGAGGTAGTTGCAGGTACTGTTTGGGGGGACCACAGTGATCTGTTAAGACCCCCTGATGTCTCATATGGCTCTAGCCCAAACATATCAGGAGTCCCCTATTTGCAGCTCAGCAAGCAGCTGCTATGATACTGAACCTATGAACCTGGAAGTGCTCAGATCTGAGCCCCTTATAATTCATTAATCAAACAGGAGTTTACCAATCCCCCTCACCCCCCCCCCCCCCAAGTTTTGCTGGGTTTCCAGAGCAGACAGGTAGACTCTGAGACCACAGAGGGAAGGGGGAGGCTATTGTCGGCATTTAGTAAAATTTGTAAAATTTGAAAACATGTTCATGACTGCTATTGCAGCAGGCAAGGGTGTATCTACAACAAGGCAAGCAAGTTGTTTTCCTTGGGCGGCATTTTTTAGGGAGGCAGCGCCGCCCCCCCCCCCCAGGCAGAAGGGCAGAGGCGGCTCTTTAACCACTTCCCTTCCTTTAGGGGGTTATACCAGGATGATATGGAGTTGCTGTTTTTAGACCCGGTGGTTGGCTTTCTTATAATAGCATTTGGAGTGGCTTACTAGCTGCTCAATGGCTATTACAAGCAGTGGAAGGGACACACTCCCCACCACCCCACCGCCCAATGGCTCTCTCGGGCTCTACTGTCACACTGGGAGACCTGAGTGACCAGCCAACAGCCAAGCAAAGCCAGGATCAGCCAAACAAAGCCAGGATGACATCACTTTGGGTTTACTCGGAAACCATCAGCGCCAGTTTTTAAAAATTGAAAGCATTCAAAAACACAGGTCTTGGTGTTTTGAATGCTTTTAAGCGCAGAGGAGGGATTTGGCTGTCTTATAGACCTCATATCTTCCTATAAAGAGTACCTGTCATGTGCCTATTACTGTCACAAAGGATGTTTACGTTCCTTGTGACGGTAATAAAAGTGTTTAAAAAACAAAAGAAATTAAAGCAACCGTGTGAATTTAAATAAAAAAAAATGTATGATTTAAAAAAAAGGTAAGTTCTCAGTCACAAAGGCAAACACACGTGTTGGTCCCCTAAACAGCGATCGTCTCACATATTTGAAGTATCACTGCGAATGTCAGATCATGAGCAGTGGTTGTATATGTGGCACTTGAATGAATCATGTCTCAGGGTCTGATGAGGAAGGTGCAGCTCCAAATCAGACCCCGAGACCAGAATGGTGGTATACCATGGCTAGGGTGGGACAAATTTAGATGAGTGGGGGCGCGCCAGATTTTAGTCTTGCCTAGGGCAGGACAAAACCAAAATACACCACTGGCAGCAGGCACTTGCAATGCATGTTACTGCCCCTCTATAAAAGTTATAGTGGTGGCAGCAAAAGCAATTTGTTTAGCAGACACATGTTTTATAGCAAAACATGCATTCTTCATTAGTTAAAGAGAATCTGTGACGAGGCAAAATACCTTTGTATTTGTACTTGGCAATTCTCTTTCTCAAGGTATCTACTGTTTTCAGGCCAGTAAATCTGAACCAATTTTACCACAGCTTCACTGCCCTGGAACTTAGAATTGAATTCCAGAGTCAGAGAATTTTCCTTTATGACAAATGCGACTTAATTTTACAGCATTACAATTCACATTTTAGGATCCGATTTTGAAAATGTCGCACTATCAGAAAGACAACTGATTCTAAGTTGGGAAAAGAAAAGAAAAAAGTCTGCACACTATTGCACTGAGTGGCAAACTTCTGCAGGGAAAGAAATCTTCAGCAATATTACAAGAAATTATAAGAGTAATCATATAAACATATCAACAGGTAAGTCATATTCACATGTAACTTTCCCCCTTCTCAGTTATCAAAAACAATAGTACTTGTTAGAAAAAAACACCACTAAGTACTCTCTGTATCTAAAAGGATGTGCGTCTATGAATCTGTTTCTAAAAATGTAATCTGAAAGATTAAACAGCCCATGATGTATGAAGTAACCCCCTGGGAACAGAGCTCTATAGTTTTACATCTGTTATCATTCTCTGTCATGTCCAGGCCTTGTCCCAATTCCCAATGTTAACAGTAGATATTTTGCCATCTGGTCTTTGTAGACAGTAATTATTATCTGGTATATCGTAGATATGGCATATACTGTAACTGTATTTTCACAAATTCTACTTAAGTTTTAAATTTCCACTTAGGTATGTATAAGGGGGTATACCTTAGATTAGTGAGCGAGGTGGATCAGGTGCCACTGCCTGTGGTGCCAATCAGTACTATGTATGCATAGCTTTTTCTCAAAGATCAGTGGAAAAGCCTGAAGGTAAAAATTTTCTCTATGAGGACCTGTGGAGTAATGGGCAATTGTTATAACCGAGTGGCAGCGTGCTGTTAAAGTAGTTTGAAAGTCTTAAGGTTTTTGCATAGAATGCATTAAGGTGAAAAACCTTCTGTGCTGCAAAATCCCCCCCAGCCCCCACTTATACTTACCTGAGTCCGATCTCATCCAACGATGTAAACTCCTTGGGCAGATTAATAACAGCAGGAGTTGTTGGCTCTCGCCGCTGTCTTCCTCCTCCCTGGGCAGATTGATAGCAGCGGGAGTTGTTGTCTCTCGCCGGTGTCTTCCTCCTCCCTTAGCAGATTGATAGCAGTGGGAGTTGTTGGCTCTCGCCGTTGTCTTCCTCCTCCATGGGCAGATTGATACCAGCGGGAGTTGTTGACTCTCACCGCTGTCTTCCTTCTCCCTGGGCAGATTGATAGCAGCGGGAGTTGTTGGCTCTCACTGCTGTCAATCGAATACTGTGCTGAGAGAGCCAGGCTTTTCATGGGGACATTTTCAGAAGAGGAGTAGCCTGGAGCACTGGCAGGCGACCCCAGAAGAAAATAATCGGGCTGATTCTCCAATCCCAGAGTACTGCAGTTATGTGCAAAAAACATCGGGTGGAGTTCGAGTTGTGACGTCATTACATCCAGAGCGGCTGGTGTATCCCACGGCCTGGGCTATTATCATCTCTCTTTTTGATCTTTAAACCTGTCAGTGCAATTTTTTAGCAAATGGTAAAAAACACACAGACACAGCTTGGGACAAGTCCTTTATTAAATAAGAAAAAAAATCCCAGCGATTTAATCCTTCCTTGATCTGTGATACGGAAAAAACACGCCACCACAATCAGATCCTGCCTCTATGAGAGGTGATTGCCAAATGACGCTAGACCTGCCGCGTTAGCTCTTAAATAACTGAGGGTGGGGCCACCCCCTCTGATGCAACGGGGAACCACCGCGGGGTTACCCAGTGAGATCTACGGGTGATCCCACCCCCTCTGAAGCAACAGGTGTTCCTGTGGTGTCAGAGGGGGCGGGGGTTACCTGTGACGCTACACGGAAACCCCCTATTGCGTCAGTGAGGGGTGGGGTCACCAGCACACGAATGGCTCCGCAACTTTTTAGGAGGTGTTCTAGTGTCTGTGGTGTAAGCCCCCCGCCCACAGACCCCCACAACCACCAGGCAAGGGTTGTGGGGATGAGGCCCTTGTCCCCATGTTGAAGGCATGTTCTCTCGTCCTATAAAACAACAAAAAACCGGCTAGGAAAACCCCCCCCCCCCAAAAAAAGTACAGGCTACCTGTGATAAACGCAATGGGATATAAAAAGCCGCGCCACAGAGGGAAACCCAGTGTAAGTGATGGTAAAAGTAATAAAACCTAAAGTATTGCATAATGGTCAATAATGATGAATCTCGGAAGCGATCCTCTGGGGTCACCAAACGCACACACGGGGTGCACCCGCCACCATGAAAAAGCACACGACCTATCAGCGTCGACTATAACCCAGACGGCCTTTGGCTTAAGGTTCCGATCAACCATAGACCAGGAGAGCTTTTAAACTCCGGAAGAAAAGAAGCACATAGCATAATTCCGCGAAAAATTTATTATAAAAGTAAAATTGTACTTACACAGCACATGGTGGGCATTAAGAACAAATCTATTGCCGGCCGGTGCAGGAGCCCTTCCTCCTCATTCGTCACCACGTGAGGAGGAAGGGCTCCTGATGCCGGCCGGCAATCCGATTTGTTCTTAAGCCCGTTTACCATGTGCTGTGTAAGTACAATTTTACTTTTTATAATAAATTTTTCGATACGGAATTATGCATGTGCGCCTTCTTTTCTTCCGGAGTTTAAGAAGTGTCCCTCTCCTGGACCGTGTTGATCGTGGGAACCTTAAGGAACAAAGGCCGTTGACTGGGTTATAGTCACCAGGACCTCTGGTAAGGGCTTTTTCATTGTGGCGGGGACCTTCTGACGTGTGTGCGTTTGGGACACTTCACAGAGGATCCTTCCGAGATTCATCATTATTGCCCATGGACGTTGACTTTAGGTTTTATTACTTTTACCATCACTTACACTGGTGTCAACCTCTGTGTGGCGCGGCTCGTCTCCCCCCTCTTTTCCTGTGGCCTGCCAGGTTGCATTCTCGGATAAGGGTCTGGTATGGAATTTTGGCACAGGGTTTCCCTTAAAATCCATACCAGACCTAAAGGGTCTGGTATGGATTTTGAGGGGGACCCCCTACGCCATATCTTTGAAAAAATTTGGCACACGGTTCCTTTTAATATCCATACCAGACCTGAAGGGCCTTTTTAAAAAAAAATTGGTTCAGGGTTCCCCTTAATATTAATACCAGACCCAAAGGGCCTGGTAATGGACTGGGGGGGGCATGCTGTTTTTTTCAATGACTTTTGTCTGTATTACCCGGACCTGACAATTCATTATAGCCCAGAGAATTTAAAGGAATATTTCATATTTATTGTTTCACTTAAAGCATTATTAAAATCACTGCTCCCGAAAAAACTGCTGTTTTTTAAAAAAAAATTGCATTGACACATGTCCCCGGGGCAGGACCCAGGTCCCCAAACACTTTTTATGACAATATGTCCAGGTTCACACTGGGTACGATTTAGCTCGATTTGAGATGCGATTTCACATGTGAAATCGCATCTCAAAACGGCGGCAATTGCCGGCAATGACACCGTCCTAATCGGTGCGACGCCGCTTCTGCGGCGCTGCACCGATTTCAAAAAGTAGTTCCTGTACTACTTTTTGCGATATCAGGACGCGATTTACATTGACATTGGTGCAGAAACCTGCACAGATGTCTCTTAAATCGCAGCCGAAATTGGGACTGCCAGCGGGAGTGAAATCGTGCAAGTTCAGCTGAACTCGCGCGATTTCACTCCCGCAGCCCAGTGTGTGCATATTAGCACTTTAATTTCTCCCATAGACTTTTAAAGGGTGTTCCGCGGCTTTCGAATTTGCCACGAACACCCCAAATTGTTCGCTATTCGGCGAACAGGTGAGCACCCGATGTTCGAGTCGAACTTACGTTTGACTCGAACATAGGGCTCATCCCTAGTGGAAGAACAGAGCATAGAATTCTCACTGTTTTCTATTATATAACTCAAAGCACAGTTGATTATCATCAGCATTATGATAATCACACAGGCATATACTGTGTTACAATAGCCATGTGACAGAGCCATCATAGTGGAATGGCATCTTTGGAGAGAGGTTAGAAATTGCAGCCTACATATTGGTGCAAATTCTATTTAGGCCCATACATTGCATTAACATACGGAAAGGCTTTTTTAATATACTGTGAGTTGCTGAAAGGCATTGTACCAGTAAATTGAGCTGCATTAAAACACCATAATGGAATACTTTACTGTAAAGGGGACCTAATACTTTGCATTATAACAAATATACAGTAAGGCCTTGTACACACGAGTGAATAAATCCGCTGAACATGGTCCGACGGACCATTTTAGCCGAAAAATTCGCTCGTGTGTAGGGGCAAACGGACCGTTCTGCGGATTCGTAAAACAAAGCATGCTTTGGAATTTTTCCGCCAGAGAGCTGTCCGTCAGATATGTCTGCTGGTTATACGGCAAACCAGCGGACATATCTGCCCGCACATGCGTCGTATTCCTGGTGCGGTGAAGTCAACATCACCGCCGCGTCACGCTGTAATTTATCCGATGGTGTGTACAGCCATCGGATCAAAGCAATTCCAATGGAACGGTCCGTCGGACCGTTCCCATCGGATCTATTCCCTCGTGTGTACAAGTAACACTTTACTCACCTGGAAAATAAAAATGTAGCTGTAATTAAATATGAACAAAAATTAACAATAAATACCGTATTTATCGGCGTATAACACCCACACTAACTTTAAAAGGGAAGTTTCAGGAAAAAAAACTTTCCATAGCCCCCTGCGTATAACACGCAGACACAATTTACCCTCTATTTTCAGGGTAAAAAAGTGAGTGTTATATGCCAATAAATACACTAATACTTTTGTTGGCTTAAAATAAAATAAAAATGCTTAAAATGTATTCTCTCTCTCTCTCTCTTTTTTTTTTTTTAGATAATTTTAAGATTATGCAGTGTTACAGAATTCGCATACATACATTTAACAACAGCCAACACAGAACTGTGAAAACCGCATACTACTATCGACGTAAGTTTGATTTTCTATTTCATTTTGTGCACATTCCTAATAATTCTAACAAGACAAATGAAAAAAAAAAAAAGAGTTTAGAATGGACGTAGTAGTAGATAACAATGTCAGGTACTCAGATATGTTTAGCCAGAATGCAATTTGTATGAACATTTACACTTTAGTGATCTGTTGTGATGAGTTATCGCATGCATGTTAATTTTCAAGGCAGCCCATGGGGTGCTAGTCACCAAGAATATCTCCCGAACACACTGCACATAGAGCAGCTGCATTGCTGTGCGCTACGGAAATGCACTGTAACATGTGTTGCTACACCACATAAGTGCGAATGGAATTTCAGCAATGCATGGTAACACAACTGCTCGATGTGGGATGCGTTGTGGTGCCATTCTTTGTAAATTGCACCACAAAACATTGCACATTAGAGCATAATGCACTGCAGTGCACCACAACACTCATAATGCTGTTGTGGGGCTCTGAATGGCTCTTGTATGTTTTTCCATCTGTTGAATTGTGTTGCTAGCGCATTCAAGAAGAATGGTCTACCTTAACACAACACACATTAATGCATGCCGTGATGGGTGTTAACTGATTGCCGACCGCCCGTCTTCATATTACTGCGGAATGGTGGCACTGCTACGCGGGAGCACGTAGCTCTACGTCCTCCCTTTAGCAGGTTGTCGTGCTCGTTGCCGGCAGCCCGTGCGCGTCCCGCGAGTCCCGCACACGTGCCCGGCGGGTACGATTGCCGCCGGGCACCCGCGATTGCTCTTTACAGAGCGGGGAACGGGAGGTATGTGTGTAAACACATACCTTTCGTTCCTGTCAGCGGGGGAAACGCTGATCTTCTGTCCATACAATGTATGGACAGAAGATCAGTGACTTTCCCTAGTGAGGCCACCCCCCCATACAGTTAGAACACCCCAGGACCACACTTAACCCCTTCCCTGCCCCCTAGTGTTAACCCCTTCACTGCCAATGGCATTTTTATAGTAATTGATCGCTATAAAAATGCCAATGGTCCCAAAAATGTGTCAAAAGTGTCCGATGTGTCCGCCATAATATCACAGTACCGAAAAAAAAAAACGCTGATCGCCGCCATTACTAGTAAAAAAAAATAATAATAAAAATGCCATAAAACGACCCCCTTTTTTGTAAACGCTATAAATTTTGCGCAAACCATTTAATAAACACTAATTGCGATTTTTTTTAACGAAAAATATGTAGAAGAATACGTATCGGCCTAAACTGAGGAAAAAAAATGTTTTTTTTATATCTTTTTTAGGATTTTTATTATAGCAAAATGTAAAAAATATTGAATTTTTTTCAAAATAGTCGCTCTATTTTTGTTTATAGCGCAAAAAATAAAAACCGCAGAGATGATCAAATACCACCAAAAGAAAGCTCTATTTGTGGGAAAAAAAGGACGCCAATTTTGTTTGGGAGCCACGTCGCACGACCGCGCAATTGTCAGTTAAAGCGACGCAGTGCCGAATCACAAAAAATGCTCTGGTCTTTGGACAGCAATATGGTCCGGGGCTAAAGTGGTTAATGCACCACAATGGAACACTTAAATGTGAATGGGCCCTAAATGTACCGTATAAAAAGGAATTCTCTCTCAAAAAAGCAGAATAATTTGGTCTAATGGTTTTTGGGGTATTTAAGGGCAAAGTATGGCCAAAGCTTTTTTGACAATACTTCTCCTATGGATCACAGGGGTGCTCCGTTTTGACATCACTCAGCCAGTCCAGGCTCACGAAAGATCCCAATAATATGGTCAGTATGTGCCCAGAAGCCTGGGACGGCACCTGGCTCTGCGAATAGGGGTGGGACCTTTGCTTACATGTGGAAAGATGGAGTCCTGTGTTCTCCAACTGACTACCGTAGAAAACAGAGCCGAAGGATTTTACGATGAGTGAACTAAAAAATGAAATTGGTGTGTGCAACTGCATTACTAAATGAATTTTCTACTAAAAGGCATTTAAACAGAAGAACTCTTTTTTTTTTTTTGCCTCACTTCCATATACCTGAGTTTTCATACTCTTCAAAATCCACCACTGTAGATTAATTTACCTCATTGCTCTGTACTCATTCTGTCTGCTGATGTCTTGATTGTTGTTTCTCAGCTTCAATGTCCATAGGACCAGGAAATCTCACAGTTGCAAACATCACTTCCAAGTCTGTCCTCTTGCAGTGGAATAGTTTCAATCTTCAAAAGTGCCATGGTCTTCTGAAAAACTGGGAAATTACTATTATAGAACATAACACGAGCATCTCAAGGAGTAAGTTGATATATTCCTGGTTAATCTAAAGCCCCGTACACACAATCAGGCTTTTGCCCGGCCAAACTCACATCGGAATTCCGACGGAATTCCATCGGAGTAAAAGAGAACATGTTCTCTATCTAAACTCTGATAGAATTCCTCGGAATATCCAATGGAATTACTCCGATGGGGCATACACACGCTCGGAATTTCAAATGGAAAAAGTGCATCTGACTTTTTCCATCGGAAATTTCGATCGTGTGTACGGGGTTTAATAATGTCGTTGACTGTGTTGTTTAAAGCCAAATGGAATCCACAGAAATACACATTTAGACAGTTTTCATAGTCTTACATAGGCTTTTCTGTTAGAGCAGCTTTGCTGGTTTTCTAAATAAGAATGTGGACTGAATTAGTATATTGCGCTATATTTGCTAAACAACTTTTGTTTTGAACATTTAGTGATGGGCACTTTTACGAATTATTCTCTGTTCTGCTTAGATGTAGACTCCACCAACTTTTTTCTATAGTAATTGGAAATACACTATATTGTCAAAAGTATTGGGACACCTGCCTTTACATGAACTTTAATTAACCGTTTATGCATCAGCATGTACGCAAGAAACATTCAAAGAATCTTTCCTGTTGTCAGACAAAAATACAATACATTACTGTGTTTGAAATCAAAACATCATGAATAAAACATGTTATTTTTTATGGTTCTAAAACGTTCTGTGCAATTATTTTAAGGAGAAAATTCCTCTGTGACTCAACATCTTGTAGAGAACCTGTCTTTGGGATTTCACTGCACCTTTGAGATTAGAGGGGTCACTATCTATGGAGAATACACAGGAAAAACTGTAAAATTTGTTTCCAACTCACAGACAGGATTGGAAGGTAATCTGCTAATCCATCAATATTGTGCATTTTTAAAGTTGTACTTTTTACACACATTTTATGAAAATAACCATCAAAACACTACTGCCAATCCAAAATAACACACTCTGCCAATCCAATTCTTAATCTTAATCACCAGATAAAATAAGTAAAATATTACCATTTTTACATTCAGTGATACAAAAAGCCCACATTCCTGAAAGTTAAAGCCAGTAGAGTGTAATGGTCTTTTGATTTTTATTGGTTTTGAAGCAAAGTAAACAGTAAAAAGAAGAACATTGTTGCAGGTGTAATTAATAAAAAGGGCAGAACGGCACAGGTTGCAAACAAATATGCAAGGATCACAGCATAGAAAATACATTTTTACGATGAGCATGGAAACATTATAGTTGGTCCTAGCTCAAAAATGAGGGACAAGTACGTGGAAAGTGGGTTTACGTTTCTAAGACCAGCAGTCTTTGGTCGCTACACTGCCAACCCTACCTAACAATGGTCAAATGGTAAATGAGTAGGGTTGAGCGAACCCGAACTCTAAAGTTCGGGTTCGGAGTTCGGCTATGTTATGGCGCGCTGCACGGCAGCCAATCGCCATTTGTTTTACTACTGTGACTAGGAAGTGATCACAGCCATGCCTACTAATGGCATGGCTGTGATTGGCCAGTGCAGCATATGACCCAGCTTGTGGCCAGCCTCTATATCTGATAGAGGCACACAGCACAGATCGTCACTCTGCTGTAGCTAATGTAGGGAGAGGCTGCTGCTGCTGCTGATTGAGGGACAGAGTTAGATAGGTTTCTCCTGCTTCAAAAATCAACAACAGCACTGTTTATTTCTGTCAGATCTGCATCGTATAGTTTAGGGACAGGTTCCAGCTATTTTCTATAGGGACAACAATATATAGGTGACTCTCTGCCTATTTCACCAGCACTGCACCTGTCACCTGTGATATACTGTGTGTGTCCAGTACATTGTTTAGGCCCAGGTTCCTGCTATCTCCTATAGGGACTAGAAATATATAGGTGACTCTCTGTATATTTCACCAGCACTGCACCTCTCACCTGTGATATACTGCGTGTGTCCAGTATATTGTTTAGGCCCAGGTTCCTGCTATCTCCTATAGGGACTAGAAATATATAGGTGACTCTCTGCCTATTTCACCAGCACTGCACCTCTCACCTGTGATATACTGTGTGTGTCCAGTATATTGTTTAGGCCCAGGTTCCTGCTATCTCCTATAGGAACTAGAAATATATAGGTGACTCTCTGCCTATTTCACCAGCACTGCACCTGTCACCTGTGATATAGTGTGTGTGTCCAGTAGATTGTTTAGGCCCAGGTTCCTGCTATCTCCTCTAGGGACTAGAAATATATAGGCGACTCTCTGCCTATTTCACCAGCACTGCACCTGTCACCTGTGATATACTGTGTGTGTCCAGTACATTGTTTAGGCCCAGGTTCCTGCTCTCTCCTATAGGGACTATAAATATATAGGTGACTCTCTGTATATTTCACCAGCACTGCACCTGTCAATTGTGATATACTGTCTGTCCAGTACATTGTTTAGGGCTAGGTTCCTGCTTCTTGCTATAGGGAAAGAATTATATAGGTGAATCTCTGTATATTACACCATATTACACTATTGTTGTATTTAAAAAACACCCATTTAGGGCAAGATCCTACATTTGCGAAATATGAGGAGAATGTCAAATAAGGGACGTGGCCGCGGTCGTGGTGCTGCTGGTGCAGCTTCTGTTACAGGGAGAGGACGTGGTCGATCTGTGCCAGCTACAGGCACAAGTGAAACACCTTTCTCAGGTGTGAGTAGACGACAGAGCATGCAGCGGTATTTTGTCGGGCCTAATCCAGCTCTACGGATGTTGAGGCCAGGAGCAGAACAGGCGGTAGTAGATTGGGTTGCTGGCAGTGCCTCCAGTTCCTTCACATTGTCTCCCAACCAGTCTTGTGCTGAAAGTTCAGAGTTGGCGCCTGCAGCCGATGTCCACCATCAGTCTTTCACCTCATCCCCTTGCAAATCAGCCAGGCACTCTGAGCCCCAAATCATGCAGCAGTCTCTTCTGCTTTTTGATGAGTCTGTTAGCATGTGTTTCCAGGGCCATCCACCTAGCCCAGCCCCAGAAGTGGAAGAGGTTGAGTGCACCGATGCCCAACCACTTATATTTCAGGATGAGTACATGGGGGGACCATCACAGCACGTCTTGGATGATGATAAAACACAGTTGCCAAGTGCTGGTGTATTTGCAATTGTGCAGACCGACAAGGAGGGCGTGGTGAAGACTGGGTGGAAGATGATGTGAAGGACGATGAGGTCCTCGACCCGACATGGAATCAACCTCATGCAGGTGACCCATGTAGTTCGGAGGAAGAGGCGGTGGTCGCACAGAGCCACCAGCACAGCAGAAGAGGGGGCAGGGTGCCAAAGCAGAGCGTCTGTCCCCTAGACAGTACGCCTGCTACTGCCCAACGCAGCAAGGGACCGAGCACACCAAAACCAGGTCCAAGGAGTTCCATAGCATGGCAGTTCTTCACACAGTGTGCTGATGACAAGACACGAATGGTTTGCACGTTGTGCAATCAGAGGCTGAAGCGGGGCATAAACGTTCTCAGCCTGAGCACAACCTGCATGACCAGGCATCTAAGTGCAAAGCACGAGCTGCAGTGGAGTCGACACCTCAAAAACCAAGAAAGGTCTCTGGCTCCTCCTGCTTCCTCTTCTGCATCAGTCTCGGGCCTCTCGGCCTCTTCATCCACCTCTGTAGTGACAGTGCCACCTGCCACCCCTCAATTAGAGGACCGGCAAGCAACACTACCACCTGGGTCACCAAACATCTCCACAATGTCCCATGGAAGCATTCAGCTCTCTATCTCCCAAACACTGGAGCGGAAGAGGAAGTACCCCCCTACCCACCCGCGATCCCTGGCCCTGAATGCCAGCATTTCAAAATTACTTGCCTTTAAAATGCTGGCATTCCGTCTGGTGGAGACGCATAGTTTTAAAAGCCTGATGGCATTGGCTGTCCCACAGTACGTCGTGCCCAGCCACCATTACTTTTCCAGGCGAGCCATCCCTTCCCTGCACAACCAAGTGGGGGACTAAATCAGGTGTGCACTGTGCAACGCCATCTGTGCCAAGGTCCACCTAACTACGGATACGTGGACCAGTAAGCACGGTCAGGGACGATATATCTCCCTAAGGCCTCGTACACACGATCGGACATATCCGATGAAAACGGTCCGCGGACCATTTCCATTGGATATGTCCGATCTGGAGTTTGATCCGATGGCGTGTACACACCATCGGATCAAATTCCCCGCCGGCGGACGGCGCGGTGACGTGTCGGTGACGCGGCGGTGACGTTGACGCCGCCACGTCACCGCTACGTCACGCACCAGGAAGTAAACACTTCCGCGCGCATGCGTCGGATCCATTCACAGGATACGACGCATGTGTGGGAGGATATGTCCGCTGGTTTACCGTACTAACCAGCGGACATATCCGACGGACAGGTTTGTAGCGGACAAATTTCAAAGCATGCTTTGAAATTTGTCCGATGGACAAATCTGTCCGCTAGCCCATACACACGAGCGGAGATGTCTGCTGAAACGGTCCATCGGACTGTTTTCAGCGGACATATCCCCTCGTGTGTACGAGGCCTTACAGCGCACTGGGTAAATGAGGTGGATAGCAGTTTGGCGCATGTCCTTCCACCACCGAGGATTGCAGGGCGCTTCAGTTTGCTTCCTGTTCCTAACTCCTCCTACTCCGCTTCCTCATCCTCTACCGCCTCCTCATCCAGTCAGCGTAACAAATACACCACCAACTTCAGCACAGCCATGAGTAAACGCCAGCAGGCAGTTTTAAAACTTTCCTGTTTGGGGGAAAAAAACACACACTGCGCAGGAGTTGTTGAGGGACATGGAACAACAGACCGATGAGTGGTTGGCGTCAGTGAGCCTCAAGCCGGGCCTGGTGGTGTGCGATAACTGGCGAAATCTCGTAGCAGCTCTGGGCCTAGCCGGTTTGACGCACATCCCTTGCCTAGCGCATGTGCTGAATTTGGTGGTGCAGAGGTTCCTGAAAACTTACCCCGATCTGCCACAGCTGCTGCAGAAAGTGCGGGCCGTCTGTGCGCACTTTCGGCGTTCTCACCCTGCTGCTGCTCGCCTGTCAGTGCTGCAGCGTAACTTCGGCCTTCCCGCTCACGGCCTCATATGTGATGTGCCCACAAGGTGGAACTCTACCTTGCACATGCTGGCCAAACTGTGCGAGCAGCAGCAGGCGATAGTGGAGTTTCAGCTGCAGCATGCACGCGTGAGTCGCTCTGCAGAACAGAACCACTTCACCACCAATAACTGGGCCTCCATGCGAGACCTGTGTGCCTTGTTGCGCTGTTTTGAGTACTCCACCAACATGGCCAGTGCCGATGACGCCTCTCTCAGCGTGACTATACCAGTTCTATGCCTTGAAAAAACGCTACGGGCGATGATGGAAAAGGATGTGGCACAGGAGGAGGAGGGGGAGGAATCAGGTTCATTTCCAAGGCTTTCAGGGCAGTCGTTCACAAGTGGCTCCAAATGTGGGTTCGTGCACCAACAAAGGCCAGGTACACAATTCTCCAGCAAGGCCACAGTTCTGGAGGATGACGCGGTGGAGGATGAGGAGGAGGAAGACATGGAGGAGGAGGAACCCTGTTCACAGCAGGGTGGCATCCAGACCAGCTCATGGCCATCACTAGTGCGTGGCTGGGGGGATACAGAGGACACAGATGATACACCTCCCACAGAGGACAGCTTTTCGTTGCCTCTGGGCAGCCTGGCACACATGAGCAATTACATGCTGCAGTGTCTCCGCAACGACCGGCGTGTTTCGCACATTTTGACAGGTGCTGATTACTGGGTGGCCACGCTGCTGGATCCCCGTTACAAGGACAATGTACTGTCCTTAATTCCCTCAATGGAGCATGAACGCAAGATGCGCGAGTACGAGCGTGTGCTGGTAGACGCGCTGCTGGTGCAATTTCCACCTGGCAGCGGGGGCACAGTGGAAGCACAAGGCGAAGGCAGAGGAGGAGGAAGAGGTCACCAATGCAGCAGGGGCACCACCAGCACCTCAGAAGGCAGGGTTAGCATGACCGAAATGTGGAAAAGCTTTGTCAGCACGTTTTAGCAGGAGGCAGCATTTCAGCAACATGGTGGAGCAGTATGTGTGAACACGCCTACACGTACTGAATGATGGCTATGCCCCCTTAAACTTCTGGGTCTCCAAATTGGGCACATGGCCTGAGCTTGCCCTGTACGGCTTGGAGGTGCTGCCCAGTGTATTGACGTGTATTTAGCACGGCAGGGGGCGTTATCACAGACAAGCGCAGCCACCTGTCCAGAGCCAATGTGGACAAGCTCACGTTCATTAAAATGAACCAGGCATGGATCCCAGAGGACTTGTCCATACCTTGTGCAGAATAGACACCGGGCCGGCCTTACCCAGCCATTGTTTTTTTTTCTAATCTTTCTAGGGCTACTATCTCATCCCTTTAAAACCAAAAACATATTAATTACACAGGTTCTCTGGCTGATTAAGGTGCTGCTAATTAAACTCACTTGGTGCCTTATCGACAGTAAATTAGCCCCAGAAGTGTACTTACTCTGTGTTCAGGTTTAAATGGATGAGGTAGCAACCCTAGATCTTTCTCACTCTTTTGGGGTTTACCCTAATTTAAAAAATAAATATATTAAAAACCAAAACCTGCTGTGTTGGCTACCTCCTCCTCCTCCTCCACCACCGCTTCCACCTACACCGCCACATCCACCTCAACCTCCTAATACATATGGACCTCGTCCTCCTAGGTCAAAATGATTTTACACTAAATAAGTAACCTTTGAGTAACATTGCCAACCAATGTGGTTTGGCGGGCCAGGCCAAACCTCAATATAATTTATCCTAACAGTTCGTGCACGTATGCGTTGGCATGCATTGGCGCACAAAGAAGAAAAAAACACAAATTGTAGTAAAATATTTCCTGAACAGTAGAAGCACAGTTGATGAATATCAACAATCCGCCTTCCTGCAAGACAGTCAGTACGCTTGGACAAGTGCCCGTCTCACCCAACTGATCCAGGCCTTGTCCTTCTGTGGTACTCCGTCCACGATCTCCGGTCACAGTCCTGCTCTGGTTCTCAAACAGGTCGCAGGGATACTGGAAGCCCATCCGATCCCTCCATCAGAGGTTCCATCTCTCCTTCTCAAAGGCGATCCGCCCGGGCGTATGTAGGCCACAGCTATGGCCTACTCCCGGTGGAGACACTTCCGACAGTGTCCTCCTGGGTTGAAGAGGCGGTTCCGAGAGAGTGCACCAAACACGTCCTCTCCCTTAAATTACCTCCCCAGCAGGCTGCGCGAAGGGCAAAGCATCCTGGGGTTGTACAGCTGCTCTCTGGGTAATGTAGTATATTACAGGCCAGGGCAAATGGAGTCTCTTGTCTCCCTGTTCTCAATTCCCCAACATTCTCTGCGGTACCAGAACAAAATGTAAACAGGTGGCTCTAACTCATCTTGGCCACAGGAGGGAGCTGAGATCCTTCACGATCAGCAATAGTAGTCTTTTATATCACATCAAAAAGGGTGATATCCCGCTACACATACATGGCACATGGGACAGATCTGAGATTGCTTGTAGAACTAGGCCAGATAGTAGATTTTTGATGGTTTGAATTTGAAATGTATCGTAGTGTCCTTCAATAAGGTCTGCACTTTGGAAAATGTTCGTCACAGCCTTGAACGTTTTCTATCCATGATAGTATTTTAAGTAAAGGCTGCAGTGGTTGATGATTAAAATGATTAGGCAAATATTTTAGGTGGCTAAAAATACAGGGTTTATCATTGTATAATAATTTTTTCTCCTGCATCTGTTTTTGTAGCTACAGGCACCAATAACACTTGGATTGTATATGTGGTGATCACTATTTGTTTGCTTCTGGGAATTGTCATATATGTGGCTGGAACCAGGTGAGTTAATTCTACCAAATATGAATTATATAGATTCATCGATTTTAAAGAGTGTCGTTTTGCACAAAATATGGAAAAATTATAACCTCTGGAAGTTTTTTATTGCTTTCTGAGATATCACTGGGGTGTTTTTCCTGCATTTTTTCTGTGCCAGCGATAATGTTCAAGTCTAAGGCCGTGTACACACGGCAGAGATCCTCGACGGGCAGAACACATCGTTCCGCCCGTTGAGGCTCTTTGCCGGCCGTCGAAATCGGCGACCCGCCCGTCGGGAATGGCAACCAGCCATTCATCCAGGCGGGCCGTTGAGGAAATAGAGAGCGTGCTCTCTATTTCTGCTCGACGGGCTTCCCGACGGGAAGCTCGCGGAGACCGTACACACGGCCGAGGTCCTCGCTGGAATGCACATTCCAGCGAGGTTCTCGCTGGTTTTCAGCGAGAACCTCGGTCGTGTGTACGCCGCCTTACCTCTCCTTTACCAAAGACAAACAAACAAGGGAAGACGGATTAAGTTGCTTTCTTACATTCTTATTGGAAAATTCCCATTAAAACTCATAGTCACTGGCACAGAAAGTAAAGTAAAGTCTGCCCATTGGAGCCACACAGAGCAGTAAAAACTAACAAAAGGTCTAACCCTTTTCCACTTTTGTCCGAAACAAGAAAATGTTTTGGCTACAAATATTTTTAAATTGTAAATGAAAGGCCCTTAACTTAGTAAAATGACTGTTCATATCACATTGACACATGTCCTATTTATTGGTCAAAAGGCGATCAAACCCATCATGCTAACCCAAGTGAAGCCAGTGCTTGCTTTTCAGTGTGGCAGCTCTAACAACTCTTTTGGTCCTATTAGTTCAGGTTCTTACTCTGAAGTGCTAGCACTAAAGTGCAGTAAACCATAGCAACGAATCAACATTACCTGAATTCTTTGGTATGATTTACTGTTCTCAAGAATTATCACTTAGACCCCTTTCACACTGGGTCTCTTTGCAGGCGCTATTATGCTAAAAATAGCGCCTGCAAACCGACTTGAAACAGCCACTGCTGTCTCTCTGGAGTGGTGCGCTAGCAGGACGGTAAAAAAGTCCTGCTAGCAGCATCTTTGGAGCGATGAAGGAGAGGTGTATATACCGCTCCTTCACCGCTCCTGCCCATTGAAATCAATGGGGCACCGCAGCTATACCATCTCCAGACGCGATTTGCGGTGGTTTTTAACCCTTTCTCAGGTGCTATCGGGGGGGGGGTAAAACTGATGGTACAGCGCCGCTAAAAATGGCGGCGCTGTACCGCCAACGCCACCCCCATGCCCAGTGTGAAAGGGGCCTTAAGAATAAAAACATGTTGCTGAACTGAGTTTCAAATGCTACAAAATATTTAGTAGCAAACAAAGTGTAGTGTCTTTTTTTCCATAGACACGTAATTTCATAGTATTGCTAGTTCTTTAACTTTCATTTGGGATTTAAGAGGTTAATTTTTGTAAGCTTTAAAGTGGTTGTATTGACTCAAGGTTTTTTTACCTTCATGCATTCTATGCATGAAGGTAAAAAAACTTCTGTTTGCAACAGCCCCCCTAATACTTACCTGAGCCCTCACTCGACCCAGTGATGTGCCAATGGAGAGAGAGCAGGGATGAGGCTGAGCCACGCTCTGTGTGTGAATGGACAAATAGAGCAACTAGCTGCCATAACCCCAGTATCCTCTTGTTCTGTGGGCAATAGTCTACAAAAAAAAGTCTCTCAGTGGCGCATTCGATTGTAAAATCATCTTTCTTTATACAAAAATAAAAAAATCGGGCTAACTTTACTGTTTTGTTCTTTTTCAAAAAAGTGTACTTTTTCCAAAACAAAAAGGGCCGCTGAGCAAATATGGACAAGAAATATTGCGATGATCGTTATTTTATTCTCTAGGGCAGGGGTGTCAAACTCAATTTCATCGTGGACCACATCAGCATTATGATTGCCCTCAAAAGGGTTGGTTGTATCTGTAAGATTAAATGTCCAGCGCATCCCCTGCCCATATATTAGATGTCAAGAGCCACCCCACCATTAGAAGTTGAGTCCCCCACTCTCCCTTACCTCACAGTGCACCCACTTTTCCTTATGCTGCTGCTGGGAAGAAGCTGGATACATTGCTTGAAAGCAGAAAGTAAGGGTTTGGAGGAGGACCAGAGGAGGGCTGGAGGTGAGGTGCGAGGGCCACATGAAATTGCCTGGAGGGCCGGATTCGGCCTGCGGACCTTGTGTTTGACACATGTGCTCTAGGGTCTCTGCTAAAAAATATATATATAATGTTGGGGGGTTCTTTGTCATTTTTTAGCAAAAAATACAAATTTACATAAAAAGTTACAGAAAAGGACTGATCTTCACCACTGAGTTTTTTTTTTTTTTTGCTAAATAAATAAAAAAAGACGGAAAATTTGGGAGAAAAAAATGTTTTTCTTTGTTTCTGTTATAAATCTTTGTAAATAAATAATCTTTCTTCATAAATTTAGACCAAAATGTATTCTGCTGCATTACATTACAACCCAAACCAGTGTAGATTATTTAGTCTGTAGGAAAGTTATAGAGTTATAGAATCCTGATGTACTACCTCATATCGTAAGGCCCTAAATAGCCAGGATAGTACAGATCTCCCCAAACGACCCCTTTTTTGGAAAGTAGACAGTCCAAGGTATTTAGTAAAAGGCACGATGAGTTTTTGGAAAATTTTGAAATATATATATATATATATATATATATATATATATATATATATATATATATATATTGTAGTAGTCTGGTACCCCAGGGATGTGGTGACCCAGGGTTCTTAACCGGTCTGGTTGAGGGGCTCCAGGAAACTAGTAGTTTACAGAGGAAACTGGCCTTCTTGTTAATAAAGTCCAGTTTGGGACTTGGAGCCCGGGGATTTCAGAGATCTGGGTGAGATGAAATCCCCAGTCCTGGGTCCATATTTCCAGACTGTCAGATCAGCACACTGATTGTGCAGGTGTGTGTGGGCCTGATAGGAGACTCAGGACCAGCATTCTGGGCTCCACCTTCCTGAGGAGTCCAGGCATGCAAGGGAGAGTGCAGGTGTGCACTGAACAAGCTGGAGTGCAGGCTGCACTGTAATAGACCAGAGACAAGAGACCTGAGTCTGAGGTGGCTGACAGGAGTCAGGCTACTGCTGAGGAGAGCGAGGTGGCTCTGTATTTTTGTTGCACGGGTATGCCTGGAGGGCCGGATTCGGCCTGCGGACCTTGTGTTTGACACATGTGCTCTAGGGTCTCTGCTAAAAAATATATATATAATGTTGGGGGGTTCTTGGTCATTTTTTAGCAAAAAATACAAATTTAAATAAAAAGTTACAGAAAAGGACTGATCTTCACCACTGAGTTTTTTTTTTTTTGCTAAATAAATAAAAAAAGACGGAAAATTTGGGAGAAAAAAATGTTTTTCTTTGTTTCTGTTATAAATCTTTGTAAATAAATAATCTTTCTTCATAAATTTAGACCAAAATGTATTCTGTTGCATTACATTACAACCCAAACCAGTGTAGATTATTTAGTCTGTAGGAAAGTTATAGAGTTATAGAATCCTGATGTACTACCTCATATCGTAAGGCCCTAAATAGCCAGGATAGTACAGATCTCCCCAAACGACCCCTTTTTTGGAAAGTAGACAGTCCAAGGTATTTAGTAAAAGGCACGATGAGTTTTTGGAAAAATTTGAAATATATATATATATATATATATATATATATTGTAGTAGTCTGGTACCCCAGGGATGTGGTGACCCAGGGTTCTTAACCGGTCTGGTTGAGGGGCTCCAGGAAACTAGTAGTTTACAGAGGAAACTGGCCTTCTTGTTAATAAAGTCCAGTTTGGGACTTGGAGCCCGGGGATTTCAGAGATCTGGGTGAGATGAAATCCCCAGTCCTGGGTCCATATTTCCAGACTGTCAGATCAGCACACTGATTGTGCAGGTGTGTGTGGGCCTGATAGGAGACTCAGGACCAGCATTCTGGGCTCCAGCTTCCTGAGGAGTCCAGGCATGCAAGGGATAGTGCAGGTGTGCACTGAACAAGCTGGAGTGCAGGCTGCACTGTAATAGACCAGAGACAAGAGACCTGAGTCTGAGGTGGCTGACAGGAGTCAGGCTACTGCTGAGGAGAGCCAGGTGGCTCTGTATTTTTGTTGCACGGGTAAGCCAGGAGGCTGAACGGATCACTTTGCGTGGACAGTAAAGAACCCCTGTGTGGGAATACTTTGTTTGGATTTCTTTTGTTTATTTTGCCTTTTGAATAAAAGTGGGCCAACAAGCCCTTAAACAGAGTTCTGGACTGGCGTGAATCGCTTAAAATCGCATATCCCACTTGAGCTAAACACCCCCAATATTACAATATATATATTAGTTTACTGTCACCAGTGCAGAGCAGCGTCGTCATATATTGGGTGTGGCAGTGATCAGGGACACTAACTGGTAAAAAAAAAAATGGGTAAAAAAAGGTTTTTAATTTTCTTTATTTTTAATTATATATATTTTTATTTTTTTTACCTTTTTTTTAACAAACTTTGACCAAAGCAATATGTTACCATAGTAACATTGTACTACTCTGGGGAAGTGATCAGTATTTTTTTTTTTATACATTATGTTTGCATATAGCAGTGCATTACATTGCTATATACTAGCATTTTACTGAATGAAATTGATTCCGTTTGTGTTATTAGCTGTGATTGGTCAGAGCTAATCACATGGTACATATGGGCTGTGATGGCCCAGTCTGTACCATGTGATCATACTGACCAACTAGCAACACAATTGTATACAATAAATAGCTTGAAAGGAAGCCATCCAACAGTCATGTGACCTGCTGTGGTTGGTTACAGTGGTCAAATGGTACTCGAAGCGGGCTGGTACAGTGATCAGTCATCGGCTGTGTCCGGTGGATGCAGTCAGCGACATTGTGCCACCACACCGCCCCGTGCAGGGCGTGATCTGGGAGGACGAGCGCACGGATCGACAATGAGGTTCCCACTGGCGTTATCTTCCCATACACCGGACGGGAACCGGTTAAATATAGCATATTCATTGAAAGAACCATCTATCACCTCTGTAGACCAACACCTAGGGGTCTATTTTCTGAAGTTTTCGCCCAAGATTTACATAATGTTTGCCTAAGATTCATACATTTTCACATACTTTTTTTTTTTTTAATGAATATCCTCTTTATTGGAAGTTTACATTTTCACAGAAAGTTAGATTCTACACAATTGCATGTATTAGGAAGAAAGTCTGACCTCTGTGACCCTGTTAGTGCCGCTATTGGTGTAAGTAGTTTTTTATTTTTGGTATTTGTATTTTTTTACCTTTTCATTTTTTTTATTACAAACAAGCCCACATTTTGGTGAAATGTCAGTGGTCAAAACAGACCTCCAACTTTTCACCTTTGAGACAGAGAAATGATCTCCACCTCTGCAGCCATGAATAAATGGACAGGAAATGCTCTGTACAGAGCTTCACATTCATTTACAAACTGAAGCATAGTAAGCATAGTTTATTATACTTCAGTTATGAATGGACACAGAAGCCATCAGTACCAATCACTCATTGTCCATTCAGAAAAGGAAGGGTACGGTAAAATACAAGTGCCAAAAGAAGGCAAACAGGATTTTTATTCTGTGTTCCAAAAAAGAATTTACAGGAAAGACAAACAAAATATTTGTTAGCTATAGTGCACTTGAATCAACAAAGATGATGGTAGTATGTGGTTGATATTTTAGTTTTTAACTTATTTTTAAGAGGTATTTTTTTTAAACAGGCCTTTTAGGGTCTACCCCCTTGATACTACTGATTTTCGTACCAAACTACACAGTATACAGCATACACAACCAAATACAAAGCTAGTGACTATGGATGTAGAATCTGTGTGAATGGCAGCATACCTCAGAAAAGGGGGATTATGGCATGTCACACATTCCCATTACCTTTCTAAACTTCAAATAAAGTGATTAAGATGTTATACAGCACATTGAATTGGTACTCAAACATAATGATTTCAATTTTGATTATGATACAAAATTAAGTATATGGTTAGTGCTAAAGGAAGCAAGATGGCACCACATGGCACTTAACAGCGTACAACAAAACCATATATTTACAATTACTATACTATTTTCATCATATGGACAAAAGCAGAAGAGCATCTCTAAAAACATATTACTTAACCACTTAAGGACCCCCGCACGCACATATACGGCCACAGAATGGCACGTACAGGCACAAGGGCGTAAATTTACGTCCCCGCCTAAGTGCGGTTCGGGGGTCCCATCGGGACCCCCTCCGCGGCGTGCGGGGGTCCCCCTGGCTCCGGGAGCGATCCGGGATCAGCGGGCGGATGTCGGCGCTTACCCGCCCCCCCGCGATCGCTCCCAGCCCCCCCGCGATCGCTCCCAGCCAATGGGAGCACGCTCCCATCCTGTCAGTTCCTCCTCCTGTGTTTACACAGGAAGGAGGAAATGATGTCACCTCTCATCGCAGCGCTGTTTCCCAGCGCTGCTGATGAGAGAAGACATGCCAAGTAAGTGTGCACCAACACAACACTGACACACACTCACATAGGCATATTAACCCCTTGTGATCGCCCCCCCCACCCCCCTGTCACAGTGTCACTGAATGCAGTGATCTAATCACTGCATTTAGTGTCAGTGTGACGGGCAGTGTAAAAAACAGTTAGTGTTAGGTTCAGGATAGCCCCCCCCACCCCCCCTAATAAAGTTTTAACCCCTGATCACCGCCCTAGTTAACCCTTTCACTCCCTATTGCCAGCGTCACTAAGCGATCATTTTTCAGATCGCTATATTAGTGTCGCTGTTCCCGCTAGGTAGCTATTTTTTTTTATTGCGATTTTTTTTTTTACTAAAGACATGTGGCTAAATAAATTTTGCCCTAAATGTTTGACTAAAATTTAGTTTATTTGATTTTTTTTTAACAAAAAGTAAAAAATAGTGTTTTTTTTTCAAAAATGTCGCTCTATTTTTGTATATAGCGCAAAAAATAAAAATCGCATAGTGATCAAATACCACCAAAAGAAAGCTCTATTTGTGGGAAGAAAAGGACGCAAATTGTTTGGGAGCCACGTCGCACGAATCGCAAAAACACCTTGGGTCATTTACCAGCGTATTGGTCCGGGTCTTAAGTGGTTAAAGGGTCACTAAAGGATTTTTTTTTTTTAGCTAACTAGCTTCCTTTACCCTAATGCAGTCCTGGTTTCATGTCCTCATGGTTCGTTTTTGCTGTAATCCTTCTCTGTTCTGCACACTTCCTGGTTGTCTGTTTCCTTATGAAAAAAAAGTACTGGGAGCTTCTCTCTGTGGTCCCTAATCAAGGAGGTGTGATTACTGTGTGTCTAAAACCCCTCAGAACCAATCAGTTTCATTTTAAAAACAAACACTGCCCTGTATTGGCTCTGTCCTTCACAGAAGCATGAAACTAGATGAAAAACGAAACTGAAACTGCAAGCATATTATATGATTGATTTTTATCTATTTTTAGTAATTTTTAAAAGGAATCAGTTAACTATTATGTCTCTATACCCTGTAAACAGTAATTTTAGCAAAAAAAAATAAAATTTCCTTTACAACTCCTTTAATACATTCCACTCTTTACTTAGTCATAAAATGCATTATACAGGCACCTCTTTGAACATCCTGGACAGCACAGTGTCCATCAGGGATGCCAAACTGTATTCTTTAGTTGACAGGAAACCATCTGACCAATGCAAATATCTCCAGAGTTCCAGGTTGCACCTTCAATGCACCAAACAATCCGTTATACATAACGTGGCCACCAGTTACCACCACACTGACCCAGAAGAACAAACTAAAGATCTCAGAGTACCTGCAGAATTCTTCCTAAGGGAAGGCATATAAATAAAAATATCAGTACAAGCACTGCACTAAAAACCCAAAGAGAAATATTCTACAGTTTAAAGAGAAAAATGTAATAGCTCTAGTATCTACATACAATCCAGCATTAAATAAAACAGCCGCAAGCTATCAGAATATAGCATGAAACTCTGAATAATCTCTTCAAACGATCTCCTAATTCTGGTCTTCAGACATCCACCCAAAGTCTGACATTAACTAATTAGCAGGAAACCTCAGGATATAAAAGAGTTGACTAAAGACACCTATTGGATACAGTTTCTCAATAACTAAATCACACTGTGGAGGGCATGAATATCTTGGATTTAAAGGACTGCATTTTAGCTTTCTAAACCACAACCAGATTTTATGGTCATTCTTACCTCTATACCTTTTCCTTTTCCCAAACTACAGCCCATTGTTCTACTTATTTTTCTCTCACTTTAATATCCTGTGTGCACTCTACATAAAGGAGAAGTAGAGTCAAAAGCTCTTTTAGCCCTACTTCTACTGTGGGTCACAAGATAGCACTTAGTTCTGCGCTCCAGGATCTACCCAGATGCCTGACCTGCAGCTGGCTCAGCATCTCAGCGTACCGCTAAGAGCCTAAGCCAGCCCCCCCCCCACACACACATCCGGTGCTTCAGTGAGCACAGGAGGAGCAGAACAGAGATCCTATTACTGACAGTCATCCGCTCTCTGCTCAATGAACACTGAGAACTGAGGGATCAGCAGTCTTTGATCACTCAGTTCTCTGTCTGAAGCCCCGTACACACGACAGGGAACATCGACGGGCGGGAACACATCGTTCCGCCCGTCGAGGTTCTCTGCCGGCCGTCAGAATCTGCGACCCGCCCGTCAGGAATGGCAACCAGCCATTCATCCCGACGGGCCGTCGAGCAAATAGAGAACCTGTTCTCTATTTGCTCGACAGGTTTCCCGACGGGCGGGGCGAGCAGAGAGCGTACACACGGCCGAGGTTCTCGCTGGAAAGCAGCTCCCAGCGAGGTTCTCGCTGGTTTCTGGCGAGAACCTCGGCCGTGTGTACGGGGCCTTAGAGACAGAGGAAAACAGATGCTTCATCCACCTAGGACAGTATAAATGTTTTTGTATACTTCTACTACTTTTAACTTTCATAAACGTATCTTAATTGTAGTCCTGTCTTTTTACAAAATATTTTAATAAAACTCTACCTATTGGAAGTAATGTCACATATAGTACCTAAATGTTTTAGCTATGCAATTAGGTAATTTCATTATAAAAAAAATTCAGTCACCTATAGCATATAAGTGTTTATGTTAATAATATTCCTTTTACATTTTAAGTTTGTAGAATGTGAAAATACTTCCAGTAGCAGTGTATATTTGCAATCAAGCAATGTGCTAGTTGTGTCCACAGTTCTTGAAAGAAAGCTATTGCCCCCTTTTGGCTTTTGTAATTGAAAGAAGACAAAATATAGAATATACATTACCTGCTCTGCTAAACAAAGCAAACAAAAATCGGTGAATCGGTCAATGCATTAATATACAGTATTTGTTTTTAATCTGGAATGCACTTTTTATTAATCTGAAAAGTTAAATTATTTTGATATCTGCCACAATGCTGCAATCATCTCTAGTCAGTTTTTTTTCTAATTAGTGTTAACTAGTTCTACTTAAAATATTTCAGACTCCGAGTGTATTTATTTCCTGCTCTGCCTGATCCTTCAAAGAGCAATGTATTAACATGTGTGCCAAACAATAGCAACTATGTAAGTATTATATGTAATACCAATGCATTTTTTGAATGACAATGTTAACATAACATTCATTTTATTGTAGGCATTGCACAATTAAATGTTTAGGCCAAAACTTATATAAGTAGATTGCCTATACACAATCAATGATATTGGATCTGTAGGATAAAAGTAAAATCCCTGAGAAATACATCAATTATATTAGCATCATAGAGTAATACTTAAAACATGAAGTCAGATGCTTAGAAGATAAGCATCCACTGTATTATCAGCTATTGACAACAATTAGAACTGTAGAATAACTAGAAAAAAAATCCAATAAATGTAAGTTATAAAACCATGCAGTAAGCTAGTAACGCAAACCAGGGTGAGGGATGGTAGTTCAAGATACTGCACAGTTCAGATTTTAGTGTTGATGGCTTAGGGCTGTAATTGTTTGGCAGGGCCAATGTTAACCTTTTCACTCCTAAGCCTATCTCTGACATGTGTTGCTTACAAGTTAAAATCGGTATATTTTGGTAGAAAATGACTTAGAACCCCAAAACATTATATACAGTGGAACCTCGGATTGCGAGTTACGCGGTTAATGAGCATTTCGCAATACGAGCACTGTATTTCTAAGATTCCTAACTAGGTTTGCGAGTGTAACCTGGTAAAGGCTTGTGAAGGGAGGCTTTCCGAGGTTTGCCGAGGTCAACCGATCTGTCCTCTGGCCTTTCTGGCCGTTTCCCAGGCTCTCCGGCTCCCCCCGCCTCTGGCTGCATGCAGTATTGCATGCCATTGAAGTCAATGCGGAACAAATTATTTTTGTTTCCATTGACTTCAATGGGAAAACTCGCTTTGATATGTAAGTACTTTAGATTACGAGCATTCTGCTGGAACGCATTATGCTCGCAATCCAAGGTTCCACTGCATATATATATTTTTTAGCAGAGACCCTAGAGAAAAAAAGGTGAATGTTGCAATATTTTATGTCATTTGCGCAGTGGTCTTTCAAACACATTTTTGGGGGATTTTTTTTTTTTTTATGAATTAAAAAAAAAAAAAGAGTAAAGTTAGACCAATTTTTTTGTATAATGTGAAAGATAATGTTATGCAGAGTAAATAGATACCCAACATGTCATGCTTTGAAATTACGCACACTCGTGGAATGTCGAAAAACTATGGTACCTAGAAAAAAAAAACATAGACGACACTTTAAAAATTTAAATGGTTACCAGGTTAGATTTACAGAGAAGGGCCCGGATTCAGAAAGCACTTACGCCGACGTATCTACAGATACGCCGAGTAAGTGAATGGATGCACCGTCGTATCTATGCGCATGAGTCTGAAAGCAAGATACGCCTGAAATTTGGCTTCATTCGACCGACGTAAGTGTCCTACGCCGTCGTATCTTGGGCGCATATTTACGCTGGCCGCAAGGGGCGCTTCCATTGATTTACGCGTTGAATATGTAAATGACCGAGATACACCGATTCACAAACGTACTTGCGCCCATCGCTGTTATATACGCCGTTTACATAAGGCGTACGTCCGGCATAAAGTTATTCCACCTAAAGGTGGCGCAACCCATGCAAAGGTATGGACGTCGGAACAGCCGTCGTATTTTACATTCACATCGTAGGCAGTGTATTGACGTGTCTTAGGCAGCTATTTCGACGTAACTGTGAGCATGCGCACTGGAATGCTTCTTTGAAGCTCAGCCCATCATTTGCATGGGGTCACGCTTCATTATAATATATCACGCCCACTTCCACCTACTTTGACTTACGTCGGCTGACGCCGACAACTATACGCTATGCCGGCGCAACGTTGACAGCATATTCTTTGTGAATAGCATGCTTGCCTCTCAACGTTGTGCCGGCGTAGCGTAAAGACGATGCGCTACACCAGCATAAAGATACGCCGCTCTACATGAATCCGGGCCAAGGTCTTTTGCTAGAATTATTGTTCTCACTTTGACATGGTGGCAATACCTTACATGTGTGATTTGAGCATGTTTACATTTGCGGGCATAACGTATGTATGCGTTTTCTTTGTTGCGCAAGCATACGGGCACGGGGCACTTTAAAAAAAAAATGTTTTATGTATTTTATTTTATTTCTTTTTTTTTACATTTAAAAAAATAATAATCTGATCACTTTTACTTCTTTTACAAGGAATGTTGACATCCCTTGTAACAGTAATAGATGGTGACAGGTACTCTTTATGGAGAGATTGGGGGTCTAAAAGAAAGGTGGACGGGATAGCCGCATTGGTTGATATCGCTAAAACAAAACAACCGCCCACTCTAAAAAAACGGTACTGGGGTGATGACTGCAGCTGCAGGCATTATCCCAGTATAACCCCTTCAAACCATTAATGCAAATTTACATACGGTCGGTATGAAGAGGTTAAAGCAGGCAGCTCAGGATATTATACAGTATGGGTTTGATTTACCAATACTGGAGAGAGTGCAAAATCTGGTGCAGCTCTGCAGAGAAACCAATCTACTTCCATTTTTTTTTGTCGAAGCTTAATTGAACAAGCAGTAATTAGAAGCTAATTGGCCATAATGCACAGCTGTACCAAAATTTGCACTCTCCAGTTTTAATAAATCAAACCCTATGGGCCAGATTCTCATATATTTTCGGCGGCGTAGCGTAAGCCATTTACACTACGCCGCCGCTGCGTACTAGAGCAAGTGCTTTATTCTCAAAGCACTTGCTCCGTAGTTTTCGCCGGCGTCTCGTAAATCGCCAAGCGTAAACCCGCGCAATTCAAATGGGGCGGCTTGTATTTAAATTAAGCGTGCCCCCGCGTCGAACGAACTGCGCATGCGCCGGCCGGGGAAAAAGCCCAGTGCGCATGCTCCAGCTCACGTCGGGAAGCGTCGTTGAACCCGACGTCAAAACGACGTGAGCGTCATTTACGCAAGTCCATTATCGCGAACGAGTTAGTAAAACGACGTAAGCGACGGAAAAAGCCGACGCTGACCCGACGCCATACTTAACATGGCGTCCGACGGCACCCGATGGCACCCGACGGAACTTCGTAAGGTTACTCCACATAGAAGCTGGGGTAACCTTACAAGTCCGTAAACGACGTACGCGACGACGGGGCGGCGTAAAAGCATTCGGGAATCGCCGTACTAGCCTCATTTGCATATGCAAATGAAAAAACAACGTGAAGGCCACCTAGTGGCCGGAGTTGTCATTACACCTACGATCCGAAAGTGTGAGGCCGTGTACACACGACCGAGGTTCTCGCTGGAAACCAGCGAGAACCTAGCTGGAAGCTGCATTCCAGCGAGGACCTCGGCCGTGTGTACAGTCTCGGCGAGCTTCCCGTCGGGAAGCCCGTCGAGCAGAAATAGAGAGCACGCTCTCTATTTGCTCGACGGCCCGCCTGGAAGAATGGCTGGTTGCCATTCCCGACGGGCGGGTCGCCGATTTCGACGGCCGGCAGGGAACCTCGACGGGT
Organism: Rana kukunoris; assembly: GCA_029574335.1. Lineage (NCBI taxonomy): Eukaryota > Metazoa > Chordata > Amphibia > Anura > Ranidae > Rana > Rana kukunoris. The sequence continues at coordinate 478,758,174 of CM056049.1, read as the reverse complement.
GGAACGATGTGTTCTGCCCGTCGAGGTTCTCTGCCGTGCTTTTACACTTGTCGGATGTAGAAGCGTATCTATGCAAAAGTGATGCTAAGCATCACTCGCATAGATACGAGGACCAAAAAAAGGCGATACGACGGGGTATCTGAGATACTCCGTCGTAACGCCTTTGAGAATCTGGCCCTATATGTCAAGTGAGGAAGCAAGAAAATAGGTAGGATTAGTTGGAACAGGCCAAGGTCAAACTGAACGGTCATCAAATTCACAGAGTATTACCAGATAAGCATGTGATGCTTTATTTACTTACATTAATAATATGAAGAACAGACCTAGACTAGCAATAAATAAATGATTCACTATAAGATGTGGAGTCATGCAGTTGCACAGTATTGCTTTTTGGACTTGTTTGTAATGTCAGCAGATGATAGCCGAGCTGATAATGTACAAAAAATGCTCCATGAGTCACAAACAAAATAAAAATTAACAGAGTAAGAACTGCATAGGTATCCAATTCATATTTACACACAGATAATACTAGAAAATTATAATCTTAAAGTACCTTGGACTCAGATACTGTTTATTTAGAAACCACCGGGTACTAGTGCTAAATCTGAAAGAAAGCCCTCATAACTTATACAATCTCTTACTTTAATATTCATTATAATAAAGTATTGGTACTTTTTTTATGTTAAAAATGAAAACATATATTGGTTATAGCCATTAATCGTTAGGGAGCTCTTACACTCCTGATATAATAATATCTGACATAGGAGAAAACATGAATGCGTAACAAGTGAAGCAGACACACCTGGAGGCAGTCTGGGTCTAGACAGGTTGAAGTCTGCATGGATGAATAAAATGAATGAAGACTAAGATTCAAATTGAACTACATGACAGACTTCAGGCAAGTAGCTTAGCAACTGCTGCCCTGCACTGCCTTGTACAGCAGTACACTACCATTGAATAGCTGGCCTGAAAACTCTGTTCTAATGTACTGCAAGATTCAGGTAGCAGGACTGATCAACTTTCTTGCTCTTAAAGTGTTACTCAACCCACAACAGTAAAATCAGTCTGTATATGCAGTAAAGAATGCTTGTTATACTCAATATGGAAGGGCTTAATCCTCCAAATTGTGTAAAAAGGCCGTTTGATCCCATCTTCTCTGACCCTACCCTTCATCCACTGTGCTGATAGTACAGAGCCTTTGGAGTCGATCTGCACATGCTCAGTTTGGTATGTATTGCAAGAGTTATTTTTTTCTTGGGAGGGTGCATGCAATCAGCACAGGGCCAATCAGCACTGTCCAGACAGAATCAGGGGTCCTTCAGCCTCATAGGACAGCCAGTGCAGTATGAAAACTCCTCCTAAAAGCTTTAACCAGACACTGATAGAAGTCAAATAAGGAAAAATATTGCGCTAACCAGGGTGAAAAGAAAACTATAAGTAAAACTAAAACTAAAGCGGCTACACTACAATTTGACAAAAATTGAATAGAAATGTGGAAAAAATGTAGCGCTGTGAAACATAAAAATAATAACAACATAAGTACTGAATGAATGGTGTAGTCCCAACAAACCATGTGAGTGGAAAAAGTCCTGGTAGGGAAATGTTGGAGTACATCAATGATAACACAAAGAAAACATATATAAAAGTCCATCCACAAATGGGAAATCAGTAGATGAAAAAGCACTGTACTTCATAGATCCTCGGATAGGATGACACTTGAATCAAAAAACAGAAGTGGTATGCTCTTACCGGAACAGTAGGACCTGTCTGTCATGAACAGCAGATCGGTACAGCCTGAGAACTCCTTATGGCAAGGTCAGCTGGGCTCATTCGAACACAGTAGAAGCGATACAAATCTTCAATGAAAAGCCGGACATGCACAATGTCTTGGTGGAGTTCTTGGAAGAAATGGGATGGCAATAATGGAACCCTCGGATGGATAGGGTGGAAGCGGCCGGATGGCTCCAAGCACCATATAGAGAGGGGAAACGAAACAAAAAACGCAACCCATGCCCCAGTTGAAGTCCCTCTAGGACGAAACGCGTAGGGCTTGGTTTATTACCCTTTCCCGCATTGCTTTCATTTTATTTGTGATCACTTTTATACCATTGGTTTTATTAAAATAAAACCGTTACCTCATTTATCTGCACCATTTGGGTTGCGTTTTTTGTTTCGTTTCCCCTCTCTATATGGTGCTTGGAGCCATCCGGCCGCTTCCACCCTATCCATCCGAGGGTTCCATTATTGCCATCCCATTTCTTCCAAGAACTCCACCAAGACATTGTGCATGTCCGGCTTTTCATTGAAGATTTGTATCGCTTCTACTGTGTTCGAATGAGCCCAGCTGACTGTGCCATAAGGAGTTCTCAGGCTGTACCGATCTGCTGTTCATGACAGACAGGTCCTACTGTTCCGGTAAGAGCATACCACTTCTGTTTTTTGATTCAAGTGTCATCCTATCCGAGGATCTATGAAGTACAGTGCTTTTTCATCTACTGATTTCCCATTTGTGGATGGACTTTTATATATGTTTTCTTTGTGTTATCATTGATGTACTCCAACATTTCCCTACCAGGACTTTTTCCACTCACGTGGTTTGTTGGGACTACACCATTCATTCAGTACTTATGTTGTTATTATTTTTATGTTTCACAGCGCTACATTTTTTCCACACTGATAGAAGTCACAAGACTGCTATATACTGCTGATGAGAAAAGGAATTTAGTCGTTTTATATTTACAAAAAAATGCATTTCCATTTTCTGTGTACTGTGGGAGACCAGATATATTAAATTCAGGGTCCTGGGTTTAGTGACACTTTAATCTAGAATGTGTTTTAAAAATAAATAAATAAATGAACCCAAGGAGTCCTCATGACACATTTAACCTTTGGGTTTTGGCTTGGTCTTGGCTCAAGTAAAATGGCACCAACACGGCACTGGTTAAAGCTCCTCTCAGATAACAGTTTTCTGACTAAAATAATTCCCTTTCACCAGTCAGACATACTGTAAATAGTATTACTAGAATAAAAAAAAAATTGAAATGGTGGTATTAAGCGTTTCCTGTCTATCCATACCTTTCTTACCAGTGATAACTCTTCCTTAGTGCTCATTCTTCGTAGTCTATCTGATCACACTACTAACTAGAGCTTTTATGCATTTCCTCTTCTTTTTCACCTATAACCTATAAAAAAAGACTTGAGCTGCCCTCATGATTGCTGCTTTTGCTTAAAAATAATTAACACATCTTGGTAGTATTGAAGGATTCATTGGTAGCATAGTAGTAGATGTAGCATTTGAGTACTTTTAAAATTAATGCACTGTGGTTTTGTAATATTTTTTATTTTTCTTTATTATGGTCAGGGAAAAAAAAGTAGATCCACAGATGGAGCTCTATGTTTCAAATAAGCAGCTATTTTGGTTGTCAGCTGTGCTAAAAAGAGAAATGCAGGTTTAAATGGATTGTAAAGGTTCGTTTTTTATTTTCTAAATAGGTTCCTTTAAGCTAGTCCATTGTTGGTTCACTTACCTTTTCCTTCGATTTCCCTTCTAAATTTTTTTTTTCTTTGTCTGAATGTATCACTTCCTGTTCCTCCTCAGTAAGCTGTTGTGGCTGACTAACCCCCCAGCCAGAACGGCTCGGGTGATGGGGGCAAGCTTACTGAGGAGAAATCGGAAGTGAAAAATTCAGACAAAGAAAAAAAACATTTAGAAGGGAAATGGAAGGAAAAGGTAAGTGAACTAACAATGCACAAGCTTAAAGGAACCTATTTAGAAAATAAAAAACAAACCTTTACAACCCCTTTAAAGAATAAACATACATACTCACCTAGGTGGATAAAGCACCTAGGTGGATACAGCATTGCTCCGATGCATCTGTCCACCGCTGCCTCTAAGACCAAGAATTTCCAAGATTTCTCCGTTTTCGGTCTTCAGTGAGTAGAGAGCTGGTGACTGTCAGTCACTGTCCTTTGCCCCTCCAGCACTCACTGGAGCAACAGGCTGTGCTGGGGGCAGGACCTGCTGGCTCAGCTTCTTGGCACGCTGAGAGGCTGAGCCAGCTGCCCCTCAAGCATCTGGGTGGATCTCGACTTAAAGTTGGAATCCCTCCAGAGTCTGGATAAGCTGAGTGACGTCAGCTGACAGAGGGCTAAAGCCCACAGTCGGCTGAATACGGGTCACAGAAGTGCAGAATGAAGTTCACTTCTCCTTTAAAATGTTGCTTGTAAACTTGAATGAACCATCAAAAGAGTTATAAAATGTAAAAAGAAAATAAAATAGTAAAAGAAAAATTCCCAAAATCATTATAGTTCCCCTTTGACAGACACTAGCTATCATAAGCCTAAATCATGTGGCTAATTTTATTTGGAAGCAAACCAGTGTGCTCTTAAACGCTACCTCAGGTAATCTGCGATTGATCTAGTGGTTTTGGGCTGACACGCACACATGGGAGAGTTGTGTTTATTCTTGTAGGTTAATTGTCTTTATTTAGTTATAAGAACAGATATGCTGCTACTGCAAAGGTGAGCAATCTAATGACTGTGTTCAATGACACAACCTCTCATTATTGTAGCAAACGGCATGAGAGCAGACAGGAGGGTATGCAAGGCAGTGTAAGATGCCAAGCATCACTAAGAACTACAACTGATGTACACATTATGGAATTAATCACCAAATGTAGTTTGATATATCTGCTGAGCAAACGGACAGTATTATTTGAATGCTAACAGAAAGAAAGGCATGGAGAGTGCATGTGGATTAAAACAAAAGGATTTAAAGGGGTTGTAAAGATTTGTTTTTTATTTTCTAAATAGGTTCCTTTAAGCTAGTGCATTGTTGGTTCACTTACGTTTTCTTTAGATTTCCCTTCTTAGGCCGGGTTCACACCTATGCGAATTGGTTGCGGCTTAAACCGCATCTAATACGCAGAACATTTTTAAATACATTGTTTTCAATGAGGCTGGTTCACATATGTGCGATGCATTCGCACTGCGCATTGCCGGAAATCCGTATGCGTTGGAGGCCTTGCGGTGCGGCTCAGGTGCGAATTCAGTCCCATTATCTTCTATGGGTACGCAGCTGATTCGCAGATGTGTTCAGTTCTCTTCAGGAATTTCTCTCATTCAGCTCAATACATTTCTCCCCCACTCTCCTCTCACTCAGAACTTCCCCCAGGTCTCCAAATTCGAAGCAGAAACGGAGCTAATCTGCTGAACACTTCCCTTATCTTTGCAGAGACATTACAGAGCTTAAATTCTCACCGCACAAGTGTGAACCCAGCCTAAATGTTTTTTTTCTTTGTCAGAATTTCTCACTTCCTGTTTCCCCTCAGTAGGCTTGCCCCCATTATCTGAGCCATTCTGGCTGGGGGTTAGTCAGCCAGAACAGCTTACTAAGAAGGAACAGGAAGTGAGAAATTCAGACAAAAAAAACATTTAGAAGGGAAATCGAAGGAAAACTTAAGTGAACCAACAATGCACTAGCTTAAAGGAATTTATTTAGAAAATAAAAAACAAACCCTTACAACCCCTTTAATAGTAAAAACAATCTCTGACAGTTCACCCAAACATCTGTATTCAGGGACATAATATCTCCAATGTAACGTGACCACCAACACCAACCTGGGATTTCTATGCAGCTGTCATCAGTAATGCTGGCACTGGACTGGACCTGGTGACAGGGTGACACATGCAATGTCCAGCAGCAGTAGCAGCCTTTCTAGGTCAGACTGCTTCATGAGCTTGCCAATGATGAAAGCCATACCCTAGAAAAGGCTCACCATTACTATGAGTTCATGACAGATTCACAGGATTCCCAATGTTCACAGGTGTGTCAACAGAATTAAAGAACAATCTATCTTGCAGTGTGTAGACTTTGTCCCTGGTTAGCTGAGTCTAAAAATATTGTGTGCTTGAGCTGTTACAGAGAGCTGACAATGCTGTCTTGACAGAGCTTGAGATATTTTGCAAAGAAGAATGGGCAAAAAAGTCACTCTCTAAATGTGCAAAGCTGGTAGAGTTACCCAAAAAGACTTGCAGCTATAATTGCAATGAAAGGTGGTCCTACAAAGTATTGACTCGGGGGGGCTGAATACAAATGTGCGCCACACTTTTCACACATTTACTTGTAAAACCATTTATAATTTTCCTTCCACTTCACAATTATGTGCCACTTTGTGTTGGTCTATCACATAAGATCCCAATAAAATTCATTTAAGTGTTTTATTGTAACATGACAAAATGTTTAAAATTTAAGGGGGTATGAATGCTTTTTCAAGGCACTGTATATGCAGCAATTCCAAATGTGTCCCAGTACTAACCTGTTTTCCAGGTTAGGGTAGAGTAGTCATTGGGCCAGATCCACATACAAATAGATCAGCGTAGAGTATCAGAGATACACTACGCTGCCGTATTTTACCTGGCTCTAAGTCGAATCCAGAAAGATTTCGGCCTGTAAGATACGGCTGTGTAGTGTATTTCTCGCGGCGGAATCGAAATACGCGATTAGTGGGGGTGAAGCATTTAAATTAGGCGCGTCCCCACGGCGATCGAACTGCGCATGCTCGTTCTGAAATTTCCCGCTGTGCATTGCGCGAATTTACGTCGAAACGTCATTTTTTTTGTAGCGTAATTTACGTACATTCCTATTCACGAACGACTTACGCAAATAAATAAATTGAAAATTTGACGCGGGAACGACGGCCATACTTAACATGGGCAGTCTAACTATAGACCGAATAATAGCAGCTTTAACTTTACGCCGGAAAAAGCCGACTAGTGACGACGTTAGAGAACGCGACGGCCGATCGTAACTTTGTGGATCGCCGTAAAATGCTAATTTGCATACCCGACGCGGAAAACAACGCAAACTCCACCCAGCGGGCGGAAAAAGATTGCAGCGTAGATCTGAAGGTGTACGAAGACGTAAGCCTGTCAGGTCGAAGCCCGAAGCTGTCGTATCATGGTTTGAGCATTCAAACTAATGATACGACGCGGGTAATTTGAAAGTACGCCGGCGTATCAGGAGATACACCTCTGTGGATCAGGCCCATTATTTTTATTCTTTCTACAATGTGTGTGTCTAGGGGAAGAAGGCATGACTGAGCATATACAAATGCATTGGAATTTTGGGGTGCTCCAGCAGGGTTTGAAATGGTGCACATCCACACTCTGATCAACTAGGAGGTACATTCAATCATTGCATAATGTGAACACTATTATCAAGGTTTACAATTCTTTAAGTAGCGAGACTCTAATGCCATTTTACTAATATATTTTAGATTTTATGCCCAAAATATCTAATTGATGCAAGCTCTGAAAACCAACAAACCGACTTCTTAAAGATAGAAACCAATGTGGCTATAAAGGACACCAAGATGATTTTCAAGGACCCTGAGATCAAGCAAGTGGTTGTGACCAGTGAAATATTTGACAATGATGTCTTTTTAGTTGCTGAAGCTGAGACAGATCTCCAATTTGCATACAAGAGGCAAGCAGTTGCTATGACACCAGGTACTGCAAAAGAAGCACTGATTCAGGAGATCAGAAAACTGGAAGATGATGACTTGACAACAGAAGCTGATTTAAAAGAAAATGTTGCTTTTTTAGATGTTTGCGAAGATGCAATATCTGTATAAATTAATGATGGATATTCTATATATATATATATATATATATATATATATATATATATATATATATATATATATATATATATATATATAAAAACATAACCCCCTTCCATGTCCCTTCCCCAACATTTCCATCAAGATGAATACCACAAATATATGTCCTTCTTTCTTTCATTCCAGAGAGTTGTGCTACTTGTGTGATCATGGGCTCTGACATCTCCTTTTTTGTTAGCCCTACATCCAATCACTGTCCAAATCTTGCCACCTTTACCAAGCTACTAATTTACTTCTTTGTTATGCCCTGCCTTGACTATTTCAACTCCTTCTTCATTGGCCTACACAGGCCTTTTCCTCTTCATTCTATCGTAAATGTTGCTGCCAGGCTTGTTTATCTTAAAAACCGCTTACATCTTCCGTCCCTTTCTGCCAATCCCTCCACTGGCTTTGCTCACCCAACAAATAAAATCCAAAATAGTTCAACAACTCTGTCACCAGCTACATCATAACTTTGCTCCTCCCAAGACCTCCTGTTCTCTAGCTCCCTCACCACCTCCTCCTGTGCCCAATCTGTTGGCTCCCTCTTACTCTATCAGCCTTCAGCTGATCCTCGAAAACTCATCTCTTTGAAAGTTGTACTTTTTCCATCAACTCATCCCCAAACAATTACTAACTATTAGTGTTGCTCAAGAATATTCGCATTGCGAATATTCGTTACGAATATTGCATATTCGAGTATTCGCGAATAACTCGAATATCGCGGTGAAAATTCTAATTTATTTTTAAAACAGATCACATCCTAGTGATCTCCATCGACGTCTAAAAGCATTGCTGGTATGATTAGAGACCCTGGGCCGAGTAGCTGAGGCGATCCTTTTATGTTGCCGAATATTCACAATGCGAATATCCGTATTACGAATATTCGTGAATACTTTCTCTGCCCTTCTTTTGCATCAGAGCCAATCAGAGTTCTCCTACCACAGTTGTAGCTTAGTGTTAGATAGATTTCTGTGTAGTTAGTGTAAGTGTACATTTCTTTAAAGTGGTTGTAAACCCACTTTTTCGACTTTTACCTACAGGTAAGCCTATAATAAGGCTTACCTGTAGGTATAAAGAATATCTCCTAAACCTATACGGTTTAGGAGATATTACCCCCGCTGATTGCAGCGGCGCATGCGCAGGGGGGAATCTACGGCCAAAGGACCGGCCACCGTCGTCCTGGCCGGATTTAAATCTCCCGCGCGCACGCGCGGGAGTGACGTCATCGCCGCTCCAGCCAATCACAGCGCTGGAGCGGCGATACCCGGAAGACACGCCGAGTCAAGATGACATCTCGCTCGGCGTGCACCAGGTAAGTTCCCTACACCTCGTTCCGAGGTAAGTATTTCATAATGAGCTAATATGCGGTGCATATTAGCTCATTATGGCTTTTCCCTTGCAGGTGTAAAAAAAAAAAAAAATTTACAACCGCTTTAAGGTAGCTTAGTTTAGTGTGTGTTTAGTCTCTGTGTTTTGTGTATAAAAAAAAAAATAGCTTTAGTTTAGTCATATAAGTTTGTGTAAGTAGAGTTAGTGTTTAGTGCATATTAGTTTATTATTTGTAGTCCTCGTCTTTGTCCTTGTCAGTCAGTGTAAAAAAAAAAAAAAAAAAAAAAAAAAAAAAAAAATGTAGCTTTAGTTTAGTCATATAAGTTTGTGTAAGTAGAGTTAGTGTTTAGTGCATATTAGTTTAGTAATCCAGGAAATGATCTCCATTTTCGCGTGTTGTTCGCGCGCATGCGCGGACGAGAATTTCGCAATCAATTTCGCATTCGCATTAGCGAAATTTCGCAATTTTTTTTTGATAAAATATCACGAATATTCGATATTAACGAATATTTCACGAACATTCTTCTATATATTCGTGAAATATCACGAAATCGAATATGGCGTATTCCGCTCAACACTACTAACTATTGTACTACCCTGGGTCCTTCCCTTTTTACACTGTAAACTCTCACTTTAGTTTAGTCATATAAGTTTGTGTAAGTAGAGTTAGTGTTTAGTGCATATTAGTTTATTATTTGTAGTCCCCGTCTTTGTCCTTGTCAGTCAGTGTAAAAAAAAAAAATTTAGCTTTAGTTTAGTCATATAAGTTTGTGTAAGTAGAGTTAGTGTTTAGTGCATATTAGTTTAGTAATCCAGGAAATGATCTCCATTTTCGCGTGTTGTTCGCGCGCATGTGCATGCGCGGACGAGAATTTCGCAATCAATTTCGCATTCGCATTAGCGAAATTTCGCAAATTTTTTTTTTTGATAAAATATCACGAATATTCGATATTAACGAATATTTCACGAACATTCTTCTATATATTTGTGAAATATCACGAAATCGAATATGGCGTATTCTGCTCAACACTACTAACTATTGTACTACCCTGTGTCCTTCCCTTTTTACACTGTAAACTCTCACTAGCAGGGCTCTTCTAACCCTCTTGTTTTAAATTGTATTATAACTCTACTGTCTTTATTTTATAAATCGCTGCGCAAACTGTTGGTGCTATATAAATCCTGTATAATAAAAAATATATATATGTCAACCAAGATACCTGTTTTTATTATGAAATTGTCAGTTGTCTCTATATTGCTTGGTGTGAATTATACAAAAACTGTAGGGGTTTCTGTTGACCAATCACACAAACAAGCAGAAAACTGCCAAACCAATATATTACGAAGTGAGAATTATAAATAAGGAGAGTAAAACATGCATGTTTTCATAGAGTTTATCATTAAGCTACATAAAAAATGGATAGAGTGAGTATAGGCATATATGACATTTTTAATTGCAGTTTGTCTCTACTAATAAGAAAATGTTGCTTTTTTAGATGTTTGCGAAGATGTTTGCGAAGATGCAATATCTGTATAAATTAATGATGGATATTCTATATATATATATATATATATATATATATATATATATATATATATATATAAATAAAAACATAACCCCCTTCCATGTCCCTTCCCCAACATTTCCATCAAGATGAATACCACAAATATATGTCCTTCTTTCTTTCATTCCAGAGAGTTGTGCTACTTGTGTGATCATGGGCTCTGACATCTCCTTTTTTGTTAGCCCTACATCCAATCACTGTCCAAATCTTGCCACCTTTACCAAGCTACTAATTTACTTCTTTGTTATGCCCTGCCTTGACTATTTCAACTCCTTCTTCATTGGCCTACACAGGCCTTTTCCTCTTCATTCTATCGTAAATGTTGCTGCCAGGCTTGTTTATCTTAAAAACCGCTTACATCTTCCGTCCCTTTCTGCCAATCCCTCCACTGGCTTTGCTCACCCAACAAATAAAATCCAAAATAGTTCAACAACTATGTCACCAGCTACATCATAACTTTGCTCCTCCCAAGACCTCCTGTTCTCTAGCTCCCTCACCACCTCCTCCTGTGCCCAATCTGTTGGCTCCCTCTCCCTCTGTTGGCTCGCAATCAATTTCGCATTCGCATTAGCGAAATTTCGCAATTTTTTTTTGATAAAATATCACGAATATTCGATATTAACGAATATTTCACGAACATTCTTCTATATATTCGTGAAATATCACGAAATCGAATATGGCGTATTCCGCTCAACACTACTAACTATTGTACTACCCTGGGTCCTTCCCTTTTTACACTGTAAACTCTCACTTTAGTTTAGTCATATAAGTTTGTGTAAGTAGAGTTAGTGTTTAGTGCATATTAGTTTATTATTTGTAGTCCCCGTCTTTGTCCTTGTCAGTCAGTGTAAAAAAAAAAAATTTAGCTTTAGTTTAGTCATATAAGTTTGTGTAAGTAGAGTTAGTGTTTAGTGCATATTAGTTTAGTAATCCAGGAAATGATCTCCATTTTCGCGTGTTGTTCGCGCGCATGCGCATGCGCGGACGAGAATTTCGCAATCAATTTCGCATTCGCATTAGCGAAATTTCGCAAATTTTTTTTTTTGATAAAATATCACGAATATTCGATATTAACGAATATTTCACGAACATTCTTCTATATATTTGTGAAATATCACGAAATCGAATATGGCGTATTCTGCTCAACACTACTAACTATTGTACTACCCTGTGTCCTTCCCTTTTTACACTGTAAACTCTCACTAGCAGGGCTCTTCTAACCCTCTTGTTTTAAATTGTATTATAACTCTACTGTCTTTATTTTATAAATCGCTGCGCAAACTGTTGGTGCTATATAAATCCTGTATAATAAAAAATATATATATGTCAACCAAGATACCTGTTTTTATTATGAAATTGTCAGTTGTCTCTATATTGCTTGGTGTGAATTATACAAAAACTGTAGGGGTTTCTGTTGACCAATCACACAAACAAGCAGAAAACTGCCAAACCAATATATTACGAAGTGAGAATTATAAATAAGGAGAGTAAAACATGCATGTTTTCATAGAGTTTATCATTAAGCTACATAAAAAATGGATAGAGTGAGTATAGGCATATATGACATTTTTAATTGCAGTTTGTCTCTACTAATACATTAGTACAGAAACAGACAGTTCAATTCACAGCAATGTTCTGGGTATTTCCAGTACAAGAAGTGAGGGGGGCATCTCACCAGTTATAATATCTTTATACAAGTCAGAGGACAACATTTTACCAGAAGAGTACTTATAGACTTGATTAGATTCATGTTTCTTTTCATCAAGAAATACAAATTGTAAAATATATCACTTACTTCTAATGGTTTAAAGGCTAGGTTTACCTTGTTTTCTAAATTCCAGCTCCCCTATGTACCAATATGCCATTAATGCACCTCTGTTGCAGAAAAATACAAGCTTTCTTTGATTTTGAGAACAATGCCTTACCTTAGCCCCTGCTATATTTCTAAGAAAGCTTACTTCCTGATATGTATATTTGGGATGGAGAAACCAGTATGACACAAGGAGTTTTCCAGGTGACCTTATTAACACACACACACTCTGCACCTATCAACTATTTTTGCACAGCATCTCTACATGTGTGCATTTGCCTGCTTTCCCCAGCGTCCCTCCAGATGGGCCTGGGCTGCATGTTAAACTCCCTGGGGCCACATACAGCCAACAGGTTGGACACTGCTGATGTAGTGCAAGGGCCTGCCTGATTTGATACAGGAATAGATAGATAGGTGGGTCCGTCAATTACACAGTTTTGATAAATCTAAAGGAAATAGTACAGAGATTGTACAATCAGATTGTATAGTGTATGGCCACTGTTATACATGTACATAGAAGGGAGTGGATGGAAACACTCAACTGTCAGGTCCCATTCAGATCTCAAATGCATGGTGCAATTGCTGTTTACATACGACACAAGGGCGACACTTGCCTTTGCACAGACAGGGGTTATTTTATTTTTTTACATTTATTTTTTAATATTTTTTTGCTTTTTTATTTTATTTGTTCCTTTCATTTATTTATTTTTATATATTTTTTTTATCACAGGGAATGCAAATATCCCCTATGATAGCAATAGGTAGTGACAGGTACTCTTTTAAATGTGGGGTCTATTAGACTCTAGATCTCTCCTCTGCCCTCAAAGCATCTGACCGCACCAAGATAAGATGCTTTCCCAATTGCGCTGTTTATATCCGGCGAAACCGAAGACATGAAATGCTTGCAGCTTGCGGTTTCTTAGGCCATAGAGATGATTGGAGCTGTTCTGGTCTCCGATCAGATCTTTGGTCAGCTGGCAGAACCACTGGCTGCATTCTCGGGTTCCCTAGTGGGACAGGAGAGCCCGAAAAAAAACATGGAAGATGGCCAAAGGGGGGGAGGGTGAATGTTCCATCCCACTGCTTGTAAAAGCAGTCTAGTGGCTAATTAGCCGCTAGGATTGCTTTTACATGAAAGCCGACCGCCAGGTGAAAAAAATGACACCAAGCTGATACCTAAACCTACAGACATCATTCTGGTATAACCACTCAAAGTCCAGCAACATGCCAGTATGTTGCTTGTCCTTGTTGGGCATATATTGTAATGTTCTTTTTTTTAATGCAGCCTTTGGGTCAAATGAAAAAAGAGAACCTAACAGATTCCTCCATTCACATTGATTAATCAGTGGTATGCCTACTTTAGAATATCGCCCTGCATCCATCCACTTCTAAGATGGGCATACATGTACCAGTCATACAAAGAACAGATTCCTCCATTTAAATTGATCAATGTGGATGAAGAAATCTCTGCCAAGAAAAGTTAATAAAAATATATTCTGTAGCATAGGGGCGATCCTCCCCTATGTCCGCCCCTGCCCCTATGCTTCAGCATATATGCTCTTTTTTTAAACTGTGGTGGTGAAATCACTTCCTACAGCATTGGAGTCACGGATTTACGTATCGTGAGAGCTAACCCTGTTGCTGTCAAAATAAATAAATCTGTGCTGCAGCTGAATGGCATTCCTGAAAAACAAGTAATGGTTAACAATAAAACACAGTAACATTACAGTATAACAGTAGGACATACCTGCAACACAAACATAATAAGACACAGACAATAACACATTACATTATAGTATAAATGACATTAACAGTACAACAGTAGATCATACATACCTAACGATTAGATCGCACAATGCCACATGCACCAATTCCTGATTGATAGAGGTGTCTAAAAATTGTCCACATACAAATGGTACCCCTTTCCGAATAAGGGTGACACCAAGTCCCAAACAATCTTGCCGCTGCTCCCTATGTAGTCTGGGAAATTTGAGGGGCTCGCAGCTGCTATCTTCTGTCTCGTAAACCAGAAAACTCCATGTATAGCCTGTTGCTCTGTCACAGAGCTTATACATCTTGACCCCATATCTGGCACGTTTGCTGGGGAGATATTGTTTGAAAAGAAGACGACAGAGTCCATAACAATTAAAATGGATGAACCACAATATCTGCTCGTACCTAGCCCTCCAGCCAAATTGTCGGGCAAGGGGTGAATTTGACCAGCATATAAATTATTTTGCTCCACAATAGATCCGTCCAGATCTTCCGTGAAAAAAAGCAAAAAAAATTGTAGGGGCATAAGATCTCCTGAGTTCCGGGTTGGCAAGTGAATGGGGGAAGTACTGGCGCTGCAGAATCTGTGGGCTGCCAATCAGGACTTGCAAGCACAGCCGGAAGGGCACTACTATTTGCTCTACGGCCTGTGTTCGAACTTGTAGTGGCTGCGGGACACTACTTGTGCTAGCCACTGCACCAGCTTGAACTGCACTAATAGGACTCGCCATGTTACCAAGTGATACTGCAGTGCTTCTTTGTCTACGACCAGGGTGTACTTGGCCGCTGGCGTTTGCCAGTTCACCAGAAGGTTGAGCAGCACTAGTACTGGAACTCTACTGCACTCTAAAACGGGTCGGGTACGCCTGACCTTAGCAGGGACCCATTCTCCATCTTCAGAGCTATCTGTCAGGGTGTTGCTTGCTACAGTTTTAAATACTGAGCCTGAATCTGACAGTGATTACTCCCCGCTCTCATCTGTCATGCTCAGCATCCTGTAGGCTTCTTCACTCGTATGTTCGACCGTTCGTCGAATTACGAAATTCGAGTGGCGTGTCACGGCCCATAATTCACTGTGACATCGCAGTGCATTGCTGGCTGATGATTGGCCAAGCATGCACTATGACCCGCATGCTTTGGGCAATCACAGCGCAAAAAAAAACAGAGAGCCATAATTGGCCAAAGCCAGGGTGGCTCAGGGGGTTTAGTACATGCCCCACACTATATAAGGCCGCCTCAGTTGCGGCCTTGTGTAGTATGTTATGGTGGTTAAGACAGAGAGAGAGAGAGTGTCATTTTTTTGAGTTAGATAAAGCAGGCAGGCAGGCTAGTCAGTTAGTTACAGTGTGTAGAGGATATATATGCATCCCAGGTGTTGTATATATATTTATACACTGTATTTCGTTAAGCTAGATCTGCTCTTCCGAATATACTGACAGGCAGGCGATTGTGCTAGCTGCAGTATTTTCACTTGGTGTACTGCGTCCTCTGCACAGTGTGCACCTAAAGCTATGTGAATACAATTGCTGTTTTTCTCATATTAATACCACAGGCAGTGGCTGATCAGCAAGTATTCTCACTTGGTGTACTGTGTCCTCTGCACAGTGTGCACCTAAAGCTACGTGAATACACATGCTGTTGTTCTCATATTAATACCACAGGCAGTGGCTGATCAGCAAGTATTTTCACTTGGTGTACTGTGTCCTCTGCACAGTGTGCACCTAAAGCTATGTGAATACATTTGCTGGTGTTCTTATATTAATACCACAGGCAGTGACTGATCAGCAAGTATTTTCACTTGGTGTACTGTGTCCTCTGCACAGTGTGCACCTAAAGCTTTGTGTATACATGTGCTGGTGTTCTCATATTAATACCACTGGCAGTGGCTGATCAGCAAGTATTTTCACTTGGTGTACTGTGTCCTCTGCACAGTGTGCACCTAAAGCTACATGAATACAATTGCTGTTTTTCTCATATTAATACCACAAGCAGTGGCTGATCAGCAAGTATTGTCAGTATTTGTGCAGCTACATCTCCCTGAAGGACATTAGTATGTCTGGAAGGAAAACAAGGAGAGGCAGAGAGTCACAAGCCGATAAAAGAAGGCAAGCAGGCTCTGCGTTTAGATGCAACAGTGCTGCTGGTCGTGGACACGGTGCATCCTCATCAGCACGTGGCCGTGGGGAATGCTTGTCCTTTTTTCTGGCAGCTGGCCGTGTTGAGCCGCAACATGTCGAACTCTTGGTATAGTGGATGACCAAGCCGTCCTCATCCTCTCTCACCCAGGCTCAGGGTACTTTGTCTGGCAAAGCAGCTGCCAATGCGGCCTCTTCCCTCTGCTCAATGGCATCAGTCACTCCTTCCCTAGCCCCACCATGTCCTCCTCAGGAGTCCCCCGAACTGTTTGACCACAGTGTTGGGTACATGCTGCAGGAGGATGCGCAGCGTTTTGAAGACTCCGATGATGGTACACAGCTAGAGGAAGGCAGTAATGTGAGCCAGAGAGAGGGGGTGCACAAGAAGGACAGCAATCTGGCAGTCATGTTCCCCCAGCTGCAGCATACTGACAGGTTTTCCACAGTGATGAGGAGGGAGGGGATGATGAGGTCACGTGGGTGCCTGATAGGAGAGAGGAGGAGAAGGAGGAGGCAGATCTCCAAGGAGGCAAGATGCGCTCCAGGGGCCAGCTTAAGGGCAGCACACCAACTGCATCACAACGCAGAGCTCCGCATGTGCAGGGCGCTGCTGTCTCTCTGCGTTATTCCAAAAGTTCTTTGGTGTGGGCCTTTTTTTGAGACGAGTGCATCAGATCGCACCTCTGCTATTTGCAACATATGCCGCAAGCGTATCTTGCGTGGCCAAAACATCAACCGCTTGGGCACCACATGCTTGACCAGACATATGTTGACCTGCCATGCAGTTAGTTGGCAAGCGTACCTCAAAGACCCGCACCAAAGAACAAAGCAGACCTTTCCTTGCTCCTCATCAGCTGGGATCTCCAACCCCACTATTCCTTCAGTCCTCTCTAAAGCCTGCACTGATAGGACTGAAGGTGTAGAATTAGGTGTGTCACAGCCTAGTACATGCGGGCGATCTACTATTAGTACACCGATGTCAGATTGTACCAGGCAAATTTCCCTGCCCCAGCTGCTGCAGCGCCGAAAGAAGTTATCTCCCAGCCATCCACATGCCCAGGGGTTGAATGCTAGCTTAGCTAAATTGCTAGCACTTCAACTGCTGCCTTTTCAGTTGGTAGATTCTGCCCCCTTCTGTGAATTTGTGGAATGTGCGGTACCTCAGTGGCAGGTTCCCAAACGCCACTTTTTCTCATTGAAGGCGATTCCGACTCTCTACCGGCATGTGGAAGGCAATGCCTATGCCTCGCTGGACAGGGCGGTCAGTGGTAAGGTGCATATTACCGCTGACTCATGGTCCAGCAGGCATGGACAGGGACGTTACCTATCTTTACGGCGCATTGGGTGACTCTGCTGGCAGCTTGGAAGGATGCAGGACAAGGTACAGTATTGTTGTAGGTTATTCCACCACCAAGCCTCTAAAATTCTACTACTGGTGATTGTGACACACCTCTCTCCTTCACCCCCTCCTCTTCTTCCTCTGTGGCCTCATGCTGTGTTGATGTGTCCTCGGAACCAGCGGTGCTCCGTAGGCGTTGAAGGGGCTATGCAGGTATGCAGACAAAGAGATGCCATGCGGTGCTTGAGCTGGTGTACTTGGGGGACAAAAGGAATACAACCTGCCAAAGAACCGCCTAATCTGTGATATGCTCACCAGGTGGAACTCTACATTGGCCATGCTGCAGCGGTTGGACACTATGGGCCAGATTCTCAAAAGAGATACGACGGTGTATCGCAGGAAACACCGTCGTATCTCTGTTTTTTTTACTGGGTTTCTATGCGTGTGATTCCTAGAATCACTTACGTATAGATACAGTGAAGATCCGACAGGTGTAAAACACTTACACTGTCGGATCGTAGATGTAATTACTTTTCTGGCTGCTAGGTGGCCATTACGTTGTTTTCTCATTTGCCTATGCAAATGAGCCTAATACGCCGATTCCCAAACGTTTTTACGCCGCTATATGAGGGGTAGGTTTATGAAGTTCCCTCGTTGCCATGTTAAGTATGGCGTCGGGTCAGCGTCGTCTTTTTCCGTCGTTTTACTAAGTCATTCGCGAATAGGGCATTGTGTAAGAGACGATCACGTCGTTTTGACGTCGGTTTCAAGGACGGTTTCCGACGTGAGCTGGAGCATGTGCACTGAGCTTTTTTCCCGGCCAGCGCATGCGCAGTTCGATCGACGCGGGGGCGCGCCTAATTTAAATACAAGCCGTCCCCTTTGAATTATGCGGGGATACGCAGGGCCATTTACACTACGCCGCCGCAAACTACGGAGCAAGTGCTTTGGGAATACGGCACTTGCTCCATTAAGTTGCGGCGGCGTAGTGTAAATGGCTTACGCTACGCCGCCGCAGATTCTATGTGAATCTGGCCCCTTGTCACCAGGACAGGGACAGGGAAGCTTGTTTTTTTTCCCCACGCAAGTGGGCCATGATCAGGGGTTGCATGCACTGTCCTGTCACCATTTTAAGAGGCCACGAGGATGGTGAGCAGTGACAGTGCATGCATCAGTGACACTGTCCCTCTTATCCACCTGTTGAAGCACACGCTGCGGGGAATAATGGACAGAGCCCTTGAAGCAAAACAGAGGAAGGAAGAGGAGGACTTTTACCTCTTAAGGCCCCCTTTATCTAGACAGTGTTCCTGCTTGCCTGCCTATCACACAGGAAGAGGAGGAGGATTGTGTCAGCATGGAGGTGGAGCCTAGCACTCAGCATTAGCAGCAGTCTTCAAGGGATCAATTACATACCCAAGAAACCCATGGACTTGTACGTGGCTGGGACGAGGTGGCTGCGAATCATGTTGTCCTCAGTGACCCAGAGGACTCTGCACCGAATGCCTCAGCAAACCTACGCTGTATGGCCTCCCTGAACCTGCTATCAAGCCTGCAGCTATCAAGGAGTGGGATCATTACTGGCTGGCAACCCTCCTTGATCCACGTTACAAGGGTAAGGTTGCGGACCTTATCTTGCCGGCGCAGAGGGAGCAGAAGATAAAAAATCTTCGGGAGGCCTTGCAGAAAGAGCCAAGATCAGACTTAAACACCCCCCCCCCCCCCTCGAAAATCCTCTGGCTTACTGGGTCTTGAGGATGGATCACTGGCCAGAGCTTGCACAGTATGCAATTAAGCTACTGGAGGCTTTGTAACCGATCACAGGGTGCGCCTCTCCACCGACTCGGTCGATCAAATGACCTTCATTAAAATGAATCAGGCTTGGATCACCACCAGCTACCAAGCACCTGATGCTGATGTAACTGATTTTTTTAAATGTCAGATCCCTTCAAGACTGCCTATGCTGATGCTGAGTTACTATCCTGTTATGCTGAGTGACTTTCCTTTTCCTCCTCATTGATCATGCTAATAGCTTGAAAGAACATTTTTGGTTCTGGGCACCGCCACCAGTGGCTAAGGCCCAATTTTTCTGTTCCCGTTTAACAGGGGCGTGTAATTACAATTGTTGATACAATATTTTGCAGCAGGGCTCATTCCTGCGCTCCAAATAGAGTATCTGTGAAGGGTTGCAGTGTTTTGGAACCAGTGCCTAAGGCCCAATTTTTCTGCCCCTGTTCAACAGGGGCATGTAATTACAATTAGTATCCTATATCAATCATATATTGTCAATAACGCCCTCGGTAACCTCTCTCACCACTGTGCCAAACAAAAAGTGAAATAAACTACAACTGCTACTTAGTGAATGAGTAAGGAATTTTCTCATCGAATTTGTTCATCAATTTTTTATGGACTTTATATCACTTGTCACGTGGTGTTATTGAGTTTATAGGCTATTGTTTATTTATTATTATATTAATTAGCGCTGCAATTTTCTTACACCTATACAGGTTACGTTTTTTTAATTTTAATTACAATTATTGATATAATATTTCACAGCAGGGCCCATTCCTGCACCCACCAAGATTAACTGTGAGGACTTAGGCCGCGTACACACGATCGAACATATCTGTTGAATCTGGTCCGCAGACCAGTTTAGGCGGAGATATCCGATTATGTGTACGGCCTAGCAGACAAAAGTTTTAAAACATGCTTTAAAACGTATCTGCTGGAAAACTGTTCGTCGGACATGTCCGCTGGTTAGTACGCCTGGATTCGACGCATGCGTGGAAGCATTTTACTTCCTGGTTTGCGGACGTGGCGGCGTCAACGTCAGCGCCACGTCACCACGCTGTCTGTCCGCGGGGATTTTGGTTTGATCGTGTGTACACACATCAGACCAAAATATCCCAGGAGACATGTCTCCTCGTGTGCACGCGGCCTTAAAGTGTTGTGGCACCAGCGCCAGCACCAAAGGCCCAATTTTTCTACCACTGTTCAACAATGGCATGTAATTACAATTCTTGATATAATAGTTTACAGTAAGGTGTTCCAGCACCCACCAAGACTAACTGTGAGGGCTTACAGTGTTGTGGCAACACCAACACCTAGGGCCCAAATTTTTGCAGAGTATATACGGCAGGCCCCTACTTTTAAACATCCAACTTAAAAAAGACTCCTACTTGCAAACGGAAGGAGACAACAGTAACTGAGGGGAAATCTACCCATAGAAATGGAAATTCTTTTCTGCAAGAGGTGTCTCCTGTCCACTGATGCTTTATCACCAATCCTTGTTTCACAAAAAACAATTCTAAAATTTAAAAAAAACTTTTGTCATTTGGACAGAAAGTGAGGTGCAATCTTCTGAACAGATGCGCACAGACAGCAAGACAAATGTTACAAGGGCGATAACCCTTCTCTATGTTTTCCAAAAAGCTTAAAAATTGATTTTTTTGGGTGGAGCTACACTTTAAAAAAGTACTAGTTGAAAATTACAAACAGATTCTACCTAACAAAAAACCTACAGTCCCTGTCTTGTTTGCACCGCCTGTATACTGCTGTTTAAAGTATATAGGGCCAAAGGGGCTGGTAATGACCTGGGGGGAGAAACCCATGCAATTTTTCTCAATGATTTTCATCCATATTGCAGGGACCAGACATTACATTGAAGCCGCAAACAGTTTTAAATTGATTTTTTCTTATAGTAATGTAATTTTGTGCAGGGACAGTTCTAAACACATGCCACTTCACAGGCATACTATATTTTTTTTTACTTTAACCATCATTAAAATCACTGCTCCCAAAAAAACGTCAGTTTTTAAAACTTTTTTGCATTGATACATGTCCCCTTCGGCAAGACCCGAGTCCCCAAACCAGTTTTAGGACAATAACTTGCATATTAGCCTTTAAAATTAGCACTTTTGATTTCGAAAGTTCGAGTCCCATAGACTTCAATGGGGTTCTAAAGTTTGCACGAACGTTCGGTCTGTTCGAAGGTTCTGATGCGAACCGAATCGGGGGGTGTTCAGCTCATCCCTACTGGCGAGATGATTTTTATAGCAAAAATGTACAGAAGGAAAAACAGGGGTTGGAAATCCTATTTCACACGTGAATTATTACTAGAAGATTCACTGTGTAGTGAACTGATGGGCCAAAGCAGCAGTTTATCAGTGTCCTACTAGGATTCACTGTTAGTCCTGGTTCACACTGCTGCAACTTCTGGTGTGACTGCAACCTGCAACACAGAAATTTGCAAGACAAGTAAAAACACATACATATCAATGGGTGCCATCATAATTGCTGTGACTCAATTAGCAGTGACAAAAAAAATTGTTCCTGCACTATTTTCTGCATCTGCGTCTTTGGTTCGACAAGTCGCAAAGTAGTCCTATCTTTGCAACTCTGGCTGTGACTTCAGAGGTTTTTTCTAACTACTTCCCGCTCGCCCATCCTCAAATGATGGCTGGGCGTTGCTGCTCTCGTTCTGGGTGGACGTCATATACATCTCCAAACTATGGCCCTCCATCTGTCGTGGAACTACACGTCCCGTGAGGCATTGTAAAACTCTGACATTCACAGACATGACTAGGCATGATGGAAATTGCAGTTTCTGAACAACTGGAGGGCCACAGTTTGGAGACCCCTGCAACTAGACAGATGGGATCCCCATCCGTTTGTTTGGCATCTCAATCCGATGCAGTCGGGGGTAAACGGACACATGTCCATTTACATTCTCTTCCTTATAGAGAACAATGGGTGGTCCGATTGGGTCTGCCCTAAAAAATGACAGGTGGACCTGATCTGTCCGCTGGTGTGAAAGGGGCACAAGGGTTCATGTACACGGGACTTTGTTCAACCTCTCCTGAACAATTAAACTTGACAGCTAGAAACCAGTGTCTAAAAACTTCAGTTTAGCTGCGTTTACATGCTGCATTTAGCCGCGCTTGCATCTAGAAGCATTTGAAAAAAAAAATTGTTTTAAATTAAAAACGTCTGTACACAAAACGCTGCTAAACGCGAGTTGCCACATTTAGTCGCATTTAGCGCCTCAACTGCCTCTTAACACAGCTTCTGAGCGCATTTTTTTGGGTTCAAGAAAAAGCCTGTAAACGGCCTAGAAATTACTATAAACAGCCCTGTGTACATGTACTGATAGGATAACATAGAGGAGAATTCAGGAGCAGTTGAAAAAAATGCCCAACTGCTCCTAAACATCTGTTTACCAGCAGCATTGTACATGAGGCCAGTGGACAATCCACAACTTGTGGCCAGGTGATGTGAACAGGTGACGTGGCAAGTGGACAATCCGCAACTTGTGGCAGGTGACGTGGCAAGTGGACAATCCACAACTTGTGGCAGGTAACGTGGCAGGTGATGTGGCCAGTGGATAATCCACAACTTGTGGCAGGTGACGTGGCCGGGTGACATGGCAGCTGACGTGGCCAGGTGATGCGGCTAGTGGACAATCCACAACTTGTGGCAGGTGAGGTGGCAAGGTGATTTGGCAAGTGGATAGTCCACAACTTGTGGCAGGTGATGTGGCAAGTGGACAATCCACAACTTGTAGCAGGTGACGTGGCAGGTAACGTGGCCAGTGGACAATCCACAACTTGTGGCAGGTGACATGGCAAGTGGACAATCCACAACTTGTGGCAGGTGAAGTGGCCAGTTGACGTGACATGTGATGTGGCCAGTGGACAACCCACAACTTGTGGCAGGTGACGTGGCAAGTGGACAATCCACAACTTGTGGCAGGTGACGTGGCCAAGTAACATGGCAGGTGACGTGGCCAGTGGACAATCCACAACTTGCGGCAGGTGGCATGGCCAGGTGACGTGGCAAGTGGACAATTCACAACTTGTGGAAGTGATGTGGCAAGTGACACGCTAAATACAAGTATACTGCTGCTCTTTCAGCCGCTACTCACTTTGGTCTCACAAAATGGCTGAAATGGTTAAAAAATATTGTTTTTTGAGCTTAGGGAGGGTCTTACGATGTTTCTTAACTAAACGCTTATAAACGCAAACGCGGTAAAACACTGCAAAATTTGCGGCAAAAACTGGTGTTTTAAGAGCCGGTTTTTGCCTTTGAAAACGTGTGTTTAGATGGGTTTGCATTTGCGTCTCGTGTGCACGGGGCCTTATGTGTTTTGTTTGTGTCTTCCTCTCCCGCCGACAACTGCTCCCCTTATTTCTTGCATTGCCGTCACATGGACTAGAAGTGAAGTAAGATCTCCCCAAAAGGCAGTTGCTTTTACATAAACAGCATTTACTACCTGACCTTTAGGCCTCATGCACACAGTAGCTGAAAAGCCACTACCAACACCAGGAAAAAGCGTCTGTAAAAATGCACTTTTAGTAGCTTTTTGCAGTTGCATTAATGCACGTTTAGTTGCGTTAGCTTTTAAGAGCGTTTCTCTGCCTCGATTCAAAATCAATGGTTCCCTTGGTGAGCCGTCTTATCTGATCGACTTTCAGCCCATTGATTTGAATAAGTCTCATCCAAGTTGGATTGTCATGATCTGATTTGTGCTCTGAGGAACTTGAAGGGGAACCCCACGCCAAAAATAAAAAAAAATGGTGTGGGGGTTCCCCCCAAGATCCATACCAGGACCTTTGAGTCTGGTATGGACATTGAAAGGAAACCCCACGCTAAAATAAAACAGCGTGGTGCTCCTCACCCGGGATGTCAGGAAAAGAGGGGGACAAGCGACACTGCCTTTTCTTGGGGTGAATGGGTATGGGGCACAATGTACCCCATACTCATTCACATAGGAAGGGGGGCCAGGATCTGGTGGCCCCCTTATTAAAGGGGGCTTTCAGATTCCGATAAGCCTGCAAGCCCCCACAACCATCGTCCAGGGTTGTTGGGAAGAGGCCCTTGCCCCCATGGGGGCAAGGTACTTTGGGGTGGCTGGAGGTGCAGCACCCCCCCCCCTTGTTGAGGATGTGTGGCCTGGTATGGTCTACGAGATTGGGGTACGTTCACTTGTCCCCCCCCCTTTCCTGACCTGCAGGGCTGCATGCTCGGATAAGGGTCTGCAATGGATTTTGGGGCATTTTTTTTTTTTGACGTGGGGTTTTAACCTCAAGATCCATACCAGCCTGAAGGGTATGTTATTGGGGGGTATGTTATCTGACATGTTATTTTATTTTAAAAAAAATTGGTGTGGGTGTTCCCCTTTAAGATCCTCAAAGCACAAGTCAGATCATGATGATCCAACTTGGATGCGACTTCTATTCAAATTAATGGGCTGAGAGTTGGATCAGTTAAGATGGCTCTTATAGGGAACCATTGATTTTGACATGTCAAAAAAAAAAAAAAAAAGCTTGACGCGAAGCTGCAAAGAGACGGTAATGTAAACATGTAGTAAAATCAATCATGCTGTACTAACTGTTACAGGATAGAGGTTCCAAAATGTCCCTGGACCAGCTGCTGAAGCCTTAACCTCGGGAGCGGTGCTGGACGTGACGGGGGGCGCCTCCTCACCCCAATTCCTCCTGAGGCGACCCATCAACACCAGCAGAGGAAGCGGAGGGGTTCGTGGGACCATCCAGAGCGCCCTGTATGGACTGAGCCATAACTGTGGAGGTGAGCTGCATCCATTTTGCTACACTCTCAGCCCTCTAGCAGCCTCCTCCCCCCTCCCTCTCTATACCTGCTCTCAAACCCCATTGTCATTTCTGTCTCACCCTGTCAGCACAGCAAGTGACCTAGACAGTACTATTTAATAACTAACCTAAGAGGGGAGAGGAAGAAGGGGAAAGAAAAAAAAGGAAAAAAAAAAAAGGGAAAAAGACTCTGGGGTATCTGCAAATACAGCAGCTCATATGTGAGGTAATTTCCACTGGAGATAACCACATACTGCAGATCCCTACCAGGGGGGATATCACTAGTCTCTGTCAAATCTCCTCAGGCCGCTCTTCCACACTGAGAACCCCTGACTAGCCCTCACACCTGGCTAGATTAAGGTGACAGCATAAAGGATTAATATCATCTGATATTTTATCTTTCATCAATAGACTTTACACACTAGGATTCATTCCTTGTCTGAGGCCTCCCCAGCAATTCAATCTGAGTGGATACAATACACAGAGACAGGGGACTAGTGGTTACCTCAGCATCGCTCCTCAAGACCCTCAGTCCATATTCCCCCCCCTGTCAGAGTACATTACAGCCTCTCAGATTAAGTCTACCACCTGAAGAAATATACACCAGATAATTTTAAGGCTGCAGTCTTAGAGAGGAAAACTTTCATTCAACAATATCTTACTTAATCTGCAATAATCGCAAGTCATTTACTATAATTCATTTCAGGGATACTTTTAAGGTGGCGACTTAGGGAAGACCCACCACTCACCGTCGGGTGTCTGATGACAAAATGTTTTAAAGATCTTAGATCCCCCCCCCCCCCATCTACAGTAATGACACCCACTTATTATATTAAACAGGGACTCCACCTATAACAGATTTTGTCAGTTTTCAAAGTTTGACTACAAGCCCTGGTACCCAGGTATGAACTGAGCACTAAAATATCATGCTCCTCCCAATGGTTGATTCAGAATACTTAATAAATCTGCCGACCCTAATATTCACTTAGCTTTGACTCATGTGGGTGCAAATATTCTGCTACACATTCAATACATGAAGGGAAAGCGAAACAAGAAGAACAAGAATACTATTAAAACTTTAGCCGTCAAGGAATCTCTTAAAAACATGGACTCCAAACTCCAGACACATACGCTGGAAATTACCGAAAATTCTATGTCTGTCAAACAAATCCCATCTCACCTGTTAGCCATCTCACCACCCCCTTCATCAGACTCTATATCACATACAGCGCTATACTCGTCTGTTGTTAAAGAAGGAATAATATCCACAATGTCGGGTCAATTAACCCCTTCTGAGGCCCCTTCTCAAAACCCTATCTACATCCATTCTAATACTGAACGCTCCCCTGAAGCCCCCTTCAATGTTACTGACTTATTCAACAGGATATCGGAAATGCTAGATAGGGGCCTCGCCCAGAACGCTGAAAAAATCACTAAGGACATCAGAGCCGACTTCCAAAGTCTTGGAAACAGGATCGAATCCATAGAACGGAAACTGGATATTAATGTCTCTAGAATCGAACAAAATACTGACCACATACAACACCTGCAAGAACAACTGGAGGTGGCCCAGGCCAGAATAGATGATTTGGAGAACAGATCAAGGAGGGATAACTTCAGGCTCAGGGGGCTACCTGAGTCCATCACAGATGTACACTCAGCTATACAGGACATCATAAAAATCCTGATCCCATCCATGCCTATTCACAAAATGGAATTAGACAGAGCACATAGCTCCCTAGGCCCACCAAGAAAAGACAGCCTACCGAGAGATGTGATAGTAAAGCCCCACTATTACTCCACCAAAGACGAGGTGATGAAAAAATCTCGACAACAAGAAAACATTCAATATCAAGGTGCAACGATTCACATATTTTCAGACATATCTCCCTACACCATTCAGAAGAGGAGAGCGATGAAACCACTACTTTCTGCCCTCATGAAAAAAGACATTAAATACAAATGGGCCTTCCCATTCACCTTAAAATTCAACTATAACGGCAGACTCCACGTAGTACACAACTTTCAAGAAGGTGAAAGACTATTACTACACCTGAAAATTATTTCACATGAACCAGCCATGGACACTTTACCACCGCAACAAACCTCAGCTAAAAGAAATACACCCAATAGTCCAACCTCAAATCCCTGGAATAGAGTCAAACACAGGAAAGTCTGAAATAACTCTACTAAACATCAACTGAAATGATTTAATCTTAGCTCCGGTGGTGTCCATCCCCCATTCATATAAGTTGTTGTGTTCTTTTTTTTTTTTCTCCCCAATAGGCCTTCTTTTAATATGAATTGTTTCTCAATTCTTGATCAAATTACTTATAAGGATTTCTGGTAGAGTAAGAGTTAATATTTACTGGCTCACTTATATAATTTATTTATTTATTCTTGTGGTTTTTCAATACCTACTTACCCATATGGTTCTACAATTTTTATTTTTTCCTATGGTATTAAAAAATATATATATATATATATATATATATATTTTTTTTTTCTTTTGGGGGGAAGGTACCATCTCTTCAATTGTTATTTTTGGGGGATCAACCCTTTGTTTTTCAAAATTTAATTCATGAACTTTTTGATTGTCGCTGACAGTCGGCGGTGAGGCCCTGAGCCTCAACCTACTTCTTGGAGCGACACTTTGTCGCCCTGACAAGTAAGAAGTTAGTCCTCTAAATGGACTACTCTAATAAATTCTGTTTGATTGAAGGAAGGAGCAAACTTCCCTTCCTTCAATCTGGGTCATGGTTTGACCTTTTGCAATACTACATCTTGCTTTGTTGTTACCATTTTTGCCTTTATTTCCATGTATCTATTCTCCCCTTCTTTTCCCCCTTTACCTTCCCACCCTCCCTCCCGGCCTACCTGCCATCACAGGTGTCTTCTGAGCTATAGACTCAGTCTTCAAGACACAATCTGTCCATAACACTCTTTACGACCCATGGCTGGCTCAAATAACACTACTAAACCCCTGCGTGTTGTGACACACAACACCCAGGGGTTGAACTCTCCTATTAAAAGACGAAAAGCCCTCCAGGCATACAAGGCGCTTCATGTAGATATAGTGCTCCTGCAGGAGACACACTTCCCAAGGCGGTACTCCCCCTCATTCCTACACTCCCACTTCCCAGTATTCTACTTATCCAACGCGGAAAACAAGACGAAAGGAGTGGCTATCTTGTTATCCAAATTTTGTAATTTTAATTTACTAAAGGAATATGGAGACCCGGAAGGCAGATTTATTTTGGTAAAAGGAACTCTAGACGAGAAGCTATACACGTTTGTCTCCTATTACGCCCCCAATAGGGGACAGAAGAAGTTGTTCTCTCAGATGCTTGAAGTCCTCCATCCCCTTATGGAGGGCATCATTATTATGGGAGGAGACTCCAACCTGGCTTTCGATTCGGGTTTAGATAAATCCAAACCAAATAATAATAAACTCATAAGGCCAACCAAAATTAGCACACAAATAGCTTGCATGCTTCATCAATCCCGATTGACCGATATTTGGAGAGAATTAAATCCGAAAACTAAAGATTACACCCACTATTCTAATCCTCACAAATCGTACTCCCGCATAGACCATATATTAATATCCAACCATCATGTCCCAGCAGCCTCTAAATCCATTATAAAGGATGTCCCTTGGTCAGACCACTCCATGGTTCTATTAACCTTGAGAAAAGAGGACACAACTCATAAAATGTCTCACTGGACACTTAACCAGTCGATCTTAAAAGATCCCACTCTCATGGCAGAAATCGAACAATCCATAAAGGAATATTTTGAAATTAACGATACTAAAGATATATCCCCGAAACCTTATGGGCTGCCCATAAGGCTACAGTTAGGGGGAAAAAATAATACAAATTGCAGCCAAACTTAGAAGACAAAAGAAATTGACCATAGAGAAATTGGAAGAGACCTATTTAGATTTACGTAGAAAACATAAATTAGACCCTCTCAGGGTTCCCACCCACGATCTTGACGCTGCTAGATCGGCCTTAAACCTAGCTCTGACAGCAAAATCAGAAAATGATCTAAAATGGACAGGTGCCAGGTTCTACCATTTAAAGGATAAAATAGGTCCAATGCTAGCACGCAAACTATCTCCCAGATTTAAATCGAGAACCATCCCTAAGATAAAAATGGCAGATGGTACCCTTACCCTAAATCCTCGGCGGGCGATGGGGGCCTTCCACGACTTCTATTCCAAGCTCTACGCTAAGGATAGTAACTTTTCTTCGGACAAAATAGGTGAATATTTGAACAGCCTGAATCTTCCCAGGTTGACAAAGGTTCACAAGGAGTTGATGGAGGCACCCATTTCAGCTGAGGAAGTTATGTCAGTGATCAAAAACTAGAAACACAGCTCCTGGCCCTGATGGATTCTCAGGGTCTTATTACAAAACATTTCCTATCATTCTATCACCCTACCTAGCACGATTTTACAATCATTTGACTGAGGGCTCCCCTATAGATAAACAACTTAATTTGGCCTATATTTCGTTGATACCGAAACCCGATAAAGATCATAGCCTAGTGGAGAACTATAGACCGATATCCCTCATTAATAACGACCTAAAAATACTTACTAAAATAATAGCTAATAGGATGTCTGCCTTCTTAGGTCAATACATATCCAAAGATCAAGTAGGTTTTATTACAGGGAGACAAGGCCCGGACCAGATCAGGAGAGCTATTGATCTTATCTCTTTAATGTACTCGGGGTGGTCTGGAAGCACTAGACAAAGAGGTATGCTTCTCTCACTTGATCTCCAGAAAGCCTTTGATTCAGTATCTTGGCCATTTTTGTTTTCTGTTTTGAATCGTTGGGGGTTTGGTTCTAAATTTTTAGGAATCATCTCCGCTCTCTATTCCTCCCCTGAAGCTAAAATCCGGTTACAAGGCATATTCTCGGAATCTATAAATATCCAAAGAGGCACAAGACAGGGCTGCCCTTTATCTCCTCTGATATTCGCTATTGTTATTGAATCTCTGGCCATAGCCATCCGAGATAACTCGAATATCAGGGGAGTTCATTGTAATAAAAAAGAACACAAATGCGCATTATTCGCAGATGATTTGCTACTCTTCGTGACCTCTCCTATCTCCTCCCTTCCGGAAATTTTCTCCCTGCTAGACGAGTTCTCTAAAGTCTCGGGTCTCACGGTAAACATGCCTAAATCTAGGGCCCTTAATATTTCTCTTTCAGAACCCACAGTGTCCCTCTTGAGAAACAAATATACTTTCAAATGGGACTCTACGTCTACTAACTATTTAGGTATCAACCTGACCCCAAATTTCCAGAATTACCCTCCTATGTATAGAAAACTCGAGAAGGACCTTACCGAATGGGGAGCGCAGAAAATAGGCTGGATCGGCAGAATTAATTCTACCAAGATGACTCTCCTCCCGAAACTCCTATATCTTTTTCGATCCCTTCCGATCCCGATAATAAAAAGCCATCTAAAATCCTTTCAAGGTAAAATCACCAAGTTTATCTGGAACAAAAAGGGACCCCGTCTTCCCTCTCGTAGTCTGTTTAACTTACCTGAACAGGGAGGTCTAGGAGTGCCAAACTTGTTATGTTATTATCAATCCGCGAGGTTAGCGCAATTATCGGAGGTTTACCTTAAAAATGATCGCCCAGATTGGATAGAAATAGAAGAACAGGCTTCCCCATTGTCCACAATTGAAGAACTCATGTGGCGCACTCCTAAAAGTAGACCCCCTATACTATCCCCCACCCTATCACAAGCATTGGTATTATGGGATTCACTTAAAAGCAATCCACTCTTAATTTCTAGAGGCAAACCTTTGTCAAGTATCTTTCTCGACCCATCTTTCTGCCCCAAAACGGTAGTGGACTCCTTCAAATGGTGGCTTGATAGGGGGGTGTACCGCATTGGACGTTTCTTTCAACATACAGGTCCTCTTACTGGGCAATTCCTTATAGACAACCTTTGCCCCCCCCCTGAAAGATCCAGATTACACCAAATACATACCTTTGCTCAGAAACTTTGGAACGATAAAACAATTTCTGGCCTTTTGACCCCATATGAACACAAATGCGAACAAGCTCAGAATAGGAAAGGTAATATCTCTATCATCTACAAATCTCTTGCATCAAATAACATAAAATTACCTCATATGCTAGCTTGGGAAAGAGAGCTTCAAGAGGACTGGGACTTGGTGGACTGGCAAAAAAAACTACTCTAGATCTCTTAAGGGTTTTAAGAGTCCATCCCTCATTGAAGCTAATATAAAAATTTTCACTAGATGGTACTTGGTCCCATTTAATTTGGCCACCATGTATCCGTCATCCTCACCACTATGCTTTAGAGGTTGTCAAGGAATAGGCACCATGATCCATACTTGGTGGGAGTGCCCTAGGATACGGGGATTCTGGAACAGGGTATTCCAGATTATCAGGAGAGTTACCGGTTGTAACCTCCATCAATCTCCTGCAAGAGCCTTATTGAATGGACTAATACCACAGAGCTCCAAGGCCATTAGACAGCTGATTCTATTTATACTGACTGGCGCCAGAATCACTTTAGCGGCTGCATGGAAGAAACCGTCGGTTTCCATTTTACACATGAAGAGAAAGGTTACATGGATTATGGAACAGGAAAAAAGAATTAACTCTATGTTAGATACCTCTACCCAGTTCACTGAAATTTGGGAACCTTGGTTGATTTACATGGGAATCTCCCACAACATGTAAGTTTAGTTTTGGCTCTGGACTCAGACTGATGTAATCCTATGGCAGGTAGGCCCACCCGCCCTTTCCCTTTCCTCTCCTTCCTCTTTCTCCCCCTCTCTTTTCTTTATTTTTATTCTTTCTCTTGAACAGGAGATATTCATTACATATCATATTCTCCACTGGTCTCAGGTAGTGCTGATTTAGTTTAACTGGATGTATGTATTAAATTCCTTGTCTCCTTTTAGGTTTATAAGTTGAGAGTTGATTGATAGATGTTTCTCTGGACAACATTTGGATCCAATTTTTTTGTCATCAGGGGGGGCTGCCCCCCCCTCCTCGACACAGATTGCTCCCGGTGGGGGTGTCGGGGGGAGGGGATGCCCTCGGAAACCTATCCTCTCCACGGTTCGGTATGATTTATTCCGTACATATATTTTAGTTTTATGATCTCAGCTTATAATAAAAGTTTTATAGATTGCTTAGTAAACAGGGAATTTTAGCCCTAAAATGTTGTCGCTACCTCTACTGATTCCCATCCCTCCTGATTATACACGTTTACACTCCCATGTTAAACTTACCAGGTATATAGTTGGGACATTGGGGGGGAGGGAGGAGAAGGGGAAATCTAGTTAAGAAATGTAATCTATTGTTTACTACTATAATTGTCAACACGATGTTTCCTGATGCATTTATTGTATTACGTTTATTACTCTGTATGCTCTTTATTTTATTATAATAAACTTAAATTTTAAATGAAAAAAAACAAAATGTGCCAGGACAAACCTTTAAGCTGACTATAGATGGATAGAAATTTGCTTAGTTCAGCAAGGACTAGCCAAGTTTGGATTCATCTATGGCCGTTCTAATGATTGACTCAACCCAAATGGGAATGCTGGCACATTTTTGATCAATTAGCACTTGCTACAGCGCTAATCAGTGCATTCTGACAGCAGATGAGTCCCGCTGTCAGAAAAAAAAGTGCACAGCAGGAAGGATTCCCTCATCCGCCTCGATTGTTTGTGGATGTGGGAATCTGACCGTTTTTTTTTTGGTCAGTCCTCTGGCTAATTGAAAAAACAGACCCATGCATAACCAGCTTTACTTTAACATGGCGATCTCTAGAATCCTGCTGAAGCACCTATGCAAATTTAGGTGTTTAAGCAGTTTTGGAGCAGCTCTGAAGCCGGAGCTGGGGTTTCTAGAGCTGCTTGGTGCAGAGGATTTTTCTAGACTCCAGAGCAACATTTAGAATGTAGCTTATCTGAAGTCAGATCTAGCAAACACAAAGCACTACCAACCCTACTAAGGGATAGCAAACATTAAGCGTGTTGCACACATTCTACCGCACGCAATGATACCTCACATGTGGGGTTCGAATGGTGTTTACCTATGTGGGCGGGACTTGCATGCGTGTTCGACCGACCGGGACAAGGGCGTTTAAATTTTTTTTTATTATTATTTTTTACTTAATTTTTTTTTTTTTTAAAGTGTAAAAGTAAAAAAAAAAAGACCCCACATCTCTCATCCAGGCTGGAAAGCATTAGATTGTGAAAAAAAATTCACCGATCTAATGCTTTCATTCCGGGTACCGGGCGTGACGTCATAGCCTCGCGCCCGATCCTCCGACGGTCATAGAGACGACTGTGACCATCTGGTCACCAGTCATCTCTATGGTTCTGCAGGGAACGCCGGCCGATTTGCTCTCCGGGCCTCCGATGGCACGGGATAACCCGGAGAAGCACCCGATGGCGGCGGGAGGGGGGGGACACATCCCCTCCCGCCGCCTATAAGGAACCGCCACTTTGATCATTCTTATAGTGCACAGAATCGCTGGCTGAAGACGGCGATATCTGAATGATGCCTGTGGCTGCAGGCATCATTCAGATATCACCGCGCAAAGTCAAGGACGTCCATGGACGTCCTAAGGTGAGCAAGTGGTTAAAAGTATAAAGCATGCCTAACATACTTATATATTATTTTTTAAAGTTGTTCAGTTTTTTTTTTTTTTTTTAAATAAACATATCATACCTCCACAGTGCAGTTCATTGCATTTTGGGCTGGTATAATAATGCTATGGGGCTGGTTTGACATTTTTTCCATGGCTGTTTTTTATTCCCAGTCCGGTCCTGCTAGGCCCCATCCCCTGCATCATTGGATTTGATTGACAGCAGTGGGAGCCAATGGCTGCGCTGCTATCCAACTATTCAATGAAGAGCCAAGAAACCATGGAGAGAGCAAAGCAGGATTGTGTCTACAGAAATTCAAGGCTCAGGTAAGTAAAACAGGGGCTCGGGGGTGGACACTGCAGGTGTTTTTTCACCTTAATGCATAGGATGCATTAAGGTGAAAAAACACAAGGGCTTACAACCCCCTTAAACTTAACAGCATGCCGTTTCCTCCCTTCACCACAAAATGCAATGATTCAGACACTATTTTGGGTGTGCCGCTGAGTGTGCACAAAATGAAAACATCACGCAGTAGCCTTTTATTTCCATTATATTTTTTTTTCTTCAGTTACAATTCATCACCCTTATAAATCCACAAACATTCAGCTTTAGATTAGAGCTGGAGTTTATTTCCAGTACAAATTATTTTCCTAACACTTCACAGCTCGTTGCAATACTCTGTGTAAACTGAGATTATTAAATTAGACACAAAGTTTCACAAAACTAGTTGCAGAAAAGCGGTTATGCCAAGTACTTTATAAAGTAGTCCAAAACTTTAGTAGAGTTATATTACTTATTGTAGTATCTAGTGAATAAAAAGAGAAAAAAAAAAAAAGGTTCTGAAAAAGGGGCATCTTAATATTTTGGCAAATTGTAGAATTGACAGTTTTTTCCCCATCATGAGTAGACTTAGACGGTATTGATATTCTTCTTACATCTTTGATTTGCAACATCCTTCTTGGCACTAACGATTTTAGGCAGAGGCAAAAACATTGCGGCTCTTTATCAAGAGCCATTTTACACATACTGTAATGTGGTGACTAGTGTTTTTCTGCACTAGAAGAATGCCAATCACTGCTAGCGTTCACACTGAAACATAGCCTGGAGCTGTACTGCAGTGCACTAGACAGGATTGCATGTCATTGTACAGCATTGCAAGTGCAACACATTATGCTGCTGTACAGTAACATGAATAAAGTGTCACCATTGTGCACTTTAATTACATTTTATTTGGGAAAATAATTAGCTGTGTGTTGTGTACACAGCCCCTACTGCTGGGTCACAGCAGCCAGAACAGACAGCTGCTGGACACTAAACCACTGCAGTTAAATGTGCAGCAGGTGTCTGGTTCAGTGTGAACAGGCCCTTAAACTGGAGCAAAGGACAAACGTTGTTTTTTGCTCACAGCAGCCTGGAAGTCGGATGTTCGATGTTGTGTTTATTAACATCCACTTATAATAAGGCTTTAAAAAAAATAAAAAAATTGTACCAATTTAAAGCCAATGTGAAGTAAATTTTAGTAACACATTATACACATGGAAAAGGAGTCATGCAAATTTCAATTGTCTGTTGTGCATTTGGCTCAAAGTGAATCTAAACCCAATTTTTATAGAATATTTAAATTGTGCCAGCTTGTTGTGTTTTTTTTTTGTTGTTGTAGTGTTCTGTTGGGGATGATTATCCTAACTATCTGTCCTGGAGAGCAAAGTAAAATTGAGAAATCTCACTCAAAAAATAAATAGACAGTTGTCACTGGAAAAGGTGCGACAATCAGAAGATTCTCCTTCTAGCGTTTTGGTTAAAAACATTTAAAACTGTTTGGAAATGTTTAATTTCTCATTGCTGTGTCCTTGTGCATTGCTCACCATGATAAACAGAGAGGTTAATATACTTTAAGTAACAAATTAACGTATCTACATCCAAATCATCGCTTTAGAAATAAACCTCAGAAAAAAATTCAAATCATTTTGTGAGAATGTAAAATGTATACAAAAAAAAAAAAAATTCTATGTACAAAATTGTTCTCTTGCTGTAAGGCACTTCTGTAAGATTTGATGTGCATAATGCATCATACATACTAATATCATAATAGATATATAATCCTAGATCACTAAAATGAGGTCTATATCCAATACACACACACAATTTAATTACATCATAAATATATTAGGTGTGTATATATTTACATTTTTCAAATGAAAATAAGTAGGTCAGATGAAAACGACTGAAAAAAGAGTTGTAAAGCTTGCAAACTCTTTTTGGTTAATGAATATATTTTGGCATTAAAGCTGAACTTCAGGTAGATTAAAGAAAAAAAAATAATCAATTAATGCAGTTAGGTGTTCATTAAAAAAATCAAATATATTTTCAAATTCAATTGGCGTAAATGACTGAATCCGACTTTGAGTTAGCCTCTTGTAATCCCCAGTACAGCTCAAAATGGAAGGAGGACTGGTAGCAGTAGCAGCCAATCAGGTGTGCCCGACAGTGCACCCGACCTAGCGCAGGAGTATTTTTTTATCCGTACTTGAATCATATGGCAAGTGTGCTTACACCCATGCAATCGCACTGCGTTTTGCAATCTGTTTTGGTAATCTAACATTGACACCTGCAGTGGATCTCATGGATGCCGCGTAATTGCAAAGCGGTGCGGGAAACGCATTAGTGTAAAACCAGGGCTAAAATATTTTGTGAAAATTAAAAGGCTTAGGCCAGGTTCACACTAATGTGGTATGGAATTTCAAGCAAATTGCGTGTGGTTTCCACACTGAATCAAAATCGCACCCCGTGCATGTAAATCAATGAGGGTGTAGCTTAAGTTAACGACACCCCAAAATCTGTTTGCAAAACAATGCGATTTGCATAATCAGATCACATCGATGTGAACACCCATGTGATCCAATTCTGGTGCAGCAAAATAACAAAACAAAATAAAACAGTTCTGCGCAATTTAGATGTGGATGCTGTGCGATTATAGCCATACAGAATGAATGGCTCAAATTGCACTGCTGCAGAATCGCCCACAATTTGAATAGGAATGCAATGTAATTCCTGTTCAAACGGCATGTGGTTCCCGCACTGCAGCCAGTGTGATCTCTGCCTTAAAAAAGAAACATGTTAGGAGGTGTACAGTGTCTAAAAAGCTTGAGAAATGAAAATGAAAACTTGAAAATAGTAACTTTGTTTGGGAGTCTCCATTTCACATCTCTAAGGCATATGTGTTTTTTGGTGCTTTTTGCAGAAACACACTACAGTTCACTTAACATGGTTTTCTATAGGACACGTTCACATCTATGCTTCTTTTTCAGCTGCAGCGTTTTTGTAAACTGACTTAACACAAAAAACTGTGCTTTTGCTTTTTTTGGTTAAATAGACATGAATGGAGACCCTGCATAAAAGCAAGTAGTGTGTTTTTTAATCTGCCCAACAGAAAATTGGATTAAAAAAAGAAGAAGTAAAAAAAATGCAAAAAGCAAATCGTGGCAAAATCATGCGTGCAAACATGCAAAGCGCACAGCAAAAAGCACTGCAGAAAATGTATCAAAAGCAAAACTGCATAGGTATGAACCAAGTCTAAAAGACTAGGTCATACCCTTTGGTACATGTTTAAATGACTGCAACTTAAAACAGTTTTCTCAACACATCATTTAACAATTTCATTTTTGGCTAAGGGTGTAATATTTATAAGTATTACCAATTATAATCTGGCTAATTAGAATAGATTATAGAATAACCAGTCTATAGGAGCCAGATGCTGTATGCGATATCTTCACATGAAACTTGGTCACTGTAGGTTTCATAGGACTCTCCAATTGA
Organism: Rana kukunoris; assembly: GCA_029574335.1. Classification (NCBI taxonomy): domain Eukaryota; kingdom Metazoa; phylum Chordata; class Amphibia; order Anura; family Ranidae; genus Rana; species Rana kukunoris. Next base: position 478,720,472 of record CM056049.1, on the reverse strand, counting down.
AACCCAGAAGCTATGAAAGCATGCTAAAGTTTATGGCCACTGCCGTTCTGAAGGATAATTTGGCACTGTAGGGTACTGGGGTAGACTGGGCCCATTAAAATTGGAGTACTGTCCCTCCTGGGTAGGTGGACTCTTCCAGGTCCCAGAGACCCACTCATCTTGGGCTTTCTGGAAACTGCAACCAGCCGTTCTGTACAGTCTGTGCACCTTTAAGAAAAAAAAAAAAAAAAAAAAAAAGCATTACAGGTAAATGGTTGAAACAAAGTATCTTACTTTTTTGTGTTCATTAGTTGGTACCATGAATCCCTACATGAATACATTTTAAAATTGTCCTATGTTACCTATAGACGGATTGTGGAAACTGATAATTTAGGCTGGAGAAATGAAAATGAACGGTACAGGGTTTAAAGGGGTTGTAAAGCTTTGTGTTTTTTCACCTTAATGCATAGGATGCATTAAGGTGAAAAAAAACACCTTGTACTCTCTAGCTCCCCCAAGCCCCCATTTTACTTACCTGAGCTCCGAATCTCCATGGACGCGATCCCGTAGCTCTTCTTTGGATGATTGATAGCAGCTCAGCCATGGGTTCCAGCTCCTGTCAATCAAATCAATGACGCGGCACGCCGGGGGCAGGGCTGAGTGATACACTTGGCGGCTATGCCTGCCAACTGTACCACACGGGAACGCGCCTGCAAGCCAACCCTCTTGGGAGAGAGCTTCCCAGAGGGGGGGGGTTAGCTCTTGCGGATCGGGTCACACTGTGCAAAACTAACTGCACAGTGGAGGTAAGTATGGTAATTTCTTTTTTAAATAAATAATAATTAAAAAAAAAGTTAAACCTTTACAACCCCTTTAAAAAAAAAAAAAAAAAATCGAAAGAATTAAAACATTACATAAACTAAATTATAATCCCCTACCTTGACTCAAGCGGTTGTACAAGCACCTAATCACAGGGGTCCTGTTGTGACACAGACATTGGTAATCCTTAATGCAAACTGTTGTTCACTATCAGTTAGACACTCCCAGTTGTCAATGTCTTGTGATTCCTCTACAGCACTTTCAGTCTGGTTTTGCATTCTACTTTAAGTGCTGATCTCTTCTGCTTTAACACTAATGCTTTCCTCTCTCTTACACTGACTCCAAAATAGAATTTGTTTTTTTGTTCAGTTTCATTTTTTTTTATACAGGGTAATTGAAATTCTTTAAAGGATACGTTCACCTTTGGAATTTGTTACAACTGTATTTTGGTTGTAACATGAAACATAATCTAGCCAATGCCCTGCTCACCCCCTAATCCCCTGCCACTGTGACAGCGAGCAAGGGATTCTCTCCCAACACTCGTCACGAAAAAAAAAAAAAGAAAAAAGCACAGCTGTTCAGGGCTCTGCCCACACAGTGGTATCATTCATTCACAGGAATCTGTGAATGAGAAAACTACAAGTCCTGTCTCCACCACAGGAGACGTGCTTATAGCTCTCAATGGACTTTGAGGGTGCTGATGAGCAGTCCAATCACCCTTTCTCCAAATTTGTAACTGAAAACCCACAAGGTGGCACGATCACAAAGCTGGAAGGAGAGTATGCAGGAGCCTGACATTGCACCTGAGACCTGCCGATCATTAGTGTAATGTGTTGCAGGCTCCTGCAGTAAAAAAACAAATGCACATTTATTCTGCAAAAATATGTGGACGCATTATTGCTCATCAAAAGGTGGACTTTTCAGGTAGAACTATAGGCAAAACTTTTTTTTGCATTATGGATAGAGCAAGGGAGGGTTATAACCCATCAGATTTGTTTTCGCTATCTGTGTTCCATTGCAGAGATTTCCCTTAATTTCTTGTCCCATAACCAAACAGGAAATGAGCGGAAATCCCTGAAAATGTTATAGAATTCCTTGGGGATTTCCAGATCACCAGAACTATTCTCCCCATTGGAAGATTTTCCCCCTCTATTACTTTTTTGGGGACAACCGAAAATGTGTGATCCTTTTCAATGATAATGGTAAACAGGACAAAGAGGGTGAATCTCCCCAACGGGGACAGACATCAATAGAAACTAAGGGGTGTTCTAAACCCTGACCACTCTATCCAAAACTAAAAAAAAGTTTAGCCTTTAAGTTGCCAACACTGACACAGAACACTTTATTAAATATTACAATTTTTTTTTGCCTACCTTGACCAATGCTAGAGCAGTTGCAATCGCACTGACGGTAAACATCACAGCTGGGAAAAGCATCACGATGGCAGCTCCTACATTGGAGCTGAAAAATGTCACTGCAGCAAGCCAGCCACTTCAAAGTAAAAAATAAATAAATAAATACATAAATATTCCTCCCATACGCTACAGAATACACACAGTGGGTAATAAAAGAATTACCCCCCTTTAAATAATCAGATTTTGTTGCTTTGTAGCCTGAAATGAATACAGACACATTTGTTTCATCCAGCTGTATTTACTAGTGCAACTTATAACATCCAAGTGAAAGATAAAACACCAACATGTCAGAAAAAAATAAAAACCAATTTAAAAACAGAATCGTTGAGTTAGAAATGGATCAACCCCCTTATGTCAGCATTTTGTTGGACAACATTTTGCTTTAATTACAGCCTTTAGTCTCAAGTTCAGTTAAATTTGATGGTGACCCTTTGTAGGCTGCAGTCTTCAAGTCATTCCACAGATTTTCAGTCTGGACTTTGACTAAGCCATGCAAGGACACCCCGAATTTAGAGCATATTCCGTTCCAGGAGAATGCTTGTAATCCAAAGTACTTGCATATCAAAGAGAGTTTCCCCATAGAAGTCAATGGAAACAAAAATAATTAGTTCCGCATTGACTGCAAAACTGCCTGTGACCAGAGGTGGGAGGGGGTCGGTCGGAGAGCCTCGGAAACGATCGGAAAGGCCAGCTCGGCTGAACTCAGAAAACCTTGAAAGGCTTAGGAACGGAATATTTGAGGTTTTCCAAGCATTCCCAAATGGCTTTGATCAGCTCCGGCGCCACCCCCACCTCAGGCCAAACGCGGTACTACACACTGCTGTGGCTTGAATCCTGCTCGTTTTGTGAGTCAACACTTGCAAATCGAGTCAGAATTTTTAAAAATACAGTGCTCGTATTGTGAAACGCTCAATAATCGCAATTCGAGGTTCCACTGTATACCTTTTTCTCCTCCAACCAATTCTCAGATTTACCTTGAGAATTTGATGGCATTTTGCCCCATCCATTTTTCCTTCTATCCCGACAAGTGCTCCAGTCCCTGCTGCAGAGAAACACTCCCATAATAGGATATTACCACCTCCATGCTTTACTGTAGGAATGGTGTTATTTGGATGGTGAACTGAATTGGATATCCACCAGACATTGGGGTCAATTCACAAAGCTTTATTTTCAGATTGCGAGTGTTATTTTAACGATTTTGCACGTTACTGAAGCTAGTTCAATTCACTAAACGATTTAACGCTTTGAAAAATCATCAAATAACGTTTCCCTACACAGAACCGATATTTTAAGGTGTGGATCCTTATTAAAGAGTCAAAACGTTATTTTAAAGATTCAAAACGTTATTTTAAAGAGTCAAATCGTTAAATATGTACAGAAGTGCAATTCACAAAGATTTTTTTGACATTTATCAATCGTTAAGCAATCGTTAAATTAACACCTCCCTCAGGGTGGCGTTATGACATTTCCCAGGCGATATTATGTTGTTAGAGGAAGCTTTTGGCGATTTTTGTAGTGTAGTGTAGTGTTGGGCAAGCTAGAACCGCGCTATTTGAACTTAAAATTATCCAGAGGCGAAGAAGAACACGTTAGAATGTTGTTCAGATTTATAAACGTGTATTCCGTTCACATACTATTTTGGATGACTTTTCTGAAACCCAGGTGATAGCTAAATTCCGATTATCATCTCCTATGATTTATTCTCTGTATGAGGAAATACACATGGCTTTAGAAAAGCACACACTAGAAGTTATGCACACCACATGCTCAATCTCCATGTGTCTTGCTTGTCTCTCGCTCTCTCTGTATCTGCTCTTTTCCACAAGCAGCTGTTCTCCTCCCCTTCTGCTCCCAGAATGCATCTCTCCAGCATTATTTAACGATCTTAAGAGTTATTTTAACGTCCCAAATGTTAATAATAACGTCTGAGTAGTTAGCATAACGTTTGGATAAAGAGTCAGTTGAAAACCATAACGACTATGTTAAATAACGATTATAGCTTTCGTGAATACCATGTTTGCTAGCGTTAAATAAGGAGTGCTAATTTAACACCTGAAGAAAACCAATAACGTTTCTCTTTGTGAATTGACCCCATTATGTTTGTTGTTGAGGCCAAATAATACAATTTTAGTCTAATCTGATCACCTTAAAAACGCACCTTGAAGATTTTGAAGCCACATGGGAAAAGGTGTTATGGTCAGATGAGACTAAAATGTTATTATTTGGCCTCAACACCAAACGATATGTCTGGCGGAAATCCAATACAGCTCACCATCCAAATAACACCATTCCTACAGTAAAGCATGGAGATGGTAATATCCAGTTATAGGGGTGTTTTTCTACAGCAGGGACTGTAGCACTTGTCAGTATAGAAGAACAACTGATCAAATTCTTGAGGAAAATCTGCTGCCCTCTGCCAGACCTTCCAACATGACAATGACCCAAAGCACACAGCAAAAATGATCACACAGTGGTTGAAGGAGAAAAAGGTGAATGTCCTTGCATGGCTTAGTCAAAGCCCAGACTTAAACCCCATTGAAAATCTGTGGAAAGACTTAAAAGGGACACTAAAGTCAGGGCTTTAAAAAAAATAACAAACATGTTATACTTACCTCCACTGTGCAGTACGTTTTGCACAGAGTGGCCCGGAAAGCGGTCTTCTGGGGTCCCTCGGCGGCTGTCTGGGCTCCTCCTCGCAAAAGCTTTCCCTCTTCATGCGAGGGCGCTCGCATGGAGGAAAGCTTTTGCGAGCGCGCTCCCGTGATACAGCGGCGGCCATAGCCGCCGACTGTATCACTCGGCTCCACCCCCGGCGCACCGCGTCATCCGCTCTGATTGACAGCAGCGCTAGCCAATGGCTGCGCTGCTATCAATCCGCCCAGCCTAGCCAATTAACGGCCAGGCTGGAAACCGAAGAGGACGACGTGGACGCGCCCGGGAGATTCGAACGGTCAGGTAAGTACAACGGGGGCTCGGGGGGGGGGCCGGTGCTGTGAGATGTTTTTTTACCTTAATGCATAGGATGCATTAAAAAGGTAAAAAAAGTGTACCTTTACAACCCCTTTAAGCGGAGTTCCACCCAAAAGTGGAACTCCGCTTTAAGCACTCCTTTAGCATGTAATTTTTCTGGGGGTGGAGTGGGGGCTTTGGAAGGAGTGGGCCTTCCTGTCCCACTTTCTACTTCCATCTAGGGACCGCCTAGGCAACTTCCCCCTCTAGGCAATCTCCTGGGACACATGACAGGTCCTAGGAGAACGCCTGTCCACTCCTAGAGCGCAGCGCGACTCGCACATGCGTGTAATGGAGGCAACGGCAGAGAAGGGGGAGGGGAGCGAAGCTCCGGGTGGCCATGTCGCTGGACCGTGGAGCAGGTAAATGTATTTTTATTAAAAGTCAGCAGCTACACATCCCAACAGACTAAAGGCCGTAATTAAAGAAAAACGTGACCCAACAAAATACTGACATAAAGGAAGGTGATCCTTTTTCCAAGTCAGTGATTTTGTTTTTGAATTTGTTTTTATTTTTTCTGACATGTTGGTATATCTTTCACTTGGATGTTAGAAGTTGCACTAGTAAATACAGCTGGATAAAACAAAAAACGGTCTGTCTTCATTTCAGGCTACAAAAGCAAAAAAAAAACGTTTTTTTGAAAGGAGGGCGATTTTTGTTCTATACCCACTGTATCATGAAAAACAGCACTAGCTTTTAATTATATTTTTTGTAGCCTGCAGGTGGCAACAATACAAGCAACACCTAAAAAATGTAGTATTGAGCTAAGAAATGGAATGTGTGACTTTGACTTTAAAATAGCCTCTGCAATCCATTAAATTAGTTGCATTAAAACATGTCAAATAAAATACAGAAAAGTACCGTATATGAATAAACAGTTAAACAAGCTTCTTATATCTGCGGGTAATTGGATCATAATGTCAGTTTTATACTTTGAGACATATGTCCTACATGCAAGAATTTTGGTGCACTTTCAAAAAAATGCACCAGAACCATGGGACATGATAGAAGTCTATAGCAGTATACTGCACTGCACCCACGCTGTGGTCAAATGTAGTGGAGCAATGTGAAGGCACCCTTTTTGAAGTCTAACAACTAGAAATTTGCCACATGGATCAGTTATACGCATATCATGGTGTTTTTTTTTTTTTAAGTTGGAGATTCTCACCAAGCACCCCATCCGGAAATACCGATGGCCTGAACAACAGACAGGACAAACTGCGCCCCGCATATGAAAAAGAAAGCCATGAAGTTGAATGAGCTGTCAGATCTGGAGGAGGAGAATCAAATACATATTAAGAATTTCCTGTAAAGAATGCAGACAGATTACGGTACTTGAAAGAACTGACCTCCTAAAACAAGACAACATGTTTGTATTAACTGAATTCTTCCGCAGTCTAAAAAATCCAAGATATCCATTCCTCACTAAAAATTGATCTTTTGAGACTTATGGCCTTTTTTCTAACTTCCCACCCTGCAGCCCACCTTTTTGTATGTGTGACAAGTTCAGTCATCCCTAAACACTCACAGCCCAATTTATATTCCAGGTTCTTGTAGCTTACCAATCATTAGATGTGGTGGCTGCATTATTATTTTTTTTCCCACAACTTTCAAATTTTCACCTGGCGATCTGGCCAGTAACACACTTCATGTACAGTCATGGCCAGAAGTTTAGATATTGACACAAATAGAAAATGTCACAAAGTCTGCCTCAGTTTTTATGATGGCAATTTGCATATACACTGGAAAGTTATGAAAAGAATGTCCCGTTTATGAATTTTCCATTACAAAGGGGTGGGATTTCCTCTCACTTCCTGTTTTGGCTGAGGAACAGGAAAAGAAGAAAAATCCCCTCAGTGGGCTACAGATGGAAAAAAAAAACTGACAGGGGGCCAGATTCAGGTACATCTGCGCATTATTGGACCGGCGTAGCGCACCGCCTTTACGTTAGACTTGCGCAATGTAGCCGTGTAATCACCCTATTCTCGTAGCTTTTGCGCAGAAAATTGCGCATGCGTAACGTTATTTCAGAGGCGTAAGGCGGAGTAATACAAATTGGGAAGGACGTGGGCGTGTTACATTGAAATGAGCCGTGACCCCATGCAAATGAAGGGCCGGCCGGCTCGCGCATGCGCGCTTGAAGCAGACCATGGTCAGCACCTCTGTGCGCATGCTCACAACTCGGGAACGGCGCAATCAGTGAAATTGGAAGTGGACTAGGGCAACTTAGTGAACTACGCAGACAGCATAAATAAATAGACAGACACAAACGCACTTCCTTTGCAAAAGTACATCCCTTTGTATCCCTCCCTATACAGCAAGGTGCTTTTGTTTATTAGCGTTTGTTTGTGACGTGTCTGAGATATTTGGGGACTGTTTTGCAGAGTGATTTTTGTCTTTTATGTGTTTTCTTTGTTGTTATTTTGTTTAAATTATATTTTTGCTGGGCATTTTTTATTTTTGCTCGTCATTTATTTTATTTTTTTGGTTCTGTTTGTGTATGATTTTGGAATGTGGGGGTGATATTCCTGCGGGAAAAGGGGTGTCACCCTCATTTGTGGTGGAGAAGTGAAACCCAGGTCTGTGTGAATGGTGTATGAATGTACAGTGACATAATTGGAGCCGTGGCATGGCGTTGCTGATCACAAGTCCTGCATGGTGGGCTTGTGCCAATACAATGTGATGAGGATGTGGTGTGTGTGTGCTAGGGACCACAGTGGTGTGCATGCATGCATTCTCATTGTGCCATGATTAATGTGTGTGTTTAACGTGCAAAGATGCCTAATGTGAGCTGGCATGAGATGGGGTCATGAGATGGGGTCCCAGTGCATATGCAGAGTCACCTTGAAGGGAAAAGACAGGAGGATGTTAGTAGTGCATGTGCCCCTTGTGATGTGTGCATCATGGGGGGGGGGGGGGACAGTCATGCCTGCCACCCATGTCATTTACCAACCAGCCAGCTGTCCCCATACATGTTCTGTTCGAAATCTGTGGGGATGGGGCTAGGATTGTATATGTAGCGGTCATGGGTGTCATGGGTAGTGTCATGTGTTGGGCTGGTGATGTCCTCCTGCAAGGTTGTGGTTAATTCCATGATGGCATGAGGGGTGAATCTGAAGATGCGAGACACCTCAGAATCACTCATGCCATAGATGTCTATGCGTGTGTGATATATCAAGTGAAGAGTGAGGGGCTTGTATCAGATAAGAATCTTGTATTAGATTAAATTGTAAAGTTTATATAAGCAAATAAAAAGTAAAAAAAAATAAAAAAAAAAAAAAAAAAAAAAACATCTCCCGTGCCCTCCTCAGTGCCCTCCTCCTTTGCTCATCTAAAGTCAGTAGTATAGCTATGAGCATGGATGCCACTGGCATGTTGGCATACAGTTTGTTGGGCAACACGTGTGACTGCTGAGCTCCTCACTAACAGTGTTGCTTTATCTGACATGAAGACGATTTTTCTCTTTTTAGACCAGCTTTTATATGGTCTAATTTTAGACAGGACATTTTGCTGTTGCGCACACTGCGTAGCCTGTGCTGCCCCAACGTTTTTTTGTGGATCCCCGTAAGTCCCTTATTAGCATATTTGACTAGCAAATCAATGGTCTGTCTAGCGCGGTTTTGCGCGGACGGATGCGCCTGTCTAACGAAATTACGCTGGACAAAAAAAAAAGTAGATTTTTTGCGTATCTCGTTTTGGGGATGCCGTGCATCGAAACGCACGCGCACATTTAGACTTACGCACGCGCATTTCCTGTTGCGCAGGCGTAATTGCTCTGTGAATCTGGGCCAGGGTTTTTAACCCTCTCTTACTTTATCTGCAGTTAAAAAAAAAAAAAAAATGTTGCCTTTAGTTCTACTTTAAATATAAAATGTTTCTCATAAATAAAAGCAAATTATTCACAGTAATAAAAGTACAGCATGCATTATGCTTTTGTGAGAGATGAGACTATGATGTCATATCCTACACCCCTCAGTATTCCAAAGAGAGGACTTACCTGAAAGCTTTGTATGCTGGACGAAACCAACACACATAACCACAAGGACTGAACATGACCAGCCATAGCAAAGATAATCCAAAATTCACCCCGGAACCTCCTGCAATCCACCAAGCAAGGCAAGCGACTAAGTTTACTGTTAGGGAGATGCAATAAACTGTGGAAAAAACAGGAGAATTAAAGTTAATCAAAAAGGCTAATATTTGTTATACATGGGCGTTTTATTTATGTGTATTCTGTTATTAATGGAACATTGTGCACTAACAAAAGTGAACCCTAGATGGATGCATGTATCTTACAACTAAATAGTAAAAGGTTATCAAAACATGTTGCAAATTACACCCCTGTTTATATAGCAACAATCAGCAAAGCCCATTATCCCTGCTGAATGGGGAGCATTAGCTGGGTGTTGCGGGGAGACCACAGCTTCCACACAAAAGGGTTGTTTTACTAAAGGCAAATAGTCTGTGCACTTTGCAAAGAATACCCAATCATGTGCAAGAAAAATAAAAAATAAAAACAGCATTTTTGCTTGAACATGATTGGATGATAGAAGTCAGCAGAGTTTCTGCTCATCCACTAAGGTCTGAAACAAATGCAGTGGCAGAGTAAGACTGGGATCACACTGATGCAGCCACGGGTCACAGCAGAGGGTCCGGTACATCCCTGTTTACCGATTTAGGTGCGAATCAGGTCAGAATTTTTGCCTGAATTCGCACCTGAAAAACTGAGCCAAAGACGCACAGGACCCTTTTTCAAAGTGAACCGCGGCCGCCCCCTGGAGCTGTGTGAACCAGCTTCATTCAGAGCCACATTGTCCTGTAATGCAAATTGGATGCAGGGAAACACGCATTAGGGTTGCGCCAATACTAGTATCGGTGCCAATACTATTTGCACAAGTACATACAGATGATCGGTGCAGCAGTGACAAGCACTGATCTCCCTGTATAGCTTTTTTGACAGCCGATTATCCTCCTCTCCCTCCTGTGGCTGTTAGGGAGATTGGTGCTTGTAACTGCCACACTGATCATCCGATTGTCCCTTGTGTCCTCCTCTTGCTCCCCCCTTGTCTTGGATCTGTAACGATGGAGAGTGGAGGAAGGAGCCCGTAATTTCCCGACCCTTTCCTTTCCCGAATACACAGAGTCAGTGATCACTTACTGTCCATTCATAACTAAGCATTGTAAACTGGGTTTACAATGATGCTGTGTCTTCAGTCCCTTTCTTTGTCTCAAAAGGGAGAGGTCAGTGGTCTGTTTAGACCCCTAATATCTCACCAAAGAGCCCCCCTTAAAAAGTAAAAATTGCAATAAATATTTAAAAGTAAAAAAAAAAAAGAAAAAAAAAAAATATATAGAAAAAAATACTGACATACCGAGGGCTTTCACACTGGAGCGTTGCACTAGCAGGATGGGAAAAAAAGTCCTGCTAGCCGCATCTTGAGCGGTGAAGGAGCAGTGTGTATACCGTTCCCGCCCATTGAAATCAATGAGACAGCACAGCTATTCCGCCCTCAATGCGCCGCTGCAGAGGCGTATTGTGGACGGTTTTAACTCTCTCTGCTGCTAGCGAGGGGGGGGGGGGGGGTTAAACCGCCCCGGTAGCGGGCGAATAACGCCGCAAAATTAGCAGTAAAGCACCTCGAAAAAAAAAAAAAAAGGTTCTTTACTGCCACCGCTTCTCCCGCCCGTGTGACAGGGGGCCTTAGTAAATCGACATTTTAAGAGTTATCACAATCTGCCATACTGTTAGAATTCCAATATATGCTTAGCAAGAAGGCAGGTAGGAGATACTAAACAAAAAAGCATTGTCCAATACGAGAGCCTATACTGGTCACTGAGACAATCACACTAAAAACTAAAAGGTAATGGGGCACTCAACTATTCCAAAAAAGCAGGAGGGGCTCCAAGACCGATACACACACAAATCATTAAATTAATTCAAAATGTTTATTAGAGGATATATAGGTACATGCAAACTCCAACCAGACAGGTTGTTTTTAACACATCTATATGAAATTGATTAACTGTATATAAAAAGTCTTAATGTTCAGGGCATTTTTACACTTCTGTTTCATACAATGACTGTGTGCCCCCAAAAGATGTACAAAGATTTTGATATGTTAGTCATTCTTCTTACATTATGGGTGAAGCAACCGATCCCAAATTGTTGCAAGATTTGTAGTCTTTGGCCAATATTGTATTGTTGTATGTTGGTTGACTACTCAAGATCTACCATCATTTCTTTTTAAGTGCAACTGTATGAGGAAATAATATTTGACAGCCCTTTTGAAGTACTTACATATCCACAAATGGTAGATTCTCCGTACCAATGTTCTGTGCTGTGAAGGAATTTCATCCTCAAAATTCTGGTAGAAACAGGGACGCAGGCGGATGAATTTAGGCAATGGAGGGAAATTATTTTCACGTTCTATGGAAAGAAAAGTACACAAAAAAACAAGTCAAACCATGCATCTTTCTTTCTAAAGTATCAGATGCCTTTATCATTAGTTGAGGAAGATTGCTCAACTAATATGTAAATAGTATATGTCCAATAATAAAAAAATAAATAAAAAAAAACCACAGCAGTCTAATGCGACTAAAATCTAGTAGTAAATAGTCATAATGCTGAAGCAAAGAACAGAGCAGCCAGTGTGGGGAAGGGATGGGGTTTTGGGGCGAGTGACTCCTCAGATTCATTTAGCAATAGACTGAGCTTCAGACCGTGACATCGTCATGTTCCCGGAAGTGTCCCAGGAAGTGCATTTTAGCAATCTGAGATTGTTTTATACACAGCACTGACATATTGGGGGTTATTTACTAAAGACAAATCCACATTGCACTACAAGTGCACTGCAAGTGCAGTCACTGTAAATCTGAGGGGAATATCTGCTGATTTTATTATCCAATCATGTGCAAGCTAAAATGCTGTTTTTTTATTTTCCTTGCATGTCCCCCTCAGATCTAAAGCGACTGCACTTCCAAGTGCACTTGTAGAGCAACGTGGCTTTGTCTTTCGTAAATAACCCCCAATGTATTGTAAGTGTATTTTAGCTGTTTCAATAAAATAGCTTGTTGGGTTTCACATTATTTGGCTTGCTTGGTTCCTTTTCTATTTTGACATTCATGTACTGTAGATATGGTGAGATGGTAATAAGAAGTGATGTTTTTTCCTGGCTGCTATTTCGGTTGATGGAAGCCAGGAGGCCAGAAGCCTTGCATATCAGTGATCGCAGCAGGGTTACCAGCTGTCAGTAAATTCAGACAGTTTGCGAAATCTGATTTTTACATGCAGACTTCATGCCTGTAATGAACATTCACAGACAGATAGATGTAAACAAAAATTCAAACTCTCCGTGAATTTACTGACAGTTGGCAACCCTGGATCACAGCTACATTGTGCAATATATGACTTCTCTATAATTAGAGACATATATTTGTGGTAAGCCTTTTGCTGTGTCTGCACGGTGGTGGAGGCATATTTGGCGTGGGATACACAACATTGTTCTTTGTATGTGTACGACAGAAGTGTATTTTTATGAACTAATGCACCAAGTGTGGACTTTTATTTTGTTTATTTTTTTCTGTTTATTTTGTCATGTGTGATGTAATTTTTAGGCCCCTTTCACACCAGTGGACCGATCGTGTCCACCTGTCCGTATTTCAGGTGGACCCGATCGGACCACTTATTGTCCTTTAAAGAGTGGCAGATGTCAGTGGACATGTGTCCATGGACACCTGCAAGCATCCGATCCTGTCCACTAAAAACAGACAAATGGGGATCCGTTCCCCACCCGTCCGGCTGATCAGATTGGATGACAGTCGCATGGAAACGGGATCAGTGGGCTGCGTCCGTGTCTACTCTGCATAAGCTGAGCAGACACAGACCTGTGATCCGCCTTTCAATGGGAAATTAGAGCCCAAGAAAGCCACAGAAGGAAACGGGAGGGGAGAACCCTTAAAGTAATCCAGCGGCTAGTTAGCCTCTAGGATTGCTCTTACAAGCGAGCTAACCGCCGGCTCTAATAAAACTGTACTGGAGTGAGGCTTGAAACTGGCATCATCCAGGTGTAACCACCTGAAGTGCAGCGACATACGGGTTATGTCACTGGTCAGCAAGTTAATAGGGCAGATAAAAAGCTTACATGTGAAAAATATGTTAATAAAACAAACATTAGGGTTTTCCCGATAGCTGTACTCAAGCAAATGCTCCGATGCTTCACCCGATACCTGGACAGTCAGGGTGATAAGTGCAGAGGGTCAGTTACAAGCACCGATCACTGCTGACTGTCCCCGTATCCTCCTCCAGCCCCCCTCCGTTCAGCTGATGTTCCCCTCCGTGGCTGCCGTCTCCCTCCGTGGCTGCCGTCTCCCTCCGTGGCCCCCTCCGTGGCTGCCGTCTCCCTCCGTGGCTGCCGTCTCCCTCCGTGGCCCCCTCCGTGGCTGCCGTCTCCCTCTGTGGCCCCCTCCGTGGCTGCCGTCTCCCTCTGTGGCCCCCTCCATCTGTCAGGATGGAGAGCGTAGGTAGGAGCCGGTAAATCCGGCTCCTACCTTTTCCGAATGTACAAAGTCAGTAATCACTGGCTCTGTCCATTCACATAACTGAAACATTGTAAACTGTGTTTACAATGTTTCAGTTTATGAATGGAGAGGAGCCGCTGTCTTCTCTCCATTCATTTTCAGCGCAGCTGAAGCTGTAGAGAAAGGGACTAAGGAATCTGTGTCCCTAGTCCCTTTCCCTGTCTCAAAAGGGGAGATGTCACAGGTCTGTTAAGACCCCTGATATCTCACCAAAGCCCCCCAACAGCGCTGATAAAAAAAAAAAGAAAAAAAAATAATTGCAATAAATAATAAAAAAAAATAATAATAACACACCGACACATGAGTATTATATATATATATATATATATATATATATATATATATATAAAATCGGAGAGTACTTGAAAAAAAAGCGGCATCGGGACAACCCTAATAAACGTGTATTCTGCAAAACTTTCTTTCTAAAATGCTATTTGCCTGGTAGTGAAATGAATCCATTGATTTTACTACTTTCCAGGATGTTGACACTGGTAAAGGTGTGCAAATGCACATGCTTGTTCTGGGTGAGTAACTTATAGGCTTTATGCATACAGGATGTCACAACTGCTGATTTTAGAGTCATTTCAATACATTAAGTGCATGCGTGAGAAAACGGTTGTGCTATACATAATAAGTATCACCACAGACTAAAGCGAGAGCAATAATTTTAGAGCTGTCATTCATGGTGAACTCTAAACTGATGACCCATAAAGACATTTAAAGCATGGTCTATGGACATTTTTGTATACTGTAGTTTTTGGACATTTCACAAGCCCCTCGAAATCCTAAAGCTTGACACATTTGGTATCCATCCATATATATATATATATGTATATATATATACACATATACACACACACACACACACAGTACCTGCCGCCGAGAATGTGTTTTTAGCACGACAGCATCGCGCTGATTCTCGGCGACAGGGTGCCAACATCTTGCACTCGCTGGAATAGTAAAAGCACATTCCAGCGAGCGCGTCATAGAAGCGACGGGGATCCGACTTGGATTCCCGCCAATTCTACACGTGGGCGGCGTTTGGTATGAATCCTAAAGGGGGAACTCCCCGCCGGATTTTAAATAAAAATGCGGCATGGGTTCCCCCCTCAGGAGCATACCAGGCCCTTAGGTCTGGTATGGGTTGTAAGGAGACCCCCCCTACGCCGGCGTGGGGGTCCCCCCAAAATCCATACCAGACCCGTATCCAAAGAACGCCACCCGACCGGTCAGGAAAGGAGTGGGGGCGAGCGAGCGCCCCCCCCTCCCGAGCCGTACCAGGCAGCATGCCCTCAACATGGGGGGGGGGGGGGGTCAGGTGCTCTGGGGCAGGGGGGCACACTGCGGCCCCCCCACCCCAGAGCACCCTGTCCTCATGTTGGTTGTCGGGGTATGCGGACGGGAGGCTTATCGGAAACTGGGAGCCCCCCCAGATACCGGCCCCCCACCCTAAGTGAATGAGTAGGGGTACATCGTACCCATTCACCTGCAAGCAGTAAACACAAATAAACAACACAGGGTATTAAAATATTTTATTAGTCTGCTCCGGTCTCTTTTGCTCTTTCACAAGGGGGGGCTTGCTTGTTTGACGTCTTCGGGTGGGGGCCGCTCTTCTTCCCGCCATCTGGTTCTCTTCCACCGCCGGGGGGGGGGGGGGGGGGTTGCTTTTATAAACCCCGGCGGGCTTCCTCTGATGTCTTCGGCGGGGGGTGGTGTGCCCAGGCTTCTGTCTTCGCTTCTTCTTTCCTTTAGATGTTGACACGTTGCTACCTTTCGCTGCAATGCCGGGTGCGTGGCTCGCACCGATTTATATAGGCCACCTATGACGTCATAGTCCCATCATGCCCCAGTACCTACCCACGTGGGTAGGTATCACGTGGGTAGGTACTGGAGCAAGATGAGACTGTGACATCGTAGCTGGCCTATATAAGTCGGTGCGACTTAGGGTTGTCGGGAAGGGGTCCTTCCCTCATCAACATGGGGACAGGGTTCTCTGGGGTGGGGGGGGGGCCGCAGTGCGCCCCCTGCCCCAGAGCACCTGACCCCCCCATGTTGAGGGCATGCTGCCTGGTACGGCTCAGGAGGGCGCTCTCCCCCACTCCTTTCCTGACCGGCCAGCCGGGCGGTGTGCTTTGGATACGGGTCTGGTATGGATTGTGGGGGGACCCCCACGCCGTTTTTTCGGCATAGGGGGGGGTCTCCTTACAACCCATACCAGACCTAAGGGCCCGGTATGCTCCTGAGGGGGGAACCCATGCCGGATTTTTATTTAAAATCCGGCGGGGAGTTCCCCCTCAGGATTCATACCAAACGCCGCCCACGTATAAAATTGGCGGGGATCCAAGTCGGATCCCCGTTGCTTCTATGACGGCTTTGTCTCTATCGCGGCAAGCCAGCTCGGCGCTGGCTCCCGCGATGGGGCTCGTAGGTGGTCAATCTCGCTGAAAAAGGGAGCGAGATTGACACAATATCGAGGTCACCTACTGTGTGTGTGTATATATACAGTGCAGAAAATAAGTATTTGAACACCCTGCTATTTTGCAAGTTCTCCCACTTGGAAATCATGGAGGGGTCTGAAATTGTCATCGTAGGTGCATGTCCACTGTGAGAGACATAATCCAAAAAAAAAAAAATTCCAGAAATCACAATGTATGATTTTTTAACTATTTATTTGTATGATACAGCTGCAAAGAAGTATTTGAACACCTGTCTATCAGCTAGAATTCTGACCCTCAAAGACCTGTTAGTCTGCCTTTAAAATGTCCACCTCCACTCCATTTATTATCCTAAATTAGATGCACCTGTTTGAGGTCATTAGCTGCATAAAGACACCTGTCCACCCCATACAATCAGTAAGAATCCAACTACTAACATGGCCAAGACCAAAGAGCTGTCCAAAGACACTAGAGACAAAATTGTACACCTCCACAAGGCTGGAAAGGGCTACGGGGAAATTGCCAAGCAGCTTGGTGAAAAAATGTCCACTGTTGGAGCAATCATTAGAAAATGGAAGAAGCTAAACATGACTGTCAATCTCCCTCGAACTGGGGCTCCATGCAAAATCTCACCTCGTGGGGTCTCAATGATCCTAAGAAAGGTGAGAAATCAGCCCAGGACTACACGGGAGGAGCTGGTCAATGACCTGAAAAGAGCTGGGACCACCGTTTCCAAGGTTACTGTTGGTAATACACTAAGACGTCATGGTTTGAAATCATGCATGGCACGGAAGGTTCCCCTGCTTAAACCAGCACATGTCAAGGCCCGTCTTAAGTTTGCCAATGACCATTTGGATGATCCAGAGGAGTCACGGGAGAAAGTCATGTGGTCAGATGAGACCAAAATAGAACTTTTTGGTCATAATTCCACTAACCGTGTTTGGAGGAAGAAGAATGATGAGTACCATCCCAAGAACACCATCCCTACTGTGAAGCATGGGGGTGGTAGCATCATGCTTTGGGGGTGTTTTTTTGCACATGGGACAGGGCGACTGCACTGTATTAAGGAGAGGATGACCGGGGCCATGTATTGCGAGATTTTGGGCAACAACCTCCTTCCCTCAGTTAGAGCTTTGAAGATGGGTCGAGGCTTCCAACATGACAATGACCCAAAGCACACAGCCAGGATAACCAAGGAGTGGCTCTGTAAGAAGCATATCAAGGTTCTGGCATGGCCTAGCCAGTCTCCAGACCTAAACCCAATAGAGAATCTTTGGAGGGAGCTCAAACTCCGTGTTTCTCAGCGACAGCCCAGAAACCTGACTGATCTAGAGAAGATCTGTGTGGAGGAGTGGGCCAAAATCCCTCCTCCAGTGTGTGCAAACCTGGTGAAAAACTACAAGAAACGTTTGACCTCTGTAATTGCAAACAAAGGCTACTGTACCAAATATTAACATTGATTTTCTCAGGTGTTCAAATACTTCTTTGCAGCTGTATCATACAAATAAATAGTTAAAAAATCATACATTGTGATTTATGGAATTTTTTGATTATGTCTCTCACAGTAGACATGCACCTACAATAACAATTTCAGACCCCTCCATGATTTCCAAGTGGGAGAACTTGCAAAATAGCAGGGTGTTCAAATACTTATTTTCTGCACTGTGTGTATGTGTATGTGTATATATATATATATATATATATATATATATATATATATATATATATATATATACACACACACACACACACACACACACACACACACACTTGGGCATACTTTTTATTGAAAATATAAATTTGATAAATAGTAGCACAATTACGTGCCATAAACAAAAAAATACAGTAAAACCTTGTTTGAGAGTAACTTTATTTGTGAGCGTTTTGCAAGACAAGCACTTTTTTTTTTAAATACATTTTGACTTGATATACAATAGTGTCATGTCACGACTCACAACAGAGTATAAAAGAGAAGAGACGCCTCAAAGTGTAACAATATGGTTACATTTATTGAAGGTACAACATTTAGCAACATATTGCTACTCTTAGGCGCCTCTCTTCTCTTTTATACTCTGTAGCTCCTGCTGGATTTTGCTTTTAATCCCCTTGTGGAGGCTTCAATTTGTGGATGGACATTTTATGGCTCCACAACCGATCACCTTGCTATAATCTTTTTATATGGACTATACACTAAAAGGACTTATGAATAAATGGTTGTGGAATAAATGGTTGTGGAACAAATCATTTGTGTTGCCATTATTTCTTATGGGGAAATTTGCTTTGATATACAAGTGCTTTGGATTACAAGCATGTTTCCAGAACGAATTATGCTTGCAATCCAAGGTTTTACTGTATGTGTATTTTAGCTAGTGTGTAAAAAAGAGGTTCTGGCAGTGAAAGCATTACAAATTAAAAAGGTACATGAAAAATAAATAGCAACATTACAAATACAAATACCTCCCATTCTTCTAGACGTGACCTGATCTGGTTAACTGGAACATCTAGAAAACACACAACATTGTACGTTAATTTCTGTTCTCTTTTAAAAAACCATAAACAAAATCTTAACAAAGCAGTACAATTAACATAGTGAGAACATAGTTTGTCTAAATTGTTTACATACAAAAAAAATTAAATATACAATCAAGAACCATTTCTTCTCTTATTAGATATGCCAAACAGCATGGTATGGATGCATACATAGGAACACTGGGGAAGACTTAGGCCTCATTTCCACTGGCGTTTTTACAGCCACGTTTTTTACAGCTTAAAAACGCCTGTCCATGTTTATTTTATAAAAAAAAAAAAAAAAAAAAAAAAAAAAAAAAATATTTTTTTTTTGGAGCTGGAGCTTTAAAAACGCCGCGGCCGCGTTTTTGAGCTTTTTTAATGTCTGGCGTTTTTACAGCTCTATTGCTGGAGCTTCAGAACGCACTGGTCCCGCGTTTTTTTTGCAGCTTAGCCATCTACAGCTCAAAAACGTCATGATGGGCATGAGGCCATAGACTAACATGGACAGGCGTTTTTAAGCTGCAAAAAACGCTCAGAAAAGTGGCTGTAAAAACGCCAGTGGAAATGAGCCCTTACTGAAACGTGAGCGTTCAGAATCTGGTGCAGCTGGGCATGGTAGCCAATCAGCTTCTAACTTCAGCTTCAATTCCCCCCCACATTAATGCCCTTTTTACACTGGGGCAGGAGGCGCGGTGGCGGTACAGCGCTGCTAAAAATAGCAGCGCTATAACCGTCGGAGAGGTGCATTGCAGGTGGTATTACCGCGGTTTCCAATTGTTTTAAATGGGAAGGAGCGGTATACATACCGCTCCAAAGATGCTGCTGACGGGAGATTTTTTTCTCTTCTGCCAGCGCATCGCCTCAGTGTGAGAGCCAATAAGAAGAGACGCCGCTCAAGACAGGAGCTCCCCAGTGGTAGTTACGATCCAAAAACCCAGTGGGTGCGGGCAATGCACAAGGCAATAACAAAGAAAAGAAGGAGATGGACAGCAATAAAAAAGCAAACAGTGGGGTAACAATGCTGACGCGTTTCACATCAATAACTGATGCTTAGTCATAGCAATCATCCTGGGCAGTTATCACCAAAGAGTAAGACCCCTTTCACACTGAGTTTTTCAGGCGGTTCAGCGCTAAAAATAGTGCCTAAATACCGCCTGAAAAACTCCTGCCCAGCCTTCTCAATGTGAGAGCCGAGGGCTTTCACATTGAGAAGGCTGGGCAGGAGTTTTGCAGGCGGTATTTAGGCGCTATTTTTAGCGCTGAACCGCCTGAAAAATTCAGTGTGAAAGGGGTCTTACTCTTTGGTGATAACTGCCCAGAATGATTGCAGAGTTTACAAAAACACTTTTGGTTGATTCCATATTTTAATTGATACTTAAAGTCTCCACAATTTTACATTGAGAAATAGTTCTACAATTTTTAGATGACGCTTTTCAGATTATTGAACCCTGGCAATCTTTACTTCCGAGACACTCTGACTCTCCAAGAAGCTCTTTTTATACCCAATCATATAACTGACCTGTTGCCAATTAACCTAATAGGGTTCTTCCAGCTCTTCCTTGTTAGTACCACAAGCCCTGTACACACGGGCCAAAAGTTGGACGGTTTCTACTGTAATGTCTTTTGGCCCGTGTGTACAGCTCCCTGTTCGACAGAAGTCGATCTCATGACTGGCTTCTGTTGAACAAGCATGCTTAAGGCTGGGTTCACACTATACTACACGACAGCAGTACAACTTTCATCCTACTTTGCTCTGCGACATCTGTCCTACATTCATCCTACATTGCTCCTACATCCATCCGACTTTCATGAACAGGATACTACTTTGAACCACTTTGTGATAGACTGACTTGTTCTTTGACCAATCAAAACAATCCCAGAGTGAGATAAATTCCTTTTACTGCTGCTGTAATCACATGTCGGATGTCTGATAAGGACAAGGCTCCTACTTTGGTCCGACTTCAATGATATTCAATGGGCTGAAGTAGGATGAATGTCGGAGCAAAGTAGTACAGGGAGTGTTTTCAAAGTCGGACCGACTTGTGTCGGATCAGTTAAGACGGCTCTCATAGGGAAACATTGATTTTCACACGTCATGCTACATGAGCTCCCAATGTAGGAGTGTTGTCGGAACGAGTGTGGACCAAGCCTGAAGACCAACAGGCAATCAGGATCCAATCAGCGCTTGCAGCCAATGGCTGTGAACGTTGACTGATGTGTTTTGGCCAGGGAGTAATTCCCCAACAGAAAACAATAGCAAAAGCGGGGCATGTTGATGTACTAACATTGCATAGTTATTATAGCGCCTCTCAGGTTTTTGTTAATTAAGCCTGCTGGGTGGAACGGAAAAAAAAAAAAACTTAATGTGTATACCAGTCTTTACTCTGCCAGCTTTTTGTTGCCTTGTTCCAACTTTGAGGCCCCATACACACTATTAGATTTTCTGCAGATTTTTGTCTTCAGACTTACCAAAACCATATAATATGAGGTCACACCTTAATGCCGTGTACACACAAGCATTTTTAATGGTCTAGAAAAAACAATGTTTTTTTTCAACCCGATTATTGTTAAGCCGGCCTTGCCTTCATACTATCATGAAAAAAAAAATGCTCTAGAAAAGCGTGGGGACGTACAACACGTAGGACGGCACTATAAAAGGGAAATGTACCATTCGGATGGCACCACCCTTGGGGCGGCTTTTGCAGATTTTGTATTAGTACAAGTTTGGTAAGAGACGATTTGCGCTTTTCAGTCTGTTACAGCGTGACGAATGTGCTATCTCCATTACGAACGCTTGTTTTACCAGAACAAGCGCTTCCGTCTCATAATGGGATTCTGAGCACGCACGTTTTTACTGCTCATGTACATGGCAAATGAAGGTTAAGCCAATGGAAAATACACCGAGTGTCCCATTGTTGTTCCGCCAATTTGTATTTACAGCCCCTTAAAGAAATACGTTAAGTATTATTTCTAAGGCCTGCAACATATAAGAAATATTAGAAGGGCCAGTTTAAAAAAAAAATGTAATTACTTCTGAGCCTGCATTGTTAGGTATATTTGTGTATAGGCGCGATATGTTCATACTAGCCAATAACCACCTGGTCTCAAACTGAACATCCTGTAGTTTAACCTCCTTGGCAGTATGACTGTCTGCAATTTTGTGCCAAAAGCGGTACAATTTTTTGCATGGAAATTTGGCGTTTTACATTGTAGGCCTGTAATTCTTAGGAATAACTCACTTAAATCTGTCTAGTAAACATCCCGAGTATGATAAAGTTTTAAACACAAAATCATAAACAACAATAATTATAACAGATAATGTAATTATAATAAAAATTATTCAATAATGTAATCAAATCAAAAACACTGAAATTTGCTCAGTTGCAGAATTGTCGCTGTCATTACTTTTATTTTTTATGACAAATTTCCCCACAAATCGCTATCGCTCAATTCTGCAAGTGATTCTAATTTATTATCGCTGTTTTCTAGCTGCTCTAAAACCACTTTTGATGTAAAGGGACACTTTTTGGTTGCTATGGACAATCTACAGTTTGCAGGCAGAAAGAACAGTTTTTATAAAATAAAAGTACATGCAGGTCACTGGGCAGACCACTAGGAACAAAGGGGGGGGGGATGTAATTATTTCATACAGTACTGTAATATTACAGTATACTGTATGTGTATTGCGTTTTTCACTTTTTAAATTTGGCACCGAACTCCGTCCGTCGTAACGTCGCAGGGAACGGAGCTCGGTGGCATTGTGAATCGAGCGAGGAGACACAGCGGAGGAGCCGGCACACACAGCAGGGACACATTGCAGAATCCAGGGACAAGGTAAGTAACTTCCCCCTGTATCCTGCAATGCGATCCAGAGTCTGGCTCGGGGATACCGCTTTTGGTATAAAATAAAAATTCACCCCGAGCCTGACTCGGGATTACCGCTAAGGAGGTTAATAAAGTAGGGCAGGGATGAAAAGGAAGGTCAATAAACTAAGCCAAAGGCTGTGTGGCACTCAAAATCATAATCAAAACAATTACATATTATTTCAAAGTATTTTATGCATTTTAGGAAGTCCATAAATGACAGGAAAAGATGAAAACTAAACATTAAAAAAGTGGGAAGTATCTTAAGATATCCAAGTTGTGTTAGCTGTTGTATTTTCCTATGAATTTCAGTAGAAGGAACATGAACACCTTCAGGTACATCATTTAGGACACTGCACTAGGGAACACTCTGCAGTTGTTTCTGCTATAGGAAATCTCCATGCACACATTGTGCTTTAACTTGATAACATCCCTAAAAACTGAATAGGGTATCCCAAAAAAGGATGGACAACCTGTTAGGCCCCTTTCACACTGGGGCGTTTTTCAGGCGCTTTGGCGTTAAGAAAAAAGCCTGTAAAGTGCCTGAAAGAAGCCTCATCTGCAATCCCAATGTAAAAGCCTGAGTGCTTTCAGAGCCCTTTCACACTGCCAGCGCCCGAAGAACGCCGCTAAAGCCCCGCTAAGACCCCTTTCACACTGGGGCGTTTTTCAGGCACTTTGGCGTTAAAAAAAACTCCCTCAATGGGAAGGGGGCATTAGGAGCGGTGTATTCAACGCTCCTAAATCGCTGCAAAGAAGCTGCTTGCAGGACTTTTTTTGATGCCCTGCCAGCGCAGTGCCTCAGTGTGAAAGCACTCGGGCTTTCACATTGGGATTGCAGATGCAGCTTTTTTACAGGCGCTTTTTTTAATGCTAAAGCGTTTGAAAAACGCCCCAGTGTGAAAGGGGTCTTAATACTATATACAGCAACTATTTTCATTTGTGTGATTTCCAGAATACCACGGTCGTTTTGATAAAAACAGGCTGTAAAGCTAGTACAGACGCCAGGAAAAAAGCAGCGTTTTTTAACACGATTTTTTCCATGTTTTGCATTGGATTCAATGCACGTTTCACCACGCTAGCTTTCAGCCACGTTTTTCTCTATTCAAAATCAATGGTTACCTATGGACGCCCATTGATTTGTCTAGAGATCGCACCAGAAGTTGGATCAAGATGATCCAACTTGCGGTGTTGACTTGTGTGCTGAGAATCTTGAAGGGGAACCCAGCGAAAATAAAAAATGGAATGGGGGCATAGTCATCGGGTGAGGTCATCCGGTGACCCCGCCCCTTATGATGTCACAGTCCCATCATGCCCTGTGACGTCATAAGCATTTGTTTGGTTTGGGGGTTTCCCTTAAGATCCATACCAGACTGAAGGGTCTGGTATCGTCTTGGGGTGGGGGGGGGAGGGGACCTCACCGTGAATCGTTTTAATTTTCGTGGGGTTCCTCTTCAAAATTCTCGGCACAAAAGTCACACCGCAAGTCGAATCATCTTGATCCGGCTTCTGGTGCGACCTCTATTCAAATAAATTGGCTCCCATAGCGAACTATTGATTTTGAATAGAGAAAGAAATGCTGGATAAGGCTTAATACAGCGTTAAACCTTGTTAAAATCGCATTTAACACCTTTTGCCGGCGTGTGACTTCTTTACAGCTCTAACACTGGAGCTTCAGAACGTACTGGTCCTGTTTTTTTTTTTTTTGCAGCTTAAAACTGGCTATGCCATTTACAGCTCAAAAACGTCATGGTGGGCATTAGGCCACAGGCTAACATGGAGAGGTGTTTTTAAACTGCAAAAACGTTCGTGGGCATAAGGCCTAAGAATTCACTGAAACTTCACTTTTTCAAAGCATAGCCAACATATGCTGTCTTCCCACAGTTTCACATGTTGCCAGAACACATTAACTGGAGTTAAAAGGAGAAGTTAGTAACTGCTCTCTGCTCTGCCTCTTCAGAGCTCCAGCCTGGGCAGGGAGCACAAGCAGCTTGCTCCAGCTCTCAGCCTTAAGCTGAGAGGCTGAGCCAGCTGCTTATCAGGCATCCGAGAAGATCTTGAAAATATGGTTGGGATCCTTCCAGAGCCTGGAGCGGCTCTGTAACGTCAGTCGACAGAGGGCTTTGGCCCGCTGTCGGCTGAATCTGGGTCACAGGAATGCAAAAGTAAGTGCACTCCCGTGACCCAGATAAGAAGTATTGGCAAAAACTCTGGCCACACATTTTTTTTTTTTAACATCTGAAAGAAACATTTCAAGGTAAACGAGGGTACAAAAGGAAAAGTTAATAAAAATAGAAAAGATTTTTATCATATCTTTCTCTACGAGTACCTTAGTAATAAGCGAAAATGTATTTTGTTCACTGCTTCAGATCATGAAGCAGAGATTGCTCTTGGTTAATGATCCCCTAGGCTCTGCAGAGATGCTTTACCAATTACTGTATATAGAGCAGCAGGGGAGCGACAGCTTATTTATCCATCTGACCATCCATCCATCCTGCTGAACCAGAGGAATGCCTTAATCATAAATGTTATATCCCACCCCCCTAGTAAGTAGACATTGGGGGTGAAGCGAGAGAGAGGAGGGGTTTTATCAACACTTATGCCGCGTACACACGATCATTTTTTGTGATGAAAAAAAACGACGTTTTCTGTGAAGTAAAAAACGACGTTTTTGAAACGTCACTTTTCAAAGACGATGTTGCATACACACCATCGTTTTTTCACAAAAAACGAGGTTACATTCACCACTCTTTTCCATTGAAGCTCGCTTCATAACTAGCTTCTGGGCATGCGCGGGTTGAAAAACGTCGCTTTAAACGACGTTTTTGCTACACACGGTGACTTTTTGTGAAACAAAAAACTACGTTTTGAAAAACGACACAAAAAATTTAAGCATGTTGGAATTTTTTTGACGTTTTGCCCACACACGATCAATTTAAAAAACAACGTTTTTTTTTATCGCAAAAAACGACCGTGTGTACGCGGCATTATAGTCAGGCTGTCTGCCTAAAAAAAAAAAAAAAAAAAAAGGAGGAAATGAATGACTTGGATGGTAGCTAATAACAAAGAATGTGTGATAATGGTGACAAAGGGCTATCAATACGATCTAATGTTGCAGTGGGGACACAGGCAAGGATGGAGTGCTGGTGAATGGCAGGATCAAACAGGTTTTTTATTCTTTACATGAAACAAATGTTATAACAAACAAGTCATTATGGGCACAATGAAAATTTGCTTATAAAGACACTTAACATTTTGGGTTAAATGACACTTTAAGAGACACAGGATTTAGAGACAATTTGGATGTTCAAAAGTGTTCCAACTAAGGAGCAACATTAATAAAACACCAACTTTCATCAGTCTTGCCTACACACCATCAGTCAAAAAGCCGACCGTGCCAAAACGCGGTGACGTACGCATGCGTCGACTATTCTGAGCATGCGTAGATTTTTGTGCGATGGACTTCCACACAGACGATCGTTTTTTTTATCCATAAGAAAAAATTAAAAACGTTCTATTTTTTTTCACAGATGAAAAAAAAAATGATGGGGCCCACACACGATTGGTGTACATGGCTTTAGAAGCACAAACAGAACAGCAGAGTGTGAAGTCTGATCCTTAATGCCATAAGCTTTATACATTAGGTATGACAAAAAAAAAAAAAAAGCCAGTCTTGCTAAGGCCCCTTTCACACGGGGCAGTGGAGGTGCGGTGGCACTATACCGTCGGAATTGCTGCAGGATTCGGCCGCTAGCGGTGCGGTATAAACCCCTGCTAGCGGCCGAAAAAGGGTTAACGCGGTTTCCCATTGTTTTAACCACTTGAGGCCCCACTTATCGTCAATTGACGGCAGCTTAGTGGATCTGAATATCCAAGCTGCCGTCAATTGACGGCATCGTGTTCTCCGGCCACTGGGGGGCGCGCGCGCCCCAGAGATGCCGATGCGCGTGCCTGGCGGTCGCGATGTCCGCCAGGTACCCGCTGATCGGCAGTTTAAGAGCAGGGACGTGAAGCTCTGTGTGTAAACACAGAGCTCCACGTCCTGTCAGTGAGAGGAGACAGATGCTGTTTCTCTTGTACATAGGGAGACAGCATCGGTCACCTCCCCCAGTCACCCCCTCCCCCCACACAGTTAGAACACACCCAGGACCCACATTTAACCCCTTCCTCACCCCCAGTGTTAACCCCTTCACTGCCAGTCACATTTATACAGTAATTAGTGCGTTTTTATAGCACTGAATGGTCCCAAAAATGTGTCAAAAGTGTCCGTCACAATATCGCAGTCCTGACAAAATTCGCAGATCGCCCGGTATTACTAGAAAAAAAAGAATTCTATCCCTTTTTCCTAGCCACTATAACCAGCTTATTGCGATTGTTTTTTTTACCAAAAATATGTAGAATACATATCGGCTAAACTGAGAAAAAAAAATATTTTTTTTAAAAAAAATTGGATTTTTATTATAGCAAAAAGTAAAAAATATTGTGCGATTTTTTTCAAAATTGTCGCTCTTTTTTGTTTATAGCGCAAAAAAAAAAAACGCAGAGGTGATCAAATACCACCAAAAGAAAGCTCTATTTGTGGGGGGGAAAAAGGACATCAATTTTGTTTGTAAGACACGTCGCACGACCGCGCAATTTTAATTTAAAGCGACGCAGTGCTGAAAGCTGAAATTTCGCCTGGGCAGGAAGGGGGTATATGTGCCCAGTAAGCAAGTGGTTAAATGGGAAGGAGCGATATACACACCGCTCCTTCACCACTCAAAAGATGCTGCTTGCAGTAGATTTTTTGAAAAAACGGAAAAACTCCTCTGTGTGAAAGGGGCCTAAAAGAAGCAGTGCTTGCAAAGTAAACGTGCACAGTGCCAACTACATCTAGTGAGTAAAGTGAAAATGTCTTGCTCATGTACTGAATCAGCTGAACAGAAAGACAGAAGAACAATGTCATGATTGAGATGAAACAATGAAATGACCTTGGGAAGCAAGGAGGCTCTGGGCCTCAACTGCACCTTATCTCTGTGAAAGACAAGAAAAGGTTCCTTTAAAAAGTCAAAGCCAACACCTTGTAAGTATGAACCTAGTAAGTATGAAACCTAGTAAGTATGAAAAGGGGAAATCCCAGATAGGTTTAAAAAAAAGAAAGAAAAAAGATCTCTGAAGTGCCGATAGAACCAAAATCAAATCCTTTTGGAGGCAGAGGTGATTGAAAAAGAAGCCACATAGGAGACATCCTATAAAAAAGACTTAACCAAAGAATTGGAGGCTAGCAGTCAATGGAATAAGATTGCAAGGTCTAATGCCTTGTACACACGATTGGAATTTCCGATAAAAAAAGTCAGATGGAATTTTTTCATTGGCAATTCTGACTGTGTTGGCCCGTCATCAGAGTTTGGAAATAGAACAGGTTTTATTTTTTTCCATTGGAAAAAAATCCTATCAGAGATTACGATACTCTGTGTGGAACTCCGATGGAGAAAAAAAAAACATGCATGCTCAGAATCAAGTCGACGCATGCTCGGAAGCATTGAACTTCATTTTTCTTGGCTCGTCAGTGTTTTACGTCACTGCGTTTTGGATGGTCGGAATTTGCTCTGACAGTGTGTATGCAAGACAGCTTGAATGGAATTCGACTGAAAATTCCATCAGATTTTATCCCTACGGAAATTCCGATCGTGTGTACATGGCATAAGATTCACCTTTTGATGGTACCGAGGGCCAAATGTTGATAAAGGTCTGATTGCAAAAGGCCAGAATTCTTCTGTGAGTATTTGCTGGGGTGTAAACATCTTTCCTCATACCAGGTGAGGTATGCCTTTCGTGTGCATTGGAAAACCTAGTAAAATGTGGACTTTTTATCTTTTAACAGATTGGGAATTACGGATTCAGGGAGACCACTCTTTTAATACCTGGGCTTCAAAAACCTTGTTAGATCCCTTTCACACTGAGCCACCTATAGCGTCAGCGGCAAAACAACGCTATATTTACCGCTAGGGTTGTCCCGACACCAGTACTTATACTCCCGCAAATACCCCCCGATACCAGAATAGAATACTTTTTCCGCCGAAACCCGCCGCCGCATGGGTTAAACATCGTGCGGGAACATCACAGCATTCATTTGAATAGCTGTAGTGTTTCCGCCCATATAGACACTCCCCCTTGCTCAGGATTGGATGGGTGATCGTGATCTGTCCAATCTGCATTTGTGGGTGACATGGCTGCATTTGTGGGGGACATTTAAAAAAAGTATTGGTATTCGGTATCGGCGACTACTTGAAAAAAAGTATCGGTACTTGTACTCGGTCCTAAAAAAGTGGTATCGGGACAACCCTATTTACCGCCAACACTATGGGCGGATTTGCGGCGCATTTCAACGCTAGCGAGGCGCATTTAACCCCCGCTAGCGGCCATGAAAGGGTTAAAAACCCCAGCAATGCACTGCTTCAGCAGTGCATTGCGGGCGGTATAGCCGCACTGTCCCATTGATTTCAATGGGCAGCAGCGGAGGAGGAGCGATATACACACCCCTCCAAAAGGAGCAGGACTTTTTTTTACCGTGCTGCTATTGAAACGCTCCAGTGTGAAAGGCCTTGGGCATTCACACTGGAGACAATGGAGCAGCTTTTTAAGGACGGATTGCAGGCGCTATTTTTAACACTATAGCGCCTGCAATACACCCTCAGTGTGAAAGGGGTCTTAAAGCCAGTGACCATAAGGCCTGATTCACACCTATACATTTTTAGTGCTTTTTGCATATTTGCACTACAGAACCTGTTCCATAGGAAAACCATATTAAATGGACTGTAGTGCAAATCTGCAAAAAGCACTAAAAATGCATAGGTGTGAATCAGGCTTAAAGCAGGGTAGTAAACCAGTTCTTGGGATAGAAGAGTCCACAGAGTGTCTGTCTGCCAGAAGTCTGATCAGGATGGACAAAGTAAAAAAAAGAAAACAGAGTGACAGCCAAAAAAGACCAAGTGGTCTATCCCATTTTTTAATGTTTGTATGTAATGGAGGAATTTCAGAGGAGGAAAGGTGAAGATCTGGGTGTACCGATTCCAAGCAGCCACTGCTTTTGCCAGTGAGTCTCTGCATCTTGAGATTAACATGTCCACCTTGTTGTTGAACTTGGAGGCCAAAAAGTCCACATCTGGTGTCCTCCATCAGATACGGGTCCTGAAGTAAATCCGGGTGTAGAGAACATTCCATCAGGTCCAGGCACTGTAGTCTGCCAGCCAATTGTCCACACCTGGAATGTGAATGGCTGTCAAGGCTGGAACATGAAGTTCTGCCCAGGGCAAAATTGCTTGGCTTCATTGGGCGGCTGAAAGGCCAAGTGCGCCTTAACTACCTCAATACCATCATGTTTCTTTTATTTCCCAAAAATTTGGTAAAAAAAAAAATAAATAAAAATTAGATCACCTTGGGGTGTTAACTTTCCAAAAGAGATCATTTTTGGGATGTTTGTCCTGTCCTTGCATTTTTATTTGAAATGTTTTATAACAAAAACAAAAAGCTTTTTTCCCCTTTTCCACATTTTTCAGCTTTATTCATGTAATAAAAGGCTTAAGGCGAATGAGGGGAAAGGACATCATTCTGGTCTAGGTTAAAAAAAAGTGAAGTAAAGGTCAGCTGTTTTTACCACTTAAGACCCGGACCAAAATACAGGTTAAGGACCGACCTGGTCCATTATTGCGATTCGCCACTGTGTCGCTTTAACTGACAATTGCGCGGTCGTGCAACGTGGCTCCCAAACAAAATTGGCGTCTTTTTTCCCCACAAATAGAGCTTTCTTTTGGTGGCATTTGATCACCTCTGCGGTTTTTATTATTAAAGTACAATCAATAAGCGTTTATTGATTTTTTGTGCAAAAGTTATAGCATTTACAAAAATAGGGGATAGAATTATTAATAAAAATGCCATAAAATTATTTTTACTAGTAATGGCGGCAATGAGCGATGTTTTTCGTGACTGCAACATTATGGCGGACATTGTAAGGGATGTGTGACTTTTGGGACCATTGTAAGGGATGTGTGACATGTGGGGAGAAATTACAAAATGGTTGCCTAGGCAAGAACTGAGGAAGTGGAAGCAACCATCTATGAAAAAAAAAAAAACACACAATCTTCCCTGTCCTCATCAGGGAGAAGTCGCGAGGACAGGAAATAGTGGTGAGGCCAAGGGAATGTGGTGAAGGCAGGTGAGGCAAACCCTGCACCCCGTAAGCCCTGCATTCTATACAAAGTGCACCCCTCAACCTTGCACTCCATACACAGCGCACCCCTCAACCCTCATTGCTAATAATTAGTTCTAGTTCTTTTTTGTCTATCCAGTCACTTCCGCAGTCTGTGGTGTGCAGGCAGTGAGATGATATGCTGTAACCTTAAGCCCTGGTTCACACTGGGCTGCGGGAGTGAAGCCGTGCGAGTTCAGCTGAACTCGCACGATTTCACTCCCGCTGGCAGTCCCGATTTCAGCCGCGATTTAAGAGACATCTGTGCAGGTTTCTGCACAGATGTCAATGTAAATCGCGGCCCGAAATCGCAAAAAGTAGTACAGGAACTACTTTTTGAAATCGGTGCAGCGCCGCAGATGCGGCGTCGCACCAATTAGGACGGTGTCATTGCCGGCAATTTGAGATGCGATTTCACATGTGAAATCGCATCTCAAATCGAACTAAATCGTACCCAGTGTGAACCTGGGCTAAAAAAAAACTTTTTTTAACATTAGATTGAGGCTCGTTATGTCAAGGGGAATCGGGTGTGTTTTTTACAATCCAAGCAGTACTTACCGTTTTAGAGCTGCATCTTCTCCGTCGCTTCCGGGTATGATCTTCTGGTCTGGGCGTTCCTATTAGATTGACAGGCTTCCGACGGTCGCATACATCGCGTCACGAGTAGCCGAAAGAAGCCGAACGCCGTTTGGCTACTTTCGGAAAATCGTGACGCGTCGGAAGCCTGTCAATCAAATAGGAACGCCCAGTCCCGAAGACCATACCCGGAAGCGACGGAGAAGATGCATCTCTAAAACGGTAAGTACTGCTTTGATTGTAAAAAAAAACACCCGATTCCCCTTGACAAAACGAGCCTCAATCAATGTTAAAAAAAAGTTTTTGGGTGAACTACCCCTTTAAGCAACAAATCAGTGGGTTGTAATGATGTGCTGTAACCTCTAGCAACCAATCAGTAAGCCGTAATGATCTGCTGCAATGTCTAGCAACCAATTAGGGAGCATTAATAATGTGCAGTAACCTCTAGCAACCAGTGAGTGGTAATGGTGTCCAGTAACCTTCAGCAACCAATCAGTGAACAGTAATGATCTGCTGTAAGCTCTAGCAAGCAATCAGTGAGCAATAATGATGTGCAGTAACCTCTAGCAACCAATGGGTAAGCGGTAATTATGTGCAGTATCATCTAGCAACCAATCTGAACAATAATAACATGTGTAGTGGAGAGTGTAGGAATCGGGTAGTGTAGTGGTCAGTTAGGCTCCATTCACATCTAGGCGTTTTGTCGCTTGAAGCCCGACGCCGCAGCAGCCTGTGATACGCTGGAGGGGGGAATTTTCATTGTCGGCTATGGAGATGGTTCACATCTCTACGCCGAACGCCGATACGCCTGAAGCGTGAAGCCTGAAACAAGTCCCGGACCCTTTTTTTCAGGCGTATCAGGCGTTCGGCCATTAGCTGACAGTGTAAAATTCTACCCTCCAGCAAAAAAAGCAATAGGCGTTTTGTCGCCGCAAATCGCGGGGACAAAACGCCTATTGCATGTCGCCCGAATACGCTGCTGCCGCCGATGCCTAGATGTGAATGCAGCCTAAAGAAATCAGGTGGGTGAGTATAGGAATCAGGTAGGTCAGTACTACTGGAAGAGACTCAGGGAGTGCTAAAAGTCTGCGGGTTAGGGGGGCGCAAATTTCTTGCCCTGCCCTGGGCGCTCATAACCCACTGGGGAAGAGTGGTAAAGGCTCGGGGGGGGGGGGGGCGGGCAGGCAAGAGTGGTAAAGGCTAGGGACGCCCGGGGGGGGGGGGGGGGAAGAGTGGCAAGGGACGCCCGGGGGGAAAGAGTGGCAAGGGACGCCCGGGGGGGAAAGAGTGGCAAGGGACGCCCGGGGGGGGAAAGAGTGGCAAGGGACGCCCGGGGGGGGAAAGAGTGGCAAGGGACGCCCGGGGGGGGAAAGAGTGGCAAGGGACGCCCGGGGGGGGGGGGGGGGGGGAAAGAGTGGCAAGGGACGCCCGGGGGGGGGAAAGAGTGGCAAGGGACGCCCGGGGGGGGGGGGGGGGGGGGGGGGGGAAGGGTGACAAGGGACGCCCGGGGGGGGGGGGGAAGGGTGACAAGGGACGCCCGGGGGGGGGGGGGGGAAGGGGCAAGGAAGACGCCGGGGGGGTGGCAAGGGGCCCGGGGGGGAAAGAGTGGCAAGGGACGCCCGGGGGGGAAGAGTGGCAAGGGACGCCCGGGGGGGGAAGAGTGGCAAGGGACGCCCGGGGGGGGAAGAGTGGCAAGGGACGCCCGGGGGGGGAAGAGTGGCAAGGGACGCCCGGGGGGGGAAGAGTGGCAAGGGACGCCCGGGGGGGGAAGAGTGGCAAGGGACGCCCGGGGGGGGAAGAGTGGCAAGGGACGCCCCGGGGGGGGGGAAGAGTGGCAAGGGACGCCCGGGGGGGGAAGAGTGGCAAGGGACGCCCGGGGGGGGGAAGAGTGGCAAGGGACGCCCGGGGGGGGGAAAGGGACGGGACGGGGGGGGGGGAAGAGTGGCAAGGGACGCCCGGGGGGGGGGAAGAGTGGCAAGGGACGCCCGGGGGGGGGGGGGAAGAGTGGCAAGGGACGCCCGGGGGGGGGAAAGAGTGGCAAGGGACGCCCGGGGGGGGGGGGAAGAGTGGCAAGGGACGCCCGGGGGGGGGGGGAAGAGTGGCAAGGGACGCGCCCGGGGGGGGGGAAGAGTGGCAAGGGACGCCCGGGGGGGGGGAAGAGTGGCAAGGGACGCCCGGGGGGGGGAAGAGTGGCAAGGGACGCCCGGGGGGGGAAGAGTGGCAAGGGACGCCCGGGGGGGGAAGAGTGGCAAGGGACGCCCGGGGGGGGGAAGAGTGGCAAGGGACGCCCGGGGGGGGGAAGAGTGGCAACGCCCGGGGGGGGGACGCCCGGGGGGGGAAGAGTGGCAAGGGACGCCCGGGGGGGGAAGAGTGGCAAGGGACGCCCGGGGGGGAAGAGTGGCAAGGGCCCGGGGGGAAGAGTGGCAAGGGCCCGGGGGAAGAGTGGAAAGGGCCCGGGGGGGGGGAAGAGTGGAAAGGGCTAAAATGATATCTGCTCCACAGGTAAAACAAACAGAATAAA
Source organism: Rana kukunoris (assembly GCA_029574335.1). Classification (NCBI taxonomy): domain Eukaryota; kingdom Metazoa; phylum Chordata; class Amphibia; order Anura; family Ranidae; genus Rana; species Rana kukunoris. The sequence continues at coordinate 478,686,539 of CM056049.1, read as the reverse complement.
AAATAAACACAACACATGGTCCTGGGGAGAGGGATGAGCAGTACTTTCCCTATGGAGTGAAGGGTAGCTTTAGCAGTGAATGTTATTTTGATGACTTTGTATATAAATCGGGTCCAAGGGTCGTACACTGGTGATCCACTAGCAGTAGAGTACTTAGTTCTAGTCACACATGGTAAAAAGAAGCACGCGTAAATAAAAACTCTAATAAAGTAGTGAAGTAGTAATGAAGTAGAGTACACTGTATGTAAAAGATAAGTTGTAAAAGAAAGTAAAAGGCAGCCGCCCGCTGTAGTAACACATACAGTGAGTCCTCGCACCACACAGCTCCTAATTCTGCACGCAGTACATATGAACATGAACCGTTATTTGCTGAGCTCACCAGATTCTGCCCCTCCAGCACCGCAGGACCATGCATTCAGTCGCCCTCTGCACAACACACGATGGGATTGGCCGGGGAGACGAGTCGTTCTGGCAGAGGCGCACTACATTTCCCGGCAACCCTCGCGGGAGAGAGGCATGTGATGTGCCGCGATCTGAAGCGGCCTACGATGTCAGCCTAAGTTGTCAGGTATAGAGTGGGGTTAAAAGCTAAACAGCTGCACGGAGCCATGCCTGAGCTCACCCGCTCTAACATCACAACAAGGCGGGAAACGGTGCTCTATGCCGAGTCGTGTCAGAACATTGCCCGCTTCCCATAGACTTCTCCCTACTTACTACAACTCGGCACACAGCATCCTCACACTCTTCTTCAACGGGGTCCCGAATTGGGGAATGTATAGATAGAAAATCTAACAGTGACTCGGCCATATCCTTCCGCCCATCATCAGTATCCTTCCTCTGATTTCCTGAGAAATTCTCCACAAACGTTCATTCACTGAAAAGCTTTAACCACTTCAATACCGCATACTTTCCCCCCCTTTCTGCCCAGGCCAATTTTTAGTTTTCAGCGCTGTCACACTTCGACTAATACATGCCTGGTCAAGTGACGCTGTACCCAAACGAAATCTTTATAATTTTTCTTCATACAAATAGAGCTTTCTTTTGGTGGTATTTAATCACCACTGGGTTTTTTAATTCTTGCTAAATAAAGAAAAAAAACACAAAAAAAAGTGAAAAATTCGTTATAAATATGCGTTATAAAATTTTGCAAATAAATAATTGTTCCTCATAAATTTCGGCCAAAATGTGTTCTGATTCATTCTGTTGTCATGGGTGTTCTTCAGATTTGGTGTTTACAAGACTAAAACATTTTTTTTGCTAGAAAATTACTTAAAACCCCCAAACATTATATATATTTTTTTTCTAACACCCTAGAGAATAAAATGGCAGTCATTGCAGTCCTTTTTGTCACACCGAATTTGCGCAGCGGTCTAACAAGCGCACTTTTTTTTGGGAAAAAATCACTTTTTTTATTTAAAAAATAAGACAACAATAAATTTGGCCCAATTTTTTTATACATTGTGAAAGATAATGTTAAGCCGAGTAAAATGTTACCCAACATGTCACGCTTAAAAATTGCGCCCGCTCGTGGAATGGCGTCAAACTTTTACCCTTAAAAATCTCGATAGGCGACGTTTAAAAAATTCTATAGGTTGCATCTTTTGCGCTACAGAGGAGGTCTAGGGCTAGAATTATTGCTCTCGCTCTAACGATCGTGGTGATACCTCACTTGTGTGGTTTGAACACCGTTTTCATATTCGGACACTACTCACGTATGCGTTCGCTTCTGCGCGCGAGCTCGTCGGGACGGCGTGCTTTAAAACTATTTTTTTTTTCTTATTTATTTTCTTATTTTTTATACTGAAAAAAAAAAAAATATCACTTTTATTCCTATTACAAGGAATGTAAACATCCCTTGTAAAAGAAAAAGCATGACAGGTCCTCTTAAATATGAGATCTGGGGTCAAAAAGACATCAGATATCATATTTGGACTTAAATGCAAAAAAAAAAAAAAAAAGGAAATTTTGTCATTTGAAAAAATGACATTCAGAAATTGTTTCTTTAACCACTTAAGGACCGCCTACTGCACATTTACGTCGGCAGAATGGCACGGCTGGGCACATCAACGTATATATACGTTGGTTTTAGTACCCAGCCGTGGGTCGCGGGTGCGCGCCCGCGGGCGCGCCCCCGCGACACGGTCCGAAGCTCCAGGACCGGGACCGCGGGATTCGCGGACCCGATCGCCGCTGCAGTGCGGCGATCCGTCCCTGGAGCGGAAGAACGGGGAGAGCCGTGTGTACACACGGCTTCCCCGTGCTTCTCTGTGGCCGGAGCATCGATCGCGTCATCCCTGTAATAGGGGGACGCGATCGATGACGTCACACCCACACCCCCCTACAGTTGTAAACACACACATTAGGGCACACATTCCCTACAGCGCCACCTGTGGTTAACTCCCAAACTGCAACTGTCATTTCCACAGTAAACAATGCAATTTAAATGCATTTTTTGCTGTGAAAATGACAATTGTCCCAAAAATGTGTCAAAATTGTCCGAAGTGTCCGCCATATTGTCGCAGTCACGAAAAAAATCGCTGATCGCCGCTATTAGTAGTAAAAAAAAAAAAAATAATAAAAATGCAATAAAACTATCCCTTATTTTGTAAACGCTATAAATTTTGCGAAAACCAACCGATAAACGCTTATTGCGATTTTTTTTACCAAAAATATGTAGAAGAATACGTATCGGCCTAAACTGAGGAAAAAAAATGTTTTTTTATATATTTTTGGGGGATATTTATTATAGCAAAAAGTAAAAAATATTGCATTTTTTTTTAAATTGTCGCTCTATTTTTGTTTTTAATACAGAGAGAAAGCAGACTGCGCAAAAACACTCAAAAAAGCTATTCAAAAGCAGCTGAACACTGAAGGTCAATAGAATCCTTGAATAAAGTACATAAAAAAAGGCAGTGCAGCGCTAAACAGAAATGATAATAAAAAAAAAATAATAATAAGTCCAAAGAAATATAAGAAAGTGATCAATCAGGATGAAAAATGGTTAGAAGATCTCTTTGGTAGTCAGTAGGCTGCTCAGATAAATTCCTTAACGGCAAACGATTATCCTCTACCGAGAGTACAAACCGCTCACCTGAACGACGGGACCTCTGTGTTAGCAGTAGGTCAAAAGCACTTGTCCCTCAACCAGGGGGGGGGGGGGGGGGTTTCACCAAGCCGTGTCTCCGTACATCCTCCTTTTCTCCAGATACTCCAGATGGTGAATGGTCATCCAATATAAAATATAGCACTATATCCTAGTGCATAGAAAATGGGTATACAACAATAGAAAACCAGGTGGGTGGCTGTCCTGACATCAATAAGAGGCCCCCGCTCTTATTGATGTCAGGACAGCCACCCACCTGGTTTTCTATTGTTGTATACCCATTTTCTATGCACTAGGATATAGTGCTATATTTTATATTGGATGACCATTCACCATCTGGAGTATCTGGAGAAAAGGAGGATGTACGGAGACACGGCTTGGTGAAACCCCCCCCCCTGGTTGAGGGACAAGTGCTTTTGACCTACTGCTAACACAGAGGTCCCGTCGTTCAGGTGAGCGGTTTGTACTCTCGGTAGAGGATAATCGTTTGCCGTTAAGGAATTTATCTGAGCAGCCTACTGACTACCAAAGAGATCTTCTAACCATTTTTCATCCTGATTGATCACTTTCTTATATTTCTTTGGACTTATTATTATTTTTTTTTATTATCATTTCTGTTTAGCGCTGCACTGCCTTTTTTTATATTTTTGTTTATAGCGCAAAAAATAAAAACCGCAGAGGTGATCAAATACCACCAAAAGAAAGCTCTATTTGTGGGAAAAAAAGGACGCAAATTTTGTTTGGGAGCCACGTCGCACGACCGCGCAATTGTCTGTTAAAGCGACGCAGTGCCGAATCGCAAAAACCCCTTGGGTCATTTGCCAGCGTATTGGTCCGGGTCTTAAGTGGTTAACCTCCCTGGCGGTATGATTCTTTCTGATTTTAGGTGCTAAAAGCGGTACCATTATTTGCAAGGGAATTTGGCGTTTTATACTGTAGGCTTGTAATTCTTAGGAATAACTCACTGAAATCTATCCAAACAAGAGTCTAATAGGCATCCGGGTATGATTTTTTTTTTTTTTTTTATTAAAAATTATAATATAATAAATAATTATAAAAAATTATAACAAATAATAATATAATTATAGTAAAAATTATTCAATAATGTAATCAAATCAAAATCACTGAAATTTGCTCAGTTGCAGAATTTTTGCTGTCATTATTTTTTTTTTTTTTATGACGAATTTCCCCATAAATCGCTATCGCTAAATTCTGCAAGTGATTCTGATTTATTATCGCTGTTTTTTAGCTGCTCTAAAACAATTTTTGCCATAAAGGGACACTTTTGGTTGCTATGGACAATCTACAGTTTGCAGGGAGAAAGAACAGTTTTTATTATATAAAAGGACATGTAGTGTACAGGGCAGACCACTAGGGACATGGGGGGTGTGTATTTTTTTACATACAGTACTGTAATCTATAAGATTACAGTGTACTGTATGTATAGTGTTTGTTTACTTTTTTAAATTTGGCGCCGTTCTCCCCCCCTACGTCGCGACGCTCGCAGGGAAGGGAATCGGCGGAACACACAGCATCAGGCGGACATCCGCCCGCCGTGTACTGCGGGGATTCATCGCTGGATCGCAGAGAAAAGGTAAGTAAACTTTTTTGTGCATCCAGCGAGGCAAGTCCGTGTGTGGCACGGGGTTACCGATCGTAGCTTTAAAATCTCACCCCATGCCACACACGGGAAGACCGCCAGGGAGGTTAAGAAGCATGGGCGGAACTAACGTTTTGACGTCACTTCCGCCCTGCTATGTTATGGGGACGGGTGGGGGCCATCTTGCCCTCACTCGCTTTCCCGCACAGCACAACAGAGGACCCGATCGCCTCCGTCGCTACCGACGGCTCCGGTAAGCGGCGAGGGGGCCCCTCTCCCGTCGCTGATAACGGTGATCTCGTGGCGAATGCGCCGCGAAGACCACTATTATCGTTAACTGGACCGCTCACGCTGAAGATAGATACATCGGTTGTGGCAGCAGCCGAGATATCCACCTTTAAAAAAAGGACGTATATCTGCGTGAGCAGGTCCTTAAGTGGTTAACTATGATTGGTCAGAGCTAATCACATGTTACAGATGGGTTGTGATTGGCCTTGTCTGTACCGTGTGATCACACTGACCAATTACAGCTAGCAACACAATTGTACACAATGGGTGGCATAAATGGAAGCCGTCCATTGTTTACAACTGTCATGTGACCTGCTGTGATTGGTTACAGCAATCACATGGTACCGACAGCATACCATGAAGGCTGCGCCTTCTGAAAGGATGTCATATGATGTCCACTCTGAAGGAGGAAAGTCAATCTTCTATAGGCCGGGCAGGAAGGTGTTAAAGACCCTGTAGAACAGGGTTCTCCAAACTCTTTAAAGGGCCAGTTTACTGTCCTGCGAACTTCAAGAGGGCCGGATTGTGGCCAGTGGGGGTAGAAAATGTCCCAGGCCCAGCAACAGTGAGCATAAATAGTGCCTCAGGGTTGGTGGTCACTAGGAGGAGAAATAGAACCCCATCATTAGTATTAGGGGGAGGAATAGTGCCCCATCATTCATATTAGTGGGAGCAAAAGCACCCCATCATTAGTTCAGTGGATGGAGAAGAGTCCCATCATTAGTGTCAGTGGGAGGAATTGTGCCTCACCATTGGTGTCAGTGGGAGGAATAGTGCCCCATCATTGGTGTCAGTGGATGGATAAGTGCCTCATCCCTGATATTAGTGGGAGGAATAGTGTCCCATTATTAGTGTCATTGGATGGAATAGTGTCCCATCATTGATTTTAGTAGAAGGTATAGTTCCCCATCATTGGTGTCAGTGGATGGCATAGTGCCCCATCATTGATATTAGTAGGAGGAATAGTGTCCCATCATTAGTGTCAGTGGGTGGAATAGTGCCCCATCATTAGTGTCAGTGAGAGGAATAGTGTCCCATCATTTATATTAGTAGGAAGAATGATGCCCCATCATTAGTGTCAGTGGGTGGAATAGTGCCCCATTATTAGTGTCAGTGGGTGGAATAGTGCCCCATCATTAGTGTCAGTGGGAGGAATAGTGCCCCATCATTAGTGTCAGTGGGAGTAATAGTGCCCCATCATTAGTGTCAGTGGGAGGAATAGCGCCTCATCATTAGTGTCAGTGGGAGGAATAGTGCCCCATCATTAGTGTCAGTGGGAGTAATAGTGCCCCATCATTAGTGTCAGTGGGAGGAATAGTGCCCCATCATTAGTGTCAATGGGAGGAATAGTGCCCCACCCATCATTGGAGCACAGGTGTCTCAGGAGAAAGGAAGGGGTCTCTCCTGCTGTGATTCTGGGGCTGCTGCAGGTGATCTGTGTGAGAGGGAAGTGTGGTAAAATCTCTCCCAGCTCTCCTGGCCCCTTCCTGGGGAAGCCATGGAGGCCAGCGGAGCCTCTCCTGCTGGAAGCTCGCAGCCATCTCCTGGGCCATCGGGTGACACGCCTGCCCCTATACTGTACAAGCCATGGCCGGTAATTGTCATTGACAGCACTGAAAGCTGAAAATTGGCCTGGGCAGGAAGGGGGTAGAAGTTCATTAAAGGGTTAATCATGCATTTTGACCAGGGATCTTTTAGCAAAGGGTGAATGTCCAGTCACCAGGGATCATCTTCCTGGAATAAAAGGGTTAATCATGTGCTTGGGATATAATGTCTGCTTTGTTTTCCAGGCTGCCACACGCACCAAGGTCCGATCTGTCTCCCACCTCTGTGAGTCTATCTGCAGCCTGACTGAGCCAACACGTGCCCCTCACCACAAGGGGGATCACTGAAAGCTGGCCACACCCACTGCCTAAGTCCCATTTAATCACTGCGAGCCTCGCAGCAGGCTCCGCCTTGGGAATGTCATCACAAGAGTGAGCCCCCAATAGCCGCCTGATCAAATGTAGGGGTTGGGGTAGGATCAGATCCATGCCTCATTTGTTTACGGTGACCCTGTCTGGCAGCACAGCACTGCAGAGCGCATACAAGAATGTGTTGATTTTCAGGACAGAGTCCGGGTCAAGCTTGTGCCGGGACAGGACTTAAAAATATGTGAGTGTCCCGCACAAATCGGGAACCATGACTAAATGGACCTAGTATTATTATTTTTTTTTTTTTTTTTTTACAAAACACTTCTGGACACACTGGCTGAGTTTTGTATCCACTTCTAAATGCCTATGTGTGCATGGACACACAGGCTAACATGCAGGGTGATTATGTGATGTGTTTTCATGCTATTATGTAGGTATGCGTATACCTACATAATAGCATGAAAACACATCACATAATCACCCTGCATGTTAGCCCGTTACTCTTACATTGTTGTGATAAATTGTTTCTCCCTTTTTGTTTATCGTTTTTGATGTTAAAAGGTCTATTTCAATATATAATACTTTCTCCCTAAGTATGTGTACTATGCATTGAGCTTGTTTAATGACTATGACCTCAATGTTTGATTTTCTATACATTTTTATATTTTCTTTTTCTCTTTATAGCTTTCCTTGTACAAAGCTCCTGATGAAGCCCTGCCCTGGGCGAAACACGTTGGGCATTTGATGTACAAGTGATTCCAGTGGTTCCTTTTGAAGCCACGCTGATCCAATTAGGATCCATTTATGGTTGTGTTTACTTCCATTTTTAATTATGTATGTTAAAATCAAATAAATTATGTATTTTTCTACTTGATATACTTTCTTTTCATTTTGACACCGTTCAAAGTCCCCGGGTTTGTTACCCCCTTTTCCCCATTTTTCTCTTTTATTTCTATATGGGATGTGGTGTCATGATTGGTCCTCCTATGCCTCACATTTACCTTTAACATGCAGGGATGTTTAGAGGCAAAAAAACAACAAAAAACCTAATGCCCCTAAGAGCAGCGTTAAAAACATTTAGTGTGCATGAGGCCTTAGCCTCCCTCTATTCCTCTTACACACGTCTAACACACCTACACATACAATAGCGACACCTATGCAACTACAGAATACATGAAATACTTACTACCGGTAGCTAAAAAGTATGCCTATTCCAGATGAGGGAATGGTGGCAAGCGCAGTGGTGAAAGAAGGTGGAGAAGTAAAAGCAGGGAAGAGTGGCGAGGGCAACAGACTAGTGGTAAAGGCCCCAATCTGTTATGGGGATTGAAGTAACAGAGGTACGCTGGACTGGTGGAGTGGAGCTCAGCATGTCCCTCCTAATGCAAACATACCAATTACAGTGTGGTTTAGTGACATGGGACAGGCCACTCCTCAAAGGAACTCGCAGTCTCTGCGCGTTCCTCGTACATTGATGAGCACTCTCTACGCAAAAGGTAGCCCTGTGTGCAGGGTGAGTAGGGCCCCGACCACAGGCAGGTCTGATTTCCATAATCAACAACAGGGACAGTCTCTGTGACAGGCTCTTACCACTTAATAAAAAAGTATGTGCTGCAACAATTTTTTGATCCAGCGGACAGAATCGTACCATCCTAGCAGGACCTGCTCTGACACTGGTCCCCTGTGCTGTTTCCGCATCCCTCGCAACCTCCTTCAGAATTCGTCTTCCATGTCGGCTGGTATCTGTACCTCTCCTCTTCTGCTATCCAGACCTTGGATCCAGGTGGAGGTTTGGATGTCCCAGACTGCAGGAAGCATCCCATTGCTTCCCACCAATGTAACAGTACGTCCCACACTCCGCTTGAGTGCTTCTGTCATATACCACTTTTTCCAGTCTGAATATAGATATTGGATATTATAGCTGCATATTACAACCAAGAACTAGGCAGGACTTGTTTGGCTGAAACCATTTCTTTAAACAAGAATCCAGGCTTTTATACACTTGAAGGAGGTTCTTCCTCCTGATCATATTACCCTAACAATACAAACTTTAACCAGAAATATAAATTAACATGAGATAATTAACCACTTGCCGACCGCGCTATAGCAAAAATACTGCTACAGCGCGGTCGAGTTACTGTGACACGACGTCCCTGGGACGTCGTCATGCACTTCCGCGTTTGCGTGTCCCCTGGGATGCGCTCACGGAAGTGTCCGTGCTCGCCGGGTCTAGAAGACCCGGCCCTTTACGGATCACGGTAAATTGCCGCTGATAGCGGCCGTTTACCACGTGATCGCGCCGTCGAATGACGGCACGATCACTTGTAAACAAACCGCGTTCATTTGATGATGCCGGTTCCTCCCTCTTCTCTCTGTACCGTTCGGTACAGTGTGAGAGGAGAGGGGGGGGAGCAGGTGGCAGCAGCAGCGCTGTGGCTGGATCTGTGACAAATACAGTCACAGATCCAGCCATCCATCCCAGCTTAGCCATCCCTGCTACCCCAATACTGTGCAATACCCCAGTACTCTGCAATACCCCAGTACTCAGCAATACCCCAGTACTCTGCAATACCCCAATACTCAGCAATACCCCAATACTCAGCAATACCCCAATACTCTGCAATACCCTGCCCAATACTCAGCAATACCCCAAGTACCGATACTTTTTTTCAAGTAGTCGCCGATACCGAATACCGATACTTTTTTTAAACGTGTCCCCAAATGCAGCCATGTCCCCCCACATATTGCAGCCATGCCCCCCCCACATATTGCAGCCATGTATGTCCCCCACATATTGCAGCCATGTATGTCCCCCAGATATTGCAGCCATGTCATGTCCCCCACATATTGCAGCCATGTCATGTCCCCCACATATTGCAGCCATGTCATGTCCCCCACATATTGCATCCATGTCATGTCCCCCCACATATGCAGCCATGTCATGTCCCCCACATATGCATTCATGTCATGTTCCCCCACATATGCAGCCATGTCATGTCCCCCACATATTGCATCCATGTCATGTCCCCCCACATATGCAGCCATGTCATGTCCCCCACATATGCAGCCATGTCATGTCCCCCCACATATGCACCCATGTCATGTCCCCCCACATATGCAGCCATGTGATGTCCCCCCACATATTCATCCATGTCATGTCCCCCCACATATGCAGCCATGTCCTGTGCCCCATATTGCAGCCATGTCATGTCCCCCATACCTCCGCCGCGGCGGCGGGGGGGGAAGTATTCTATTTTGGTATCGGGGGTATTTGCGGGAGTACAAGTACTCCCGCAAATACTCGGAATTGGTCCCGATACCGATACTGGTATCGGTATCGGGACAACCCTACCCACTACTCTGCAATACCCCAATACTCTGCAATACCCCAAAACTCTGCAATACCCTGCGCAATACTCTGCAATACCCTGTGCAATACTCTGCAATACCCCAATACTCTGCAATACCCTGCGCAATACTCTGCAATACCCCAATACTCTGCAATACCCTGCGCAATACTCTGCAATACCCCGATACTCTGCAATACCCCGATACTCTGCAATACCCCAAAACTCTGCAATACCCTGCGCAATACTCTGCAATACCCTGTGCAATACTCTGCAATACCCCAATACTCTGCAATACCCTGTGCAATACTCTGCAATACCCCAATACTCTGCAATACCCTGCGCAATACTCTGCAATACCCCGATACTCTGCAATACCCCGATACTCTGCAGTACCCCGATACTCTGCAATACCCTTGCGCGATACTCTGCAATACCCCAATACTCTGCAATACCCCGCGCGATACTCTGCAATACCCCAATACTCTGCAATACCCCGCGCGATACTCTGCAATGCCCCAATACTCTGCAATACCCCAATACCCTGCGCGATACTTTGCAATACCCCAATACTCTGCAATACCCTGCGCGATACTCTGCAATACCCCAATAGCCTGCACGATACTCTGCAATACCCCAATACTCTGCAATACCCCAATACTCTACAATACATCCCCCCTCCTGCCCCCCTCCGGTGCTTTTACAGACTCACCGCTACGATCGAAGCCAGAATATATTTTTCCCAGCCTAGAGGTGAGATGTGAGGTCTTATTGACCCCATATCTCACTGTAAAGAGGACCTGTCATGCTATATTCCTATTACAAGGGAAGCTTATTACTAATGTTCAGATAAAGGAACACCTGGGTAGCAGTGATCATAACATGATTTCATTTAATATTAACTATAAGCAAGAAATACATACAGGAAAGATAAAAACACTTAATTTCAAGAGAGCAAATTTTCAAAGCATGAGGACTGCTCTCCAGGGCTTGGACTGGGAGGAAATATTGGCACAGATGAACACAGAACAGAAATGGGAATTCTTCAAAAAGACTCTTTGGAACCTCACTGCAAAGTATATTTCCATGGGCAATAAGTTTAAAAGGCTAAAGATAAAACCTATGTGGCTCACGGTCAAAGTTAAAAAAGCTATAAACAATAAGAAAATAGCCTTTAAAAAATATAAAAATGAAGGAACACTAGTGTCGTTTAAATGGTACAAAGAATATAATAGAATATGTAAAAAGGAAATCAAGGATGCAAAAATTCAAAATGAACGACAGATTGCAAAAGATAGTAGGACAAACCCCAAAAAATTCTTTAAATATATTAATAGTAAAAAGGTCAAGTCTGAGCATGTAGGCCCTTTACAAAATAATCTAGAGTGGGTGACTGAGGACATAGAGAAGGCAAATTTATTAAATGCTTTCTTCAGCTCTGTGTATACAATGGAGTATGGGGGAGCTCATGTCCATAATGGGGGTGAGAGTGACACAGTCCCAAATCCACAATGGCTCAAAAGTGATATGGTCCAGAAATATTTAGACAGAATAAATGTGGATAAAGCACCTGGACCAGATGGCATCCACCCACGGATCCTAAAAGAATTGAGCTCTGAAATTTCAAAGCCACTGTATCTAATATTTAGGGACTCATTAATGACAGGAATAGTACCACTGGATTGGCGTAGAGCCAATGTGGTGCCTATATTTAAAAAGGGAACAAAGTCTTTACCAAGTAACTATAGACCTGTTAGTTTAACTTCTATAGTTGGGAAGATACTGGAACGTTTAATAAAAGACCACATGGATGAGTTCTTGCTGGAAACAAACTATTTAAGCAACAGACAGCATGGATTCATGAAAGACAGAAGTTGTCAGACAAACCTGATTTCCTTTTATGAAGAGGTAAGTAAAACCCTGGACAGAGGCGTGGCAGTGGACGTGGTATACTTGGATTTTTGCAAAAGCGTTCGATACAGTTCCCCACACACGGCTCATGTGTAAGGTAAGGTCTACAGGATTAGATATATCAGTTTGTAAATGGATAGAAAACTGGCTGAAAGACAGGATTCAGAGAGTTGTGGTTAATGATTCTTACTCTGAATGGTCCAAGGTTATCAGTGGTGTACCCCAAGGTTCAGTGTTGGGTCCCTTACTTTTCAATATATTTATAAATGATATTGGGTCTGAGATCCAAAGTAACATTTCTGTCTTTGCAGATGACACCAAGCTATGCAGTGGAATAACGTCCTTGCAGGATGTCTCCAATTTACAAGCCGACCTCAATGCTCTGTCTAATTGGGCGACTAAGTGGCAGATGAGGTTTAATGTTGATAAATGTAAAGTTATGCACTTGGGGGCTAAGAATATGCATGCATCATACATGCTAGGGGGAGTACAACTGGGGGGATCTGTAGTGGAGAATTATCTGGGGGTTTTAGTTGATCATAAGCTCAATAATGGCATGCAATGCCAAGCTGCGGTTTCCAAAGCGAGCAAAGTCCTTTCTTGTATTAAGAGAGGTATGGACTCCAGAGATAGAGATATCATTTTGCCCCTGTACAAATCATTAGTAAGACCTCATCTGGAATATGCAGTCCAGTTTTGGGCACCAGTTCTCAAAAATGATGCAGAGAAAGTGCAGAGAAGGGCAACTAAACTGATAAGAGGCATGGAGGAGCTCAGCTATGAGGAAAGATTAGAAAAACTGAATTTATTCACTCTTGAGAAGAGGAGAATAAGGGGGGATATGATCAACATGTACAAATATATAAGAGGTCCATATAGTGAACTTGGTGTTGAGTTATTCACTTTAAGGTCAACGCTGAGGACAAGGAGGCACTCTTTACGTCTGGAGGAAAAGAGATTTCACCTCCAAATACGGAAAGGTTTCTTCACAGTAAGAGCTGTGAAAATGTGGAACAGACTCCCTCCAGAGGTGGTTCTGGCCAGCTCAGTAGATTCCTTTAAGAAGGGCCTGGATTCTTTCCTAAATGCACATAATATAACTGAGTACTAAGTTCTGTAGGTAAAGTTGATCCAGGGTAAATCCGATTGCCTCTCGGGGGATCAGGAAGGAATTTTTTCCCCTCCGGTAGCAAATTGGATCATGCTCTGCTGGGGTTTTTTGCCTTCCTCTGGATCAACTGTGGGTATGGAGTTGGGTGTATGGGATGTACTGTGTTTTATTTAGTTTGTTTATTTTTTTTTTTATGGTTGAACTGGATGGACTTGTGTCTTTTTTCAACCTGACTAACTATGTAACTATGTAATAAAAGTGATAAAAAAATGTATTTTTGGGGAAAAAAGTGTCAAAATCAAGTAAATAAAGTAAAATGAACAATCATTTTTTTTTTTTTTTTTTAAAGCACCCCTGTCCCCATGTGCTCGCATGCAGAAGCGAACGCATACGTAAGTCCCGCCCACATATGAAAACGGTGTTCAAGCTACACATGTGAGGTATCTCTGCGAATGTTAGAGCGAGAGCAATCATTTTGGCCCTAGACCTCCTCCGTAACTAAAAACATGTAACTAGTAAAAGTAATTAAAGCGTCGCCTAAGTAGCGAAGTTTGGCGCCATTCCACGAGTGTGCGCAATTTTGAAATGTGACATGTTGGGTATCTATTTACTCAGCGTAACTTCATCTTTCACATTATGAAAAAAAATTGGGCTAACTTTACTGTTTTGTTTTGTTTTAAGCACAAAACTGTTTTTTTTAAAAAAAACAAGCGTTCAAAAAATGTCTGCGAAAATACCATGCAAGATAAAAAGTTGTAATGGCCGCCATTGTATTCTCTAGGGTCTTTGCTAAAAAAGCATACAGTATATAATGTTTTGGGGTTCTATGTAATTTTCTAGCAAATAAATGATGATTTTTCCATGTAGGAGAGAAATGTCAGAATTGGTCTGGGTGTTCCAGAACGCCTGATGGTGCTCCCTGTATGTTGGGCCTCTGTATGTGGCCACGCTGTGTAAAAGTCTCACACATGTGGTATCGCCATACTCGGGAGGAATAGCAGAATGTGTTTTGGGGTGTCATTTGTGGTATGCATATGCTGTGTGCGAGAAATAACCTGCTAATATGACAGAAACAAGTTTTTTAGACAGGAAATTAGCATAATCAGCCCAAAGGGTGGCGCCATTCAAATGGAACTTCCCCCTTTTTTTTATATATATATATTTTTATTGAAAGAAGTTTTATACAAAGTATAAAAGCAAATATTTGTACATTTTTTTAAATTTTCGTACAAAAGAAAGAGACAACACTGCAGATTTACAAGAAAATACAGAACATCAGTAAAAGTGAGTCACGTGAACTGAATTAGGGATAATGACCCTGTGTTCCCGAGGGGAAGGGGAAATCGAGATCAGGGATGTAAATACCACAGAAGCAAACAGTCATCATATTCGGCAAGTTATACAGAACCATAGAAAGGTAAACTGGATGGATCCGAGGCACAGGAGTGACCCTAGTGCTCCCAAGGGGAGCTTAGTGCTTAAACAAGAGATAACACTAGAAGAAAAATAAAAGAACATAACAAAAAGGTAGGGGGAAGGGATGTGAGCACCATAATAAAACAGTTAATGTAGAAAATAGTTGATAGCGAGGCCATGATCATAGATTAGAAGGCGGTAGTTCCTTTATGTTCTGTGTCAACGGGGGCAAGGGAGTTGAGTGTCCGGGGGAGAGTATAAGGGAGAGGATCCCACCAATGACTCAGATAGGCTTGAGTTTCTGACCCCATGAAACCATCAAGTTGGAGAAACCGAGGCAGGCGGAGGCAGGTGAGAAGAGCTGCGATATAGAAAAGACAACTTTTCGAAATTCACCATATCCGTGGGAGTGAGCGCTGAGATCATGAAAGGTTTCCATTTGAGGTAAAAACTTGTTTTTGTCCGCTCATGGGTTAAGTCCGTATTGAGCTTATCTGTGTAGAGCAACTTCAGCAGTTCCTTTTTAAGTTGGGAGGTAGTTGGGCTGACGTTGGAAATCCAGTTCTTCAGGATGGATCTTCTGGCGAGCAGGAGGCAAATCAGAATCCAGTCTTTGCCGGAGGGGGCTGGTAGAAGTGACCAGGGTAGCAGTTGGGGGTCCCAGGGACCGAAAATGAGAAGCAGAGGGTCTTTGGGCAGTTTTAAGAAAATTACTTCAAAAATATATGATAGGACTTGGTCCCAGAAAGCAGAGATGAAAGAGCAAGACCAGAAGCGATGGGCCAGGGAGGGCTTGAAGTGATGGCACAGGGGGCACTCAGGCGTGGTGTGGGCTCGATTGGCATATATAAAAGGGATATGACCCCGGTGGACGATTTTAAGTTGAGTTTCTCTCCAGATCTTGTTGGGGATCAGTTTGTGGATGGAACTGAGGCCATGAAGAAGTTTGTTCACAAGCTCGGTATCTGTAAAGTCCTTAGACCAGTTGGCAGCTGATGAGGTCTCCAGGGGAGGAGTAGTTTTTAGGAGAAGAGGTAGGTAGGTGTTCGAAATTTTGTAAGAGCCCTGAATGAGAAGGGTGTCGATGAATGATGGGAACTTCCCCTTTATAGTTGTACGTTACCGCGCTTTGCTCAAGCATTTTTTATCACGATCGTGTGTGTGCAAGGCAGGCTTGAGAGGAATCACGTCGATAAAAACAAAGTTTTTTTCCATAACATTAAAAATGGTTGTGTGCGGCTTTAGAATCCTATATCAGGCAAGATCGGGACAACATTCCTCTCCCGAAATCCAGCAACTAGTCTTCTCAGTTTCCAGATGTTTACAGAGTGTTGTTAACAGAAGAGGGATGCTGCACCATTGTATACTTGGGTCCTGTTCCCACTTTTTTGAAACACTTAAACATTTGATGTGTTGTCTACATTCTATTGTGAATACAATATGGGTTTATGAGATTTGCAATTAATTGGATTCTGTTTTTATGTAGATTTTACACAGCTTCCTTTTTGGACTTGGGGTTGTATATCAGAAATACCAAACCTACAACTATGGTCCAACATTTTGTTACTTGCTACAGAGATAAAAGGTTCCTCCCAGTATGAAGTATTGAACTTGCATATGTAGGGGTGGTGGGGGGGGGGTCTTTAGGAAGCTCTGTAAGTGGGAAGTTTTATATATATTTACATTAAAAACACATTGTTACTTATCTTCTATGAATAATGTTAGGCTAGGTTCACACGTCTGTGGGTGCGAGACTGAGTGTAATTTGCATGCGTTCCCACACCAAAAATGTGCTGTTTAGCAGACATGGTAGGATTGCCTTAATTCTTAATTGCACCCTCATGCATTGGAAAGTGCAGCGCGTTTTCCTGTGCGTGGAAATGCATAGCACCATATGGTTCCTGTGCGGCTGCAATTTTAGTAAACCTTTTCCCTGCATTTCCCTCAAGTACAGCAGCCCATTCAAATGAATGGACTGCTATGCCTGCACAAATACCACCGCAGGGAAACCACATAGATGAGCCTTATGCCCATTCCCTTTTCCAGTGACTCATTTGACCTCATCCTCACTTTTGCCACCTCTCATACAGTTGCCATTTACAAATTAAGATGGACCTTGTTCATTATCTGTCTTTGTTTTTTTTTTTATCTTTTCTCCCCTTATTTTCCTACTTTTCCTCTTGATATTTATGGTTTACTCATTTCACCACTAGATGTCATGTGCGTGCTATGAGCTACAACACCTATCAGACTGATTATGTTAATTTGTTACTGTTATAATACCTGGGCTCATTTATACTGTTGTGTTTAATGCATGCAAAAATGCATGTGTCATGATTAACTATAATAAAGATTGTGTACATTCCCATCTTAGCTCTACAGCGCAGCATATTTAAAATAAAATTACATGTCTGCATTTTTCTGTGTGTTTTAGTGTGTTGGGAGGCTCATAAAAAGTAAATTCCAGCATGTGTAAAGGCATGTTATGGCAACTGGTGTTTAAACTCCGGCTGATCTCCTACCTTCACCAACTTTTCTATGCATGTTCTTCTGAGCTTTGTAGTCCCTCTGTAATAGACTGCTGAACGTTATTGCCTGCTGACTTCCTGTTTGTAAGACTGCTGGCTTTGATTAGGATGATTAGGAACGTTGTCATTGCCAGCAAATGCTGCCAATTTTTTTTTTCAGATCTCTCCAGTCTGGGCCCTGGCTGGTTATCTTTTCCGTGTGCTTAGGGTCATTGTCCTGTTGGAAAATAAACCTTTGCGCCAGGCTGAGGTCCAGAGCACTCGATCTAGAGCAGGTTTTCATAAAGGGTATCTCGGTACATTGCTGCTTTAATCTTTCCCTCGATCCTGACTAGTCTCCCAGTTCCTGCTGCTGAAAAACATTCCCATCGCCACCACCATGCTTCACTGTAGGGATGATATTGGCCAGGCGATCAGCGATGCCAGTTTTCCTCCAGACATGATGCTTGCCACTCATGGTCTGAAAGTCCTTCAGGTGAGTTTTGGCAAACTCCAGGTGGGCTGTTACATGCCTTTTATCGAGGAGTGGCTTTCATCTGGCCACTCTACCATACAGGCTTGATTGTTGGAGTGCCACAGAGATGGTTGTTCTTCTGGAAGGTTCTCCTCTCTTCATAGAGAAATGCTGGAGCTCTTTTAGAGTGACCATCGGGTTCTTAGTCACCTCCCTAACCAAGACCCTTCTTCCCCGATCACTCAGTTTGGCCAGATGGCCCTGGTGGTTCAAAACTTATGGGTGATGGAGGCCACTGTGCTTATTGGGACCTTCAATGCTTCAGAAATTTTTCTGTACCTTTCCCCAGATCTGTGCCTCAACACAATCTTGTCTCAGAGGTCTACAGACAATTCCTTGGACTTCATGGCTTGGTTTGTGCTCTAACATGCACTGTTAACTGTGGGACCTTATATAGACAGATGTGTGCCTTTCCAAATCATGTCCAATCAACACTAAATTTACCACAGGTAAACTCCAATCAAATTGTAAAAACATTTCAAGGATGATCACTTGAAACAGGATCAATTTGGAGTGTCATAACAAAGGCTGTAAATACTTCTGTACATGTGATTTTTTTTTTCATCTTTATTTTTAAAAGATTTCAAATAAACTTCTTCCACGTGGTCATTATGGGGTACTGTTTTTAGAATTTTGAGAACAATAATGAATTTGATCAATTTTGGAATAAGGCTGTAACATAACAAAATGCAGATGCACTGTATACATCGCTTTTTTTCTGCAGGAACTAGGTGGAACTCAGTTCCACCACCTCTGGCTCAGGCGCTCTGCTGTCTGATCACCACTATCACTTGTAAATGCAGAAGACCGGATTTCTGTGTTTACAAGTGATAGTTTATCTCCCAGCAGCTCCCACAGATCAGATCCAACTGAGTGCAGGTTGGGACAAGGGTAATACAGGACAGGGACAAGGGAGATACAGGACAGAAACCCAGGGTTCTCTGCAGTCATGGGAGGGAGAGGGCACATCATGGTAGGCTTCATCCTCTGTGATCTCCATTTTTTCTGGTGCCCAGTTGCTGATTCCCCAGCTGGATGTTCTCTATGTAAGTGAGAGGGGCAGAGCCCTTTATAGAATGCGGGTACTACAGCCGGATGGGTACTTCTGCTTAATACTACAACAAAAGCAAAACACATGGGAGATGGGGAAGCTTTTAAGGAGGGAGAGAAGATGAGGGCAGTGAAGGGAGGATTGTGTGCAGAGGTCACAGCTGAAGAGGGGTGAAAGTGAGATGTGGATGGGGGATGCAGAGGTAAGCATCTGTGGAAAAGGGTTGAACTCTGTACTCTGTGTGTAGCTCACCTATTGACTCGTAGTGCATCCCTGAACGCTGTAGTCTGTATGTAATGAAACCCTGAATTTTGCCGCTCTATGGGGAAGATTTGAACTCTGAATTTGGTGCAGCTATGCATGGTAGCCAATGAGCTTCTAACTTCAGCTTGTTCACTTATGCAGCAGATTTTGCACTCTCCAGTTTTAGTAAAAAACCCTGTGTGTAGTGTACCCCTGAATTCTGCAAACTGTTTAGCACACCTCTGAACTCTGCACTCTGAACAGAGTACACCTCTGTACCCTGAACTCTGTATGTTGCTCACCCCTGAACTCTGTACTCTTTGTGTGTAATGCGCCCTTAAACACTGCTCTGTGTGTCATACACCCCTGAACCCTGCACTGTGTGTTAAGCACCCCTAAACTCTGCACTGTGTGTAATGCACCTTGAATTACACACTTTCTGTAATGCAACCCTGAATTCTGCACAGTGGACGTAATGCATTCCTGGTATTTAAGTACCCTCTCACTGTTAGTGAAATTTGGCCACACCTACTATTTGATGTTTTTTGGCATGTGTGTATGGGAGGGGGGGCATGGTTGAGTTCCTGCACCTATGTTAGTATTTCTTTGAGTCCTTTAATATGCCCTCTGTGCTGTACACCAAATAAAATAGACTCTCATCAGTTAAAGCGGAGGTTCACCCTGGAAATCAACTCTTTACCATTAGATCCTGCATACTGCTGACATCTGCAGTATGCTGTTTTTTATTGCTGTACTTACCGTGTTATCGTAGTTCTCATCCGGCTCCGAGCTCTGACTCCTGCGGGGAATAGGCATTCCTAAGACAAGGCGTAGATGATTGACGTGCAGGTACAGCGCGTCACGCCTTCCGAAAATAGACAAAGTGAGACTCTGCTGTTTACGGCACCTGCGCCTGCCGTGTAGAGCTGACTGCGCAGGCACTGTAAAAAGCTGAGTCCCACTTTGTGTATTTTCGGAAGGCGTGACCCGCTTTACCAGCACGTCAATCATCTACGCCTTGTCTTAGGAACGCTTACTCCCCGGGGCAGAGAGAACACGGAAGCTGGGTGAAAACTACGATAACACGATAAGTACAGAGGGGAAAACAAAACAAAACAGCATACTGCAGATGTCAGCAGTATGCTGGATCTAATGGAATATAGATTTTTTTAGGGTGAACCCCCGCTTTAATAAGACCCTTAGGGATTAATGTGTCCTATAACACATGATGCAAAAAACACATTCATCAAATGTCTCTCTTTCTCTCAGGTCCCCCTTCTAATCATTCATCTGTATCCTGGGTAATGCCAAGAAGTAATATAAAGGAAACAAAGAAACCATATCTATAGCCCAGTAATGCTTACAACAAAATCATAAATATGCAAATATGCTTACATAAATATATTGTGCTACAGCTTTAATAACCAGTAAACCAATCAAGGTGCAGATAAATCTTCCCACAAATCCACTTCCCCACCGTGCAATACACTGTGTGCAAATTAACTTTCACCAGACAATAAAGCTCATGGATCTCAAGGGCCATACAAGACATAACACACTCATACACAATCCCCAGGTGCTTCTCTTCTCCTTCAAGTCTGCTCTTGAGCCTCCACCAACACCTTTAATTGCTCCCAAAAGATGTCACAGGAAAAACCAAAGGCAAAGCTTATAGTGCATTATTGATAAGTGAGGTATTTTCCGTGCCAAGTGATAGATTAATAAATCCTGTGCGTACATGACCTACTTTACATAAGTGGTCCTGGTGTTGTGGTAAGCACATTTGATATCCAGACCACTTCGGGTGAAGTTGAATTAGGTGGTGAAGGCTGTCATTACACCTGGAAACAAATTGCATGATCACATAGAAGAATTTTCCTCCACTAGAACTTCTTTTCAAAGAACTTTGGCCCAGATTCACAGAGCGATTACGCCTGCGCAACAGGAGATGCACGGCGTAAGTCTAAATGTGCGCGTGCGTTTCGATGCACGGCATCCCCAAAGCGAGATACGCAAGAAATCTACTTTTTTTTGTCCGGCGTAATTTCGTTAGACAGGCGCATCCGTCCGCGCAAAACTGCGCTAGACAGACCATTGATTTGCTAGTCAAATATGCTAATGAGGGACTTACGGGGATCCACAAAAGAACGTTGGGGCAGCGCAGGCTACGCAGTGTGCGCAACAGCAAAATGTCCTGTCTAAAATTAGACCATATAAAAGCTGGTCTAAAAAGAGAAAAAAAGTCTACTTGTTAGATAAAGCAACACTGTTAGTGAGGAGCTCAGCAGTCACACGTGTTGCACAACAATCTGTATGCCAACATGCCAGGGGCATCGTCGCGCATAGCTATACTACTGACTTTAGATGAACAAAGAAGGAGGAGGGCACGGAGGATGGCACGGGAGAGGATATACCGCACCCGCATAGACCTGTTTGGCATGAGTGATTCTGAGGTGTATCGCATCTTCAGATTCACCCCTCATGTCATCCTGGAATTAACCACAACCCTGCAGGAGGACATCATCAGCCCAACACACCGCTCACATGCAGTGCAGCCACTGGTGAAGGTCATGGCAACACTCCATTTCCTTGCCAGTGGCTCTTTTCAGCGTACAAGTGGAGTGGTGGCTGGGATGTCACAATCCTCCATGAGCAGATGTGTGCACCAGGTTGTCCCTGCAATCCTCAGACGCATGGCCAACCAAATCATCAAACCCACCACTGAGGAGCTGCGGCTGAAGGCAATGACAGATTTATACAGAATTGCCAGATTCCCACGCACCGTGGGGGCCATTGATTGCACACATGCGGCACTCCAGCCCCCCCATGAGACAGAGCACATGTACCGCAATCGGAAGCATTGGCATTCCATCAACGTACAGGTGATAGCCGATGCCCAAGGCCTCATATGGCACGTCTGTGCCAAACACCCAGGTTCCAGCCATGACAGCTACATATACAATCAATGTCACATCCGAATGGAATTCGATCAGAACGTGTATGGGGACACCTAGCTGGTTGGTGAGTGACATGGGTGGCAGGCATGACTATCCCCTCCCATGATGCACACATCACAAGGGGCACATGCATGACTAACATCCTCCTGTCTTTTCCCTTACAGGTGACTCTGCATATCCACTGGGACCCCATCTCATGACTCCTATCCGGAACCCCCAAACCCCAGGAGAGGAAAGATACAATCAAGCACATGCCCAAACACGAGCAGTGGTGGAGCGCACCTTTGGCCTCCTGAAGTCACGTTTCCGATGCCTGGATAAGTCTGGGGGTACCCTCTTGTATTCACCAAACTTTGTGTGCCAGATCATCGGTGCATGTTGCATGCTGCACAACTTCGCAGTAAGAAAGGGCCTGCAGATTGACCTACGTGATGACCTGACCCCTGAACCAGACAATCCCCCCCTAACCGAGGGTCCCCCGTCTTTTGAGGGAAGAGCAGCCAGGAGACAACTCACATTGGGCATCTTTGCACGTTAAACACACACATTAATCATGGCACAATGAGAATGCACGCATGCACACCACTGTGGTCCCTAGCACACACACCCCACATCCACATCAAATTGGATTGGCACCAGTCCACCATGCAGGACTTGTGAGTAGCAACGCCACGCCAAGGCTCCAATTATGTCACTGTACATTCATACACCATTTACACGAACCTGGGGATCACTTCTCCCTGGTCCTGGGGAACCCTTCTCCACCAAAATTGAGAGTGACACCCCTTTCCTGGCAGGAATGTCACCCCCACATTCAAACAGCATTCACAACCCCCAAAAAAAAATGACCAGCAAAATCAAAAAATTTCCAGCAAAAGAAAAAAAATCAAAAAAGGGGAAAAATAAATTATTGCCCTTTACGTGAGCCACGCCTTGGGCGCCCCTGGCCATGGCCCCGGCTCCTCAGGGGAGACTCATGGGGAGGGGGGGGTAAACCGGGGAAGAAGGAGCAGCCCCTGATCTCTGCCCACCTGGCAGCCTGCCCTCCAAGGCCACGGCTATTCTGTCCAGGGCAGCACCAAGTGTTGCCGTGTTGGCCTGGATAGCCTGGGTAAGGGCCCTCACATCCTGCCCAACGCCTGCTGATGTCGTCTGCAGTTCGTTTAGGCAGGTTGTGAAAGCCCGGGAGTGGGAGTCCAGGTTCCCCAGCGTATCCTTGATGGAGGACAGGCTCTCCTCCATCCGCACCAATGTCTGGCTGACCTGTCCCAGATGGCGGGTCTGGAGGAACTGGTCCCTTCTCAGAGTGGCGGGCAGAAGATCGGCCACCCCCCTGGTGTTCTGGGACGACTTCCTGCCTCCAGCTGATGCTTGTGGCCGGGGAGAAGGGGAGGCCCTTGGGAGGGGAGCCATGTTGGGGGAGGAGGGGGGGGCTCCCCCTTAGGGAGGGCTGCCTGCTGCCAGCCAGAGGGGAAGAGTCCTCAAAAACCAAAAGTCCTGTGCCTGACATGGACTCCTCCTCCTCATGATTCTCCTCCTCCTCAACCTCCTCCTCCTCCTCTTGAACCTCCTCCGCGGACTCCGGCCTTGTTGGGGGGGTCTCATTAGGCTGCTGTCCTGGGGATGGTGCGGTCAGGCCAGATGGCCCTGCACCCTCCTGCACATCTGTGGATGACACAAAACATTCACAGGTTGCCACACACTTGCCACATATTCCCTTTCACCCCCTCCCCCACACATGCTACACTGCTATTAAAAAAAAACTTACCTGGCACCACGGGCTCCGAACTTGAGTCAAAGCCGGGCAGGCCCTCCACTTCATGCCGATGAAAGGTCAGGGCCACTGCACTCTCCTCCGCTGTCAGCCTAATACGGCATGGTGGGCCCCCTCCTGTGCCCCTGGCATGGGCATGCATTTTTGACAGCTTCTGTTTGACCAGACGCCGGAGGTCATTAATTTTTTTGTCAATCCCAGACCGGGTCCGTGTCTCCCCCTCCCCCGCTGAATTGACCTTCTCAGTGATGAGGTCCAAAATCTCCCTCCTCCTGGCCGGGGTGGTGTTGGCACTGTCTGGGCCGTGGAGGAAACGCCCATAATCGCTAATGGCCCGGGCAAGAATTCTTTTTTCTCCCACAGTAAAATTGAGTTTTCGCTTTCTCTCTGTCATACTTCCAAAAAAATTCACTCCCAGTCAACAAAAATCAGTCACAAAAACAAGCACAACCAATCAAGCAAGACCACACACAAAGAGAAAACTAACACCCAAAAAATCACACAAGCACTCAGCAAAAAACTGTCACAAAAAACAAACAGCAAAAATTCAGCAAGAAAACAAACGAACAGAAATATATCAAACAAACAGTCACTCAAACACTTATCAAAAAACACTTTCAAAGATCTACTAACAAACACTTGATCACAAAGAACACTAATCTGACAACTACAAAACACAATGCAACGAACAACAGGACAAAAGCACTTGGTTAAATGGGAAGGGATACAAAGGGATGTACTTTTGCAATGCAAGTGCGTTTGTGTCTGTCTATTTATGCTGTTTGTGTAGTTCACTACGTTGCCTTAGTCCATTTCCAATTTCACTGATTGCGCCGCTCCCGAGTTGTGAGCATGCGCACAGCGGAGCTGACCATGGTCTCCTTCAAGCGCGCATGCCGAGCCGGCCGGCCCTTCATTTGCATGGGGTCACGGCTCATTTCAATGTAACACGCCCACGTCCTTCCCAATTTGTATTACTCCGCCTTACGCCTCTGAAATAACGTTACGCATGCGCAATTTCCTGCGCAAAAGCTACGAGAATAGGGTGATTACGCGGCAAAATTGCGCAAGTCTAACGTAAAGGCGGTGCGCTACGCCGGTCCAATAATGCGCAGATGTACGTGAATCTGGGCCTTTATTTTTAACTGAACTCTTTTGTCCATGTGCTGCAGTATTTCCTACTAATCATTGGACTCATTTATCACTATATTTTTTTTTTATCATTCAAATTTTAGTTTATTTTCAAAACAAAAAAATATAAAATATACAGCTATGCGCCAAATAACACAGTAAATATTACAGCTGAACATACATTTGAGAATAAACAGGTACATTCAGTGTTTATCGTTTCCAACATTTTTAACCCCAGAGGGTAGTACTTATTGAACTGCAAAGAGAAATGAGAACTATTAAGATAAATCAGAACCCCATAGGTAATATAGTTTGTCCCAAATCACCTCCCTAATCCCCCGAGATCTCATATATCCTATGGTCTGATCCAGAATATTAAAGCAATGAGGGATGTAGTAGACCAATCTTTCATAGACCCCAAGAAGGTGGGTATCCAGGACAATCTCTGCCTCTCCGACACCCCTCTTGGGATCACTCTGTATCCTAGAGGTGGATCTGTCCCCTCCACCCAACCTCCCCAAAAGCAACTTGATCTAACATTTGTCTAAAGAACCAAGACAACATCCTACCCAGGGTTAACTATAATAGAAAAACCCGATATATAATGAGTATTTCCGAACCCATTATCCCCAAAGTGAGAATATCACATTATGAGAAGTAATGTACTATGTTTAGTCTTCTCGAATCTAAAATTAAGAGAAAAAAAGAAAAGAAAAGGAGAGGAAAAAAAAGGGGAAAAGGGGAGGAAGAGAAGGGGGGGAGATAGAGATGAGAAGAGTAAAGAGTTCAGAGGAAAGAGTAAGCCCACCTGCCAAGATTATGCATCAGTCCGGAGCAACAGCCACTACTGTATCCCCGGAGTATAGGGGATTCCCATGTACTTAAGCCACGGTTCCCAAGTTTCAGTAAACAAAATAGTTTTATCTAACATTAAACTAATTCTCTTTTCCTGCTCCATGATCCATGTGACTTTTCTCTTCATGTGTAGAATAGAGACCGACTGTTTCTTCCATGCGGCTGCAATAGTAATTCTGGCGCCTGTCAGGATAAATAGAATCAGTTTTCTGGTAACCTTCGAGATTTGTGGGATTAGACCATTCAATAGAGCGATTGCTGGAGACTGATGCACGTTACACCCTGTTACTCGTCTGACAATGTGAAACACCTTATTCCAATAACCCCGAATCTTTGGACATTCCCACCAAGTGTGAAACATGGACCCTATTCCCTGGCAACCTCTAAAGCATAAGGGTGAGTATGAAGGATACATCGAGGCCAATTTAAGAGGGACCATGTACCATCTAGTAAAGATTTTCGCATTGGCTTCCGCCAGAGATACACTTAGCAAACCCTTGATAGATCTAGCAAAATTTCCATACCAATCCTCTAAGTCCCATCCATCTCCAAGTTCTCTTTCCCAAGCGAGCATGTGGGGTAATTTTGTATCATTTGTCGCGAGAGATTTATAAATAACTGAGATATTACCCCGTCTCGCCGAGGCTTGGTCGCATCTATGTTCAAATGGAGATAGGGAGCCAGAAATTAGATTATCAGACCAAAGATTTTGGGCGTAATCATGTAATAGAGAGAATCTCAATCTCTCGGAGGAGGGGAGATCAAAATTATCAACAAAAAATTGTTCGGGTAAAGGGCCCAATCTTGAGAAGAGCTGTCCAATGCGGTACACCCCCTTGTCATGCCACCATTTGAAGGAGTCGACGTCGACTCTAGATGCAAAGATCGGATCCAGGAAAACCTCCGCTAAGGGTTGACCTTTCGAGACCAGAGAAGGATTTTTCCTAAGTGAATCCCAAATTACTAAAGCTTGAGAAAGGGTTGGGGACATAATAGCGGGTCTGTGTTTGGGGGTACACCACATCAAATTTTCTATAGTAAACGCAGAAGATGCTTGTTCTTCTATATTAATCCAATCAGGACGGTCCTTTTTAAGATATACTTCAGATAGTTGGGCCAACCTAGCAGACTGGTAGTACCACCACAAATTCGGGACTCCTAAACCCCCCTGTTCAGTTAGATTGAAGAGGCTTCGAGAAGGAACACGCGGACCCTTCTTGTTCCAAACGAATCTGGTGATTTTGCCCTGAAATGATTTTAGGTGACTTTTAATTATTGGGATGGGCAATGAGCGGAAGAGATATAAAAGTCTGGGGAGCAGAGTCATCTTAACCAAATTAATCCTACCAATCCATCCTATTTTCTGGGAACCCCATTCATTTAAATCTTTCTCGAGTTTTTTTAAACGTAGGAGGATAGTTGGCAGAATAGAGATTCTCAAACTTCGAAGTCAGGTTGATTCCTAAATATTTGATAGATGAAATTTCCCATTTGAATTCATATTTGTTTTTTAACATTAAAACTGTGGGTTCAGGGAGTGACACATTAAGCGCTCTGGATTTAGCCCAATTTACTTTGAGGCCCGACACTCTAGCGAAGTCAGTCAATAGGTAAATAATTTGAGGAAGAGAGGATGGAGGTGAGGTTATGAAAAGTAATAGATCATCTGCAAATAATGCACATTTATGTTCCTTTTGAGAGCATTTACTTCCCTTGATATCCGGGTCATCACGAATAGCTATAGCCAAAGATTCGATCATGACTGCGAATAGCATAGGAGACAAGGGGCATCCTTGTCGTGTGCCCCTCCGGATCTTAATAGGTTCTGAGAATAGGCCCTGTACACGGAGTTTAGCTTCCGGACATGAATAGAGCGCAGATAAGATTCCCATGAATTTAGAGCCGAAACCCCATCGCTTCAGTACCCTAAACATATATGGCCAGTACACTGAGTCGAAGGCTTTCTGGAGATCTAGGGAAAGGAGCATCCCTTCTTGTCCACGATCCCCAGTCCACCCAGATTGTAAAATGGAAATCAGATCAACTGCCCTTCTTATCTGGTCCGGTCCCTGCCTCCCTGAAATGAATCCTACCTGATCCCCATTAACCACTTAAGACCCGGACCAATACGCTGGCAAATGACCCAAGGGGTTTTTGCGATTCGGCACTGCGTCGCTTTAACAGACAATTGCGCGGTCGTGCGACGTGGCTCCCAAACAAAATTCGCGTCCTTTTTTTCCCACAAATAGAGCTTTCTTTTGGTGATATTTGATCGCCTCTGCGATTTTTATTTTTTGCGCTATATACAAAAATAGAGCGACATTTTTGAAAAAAAATCAATATTTTTTACTTTTTGTTATAATAAAAAAACAATAAACTAAATTTTAGTCAAACATTTAGGCCAAAATTTATTTAGCCACATGTCTTTAGTAAAAAAAAAAATCGCATTAAAAAAAAATTAGCTACCTAGCGGGAACAGCGACACTAATACAGCGATCAGAAAAATGATCGCTTAGTGACGCTGGCAATAGGGAGTGAAAGGGTTAACTAGGGCAGTGATCAAGGGGTTAAAACTTTATTGGGGGGGGTGGGGGGGCTACCCTGACACTACTGACTGTCTGACTGTCACACTGTCTGTCACACTGACACTAAATACAGTAATCATACATGATTACTGCATTCAGTGACACTGTGACAGGGGGGAGGGGGGGGCGATCGCGGGGGTTAAATGTGTGTGTCAGTGTGCTGTTTGGTGCAGACTTACTTGTTCTGTAGTGATCTCTCCTCAGCGGCGCTTGAAACAAACGCCGAGGGAGAGATCACGTCGCTTCCTCCTTCCTGTGTTTACACAGGAGGAGGAAGTGACAGGTCAGGCGGGCGCGCGCATTGGCTGGGAGCGATCCGGAGGGGGCGGATGAAAACGGATAGCCGCCCCCACTTGTCGGATCGCTCCCGATCGGACCCCCGATCCCCCCCAAGGCACCAACGTATATATACGTATATATACGTTGATGTGCCTGTCGGTGCCATTCTGCCGACGTAAATGTACATGCGGCGGTCCTTAAGTGGTTAATATATTGGTTCATGAAAGGGGACATTCTATTGGCCATAATTTTGGTTAATATTTTGAGGTCGTTATTAATAAGAGATATTGGCCTGTAATTTTCAACTAGACTAAGGTCTTTATCAGGTTTCGGGATCACTGAGATATAAGCCATATTAAGTTGTTTATTAATAGAAATACCATCTGTCAAGGAATTATAAAAGCGAGTTAAGTAGGGCGTAAGGATAACTGAGAATGTTTTATAATATGGGGAGGAAAAACCATCGGGTCTCGGTGCCTTATCCGTCTTTAGATTTTGAATTACTGATAGAACTTCCTCAGTTGATATGGGAGCCTCCAATATCTCCATATGTTCCTTTTTCAAAGTAGGAAGACTTATTTTATCCAAGAATTTCTCTATTTTATCTGAAGTAGATTTATCGTCAAAAGCGTAAAGTCTAGAATAGAAATCATGGAAGGTTTCCATCATCCGCTGAGGATTTGAAGTAAGGGATCCATCTGCTTGTCTAATCTTGGGGAGCGTCTTTGATTTAAATCTAGGTGACAATTTATTTGCTAACATCGGCCCTATTTTATCTTTCAATTGGTAAAATCTGGCACCTGTCCATTTCATATCTTCTCCTGCCCGTGCTGTTAGTGCTAAGTTCAGGGCCGATCTAGCGGCATCAAGTGAAGAGGTGGGAAATCCAGAAGGATCTGACTTATGTTTTCTGCGCAAGTCTAGATATTTCTCTTCTAGCTCTCTCACCTCCACCCTCTTTTGTTTTTTAAGTCTGGACGCAATTTGTATTATTTTTCCTCTAACTGTTATCTTGTGGGCCGCCCATAGAGTTTCCGGGGAAACTTCTTGTGTATCATTAAATTCAAAATATTCCTTTATAGCTTGTTCAATTTCCGTCACAAGGGCTGGATTTTTTAAAATAGATTGATTAAGAGTCCAATGAGACACTCTATGGGCTGTATTCTCCCGTCTTAGAGATACCAGAACCATAGAATGGTCCGACCATGGAACATCTGCAATAGTTGACTCAACAGCTGCCGGGACATGATGATTCGAAATCAATATGTGGTCTATTCGTGAATAAGATAGGTGGGGATTAGAGAAATGTGTATAGTCTTTAGCGTTTGGGTTCAATTCTCTCCAAATATCAATCAACCTAGATTGGTGTAGCATACGTGCCACTTGAGTACTAGCTTTAGTCGGCCTAATTATTTTAGTCTTATTTGGTTTAGATTTATCCAAACCCGAATCAAAGGCCAAGTTGGAGTCCCCCCCATAACTATGATACCCTCCATAAAAGGTCGGAGAGTATCTAGCATCTGTGAAAAAAAATTCTGTTGTCCCCTATTGGGTGCATAGTATGAGACAAAAGTGTACATTTTTTCATCTAGGGTTCCTTTAGCCAAAACAAATCTTCCTTCCGAGTCCCTGTATTCCTTAATCAAAGTGAATTTACAAAATTTAGAAAATAAAATAGCCACCCCTTTGGTCTTATTATCCGCCTTAGATAAATAGAACACTGGAAAGTGAGCATGTAAAAAAGAGGGGGTGTACCGCCTTGGGAAGTGTGTCTCTTGTAGTAAAACAACATCCACATGCATAGACTTATAGACTTGAAAAGCCTTTCGTCTCTTAATAGGAGAGTTCAGCCCCTGAGTGTTGTGTGTTACAACACAAAGGGGAGTGGAAGAGCTATTTGGTCCAGCCATGGAACCTAAACCTTACATCCTCCAGAATGTATACTATGTAATGAGTCTGTAACCTAGAAAACCCATATCCTGACAGGTAGGCCGACAGAGAGGAGAATACAGAGTGGAAAGACAGGGAGAAAGAGGGAGAAATCAAAAGGAAAGAATAAAACAGTAAACAATAAAGCAAAATGTGGCATAACATAAGGTCAAACCATGACCCGAAATGGGGGGAGGGACTAATCTCCCTTCCCCCATTTAAAGAAGAAATTCCAAAGTGGTCCAGTGTTGAGGGACCAAACACCCGCTTCCCAGGACGACAAAAAGTCTGTCTGGAAAGTGAGTAGAGGCTCAATGCCTCACCACCACCCATTACCAACAGTCTATACGTTATCCTATACAACTTGTTTTTAGGAAGAAATTGATCTCGTACAGTTTATGCATTAAGACATGTGCCGTAACGAGGTTTCCCAGAGGAGGAGCGATGAAGAGGGGAGAGAAAAAGGGGGGGGGGGAACCCACATAATATGCATACACCCATATATATTATCCTATATATACATATAAGCTCACAAGGGAGGGAGAGAAGAGAGAAAAAAAAATGAGAAATGTTCTCCTCCCCCCTCCTCCCCCCCCCCTCTGTAGTTTCAAATATTAATCTCATTGGGGGAAGAAAAAACAACAACAAAAAAAAAAACCCTTCTTTGTAATTTCAAATATTATATGCATACCCCTATATATATTCTCATATAAACGCATATAATCTCATTGGGGAAAAATAAATAAAAACATTTCTTTGTAATTTCACATATTATATGCATATCCCTATATATATATTCTTATATATACACATATACTCTAATTGGTGGAGAAAATCCCCAATTGGTGTCTCCTCCGGGAAAGTTCAACTGGAATTAATGATCCAAGTCAGGTTGCTGAGTTTTTCCCAACTTTCCTGTGTTTGACTCTATTCCATTCGCCCGAAGTAGGGCTAGTAGGTGTCTGTCTTTTAGCTGAGAGAGGCTGTGGAGGTGTAGTATCCATGTCTGGTGCGGTTGCGATAATTCTTAGGTCTAATAGTAATCTTTCCCCCTCCTGAAAGTTGCGTACAGCATAATGTCTACCATTATAGGTGAATTTTAGAGCAAAGGGAAAGGCCCAATTATACTTGACTTCCTTCTTCATTAGGGCCGACAATAATGGTTTCATTGCTCTCCTCTTCTGAATAGTGTGGGGGGAAATGTCAGAAAATATTTGGATCTTTGCTCCTTGGTACTGCAAATGTTCTTGTTGACGGGACTTTTGCATTATTTCCTCTTTGGTGGAATAATAATGTGGTTTAACTACCACGTCTCTAGGTAAACCGTCCTTGCGTAACGGGCCTAAGGATCTGTGCGCTCTGTCTAATTCCAACTTATGTGCAGGAATGGATGGAATCAGATCTCTAATGATGTCTTGTATAGCAGAGTGAACATTAACTATGGATTCAGGTATCCCCCTTACCCTGAAATTATCTCTCCGAGATCTGTTTTCCAAATCATCTATCCTATCTTGAGCAGCTTCTAGTTGTTCTTGCATGAATTGTAGATGGTCAGTATTCTGATCAATCCTTGAAACATTAGCGTCCAATTTATGTTCAATAGATTCTATCCTGTTACCAATACTTTGGAAGTCTGCTCTGATATCTCTAGTGATCCTCTCAGCAGTCTGTGTCAGACCCTTGTCTAACATTTCAGCTATTCTGTTAAACAGATCAGTTACATTGAAAGAAACATCAAGAGCCCGTTCAACATTCACCTGCTCATGCCCAGGAGGAGGTTGTGAGGAGATTGCAGTAGAAATTACATGACCAGTCAACTCAGTGACTGTTCTTTCTTTCAGTACAGAGGAATATAGAGCAGGAGTTGGATTAGATCCCAGAGGATGAGTTATAGAGGTGACAGGCATTTGAGGTGAAATTTGTCTGTCAGACATGGATGCCTCTGTAATGCTCAGCATGTGTGTCTGAGGTATGGCAGACATTTTGTGGAGATTTTTCACAGTGGAAAAGTCTTTGTTGTTAGTTCTGACTTGTTTGTGTTGTTTTCCCCTCATAAACTGGAACAACAATATTTACCAACACCCACAGGCGTCGTTATAATATCAGGAGCAGGGCTTATGGAGCTTTTGGAATCAAATGACTTTAAGCCAGGATATGTATTTTGCAGTGGACATTTGCCTTGCTAGACCCCAATAGAAAAAAAAATAGGGAGAAACCGTATGAATTGAATATCCATATTGTGTACTGTTTGCTGCTGTCTTAAATGCGGCTGAGAAGGATCAATATATTCTGCTGTGGTTGATAGACAATCGGTGGCGAGTGAGGCACCCTCCTCAGGCCTCCATCATGGGAGCGCCTCACATATTAACAACAAGGGGCCTCAAAAATGGCGGCAATACCTTGGTGTAGAGATCCGTTCTCGTCTCCAGTAACCACACAGGTTACTGTCCCCGGGCCACCTCCCAGACTGCTACCTATTTTGCGGAGGATTACAGTGTGGCAAGGCCTGTTTCTTCAGCCTCTGCCACACTCAAGTTTGGCTGCAGCTGAGGTATCCCAGACCTCCTACAATGGCGGCGGGGTGTCTCCAAATGGATCCTGTCAAGGATCGTTTTGTTCCCTCAGCGGACCTCTGGGAGGCTCCGCAACAATACCGGGCTGTACAGGGAGAGTCCCCGGAGCAAGTCCGAGGTGAGAGGGGCTTGTGTCACCTGTTTCAGAGACCAGAAACTAGCGGGTTGAGGTTGGTTTGTCGGAGCCTCCTCAGAACACGTCCGCCATCATCCGCGTCCGGCCACGCCCCCTTATCACTATATTTTATTACTTAGGATAGGAGCTATTTATTAGCTGCATGTTTATCATATATTGAAGCAATTATTTATGTAATTCTTTTCAGTTATATTTTTGATTTAATTTAATTTATTATTTGGTCACATTTAATCCAATATCACAGGTGGATTCTATTCACAATTACCCACTGTGAATTATGTAAATAGATATTTACAGACCTAGCACCCTCTTTCTCACTTTATCACATAGTGCATTATTATCTTAAAATTCTGCCAAAATTTTACTTACAGGACAAGCAAAGCATATGGAGGACAAATTATGCAATATGGCGGATAATCCACTTCCAGGTTTGCGTCTGATATCCCTTCCTCAATGTATTTCGTCACATGGACTTTATCGCAAGGATGTAGGTGTCAGACCAAGAAGCTTCTTTTATAGACACATGGGAAGAGGATGAAACACTAGTGCATTTCTTGATGTTAAAGAATGAGGAAAGTTGGGTAGCCGACGTATGAAAATGCCACTGAACAGGGAAAGATCACGTGACCACACAATAACACTGCATGAATAAGAAATCCTTACATGTAAGGCCTTGTACACACGATGGGATTTTTCCGATGGAAACGGTCCAACGGACCATTTCCATCGGATATGTCCGGCGGACTGTTTGATCCGATGGCTGTACACACCATCGGATCAAATTCCCCACCGGCGGACATCGCGGTGACGCGGCGGTGACGTTGACGCCGCCACGTCACCGCTACGTCACCGCACCAGGAAGTAAACACTTCCACGCACATGCATCGGATCCATTCACAGGATACGACGCATGTGCGGGCAGATATGTCCGCTGGTTTGCCGTACTAACCAGCGGACATATCCGACAGGCAGCTCTCCAGTGGAAAAGTTCCAAAGCATGCTTTGAAACTTTTCCGCTGGAGAAATCCGGCCAAAACTGACCGTTTGCCCCTACAGACGAGGGGATTTTTCGGCTGAGATGGTCCGTCGGACCATTTTCAGCGGATTTATTCCCTCGTGTGTACAAGGACTAACATAATGCCAAGTGGCAACCCTGTGCAGAAGAGTAATCGTATTTGGAAAAAAGCCTTGGCTGGGCTAAAGCCACAAGTACTAATGACCCCTTCTACAGAGGGGTCCACAGGAGCTGGTAAGCAAGTTTTTCAGCTGATAGTGGAGGCACTGATGTTTAAGATCACTACAAGGTGGTGGATGGTGAAGATCGACACCAGGAATATATTATCACAACACTTGTGGACTGTTTATTAATTTCAATTTTTTTTTTTTTAGGGTGGTTCACATCCGGGCCCCTGGGGACCCCCGGGCCCCTTACAGGTGTAATGCCTGTACCCCCCTGATGGCGGCAATGGTTGTAAGCCACGTGGAAAGATGTTTCAGCATGGTAGGTATACAGGGCTAATGAGAGAGAGACAGGAAGTGGAGGAGAATATAAGGAACTATGGTGAGAGAGCTCAGCTAGACAGAGAGAGCAGAGCTTAAAGCCACATAAATCACATAGTGTAGCACAACACTCCCCACTGAAATCTTTAGATTTCATAACCATAAACTAATATATATATATTCAATAAGTCCAATACTGATAAATGAAGTGGAAACCTGTAATGAAAAACATGCAAAAAAACAAGCATAAACATAAGTTCAACAGGATTGAAGAACATGAAGTCCAAGGTATGACATCTTCAAAGAATTCCAAAGTTCAGAGTACAACCTGTAGATAGCGAAAATGTGCTCCCTGCCGTGCCAACAGCATGGCTAGTCCTTGCACAAGTCACTCACCTGGAAAAAGGAGTACTAACTCTGTAATTGGTTGACCAAAGTTTTGTGTCGATCCTCTCTTGGTTACCTTGACTTCTACCTTCCGGACCTTGTTATCATCAATGGGCATTACTTTAGTAATAAGACCCATAGGCCACTCATTCCGACAAACTTCCTTGTCTTTTAGAAGAATGAGATCTCCAACCTTAAGATTCGGCTTAGATGTTTGCCATTTGTTATGACCTTGAAGGTAATGAAGATACTCCTTTCTCCAGCGATGCCAAAACACATTGGCTAGATGGTTCGATCCCACTTGAAGATGTTACAGCAGACCCAATCTTTTGAGTAAGAAGTGAAGCTGGAGTAATGCCGCATACACATGACCGTTTTTCATGCCATGAAAAAAAGCGTTGTTTTTCTCAAAGTGATTCCTCTCAAGCCTGTCTTGCATACACACGATCGTGATAAAAAATGCTCTAGCAAAGCACGGTGACATACAACACTTACGACAGCACTATAAAGGGGAAGTTCCATTCGAATGGTGCCACCCTTTGGGCTGATTATGCAAATTTTCCTTCTCATAACTTGCTTCTGAGCATGCAGGTTTTTTCCCCGTCGTTAAAGCCTACATGTAGCCGTTTTTCACGACGAGAAAAATTACGATGTGAAAAACGACGAGAAAAATAGAGCAGGTTCTAAATTTTTAATGCCCATTTTTTTCGTCGGGAAAAAGGCTCTGGAGCTTACGCACAACCGTTTTTAACAACCAATTAAAAAAAAAAATAATTCTCGTCATGAAAAACGGTCATGTGTAGGCGGCATTAAGATCACTGGTGCATCTTGAAATACCTTCACTAAAGGTCTTGCGTTCACTATGGCAGACACTTTAGCGAGAAAGGTAGACAAAGTATCATGGGTAAGTGATAAAGACTTTTGAGTTTGCAACATGGAGTCAAGAATTCTTCGTGCTACTCCAATCATTTGTTCACAGGATCCTCCCATGTGTGAAGAATGTGGAGGATTAAACAACCAAGTACATCCATTGTATAGCCAGGAAATAGTCCAATTGTAGCTCTTTACATGCTCCAACAAAGTTGGTACCACAGTCAGATAGGTTGAGTTCAGTGGGAACGTGATGCCATTGACTTGGTAGAGAGAATCTCTTAAAGTGGTTGTAAACCCCCAAAACATAACAAAAAACCTGAAAGACAAAGGCATAATGAGCTAGTATGACTAGCATACTAGCTCATTATGAATTACTTACCTTGTGTAGCACCGGTGTACTTCCTATTAAAATTTAAGGGATAATCAGAGTGTAAGTGACTGATTCCAATTGCAATCATTTAATTAGGGTCTCTGTTTCAGCTTGGCTGTGCTGCGGGCTCATTCTGTTGCACTGGGGTGTTTTCTCACCCCAGTGCGATAGGTGGCAGCAGTGGAGTTGAGGTTTGGGTATTCTCTCCTAGTGACCAATCAGGGGGGCTTGCGCCTCGCTGGGCATGCTGGAAGAGGGTACTTATGGAACAGACACCATGTTCGGTGGTTCTTCTTCGAGTGTGGCACCCACCTTTAGGGTGACCACATCACCGCGCCCCTAGCGTTATGGCCTACCTGGCCGGGGCGTGCGTGCTATGCGGTGCCCCTGGTTTCGGGCCTAAGTTGGTCCGGAACATTCAAGCAGGACGGGGATCCAGTAGTCGACTGGGTTTCCATTTTTGAAGATCCCAAGCCAGTGTAGCTGTTCAGTGGGGAGTCCATCTGAGGAAAGCCAATGAGAGGCTGGCGATCCAATAGGTATCCGACAAACCACCGGGGATCAAGGTAACTGGAAACTGAAGGATTGACTCCTATTTCAGTCGGTACCTGGGCGACGTTAAGAAGAAGATCCAGGCGTAATTTTACTTAGGAGGGCTATCTCCATATCTGCAATCAGAGAGGGCCTGTGGCAGAATCGTTTCCCTGACATTCATTCAGGAGCGTCTGTGGCAGAGACATCTCCATAGGTTCCGAGTGATACTCTGTCTGCCAGGTCGGTGAAAGAGGCCTGTCCAGGTATGCTATACCCACTCCGGCTGAAGTGGCAAAGAAAACGAAGTGTTGTCGGAAGCAGGACTGTTTCCCTATGGTACGCCTGAATCTGCTATTTCTACTTTTACTCCAACTCTTCTATCACCACAAGTTTTATTGTTTTTACCCGGCTGGGTAATAAAGAGCAAATATAAAAAGACATTTCTTTGCGGACATTACTTTACTACTGCTGTGTGCATCGTTCACCCCTAGACATTCTACAAGAGCCATGAGGTAATGTGCCATCCCATTCTATTACCAGCAGCCCCTCCAGGGGTACCGCTACACTTAGATCGAAGCCTGAAGCCACATACAACTCCCCCAGAGGTTACTTCCAGGTATCGCCGCTCTGGTGCTGTGTTTGGCCGGAGCGGCGAAGACGTCACCCCACGCATGCGCACGGGAGCTGTCAAAGCTGGCATTTCCCATTGAGAAAACTGAAATTCTCAGTGCGCCTGCGCCGTTGTCTATGGCGCGCATTTACCGTAGACAACGATGCATTCTTTGTGGCAAATATCTCGGTTTAGGAGATATTGCAAACACCTACAGGTAAGCCTTAATCTAGGCTTATCTGTAGATAAAACAAGTAAGAGAGGGTTTACAACCACTTTAATACGTTCAACCGTGTTGCTGACTTACACTTAAAATTGTTTTGTTTGGTTGTATATGTAACCAAGTACTAACTTATAGAAGGTGAAAGAATCAATTCTAGTGTCCATTTCACTTTGTATGACTTCCGCAATTTCTACTGCTAGCACATCTGCACAAAGTTCAAGTCTTGGTATGGTATGTGCAGGTTTGGGAGTGAGTTTTGCCTTGCCTAGGACAAAACTACAGTGTGATTCTCCATTCATTTCAAATAGGCTTTTGTAGCAATAGCTACAACTGATGCATCAGAGAAAATATGAATCTCTCTCCGGTTAGCAGTTGAAGTGGAACCGGGAACACAACGGGAGATCTGAAGTTTTTCTAGTGACTTCAAATAATGTCTCCACCTTTCCCACTTGTGTTGATTCTCACTAGTCAAGGGATCCCATGCTATGTTATCGGTAGATAACTGTCTAGCAAAATCTTACCTTGAATGGTAACTGGAGCAAGGAAACCCAGTGGGTCATAGATGCTATTCACCACCGATAGGACTCCTCTTTTAGTAAGGGGTTTGTCACAAGTTGGCACTTGGAAGGTGAATGTGCCTTGTTTGATATTCCACAACAAACCCAGACTTTGCTGCACAGGAGGCACATCTGTACATAAATCAAGGTTTTTCAGACTAGTGGCATAGTCCTCCGTAGGGATGAGCTTTGCGTTCGAAACAAACGTATGTTCGACTCGAACATCGTCCGTTCGATTGTTCGTCGAAGTTCGAACAAAAACGATCGTTCGCGGGAAATTCAAATGAAACGAAACAACCGTTTTTAAGACTTTTCTTCCATTGATACATGTTCCCTGGGGCAAGACCCGGGTTCTGAAAGACTTTTTCCAACAATAACTTGAAAATTGGTCTTTAAAACGACCGTTTGTAAATTCGAACGTTCGAGTCCCATAGACTTCAATGGGGTTTGGGCTAACGATCGGACCGTTCGACGGTTCTGGTGCGAAACTAACGCGGGGGTGTTCGGCTCATCCCTAGTCCTCAGAGTAAAAGGCATTCATAAGTCCCTGGCTGTTGGATCTAATCTTGTGCAGTATAAGGTTTGCTACAGATAGCACCACCTTTGTTCTTGTGAGAAGATCAATTGGTTGGAAAAGACTTGAGTGTGTCGTCAACGTAGAAGTTTTTTTTTAACAAATTGACGAGCATCAGATCCATATTCTTCTTCTCCAGTCTGAGCTGTTCTCCTTAGCCCAAAAGTTGCCACTGCTGGGGAAGGACTGTTACCGAAGACATGTACCTTCATTCGATAATCTATAACTTCCTTGCTGATGTGATTGTCTTTGTGCCAAAGAAACCTGAGGTAGTTTCTGTTGTCTTCTCTGATGAAGCAGTGAAACAGCTGTTAAATGTCGGCCATTACTGCTACAAGCTCTTGTCTGAAGTGAACCAAGACTCATATTAGACTGTTGTTTAAGTTGGGCCCCGCATGTTGTTAAGAGAAACACCTTTATGCTGAGCACTAGAATCAAAGACAACTCTGATTTGGTCTGGTTTACGTGAGTGATACACGCCAAAGGATGGATGATACCAGTATTCTTCTCCCTCCTTTACTGAGGGTGCAGGCTCTGCATGATCTCTGTCAAATATATTTTGCATAAAGTCCACAAAGTGCTTTTGCATTGTTGGTTTCCTGTTTAAGTTTTGCTTTAAAGAGGATAATCTAATGATGGCCTGCTGCAAATTGTTGGGCAATCTCTCTCTTGGGAGACAAAAAGGTAGTGGGGCTACCCAATCATTGGAGTCACCTTGGAAGAACTCATTGTCCATTACCTTGATGAATTCTTTGTCTTCCATTGAAGGAGCCAGTATGTCATCTTCACTGGTTGCATTTAACACTGTAGAGCCAAAGTCGTCATCGTTGTAGGAGAAAGGGCTTGTGTTACATGTTGCCATTCGTGGCTGGCTATCTTCTATTTCATCCAGTAGTGATGTGGGCACGGCCATTTGGCAGAACATTTGTCTTGAATGACGAAATGTTGGTCATTTTGCCTATACAGACATTGCCTACGATGACCCAACCTAGATCCATGCCCTGGGCAAATGGGGCATCTGGGGGTCCACATGACTTGTCTGTGTACCTTGTGAACTCTTAGGCCTTGTACACACGAGGGGATTGGTCCGATGGGAACGGTCCGACGGACCGTTCCCATCGGATCTGTCCGCCGGATTGCTTTGATCCGATGGCTGTACACACCATCGGATCAAATTCCCCGCCGGCGGACAGCGCTGTGACGCGGCGGTGACGTTGACGCCGCCACGTGACCGCCACGTCACCGCACCAGGAAGTAAACACTTCCGCGCGCATGCGTCGGATCCATTCACAGGATACGACGCATGTGCGGGCAGATATGTCCGCTGGTTTGCCGTACTAACCAGCGGACATATCTGACGGACAGCTCTCTGGCGGAAAAATTCCAAAGCATGCTTTGGAAATGTTCCGCCGGAGGAATCCGGCCAGAACGGTCCGTTTGCCCCTACACACGAGCGGATTTTTCGGCTGAAATGGTCCGTCGGACCATGTTCAGCGGATCTATTCACTCGTGTGTACAAGGCCTTAGAATATCTCTTCCTAACAGAAGAAGGATCTAAGCATCTTTGTCAAGCGACGTTATCTCGTTCGCTATTTCAGGTGAGGGTGATAGAAAGCAGCAGCTGGAGTAGGGATTTTTTCCCTGTTAGCAGGTATCTGATTGTACTTAACAAGTGTAGGTAGGGATAATTGCAAGTTACCTTTGAGAGAAGATACGATGAGTCCATGAGCCCTTCTTCCAGACGGACCGTTTCAGCAGACAAATTCGATCGTGTGTACGGGCGGACAGACGGGTTTTTTCCAGCAGACAGATTTTAAAGCATGCTTTAAAATCTGTCTGCTGGGAACCCGTCCAGACATATCTGCCCACGCATGCGTCAAATGGATTCGACGCATACGCGGAAGTGTTTTACTTCCTGGTGCGGTGACGTGGCGGCGTCAACGTCACCGCCACGTCACCACGCTATCTGCCGGCGGGGATTTTGGTTTGATCGTGTGTACAGGGATCAAACCAAAATAGCCCAGCAGACAAATCCGATCAAATCGGTCTGTCAGACCGATTTGAACGGATTTATTTGGTTGTGTGTACGCGGCCTAAGGATAAGCTTTGCCTTTTATTTCAAATAGATTAAACAGTTCTGATATTGCAAGTGATCTATTGCTCTGATCGTCTAAGATAGCATACGCAATATGAGGAAAGAAAAATGGACAGCCGCACTCCAATGGATGAAAAGACTTAAAAATAGTGCCTGTTTATTCCAGTCAAAAAACTAAAACAGCAAAAACAGCAAACAGTGGGGTAACAAAAGCTGACGCGTTTCACATCGACAACCGATGCTTAGTCATAGCTTTGCCTTTTATTTCAAATAGATTAAATAGTTCTGATATTGCAAGTGATCTATTGCTCTGATCGTCTAAGATAGCATACGCCTTTAGAGTTTTTTCTGGTGGATCTTTGTTTATGTTCATTAAGCATATTTTAGCACAGGACATTTTAGCAAAGGAAACCTTCCTCCCTTTTTTGTATGATGAGCCTAGTGCGGACCATTTCTCTTGCAAACTATAAAGGAGCTTGGAGACGATTGGGTTTATACCTCTTGCAGTGTCAAGGTAACTGAGTCCAGGTAGTTTTGGGTCTGCCTTGGCTAGCTAAAGCTCAAGGAGAAAGTCACTCAGTCTTTAGAACTCCTTGTTGTCCTTACCAGATATATTTGGGAAAGTTTCCAGACGCATGAACAACGCATTTTCTATAGCTTCTAGACTGCCATAACTTTGCTCTAGTCACTCCCATGCAGCTGTGAGGCCTGATGTAGGATTGTCCATGAAAACTGTGGGTATGGAGTTGGGTGTATGGTATTGTACTGTGTTTTATTTTGTTTGTTTATTTTTTATTTTGATTTATTTTTATGGTTGAACTGGATGGTGTCTTTTTTCAACCTGGCTAACTATGTAACTGATTCTAATGGCTTAACACGTGCAGCAGATAGAGGACCAAGACATCTGATAAGCTGCTCCAGTTCTTCAGCAGCTGTAATGCAAAGTTTACTGATTGCAGTTCTGAAAGCACATTTCCAACTTCTGTAGTTCTCAGGTTCAGGGCCGCCATCAGGGGGGTACAGGCATTACACCTGTAAGGGGCCCGGGGGTCCCCAGGGGCCCGGATGGGAACCACCCTAAAAAAAAAAAAAAAAAAAAAAAAAATTTTTTTTTTTTTTTATTTTTTTTAGGGGGCTGAAGGTCCCCAGGGGCCCGGAGGCCACCAAGGGCCCCAGATGGCAAGCCCTTTTTTTTATAAAAAAAATATATTTTTTTAAAAAAAATATTTTTTTTTTATAAAAAATATATATTTTTTTAATATATATATATATTTTTTTTTTATTAAAGGGCCATTTTTTTTCTTTTATTTTTTTTAGAGGTCCGGAGGTCCCCAGGGGCCCGAAGGCCACCAGGGCCCCAGATGGCAAGCCCTTTTTTTTCTTTTTTTTTTATAAAAAATATATTTTTTTATAAAAAATATATTTTTTAATATATTTTTTTTATTAAAGGGCCAATTTTTTTTTTTTTTTTTTTTTTTTAGAGGTTCGGAGGTCCACAGGGGCCCGGAGGCCCCAGGGCACCGGATGACAACCCCCCTTTTTTTATTTATTTTCTATAAAAAAATATATATATATTTTTAATATATTTTTATTTCATTTTTTTATTAAAGGGCCATTTTTTTAGGGGTCTAGGGCCCCAGATTTTTTTAGTAGGCCACCAGGGCCCCAGATGGCAACCCCCTCTTTTTTATTTATTTTTTTATAAAAAAAAAATATTTTTTTATAAAAAAATATATTTTTTTAATATATTTTTCTTTTCTTTTTTATTAAAGGGCCAATTTTTTTTCTTTTATTTTTTTAGAGGTCCGGAGGTCCACAGGGACCTGGAGATCCCCAGATGACAACCCCCTTTTTTATAAAAAAATATATAATTTTTTTATATATTTTTTTATTTCATATATATATATATATTATTATTATTATTAAAGGTCCCCAGGGCCCCCGGATGACAATCCTCCTTTTTTATATTTTTTTTTTTACTTTTTTATATTATTTTATTTCTTTTTTTTTAATATATAGATGTATTTTTATTAAAGGGCTCAGAGGTCCCCAGGGCCCCATGTGTCAAACCCCCTTTTTTTATAATTGTATTTTTTATTTTTCTTTATTTTTTTTTATATTTTTATTTTTTATTAAAGGGCCAGAGGTCCCCAGGGCCCTGGAAGGCAACCCCCTTGTTTTTTTGTTTTTTTATATATAAATGTTTATTTCTTTTTTATATATATATTTTTTATTTCTTTCTTTTTTTTAAAGGGCCCAGAGGTTTCTTTTTATTAAAGGGCCCATAGGTCCCGAATAGAAAGCCCCCTTTTTTTGTAATTTCCTTTTATAAAAAAAAAAAATAAGGTCCCCGGTGCCCCAGTTGGCAACCACCCTTTTTTAAAAATATATATATATATATTTTTTCCTCTCTTTTTTTCTTTTTATTAAAGGGCACAGAGGTCCCCAGGGCCCGGATGGCTACCCCCCTTTTTATTTTGTAAAGGGCCCCCGCTTCTCAATTCGCGCCAGCAGCCCCCCCCCGCTTCTCAATTTTAT
This sequence comes from Rana kukunoris, assembly GCA_029574335.1. NCBI lineage: Eukaryota > Metazoa > Chordata > Amphibia > Anura > Ranidae > Rana > Rana kukunoris. The sequence continues at coordinate 478,643,034 of CM056049.1, read as the reverse complement.
GCGGCAGCACCCCCCCCCCCCCCCGGTTCTCTGCTCCAGGGGGCCCATGCCTGAAGCTGTGTAAGGGGCCCCAAAATTCCTGATGGCGGCCCTGCTCAGGTTGGTCATCAAAACTTGTAAGACCAGTCTTTGTGAGCTCTCTGCGAAGTATGTACCTCACAAACTCTGCTGTCTCAGTTGTCTCTGCCTTAATGCAAGATGCTGTTGGCTGAATGGTACTGGTTGCGCTATCTTTGACATTGAATGGTGCAGCAGATGCATTCAGGTGAGTTGCTTGCTTGAATTCAGTTGTTCCAATGGTACATTAATTCATGGCTGTACCGGTGACCGGAAATTGATGACTTGCTTGAAGCTTGCTCTGATGCTCTGTGACGTATAAAGGAAGGTAGGTAGGAAATGCACTGGAGTGAATTTTCGTGCAGAAAGTTGCTGGAACCTCTTTGACTTGAAGCTGTATAGGAGTCTCTATGTAGTCAGGAGCATTGCAGACGATGGATTGTACACTGCAGTGGCTTCGAATATATTCTTTAGTGCAATTGAGAGCATCTTCCATATCTGCTAGGTTTAGGTTGATGCTGTCTTTCTCACTTGCACTTTCGTCTGCACTGATAGCTTGCTCTAGGACCCTTAGCTTTGCCATAGCTGCATCATGTTTACACCGTTGGTTTAAGGTTTCTTTTGTTGCTCTTTAACGTGCTGACTGAGCTTCCAACTCTGCTCTTTTCTGCATAAGCCACCTGCACCTTGCTGGCTCCCACTTCAGCGCGGGCAATAATAAGTCGCTCACTGAGTGTTGAGTATCTTGAACTATGGGATCTAGAAGACTTTTTAGAATGTCTGGTGGAAACAGATCTGTGAGATGAGTCTGTAAGCTTTGCTTCTGCCTTTAATCTGGTTTGCTGGCTAATACTGTCTCTTTCTAGATTAAGAGCATTGAAGCTCTTTAATTCTTCCAGTGAAACTTCTGTGTTCATACTTGACAATTCAGTCCTTAAAGCATCGGACAAAAATCCCCTCGGACAGAGAACACGGTGACGTGGCGGTGACGTTGACGCCACAACGTCACCAAACCAGGAAGCCAAATACTTCCACGCATGCGTCGAACCCATTCAGCGCATGCGGGGGATTTTGGCCTGCTGGTTAGTCGTACTAACCAGTGGACATGTCCGACGGACAGGTTTCCAGCGGACAAGTTTTAAAGCATGCTTTGAAACTTTTGTCTGCTGGAAACCTGTCCGCTAGGCCGTACACACGATCAAATCTGTCCGCTGAAACTGGTCTGCGGACCAGTTTCAGCAGATATGTTCGATCATGTGTACGCGGCTTGAGCGTTTGGGTAATTCAGTCTCCTCAGGATCTTGTGCTGGGGTTGCTGTGTTCACATTCAGAGGCTTGGTTACTCATGGCAGAATGACTAAGTGATAAGTAGGCAGGATCTGTGTGCTGTAATAAGACACCATGCAGCCTGACTCGTGGTGCTGCTCTCTTCTTCTTTCTTGCAACAAGGGCATTCAATTTTGTCTGTATCAGTACAGAAATCTTGTAATTAGGCTGTGAAACTCAGTTTTTCTACTGTTCTGACTCAACTACAAGGCCATAAACTTTATCTCCAGCTTCATGTAGGGCTTACACGACCTGGTGTTCTATTTATCCCTTGCATCAATTCAGACAGCTTAACTCAAGGAATAACTCACTGTTAGGCCCCATACACACGAGCGGACAGATTTCTTCAAATCTGTCCGTCCGACAGATTTGAACAAATCTGTCCACTGGGATTTTGGTTTGCTCGCGTGTACACACGAGCAAACCAAAATCCCCGCCAGCAGACAGCGCGCTGACGTGTCGGTGACGCGGCGGTGACGTTGACGCCGCCACGTCACCGCTACGTCACGCACCAGGAAGTAAACACTTCCGCGCGCATGCGTCGGATCCATTCACAGGATACGACGCATGTGCGGGAGGATATGTCCGCTGGTTTCCCGTACTAACCAGCGGACATATCCGACGGACAGGTTTGTAGCAGACAAATTTCAAAGCATGCTTTGAAATTTGTCCGATGGACAAATCTGTCCGCTAGCCCATACACACGATCGGAGATGTCTGCTGAAACGGTCCATCGGACCGTTTTCAGCGGACATCTCCGCTCGTGTGTACGAGGCCTTAGAGAGACAGAAGACGAATCCTTTTGAATGTTCCGTTTAATGATGGATATTCATAGGTAGAAAAGCGTTGCAGTTGTAAGCCACATGGAAAGATGTTTCAGCATGGTAGGTATACAGGGCTAATGAGACAGAGACAGAAAGTGGAGGGGAATATAAGGAACTACGGTTAGAGAGGGAGTTCAGCTAGACAGAAGGGAGCAAAGCTTAAAGACACAGAGCAATAATAAATCACATAGTGTAACACAACACAGCGCGTCTGGCATCAACAACCATGCCACGTTCAAATTCACCTAAATCCCCTTTTTTCCCCACTCTGATACTCAGTTTGAACTTCAGCAAGTCGTCTTCACTACACCAGATGCCTAAATTCATTGATTTCCTGCCATGTGATGGGCTGATTAGCAATTTGTGTTAAACCAAGTGTGGCAAAGCGAGGCTCCATCCCTATGAAAATGGGGTTAAAGTGGATACAGAGTCTGCATATCGCCAGATTTCAGAACTACACAGCGTAGATTTGAAACAGAGAAAACTGCTCTGGCAGTTTTTTTCCGGATCTTGCTATGTCTGGAAAGGACTCTGTAGTTTGGAGGTCCTTTAGAGTCTTGGGTGGGACAGGATCTCTGTCAGCCAGATTCAGGAACACTTGCGCTGGAGTATTTCGATATGCGCCGCGTAACTGTGATGATGCGCCGTCGTTTCTATGTGCCCGTACCCACCAAACTAGATGCGCCCAATAACGGGTCATTTGCGACCGGCGGAACGTTCCGACGCCAGAGTATCGTCAGCGCTTAATTTCGCTGGGCGCATCAGTCGCGCCTATTGATTTCCCCTGCAAATATGCAAATGAGGGATTTTTCCCAATTCACGAACGGATTAGCACCATACGCTGGCTACATGCGCCGCGCGTATCTCGTCCGTCCGGCGCAAAGTTATTTCTACAAAAGGCTGCTTTATCTTTACTCCAGATGGCCACAGGTCAGCAGGAGAGCAGCTACAGCAGCGTTACCGACGATAAGAGCTAGCTGAGCACCCCCACTTGCAGGACAACACCTCTGTCCATGCTTGTCTGTCAAATTTTACAGCCATGGAGGAAGACATCATAGGTCTCCATAGCCGAGATGACGGCTGACAGCTCCTGGTCATTAAAGTTCAGCTTTCTCCTGTGTGTTTGCGGGGAACGGGAGCAGCCATCTCAAAACAAAAGTAACATCACTGCGGGGAGGGGGAGCAGGATATACTTTAGTGCCGAAATGGCGCTTCTACGGGCGCATTTAAACGCCCAACGGATGGCATTGCGCTGACGTTTCCCGTGAAGTGGTGCCAACGGAAGTTGTGAGCATGCGCACAAAGGGAGCGAGTGGAGCCTCACTCACTGCGCATGCTCCGTGGATGATGCGCTGAACGTAAGCCTCTGCGCTGGGCTCCGCCCATCATTTACATATGATCACACCCACTTCCACTTGCGTCGGGTTACGCCAGCGCATTATCGTTACTCTGGCGCAAGTTTACGCGCAACTGCTATGTGAATTACAGGACTTGCGCTGAAAGGGTCTTCAGAGTAACGTAAATGAGAAGCGTTACTCCAGAGGAAAGATACTCTCATCTACCTGAATCTGGCCCTGTGTGTCCGGGTCTTGATGACAGCCAGCAGGGTGTGTTCCTAGGTGTACACAGCCCATATAATGAGGGGCTGGTGAGAGCAGGTGGAGTTGGAGCAGTGGCTGCTAGTGAGAGCTGGTGGTTTGAGGGACCAGTACCTATAGCAGCAGTGCTGTTGAAGAGTAGCCAGGTGGACTTGTAGTTTTCATTTATGTCTGAATGACGTTTAAACCCCTGCGTGGGATTCCTGAGTGGACTTTTGTTTTTTCTCATTTAATAATCGTGGGCTACCAGGCCCTTAACTATAAATGCCTGTCTGATGTGGACTTACTACAGAAAAACGCATCTATCACTGAGCTGAACAATCCCCTATGTCACACAAGTAATTGAACAGGTGTACCTAATAGAATGGCCGACGAGTGTATATTAATAAATGAATATTAATAGGTACATGATTCAAGGGTTAGAAAGAATACTTACAAGGAATTGTTAGCATTTTAGTACATTTGTACAGTGAATTATGGGCCCAAAGATTAAATAAAATAATTTTGTTTTTTGAGATATACCATATTTATCTGCGTATAACACGCACCCCGATTTAAGAGAGAAGTTTCAGGAAAAAAACGTTTTATTTTATTTTATGGTCAGTGTCCATCTGCAGTCTCAATGCAGCCTAATCTGTGCCCATCTACAGCCTAGATGCAGCCTATGTGCCCATCTCCAACCTAAATGCAGCCTATGCACCCATCTTCAGCCTAAATGCAGCCTATGTGCCCATCTCCAGCCTAAATGCAGCCTATGCACCCATCTTCAGCCTAAATGCAGCCTATGTGCCCATCTCCAGCTAAATGCAGCCTATGCACCCATCTTCAGCCTAAATGCAGCCTATGTGCCCATCTCCAGCCTAAATGCAGTCTATGTGCCCATTTGCAGCCTTACCATCTCTCGTGCAGTGAGGGAATCACTGAGCCGTCATCTCCTGTTCCTCAGCTCTCAGTCGCGTGGGCAGTCACATGCACAGTCCCACCTCCACCATCGGCATTGGACCAGCTCCTGTGATTGATAGAACACTGGTCCAATGCCGGTGGCGGAAGCGGGACTGTGTGTGTGATGTTAGAGCCGAGTGAGAGCCGAGTAAACAGGAGATGACGGCTCAGTGAATTCCGGCGTCGCTCGTTCCCCTCCAAGTCCAAGGTACACTATTGGCGTATAACATGCACCCAGTGATTTTCCCCCTATTTTCAGGGAGGAAAAGTGTGTGTTATACGCCGATAAATACGGTATGTCTTTTATGTGGGTTCACTGGCACTCATACTTTTTCAATATATGACTTACAACCATGCTCTTACTGATAGTCTCAGCTACTAAGGCTGGGTTCACACTGAATTTGGATGGGGCTCACAGCAGGGGTCTCCATGTGCAATCCGCTCCGCAGTCCCCCCCGGAGATATGTGAACCGGTTCCATTGAAAGCCAGTCACAGTCTCCTGCCGTGTGAATTGGATATGGGGAAAACCACATCCAATTGGCATAAGTGTGGACTGAGCCTAAAGATAACAACTGTCTGGTTCCTTTGAATGCCACGTTCACATTTGGGAATGGGCCTGGCTGTCACTGATTATATGTGAGAGCCCCAGAGGGGGGGCACATTTATTATGTGTGGGAGACAGCCCCATTCAAAGATACTCTATCCAAGGGTGATCACTTACAGGTGATTGCTGCATGAGCGATTATGTGTGAGCTACCATTAATAGCTATGGGAGTTGGCAGCCTCCAAGTGCTTTTAACGAGGCTGCCTCCTGCAGCTTATCGCTGGGAACCCCCGCTGGGGGTCTTGGTGTTGGGCCCATTCTCAAGTGTGAATCTGGCCTAAGTGGGTAAATATGTAACAGTTTACGTAATTCTTTTTAAAACAGTGTCGTTTTCAATTAGCCTGAAAAGTTTCAAGGATGCTATTGTTTTTGCTCTCTCATTTTGTTCCTAGTTTCTTGTGCAGTATGTGCCAAGTGTAGCAAACGTGAACAGCAAATCTAAAACCATAAGTCACTTGTTGAAGCTGCTGAAATTAAGGATTCTTTGGGTACTTACATGGCATTGTTGTTTGCAAAATGTTGGGTGAGTATACCTGTAGTATTTTTAGGAACAATGAAAGTAACCATATAACAGCTGAATGTACGTACCAATGAACGCTTCCATCCCAATCTCTGGATTTCTCTCAGCCTTAAAAAAAAAAAAAAAATCAGGGCCAGCCCAAACATGGGTTCATTATTTCTCTGACAACTATATCACACACTATGGGCCAGATTCAGAAAGACTTGCGCTGGAGTATATCGATATGCGCCGCGTAACTGTAAAGATGCGCCGTTGTATCTACGCGGCCGTACCCACCAAACTAGATGCGACAGAAAACGGGCTTTCTCCGACCGGCTTAACTCTCCTTCGCCAGAGTATCGTAAGCGCATATTTTCGCTTGTCGCATCCGTCGCGCCTATTGATTTCCCATTCAAGGGCCAGATTCTCAGCGGCGATACGACGGAGTATGTCAGATACCCCGTCGTATCGCCTTTTTTTTTGCCTCGTATCTATGCGTGTGATGCTTAGCATCACTTTTGCATAGATACGCTGCAACATCCGACAAGTGTAAAACCATTATTTCTAAATTTCTTAGAGAATCTGGCCCTATGCAAATGAGGGAGATTTCCCGATTCGCGAACGGATTAGCACCATATGCTGGCTACATGCGCCGCGCGTATGTGGAACGGCAAGTGCAAAGTTATTCCTACAAATAGCTGCTTTATCTTTACTCCAGACGGCCACAGGTCAGCAGGAGAGCAGCTACAGCAGCAGCGTTAGCGACGAAAATAGCAAGCTGAACAACCACACTTGCAAGGACAACACCTCTGTGTGCCAACATGCCAGGGGCAGTCGCCGTCCTAGCACTACTGATGGGTCCCCCGGTACTGAGGAGGCGGGCACGTGAGAGGATATACCGCACACGCATGAGCCTCTTTGGCATGGGGGATGAGGAGGTGTATCACCTCTTCAGATTCAGCCCAGATGCAATACTTGAACTAACCACAACCCTGCAGGGTGACATCACCAGCCCAACACACCGCTCACAAGCAGTGCAGCCACTGGTGAAGGTACTGGCAACAATTCATTTCCTTGCAAGTGGATCATTCCAGCGTACAAGTGGAGTGGTGGCTGGGATGTCACAGTCCACCATGAGCAGATGTGTGCACCAGGTTATCCCTGCAATCCTCAGACGCATGTCCCACCACTTCGTCAGACCAACCACTGAGGAGCTGCGGCTGAAGGCAATGACAGATTGCTACAGCATTGCCAGATTCCCACGCACTGTGGGGCCATTGATTGCACACATGTGGCCCTACAGCCCCCCAGTGCCACAGAGCACATATACCGCAATCGTAAGCATTGGCATTCCATCAACGTACAGGTGATAGCCGATGCCCAATGCCTCATATGGCACGTCCGTGCCAAACACCCCGGATCCAGCCATGACAGCTACATATACCGTCAGAGCCCCATCCCAATGGAATTCGAACAGAACATGTATGGGGACAGCTGGCTGGTTGGTGAGTGACATGGGTGGCAGGCATGACTGTCCCCCCCATGATGCTGACATCACAAGGGGCACATGCATGACTAACATCCTCCTGTCTTTTCCCTTACAGGTGACTCTGCATATGCACTGGGACCCCATCTAATGACTCCTTTCCGGAACCCCCAAACCAGAGGAGAGAGAAGATACAATGAAGCACACATCAAAACTCGTGCAGTGGTGGAGCAAACATTTGGGCTCCTGAAGTCCCGTTTCCGCTGCCTGTAAAGTCTGGGGGGGCCCTATTGTATTCCCCTACCTTCGTGTGTCAGATCATCGGTGCATGTTGCATTCTGCACAACTTTGCCATGAGAAAAGGCCTGCAGATTGACATACGTGATGACCTGACCCCCGACCCACACAGTCCCCACCTGCCAGAGACTACCCATTCAGCTGATGGAAGAGCAGTCAGGAGGGTCCTCGCCGTAGGCATCTTTAGACACTAAACAAAAACATTGATCACACGGACAATGCACGCATGCACACCACTGAAGTCCCTAGATCACACACACCACATCCACATCGCATTGGATTAGACTTGGGAGCAGCAACGCCGCGTCAAGGCCCCAATGGTGTCGCTGTCCATTCATACACCATTCACACGTCATTCACACAGCCGTGGGGATAACTTCTCCACCACGGCCGAGGGTGACACCCCTTACTGGCAGGAGTGCCACCCCCTCACATTCACACAACATTCACACTGCAACGTGTGCAGTATCAATAAAAAAAAAGCTCATAACCTGAGCAAAATAACAAAGAAAAAAGCTCATAACCTGAGCAAAATAACAAAGAAAAAAGCTCATAACCTGAGCATTAATGTAAAAAAAAAAACATCATCTGGGATGACGAGATCCTTCTGGTGGCCCCTCTCTGGCTCCTCAGCTGCCTGGAGGGAGTGGGTGGGGGGGGCATCTGGAGGTGGCTGATCCCCGGGTGTGGCCTGCATGCCCTCCAAGGTCATGGCTATCCGGCCGAGGTATGAGTTTGTCTGGGCCTGCATCCTGAGCTGCCGGGTGACCTGGTAATGCTGGGCCCGCTGACTCTGCCTCCCCTGGTCCGGATGGCAGCAGTGTTTGCCTGGACGGCTGCAGTGAGGTGCCTAATATCAGCCTGCACCTTCCCCAGACTGGTCACCACTGCAGCGCAGTTGCAGCTGACATCCTGCACTGCATTGGATATCTGGGCCACGGAGCACAGGTTGTCAGCCACTCGGTCCAGGTGCCCAACTATGTCCCCCATTTGCTGGGTCTGCCTGGACCTCGCCACCTGGTCCTGGACCAGATCAGACACCCCCCTGGTCTTCCGGGTGGCCTTCCTGGGGCCAGTAGATGGTTGTCCCCGGGGAGATGGAGTCGCCCTTAAGGGGCTTACTAGGATGGGGGAGGGGATTAGAGAGGGCCCTGCCGAAGGGGAGGACTCCTCCAACAATAAAATAAAGTCCTGCTCTGCCGCAACAGGCTCCTCCTCAACCACCTCTGCAGGTGAGGTGTGGGCACTCCCCTCTATCTCTGTTTCTTCACCACCCAGGGGGTCGGGCTCAGGATCCTGTTGGGGGGTTGGGGTGGACTGGCCGCCAACAGATGATGGCCCAGATCCGTCATCTGTGGATGACACAAAGCAGACACATGTTGGGTGGTCCCACACACTTGGCACATGTATCCTCCCCCCCCCTCCACATGCAACACACCAAAAAGGGGGTAAAAATCACTTACCTGTCCTGGAGCCTTCCTCCACGCTATCATATCCCGGGACCCCCTCCAACTGCTCCCTCTCCAGGCAGCGGGCGACCACCTCTTCCTCCGTGGTCAGGCTGACCGCACATGGAGGTCCACCTCCCGTGCCCCTCTCATGCCTCCTAATGGTGGCCACCTTGCCTCGGACTTTGCGCCATAAATCATTGATTTTCTTGCCAATATCGGCAGCAGTCCGGGTGGAGTAGCCATGGAGGACATCGTTGTAGGTCTCCATAGCCGATATTACAACAGAGACCTCCTGGGCATTAAAATTGAGGTTTCTCCTCTCTTTGGGGGGAACGGGAGCAGCCATTACAGAGCAAAAGTAACTTCCCTGGGGTGGGGGGAACCGCATATACTTTTGCGCCGGAATGGCGCTTCCGCTGGCGCTTTTATATGCGCAGCGGAACACATTGCGCTGACGTTTCCCGTGAAGTGGTGCCGACGGAAGTTGTGAGCATGCGCACAGGGGGGCGAGTGGAGCCTCACTCACTGCGCATGCTCCGTGGATGATGATCACACCCATTTCCACTTGCGTCGGGTTGCGCCAGCGCATTTTCGTTACTCCGGCGCAAAGTAACGGACATGCACTTGGTGAATACTGTACTTCTCTCACTAGTTTGCGTCAGCGCAACGTATATGCGCTGCGATACGCTGGCGAAAATATGCGCGCATCTACCTGAATCTGGCCCTATATGTGAAAACCTTGGGCCAGATTCAGGTAGAGTTAGGCTGGAGTATCAGTGATACTCCAGCCTAACTCTCACTTTGAGCTGGCGTTTCTGTTTTCTGTAAGCAGAAAACAAGAAACGCCAGGTTTGAGTTGCTCTACAAGTGGCGTAATTGTATTTCGCCGTCGTATCGGAACTTCAATTTTAAAAATGGTGCTCGGGGCGTTCCCGCTGATTAACGTCGAGAATATGTTAATCAGCGGGAATCGGAAATTAACGATCGTACTCGGGCTCGACGCAGTGACTTTCCGATGTTTCCGTAAGCGATACGCGGCGCAAAGAAAAACATGACCCCCTAGGTGGAGTATCCTATGTTAAGTATGGCCGTCGTCATCGCGTCGAATTTAAAAATGTTCATGTCGTTTGCGTAAAACGTCCGTGAATGGGGATTGACGTCATTGACGTTCCCTGACAGAATTTGGAGCATGCGCACTGACAGTCGACGCATGCGCAGTACGTTCGCCGCGGGATCGCGCCTAGTTTAAATAATACACGCCCCCTACCCGCCCAATTTGAATTCCGCCGGCTCATTTTCGCTACGCCGCCACAACTTTAGGAGCAAGTGCTATGTGAATACAGTACTTGCTCCTAAAGTTTCGGCGGAGTAACGTAAATGAGAAACGTTACTCCACATTAAAGATCCGCTCACCTACCTGAATCTGGCCCCTTATTGTTTATGTGTGTGTGTGTGTGTTAATAATCACAGTCCAGTCCAAGGCTTACTTTTGACAAATTTATTTAGATTGTACATTGGGCTATATTTTGGAAGATTCTGTAAATATACTCACTGATTCTTTATTTTAGACAAGCTCAATATGTAAAGAAGAGTCAGTCAATGATAGATGAATGTAAAATAAATCAGTTTCCAAAAGAGCTGACATCCATGCTGCAATGGCGCCATCTAGCATCTGTTTAGAAAACTAGCTAAGCATTATGCTTTAGGATACCTATAGTAAAGTAACTTGCTCTTCCTCCACATTATTACTAGCAATAGGCTTGGGCATGTTCGGGTTTAGCCCGCCAGGAATCCGCCACATACATTGCCTATAATTGGCGGTGTGCAGTGACGGCTTCCTGGCCGGCTCGATCCGAACACGCTCAAGCCCATCACTAATTCTTCATGCAGACCTAACCTAAAATGATTATGCTGAGTAAAACAATGCAGCCTCTGTCAGACTTGCATTGTTTTACATCTTCTCCAAGTAGGCAAACGTTGAGGTACTGTGTATGTGTTGCTTTCTAATATAGAGAATAATGGAGCCCACTTGCTGTCCTCTCAGACTGTCACCTTCACCAGCCACCTGGCTGTCTTCTCCTTGGAGATCTCCTGGATGTGCTAGTTGGCTCCTGCTGTCCTCACTACTCCTCAATATTCCAGGCAGCTCCTCCTAACCTCCCTACCATTCTTCTAGAAGCTTGTCCAAGGTTCCAGCAAGTGGTGGTGGTGGTGGGGGGGGGGGGGGGTACCACAGAGGTGCTGGCTGCTGAGTCATCCAGTCTCCCTGAGTCACTCACCCTGACCCAGATTCAAACCAGCCTGGCTCTCAGCCAGGCAAAAGTTTACCTATACTAGACACTAACTATGTACACCTAGCACTCTACACTGAAGGGTGCTAAACTTAAAGCCATACAAAATTACATTTTGTGCTTTCCCTATAATAGATTATACATAATTGTTAGTGAGGCGCTTTAACAAACAGAGTAACTCCATTTTTGCTAAAAAAAAAAAACCCCAAAAAAAAACATTCCCCTCTGGGTGATCTATGTACATTGCAAATATTTTAACAATCTTTGTTGCAGATTCCTACATTTTTGTTATTCAGAAGAAATCTCTGTTTGTTATGTGGAAATGGAATCTAATGGGAGTGGTTTCATAATTATCAACCAGCTACTGCACCTGCAGAGCTCTAATAAAAGAAAATTGCAAGGTCTGCATTCCTGTAGATGTGATTTCCTATTGGTGGGAGTATCTCAACAAAAATTATATTTTTGCTGCTGGGGATGCCTAAAATCTGACTTGAATTTTAGGCGGACATCTGGGAAAATCAGTGAGCCAATCACACAAGCAGGAAATTATGTTTCTGAAAGGCATTCTGTACACATTCTGTGTACAGAACAACTCCAGGTAGCCATATTGCATTGCATTTTACCGAAAATTACAGAGCTGCAGATTAAAAAGGAAAGTTAATGTTTAATAATGTTCAATTACAATATGACTTGAGTAGTAATTGTATATGCTATATTATTTATTTTCTATTTGCTTTTATTCCTCCACGAAAGTGGAGTTATCCTTTAACCACTTAAGGACCGCCGCATGATGATATACGTCGACAGAATGGCACGACTGGGCACAAGGGCGTACAGGTACGTCCCCTTTAAGAACCCGCTCGCAACCCAGTCCGAAACTTCATGACCGCTCCCGCGGGACCTGCGGACCCGATCGCCGCCGTTGTCCCACGATCGGGTCACAGAGCTGAAGAACAGGGAGTGGTAAGTGTAAACAGCGCCTCTTAGAGGTTAACCCCTTCACTGTTATTGTCATTTTCACAGCAATCAGTGCATTCTTTTAGCACTGGATCGCTGTAAAAATGACAATGGTCCCAAAAATGTGTCAAAAGTGTCCCATGTGTCCACCATGATGTCACAGTCACAATAAAAAATTCTGATCACCACCATTAGTAGTAAAAAAAAATAATATAAAAATGCCATAAAACTATCCCCTGTTTTGTAGATGCTATAACTTTTGCTCAAACCAATCAAACACTTATTGCGATTTTTTTTTTTTTTACCAAAAATATGTACAATAATACATATCAGCCTAAACTGAGGAACATTTTTTTTTTTTTTGGGGGGGTATTTATTATAGCAAAAAGTAAAAAAATATTGCATTTTTTTTTTAAATTGTCACTCTATTTTGTTTATAGTGCAAAAAATAAAAACTGCAGAGGTGATGAAATACCACCAAAAGTAAGCTCTATTTGTGGGGAAAAAAGGACTTAAATTTTGTTTGGTTGCCACGTGGCACGACCGCGCAATTGTCAGTTAAAGCGGCGCAGTGCCGAATCGAAAAAGGGCCTGGTCCTTTAGCTGCAAAATGGTCTGGGGCTTAAGTAGTTAATAATCAATGAAGTCCATGCACAGTCCATTTTGCAAACTAGCGCTTAGTCACCTTAAATCGTTGCACATTTGAAGGATCCAAGCCCAACCTGTTCAACAGAAAAGATTGCTGCTTCTTCAGGAGAAATAGCGGGAGTATCTAAAATATACATCAGATAGAATATAATAATAACATTCCTATTCTTACATAAATATATATAACACTAGCCACATGTTTACATTGAGCCTTACCACATTCCTAAAAACATATGAAATCATAAATATGTCCCGCACTCCAAGTCACCATCAGGGCATGAGTGGCTCCAACTCCGTAACCTAAGGCTGGGATTGGCGTTGAAACACTGGACCATACAGAAAGGAGACCAAAGCCGCAACAGGTGCAGCACCACCAGACCGCCACACAAGGACAAGTACAACTCATAAAAACCATTGTCCATATAAAATATAACCCGACTAACAACAGCATATACACTTGGCCACAATGACTCACACGCATTTGCACTGTAATACACTTACCCTTGGTTCAAACCAATGTGTTTTATTAGTGCGTCTTTCCAGAAATGCACTACAGTTCATTTAACATGATTTCCTATGGATCTAGTTCACATCTATGCGTTTTAAACTGGTTAGTTTTTTTTTTCTTTTTTTCAAAAGGGTAAGGCTAGGTTCATATCTATGCAGGTTGCAGTTGATGTGCTTTCTGTTATGTTTTTCAGTGCGTTTTTGAACACACATTTTAGATGCGTTTTGCATTTGTTTGTTGTTTGCTAATAGGAAAGTATGAATAGGAAAGTTCTGTTCGTGGAGTGTGACGTTGATGTGACTTGACATGTGAAGGACTGATCCTAGTGACACTTACCCACTATCTACCATACCCCTACCCCCTCTATACCTAACCCCACAAAACCCAATGATACCAGGGACCATGTTGTGGAGTAAAATTGGCCTTCCGGCCTTCTTTATTTAACCATATAAAATTTTAACATAAACAACCATTTAAATAACTTTTAAATAACTATATACACATTTTCAAACACTAAGGGTCCTTTCACACGTGCGTTCCGTTTTTCAGTCCGCTCCGTGTGTCCGTCGGCTCAGTGGGGGGGTCTCCGCTGAGCTGTCGGGCGGACAGGGCGGTCCCCGCACACTGTGCAGGGACCGCCCTGTCTCTCCTCCGCTATCCCCTATGGGGAATCGGATGGAAACGGACCGTCTGTCCGTTTGCATCCGATCCGTTTGGCCGGACGAAAAACATTGAGGTCCGTTACCGGACGTCCAAAAAACGGACGAACGGAACGTTTGGCCGGACGAAAAACATTGAGGTCCGTTACCGGAAGTCCAAAAAACGGACGAACGGAACGGACGTGTGAAAGAGCCCTTAGTGGTCTAGAAGACCACACCTTTCAACTTGGACACTGGGACAACAATTATTACCTAGGCCTAAGTCGCAAGACACTGACTCAGAGGCATCATAACCGTCCTCAGTGACCTAACACTTTAATCCCTTCCTGGTTAACCCACGTCAACCAAAAGGTACCCAATAACCCCCATGCCACGTATGGGTACAACCTTTTTCTACCCCAACGTCCAGACTTTTCCCATCTTACAGGGACCCAAAACCGCCCGCAACAAATGACTAAAACCAGGGAGAGTGGGTGGGCAGCTTCTACCCCTTGTTGAAAAATGGAGGAGTGACAAAACGTCACTTCCTCCACGCCAGACACTCCTGCCGCCCCCACACAACAGCCTACCCCTCCCTTTTACTGAAGGAGCCTATCACCCACGGCCAGTCCACCCTGTCATGCCGGCCCTCCCCTAACTTTGTTTGCTCCGTGCCTTTCTTTACACTATCTGTAACCCAAGTAGCATCAAAGTCACATCAAATTAGCACAGGAACCTTTATGTATGCAAAGTGGCAGGTTAGGGTTAAGTGCTTACCCTAACAATTGACGCTAACCCTAATCCTTACCCTTAACCCTAACCATAACATGCAACTTTGGACACATAAAAGTTCCTGCACTACTTTTATGCTTCTTTGATGCTACTTGAGTGCTAGAGAGTGTAAAGTTGCATCACTCCATGAATAGAACTGTCATACTTTCTAATTTTTAGATCTATGTATGTGTAATGTGGCACCGTATGTTTATTCCCCAGATAAGGCTTCACTCGCTGGATCTAATAGAGATCCAGTATCCTTGCAGGCTTTCTTTTATAACCTGCAAAAGAATATTCTTCCATATGTAGTGTAGTTATATTAGCTCAAATGAAAGGAAAAATAATCTGGCCTAGTCTAGGCCATGGCATTTAGAACCGCATGATTATTGATAGAGAGGGAGAGGGATGGCAAATAGCCCTAAATTAAAAAATAGCTATCCTAAAATATACATCATAAAGTATAATTTATACAGTATAAAGCAATTTGATGTCTGTTCATCTTTTTCATGATTTACGTATGTTACAGTGTTTTTCTTTGTGAGGATGTCATTGATATCTGCAGCTTTATCTGGTTTTGTATCCAAGATATTGGGATAGGCTTCGATGCACTTGCAAAAAAAATGTTTCAGCATAAAATGTGTGAGAATTTCCTGCATGATTTAACCAAGTGCTGTAAAAAGAAACACTACACTACCGGCATTAATTTAAAATTACATGCCATTTGACATTGAACTTAACTCATTCAAATGATTTATTGCTTTGTCCCTCCCCCTCTCTATTACACAAATGCTAAATTAATGCATTCTAATTTCCAGGGATGGACTGAGACCAAAATTTGGCCCTGGACTTTATCCAGACCGGCCCACTTTATGTTTGCAAACAAGAACAAAAACAGTATATAAACTATACGCAACTGTGCAAAAAACATAAGTAGCATAACATAAAGGAGTCCTCACTCACCTCTTTTATTATTTCACTTATTCTCCTCTGTATTTTCCCCATTCTTCTCACATCACTGCATGAAGTGGAGAGCGAGCTGCGCAGCCATTACTTTGACAGGCTGTCACTGAAACCGGCCCACTAAGCCACCGGCCCACCGGGAAACTCCCTGTAGTCCCTATGGCCAGTCCATGCCTGCTAATTTCTTTTTTTTTTATTGCTTTTTGCGCAGAAAGACAGCACTTCTGGGTTTACAGCCTAGGCCAGGCCCTGCTGCCTCCTGAGATTGCCTCATCACAGCTATCACAGGAGGCAGTGTGTTACTAAGCTGCAGCATGTATGCATGCGGAGCACTTTAGTGCTTATTTATAGAAGCTAGTGGCATTTCTGCACATGCATTGGAAATCCAATGTGTGTGAGCAAATGTGCCGCTGGTCTCTACAAGCCCCCAAATGATCTTCGCATGTTCCATTTCTGCTTTAACCACTTCAGCCTCGAAAGATTTGGCTGTTCAATGACCCGGCCACTGGGATACGGCACTGCTTTGCTTTAACTGACAATTGTGTGGTCGTGCGATGTTGTACCCCAAAAAAATAGACTTCCTTTTTTTTCCCATAAATAGAGCTTTCTTTTGGTGGTATTTGATCACCTATGCGTTTTTTATTATTTGTGCTATAAACAAATTTGAAAAAAAAAAAAAAAAAACAATACCAATATCTAGTGTGTTCTAACTGTGGGGTGATGGGACTAACTAGGAGAGATGACAGATCGTGGTTTTTACTTTGTAGAAACTCACAATCTATCTTCTCTCTTCTGACAGCACAGGGATTTGTGTGTTTACGCACACACAAACCACTGTGCTGCCACTTGCCCTCCGGGGGGGGGGGGGGATTCCTGTATATATATATGGCTTTGCCCAGGAGAGTCACTAACCAGAAAAGCAGATGGCAAAATATGAATATGCTATATTCATATTTACTTGGTTAAAAAGAGGATTTTGTCATAAAACTTTCATTCTTAGTCATTATATTGAAGAAATAAAGAAATTGTGTACAAGTTACTTACCTTGTTGTTTCTAATATTTTTGTTGTAATCATGCCAAAACAAAGAACTGTGAGGTTATGGGGTCAAAGAACACTAATTTGCACCTTCTTATTCTTTTAGGCGCCCAATCGTAATAAAGTTGTGGATAATTAAGCATATGTTAATTAGAAGGCTGTCATTTAAAAATGGCTACTAGGAGACTTCAGCAGCCTTTTAGTAAGTTTAATTTATTCTTGAAATCCTGTAGAAGCCTGCTGGCAGCCTGCTTAAAATGATAACTAGCACCCTTGTTAAGATCTGTGTTTAATATCCACAGGAGGTAGAGATTGCTTGAAAAGCTTCAACAAAGCTGCTGTAATTTTTACAACTGCTTGCTCTATTAGGCCTCGTACATACGATAGGTTAACCAGAGGCAATGGTCTGATGGACCGTTTTCATCGATCAAAATCGATCGTGTGTGGGCCCTATAGGTTATTTAACCTTCGGTTTAAAAAAAGCCAACTTGCTTTAAATTTAACTGATCGATTTCTAACCGATAGGTCAAAACCGATCGTTATTAGGCACCACCATCGGTTAAAAATCCACACATGCTCAGATACAAAGTCGACGCATGCTTGGAAGCATTGAACTTCATTTTTATCAGCACGTCATTGTGTTTTACGTCACCGCGTTCTAACACGATCGGTTATTTAACCAATGGTGTGTGGGCGCGACGGACCATCAGTCAGCTTCTTCGGTTAACCGATGACAATGGTCCTTCAGACCGTTCTCATGGGATGGACTGATCGTGTGTACAAGGCTTTACATTGTTCCTAAACTGTGTACAAGGCTTTTGTTGACCAGCAGATGGTGCTGTTTTATAGCAGTAAGGTCTCTGTAACACTGCATTGTGTTACAAGCAGGCTGGCTCTATATATAACAGTAGCAAAAGAAGGGTGTGTGAATATACAATATTGTAAGCTTAAATTCTTGGTGGTATATAAATCACTGTAAAAAATAAATAAATACAGTCTCCAGACTGGTATCAGTGGGCTAAAAGGCTAATTATCTTTCTGAGGGCTTAATGACATTGAAGCATAGGGTCCCTACTGCGTGAAGAGGCATGTGCTTAGGTAGCCGGGATATATCCACCTGTACAAATCAACGGTAGGCTGTAGCTGTACACGTACCATCAAACTTCTGAAGGTTTGCATGGATACAGGGACGAATGAATGACAGTTTGCATACAAGGCTGCTCATCTTTCCCTGTATGCATGCAAACACTCAAATGTACATACTCATTCACCAAAAAGTGCTTAAAGAGTTAATAAAAACAACAGTTTTTGACAAGACCTTTATAAATAAAACATAAAAACTCTGACCAGAACAAAACAGAACAAAAAAAAAAACATTGCCCACAAAACACGACTGATGAAGCTGAATGACAGGTAAACATAGGGGCAGAGGTTACCCTGTGATGAAAGCCCCCACATCTACCTTTCTCTGGGCGAGTGTCATTCCCAAATGACAGATAAACATAGGGACGGGTTACCCAGTGATGTCACCAGGTGATCCTGCCCCATAATGAAACTCACCCAATGAGAGGTAGACATGGGGCGGGTGACCCGTTTTCATCACTGGGTAACCCCCGCTCTTATGTTTACCTGTCATTCGGCTGTGTCCCTGGATGGGAACAGCCGTGTTTCGGCTGGTGGTGTTTTGTTTTTTCCGTTCGGGTCATTGTTTTTATTTCTTTTTTTAAATAAAGGACTTGTCAAAAACTGTTGTGTTTTTATTAACTTTGACATTTATTTTTGGTAAATGAGTAGGGGTACCTATGTACCTGAACAATTGTCCAATCAGTCTGCCGGTCACAAATGTCAGCAACACACTGTTACTGGGTTCTCTTCCTCACACATTGATCCAGTGTGAGGAGGAGATCTGGTAACAGTGAGTAACAGTAGTAAAACACAGTCCCCAGATTGCCCCCAAAATAAAGATTTCCTGTCTCCAGCCCATCAGAGTACCTATCTGCAGCCCATCAGAATAACCAAGTACCTATCTGCAGCCCATCAGAGTACCTATCTGCAGCCCATCAGAGTAACCAAGCACCTTTCTGCATCCCATCAAAGTACCTATCTCCAACTCATTTTTTTTTTCAGGTACTTATATAGCGCAGTCAATTTACACAGCGATTTACATGTAAATTATACATTCACATCAGTAGCTGCCTTTAAGGAGCTTAGAATCAAAGGTCCCTTTATACATTTATTTATTTATTTATAAAAATGCTTTTTGGGAGCGCAGTCATTACCTGAAGACCTCGATGCGCTCATAGAACCACAAATACATGTACAGACACATCTCACATTACAGTATAATAACAGTATAAAACCACATAATAACATTTAAAACTAAAACTGCTAATATCTTACCCTAATTAGGGCCATACACCTGAGAAAATAAAAAAGTTTTTAAAAGCTTCCTGAACTTTAACAAGTCCTTCTCCCGTCTTAAAGGGGTTGTAAAGGTACACGTTTTTTTACCTTAATGCATCCTATGCATTAAGGTAAAAAAACATCTCGCAGCACCGCCCCCCCCCCGAGCCTCCGTTGTACTTACCTGACCGTTCGAATCTCCCGGGCGCGTCCACGTCGTCCTCTTCGGTTCCCAGCCTGGCCGTTGATTGGCTAGGCTGGGCGGATTGATAGCAGCGCAGCCATTGGCTAGCGCTGCTGTCAATCAGAGCGGATGACGCGGCGCGCCGGGGGCGGAGCAGAGTGATACAGTCGGCGGCTATGGCCGCCGCTGTATCACGGGAGCGCGCTCGCAAAAGCTTTCCTCCATGCGAGCGCCCTCGCAACATGAAGAGGGAAAGCTTTTGCGAGGAGGAGCCAGACAGACAGCCGCCGAGGACCCAGAAGACAGCTTTCCGGGCCACTCTGTGCAAAACGAACTGCACAGTGGAGGTAAGTATAACATGTTTGTTATTTTTTTTTTTTAAAAGCCCTGACTTTAGTGTCCCTTTAAGTATAGAGGTAGAGAGTTCCAGAATATTGAACCTTATACATCCAGAGTCCTCCCTCCGCATTTAGTTCTTCTAAATTTAGGGACCGTCAAATTAACCTGATCAGCAGATCTTAAAGCAGAGGTTCACCCTAAATAAAGTCTCTCTCGTGATCCAGCATACTGGCTTCAGCGCCAGTATGCTGTTTTTTTTTTTTTAAATCCCCCACTTACTGTATTATGTTCAATTTTAATTTATTTCCCCCGCGGTGGACGGCTCTAGTATAATACGATAAGGACTCGGCTGTTCTCGGCGCTATACGGCGCCTGAGCACAGACCTAAGAGCTGACTGCGCAGGCGCCGTATATAGCCGCGTCACGCCCTCCGAAAAAAGCCGAAATAGGACCCGGTTGTATACGGCGCCTGCGCAGTCAGCTCCTGGGTCTGTGCGCAGGCGCCGAGAACAGCCGAGTGCTAGTCGGCTGTTTTCGGAAGGCGAGACGCGATATAGCGGCGCCATACACCGCGGTAGGATGAAAATTAAATGATCTACTAAGAAGTAAGTACATCGATAAAAATAAAAAAAAACAGCATACTGGCGCTGACGCCAGTATGCTGGATGGGATGGGAGAAAGTGGTTTTAAGGGTGAACCCCCTCTTTAACGATCTGCTGGGAACGTAACAGGTAAAAAAAATTTGCACATACCCTGGGCCTATCTTATAGATAGATTTGAGGACGATGCAACCCACTTTGAACGAGACCTGTTCAGCAACCGGTAACCAGTGCAAGGCTTTCAGAGATGGTGTAATATGGGCCCGACGGCCCACCCCCGTTAGTAACCTAGCTGCCGCATTTTGGATCAACTGAAGCTTATGCATAAGGGTTTTTGAGCACCCCATATATAGTGCATTACAGTAGTCCAACCGACTACCAATGAAAGCATTGATCACGTGGACTTTGTCCACCTCGTCAATGAAATCCAATGTAGAACGCAGAAGTTTCAGATGGTAATAGCACTGGCTTACCACCTGGTTTACCTGCGCCTTCAAAGACAATTCGGAATCCAAAATAATTCCCAATTCCCGGACCTTAGTGGCCGGGGTTGGGTGGGGCATAAACGAAACCGGCCAAGAAGGAAAATCCGTCAAACTGGTTTTACTTGGATTACTGATGATGATACATTCCGTTTTTGAGCCATTAAGTTTTAAGTAATTGGCTCCCATCCAGGACTGTATTTCCTCCAGACAGGCTGCCAAATCCACCTGGACTTCCTTATTTTTATTTTTAGGCAATTTAAAATAAATTTGCGTATCATCTGCATAGACGTGAAAGCTAAGGTTATGGCGCCGAATAATATATAGCAACGGGCTTATGTAAATATTAAATAATATCGGCGATAACGCAAAACCCTGAGGAACCCCGCAGGACAAGGAACTATTAGATTAATAGTACGTTCCTAGTCTTACCCTCTGGGCCCTATTCTGCAGGAATGAGGCCATCCATGTCAATGCCATGTCCTCAAGCCCGGCCACAGACACCAACCTTTCCAGAAGTCTGGCATGATCCACAGTATCGAATGCAGCCGACAAATCCAGCAGTATTAACGTTGACGCATCGTCGCTGTCCATGGCCCATAGGCAATCATCCTTAACTTTAATCAGAGCAGTCTCTGTGCCTCTACCAGGACGGAATCCCGACTGATATTCATCAAAAATATTATTGGATTCCAAGTGCGGCTGAAGTTGCCACACAGCAGCCCTTTCCATTATTTTAGCTAAAAAAGGCAACGTCGAAATTGGTCGGTTATTACTTAAATCTGACCGTAAGGCCTCGTACACACGAGCAGACAGATTTGTTCAAATCTGTCTGTCCGACAGATTTGAACAAATCTGTCTGCTGGGATTTTGGTTTGCTCGCGTGTACACATGAGCAAACCAAAATCCCCGCCAGCAGACAGCGCGCTGACGTGTCGGTGACGTGGCGGTGACGTTGACGCCGCCACGTCACCGCACCAGGAAGTAAAACACTTCCGCGCATGCGTCGAAACCATTCGGCACGTGCGCGAGAAGACATGTCTGCTGGTTAGCATACTAACCAGCAGACATGTTGGGCGGACGGGTTCCCAGCCGACAGATTTCAAAGCATGCTTTAAAATCTGTCGGGTGGCCAAATCGGTCTGTTAGCCCATACACACGATCGAATCTGTCTAGCAGACCGTTTCCAGCAGACAGATTTGATCGTGTGTACGAGGCCTAACACGTTAGCCTTCTTCAATAGGGGAATTATAACTGCCTGCTTCAAAATACTTGGCACTGTTCCAGTAGCAAAAGACACATTAATAATGTCCGCTATAAACGGTGCCAAGGTAACCGCAGAGTCCTTCACCAGTTGCGCAATGCATGGATCAAGCGCTGAAGACGAAGCTCTAAGCGACTTAAGAATCTTCAGTATCTCTGTGCTAGTTACTGCCGAAAAACGGGTAACACTTACCCCTTTGTATACAGGAGAGCTTTCTGTATAACAAGAATCCGGTATATTGTTTCTTATGTCAATAATTTTTTGCTTAAAATATTCTGCTAAATTCTCACTTAATTCAGGAGAGAATTCTTCCTTGATGTTTAAACAGCTTGGGTTTGCAAGAGTATTGGCAACTTTAAATAGTTCTGCGGCCTTATTTTCTGCCAACCTAATTTTCTCTGTTAAATATGTTTTTTTAGCTTTTTTTATTTCAGCTTTATATTTTTTCAAAGCCGCTCTATATGCCTCTCTAGTAATGGAATTAGGATCTTTCCTTCATATTTTTTCTAGCGCTCTGCAACTCCATTTTAGCGTTAGAGTTATCTGATTAAACCAAATCGGATTATTTGTTGGGGATCTTGTATTTTGACTCTGTTTTTTTGGGGCCAGAAGATCTAAAGTTTTCGTTATTACTAAATTCAATACTTCTATTTTATCCTCAACAGTATATATATTTTGAAATACCCTAATATCTGCATTCTCTAGAAATATTCTAGAGAAAGCATCTGCGGACACTTTCCCATAATTACGTGTAAAGCCCCATACACACTATCAGTTTTCCTGATGGTTTTCTCTTCAGGTTTACCAAAACCATGTAGTGCAAGAGCCTGCCTGATTGCATACAAATTGAAACTCTTGAAGTTTGACCTCATATTAGATGGTTTTGGTAAACCTGAAGAGAAAATCGTCAGGAAAACTGATAGTGTGTATGGGGCTTTACACGTAATTATGGGAAAGTGTCCGCAGATGCTTTCTCTAGAATATTTCTAGAGAATGCAGATATTAAGGTATTTCAAAATATATATACTGTTGAGGATAAAATAGAAGTATTGAATTTAGTAATAACGAAAACTTTAGATCTTCTGGCCCAAAAAAAACAGAGTCAAAATACAAGATCCCCAACAAATAATCCGATTTGGTTCACGTCTCCGTCATGGCAAGTAGATCCAGATGATGCTCAACTATTAGGTCATAAATGGCCGCTGCATTTTTTATAGCTGAGCGGACATTTATTAGGCCTGCCTTTAAAGTCTCCGTCTTTTTTCCTGATACATCCAGCCACATACTAGGGCCACTTTAGAGAAGATTCAATTAACTTACTAGACTGTCTTTGGAGTGTGGGAGGAAAACGGAGTACCCAGAGGAAACCCACACAGGCACAGTGAGAACAAGCAAACCCCAGGCAGGTAGTGTCATGATTGAGATTTAAACCAGCAACCCTTTTTGCTGCTAGACAAAAGTGCTAACCACTAGACCACTGTGTTGGCAAGTATCTGGCTCCAGCCCATCAAAGTAACCAAGTACCCGTCTTGTGGGGTCATTTTGTGGGTGTTTTACATTGTCACAGATGCCAGGAAATTATATGTGTCATTTATGCTCCTAGAATGCCTGAAGGGCGTAAAATGGTGATTTCACTTTCTCACTTCTTATCATAGTTACGGAGGCCATGAAATGCCAAGATAGCACAAAACCCCCCAAATGACCCCAATTTGGCAAGATGACACTTCAAGCTATTTGCTGAGATGCATGTTGAGTTCATGGAATATTTTATATTTTGCCACAAGTTTATGGAAAAAAAATATTGCATTTTTACAGAAAGTTGTCATCAAAATATATATTGCTCGAACATGCCATGGGCATATGTGAAATAACACCCCAAAATACATTCTGTTGCTTCTCCTGAGTACGGGGATACCACATGTGTGAGACTTTTTGGGAGCCTAGCCGCATACGGGACCCACGAACACCAATCACCCCCTTCAGGCATTCTAAGTGTGAAAATGTTTGATTTTTCACTCCTCACTGCCTATCACAGTTTCGGAGGCCATGGAATGCCCAGATGGCACACCCCCCCCCCCCAAATGACCCAATTGTGGAAAGCTATTGTTTGCGTGTGTCCAAAGTGCAATGTGCAAAGTGAATGTGGAGTGGAGTTACCCTTTAACCACTTGACCACTGGGCACTTAAACCCCCTTCCTAACCAGATCAATTTTCAGCTTTTGGTGCTCTCACAATTTGAATGACAATTACTCAGTCATACAACATTGTACCCATATGACATTTTTGTCCTTTTTTTTCACACAAATAGAGCTTTCTTTTGGTGGTATTTGATAACCTCTGTTTTTTTTTTTTTTGTGCTATAAAAGGAAAAATATAAATAAAATTCTTGTTTCTGTTATAAAATTTAGAAACTTAGTAATTTTTCTTCATAAATTTTGGCCAAATTTTATACTGCTACATATCTTTGGTAAAAATAAGTACAAATTTGTGTATATTATTTGATCTTTGTGAAAGTTATAGAGTCCACAAGCTATGGTGCCAATATCTGAAAATTGATCGCTCCTGAAGTACTGACGGCCTATCTCATTTCTTGAGACCCTAACAAACCAGAAAAGTACAAATACCCCCCAAATGACCCCTTTTTGGAAAGAAGACATTCCAAGGTATTTAGAAAGAGGCATGGTGAGTTTTTTGAAGTTGTCATTTTTTTCCCCACAATTGTTTGCAAAATCAAGATTTTCTTTCTTCTTTTTTTTTTTTTTTAACAACATTTTCATATTAGCAGGTTATTTCTCACACACAGCATATGCATGCCTCAAATTACACCCCAAAACACATTCTGATATTCCTCCTGAGTATACCACATGTGTGAGTCTTTTACACAGCGTGGCCACATACAGAGGCCCAACATGCAGGCAGAACCTTCAGGCGTTCTGGAGCACCCAGGCCAATTCTGACATTTCTCTCCTACATGTAAAAATCATCATTTATTTGCTAGAAAATTACATAAAACCCCAAAACATTATACAGTGCCTTGCTAAAGTATTCGGCCCCGTTTAACTTTGCAACCTTTTGCCACATCTCAGGCTTCAAACATAAAGATATAAACCTGTATTTTTTTGTGAAGAATTAACAACAAGTGGGACTCAATCATGAAGTGGAACGAAATTTATTGCATATTTCAAACTTTTTTAACAAATAAAAAACTGAAAAATTGGGCGTGCAAAATTATTCAGCCCTCTTAAGTTAATACTTTGTAGCGCCACCTTTTGCTGCGATTACAGCCGTAAGTCGCTTGGGGTATGTCTCTATGGCGGCGTACACACGATCGGACATATCCGATGAAAACGGTCTGCGGACCATTTCCATCGGATATGTCCGATCGGGAGTTTGATCCGATGGCGTGTACACACCATCGGATAATTTCCCGCCGCGGACGGCGCGGTGACGTGGCGGTGACGTTGACGCCGCCGCGTCACCGCCACGTCACCACCCGCACCAGGAAGTAAAACACTTCCGCGCATGCGCCGAATCCATTCGGCAGCGGCGCGCGGCGGTGGGGGGGGCCGACATGTCTGCTGGTAAGTGTACTAACCAGCAGACATGTCGGGCGGACAGATTCCCACCGGATAGATTTCAAAGCTTGCTTTGAAATCTGTCGGGTGGAGAAATCTGTCCGCTAGCCCATACACACGAGCAGAGATGTCTGCTGAAACGGTCCATCGGACCGTTTTCAGCGGACATATCCCCTCGTGTGTACGCCGCCTATCAGTTTTGCACAGCGAGAGACTGAAATTTTTGCCCATTCCTCCTTGCAAAACAGCTCGAGCTCAGTGAGGTTGGATGGAGAGCGTTTGTGAACAGCAGTCTTCAGTTCTTTCCACAGATTCTTGATTGGATTCAGGTCTGAACTTTGACTTGGCCATTCTAACACCTGGATATGTTTCTTTGTGAACTATTCATTGTAGATTTTGCTTTATGTTTTGGATCATTGTCTTGTTGGAAGACAAATCTCCATCCCAGTCTCAGGTCTTTTGCAGGCTCCATCAGGTTTTCTTCCAGAATGGTCCTGTATTTGGCTCTATCCATCTTCTCATGAATTTTAACCATCTTCCCTGTCCCTGCTGAAGAAAAGCAGGCCCAAACCATGATGCTGTCACCACCATGTTTCACAGTGGGGATGGTGTGTTCAGGGTAATGAGCTGTGTTGCTTTTACGCCAAACATAACGTTTTGCATTGTTGCCAAAAAGTTTGATTTTGGTTTCATCTGACCAGAGTACCTTCTTCCACATCCTTGTATGAGCTGAAAGTTTAGAGGGACGGCCAGGTCTTCGTAGATTTGCAGTGGTCTGATACTCCTCCCATTTCAATATCATCGCTTGCACAGTGCTCCTTGGGATGTTTAAAGCTTGGGAAATCTTTTTGTATCAAAATCCAGCTTTAAACTTCTCCACAACAGTATCTTGGACCTGCCTGGTGTGTTCCTTGTTCTTCATGATGCTCTCTGTGCTTTAAACGGACCTTTGAGACTATCACAGAGACTTGATTACACACAGGTGGATTATATTTATCATCATTAGTCATTTAGGTCAACATTGGATCATTCAGAGATCCTCACTGAACTTCTGGAGAGAGTTTGCAGCACTGAAAGTAAAGGGGCTGAATAATTTTGCACGCCCAATGTTTTAGTTTTTTATTTGTTAAAAAAGTTTGAAATATCCAATAAATTTCGTTCCACTTCATGATTGTGTCCCACTTGTTGTTGATTCTTCACAAAAAATTACAGTTTTATATCTTTATGTTTGAACCCTGAAATGAGGCAAAAGGTCGCATAGTTCAAGGGGGCTGAATACTTTTGCAAGGCACTGTATATACTTTATTAGAAAAAGACCCTAGAGAATACAATGACGTTCATTACTTTTTATCTTTGCGCAGCAATTTTCTGAACGCGTTAAAAACAAGTTTTGTGCTTTAAGGGGGCCCCCAGATACCGGCCCCCCACCCTACGTGAATGAGTATGGGGTACATCGTACCCCTACCCATTCACCTGCAAGCAAAGTGTAAACAAATAAACAACACCGGGTATTAAAATATTTTATTAGTCTGCTCCAGGGCCCCCCTTCTCTTCTTTAGCTCTTTCACAAGGGGGGGTTGCTTCTTTGACGTCTTCGGGTGGGGGCCGCTCTTCTTCCCGCCATCTGGTTCTCTTTCGCCGCCAGGGGGTTTTATAAAAGCGCCCCCCCCCCCTTGTGGGCTTCCTCCGACGTCTTTGGCGGGGGGTGGTGTGCCCAAGCTTCTGTCTTCTTCTTCCGTCTTCTTCTGTCACCTTCTGCCTTCTCTGGGGGGGGGGGGGGGCGCTCGCTCGTCCCCACCCCTTTTCTGACCAGCCGGGCGGCGTGCTTTGGATACGGGTCTGGTATGGAATGTGGGGGACCCCCACGCCGTTTTTTCGGCGTAGGGGGGGTCTCCTTACAACCCATACCAGACCTAAGGGCCTGGTATGCTCCTGGGGGGGGAACCAATGCCAGATTATTTTTTTTAAATCCGGCGGGGAGTTCCCCCTCAGGATTCATACCAAACGCCGCATGTAGAATTGGCGGGAATCCAAGTCGGATCCCCGTTGCTTCTATGACGCGCTCGCTGGAATGTGCTTTTACTATTCCAGTGCGAGATGTCGGCACCCTGTCGCCGAGAATCAGCGCAAGAAAGTCAGAGTATGAAACTCAACACATTTTTTTTTTCTCTTGAAGTCACGGTTAAGAACACTGCCCCTATCGGTCAGTGTGCTGGTACTGCAGCAAAAAGTTTGTGCAAGGCCCCCATTCTAACTGACTGAACCCTGACACCTCCCAAGAGTTCTGCACAAAAGTTCATGTGGTTCTGGAAGAGCAGGGGGGAAAAGGGAAACAGGGAAAAAAAACTGTTCAAAAGAATGGGGAGGGCATATTTGTCCGTAACTTCCCTAATATCAGCAATCAGGTTATATTCTCTTCACTGATAGAACTGAGGGTCAGGCAACCAAACATTGGCCCCCCTCAGTGTGGTGAGTTGCACTTTAAAGACCTGGTCCTCTTTCCCGGGGCATTTTAACACAACTCGGTCCCGGTAAAGATGACGGCCACCAGCTCCAATTTTGATTGCATTCCTCAAACCTGATTTTCAACTGAGGTAGCTTCGAATCTGCACCTACCAGGATATGGGGTGCCCTCAGGTACGACCAGATAGCCTCCTGGCACCAAGCCTCCCACTCCCGATCAATACGGCAAAGGAGAGGGGGAGGCACATAGGGTGAAGTGCCCACTGACAGGTTTTCCTTCACTAACCTGGCAACCGAGGTGTCACTTTGGATGTCTGGGAGGAACAGGTCTTTCACACAGACCTGGCTCTAGGGCCTCTGCCACAGGCCAATTACTTTAGATCAGATAGGTGAATAAACAGAGCGAATCCTCCCAGTAAATTCTAATACAGGTCACCGGGAGACAGTAAAGCGTACCTGTCAGTATCCCGGTCACCAGATCCCCGATTGGTTCGTTCGGGCCCTGTGGACAACCTGCCTCCGGGTTCCCCTCGAGCCGACTCCCCAATCGCATGGCATCCAGCCTGGGATCAATTCAATAGGACTGGGAACCCAGTAAGTCACTGGGGTCCCCTTTCGCCTCCGGTTGAGGCTTGATGAAGAATGTAAGCTTGGCCAGGTGGGCCACGCCGGCGGGGTCCATGGATGCACGCACCCTGAAGATGGCTGAACCTGGAACCGGGACCCTGCGAAGAAAAACCTTGAGCACATGACACCCGTCGCATACTACTCTCCAGCATGCCCCGCGAAGGAAGACTTCCTCCAATTGGCTGCTGGGGAGGACTTGCTGTGCCAGAAACCCCTCTGGCGCCAACTGCTGGCCAGAGATGATACCACATAATTAGAATGCAGCCTGACCCAGTGGACCTTTTCCGGAATAACACAGGTCATAATTTGGGTAAATCATGACTGAGAGTAACGTAACTCTCCCAGTCCAACTAACTTTAGCGTAGTGCCCATGCTGAAAGCAAGGGGGTGCTACACAGAGTATTGCAAGTTATTGCAGAGTATTGCGGAGTATTGTGGGGTATTGCAGAGTATTGCAAGGTATTGCAGAGTATTGCGGGGTATCGCGGGGTATTGTGGGGTATTGTGGGGTTTTGCGGAGTATTGCAGAGTATTGCGGAGTATTGCAAGGTATTGCAGAGTATTGCGGGGTATCGCGGGGTATTGTGGGGTATTGTGGGGTTTTGCGGAGTATTGCAGAGTATTGCGGAGTATTGCAGAGTATTGCGGGGTATTGAGGAGTATTTCGGGGTATTGCAGAGTATTGCGGGGTATTGCAGAGTATTGGCATAGTATTGGCAGGGAGTATTGCAGAGGATTGGCAGGGTATTGGCAGAGTATTGGCAGGGTATTGGCAGAGTTTTGGCAGGGGGTATTGCAGGGTATTGTGTATTGCAGAGTATTGGCAGGGATGACTGAGCACGGAGGGATTGATGGCTGAATCTGTGACTGCAATTGTCACAGATCCAGCCCACAGCACTGCTGCTGCCATCCGCTCTTTCCCCTCTCCTCTCACACTGTACCGACCCGGCGGTTGATTCTGGGAGCGCGCCCCAGGGGGCGCACAGGAGCAAGATTCTGGGAGGACGTCTGTCAGGAATGGTTCCCCCTGTTGGTAAATCTGCCTGTTAGTCTGGCTGCAGTACCGGCTTCCACCACGGGGGGTTCCTGGTCTTCTGGAGCTCACAGCTTTTCCTACGTTCAGGTGTGACTTGAACGTAATTAAGACACTCCCTAATTTATACCCCGGCGAGCTCAAGCAGAGCTCGCCTGGTATCTTCATATCTGCTGGACCTAAGCCTGTACCCTGACCTGTATTCTGATCCTGATTCGGTACCTTGATCCTGTTCTGATCCTGATCCCTGATCCCGCCTGGACTTGTCTGCCCTGCATCCTGATCCCTGATTCCCGCCTGGACTTGTCTGCCCTGCTTCCTGATCCCTGTCTCCCCTTAGCCTGTATCCTGCAGCTAGTCCATCCATCCGCCCCTGCTACCGTCCTGTCCCATCTGCTGACATCCCTTGTGTATGACCTCGGCCTGGCTTGACCTATGTGTACGGTATTCCCTTCTTGATTATATATATATTGTTTGCTATCTTCACTGGTTGTCCTTATTTACTTAATTAAACACCTTTTACTTCACTGATCATATTGTCTGGTCTCTCTGTGCAGTCACACGGGTCTGATCTCTCATCCCTCCTGACAACGTCCCAGAATAACTCAACCGCACCGTAGCTATGGTGCAGTTGTCAAGAGGTTAAGTAAGATATGATATATGTTGGGAAAGTCCTCATATGGGAGGTCCCATTCAGGTAAAAATGTTG
The DNA here is from genome assembly GCA_029574335.1 of Rana kukunoris. NCBI lineage: Eukaryota > Metazoa > Chordata > Amphibia > Anura > Ranidae > Rana > Rana kukunoris. The sequence goes on along the minus strand of CM056049.1, from coordinate 478,612,458 downwards.
TAAAAAGTACATAGGGCTGAAAATAGAGAGGGGGGCAGGGGGGAGAATTTGCCCCAGGTGCCACATTGAGAGGGGTGCTGTCGCTGATAAGAGTAGTAACTGCGGTATCACTACTCCTGTTGCTGGCACATCTGGAGGCATGCTGGGTACCAGTGCAGAAACAGCTCAGCCAAGTAAATAAAAAGTGGCAGCAAAGACAGAGTTCCACCACTGGCTTCCTCTGCTGGGCTCTGCATTAGATGAGTCTTCAGTCAGAGCCCAGCAGAGAAGTCTTCTTTTGCTTTTGGCCCCTTGTTTACAAGTGGCAGTAGTGATAGTCTAAGCCAGGGATGGGCAAACTACGGCCCACGGGCCGTATAAGGCCCGGCGGACCTTTTAATCTGGCCCGCGGAGCAGTGTTGCCTGATCCTATACCTGGGAGAGAGTGGCAGCATGTAATGCCTGTGTCCCTGTATAATGCTCAGACGGCAGCCATCCAGTGTATAAAAAGCCGCACCTCCCACCTCGTCGTCTGTGATAGGGGAAGTGAGTCAGTGTTCTGCTTATCACGGACACCCTCTCATCCTCCTCCCATGAGACGAGGATGAGAGGATGTCCGTGATAGGCGGAACACTAACTCACTGCTGGGAAACTGAGTTCCCCTATCACGGACAAGGAGGAGGAGGAGGAGGCGCGGCTTTTGTACACTGGATGGCTGCCGTCTAAGCATTTACAGGGACACAGGCATTACATGCTGCCACTCTCTCCAGGTATAGGATCAGGCAATGCTGTTCATTCACTTGTTTTTTTTGGGTGGTTTTTATATTATTGTTTTATTTACAAGCAGCAGCTATTAGGTATTCATGTATTAGAACTGAATTAATTTTTTTTTCCGTTTTTTAGTGCAACAGTGAACAGGTGATTTTTTCAGTCCTTTTGTTAGATTTTTTAGCATTGATTATATTCCAACCAGTGTGCTGCCATGGAAGCTATAAACTTTTTAAACAATCAAGGTATCACCACAGGATGTTCTTATGGACAAAGGGGCAGATTCACAGACATTTTTGCTTAGCGTAGCGTATCAGAAATACACTACGCCGCCGTTTTTTTACCTTGCTCTACGTGGAATTCAGGTAGATTTTTCTACGGTAAACGACGGCGGCGTAGTGTATTTCTCCCCGTCGCAATCCATCATGCGCGAGTAGGGGGAGTGTGAAACATTTAAATTAGGCCCGCGGCGATCGATCTGCGCATGCTCCGTTCGCAAATTTCCCGCCGTGCATTGCGCGAAATCACGTCGTGACGTCATTCGTTGTTTATGTAGCGTACTTTAAGGGCGATCCACGTCCGACGAGTTACGTAAACAAAAAAATTTTTTAAATAAATTCGAAGCGGGAACGACGGCCATACTTAACATGGGCTACGTAAAGTTGAGAGCAGCAAAAAGCTGCTCTAACATTACGTAGTAAAAAATAGACGAAAACGATTGCGACGCCCGCTCGTATGTTCGTGAATCCCCGTAAAAACACATTTGCATATCCCGACGCATCAAAACGACGCAAACTCCTCCCAGCGGCCGCAAATAGATGGCAGCGTAGATCCGAAGGCTTACGAAGACGTAAGCTCTTCTGGATCGAAGCCCGAAGCCGGCGTATCATGGTTTTGAGAATTCAAAACTAGTGATACGCCTGCGCGAAATTTGAAATTACTCCTGTCTAACCCCAGTTAGACAGGCGTAATTGTTTTGTGAATCTGCCCCAAAGTGTTTATGGACGAATGATTAGATTTTTTTAATCGGGCTGGTAGAGAATTACAGGTGTTAGTTTTAAAAAGAAAAAAAGTTAAATTGGACTGTGGATTATCAGTGATTTTAGGTATAATGGTGCTGTTAACCATTACAGGGTTTCTGCTGTCAGACAGGCACAGGCAGCAGTTTCCAGACAAAAATGGCAGTGGTGAGATTGTACAAAATCATTGGCCCAGATTCAGAGAGAATTGGATTCTCGTAGCGTATCAGAAATACACTACGCCGCCGTTTCTTACCTGGCTCTACGTGGAATCCAGGTAGATTTTGTCCAGTAAACGACGGCGGCGTAGTGTATTTCTCCCGTCGCAATCCATATAGACGAGTAGGGGGCGTGAAGGATTTAAAATAGGCGCGTTCCCGCGGCTATCGAACTGCGCATGCTCCGTTCGCAAATTTCCCGCTGTGCATTGCGCGAAATCACGTCGTTACGTCATTCGTTGTTTGAGTAGCGTCGTTTACGGACATTTCTATTCCCGAACGAGTTACGTAAAAAAAAAAAAAATTTATTAAAATCGACGCGGGAACGACGGCCATACTTAACATAGGTTACGCACCGTTAGACCAGCAAAAAGCTGGTCTAACAGTACGTAAAAAAAAACAGACGTAAGCGATTGCGAAGACCGCTCGTATCTTCGTGGATCGCCGTAAAAACACATTTGCATATCCCGACGCATCAAAACGACGCGAACTCCTCCCAGCGGCCGCAAATATATCGCAGCGTAGATCCGAGGGTTTACGAAGACGTAAGCCTCTCGGATCGAAGCCCGAAGCTGCCGTATCATGGTTTGAGGATTCAAACTAGTGATACGGTGCGCGAAATTTGAAATTACTCCTGTCTAACACCAGTTAGACAGGCGTAATTGCTTTATGAATCTGGGCCATTGTATGCAATCTCTGTCTGCTGTCTCTGATATATCCTGTATCCTGTCTGTGTGAGGGTTTTGTAAAATAACTATTTTTATGCTTTTATACCTTAAATTTAAATACTATTTAATGTTACAAATTTAAATTTAATTTATATTAATTCACACATACACACCGTCCATCTACTCTTGGTCTGGCCCCCGGGTCCAATATGTGAACCCATTGCGGCCCTCGAGTCAAAAAGTTTGCCCACCCCTGGTCTAAGCTGTTACTGCACTGGCATCCCCCTAGAGTAGCCCCAGCCTAGCTTGTATCTGGCAGCAGTGAGCGGTCACTGCATCTGTCAGGAGAAAGATCAGCAGAGGAAAAAAGTGAGAGAGGGGATGATTCTTCTACAGGATTCCAGATGGTAACAAGCAGCCAGGTATTTAGCACAAGTGCCCCCTCCCCCAGTGACTGGCAGTGCCTTTAATCATCCCCACTTATCACCAGGACTCCTATCACCCCCCCCTGAGCACCAGGACCCCTTCTGTCCCCCCAATGAGCACCAGTGTCTTCTCGTCTCCCCACTGATCACTAGTGCCCCTCTTGTCTCCCCACTGAGCACCAGTTGCCCCCTTCTTCACCCACTGTGCAACAGTGCCCCCATTGTCTCCCCACAAAGCACCAGTGTAACCCTTGTCTCCCCTCTGAGCACCACTGACCCCCTTGTCTCCCCACTTAGCACCACTGACCCCCTTGTCTCTCCACTGAGCACCAGTGCCCCCATTATCTCCCTTCTAAGCACCAGTGCACCCCTTGTCTCCCCACTGAGCACCAGTGCCCCCTCTCCCTCCACTAAGAACCAGTGCCCCCTCTCCCCCACTGAGCACCAGTGACCCCTTGTCCCCCCACTGAGCACCACTTCCCCTCTTTCCCCCCACTGTGCACCACTGCCTCCCTTGATCACCCACTGAGCACCAGTGCTTCCCCCCCACTGAGCACCACCAATGCCCCCTTGTCCCTCACTGAGCATCAGTGCCCCCCTTTGGCACTGATCACTCACTGTGTTCATTCACAACTGAAGCATAGTAAACTGGTTTTCCCACACTGCATTCTGGTGTGAACAGGCCCTAAATTGTAAATGAAGACATACAAAAAAAAAATGGGTTTTCTTTGGAGTGCTTCCAATTAATCTAGTAAATAACAACAGCATGGGGTTCCTTCAAAAAATAGATCTTTAAAGAGGTTGTTCGCTCTGAATTTTTTATTTATTTTTAAATCAGCAGCTACAAATGATGTAATTGCTGACTTTTAATAAAAGGACAGGGATCCAGAGTTGTCCTCACCCGGGCTAGTTCTACACTAGTCTCCGGGTTCCTGTCTATGATACTTTCACTTCACAGCCAGCTGCCCACTGCGCATGCTCAAGCCGTGCTGAGCTTTGTGAATGAAGACTGCAGGGCGGGAGGCGGAGAAGAGAACTTCCACTCAGATCACCTAGGCGATCTGAGCAGAAGTGGGAGTGGGTACCTTTCAAAACTCTGAAGTTTGACCCCCCCCTCCTTCCTCTACTGCCGGACAGTTAGAAACTGCAGCTTGTTTCGCTCAGGCTCAGTAGGGAGCAGGCTGTGAAGCCAAAAGGCTTCACTGTTTGTTTCCCTTACCATGAATAGCTGCAGCAGCACCCGAGATCTGAGAATTGCCTGGGGTGTCGACATTGTGGGAACCCTGAAAAGGTAAGTGTCCTTATATTAAAAGTCAGCAGCTAAAGTATTTGTAGCTGCTGACTTTTATTTTTATTTTCGTTGGAGGGGCGGAACTCCTTATTAAAGCGGAATTTCCATTTTTAGGAAAAGTTCTGCTTTAAGCTACTATAATCCATTTTTTTGAGCTTTAAGCATCAGGGAATGATGATTAGGGGGAGATTTAGGTAAGTAGGGTTACATTTGTGCAAGCAGGCTAGTATGAAAATAGCAGGAAACATTCATATATACAGCTTCTTGGTAGCAAAAAAAGGAATAACTTGCAGACTGGTTCTGGCACATTATTTGAGGATATTCACCAGCTATGAATCAGCTCAAATCTGGGTCAGGCTTGAACTTTGGGGCTCTATTTGCATATATCTCCTGTTACAAAGTCTGACTATAATTTTTATGCTCATCATTAAACTCATCATCGCTCTTTTGCAACACCTTACACTGTTTAATGTGACTACAATGACTGTAATTGTAGGTAAAAATCTAGGGTGGCAAACTGGTTATACAATAAACTGATGTGTCTGTAAACCAATGTACCATTACTTGGCTGATTTGTATACTCCTTAAGCCATAAACTCTTATATTCCTCAAAACTGACAATAGCCAAAAGCCCCAAACAAATAATAGGTTCTATAAATGAGTCCTGTGATTCTGTATATACAAGATGGCTAGAGGGGTAAAAAGGAATTATTTACTTAGCACTCACAGCTATCCTAAATTAGTGATTAGCCCCTTGATTTTCAGATTGGTAAATGAGAAATAAGCCCCTTGATATTGGGATTGTTCTTTTAGGTAATGACGTAAAAATACTTTCCACTTTAGAAAATACTGTTTTATGTCTCTCTGACCTACCTTATAATAAACTGACTAGCGGTCAATGATACGGCCACCTCCTGGAGAGTGTCCTTCACTTGTCTGGATGTTGTGGGTTTTTCTTTAACCTAGAGAGGATTCTGCGATAATACATTTTTATGTTGCTGAGCTCACCAGTACGTTCTACAACTATATACTGTACATACATACACACATAACTGATATGGGCAAATTTTTATATAACTTTATGAAAACCTGCACTTGACAATGTACTGTATATGCTAAGTATCAATGGTATTTAGGAAATGGCTTTCCTCTACCCCTGTGAGGGTTAATCAATGGCTGAGGGAAGTTAATACTATACTCCGCCCAGAGAAAATGGCTTATCAAAAACGGAGCTGTCTCAACAAATTTGATAAGATGTGGGGGGCTTGGACAGATAATACTAGTATAGGACCAGCAACTTTTCAGTATGAAGCCTCATACACACGATCAGTTTTCCTGACGGGAAAACTGTGAGGATATCTTTTGGTTGGGAATCTGGCCGTGTGTATGCTCCTCGCAATTTTTCCGACAGGAAAACTGGCCAAAAACCGCCGAACAAAAAAAGAGAACCTCTTTTTTTCCTGCCGGGAAATCCGGCGGACTTCTGCCCAGTGTTTTTTAGCAGTTTTCCTATGGGAAAAACTGCGATGGAGCATACACACGCCCAGGATTCCCGGCCAAAGCACCATCGCAGTTTTTCTGACGGGAAAACCGGCCGTGTGTAGGGGAAAGACTGAACCGAGCAGGTTCTCGGCTTTCCGACAGACACTTTTCCCAGTCGGAAATCCCGTACGTGTGTACAAGGCATAAGAGACCCAATGTTGCAGCCCAACTCTTTCTCTTTTTTGTTTTATTAAACACATTATCAATTCATTATGTGCCCATCAATGCTTACCCCAAACATGCACGGCTCCATAATGTCTATAGGTTAGATTTGGGCCTTACACACCCCTGCACAGTGATTTATACTTATTTGTTCGATATATCTGTGAGTTTCTCTCCTAATGTATGTTTATTGTTTTTTCTTATTTTATAATGTACTTCCATTACTCTTATGAGTAAGCCTACGGAGCTGGCTTGTTAAACTACTTGTGTAGTCCTCGCATTGTTAACTAAGAGACTGACACTTGATGTGTTAAGAAGTGTGATATATGGTGCATCATGTGAATCGCTGAATATGTGCATTATTATTTCCTGTACATGGAACTTGTTCGTCTTTTTTATTCTTTTTATGCTGTGTTGTATGCTTAAAAATTATATTTTTCAATAAAAAAATATCTGATTAAAAAAAATAAAAAGTATCAATGGTATTTTAACACTGTAAAATACTGTACATATCACTTCCCCAAAAGTCAGCCATGATTGTGTTGGTATTGTGATCATGACAGTATTTAGTTGTCATTTCCCAATTAAAATAGGCTCATACTTGATACGTCAAGATGTAGAACCTTCAGTAATTAACTGACCAATACAATCTTGAATGAGAGAGCATTTTAAAACTCCTAATAGGGAAGCTATACATAACTTTATTATACTCTTGTTCATTCCTTAAGCCCTGTACACACAGTGAGAATATTGGGCAAATGACTGGTTGTTTGAATTTTGCATGCTTGTCTCATATCGAATATAAAGAGGTTAACCACTTGCCCACCGCATCACGACTAAATATGTCAGCAGAATGGCACGGGAAGGCAGAGTAACGTATATATACGCTACTGCCCCCACAGGCGGGGGGCGCAACGGTATTGAAGGTACACTAGTGAAGAGGCCTACACATTTCTGAGCATGACAGATAGTGAAGAGGAAGTCACTCATCTGTCAGATTCAGGCTCAGACTATGATCTTGTATACAGCAGCAGCTCCCTGACAGATAGCTCTGACGAGGGAGTTGTGCTCCCTGCCAGGGTCAGGCGTACCCGACCCTGTTCTTCTTATGCTGTTGTTAAGGTGCAAGAACCGCAGGGCTCTCGTATGGAGCAGAGAGCCAGTACTAGTGCAACTCATCATTCTGGTGAACTGGCAAGCACCAGCGGCCTAGTACACCCTGGTTGTATTCAAACTAGCACTGCAGTATCACGTGGTGACATGGCGAGTCCCATAAGTGCAGTTTAAGCTGGTGAGGTGGTGTCAGGAGAGGTTATAGATCAGTACTGTGTGACTGCACAGAGGAAACCAAACAAAGAGATAGTGAAGTGAAGAGGTGTTTATTTACAAAATAAGTGGGGACAACCAGTGAGAAACAGCAAACAGTATATACAAACAAAAGGGGATACCATATTCATAAATCAAGCCAGGCCGAGGTCATACACATGGGATGTCAGCAGATAGGTGAGGATGGGGACGGAACAGAGCAGGGAGAGGATGGATGGACAAGCTGCGGGGTAAGACTCCAGGGAAGACAGGAACCAGGATACAGGGCGGAAGAGTCCAGGCAGGGATCAGGATCAAGGATCACGGATCACGGAACAAGATCAAGGCACAAAATCAGGATCAAAGACAGGGTCTGGATACAGTTTTAGGTCTGGGAGATATGACGATACCAGGGCGAGCTCTGCTTGAGCTCGCCGGGTATAAATAGAGCTGCTGATTAAGTTAATATTACAGCTGAGCGCAAGAAAGGTTGTGTGCTCCAAACTGTCAGGATCCATCCGCTGGTGGAGGCCCGTACTGCGTCCCAAAGGTGATATACCAGCAGGGGGAAGTTCCCCTGACAGCTCCGAACTGCCAGGAGACCCCTGCTGGTGGGACGCAGCACTGCAAGACAGAACATAAATGGCACCAGCGGATGGAACCTTTCCTGACAGGTGGCTAGCACATCTAGTGTCCCGCTGCCACCAAGTAGACAGACAGGCCTTACATGCCCATAGTGCCCTTCCTGCAGAATTTACCAATCCTAATTGGGAGCCCACCACTTCTGTAGCACCCGTACTTCCCCCATTCACTGGCCAACCCGGAATTCAGGTTGATTTTACGTCACTTGATTTTTATTCGCTGTTTTTCACGGAAGATCTCTATAGATCTATTGTGGACCAAAGCAATTTGTATGTTGGTCAATTCATCGCCGCTGATCACCAGTTGTACTCCCTTGCCAGAGATTGAAAACCAATTACGGTTTCCGAGTTTAAGACCTTTCTGGGCCTATCCCTCCTCATGGGCATAACTAAAAAGGTTGAAATGCGGTCATATTGGTCCACTGACCCAATTCACCACATGCCCCTGTTCTCTGCCTCTATGGCCAGGGCACGATACGAGCAGATCTTGCGGTTCATGCACTTCAATGACAATGAAATCTGTTGTCCTCGGGGAGACCCTGGATACGATCGGCTCTACAAATTTTGGTACCTCGTAAACCACTTTAACAAACGTTTTGCAGCCCTGTTTACTCCTGATCAAGTTGTCTGCATTGATGAGTCCCTGATTACATTTTCTGCCTATACATGGGTTTTTATGGTTTACGAGGGAAAAGATAGTTGTGTAGAGCCAGAGAACTGCCCAGACTACATAGGGAGAGCTGGCAAGATTGTGTGGGACTTGGTGTCACCCTTCTTCGGAAATGGGTACCACTTGTATGTGAACAATTATTACACAAGCGTGCCACGTTTTAGTCACTTGTTTGATCATAAAATTGGCGCATGTGGCACCGTGCGATCTAATCGCCGGGGGTTTTCCAGCGGCTTGTAGATCCTCATCTTAGGCTGGGGGAGAGAGCCTGCTTGAAGTGTAATTATTTGGTTGTTGTGAAGTAGAAGGATAATAAAATGATTTTGTTCTGATCTCCCTTCACGCAGACACGACAGTCCAAATTCATACGGCGGCTGGTGTTGTGGAGAAACCCCTCTGTGTCCACGAATATAACCTTAATATGGAATGGGTGGACCTTAATGACCAGTTGTTGACGCTGTACTTAGTTGCCTGTAAGGCCAGACCCTGGTACAAAAAAGTGTCTGTATACTTATTTCAATTGACGTTGCTGAACGCTCATGTGCTATAAAGAGCTTCAGGATGGACTAGATCCTTCCTTAACCACTTCCTGCCCACCGGGCGGGTTTTTACGGCTACAATGTGGTTCTAATTGCCGGGAGGCCGTCTATATATGGCCTCAAGCCACTGGGGGGCATTTGAGCGGCGCCGGCAGCATGCACACACGCCCGGCGCGCCACATAGATGCCGATGCACGTGCCTGGTGGCTGCGATGTCCAACAGGTACCTGTGATCGTCAGTGACAGAGCAGGGACTTGGAGCTCTGTGTGTAAACACAGAGCTCCACATCCTGTCAGGGAGAGGAGACTGATGCTGTGTCCCTTGTACATAGGAACACAGCGTCGGTCACCTCCCCCAGTGAGTCCCCTCCCCCCACAGTAAGAATCACTCCCAGGATACACATTTAACCCCTTCTTTGCCCCCTAGTGTTAACCCCTTCCCTGCCAGTCACATTTATACAGTAATCAGTGCATTTTTATAGCACTGTTCGCTGTATTAATGTGAATGGTCCCAAAAATGTGTCAAAAGTGTCTGATGTGTCCGCCATAATATTGCAGTCCTGACAAAATTCGCAGATCGCCGTATTACTAGTAAAAAAAAAAATGTCAGAATTCTATCCCCTATTTTGTAGCCACTATAACTTTTTTTTTTTTTTTTTTACCAAAAATATGTAGAATACATATCGGCCTAAACAAAGCTCTATATAAGGGAAAAAAAGGACGTAAATTTTGTTTGGGAGGCACGTCGCACGACCGCGCAATTTTTATTTAAAGCGACGCAGTGCTGAAAGCTGAAATTTTGCCTGGGCAGGAAGGGGCTATATGTGCCCAGTAAGCAAGTGGTTAAACTCCAGAAAGATCATCAGAGTCCTTCTGTTTCCAGATGGTGCTCCACCCCACCTTCCCAACACAAATGCAGTAATCCGGCTGCATGAGAGGCATTTTCCATATGTCCTTCATGGTACCCCTAACCAACGAGCCCCCCAAAGAAGATGTCGTGTCTGTAGCAAGCACTGATATAAGCGTATTACCCGCTATTATTATTATCCCTCCTGTCCTGACAATCCTGGTCTTTGCATTGGTGAATGTTTTGAACACTGCCATACACTAGTGGAGTATTAGCGTAGGGTACAGCACTGCACAGAATTGGACACACTTTCACAGGGTCTCCCAAGATGCCATCGCATTTTGAGAGACCTGAACCTGGAACTGAACCGTTACAGTTACAAATAAAAGTGTTAAAAAATGTATTGTTCTCTCTCTCTCTCTATTGTTCTGCTCTTTTTTACTGTATTCTAGGCTTAAAGGGGCTGTAAAGGTTTGTTTTTTATTTTCTAAATAGGTTCCTTTAACCACTTAAGACCCGGACCATTATGCAGGTTAAGGACCTTGCCCCTCTTTGCGATTTGGCACTGCGTCGCTTTAACTGACAATTGTGCAGTCGTGAGATGTGGCTCCCAAACAAAATTGGCGTCCTTTTTTCCAAATATAGCGACAATTTTGAAAAAAAAAACAATATTTTTTACCTTTTGCTATAATAAATTTCCCCCAAAAATATATATTAAAAAAAAAACGTTTATTTTTCCTCAGTTTAGGCCGATACGTATTCTTCTACCTATTTTTGGTAAAAAAAAAATCGCAATAAGTGTTTATCGATTGGTTTACGCAAAATTTATAGCGTTTACAAAATAGGGGATAGTTTATAGGAACACTAAAGGTTCTTTTTTTATTAGATCAATTGATTGCTGTAAGCTAGAGCATTTAAATATCACTTACCTAATTTTTCCTTTTGACCTCCAAAACACAGTAATCCAGGTTTGAAAATGCCATTTCCTGTCTCTCCTCTTCTTGCTTTCCACCAGCACCTGCATGGTGGAAAGCAGAATGTGCTCACCCCCTTCCTATGACTACAGCCCTGCGTGAAGATGCTCTCTTATCCCTCACAGGCATGGAGGCTAAGCCTAATGGGAACTGTAGTTCCCATTAGGCCGTGAAGTAGCAAGAATGAATGCTCACCGCAAACCAGGAAGTCAGTGAGAATAATGATTCAGGAGTGACTGAGGTGAATAAAACAGCTCGATTTCAACAGGTATCAAACTAGTTATAATGCAAAACATTACTTTTTACTTTATCAGCTACTGTCAGACTTTCATTTAAGAGGAAAATATTTTTGTCTTTACAACCCCTTTAATTGCATTTTTTTTTTACTACTAATGGAGGCGATCAGCGATTTTTTCCGTGACTGCGACATTATGGCGGACACATCGGACAATTTTGACACATTTTCACAGCAAAAAGTGCTATAAAAATGCATTGTTTACTGGGAAAATGACAATTGCAGTTTAGGAGCTAACCACTAGGGGGCACTGTAGGGGTTAAGTGTGACCTCATATGTGTTTCTAACTGTAGGGGCGGGTCTGGACGTGTGACGTCATTGATCGTCTTTCCCTATATCCCTATATAGCCACAAACGAAGAACAAGGAAGGTGTGTTTACACACACCTCTCCCCGTTCTTCAGCTCTGGTGACCGATCGCGGTCCCAAGGGAGGGGGCGAGGGAGGGGGCGAGCACGCTGACTAACCCCCAGCCATAACGGCTCGGATGATGGGGGCAAGCTTACTGAGGAGGAACAGGAAGTGGGAAATTCAGACAAAGAAAAAAAAACATTTAATAGTGAAATCGAAGGAAAATGTAAGTGAACCAACAATGCAATAGCTTAAAAGAACCAATTTAGAAAATAAAAAAACAAACCTTTCAACCCCTTTAACTGCAATGTTTTATTTTTATTATGTTTTTATTATGTTTTATAATGTTTGCTTTTTAGGTATGTAGTTTTTTTTATACTTTACTGTTTACTGTGTTTTATTGTTAACCATTTTTTGGTTTTCAGGTATGCCATTCAGCTGCAACACGGATTTATTTATTTTGACAGCAACAGTGTTTGCTCCCATGATACATAAAGCCTTGGTGGCAGGGGTGGAGGAGCGAAGCATGGTGGCAGGGGTGGAGGAGCGATTTGCACCTAACTTTTGGGACAGATTTCCCCCATGCTTCGGCATATATATATTTTAGGTACAGATTTTGTTTAAAAAAATTATTTGTAACTATTTTTTTTTGTATTTGCTTTGCAGGTATGGTATGTCTTACTGTTATACTGTAACGTTACTTTGTTTTATTGTTAACCATCATTTGTTTAGCAGGTACGCCATTCAGCTGCAGCACTGATTTATATATCTTGACAGCAACAGCGTTTGCTCCCACGATACGTAAATCAGTGACTCCAGTACTGTAGGAGGTGATTTCACTATTACAGTTAAAAACAAAATGATGCATGTATGCCCATCATTAGAAGTGGGTGGTTGAAGGTTGGTATTCAAATGGTGGGGATACCGACGGATCAATCTCTTTTTTTCATGCAGCCCAACGGCTGCATGAAAAAAATTACAATATATGCCCAACAAGGACCAGGAACGTACTGGTATGTTGTTGGACTTTGAGTGGTTATACCAGAATGATGCCTGTGGGATTAGGTATCCTCTTGGTATCATTATTTTCAGCCAGAGGATTAACCTCTAGACTGCTTTTACAAGCAGTGGGAGGCAACGTCCCACCTCTCACCATCTTCCATGACAATGGTGGTTCCGCCCGCTGACCATAGAGCTGATCAGAGACCAGAACGACTCCAATCATCTCTATGGCATAAGAAATTGGAAGCTACAAGAATTTCATGACCTAGATCCTGAAGGCGGTGATTGTTTTTTGGGGCTCCGTACGCAGCTAGGCTCCCAAAAAGTCCCACACATGTGGTATCCCAGTACTCAGGAGAAGCAGCAGAATGTATTTTGGGTGTAATTCCACATATGCCCATGGCATGTTTGAGCAATATATCATTTGGTGACAACTTTGTGCAAAAAGTAAAATAAAAGTTTGTAATTTTCCCGCAACTTGTGGCAAAATATTAAATATTCCATGGACTCAACATGCCTCTCAGCAAATAGCTTGGGGTATCTCCTTTCCAAAATAGGGTCAATTGGGGGGGGGGGCGGGTTTGTGCCATCTTGGCCTTTTTTATGGCCTTCAAAACTGTGATAGGTAGTGAGGAGTGAAATCAAAAATTTACGCCCTTAGAAATCCTGAAGGCAGTGATTGGTTTCAGGGCCCCGTACGTGGATAGGCTCCCAAAAAGTCTACTACTGGGTGTCTACTTTCCAAAATGGGATCATTTGGGGGGGTTTTGTGCTATCTTGACATTTTATAGCCTTCGAAACTGTGATGGGTAGTGAGGAGTGAAATCAAAAATGTACGCCCTTAGAAATCCTGAAGGCGGTGCTTGGTTTTCATGGTCCCATATGCAGCTAGGCTCCCAAAAAGTCCCACACATGTGGTATCCCTATTTTTTTTAATCATTTTTCAATCACCTGGGACAATTTTTTTTTATATTTAATGGGCTCAACATGCCTCTCAGCAATTTCCTTGGGGTGTCTACTTTCAAAAATGGGGTCATTGTGGGGGGTTTGTACTTCCCTGCCATTTTAGCACCTCAAGAAATTAGATAAGCAGTCATAAACTAAAATCTGCGTACCTCCCAGTAAATGTACTCTAGTTTGTAGACGCTATAACTTTTGCGCAAACCAATAAATATACACTTTTTTTTTACCAAAGACATGTGGCTGAATAAATTTTGGCCTAAGGGCCAGTTCACACTACAAATACAATCCAAATGCATACCAGGTGCATTTTTGCATGCACGTTTTTGACTCGTTTTTGATGCATTCCAGTGCTTTTTTCACCCCTCTTTTTTATTAACATTAGATAAGGACAAGTGTGTTCCAGTGCATTTTTTGGTGCGTTTTAAAGCTTTCCAGTACAGTCCAGTGCAGGTAAAATGCAACATGTTCTTTTTTTGGGGGGAACTGAAACCGCAAGCACTGGTGTGATCTATGACTTTGAAAACCATATAACCTACTTTCCGCGTGCAGTCCAGTGCGTTTTTTTCTGCATCAAAAACGCACTGGACTGCACGCGGTGTGAACTGGCTCTTAAAATTTGACTGAAATTTTTTTTCTTAGCCTGCATGGTGTTGGTCTTCAAAAAACATTTTGGATGAATACTGTACTGAATAAAACGAAAATATTGTACAAACTGGTATTGTACAAGAAATGTTTTCATGTTTCTCGTTTCGGATGAACTGTCGTGAAAGGCTCTCGAAAGCTGTCTACTGACGATCAGATTATTGTACGATCGCTTCAAAATTTGTATTTTTCTTCCGATTTTCTCATTGTGTGTACTAGGCTTGATAGTTACTTTACATTGAAAAAGGGTTTAGGATTGTTAAATTAAGATGCCTTCAGTTTTTTAAAATGCTTGAGATAGTTAGATGGTAGGTGTGTATTTATTGATCCAGAAAAGACCAAGAAAACTAATTTGCTGCATTAGCATATTAATTGTCAGACAGCTAAGATATCCTTTCCTTCCTCCAGCAAGGGAAAAGGACACCGCTTTCTCAATCAATATTCTATCTTCTAACTTGTTCAGCATATTCTTGTGTATCCCTTTCCATTCTAAATTCCACCTTGACTGTCACTAAAGTCTTGAAGGGCAATCCATTTATAGAAGAACAACATGCAAATAAAGAGGCCAGAATAATGCAATACAAAGGAAACTTTTTTGTTAACCTCTTCAGAGCAGACTGTAGATGTCCAAAATGTAAAGGTCAGAGCTTATAGCGCTAGCACACTGTTAGTTGCATTTCACATTTTTACTACAGTATGTAATACGTAACTGGCACAGGACTAAAGTTATATAGCAAACATGATTCAGAATCCTCTTATTCTGTGAAATTGAATTATATTTAAGGTGCTGGTCTACTAATAAAAAGGGGGGGGGGGGGCTGCTTCAAAATAACATATTACATGTTACACCCTAAATACGAGTATAAAATGTAACATGTTACAATTGGTAAATGTATCTTTTAACCATACCATCGTAAAAATAGATGCATTTTTAGGTGAAGCTTTACATATTTTTCAGTACTGACTGCACAACCAAACTGCAACCTGCTAAATGCTTACATCAAGCCTACAACCCGCAAGGCTGGATTTTGGCATAGCCAACATAAACTGTGACCTGAGATGGCAAGTCTACCAGGGACAGCACAACACTGCAGCAGCCACCCACACAGCATTTCACTTACAATCAGTAGTACATTCCCAAGAATAATTAGTGTAGTCCTGTATGATCTTTGCCATTTATTAACGCAGAAACTTGGGAGTTTAGATGATACCATTTATTATTTAACTAAAAGCAGATCTTTACCCAGGGAAAGTTTTGCCTATTTGCATCCTCTCCTCTTTGACAATTGTCACTTTTGGGGGGGGCGGGGGGCAGGTATCTGATTTTGACAGGTACCCACCCCCATTTCTGGTCAGATTGCCTTTCTGATTCGAGCGGAAGTTCAGCCACTCTCCTTTTCTTGCAGCCTTCTGGGACACATTACAGTTCCCAGAAGACTGCGGGACCATTCAGGAGATGCAATGCAAATTGTGCATGCGTATTAGAAAACCGGCAGTGAAGCCACTATGCTTCACTGCAGGATTCTCTTAGATAAGATGCTGGCTCCTAGACCTGAAACTGATTGAATAATTGGTTTAGGTGAGGACAGCACTGGTCTGGATACCTGGACAGGTAAGTGTCCCTATATTACAGTATTTGTATTACAGTATTATATTACAGTAAGTGTTCTTATCAGGGCTGGCCCAAGACATTGTGCTGCCTGGGTCCCAAAAAAAAAATGATGCCCACCAAAAGGCCCCCACATTCATTATTTTATATCATGATAATTCAAACTAAAATTAAATGTTTTAGGAAGTCAGATTTGCATGCAACAGTACCTTGTCCATATGCAAAATTATATGACATATGACTCACAGATAATATCCCTAAGTGAGGGCTAGCTAGCTATTATCCGTGAGTCATTATCTCATGTGATTTAAACCCCTAACTAGCTTTTGAAATTTGTGTTTCTTTTTAGTTTGAATTATTAGCCCCCTGCAATCACATTTGTGCTTGGAGCTTCCAGGCTGTCGCCTTGCTGTGCGGCATCTCGCCTCGTTTTCTGACTTGGGGTAGGTACGGCTTTCTCTATGGCACTTATTCTGTCTTGTTGGTTCTCCCACACATTGGATCAGTTTTGCCCGCATATCTTTTGACAAATTTAGCCTTGTTTTGAAACGTTTATGTATATTTCTTTACTAATTGATTATGTTTCTTCAATAGACTGTAATAAAATTTACTGATTGACCCTCACACCCCTGAAGAAGCCAACGATTTGCCGAAACATGTCGGAATTTTCTGATACAATTTTTCTAAATCAGTATAATTTCTAGCTTACTGTCCATGTATCACTCTTTGTGTCCTGTCACACATAACTAACTTATATTACCTCTCTGTTGCTCTCTCCCATTGCTCCCACAGCCTTCAGTGCCTAACCTCACATATGCACCAGAGCAGAAAAAGGAGGTGGGCCGGGCGCGAGGCCAGCCACACCCCCTCCTCCAGTTCCACCCAATAGAAATGCAGGCCTCTCAAGCTGCGCCCGAACATCGGTTGCTGGTGGGGCCGGTGGAGAAGGGATCTTTCATTGCTCTCAGTCTCCTGTGGGTACCCCGCCGCTGGCAGCACACACACCTGATCTCTTCATGTGTGATTGAGTTTTTACCAGCCGGTGTTAGACTGTGTGCAAGTACCCTTGCGCCCGGAAACTATGAGTATGCATGTTGAGGGCAGCAGGGCGGCCTTTTTTCAAGGTGCTGCCCCTCTTAAAGTTCTGCCTGGGTCCAATAGACCCAGCGGGACACATGGTAGGGCCGACCCTGGTCCTTATTATCCTTACAGTATTTGTAGCTACTGACTTTCATTTTTTTGTGCAGAGACTGGAGAACTGCTTTAAAATGAAATCTTTCAGAACAATTGTATAAAGCCAAAAAAATAGGAACTAAGAGGTTCAAATATCGTTAAAAACTCAGGTTAGTCAATAAAGGGTTTCACCTAAAACTAAACTTTCCTATTATTTTTTTTGTTTACAAACTTTTATTAAAGAAGTAAATGATGGTACAAAACCAAATGATTAAGGCAAACAGAAAAATACGGATTAAGGCAAAAAAGAAGTCAGTACAAATATACACATCAACATATCATTTTAAAGGTGTAAATAGTTATTCTACAAAGTAGTAAGGTTAAAGGTCGTGGTAACAGTGACAAAACCAGAAGTCAAACAGTGTCAGCTAGAATATGAACTTCGAGGGGGAACTAGACTGGGTTAAAGAACATGGGGGAATTCTCCAACCAGGGCGACCATTTGTTATTGTAAATGTGTAAGGTGTTTTGTAGTGTGTGGAAGATTTTTTCCATTAAGTTTATCTCATTGATTCTGGATTTAAGTGGGGCTAAGGGAATCGTAATTGACTTCCAATGGAAGGCTATCAACCAATGTATGGCGACACAGATTGTGTGAATCAATCTCTGATGGGTTGAGGATAGACCGATGATTGGGGAAAAAAGGAGGCAGTTTTGTAGTGTTAAGGTGATGGAACTGTCGGAGATCTTGGAGGCAAATTTCTCAGCCTGTAACCAAATGCCCCTGACCTTCTCGCAATACCAAAAAATGTGGGGGAACGAGCCTAAGGAGTTGCATTTTCTGAAACAAGAAGGGGAAGACAAAGGGAAAATCTTGTGGAGTTTAATTGGGGTATAATACCATCTTGTAAATAGTTTTAGGGCAGTTTCTTTAATGGAGATGGACTTAGTGCATTTGTGTAGGTTATTTATACAATTGTCCCAGCTCACCGTAGAGTATGTAAGGTATTTTTTTCAGCTATATTTTTTATGTGCTTATGCCTACAGATTAAATTTGCTATTTAATAATAATTTTAGTAATATACTGGTATTTAAGTAAAATATATTTCTATTGTAATATCCTATAAGCACCCTCTGCACATAAATTGGATCATATGATTTGTACAAAGAGCAGAGACATATATTTAAGGTCGTGGGGGTGGGGAATTTAAACAGAAATGCAGACAGACTTTACATTCCTTTGTTCTGTATTGTCTGCACGTCTGTAACAAAGTGCTGAGTCTTCTTCATAAAGATGACCCCATAATGCCCACAGAGTAGGTCAGATGAATTAACTACGATGTGAGTCCCAAACTTTCCTTTCTCCTGTATTTTTATAACAAAATGTCAGGGAGGATGGCTTTATAAATGAAGACAGCACAAAATCTAGCAAACGGTTAATTATAAAGACACAGCAATGATACATGCATACATTCTTTCAGCCCTTGTAACTATGTATCTTACACAACCAGCAAAACATCTAGCTATACAGTGCAAGGCCACTCCATACTCTTCTGACCATGCTACATAATATGTAAAAAGTGAAATGTGCATGATATTTCTTATTTGAAATCAATATAAATGATGCTGCATTGTCATTACATTATATTGTCATTGTTCATTACACCAGAATATTTTTCTTTTAATACAAAAAAACAGCAACATGTATTTATTTAAATGCTACTTTCAATGGTATGCTTAATTCAGTTGATAAATCAGCACTTAGTTTAATGTGCTGCCTGAAAAAATTTCATACAGTGAACTCAATATACAGAATGCAGTCCTTATCCTCAGGAAGAGCTTAATGCTGGCATGAGGAGCTCCTGATACTGGGTGACTCCACAATCAGCCTTTAGCCTTCACCATCTGTTTGTGGTTACTTAGGACAGCAGATCATGGGCCAGATTCTCAAAAGAGATACAACGGTGTATCGCAGGAAACATCGTCATATCTCTGTTTTTTTTAATGGGTATCTATGTGTGTGATTCCTAGAATCACTTACGCATAGATACAGTGAAGATCCGACAGGTGTAAAACACTTACACCGTCGGATCGTAGATGTAATTATATTTCAGACAGGAGGCTCATATCTTGCATTAACTTTCTTTACTAATGCTCATAGCAGAATTACAGAATTCAATACTTTAAAAGAGAAAAAATTCACAAAGAGAACTTTACTACAAATCCCAGAATCCCTGAGACCGGAAACCCCTCCCCTAGGAGATCCTATATAACGTCTGCATGAAACCAGGAACTTCCTCTTTCTTTCTGCTCATGGCCAAGTTAAGTATATCTCATTATCTGGTATATTTGTATATTGTGCTGAAATCTTATTGTTTGTTTGATTGTGAGGCGCGGCGGCGCTTCGCTTTGCCTGGCGCTCCCGACTAGAGATTTGTGTTGCCCCTTTTTTCCCCTGCTTGTGAGTGTGCCCCTTGGGCTCCATATACCTCAGGGCGATTCGCGCCCTTCTCGTAGGAGGGGGCGGGCCGATCGTAGGCTCTCTCCCTTCCAGTATTCCTGCGCTCGTTAGGCCAATCGCAGCGCGCCGGTGACGTCACCGCGACGCGCCGAACACCGGACCTGCCCATCGCTCTCCTCACTGCTGCATTCAGCGGCTGATCGACTAGGGGAAGGTGCTGTGCGGGTTTGGCTGCTGGGTATCTCTCCCTGATAGCGTGGGGCACTGTTAGTACACATTATAGAATATTTATATATATAACCACCTCAGGCAGATTATAGGAACGGAGCACTGTAATCAGTGGTCTGTAGGAAAACGGTTTGCCTGATCAGTTCCTCCTCTTGCTTACATCTAATATGGCAGAAGGTTCTAAGAACCTGGCTTCACATGGAGCAGATCAGGGGATCACCCCTGACACCCCTCAGTTGCTCTCAGCTGCTCAAATTCAGGAAATTATTAATAACTCTATTCAAGCAGCATTAGCTGCCACTGTGACCAACACTTTACCTCACCCTGAGGCAATGAAAGTGGGAAAAGCCTCTTGCAAGAGGAAACATTTATTGACCCACACCGACTCCCCGGCAGGGGAAGTAAAACTCATGCTTGAGGCAGGACCCTCCACGGCCTGCCAACCCAGACATCCGAACACTGAACGACCCTTGACAAACAAGGAGATCACTAATAAAAAATGTATTTCTGCCCGCCGGGTTAAACCGGACTCGTTTAACGAGGAATCAGACGAGGAGTCACCTGACGGATCTCTGATCCTTTCATCGGATGATTCCGATGCGGAAATGGAGGATGCTGGGTACATGGTTCCTGAAACGGAAGCCAACTCAGAATTGCAGTCTGCGACTATTCTGGACTCTCTGGGTGAACCTTTCTTTAATCCCGAAAGTATCACACACCCTAGGTCAGGGGACTGGGCCCCGCTTCCGCAAGTGTCACAATATGTGGAACATTGGGTCAGGAAGATCCTTGATAGGAAAAACCAAAATAAACTGAGGGCAGAATGTCCCAGGCCATTCGTACCCCATAAAGTGGCAGTCACGCCAGAGATTGACCCAATCCTGCTTAAGTATCTGACAAAAACGGGGAAATATGCTAAAAAGGGCATTGAACGTTCCTTTAAGTCGATCCAAGATCGCATCTTAGACCTGCTGGGACCCTTAACTAAGATCTTAAACCTGTCTGAACAGGCGGCCAACACCGATGAACCGGTGGATTTAGTGCAGTTACGGGGTTGGGCCCAGCGGGCCATATGCCTTCTAGGTTCAGCCAACACGACCTGTGCCATCGAACGGCGCAGGTCTATTTTGATGAAGCTGGACCCACAGCTTTCTCATCTAGCAGAGTCGGAGCCAGGTCCCTCGGCTGAGGGCCTCCTATTCGGAGAGGACCTAATGAAAAATATAAATAAGTTTGTGGGTCTGTTCAATAGCCTGGACAAGGCCCAGTCCTCCCTGAAGAAGTCCGGTTCGGGTATCCGGGTTTTTGCCAGGGCCGGCAGAGGTAGAGGCCGCTCTGCCGGCCGTGCTAATTACTATGGGGCCTTCTCAAGGGCTCCCAATCAGGGCTTTACACCAACGCAGCAGCAGTACTCAACTACCCTGGCACAACCGGCACCATTCTTCCCTCCTAGAGGACGTCCATGGAGAAGTCGCGGCGGCAGGGGCTTCCCGAGATCCCGACCTCCAACAGGTGAGTGTCCCACACCATATTCACATACCAATAGGGGGCAGGCTGAAACATTTTACCCATGCCTGGTTCATGATTACGGCAGACGATTGGATTCTGTCCACAGTTCAGGGCTACCAGATAGACTTCATGACAATACCTACCATGACGGGGGCCCCGCACCCCATTCATTTCTCAGAACACAACATGAACCTCATAGACTTAGAACTACGAGACCTGGTCGCAAAACATGCTGTCATAGAGGTAGACCCCGAGTCTCCGGGGTTCATAAACAACCTTTTCCTGGTTCGGAAGAAGGACGGTGGATATCGTCCGGTAATAAATCTAAAAAATCTGAACCAATACGTGGTCTATCGCCACTTCAAGATGGAGGGTATCCATATGCTCAGGGACCTTCTAGTCCAAGGGGATTGGCTAGTAAAGATAGATTTAAAAGATGCATATCTGACGGTACCAATGCACCGATCCTCCCAAAAGTATCTGAGATTCAGATGGCGGGGACATACGTGGCAGTTTACCTGCCTTCCCTTCGGCCTTTCAGCGGCCCCTTGGTGTTTTACCAAGATAATGAAGCCGGTGATCGCCATGTTGCGTCGCAGGGGAGTACGTCTGATAATCTATCTAGACGATCTACTCATTATGGCTCGCTCGAAGTCTCAAGCCGAAACGCACAAGTGTTGGGCGATATCTCTCCTGGAAGGTCTAGGTTTTCTCTTAAACCACAAGAAGTCCATACTATCTCCGGCCCAGGAGATGGAGTTCTTGGGGTTCTCAGTGGACACCAGACAAGCGGTTTTACGCTTACCACACCACAAAATGGCTCTGATTCGGATGGAAATCAGGACGGTTTTGCACAAATATCTCTCAGACTCCTGTCTCGAATAGTCGGACTGTTGTCGGCATCCATTCAGGCCATTTTCCCTGCGCACCTTCACTACCGAGCCCTTCAACGCCTAGGAGCTCTACATTTGCGTTGAGGACTTCGGTACTCGGACAAAATCACCCTTTGTCCGGATTCGGAAGCGGTGCTCCGATGGTGGCTCCACCATGCCCTAGAATGGAATGGGAAAACGATTTTCAGCCCCTGCCCGGACATTGTCTTGGAATCAGACGCCAGTCGCCTAGGCTGGGGAGCTCGCTGCGGCCCGGACTCCACAGGAGGGACGTGGTCCGTAGAAGAGTCTCCTCTCCACATCAACGCGCTGGAACTCCTGGCGGCATATTTTGCTGTCAAGAGTTTTCTCTCGCAGAGATCCAATTGTTGCGCCCTCTTACGTTTAGACAACGTAGCGGCGGTGCAATATATCAATCATTTAGGAGGCACGAAATCCAAACAATTGGCGGATATTGCTTCCGAACTTTGGAATTTCTGTCTCTCTCGCAATATTTCTCCTGTAGCGGAGTACATCCCGGGAGTATCCAATTGGGTGGCAGATTGGAACTCCCGCCATCTGTCCAATTCCAGCGATTGGACCCTGGACAGATCTGTATTTCTGGCGTTACACGACCTCTGGGGTCCATTGCATACGGACCTTTTCGCTTCCCGTCTCAATCGACAACTGCCGAGTTTCTACAGTTGGAGACCGGATCCGGAAGCCGTGGCTGTAGACGCGTTCCTTCAATGGTGGCCAGACGGCCTACATTACGCTTTTCCCCCCTTCTTCATGATCACCAGGCTACTCCTCCATGTGGTCAACCTGAGATCCACAGTGGTCCTGATCACTCCTTGGTGGCCGACCCAGCCATGGTTCCCTCTGGCCTTAGGGATGTCGGTCGACTACCCCAGGCTTCTTCCCCACTCGACTCACCTCCTGTCCAATCCCTCCAAGGGTCCACATCCTTTACTGCTGGAGGGCAGTCTACCCCTCCTCGCATGGTTAGTCTCGGGGTGCCAGAATCTAGTACTGGACTTTCAAAATCAGCTAGAGACCTCCTCGCCTTGGTCTGGGCCCCGGGGACTAGATCGGCTTATCGATATGCCTGGGGGCGGTGGGCTCGTTGGTGTGATCAACGACAAATTGATCCCATTCAGGCCCCTGTCTCCGCGATTGTAAATTACCTTGCGGAGTCCTACACTTCGGGCAAAGCATATAGCTCCTTGAATGTCTATAGATCCGCCATATCTCGGCATATCACTGCCCGGTCGATTCCCTCCCTGTAGGGAAACATCCTTTAGTGTGTCGCCTCCTCCGCGGCGCAAAATTCAATTGACCTCCCCGGCCACGTTACTCCTCCACTTGGGACGTTTCAAAGGTTGTTCGACTGTTTTCTTCCTGGGAGGACAATGACCTCCTGTCTTTAAAACGGTTATCCCTGAAGCTCACTACTCTTCTATGCCTAATCTCTATCAAACGCGTTACGAATGTGAGAGCCCTGGATGTTTCCAGACGGCAATTTTCTCCAGAAGGGGTGAGATTCTCGGTAGTACGTAGGACAAAAACCCACTTGCACTCGGTTTTCTACCCATTTTTCCCGACCCATCCTCGACTATGTGTGGTTCAATGCCTACAAGCATACGAAAATCTCACGGCGCATCTTCGCCCTTCTAAGTTTTCACAACTTCTAATCTCATTTGTGCAACCACACCATCCGGTGACTTCGGCCACGTTGGCTAGATGGGTGCGTGCGGTCATGGACATGGCGGGGATAGATGTCTCTCTTTTCGGCGCACACTCGACCAGGGGGGCAATGGCCACTAAGGTTTTTTTCCACAGGGGGCTCTCTATCAGACCTCTTACTAGCGGCTGACTGGTCATCTGAATCGACCTTTCGCAAGATCTACTTTAGACCAGAGAATCATGTCTCTCTATCGGTACTGAATTCTTGATCGTGATACTCTGACTCAACTAGTACTTACTTCGACCATCAGGGGGACTCGAACGTACACGTATTTATATAGAATACTATAGGCTTACATGTTTGTTGGTAGGTGTTATATATACTGTTGCATGATCTATGACTGTGCTTTAAACATGCAAGATATGAGCCTCCTGTCTGAAATATAATTGGAGATTTTCCTAGCTGGTGACGGAAAATATTGGTTATATGAAGACAGGAGGCGAGTATCTTCCCACCCTACCCACCCTATGATGCATATTCTTTATCATTTCAGGATACTGACGCCTTACACATAACTCTGGCTACAGTTCAACGATGCCCTCTGAACCCCGTTGGGTCGAAGTTAGTTGCGCTATAGATTGAAGCGCTTTCTGTTGAAGATCTCTGGGAGACGAAGCTTTACGCCAGGATTCGTGAAGCCTAGAGGCTGTTCTAAGTGGTTCAACGATTCCGGCCCGGATTGCCGTGGAAGGTTTGGACTTTTTTGTTCCAGCAGTTGGAGTTACACCGGGAGTATTCGCATCCAGAAAGAGGAAGTTCCTGGTTTCATGCAGACGTTATATAGGATCTCCTAGGGGAGGGGTTTCCGGTCTCAGGGATTCTGGGATTTGTAGTAAAGTTCTCTTTGTGAATTTTTTCTCTTTTAAAGTATTGAATTCTGTAATTCTGCTATGAGCATTAGTAAAGAAAGTTAATGCAAGATACTCGCCTCCTGTCTTCATATAACCAATATTTTCCGTCACCAGCTAGGAAAATCTCCAATTACTTTTCTGGAAACCGGTGACATTTCTAAAGGTGGGGTGTCACACGGTGGTTAGCCCTAACCACCGTGTGACACCCCACCTTTAGAAATTTCACCGATTTCCAAATTCTATATAATTTAAGTAGATGTGGAATCTCTACGTTTTGGTCACCTTCTATATGTGTGTAAATGCATTCTAGTGGTCTGTCACACTCTGATATGTGCTAGTCAATTGCCACTCATTGTGACAATTTATGTTTACATTTTTTGTCTTACCTATTATGTATTTCTCCATGTAATAAATAATCTATTTTTAACTGTATTACGCCTACAAAGTCCATTTTCTACTATACACTCGTGTATGGTTACATGGTGTATATTTAAAGTGAATACTTGTCCTCAAAGCCAGCCTAACCCAGTTATACTTACTTTCCCAATGTACACTCTCATCCAACAACAATACATGGTGTGTCCAGGTGTAGGAAGCATATTATCATCTTCCCTGGACAGTGTTTAGCAGCCATTTGCTAGGCCCCATTATCTTTAGATGACTTGAGGGACCAACATCTCTACTCTGCCTAGCATCCAACACCAGCAAGTCCTGGGGCTTTTAGTTTTGGCTGCGACAGAGGCAGGAATGGCAAGGTGACAGTGTTTCTTTAACTATACTGCCCAAGGGCACCGGAAGTGACATTGGACGAGTTCGCTACTCATTTTTGATATGCCTGTCTAATACTTCACATTGTGAGTACCTGTTTTTATTATTGCTGCTGACTCCAATAAATGTTTTAAATACTACACTATGGAGCATCCCTCTTTACATCCCCCCATGCCCCAATGTGAGGCTATCTGATACAGATACACCAGGGACAACTAAAGGAGACTTTGATGCCAAAGTAAAGATACATATCAGCAGAGACTGAGCCGCCGTACACACGGCCGAGGTTCTCGCTGAAAACCAGCGAGAACCTCGCTGGAATGCACATTCCAGCGAGGACCTCGGCCGTGTGTACGGTCTCGGCGAGCTTCCCGTCGGGAAGCCCGTCGAGCCGAAATAGAGAGCACGCTCTCTATTTCCTCGACGGCCCGCCCGGAAGAATGGCTGGTTGCCATTCCCGACGGGCGGGTCGCCGATTTCGACGGCCGGCAGGGAACCTCGACGGGCGGAACGATGTGTTCTGCCCGTCGAGATTCCCTGCCGTGTGTACGCGGCCTGAGACGTCAGAAGCCACCAGGCGATTGAAAGACACACTCATACGCTGTTACCTTAAAGCGGTAAGGTAAGGGGACATCTATACCCTAAGTTACATGGAGAACCAGTAACCACCTATCGGTAGCACTCCATATCAGAGATTGACTACTAGCACCAGCACCTTCACCTTTATCACTTTGCACACACAGCCATCCATCCAGCTTGCACCTTATGGACATTATCTGCACTGCGTTTTTTTGACATTCTTTTTTTTTTAATGGAATTTTAGTGTGAATATATTTATTTATGGTTGCACTTGTCACATGATGATGCCATTTTAAAGATGTTATGAGTTTATTCTCACATCTATTTTGTGGTACACTTTTCACACTATTTGGACACTTTTTATCGGTCCATTGTTTATACTGTCTGATTATTCAGCTGATTATTTAAATTTTTTTGTTGCTATTTTGACCATTCATTTATTGCCTTTTAAGTGTACCCGTCACGTGAGCACATTTGCACTTTATCACCTATTTATGCACAGCGCAGCACTACTTCTACATTTATACTCACCTGGGTCTTGATACTACGTCAGTGCTTGCTGCAGTACCCCACCTTTTAGACTTGGCCAGCGCGGGAATACCTTTTCATTAATGTATTATAGTGTGTTTGTATTGTATTTTTGGATGAAGACTGTACTGATTAAA
This sequence comes from Rana kukunoris, assembly GCA_029574335.1. Taxonomy (NCBI): domain Eukaryota; kingdom Metazoa; phylum Chordata; class Amphibia; order Anura; family Ranidae; genus Rana; species Rana kukunoris. Next base: position 478,585,696 of record CM056049.1, on the reverse strand, counting down.
AGAAAATCGTATGATCTGTTATCGTACGAAACACATGTTCCTGTTTGTCCCTTCCAATAATATTGGATGAACTGTGGTGATCGGCTCTCGAAAGCTGTGTACTAACCATTAGATTATCATATGATCACTTTGAAAGCTTTATTTTTCTTCCAATTATCTGATCATGTGTACGGGCCATTCCAACAGCACCAGAACAAATCACATGATAGCAACCGTTAATTTACCTTATCATAAAGGTGACCTCACTCTCACCTCTACGTATGTACCTTTCACACTGTAGGCGTTTTTCAGGCGTTTTAGCTCTAAAAATAGTGCTTGAAAAAACCCTCAGCTGCAATCCCTGTGTGAAAGCCTGAGTGCTTTTACATTGGGGCGCTGCGCTGGCAGGACATAAAAATGTCCTACAAGCAGCTTCTTCGCAGTGCTTTAGGAGCGGTTTATTAAAGCACCCCTGGCCATTGAAATCAATGGGCAAGGCTTTTAACACTTTTTCAGCTGTTAGTGGGGGCTAAAAGCACCCCAATAGGGGCCGAAAAGCGATGCAAAAACTATGGTAAAGCGCCCAGGCACTGGCAGTGTGAAAGTGCCCTAAAGCAGAACTAAACTCTCTTGTCCTTTTCAGCCAAGGAAGCTTCCACCATAACATCTATTTGATCTGCATTTGCCATGGTGCTGCATATGTGATTAATTATGACACCAGCCATTTGATGACTTGACAGTTTGAGCACAGAGCTCACAGTTATAATTTGTGACATGTCTTGAATGTAACTGTTTTGGGAAGCTTAAATTAATTGTGAAGCTTATTTTTATTATTAAAATAATAAACATGTATACTGTATAATAGTGATCTCCCGCTCTCCAAATAACAAAGAAAAATTACAACCAATGCTGCTACTTACAACCATTAAATATCAAAACCAGTGACAATGAAATATATATATCAAAGTGCATATATAGCAATATTCACAGTAGCGCAACAATAACACCTACTGTAATTAATTCTGTGTTCAATACAAAAATGTAATGATCAAATATATATAATATTCCATGTGCAAAGAAATTATAAAAAATATAAAAGATAATACATTTAAAATGTCATAAAAAAAAAAAAGTCCAATAGCAGTCCTCTTTAAACAATGAAACACATGTGTTGATATTCCCAGTGATGTCCTAATTAAGAAGAAACACTGTAAAGTACCCACCACCATATGTGCTGCATCAGACTCGCTCCCATCAGGTGGAAACTCACCAAATCTATTTGCCTAACACTCTCATGGCTGAAAACATGGCCCATTGGGTGTACTTGAGGACTGAGGTTGAGAATCACTGCCTTATGCTATGCCTGTAGTCTCTGATCATCTCTTATACCATGCCTGCAGTTTATGACCATCCCTTGTACGATGCCCCTAGTCTCTGACCGTCCCTTGTGCCATGACCGCAGTCTCTGACCGTCCCTTATTCCTTCCACATGAGTGGCCAGGGGCGCAATGAAGTCGCCATTACCAGTAAAAACAATAAAACAAGTCCCTAAATCTATTCCGTAGTTTGTAGACGCAATAACTTTTGCGCAAACCAATCAATATACACCTATTGCAATTTGTTTACCATGAAATATGTAGAAGAATATATATCGGCCTAAACTGATGAATAGATTTTTTGGATATGTATTATAGCAGAAAGTAAAATTTTTTTTTTTTTTTAATTGTTGGTATTTTTATTGTTTATAGCGCAAAAAATAAAAACCGCAGAGATTATCAAATACCACCAAAATAAATCTCTATTTGTGGGGGAAAAGGTATGCCAATTTTGTTTGGGTACAGCGTCACATGTCCGTGCAATTGTCAGTTAAAGTGATGCAGTGCCATATCGCAAAAAATGGTCTGGTCATTATGGGCAAATCCTTCTGGGGCTGAAGTGGTAATTCATTTTTGATATTCAAGGCAAACTCACCCATCCATCCATTTCTTTATGCATTATTTTGCTGAGAAATTAATAAAAAAAACACCCCCCTAGCATTTCTGGCAATGGCCATCTTGAATAAGAGCAGATAACTAATTTAGCATTTACTTACTGGAATCCATCGGCCCCTAACTCAGGCTTGCAGGCAGGAGGGTGTGCTTAGCTGAGAATGCCCTGTCTCTCCTCCTGAAGACTCCTGGGAGATATGGCACAATGTGCCTATAGGCCTGGAAACCAGAGAGTAATGTAAGAAATGGAAAAACAAAGACTAAAAATAGTCAGTGTTGATTGAGAGAGTGAAGTTCTGCTTAGCTTTTAAAACCACTTTACATCAATGGGTTTAGTTCTGCTTTAAGAAGGTGATTGTGGCCTAAAATCCAGGAAAAGAGCGGTACACACTCCAAATACGCAACAATATGAAAAGATGGACAGGGGATTGCATACAGAGTGTCTCTGACACTTTTTAGATATCTGCTGTGTCTCCACACCACAGATGTCAGGGCAGGGGACAGATCCATGTATCTGTTGTAAACAGGTACATGATTTTGGGGCGGCAGTGCTCCCTTCCTGCTGCTGCAGCTTTCACAGTGATTGTGCAGTACCAAAGAGTTTTGTTGCTGGGTGGGTGGAGCATTATAAGGAGGCTTATACACGATTTTCTCATCAGGTTAGCTCCTAGGGTTGCCACCTTTTCTTCAAGCCAAACCTGAACACTTTAGCGGCGATAAATGGTTTTCCATATTTTTTACAAATAAATATGTGAAAAGTGTGACATGCATTTGTATTCAGCCCAAGTCAATACTTTGTAGAACCACCTTTTGCTGCAATTACAGCTGCAAGTCTTTTTGGGGGATGTGTCTACCAACGTTTGTCAGAGAAGTTCCCATGATGGACGCGCTGTTTGGGCGCTCTGGTGCGCGTCTGTGTGTTCCTGTGCACGCTGGTGTGCGTGCCAGTGTGCGGGTGCGTGCATGTGTGCAGCAGGTGTGCTTGGCGCCAATCAGTTTATTTAAACTATCAGTGCACCTTGCATCGCTGCTGTCTGATCTGCAGCTGTTGTTCCCGTTATCTGCTTTGTATTTTGACCTCCTGACAATCTGACTTGTTACTTGAATTTCTCTTAGTCTTCTGCCTGCACCTGACCTCAGCTTGCCTTGACCCTGAACCTGCCTGTTCCTCTGTACCTCGTTGCCTGACCATTGCCAACCCTGCCTGTGACCTGACCAATCTGCTCTACTCCTGCTCAGCATCATTCATCTGTGTACCTGTCTGCCTGCCTGCTGGCAAGTGGGTCATCATCCCTTCTGCATCTGGATCCAGAGCCGCTTCTCCTGCAAATACCCGCCAGGCTCTCTTACCCTGTGCCTTCTGTCTACATTACCAGGGGCCGCGAGTCGGACAAGTACGGGAGACCTTCCTTTGCTCCATTGGGCTCGTCGTTCTGGTACATGCAAGTCTGACAGCTTTGCATATCTAGAGAGTGACATTTTTGCCAATTTTTTGTCGCAAAACAACTCAAGCTCTGTCAGATTGCATGGAGAGCGTCTGTGAACAGCAATTTTCAAGTCTTGCCACAGATTCTCAATTGGATTTAGGTCTGGACTTTGACTGGGCCATTCTATAACATGAATATGCTTTGATCTAAACCATTCCATTGTAGCTCTGGCTGTAGGGTCGTTGTCCTGTTGGATGGTGAACCTCCATCCCAGTCTTAAGTCCTTTGCAGACTCTAAGGCCACGTACACACGATCAGTCCATCCGATGAGAACGGTCCGAAGGACCGTTTTCACCGGTTAACCGATGAAGCTGACTGATGGTCTGATGTCCCTACACACCATCGGTTAAAAAAACGATAATGTTAGAACGCGGTGGCGTTTACGTGTTTTAACACAACGACGTGCTGAAAAAAACAAAGTTCAATGCTTCCAAGCATGCGTTGACTTGATTCTAAGCATGCACGGCCTTTTTACCGATGCTTTTGCATACTAACGATCGGTTTTTACCCATCTGTCAGGCGTCCATCGGTCAAATTTTAAAGCAAGTTCTCTTTTTATTGAACAAAGGATAACTAACTGATGTGGCCCACACACGATCGGTTTGGACCGATAAAACAGTCCTTCAGTCTGTTTTCATCGGTTTTGTGTGTACGCGGCCTAACAGGTTTTCTTCTAAGATTGCCCTGTATTTGGCTTCATCCATCTTCCCATCAACTCTGGCTAGCTTCCCTGTCTCTGCTGAAGAAAAGCTTCCCCACAACATGATGCTGCCACCACTATGTTTCAGGGGGGGATAGTGTGTTCAGGGTGATGTGCAGTGTTGGTTTTCCGCCACACATAGCGTTTTGCTTTTAGACCAAAAAGTTCAAATTTGGTCTCATGTGACCAGAGCACCTTCTTCCACATGTTTGCTGTGTCCCACACATGGCTTCTTGCAAACGGCAAATGGGACTTTTTATGGCTTTCTTCTTGCTACTCTTTCATAAAGGCCAGATTTGTGGACTGCATGACTAATAGTTGTCATGTGGACAGACAAACTGAGCTGTAGATCTCTGTAGCTCCTTCAGAGTTATCATGGTTCTGCTTCTCTGATTAATGCTCTCCTTGCCCAGCCTGTCAGTTTAGGTGAATGGCCATGTCTTGGTAGGTTTGCAGTTGTGCCAAAAAAATTCCATTTTCAGATAATGGATTTCAAAGTGCTCCATGAGATGTTCAAAGCTTGGGATATTTTTATATAACCTAACCCTGCTTTAAACTTCTCCACAACTTTATCCCTGACCTGTATGGTGTGTTCCTTGGCCTTCATGATGCTGTTTGTTCACTAAAGTTCTCTAATAAACTTCTGAGGGCTTCACAGAACAGCTTTAGTTATGCTGAGATTAGGTGACTTCTGAAGACAATTGGTTTCACTAGATTTTAGTTAAGGGTATCCGAGAAAAGGCGAGTGAATCCAAATGCACACCACACTTTTCAGATATTTATTTGTAAAAAAAAAATTGAAAACCATTTATAATTTTTCCTTTCACTTCACAATTATGTGTGTAGCACCCCTGTACTTTCAAGTACGGATGCTGTTCAAATTTAGAGGGGGATGAGAGAGTTACACAGCTCTCATCCATATGATTTACGTTAGTTTAGTGCTGTGCTGTTGTGGCATTCTGTGTCCCAGAGATGCTTTACCATCTTACCATCTTGGAACGACAGGTGGCAACAGTGGAGACCAGCGAGAGCGCCTTCTTGCCAGCAGCCAATCAGAGGAGGCTTTCCCTCACAGGGCATGCTGGGGGAGGGTACTTCTTTAGGGCGCCATCTTGGTGTCGGGAGTTCAGGGTTGGATCCGGGTGCGGCACCCACCTTTGTGGTGTGCGCACATCATGGGCCCCGGCGTTATGGCCTACCAGGCTGGGGCGCACGTGCTACGCTGAGTCCCTGGCTCTAGGCCCTCATGGCACGGAGCAACTAAAGCTGCAGAGGCGCTCACTTCTAAGAGAAGATCCCAAGCGAGTTGTGCTGTTCGGTGGGGAGTCAGTCTGAGGCGATCCAATAAGGCCCAGACAAGCCATCGGGGATCAAGGTGACCAGACACTGGGAGTTTGTTCTATGGCAACCTGTCAGTCGGTCACCCAAAAAATCAAGACCTACCTGAAGACAATTCAGGCAAACTACTTTACTGAGAAGGAATCGCTCCACCAAGTTACGTTCCAGAGCAAGGGCCTGTGGCAGAGGTACCTCTCCTATTCTATTGAGCCAAGTCTGTGGCAGAGGCTTGCTTCCTTCTCAGGGTTCAGAGTGATATTCCGGCTGCCAGTTCTGTGAGAGAGACTGTCCGGGTACACTACACCCACTCCGGCTGGAGTGGCGACGAAGCAAAGGTATCATCGAAAGCAGGACTTCTTCTGTACATAGTCGAGGCCTGAACCTGCAACTTCTTCTTTCATCACCTTTCCTTTATTCACCTGAAGTTACCTGTTGTCGTGTTGGCATAAGAATAAAAGCACAGAAAACTACATCTTGCTGTTTGGACATTCTATCATTGCTCACACCATCTGCCTTTCATCAAACCCAGAGACAAGCTACAAAGGTAACACGCCGGTCCCAAATCTAACCAGCGGCTCCTTCGGGGGTAACGCTACATTTGTGTTGGTCTATCACATAAAATCCCAATAAAATATATTTACAATTTTGGTTGTAACATGACAAAATGTGGAAAATTTAAAGGAACTTTTTCAAGGCACTGTCTGTAGGATCAATATGACGGTGACTAATATCCCCAGGCTGAGCTTTCACAGGAAGATCGTTGACTGATCAGATTGAATTCTTCTTGGCAACCGCTAATCTTTTTTACCTGTAATGTTGTGTACACACGATCGGAATTTCTGATGAAAAAAGTCAGAGGGAATTTTCTCATTGTATATTCCAACCGTATGTGTGCCCCATCTGTGTTTTTTCTTCAGAAATTCAGACGGACTAAAGCCCCATACACACTATCAGTTTTCCTGATGGTTTTCTCTTCAGGTTTACCAAAACCATCTAATATGAGGTCAAACCTCAAGAGTTTCAATTTGTATGCAATCAGGCAGGCCCTTGTACTACATGGTTTTGGTAAACCTGAAGAGAAAACCGTCAGGAAAACTGATAGTGTGTATGGTGCCGTACACACGGCAGAGAACCTCGACGGGCAGAACACATCGTTCCGCTCGTCGAGGTTCTCTCCCGGCCGTCGGATTCGGCGACCCGCCCGTCGGGAATGGCAACCAGCCATTCTTCCAGGCGGGCCGTCGAGGAAATAGAGAGCGTGCTCTCTATTTCGGCTCGACGGGCTTCCCGACGGGAAGCTCGCTGAGACCGTACACACGGCCGAGGTCCTCGCTGGAATGTGCATTCCAGCGAGGTTCTCGCTGATTTTCAGCGAGAACCTCGGCCGTGTGTACGGGGCCTATGGGGCTTTAGAAAGAGAACATGTTCTCTTTTTTTCCGATGGAAAACATTTCTATCAAAAATTCAATTTGTCTGTATGGAACTCCGGTAGAGAAAAAAACATGCATGCTCAGAATCAAGTAGACACATGCTCAGAAGCATTGAACTTACAAATTAGGGTTTATCAAATTTAAATCAGGGACATATAGATTTACACAGTTTTTGAAGCTGTCTGGTCAGGAATGCATGAGATAGTAAAGCTGTCCATACATGGCTCAAATTTGGACTGATGCCTGTTGAATCAGTCTAAACTTCAATAGTTTAAACTGTCACTATACAATAGCGCAGTGTGGATGTGCAAATGGTTGAACAAAAAACAAAACAAAAAAACCCTCTACATTAGTCTCTGTTATCTTATGAAAGTGAACATTTTGATTCCATTACTTTAGATTTACTAAGAGCAGCTACAATACTGCCTGTCCAATCTCTAACCCACAACTTAATGGGTAGCAGAAAGTATTAGTGATTAATCTTCTCTCATCAATAGACTTGTGGAGAAGGAGATTAATCACTCACAATTGGTCATTTAGAAGACTGCATGGTGATGTCTCCTAATTGAGATTTTTTTAATTGCTGATATTTGAACAGATTGTGTAGCCCAGTGACAGTTATGTGTGAATGCAGACAGTAGAATTTTTAGGCTAAACTCTGGGCAGATTTTAAAAAAAGCAATGCATGAAGAATCTGTAAAGTCTGAAAACAAGAGAAATACCAACCCCAGGTTGATACACTTCTTGTTTTCAGACTATTTTAATTTTTATTTTTAATATTTTTTATTTATTTATATGTTTTGGAGTAATTTTTTACACAACCTGTGGATCATGCAGGCACAATAAACAATGACTGATGAGTAAACATTTTTATAGACCAGTATGGAAAAAGCTTGGTGACCATAAGACCGAGGCTGTAGGCTGATGAAGTAATGATTGGAAGGGGATCTATTAGGTTGCTTTCACACTGAGGCAGTGGGGGCGTCAGTGATAAAGCGCTGCTTTCTTATATTTTTACACATGAGAAGAAAATTGGCCAAAAACATGCGTCAGAACATGCGAATGCACACAAAAAATAGGATTTTTTAATACAGCTTACCTGTAAAATCATTTTCTTGGGAATACATTATGGGACACAGAGCCTTAATTACTTAATGGGTTATGTAGTCACCACAGGTGATTGGACACTGGCAAACCCAATTAGAATTGAGTTTCTCCCCTATATAACACCTCTCAAATGGAGAGTACCTCAGTTTTGTAGCAAAGCAATAAGTGTTCCACGTTAACTCCGAAGAGGCCGCCTCTCTTTGGAGTTAACGGGGAACACTGGGTCCCGTGATGTATTCCCAAGAAAAGGATTTTACAGGTAAGCTGTATTAAAAAATCCTATTCTCTAGATCAGTGTTTTTCAACTCCAGTCCTCAAGGTGCCCCAACGGGTCTTGTTTTCAGGATTTCCCTCAGTTGAAACGGCTGTGGTAATTACTTAGGCAGTGAAACTGATCAAATCACCTGTGCAAAATAATGGAAAGCCTGAAAACATGACCTGTTGGTGTGCCTTAAGGACTGGAGTTGAGAAACACTGCTCTAGATCATACATCACAGGACACAGAGCCTTAATCACTTAATGGGATGTCCCATAGCATAGCTAAAATTTGACGGGAGGGAGACACAGATCAGAATAAGACCACTATCAAGCCAGAGGATCTATACTGCTGCCTGCTGCACACTACGCCCAAAAGTGGCATCCTCGTAACCTCTCACATCTACCTGGTAAAATTTAGTAAATGTATGGACCGAATACCAAGTAGCAACCATACAGATCTAAGCCATGGAGGCCTTGTAGTGTGAATGTGGTTGGCGCAAATGGAATGTAAAAACTATTATTTTGTTATTATAATCGTGGGTGTGCTGCAATTAAAGAAAAAAAGCGGGTCAAGGTACCTAGTGGTATCTGGTCCCAAGGAATGGTGATAGTGGGGTAAAATTGCGCTCCCCTATGTGTCTTGTTTTTTTTTTTGTTTTTGTTTTTTTTAAACATTCAAAGTTTATTATGTCACACAAAATATAACAATGTGAATCGCAAACGACAGAAGTTTACAGCTGCCTGCAGGTTAACACTATTAGCAGGAACATAACAAGGCAAGCATTACAATATACCTGGGAATACATAAGCGGGGGAGGGGGGAGACAGAGCGCCCCACGTCCATTAACATAAGGCCAGGTACAAACAACATATTAAACATAGAGGCCCGCCTTATATCTGCAATGGCCTCCTGAAGGCCGGCCCGGACAGGCCCCCTGCAGGTCACGCCGTTCAACAGTGGCGCAGTAAGGCATAGTTACTAACTAGGCCAATATAGGCCAATTTTCAAGCAGCAAACTTTAAGCATCGAGATTCAAGCCAGAAACAGTAAAGAGAAAGACAGAGAAAAGATCTAGAGTAGGAAATCATGGTAACAGTCAATGTAGTATGTATGGGCCTGTGCCCAAAGCACCGCTCACGTGTGTCCTAGGTAGGCGCCCGTGTCAGGATCTCTGAGTATGTAAAGGAATATCTAAACTCCACCCATGGTCGCCACATCTCCTGGAGTTTGTCTACCTGATCGGTCGACTGGGCCAGGGTTTCTTCCATAGCATAGACGTCCGAAATTTTTCTGAGCCACTCAGCAATGGATGGGACCCTCAAAGATTTCCAGTATAGAGGGACTAGGGATTTAGCTGCGTTCAGTAGATGTCTCGTCAGAGAGCTTTTATACCTCTTCAATGAGGCGTTTGTGACATGAAGTAAGCAAGAAGCCGCATTCAGGTCAATACTTGTGTCAGTAATTTGCTTGGTCAACAGAATGACCTTGTCCCAAAATGGTACAATGGATGGGCACTGCCACCAAATGTGGACTAAGGATCCCTTTCCGGTTCCGCACCTCCAACATTCGTCTGGGATTTGAGGGTTCCATCCATGCATTTTAGTCGGGGTATTATACCAGTGGGTCATGATTTTGTAAGCCGTTTCTTGCATTGTAGTACTTATTGAACATTAATGCATCATAATACAAGCGTACCTCCATTGTTTAGGGGTGATCTCAATACGCAGCTCCTTTGACCATCTCGCTCTGAGTGCCTCGGCCGCCCCATGTTCCTCGTCCTGCAACCATAAGTAGGCCATCGAGGTAGACCTTACGCAACGTGAACCCTCAAGACAGATTGACTCCAAGGCTGTAAGGGGCCTGCTGCAAGCCTCTCTCCTAGACCCCCCTCCAAGATAACTACGCAATTGGAAATAAGCCCAAAGGGGCATCTGTGGGACATTTGCATCCTTTTTAAGAGCGGTCCAGTCCCTAAGTACCCCATCTTTGAAGCAATCTCCCGCCAGAAGGGGCCGTGAGTCTACCGACGTTCTGAAGTGCAGGTTATTCAGGCCCGGTATGAAACCCGGGTTGTCCCTTAGGGGAGTTAGTGGACTTGGTTGGGAAGTAATTGCAGGGGTCTTAGCAAGCTTGTGTATAATTTCCAAAGTGGGGCCCGTAATAGGGTGGGATTTCAGGTCTGGAGGGAAATCATCCCGAGAAATCCATGGGGCAAACTGGAGCGGAATCGGGCAAAGATCCGCCTCCAGTGACACCCAGTCTTTCAGGGAACCATGGCAATGCCAATCGATGACCCTGGTCAAGTGAGTAGCCTTATAGTATGACAGGAAGTCAGGCAGGCCCATCCCCCCTCGATCTTTAGGTTTCAGCATCAAAGAGTATTTAATCCTGGGTCTTTGCGAGTTCCATATGAACTTCAGTAGTAGAGATTTCAGCGAGGCGAAAAAGACCCTGGGAATTTTAAGGGGTAGGGTATGAAAGAGATAGAGCAGACGGGGAAGAAGTACCATCTTAATGATGGCTGCACGACCGAACCAAGAAAAACGCCCGGATCTCCATTTCTCCAGATCTACCTCCGCATTTTTAAGGAACTGGGGGAAGTTTTGTCTATATGTGTCTGCTAGGTTTGGCGTGAGGTTAGAAACATAACCATATATAGCGAACTCCTTCAGCAAAACTGGCAGAGATGTCACAGGATTGGTGAGAAAAAAGAGAAGATCATCCGCGTAGGCGGCTACCTTATATTCCGTATTCAGAATCTTGAACCCCCGAATGTCTGCATTGTTCCTGACCATCCTAATGAAAGGTTCCAAAGACAGTATGAATAGGAGGGGAGATAACGGACACCCCTGTCTAGTGCCATTTGCAATCGAGACTCTCTCCGATAGGGAGCCATTTATCTTCAATTTAGCCGAGGGACTTTGGTACAATGCCGAGATCCTGGCCATCATGTGAGGGCCTAGACCCACCTTAGTGCATACGGCCAGCATGTAGTCCCACGCGACGCGATCGAAGGCCTTCTCCGCATCAGTGGACAGGAGAAGGCCCTCGATACCTCCGGTCCGAGCCGCCTGCGTTAGCAGCAAGGTTTTAATTACATTGTCCCGCGCTTCACGACCCGGCATGAAGCCCATCTGGTCCGGTCCAATCAAATCAGAGAAAACAGGACTCAGCCTGGACGCCAATACCTTTGCGTGTATCTTGGCGTCAAGATTTAAGAGCGATATGGGACGGTAGCTGGCACAGTCAGTGGGATCCTTGCCTTCCTTGTGTAAAACCGTGATGTGGGCTGAGAGAAAGTCTGGCGTGACCGTTCTAGGATCGGACAGAGAGTCCAGAGCGGCCCTGAGGGGCCCCACTAGGGTCTGGGCAAAGGTTTTATAATATATAGAGGTGAAGCCGTCAGGGCCTGGGCTCTTCCCCGGTTTAAGCTGCGTTATAGTGGTGGCTATTTCATCCTGTGTGATCGGGCCTTCTAGCAGAGCGATATCTGATTCTGAGATAGCGGGGAGGCCACTATCTAACAGGTAGTCCCTAATTATCTGAGCCCTATCTCCCTCTCGTCCCTCCGGTCTATGTCCAGTCGGTAAGTTATACAGCTTCGTGTAGAAGCTGTGGAAGTGTCCCGCAATCGCATCCGTAGTGACATCAAGCGCGCCATCGGCCCGACGAATTCCGTGAATGAAATTCTTGTTTGTTTGCTCTTTCAGGGCCCGGGCTAGGAACTTCCCAGCTTTATTGCCAGACTCATAATAAATCCGTCGTCTAAAGAAAAGGAACCTCCGCGAACGCTCATCAAAAAGCTGTTGTAGGTCTTTCCTTTTCTCTAGCAATTCCGTGGCTGTCTGCACAGACAGGGACTGTTTATGAAGCGTCTCTAGAAATTTTATCCGATTCGCCAGGTTGCTAATGGTTGCATCTCTATCTCTCTTGCGTTGAGCACCCATTTTCATTAGTTCGCCACGTATCGTACATTTGTGTGCTTCCCACACCACTAGGGGGTCAGCCTCGGCCGTTGCATTTCTACGAAAAAATTCGCCCAGCGATACAGTCAATTCTGATCTAAGTTCAGGGTCCGTCAGGAGAGACGCATTAAGTCTCCAAGCAGGCTGTCTATGTGGAGTGGAGAGTTCCCCCAGGGAGAGTGAGATCGGGGCGTGGTCCGAAAAGGACCGTATGCCTATACGCGCCCCTGACACCTTCGTCAGATCCCTCTGGGATATGAAAAGATAGTCTATGGGAGAATGTCGGTCGTGCGGGGGAGAATAAAAAGTGAAGTCCCTCCCATCTGGGTATAAAAACCTCCAAGCATCAACCAATTGTAGGGATTGAAGCAACGTTTTGATGCGCCTAAGGGTCCTATAGGTAATGCAGGTCTTCCCATTGGATGTATCTGATAGCGGGTTGAGTGGAACGTTGAAATCCCCCCCTAGAATCAGGCATCCAGAGGAGAAGCCCAATAGCTCTCGGACTACCTGCTGACAAAAGGAAACATGAGCCTTATTGGGAAAATAGACATTAGCCACCGTTACAGGCGTACTACCGTATAGGCCTTTTAAAAACACGTATCTACCCCCTGGATCAATAACCTTTTCCTGGAGGACAAAGGGTGCGTGTTTGCTGATCAAGATAGACACCCCCCTAGCCTTGGAGTCGTCACTCGTGGCATGGTATGCCTCCGTGTAACAGGAGTCTGTCATGCGGGGTACTTGATGTGTTTTGAAGTGAGTCTCCTGAAGGAGCACAAACTGGGGCTTACCTTTCCTGAGTTCCCGCAGGAGAGTGGAGCGCCGCTCAGGGATGTTTAAGCCCTTCACGTTGTGAGAAACCATGAATGGGGTCCGCCCGAGATCCGTGTATGCCATGGCCAGGACTCAGAGCGAGATGTGCCGAGCGCACCTGTAGTAAAAGAGAATCACAGGACACAGACAACCGTGAATTAAGATCAAATAGATACAACTAGCAAGATCGACTTTACCAAGAAAAAGGAGGAGAGGCAGAAGTGCCAGCAAGAGAAATTGAGAGAGAAGGAAGGAGAGAGAGAAGGAGTAAGAAGAGCCAGAGAGCAGAGAATGAAAAAGAGTGTATGAGATTTCCCTGCCCGGATGGGGGGTGAAACCCACCTCCGGGCGGAATAAGTCAGTGCGTCCGCAATCCCTCAGAGAATGCGGAGGCACTGGTTTGGGGGTAGAGGGAGGCAGTCAACAACGATGTAGACTGTCAGCTATACCAGTACAATCAGAAAACTTGTAAAATAAACTGTATGCGTTACAAATTTCAACCACAAAACACACACGGCCTGCGAAAAATGGCTAACGTAGCTTCGTCTATTACTAGACGTATCTTCCCGGAACCAAAAAAAAAAAAAAAAGGGGGAAAAAAGGGGTCCCATATGAACCACCACACTCCCCCCCAGCACCAAGGGCAGATTAAGTCAATATATGTCAGCAGTCTGACCGCTAAGAGGATCCCCCCTAAGTCCTGCAGGTCACATTTCGCCGCCCACTAGAGGTCTCGCCTCTCCCTGCCAAGTCCTGGAATTTTTGATTCAGTCTCCACAAAGCATAGCCATAGACCTAGAGTTCAGAATAAGGCAATAGCAGAGAGCATGCGTCAGTTCACTCACAGTGTCTATGCAGGAAGAGCCCCCTATCAACCACCAAGTGGGCAATGTAAGTTAGATAGAACCTCCACGTGATCAGCATAACAAACTAAACACAGACCAAAAACGTGGGAGGCAGGGGGGGGATCTGTGAGTAGACCGTCCGGTGTATCACATCAGCAATAGGCAGTCAGTAAACCAAAAAAAAAAATTGTCAAAGCAAAAACAAAAACAGAGCAATTGCTGGAAGGCTGAGGTATGAGGTGGAAACTCAATGACGGCTAATACAATCAGTCCTCTCCTCGCCCCCTCCTGGAGGAGTGTGGAGTGCCTGCTTTAGAGCTGCCCGGGCGAAGGGGTTTTTGCCTTTTTTGGGGACGTTTCTCTGGCGTGGAGAAGGGAGATCTGGGTGGTGAGCCATCCGGCCGTGGGTCCCGGAATTATGCATACCAGTCAGGGAGAGGGACATAGTCCAGATCCAACGCAGCACAGAAATCCTGTAAACCATCTGGGTCCCGCAAAGTGTGTTGGTGGCCACCAGATGTCACTGACAGGGCAAAAGGGAATTTCCAGGAGTATCTCATATCACGTTCCCTCAGCTTGTCCAGAAGCGGGCGCAGGGCCCTCTGATTCTTCAAAGTGATCTGTGAGAGGTCCTGAAACAGCATAATCGTGGCCCCATTGAACACAATTTGATCATTTCCCCTCGCTTTCCTCATTATCTCCTCCTTCAGTGGGAAGCTTTGTAGGCAGCAAATAATGTCCCGTGGAGGAGCAGAATCAGGCCCCCTCGGTTTGAGCGCTCTATGAGCCCTGACAAATTCAATTGCGACATCCTCCTGCCTCTCTAGCAGACTATTAAACACACGCTGTAAGGCAGGCATGATGTGGGCAGATTCTACAGTCTCAGGGATGCCCCTCACACGTATGTTCTTTCTCCTTCCCCTGTTGTCCAAGTCCTCCAAATGCCTGTTTCTATGAAATGATAGTTGTGCGTGGAGGAAGCCTTTTCCAGGCGATGGATGGCCCTGTCCCTCTGCCTTCCAGCAGATTCTGCCCCCGCCATGCGCTCATTCAGGGCCAGGAGGTTGGATTTAATGTCAGTGATAGCAGCGGAGAACGCAGACTTAATGTCTGCAGCTATCACCGACATGTCAGCCAGCGTGAGGGGGTGGTTAGAGCGGGCCGCCTCCCTACCTGAGTCCTCCGGGAGGGATTGTGAGTCCTCACTGAAATCCTCCTCGTGGTGCTGCTCCAGCGCCATCTTAGCCTTCCCCATCGTTCTGCGGATCCCCGCCGATGGCTTAAATGGGTCCGTGATGATCCGGGCTGACACTGCGGGAGTTCCTCTCCTCGAGCGGGAGTGCGGGGTGCTGTGTGGCCGTTTTCCGGGCATCAGAGAGCCGTGGGTCGGGGAAGGAGTCTGTTGCAGGCCGTGTGTGCCCCGGAGCTCTCCTACTAAGCGTCCATGTCCGTTGCGTGCCAAGCCACGCCCCTCCCCTATGTGTCTTGTGATCTAGTATTCAATGTGTTTACAATCACCTTCTGGTATAATAGAGTTAAGTACTATACTCCAAAACCAATGCCAATATTGTACACTATACTGTACAAAATATATAAATAAAAAATATTATAATAATATCCGTGAAAAAAACTGTGAACGGAGCTTATTTTAGTTGGTGCACTAGTTTGTGCTCCTAAGTGTCATAGAACCTCTATGTTGAGTGAACATACACAATACGCCTATCGTTATGCATGTTGAAAAACCAAAAAAAAGAATCAAATCAAATATAATTAAAAAAACTAATATGTGGTATATAGTCCAATAATTTCCTCCTAATTAGTGTTCCATGTGGGTGATCGAGTATATGTATCGTTGATATATTCCTCTGTGGTATATTCAAACTGTTACCAAGTTGTCACCACTTAGTGAAATCCTATCACCGTCTGAAATGGTCACTCACCAGATGTTGTATTAACCAGAGCCTTTGGTTCATTACTCAGGATAACCACTCCTATGTTAGGTATTCAGCCTGCTGTCTGATGTCTTGGGTATGGGTGTCACTTTCTCCTATGAATACTCACAGAGAAAAAAGATGCCCCTCATAGTGTATTAAATTAAAAATATGTTTATTTTGTAAAAACAAATAAATACACTCACATTTTATGGTGCCTATGGGCCGGCACCAAGCTTCTCCAGCCGTATATGCAAAGAGTGTGGATGGAGTAAACAAGCCGTTCCTCTCCTGGTTTACCGGTT
Organism: Rana kukunoris; assembly: GCA_029574335.1. Lineage (NCBI taxonomy): Eukaryota > Metazoa > Chordata > Amphibia > Anura > Ranidae > Rana > Rana kukunoris. Next base: position 478,569,546 of record CM056049.1, on the reverse strand, counting down.
GCCTTACAGTCTATATGTGAAGCCTTATCATTCAGCAGCCTCTACGCGTTTCGCAATCAGTATTGCATCATCAGGAAGCGAAACACGTAGAGGCTGCTGAATGATAAGGCTTCACATATAGACTGTAATGTACATATGAAAAACAAACAAAATAAACAAATACCTAACAATAAAATACAATAACACATACGCCACACTGGGTGTGACAACTGAACAGAAAACTCTCCTATTAGATGATAAATGATTGCCTGATGCGTTTCTGGAAAAAGACCGTCATCAGGGGGCAGGACCAAGAATGAAGAGTGGTGTAGTTGTGGTTCTTTTTTTCACACGAACCAGGTCATTTCATGGGTATAGACCCTCACTTGCTGCCTGCATATATATAGATAGAGTGTACGTCTGAGGCCGCGTACACACGATCAAATTCATGTGCTGGAAACGGTACGACGGACCGTTTCAGCAGACAAATTTGATTGTGTGTACAGGCGAGCAGACAGGTTTTTCCAGCAGACAAATTTTAAAGCATGCTTTAAAATCTGTCTGCTGGGAACCCGTCCGTCCGACATGTCTGCTGGTTAGTACACTAACCAGCAGACATATCTGTCCCCACATGCGTCGAATGGATTCGATGCATGCGCGGAAGTGCTTTACTTCCTGGTGACGGTGACGTGGCGGCGTCAACGTCACCGCCACGTCACCGCGCTGTCTGCCGGCGGGGATTTTGGTTTGATCGTGTGTACACGATCAAACCAATATATCCCAGCAGACAAATCCGATCAAAACGCTCTGTCAGACCGATTTGATCGGATTTATTTAATGGTGTGTACGCAGCCTTAGTGTTCCTCAAACCCAGAGGGACAGTGGAATATATGGGCTCAGGTCCTTCCGGTATATTAATGCCAGATCACGTCCTGCCCAAATTCCAGGTCAAAATATCCCGGATCCCTATCAGAGTCTGAATACACCCAACAAATCTTTAGATTCTGAGCAGTGGGGTCAGAGAGTAGCAGCGTTTTCCCTGGTGTACAGGTGCCAGTGTCCAATCCCCTGTGGTGACTACATAACCCATTAAGTAATTAGAGCTCTGTGTCCCGTGATGTATGATCAAGAAATGCATGAATCGCGCATTTCCATGGAAGTAAAATAACATAAAAACCTGCCCAATTTGAACTACAAAAAAACCTCCAGAACTTTTTTGAGCTTAAGGCCCTGTACACACGATCAGACATGTCTGATGAGACTTGTCCGACGGACCGTTTTCATCAGACAACTCTGAACTTGTCTGATGGTCTGATGTGCGTACACACCATTGGACCAAAATCCGATCAGACCAGAACGCGGTGACGTAGAACACAACGACGTGATGAAAAAATTAAGTTCAATGCTTCCAAGCATGCGTCGACTTGATTATGAGCATGCGTGGGTTTTTGGTCCGATGCTTTTGTGTACTAACCATCGAACCTGTCCGACGGACAGGTTTCCATCGGACAGGTTTTAAAGCATGTTTTAAAACGTTGGTCCGATGGAAAACGGTCTGATAGGCCGTACACACCATCGAACTGGTCCGATGAAACCGGTTTCAGCGGACATGTTCGATCGTGTGTACGTGGCCTTAGGCGTTTGGCTTCATGAAGAATAATTGATTTCTCCTCCGGCGTTTTGGAGCTTCAAGCTCCAAAATGCTGAAGTTTGAATGAAGCATTAGGGCAGGTGCATTTTTCAAACGCACTCTGCAACCGTGAGCCAAGTGCTAGGCTTGCATTTGCAGATTGTTATTCACATTTAAAAACCCCATTCAGCGGGCAAACAAAATAATATAGGCATTCAGGAGGCAGCCGTTCCACCTCCTGAATGCCTGTCAGCTGTTCCTGGACCTTCTCTGAAAAGCGATCTACTGCTGATTGCTTTTCCAAAAATATACATGTTCATACGGTAGATCATTGCTGGATCATTTTTCAATAATGTTCCTTTTTCAAAACGTTTTGACAACTGCTATACAAAATGTAAGCTCCATTCACAACTAGGCGTTTGAAATCGCTGCAATTCCAGAATTGCTGCAAAATGAGCAACGCGATTGCGATGCCATTACTTGTTAATGGCACCCCAATCCCAGTGCGATTTTGCCACGATTCCAGCAAAATTGCAGCGTGGAATGCTGTCACCCAAAAGAAGCTCCTGCACCTTTTTGAGCGACAAGCTTTGCGCGTGCAATTTTGCCATAATTGCAGCACAATGTATCACCCGCCAATTGCGGAACAGTCACACCGGGATTGAGGTGACATTATCAAGCACAATCGCGTCCCACAGTTTGCCGTGATTCTGGAGTCGTGGGCAGAATCGTGGCGATTCTGCAATAAGAATAAGGGTGTTGTTTATCCATTTATGATAGCAATAGAGTTGAACGAAAAAGTTGAGAAAGATACATTTAAAGAAAATAAAATGTAACAGAATATTTCAAAGCACCCCATTCCCCCTGTGCTTATGCACAACTGCAAATGTGCATGTGGGTCAACAGTGATTGCACAATAGGCAAGGATCTGTTTGATGAGCTGCCCCCCTGGCTGTATCAGTCCCCTCAGCTGCCCCCTAGCTGTAAAAGGCCTTATAAGCTGCCCCTATCTGTATTAGCGTTATGAACTGCCCCCTAGCTGTATCAGCGTTATGAGCTGCCCTGCCCCCTGGCTGTATCAGCTGCCCCCCCCCCCCCGACTGTATCAGCTTCCCCCCTGGCTGTATTAGCCACTCTCTGGCTGTATCAGCATGCAATATAGTACCTCCACAAATAGAGCTTTCTTTTGGTGGTATTCAATCACTGCTGTTTTTTTGTTTGTTTTTTGCTAAAGAAGCAAAGAAATATTGAAAATTTCTTGGGGTAAAAAAAAAAAAAAAATGTTTGTCATTTTTTATAAAAACAGGTAATTTTTCTCCTTCACTGTTGTGCGCTGCTGAGGCGGCACTGATGAGGCTGTACTGATAGGTGACACTAATGGGCACTTATAGGCAGCACCGATGGGCGGCATTGATTGGTGGCACTGATAGACGGCACTGACAAGTGATACTAATGGTGAGGCACTGATGGACACTAATAGGTACCACTGATTGGCAGCACTGGTGGGCAATGATGAGCACTGATACGTGGCACTTATTAGCTGCACTGGCTGGCACAGAGGCGCCGACCGATGTCCCTGTAACAGAAGCTGGTTACTGGCTTTCTGCTTCTCTCCTCACACTGAACGTGAGGAGAAAATGAAGCTAATAATCAGCTTGTTTACTTCCGTCATCAGCTGTCATTGGCTGACAGCTGATCACAGGGTAAAGGGAACCCTGTGATTGGCCCTTTACCCTATTCTCTTATCAGATAAGTCTAAAGGACTCGGCAGGTTAATAATACAATGTTATCAAGGAAAATATATAGAATGTCTCTTATCCCTTACCTACTGAATGGAGCTAAAGCAGTAATACCAAATAATTGGAAAAAAAGCTCCATTAGTAGGGGAATGGCTCAGAGAGGTAGATATAATTAGAGTGATGGAGGAGCTACTATCAATTCAAAATGAATGTAGATCAAGTTTTGATAAGATCTGGAGAGCCTGGAGAGAGTTTTTTCCCCCCCTTTTTCTTTGGGCACAGGTCACTTTGTACTACATAAATTTATTCCTTTCCTTCCTCCCCATTTTTTTCTTCTTTTTTCACCCAATTTCTATCAACACCTATTAATATGAGTTTATATCTCCCCCCCCCCCCCCCCCTTTTCTCCAGGCACAGGTCACTTTGCACTCACATTTTAGAGATGACTAGTTTTAGTTTTCTAGACTTTAAAAAGTAATATATAATTGTATTTCTTTCCCTCCCCCTCCCCGTATAGGCACGTAGCAGTGGCGGCCCGCCCATATGGGCGCACGGGCGCCGCCCCCCCCCCTCCCGCAGTCACAAAAAAAAAAAAGAATTAAAAAAAAAAAACGGGCCCTTTAAGAACTTTTATTCGGCTAAAATGTCATTTTGACATTTTAGCCGAAGTTCTGGCGGCCGTCTATAGAGGGCGCTGCAGCGCCACCCCCTCTCGCAAGTAACACACGTTCAATGCTATGCATTGGACGTGTGTTACTGTTGCCAGCTGCCTGGTCTATTCGTATAACCGGACATGGGACGCCGGTTACCCGAATAGCGACAGCTGGTTGGCTGAGGGGAACTGCCTATCAAAGCCAGTGGCTCTGATAGGCTTTTCCAGTCCCGCCCTCCGGCTCTCGGAAGTCTATGCTCGGAGCGCAGACAATCTGCGGTCCTTGCATTAGACTGACAGCCGTTTCAGCCAATCAGGTTCCCGGATTCTGGTTTTCAGGAACCTGATTGGCTGAAGCTTCTCCAGGGCGGCAGAAGACATCGAGGGAGGACATGGAAGCGTCAGGTAAGTGATTTTTTTACAGGGAAAGGGGCAGCATGGGGCACAGTGGCAGCATGGGGCACAGTGGCAGCATGGGGCACAGTAGAAGCATGGGGCACAGTGGCATCATGGGGCACAGAGGCAACAATGAGCACATGCCGGGCACAGTGGTGACAATTGATGGCACAGTGACTGAATATGATGGCATGGCAGAGAGGTGACAATTGATGGCACAGTGACTGCATTTGATGGCATGGCAGAGAGGTGACAATTGATGGCACAGTGACTGCATTTGATGGCATGGCAGAGAGGTGACAATTGATGGCACAGTGACTGCATTTGATGGCATGGCACAGTGGTGACAATTGATGGGCACAGTAGCTGCTTTTGATGGCATGGCACATTGGTGACAATTGATGGCACAGTGGTGGCGTTTGATGGCATGGCACAATTAGTGACACAAGTGGTGACAATTGATGGCACAGTGACTGCAAATGATGGCATAGCACATTGGTGACAATTGATGGCACAGTGACTGCATATGATGGCATGGCACATTGGTGACAATTGATGGGCACAGTAGCTGCATTTGATGGCATGGCACAGTGGTGACAATTGATGGCACAGTGGCTGCATTTGATGGCATGGCACAGTGGTGACAATTGATGGCACAGTGGCTGCATTTGGTGGCATGGCACAGTGGCTGCATGTGATGGGCACAGTGAGGCTGCAATATTTTTTTTTTCGTTTGCGCCCCCCCAAAAATTTTGAGCACCAGCCGCCACTGGCACGTAGCACTTTAAAGAATACTGATTCTAGTATCCTAGATCCTAAGCACATAGGGCCAGATTCACAGAGCGATTACGCCGGCGTAACAGGAGAAATGCGCGGCGTAAGTCTAAATTTGCGCATGCGTTTCAATACTCCGCATCCCCAAAACGAGATACGCAAGAAATCTACTTTTTTTTGTCCAGCGTAATTTCGTTAGACAGGCGCATCCGTCCGCGCAAAACTGCACTAGCCACACCATTGATTTGCTATTCAAATATGCTAATGAGGGAGTTACAGGGATCCACAAAAGAACGTTGGTGCAGCGCAGGCTACGTGCTGTGCGCAACAGCTGCACGGCCTGTCTAAAATTAGACCATATAAAAGGTGGTCTAAAATTAGACAATTCGTCTACATGTCAGAGAAAGCAACACCGTTAGTGAGGAGCAGAGCAGTCACACGTGTTGCCCAACAATCTGTATGCCAACATGCCAGGGACATCCTTGCTCATAGCTATACTACTGACTTTAGAGGAGCAAAGAAGAAGGAGGGCACAGAGGAGGGCACGGGAGAGGATATACCGCACCCGCATCGACCTCTTTGGCATGAGTGATTCTGAGGTGTATTGCATCTTCAGATTCACCCCTCATGCCATCCTGGAATTAACCATAACCCTGCAAGATGACATCAACAGCCCAACACACCGCTCACATACAGTGCAGCCACTGGTCAAGGTTATGGCAACACTCCATTTCCTTGCCAGTGGCTCTTTTCAAAGAACAAGTGGAGTGGTGGCTGGGATGTCACAATCCTCCGTGAGCAGATGTGTGCACCAGGTTGTCCCTGCAATCCTCAGACGCATGGCCAACCAAATCATCAAACCAACCACTGAGGACCTGCGGCTGAAGGCAATGACAGATTTCTACAGAATTACCAGATTCCCACGCACCGTGGGGGCCATTGATTGCACACATGTGGCACTCCAGCCCCCCCATGAGACAGAGCACATATACCGCAATCGGAAGCATTGGCATTCCATCAACGTACAGGTGATAGTCGATGCCCAAAGCCTCATAAGGCACATCCGTGCCAAACACCCCGGATCCAGCCATGACAGCTACATATACAATCAGAGCCCCATCCGAATGGAATTCGAACAGAACGTGTATGGGGACATGGCTGGTTGGTGAGTGACATGGGTGGCAGGCATGACTGTCCCCCCCCATGATGCACACATCACAAGGGGCACATGCATGACTAACATCCTCCTGTGTTTTTCCTTACAGGTGACTCTGCATATGCACTGGGACCCCATCTCATGACTCCTATCCGGAACATCCAAACCCCAGGAGAGGAAAGATACAATGAAGCCCACCCCCAAACACGTGCAGTGGTGGAGCGCACCTTTGGCCTCCTGAAGTCACGTTTCCGATGCCTGGATAAGTCTGGGGGGACCCTGTTGTATTCCCCAAACTTTGTATGTCAGATCATCGGTGCATGTTGCATTCTGCACAACTTCGCAGTGAGAAAGGGCCTGCAGATTGACCTACGTGATGACCTGACCCCTGAACCAGACAATCCCCCCCTAACCGAGGTTACCCTGTCTTCTGAGGGAAGAGCAGCCAGGAGACAGCTCACATTAGGCATCTTTGCACGTTAAACACACACATTAATCATGGCACAATGAGAATGCATGCATGCACACCACTGTGGTCCCTAGCACAGACACATCACATCCTCATCTAATTGGATTAGCACAAGCCCACCATGCTGGGCTTGTGAGCAGCAATGCCACGCCACGGCTCAAATGATGTCACTGTACATTCATACACCATTCACACGGACCTGGGAATCACTTCTCCCTGGTCCTGGGGAACCCTTCTCCACCAAAACTGAGGGTAACACCCCTTTGCTGGCAGGAATATCACCCCCACATTCCAAAAACATTCACATCACAAAAAAATAAATAAAACATTTCCAGCAAAAAAAAAAAATTCCAGCAAAAAAAAAAGGGGAAAAAGAAATTAATGCCGTTGGCGTGAGCCACGCCTGGGGCGCCCACAGCCACGGCCCCGGCTCCTCAGGGGAGACTCATGGGGAGGGGGGGTAATCCGGGGAAGGAGGAGCAGCCCCTGGTCTCTGCCCACCTGGCGGTCTGCCCCCCAAGGCCACGGCAATTCTGTTCAGGCCAGCACTTAGTGATGCCGTATTGGCCTGGATAGCCTGGGTGAGGGCCCTCACATCCTGCCCAACGTCTGCTGTTGTAGTCTGCAGTGCGTTTAGGCAGTTTGTAAGAGCCCGGGAGTGGCAGTCCAGGTCCCCAAGCGTATCCTTTATGGAGGACAGGCTCTCCTCCATCGGCCCCAAAATCTGGCTGACCTGTCCCAGATGGCGGGTCTGAAGGGCCTGGTCCCTTTTCAGATTGGCGGGCAGAAGCTCGGCCACCCCCCTGGTCTTCTGGGATGACTTCCTGCCTCCAGCTGAGGCTTGTGGCCGGGGAGAAGGGGAGGCCCTTGGGAGAGGAGCCCTGTTGGGGGAGGAGTGGGAGGGGCTAGCCCTTATGGAGGGCTGGCTGCTGCGAGCCAGAGAGGAAGACTCCTCCAAAAACAGCAATCCACTGGCTGACATGACATCCTCCTCCTCAAACTCCTCCTCCTCAACCTCCTCCTCTTCAACCTCCTCCGAGGACTCCTGCCTTGTCGGGGGGTCCTCATCAGGCTGTTGTCCCTGGGATTCTGCGGTCAGCCCAGATGGCCCAGCACCCTCCTGCTCATCTGTGGATGACACAAAACATTCACAGGTTCTAGGATCCACACACTTGCCACATATTCCTTTTCACCCCCTCCCCCACACATGCTACACACCTGATAGGGAAAAAAAACCTTACCTGGCATCATGCCTTCATGACTTGAGTCATAGCCGGGCAGGCTCTCCACCTGTTGTCTATGAAAGGTCTGGGCCACCGCACGCTCCTCCGCTGTCAGCCTAGCAGGGCATGGTGGGCCCCCTCCTGTGGCCCTGGCATGGGCTACCATTTTGGCCAGCTTCTTTCTGACCAGACGCCGGAGGTCATTGATCTTCTTTTCAATCCCCGACCGTGTCCGGGTCTCCCCCCCCGATGCATTCACCTCGTCAGTAATGTGCTGCAAGATATCACGCCTCCTGGCCGGGGTGGTGTTGGCACTCTCCCCGGGCCGTGGAGGAAACGCCCATATTGGGAAATGGCCCGGGCAAGAATTTGTTTCTCCCCCAAAGTAAAATTTAACTTCCTCTTTCTCTCAGTCATACTCAGACAAAAACTCTCTCCCAAACAGTCAGCAAAAATCGCTCACTAAAACAAGCAGGAAAAATCACTCACAAAAACAAGCAGGAAAAATCAAGCAAGAAAACAAACAAACAAAAAACTATCAACCAAAAAGTCTCACAAGCAGTCACCAAAAATCACTTTCAAATATCTTCTAAAAAACACTAGATCACACAGTCCACAAATACAAATTACCCCCCCTCCCACAGACAAACCACAACGCAACTAACAGAACAAAAGCACCTTGCTGTATAGGGAGGGATACAAAGGGATGTACTTTTGCAAAGGAAGTGCGTTTCTGTCTGTCTATTTATGCTGTCTGCGTAGTTCACTATTTTGCCCTAGTCCACTTCCAATTTTACTGATTGCGCCGTTCCTGAGTTGTGAGCATGCGCACAGAGGTGCTGACCATGGTCTGCTTTAAGCGCGCATGCGCGAGCCGGCCGGCCGGCCCTTCATTTGCATGGGGTCACGGCTCATTTCAATGTAACACGCCCACGTCCTTCCCAATTTGTATTACTCCGCCTTGCGCCTCAGAAATAACGTTGCGCAGGCGCAAATTTCTGCGTAAAACCGACGAGAATAGGGTGATTGCGCCGCTACATTGCGCCAGTCTAGCGTAAAGGAGGTGCGCTACGCCGGTCCAATAATGCGCAGATGTACGTGAATCTGGCCCATAATATATAATCTCACCCTTCCCCTCCCCCACTTTTTTTTTTCTTCTCTCTCTCTTTTCACCAATTTTTATTAACACGTATCAACATGAGTCTAAGCTTTTCCCTGTTTTTTGTTTTTTCTTCCTCTTGGGTCACTTTTTGTATTTTATTGAGAACTGATTCTAGTATTCTAGATCTTAATTACATAATAAATATAAATGTTATTATTCCTTATAGGCACAGGTCACCCTTTATTTGCACTTTAGAGAATATTGGCTTTAGTATTCTAGATCCTTAACACATAATATATACAATTTATCCCTTTCCCCTTCCTCCCCCCCCTTTTTTTTCTCTTTTCTTTTCTCTCTTCCTTCTCCTCCTCTATCCCATATTCCTTCAGTGTCCCCTTTAGCTTGGGAAATAGAACATAGGGGGCCAGATTCTCAGAGAAGTTACATCGGCGTATCTCGAGATACTATATTCTCGAGATACGATATTTTTTGTATTTAGAAAGCAAGATACGCCGGAATTTTGCTTAGATCCGACCGTGTAAGTCTCTTACGCCCGTACTTGCGCCCGGTCGCATTTTTACGTCGTTTGCGTAAGCGTAAGTCCGGCGTAAAGTTACCCCTGCTATATGAGGTGTACGTAATGTTAAGTATGGACGTCGGGACAGCGTCGAATTTTCCGTTGTTTACGTCGTTTGCGTAAAACGTTCACGAATAGGGCTTTGCGTAAGTTAAGTTCACGTCAAAACCAATGAGTATTTGCGCCGTAATTTTGAGCATGCACACTGGGATATGTCCACGGACGGTCGCATGCGCCGTTCGGAAAGTGCATCAATTAGTGGGGTCACGATTCATTTACATGGATCACGCCCCCTATCTGCCTATTTTGAATTAGGCGCGGTTACGCAGCCGTAACTTTGGGCGCAACTTCTATGTGAATACGGCACCTGCCTCTCAAAGTTACGGTGGCATAGTGTAAATGAGATACGCTACGCCCACACAAAGATACGTGTCTGTACGAGAATCTCGCCCACGGAGTTTAATCTCTAGATAAGTTGACTACAGGATGAGTAGACTATTTAGTATAATGTCTACATTTGGAATGAGACCTTTTTATATAGGGAGTATATTGAGACCGTCCATGTATTGTCTATGTATTGTATGTACGAGTGTTTAAAGTATTTATATACTAATTTGTAATTGAGAAGTTTAATATAGAAAATTTGAAACATAAATGACTCGGCAGTCACAGAGTGTGTGAGCAGCGTAATCACGGGGGGATGTCTGTTGATGCCCTTCCGGCACAGGAAGCCTGCGCTGTAGCTGTCATTGGGCTATCATGCGGATGGAGTTTTGCCCCCTCCAGCAAAAAAATGTAAAGTCAGTAGCTACACATACAGGGGATACTCGAAAAATTAGAAAAAAAAATTGCTCTTATCAGAAAAGAGGACTTTGGACCACTGAGTGGGGATGAGCCGAACACCCCCCCCCCCCCCCCGTTCGGTTTGCACCAGAATCTTCGAACGGACCGAACGTTTTCGCGAACATTTCGAACCCCATTGACGTCTATGGGACTCGTACGTTCAAAATCAAAAGTGCTCATTTTAAAGCCCAATATGATGCAAGTTATTGTTGGAAAACGTCTTTGAGAACCCGGGTCTTGCCCCAGGGAACATGTATCAATGAAAAAAAAAGTTTTAAAAACTGTCGTTTTTTCTGGAGCAGAGATTTTAATGATGCTTAAAGTGAAAAAATTCCTTTAAATATCGTATCTGCTGGGTGTCTATAGTATGCCTGTGAGGTGGCACGTGTTTAGAACTGTCCCTGCACAAATTGACATTACTATAAGAAAAAAGTAATTTAATACTGCTTGCGAATTTAATGTAATGTTTGGTCCCTGCAATATGGATGAAAATCACTTAGAAAAATAGCATGGGTTTCCCCGCCCCCACTCCCCCCCGGCCATTACAAGCCCCTTTGGCCCTATATACTTTGAACAAGACAAGGACTGTGGGTTTTGTTGTTAAGTAAAATTTGAACCATGTCATACTTTGCTGCTGCATATTGCACAATTTCCTAAAGAGACCCTCATCAAACTACATGACACTTATGCCTGATGAGGCCATTGATGTTCCAGTGGCGGCCCGTGAGGCTGGCCATACAGGCTTGGCCCCCCAAAGCGCATGTGCTGTATAGTGTTGCTCACGAATATTCGCATTGCGAATATTCGTTACGAATATTGCATATTCGAGTGTTCGCGAATAAATCGAATAACGCGGCGAATATTCTTTTTTTTTCAAATTTATTTTTAAAACAGATCACATCCTAGTGATCTCCATCGACGTCTAAGGCCTCGTACACACGATCGAATTTGTCCGCTGAAAACGGTCCGATGGACCGTTTCAGAATCTCCGATCGTTTATGGGCTAGCGGACAGATTTTACCCGAAATTTCAGATCTTTGAAACATCGGTGGGAATCTCCGCCCGACATGTCTGTGATACACTTACCAGCAGACATGTCGTCCCGCTCCGCTGCCGCACCGCCGCCGAATGGATTCGGCGCATGCGCGGAAGTGTTTTACTTCCTGGTGCGGTGACGTGGCGGCGTCAACGTCACCGCCACGTCACCGACACGTCAGCGCGCTCTCTGCTGGCGGGGATTTGGTTTGCTGGTATATACCACCTGAGCACAGATAGTGCCACTGTACGTGTGCTCCTATATACCACCTGAGCACAGATAGTGCCACTGTACGTGTGCTGGTATATACCACCTGAGCACAGATAGTGCCACTGTACGTGTGCGATGGCGAAATTCAATTACACCGATCGCATCGGACTCCAATCTGAGCACAGATAGTGCCACTGTACGTGTGCTCCTATATACCACCTGAGCACAGATAGTGCCACTGTACGTGTGCTCCTATATACCACCTGAGCACAGATAGTGCCACTGTACGTGTGCTCCTATATACCACCTGAGCACAGATAGTGCCACTGTACGTGTGCTCCTATATACCACCTGAGCACAGATAGTGCCACTGTACGTGTGCTGGTATATACCACCTGAGCACAGATAGTGCCACTGTACGTGTGCTGCTATATACCACCTGAGCACAGATAGTGCCACTGTACGTGTGCTCCTATATACCACCTGAGCACAGATAGTGCCACTGTACGTGTGCTGCTATATACCACCTAAGCACAGATAGTGCCACTGTACGTGTGCTCCTATATACCACCTGAGCACAGATAGTGCCACTGTACGTGTGCTCCTATATACCACCTGAGCACAGATAGTGCCACTGTACGTGTGCTGCTATATACCACCTGAGCACAGATAGTGCCACTGTATGTGTGCTCCTATATACCACCTGAGCACAGATAGTGCCACTGTACGTGTGCTCCTATATACCACCTGAGCGCAGTTAGTGCCACTGTACGTGTGCTCCTATATACCACCTGAGCACAGATAGTGCCACTGTACGTGTGCTGCTATATACCACCTAAGCACAGATAGTGCCACTGTACGTGTGCTCCTATATACCACCTAAGCACAGATAGTGCCACTGTACGTGTGCTCCTATATACCACCTGAGCACAGATAGTGCCACTGTACGTGTGCTGCTATATACCACCTGAGCACAGATAGTGCCACTGTACGTGTGCTTCTATATACCACCTGAGCACAGATAGTGCCACTGTACGTGTGCTCCTATATACCACCTGAGCGCAGTTAGTGCCACTGTACGTGTGCTGCTATATACCACCTGAGCACAGATAGTGCCACTGTACGTGTGCTGCTATATACCACCTGAGCAAAGATAGTGCCACTGTACGTGTGCTGCTATATACCACCTGAGCACAGATAGTGCCACTGTACGTGTGCTCCTATATACCACCTGAGCAAAGATAGTGCCACTGTACGTGTGCTCCTATATACCACCTGAGCATAGATAGTGCCACTGTACGTGTGCTCCTATATACCACCTGAGCACAGATAGTGCCACTGTACGTGTGCTCCTATATACCACCTGAGCACAGATAGTGCCACTGTACGTGTGCTGGTATATACCACCTGAGCACAGATAGTGCCACTGTACGTGTGCTCCTATATACCACCTGAGCACAGATAGTGCCACTGTACGTGTGCTGGTATATACCACCTGAGCACAGATAGTGCCACTGTACATGTGCTGTTATATACCACCTGAGCACAGATAGTGCCACTGTACGTGTGCTCCTATATACCACCTGAGCGCAGATAGTGCCACTGTACGTGTGCTGCTATATACCACCTGAGCGCAGTTAGTGCCACTGTACGTGTGCTGCTATATACCACCTGAGCGCAGATAGTGCCACTGTACGTGTGCTGCTATATACCACCTGAGCGCAGATAGTGCCACTGTACGTGTGCTACTATATACCACCGGAGCACAGATAGTGCCACTGTACGTGTGCTCCTATATACCACCTGAGCACAGATAGTGCCACTGTACGTGTGCTCCTATATACCACCTGAGCACAGATAGTGCCACTGTACGTGTGCTCCTATATACCACCTGAGCACAGATAGTGCCACTGTACGTGTTCTCCTATATACCACCTGAGCACAGATAGTGCCACTGTACGTGTGCTCCTATATACCACCTGAGCACAGATAGTGCCACTGTACGTGTGCTGCTATATACCACCTGAGCACAGATAGTGCCACTGTACGTGTGCTCCTATATACCACCTGAGCACAGATAGTGCCACTGTACGTGTGCTGCTATATACCACCTGAGCACAGATAGTGCCACTGTACGTGTGCTCCTATATACCACCTGAGCACAGATAGTGCCACTGTACGTGTGCTCCTATATACCACCTGAGCACAGATAGTGCCACTGTACGTGTGCTCCTATATACCACCTGAGCACAGATAGTGCCACTGTACATGTGCTGCTATATACCACCTGAGCACAGATAGTGCCACTGTACGTGTGCTGCTATATACCACCTGAGCACAGATAGTGCCACTGTACGTGTGCTCCTATATACCACCTGAGCACAGATAGTGCCACTGTACGTGTGCTCCTATATACCACCTGAGCACAGATAGTGCCACTGTACGTGTGCTCCTATATACCACCTGAGCACAGATAGTGCCACTGTACGTGTGCTGCTATATACCACCTGAGCGCAGGTAGTGCCACTGTACGTGTGCTGTTATATATCACCTGAGCGCATTTGGTGTCACTTCGCTTGTGCTGTTACATACCACCTGAGCACTTCAATATGTCTGGAAGGAGAACAAAGAGAGGCAGAGAGTCAGGAGGGTAAGCAGGCTCTGTATGTAGAGGTAACGCTGGTAGTGGATGTGGTGCTTCCTCTTCAGCCCGTGGCCGTGGCCGCTCGTCATTCTTTTCGGTAGCTGGCCGTGTTGAACCTCAACATGCAGAGGAATTAGTAGAGTGGATGACCAAGCCGTCCTCATCCTCTCTCACACAGACAGATCAAAGTTTATCTGGCAAAGCAGCTGCCAAGGCGTCCTCTTCCCTCTGCACAATGGCTTCACACAATACTTCCCTAGTACCACCATGTCCTCCTGAGGAGTCCCCCGAACTGTTTCAACACAGTGTGGGGTACATGCTGCAGGAAGATGCGCAGCGTTTTGTAGACTCCGATGACGGAACACTGATAGAGGAAGGTATTGATGTGAGCCCAGGGAGAGGGGGTGGCCGAGAGGGACAGCAATTTGTCAGTGATGATGTTCCCCCAGCTGGAGCATACTGCCAGGTTGTTGACAGTGATGAGGAGGGAGGGGATGATGAGGTCACTGACTCTACCTGGGTGCCTGATAGGAGAGAGGAGGAGGAGGAGGACGACGAGGCACAGGCACATCTCCAAAGAGGCAGGATGCCCTCCAGGGGTCAGCTTAAGGTCACACCCACTGCATTACATCGCACATCTACGGCGCTTGTGCATGGCGCTACTGTGTCTGACCGGTACAGCAAAAGTTCTTTGGTGTGGGCCTTTTTTGAAACATGTCCACAAGATCGTACCTTCGTTATTTGCAACTTATGTCGCAAGCGTATCTCGCGTGGCCAAAACATCAACCGCCTGGGTACCACATGCTTGTCCAGACATATGTCGACCTGCCATGCAGCTCGTTGGCAAGCACACCAGAAAGACCCACACCAAAGACAAAAGCGTACCCCCCCTTGCCCTTCTGGGACCTCCAACCCCAGTAGACCCCCAGTCCTTTCTGAAGCCTGCAGTGAAGGTGTAGAAATAGGTGTGTCACAAGCTAGTAGTAGCGGTCAATCTACTGATAGTACCAGGCAAATTTCCCTGCCCCAGCTGCTGCAGCGCCGAAAGAAGTACAATCCCAGCCATCCACATGCCCAGCAGTTGAATGCTAGCTTAGCGAAATTGCTAGCACTTCAACTGCTACCTTTCCAGTTGGTAGATTCTGCCCCCTTTCGTGAGTTTGTGCAATGTGCAGTACCTCAGTGGCAAGTACCAAAACGCCACTTTTTCTCACGGAAGGCTATTCCGGCTCTCTACCAGCATGTGGAAGGCAATGTCCATGCCTCGCTGGACAGGGCGGTCAGTGGTAAGGTGCATATTACCGCTGACTCATGGTCCAGCAGGCATGGACGTTACCTGTCTTTTACGGCGCATTGGGTGACTCTGCTGGCAGCTGGGAAGGACGCAGGGCAAGGTCCAGTAGTTTTGGAGGTTGTTCCGCCACTACGCCTCCAAAAAAATACTACTGCTTGTGACACACCTCTTTCCTCCACCCCCTCCTCTTCTTCTTCCTCTGTGGCCTCTTCCTGTGGGGATGTTTTCTCCGAACCAGCCGTGCTCCGTAGGCGTACGAGGGGATACGCAGGAATGCAGGCCAAGAGATGCCATGCGGTGCTAGAGCTGGTGTGCTTGGGAGACAGGAGCCACACTGGGGAAGAGATTTTCTCAGCTCTGCAGGGTCAGGCTGAGAGGTGGTTGACGCCACGCCAGCTGAAGCCTGGAATGGTGGTCAGCGATAATGGCACCAACCTCCTCTCTGCCCTGCGACAGGGAAAACTCACCCACGTGCCCTGTTTTGCGCATGTCCTCAATTTGGTGGTGCAGCGGTTCTTGGGCAGGTACCCGGGCTTGCAGGATGTCCTGAAGCAGGCCAGGAAAGTCTGTGTGCATTTTCGGAGGTCATATAATGCCACTGCTCGGCTGACTGACCTCCAAAGGGAATACAACCTGCCCAAGAACTGCCTAATTTGTGACATGCCCACCAGATGGAACTCAACGTTGGCCATGCTGCAGCGGCTGCACACGCAGCAGCGGGCCATCAATGAGTACCTGTGCCAATATGGCAGCAGAACTGGGTCAGGGCAGCTAGGTTTTTTTTCACCACGCCAGTGGGCTTTGATCAGGGATGCATGCACTGTCCTGTCACCATTTGAGGAGGCCACGAGGATGGTGAGCAGTGACAGTGCATGCATCAGTGAGACTGTCCCTCTTATTCACATGTTGGAGCACACGCTACGTGGAATAATGGACAGGGCCCTTGAGGCAGAACAGAGGGAGGAAGAGGAGGACTTCCTTACCTCTCAAGGCCCCCTTTACCCAGACAGTGGTCCTGCTTGCCCACCTAGCACACATGAAGAGGATGAGGAGGAGGAGGAGGAGGATTGTATCAGCAGCATGGAGGTGGAGCCTAGCACTCAGCAGCAGCAGTCTTCAAGGGATCATTTACAGTCCCAAGGAGCACGTGGAGTTTTACGTGGCTGGGATGAGGTGCCTGTGGATCCTGTCGTCCTCAGTGACCCAGAGGACTGTGGCCCGAATGCCTCAGCAAACCTACGCTGCATTGCCTCCCTGATTCTGCAAAGCCTGCGTAAGGATCCTTGTGTACGTGCTATTAAGGAGAGGGATCATTACTGGCTGGCGACTCTCCTTGATCCACGTTACAAGAGTAAGGTTGCGGACCTTATGTTGCCATCGCAGAGGGAGCAGAAGATGAAACTTCTGCGGGAGGCCTTGCAGAAGGGTCTGTGCAATGCGTTCCCAGAACCGGGGGGATTACCAAAACCTGGCTCTGGACAACGTCTTGCTGAGGCTTCGGTGAGTCACAGGAGGGGCGGTGGAGAAGGTGGTCATTTGACCGATGCGTTCAGGCAGTTTTTTAGTCCGCAGCCCCAAGGTCTGACCGGTTCCAGCTACCATCGCCAGCGTCTGCTTTACATGGTTCGGGAATACCTAGGGGCAAGATCCGACTTGGACACCTTCCCCACCGAAAATCCTCTGGCTTACTGGGTCTTGAGGATGGATCACTGGCCAGAGCTTGCCCAGTACGCAATTGAGCTACTGGCTTGCCCTGCATCCAGTGTTCTTTCAGAACGGACATTCAGTGCTGCTGGAGGCTTTGTCACTGATCACAGGGTGCGCCTCTCCATCAGCTCTGTTGATCGACTGACCTTCATCAAAATGAATCAGGCTTGGATCAACACCAGCTACCAAGCACCTGAAGCTGATATTAATGAATAATATATTTTTTGTTGAAATGTCGGATCCCTTTTAGACTGCTGATGCTGAGTGACTGTCCTCTTATGCTGCTGATGGAATATCCTTCTCCTCCTCACTTTTCTTGCTGATAGCTAGTAAGAAATGTTGTGTTTCTGGGCTCCGCCACCAGTGCCTAAGGCACAATTTTTCAGCCCCTGTTTAACAGGGGCGCCTAATAACAATTTTTGTTGCAATACTTTGCACGTGGCTCCTTGTTGCGCTCCAATTGGAGTTATTGGGAGGGGTTGCAGTGTTGTGTTGTGCCCAAGGCACAATTTTTCAGCCCCTGTTTAACAGGGGCGCCTAATAACAATTTTTGATGCAATAATTTGTACGTGGCTCCTTGTTGCGCTCCAATTGGAGTTATTGGGAGGGGTTGCAAGTGGTGTGTTGTGCCCAAGGCACAATTTTCCAGCCCCTGTTTAACAGGGGCGCCTAATAACAATTTTTGATGCAATAATTTGCACGTGGCTCCTTGTTGCGCTCCAATTGGAGTTATTGGGAGGGGTTGCAAGTGTTGTGTTGTGCCCAATGCACAATTTTTCTGCCCCTGTTTAACAGGGGCGCCTAATAACAATTTTTGATGCAATAATTTGCACGTGGCTCCTTGTTGCGCTCCAATTGGAGTTATTGGGAGGGGTTGCAAGTGTTGTGTTGTGCCCAAGGCACAATTTCCCAGCCCCTGTTCAACAGGGGCGCTTAATAACAATTTTTGATGCAATAATTTGCACGTGGCTCCTTGTTGCGCTCCAATTGGAGTTATTGGGAGGGGTTGCAAGTGTTGTGTTGTGCCCAAGGCACAATTTCCCAGCCCCTGTTTAACAGGGGCGCCTAATAACAATTTTTGATGCAATAATTTGCACGTGGCTCCTTGTTGCGCTCCAATTGGAGTTATTGGGAGGGGTTGCAAGTGTTGTGTTGTGCCCAAGGCACAATTTTCCAGCCCCTGTTTAACAGGGGCGCCTAATAACAATTTTTGATGCAATAATTTGCACGTGGCTCCTTGTTGCGCTCCAATTGGTGTTATTGGGAGGGGTTGCAAGTGTTGTGTTGTGCCCAATGCACAATTTTTCTGCCCCTGTTTAACAGGGGCGCCTAATAACAATTTTTGATGCAATACTTTGCACGTGGCTCCTTGTTGCGCTCCAATTACAGTATGTTTGAGGGGTGCCCTTTTTTCTAAAAATTTTCTTTCACACAACAATAATGGAATTTTATTTTTATTTTTTCACTTTAAGCATCATTAAAATGGCTGCTCCGCAAAAAACGTCAGTTTTAAAAAAAAAAAATTCCATTGATACATGTTCCCTGGGGCAAGACCCGGGTTCTGAACGACGTTTTCCAACATTTAGTTGAATTTTGGTCTTTAAAATTACCGTTTTTGAATTCGAACGTTCGGGCCCATAGACTTCAATGGGGTTCTAAATGTTTGCACGAACCCGCGGTCTGTTCGAACGTTCTGGTGCGAACCGAACCCGGGGGTGTTCGGCTCATCCCTACTTAGAAGGATTGTAAAAACAGACAATTGTACCACACTTTTTAAAAAGAATGATTCATATTCCTCTTTCAGGCCTCTAATCTTTTTGATTCATGTATCCCTTTTTTACAATCTCATAGGGCGCAATCAAGCTTCAAGACTGGAGCAGAGAAACCCCACATAGACCCAAGCCCCACCCCCGCGGGATGTGCAGGAAGTGGAAACTGCCACCACATCAGGTCAGTGTCATACAGCACAGCTTCAGGTAATAGATGTAGGCCTGCATAATAGTAATACATGGTTTGTTTCCAAATTTCAGGAGGTATTCGTGCTGTTGCTGGTGGATTGGACACATATAGCGCCCAGGTGTTAATTTGAGTGGTGTTGTCCTGCAGGGCTGAAATTGAGGACATCCACATCTGTTTGGGGCAAATGAGAGAAAAAACAAAAACTGTGGAGCGAAAAACAAAAGGATTTAATGGATGTTCTGGGGAGGGTTTAAAAAAAAAGGGCCAGATTCAGGTACAATTGCCCTGGCACAGAGTATCAGAGATACACTACGCTGCCGTATTTTATCTGGCTCCAAGACGAATTAAGGTAGATTTCAGCACGTAAGGTATGGCGGCGTAGTGTATTTCTCGCGGCGGAATCGAAATACGCGCTTAGGGGGCGTGAAGAAATTTCCCGCCGTGCATTGCGCGAAATAACGTTGTTACGTCATTTTTTTTTGAGTAGCGTCGTTTACGTACATTCCTATTCCCGGACGACTCACGCAAAAAAAATAATTAAATTTGACGCGGGAATGACGGCTATACCTAACATGGGCCGTCTAACTATAGACCAGCTAATAGCTGGTATAACTTTACGCAGCAAAAAGATGACTACAGATGCCGTAAGAGATTGCGAAGGACGATTGTAACTTTGTGGATCGCCGGAAAAAGCTCATTTGCATACCCCGACGCAGATAACCTAGGAGAAAGCTACAATAAACCCAAATTGGAAAAAAATCAAACAAAGAAACACTAGAACAGGGGAAGAAAAATTGGGGCTTAGGAACTGGTGGCGGTGCCACAACACTGCAACCCCTAACAGATACCCTAGTTGGAGTGCATTAATAAGCCCTGCTGCAAAGTAGTGCATCAAAAATTGTTATTACACGCCCCTGTTAAACAGGGGCAGAAGAATTGGGCCTTAGGCACTGGTGGCGGTGCCACAACACTGCAACCCCTCACAGATACTCTAGTTGTAGCGCATTAATAAGCCCTGCTGCAAAGTAGTGCATCAAAAATTGTTATTACACGCCCCTGTTAAACAGGGGCAGAAGAATTGGGCCTTAGGCACTGGTGGCGGTGCCACAACACTGCAACCCCTCACAGATACTCTAGTTGTAGCGCATTAATAAGCCCTGCTGCAAAGTATTGCATCAAAAATTGTTATTACACGCCACTGTTAAACAGGGGAAGAAAAATTGGGCCTTAACAACAACAGTGCCTCAACACTACAACCCCTCACAGATACTGTATTTGGAGGGCAGCTAAGAGCCTCATGCAAAGTATTGCATCAAAAATTGTTATTATACGCCCCTGTTAAACAGGGGCAGTAAAATCGGGCCTTAGGCAGCGCTGGTGGCGGTGCCCAGAACCAACAATGTTCTTACTAGCTATCAGCAAAATCATTGAGGAGGAAAAGGATATTCAGTCAGCATAACAGGACAGTCACTCAGCATCAGCATAGGCAGTCTCCAAAGAGATCTGACATTTCAAAAAAATGATTCAGTTACATCAGCATCAGGTGCTTGGTAGCTGGTGGTAATCCAAGCCTGATTAATTTTGATGAAGGTCAGTCGATCGACGGAGTCGGTGGAGAGGCGCACCCTGTGATCGGTCACAAAGCACTGAATGAGCGTTCTGAAGAACGCTGGATGCAGGACAAGCCAGTAGCTCAATTGCGTACTGTGCAAGCTCTGGCCAGTGATCCATCCTCAAGACCCTTTAAGCCAGAGGATTTTCGGTGGGGAAGGTGTCCAAGTCTGATCTTGCCCCTAGGTATTCCCACACCATGTAAAACAGACGCTGGCGATGGTTGCTGGAACCGGTCATACCTTGGGGCTGCGGACTAAAAAATTGTCTGAACGCATCGGTCAGACGGCCACCTTCTCCACCGCTCCTTCTGTGACTCACCGAAGCCTCAGCAACACGTTGTCCAGGACCAGGATTTGGTGATCCCCAGGTTCTGGGAACACGTTGCACAGACCTTTCTGAGAGGCCTCCCGAAGATGTTTCATCTTCTGCTCCCTGTGCGACGGCAAGATAAGGTCCGCAACCTTACTCTTGTAATGTGGATCAAGGAGAGTTTCCAGCCAGTAATGATCCCTCTCCTTGAAACCACGAATACGAGGATCCTTACGTAGGCTTTGCAGGATCAGGGAGGCCATGCAGCGTAGGTTTGCTGAGGCATTCGGGGCACAGTCCTCTGGGTCATTGAGGACGACAGGAACCACTGCCACCTTATCCCAGCCATGTAAAAGTTCATGGGTTCCTTGGGACTCTAATTGATCCCTTGAAGACTGCTGGTAATGCTGAGTGCTAAGCTCCACCTCCATGATGCTGATACAATCCTCCTCCTCCTCTTCCTGTGTGCTAGGCAGGCAAGCAGGACCACTGTCTGGATAAAGGGGGCCTTGAGAGGTAAGGAAGTCCTCCTGTTCCTTCCTCTGTTCTGCCTCAAGGACCCTGTCCATTATTCCACGTAGCGTGTGCTCCAACATGTGAATAAGAGGGACAGTCTCACTGGTGCATGCATTGTCACTGCTCACTATCCTTGTGGCCTCCTCAGATGGTGACAGGTCAGTGCATGCATCTCTGATCAAGGCCCACTGGCGTGGGGAAAAAAAACAAGCTCCCCTGACCCAGTTCTAGGCCATATTGGCACAGGTACTCATTGATGGCCCTCTTCTGCGTGTGCAGATGCTGCAGCATGGCCAATGTAGAGTTCCATCTGGTGGGCATGTCACAGATTAGGCGGTTCTTGGGCAGGTTGGACCTTTGGAGGTCTGTCAGCCGAGCACTGGTATTATATGACCTTCGGATATGCACACAGACTTTCCTGGCCTGCTTCAGGACATCCTGCAAGCCCGGGTACCTGCCCAAGAACCGCTGCACCACCAAATTCAGAACATGAACAAAACAGGGCACATGGGTCAGTTGTCCCTGTCGCAGGGCAGAGAGGAGGTTGGTGCCATTGTCGCTAACCACCATTCCTGGCTTAAGCTGGCGTGGCTTCAACCATCTCTGAGCCTGCCCCTGCAGAGCTGACAGAACCTCTGCCCCAGTGTGGCTCCTGTCTCCGAAGCACACCAGCTCTAGCACCGCATGGCATCTCTTTGCCTGCATTCCTGCGTAGCCTCTCGTACGCCTACAGAGCACGCTGGTTCCGAGGACACATCAGCACAGGAAGAGGCCACAGAGGAAGAAGAAGAGGAGGGGGTGGAGGAGAGAGGTGTGTCAAAACCAGTAAGAGTGTTTTGGAGGCGTGGTGGCGGAACAACCTCCAACACTACTGTACCTTGTCCTGCGTCCTTCCCAGCTGCCAGCAGAGTCACCCAATGCGCTGTGAAAGAGAGGTAACGTCCCTGTCCATGCCTGCTGGACCATGAATCTGCGGTAATATGCACCTTACCACTGACTGCCCTGTCCAGCGAGGCATGGACATTGCCTTCCACATGGTGGTAGAGAGCCGGAATCGCCTTCTGTGAGAAAAAGTGGCGTTTGGGAACTTGCCTCTGAGGTACCGCACATATCAGTGCAGGCTTCAGAAAGGACTGAGGGTATAGTGGGGTTGGAGATCCCAGCTGATGAGGGGCAAGGGGAGGTCCGTTTTGTTCTTTGGTGTGGGTCTTTCAGGTATGCTTGCCAATGAACTGCATGGCAGGTCTACATATGTCTGGTCAAGCATGTGGTGCCCAAGCGGGTGATGTTTTGGCCACGCGAGATACGCTTGAGACATATGTTGTAAATAGCAATGGTGCGATCTGGTGCATATGTCTCAAAAAAGGCCCACACCAAAGAACTTTTGCAGGAACGCTGAGACACAGCAGCGCCCTGCACAGGCGTAGCTCTGCAATGTAATGCAGTTGGTGTGCTGCTCTCTCCTATCAGGCACCCACGTAGAGTCAGTGACCCCATCATCCCCTTCTTCCTCATCACTGTCGAAAATCTGGCAGCATGCTGCAACTGTGGGAACATGACTGCCAGATTGCTGTCCTTCTTGGGCACCCCCTCTCTCTGGGCTCACATTACTGCCTTCCTCTATCTGTGTTTCATCATAGGAACCTTCAAAACGCTGCGCATCTTCATGCAGCATGTACCCAACACTGTGTTCAAACAGTTCGGGGGAATCTTCATGAGGACATGGTGGGACTAGGGAAGGAGTAAGTGATGCCATTGAGTATAGGAAAAGGGGACGCTTTGGCAGCTACTTTGCCAGACAAAGTAAGCTCAGCCTGGGTGAGAGAGGATGAGGAGGATTAGGACGGCTTGGTCATCCACTCTACCAATTTTTCTGCATGTTGAGGCTCAACACGGCCAGCTCCCAAAAAACATGGACGAGCGTGTGCAACTGCCACGTGCTGAAGAGGATGCACCGTGTCCACGACCAGCACTGTTGCCTCTAGACGCAGAGCCTGCTTGCCCTTGTGACACTCTGCCTCTCCTTGTTGCCCTTCTAGGCATTATAATGGCCTGCAGAGGACAAAGGCAGTACACACACACCTCGTAGCTTGTGGTGCAAACTGCAGAGGACACGTGCAGTACACACCAAGTAGCTTTATGTGCAAAGTATTGAGCACACATGCACTATGCACCAAGTGGGTTTAGTTGCAAAGTAATGAGCAAACTTGCACTATGCACCAAGTGGGTTTAGGTGTAAAGTAATGAGCACACTTGCACTTTACACGAAGAGTGTTTAGGTGCAAAGTAATGAGCACACTTGCACTATGCACCAAGTGGGTTTAGTTGCAAAGTAATGAGCACACTTGCACTATGCACCAAGTGGGTTTAGGTGCAAAGTAATGAGCAAACTTGCACTATGCACCAAGTGGGTTTAGGTGCAAAGTAATGAGCACACTTGCACTATGCACCAAGTGGGTTTAGTTGCGAAGTAATGAGCACACTTTCACTATACACAAAGGGCCAGATTCAGGTAGATGAGAGCATCTTTGCTCCAGAGTAACGCTTCTCATTTACGTTACTCTGACGACCCTTTCAGCGCAAGTACTGTTATTCACATAGCAGTTGCGCGTAAACTTGCGCCAGAGTAACGATAATGCGCTGGCGTAACCCGACGCAAGGGGAAGTGGGTGTGATCATATGTAAATGATGGGCGGAGCCCAGCGCAGAGGCTTACGTTCAGCGCATCAACCACGGAGCATGCGCAGTGAGTGAGGCTCCACTCGCCCCCTTTGTGCGCATGCTCACAACTTCCGTCGGCACCACTTCACGGGAAACGTCAGCGCAATGCCATCCGTTGGGCGTTTAAATGCGCCCGTAGAAGCGCCATTTCGGCACTAAAGTATATCCTGCTCCCCCTCCCCGCAGTGATGTTACTTTTGTTTTGAGATGGCTGCTCCCGTTCCCCGCAAACACACAGGAGAAAGCTGAACTTTAATGGCCAGGAGCTGTCAGCCATCATCTCGGCTATGGAGACCTATGATGTCTTCCTCCATGGCTGTAAAATTTGACAGACAAGCATGGACAGAGGTGTTGTCCTGCAAGTGGGGGTGCTCAGCTAGCTCTTATCGTCGGTAACGCTGCTGTAGCTGCTCTCCTGCTGACCTGTGGCCATCTGGAGTAAAGATAAAGCAGCCTTTTGTAGAAATAACTTTGCGCCGGACGGACGAGATACGCGCGGCGCATGTAGCCAGCGTATGGTGCTTATCCGTTCGTGAATTGGGAAAAATCCCTCATTTGCATATTTGCAGGGGAAATCAATAGGCGCGACTGATGCGCCCAGCGAAATTAAGCGCTGACGATACTCTGGCGTCGGAACGTTCCGCCGGTCGCAAATGACCCGTTATTGGGCGCATCTAGTTTGGTGGGTACGGGCACATAGAAACGACGGCGCATCATCACAGTTACGCGGCGCATATCGAAATACTCCAGCGCAAGTGTTCCTGAATCTGGCCCAAAGTGTGTTTAGGTGAAAAGTAATGAGCACACTTGCAGTATACAGCAAGTGGGTTTAGGTGCACTGAGCACACGAGCAATACACCACTTGAGAACACTGCAGCTAGCACAATCAACTGCCAGACAGATTAGGAAGAACTAATCTAACTAAACTATACAGTGTATAAATATATATGTACAACTCCTGGGATGTATATATATCCTCTACACGCTGTAAATTTAACTGACTAGCCTGCCTGCTCTATCTAGCTAAAAAAAATCTCTCTCTCTCTCTCTGATCTGGAACAAGCCCGGAACACACTACAAGAGGCCGCCCAGTAGGCGGCCTTTTATAGTGTGGGGCGTGTGCTAAAGCCATGAGCCATAATTGGCCAAAGCGTTTTTTTACGCGCTGTGATTGGCCAAGCATGCGGGTCATAGAGCATGCTTGGTCAATTATCAGCGCGCAATGCCGCAGTAAATTATTGCCGTGGCACGTCACTTGAATTTGGCGCAAACGACCCGTTTTGTTCGTATTTCGACGAATGATCGAACATATGATGAACATCCCTACCACTGAGTAACAGACCAGGTGTTTTCCTTTAGCCCAGGTAAGACGCTTCTGACGTTGTTTGTTGTTCAGGAGTGGCTTGACAAGAGGAATACGACATTTGAAGCCCATGTCCAAGATCCGTCTGTGTGTGGTGGTTCTTGATGCACTGACTCCAGCCTCAGTCCCTTCCTTGTGAAAGTCCCCAACACTTGTGAATGGCCTTTTCCTGACAATCTTCCCCAGACTGTGGGACACTTTGAGCCTAGAATATCGCACCTTTTCACAATATTCTAATTTTCTGAGATTGTGGATTTGGGGTTTTCATGAGCTGTAAGCCATAATCATCACAAATATGACAAATCACGGCTTGAACTATCTTGCTTTGCATGTAATGAGTCTCTCGCATATATTAGTTTCACCTTTTAAGTTGCATTAGTGAAATAAATGAACTTTTTAACAATATTCAAATTTTCCAAGTTTCACCTGTAGTGCAGCTGCTGATTTTTACTATTAGGACACTTTTCTGTCCTGGAGTGCGGCGATGTCAGCACCACAGTCGATGTTTCCATCAGCTCTCAGATGCTGCCGCCGCCATTCGCCATCACAGCTGGTTCCCTACTGCACATGCGCGAAGCTCGCTGCGCTTTCTGGATGGCCCGGCAGCGGAGGAAGAAGGAGGGGGGGGCGAACTTTTGAGTGATCCCGCCACGGCGAGATCTCTCGAAAGTGGGGACGGATACATGTCAAAAACAGGTACCCACTCCCCTTCCCGAAAGGTGCCAAATGTGGCAGATAAACAAAACGTCTTCTTTTGGGTGGAACTACGCTTTAAAGGGGTTGTAAAGGTTTGTTTTTTATTTTATAAATAGGTTACTTTAAGCTAGTGCATTGTTGGTCCACTTACCTTTTCCTTCGATTTCCCTTCTAAATGTTTTGTTTCTTTGTCTGAATTTCTCACTTCCTGTTTCTCTTCAGTAAGTTTACCCCCATCATCCAAACCGTTCTGGCTGGGGGTTAGTCAGCATGCTCACCCTCTCCCTTGGGACTACATGCCTGCGGGGAGACACTGTGAACACAGGAATGTAGTCCCAAGGAAGGGGCGAGCACGCTGACTAATCCCCAGCCAGAACGGACTCAGATGATGGGGGTAACTTTACTGAGGAGAAATAGGATGTGAAAAATTCACACAAAGAAAAAAAAACATTTAGACCGGGTTCACACTGTAGCCGCATTCGGCTCACAGCAAGGGTCCGGTGTGTGCTGGTTCACCGTTTCAGGTCCGATTTCAGCTCGAATATTGGGCAGAAATCAAACCTGAAACGCACCAAAAAAGCATGCGTGTTTCCAGCACACCAGAGATAAGTGAAACGGCTCCACAGAGAGCCAGTCATATTTTCTGCTATACAAATTGACTGCGGGGAAACGTGCATTCAATTTGCATAGGTGTGAACCCGGCCTTAGAAGGGAAATCGAAGGAAAAGGTAAGTGAACCGACAATACACTAGCTTAACCACTTAAGGACCGCCTACTGCACATTTACGTCGGCAGAATGGCACGGCTGGGCACATCAACGTATATATATGTTGGTTTCTAGTACCCAGCCGTGGGTCACGGGCGCGTGCCCGCGGCGCGCTCCTGTGACCCGGTCCGAAGCTCCGGGACCGGGTCCGCAGGACTCGCGGACCCGATCGCCGCTGGAGTATGGCGATTGGTCACCGGAGCTGAAGAACGGGGAGAGCCGTGTGTAAACACGGCTTCCCCATGCTTCACTGTGGCCGCAGCATCGATCGCGTCATCCCTGTTATAGGGGGACGTGATCGATGACGTCACACCTACAGCCACACCCCCCTACAGTTGTAAACACACACAGGGAACACTGAAATCCTACAGCGCCCCCTTGTGGTTAACTCCCAAACTGTCATTTTCACAGTAAACAATGCAATTTAAATGCATTTTTTGCTGTGAAAATGACAATTGTCCCAAAAATGTGTCAAAATTGTCCGAAGTGTCCGCCATAATGTAACGCAGTCACGATTTTTTTTTATAAAAATGGAATAAAACTATCCCTTATTTTGTAAACGCTATAAATTTGGCGAAAACCAACCGATAAACGCTTATTGCGATTTTTTTTTACCAAAAATAGGTAGAAGAATACGTATCGGCCTAAACTGAGGAAAAAAAAGTGTTATATGTATTTTGGGGATATTTATTATAGCAAAAAGTAAAAAATATTGATTTTTTTTTCAAAATTGTGGCTCTATTTTTGTTTATAGCCCAAAAAATAAAAACCACAGAGGTGATCAAATACCACCAAAAGAAAGCTCTATTTGTGGGGAAAAAAGGACGCCAATTTTGTTTGGGAGCCACGTCGCACGACCGCGCAATTGTGAGTTAAAACGACGCAGTGCCGAATTGCAAAAAGGGGCAAGGTCCTTCAGCAGCATTTTGGTCCGGGTCTTAAGTGGTTAAAGGGAACCTATTTAGAAAATAAAAAACAAACCTTTACAACCTCTTTAAGTGTAATTTTTCCTGGAAACAAAAATGACTGCACAATTATCACGTGTCATAAAACATACTTGTACCATTTTAGTCTCCAGGGCCCCTGCTGTGAGAAAATAGATGTTAGGGGTTCAGAGTCCATTTCCAGCAAAAATCGTCTGAATATAACATGTATGTGAAAAAAACTCAATATTGCTCAGGTAGGCAAGTGATGAAAAAAAAAAGCCTTTAGTATGTGTTGTGCTTCACAAAGAAGAAGCGAAGTGGCAGTGGTGATATGGATCCGTTGTCTGCCATTGGCTGCCATGCCTTGGTGATAGTACCTCAGAGAAGGTGTGGGAGGAGCTGAGTGTGCCTCAGTCTTGCTCTTTCTCACCTCCCTGTGTGTCTAGGACTGGTTTATACAGAGAGCAGTGAGGGTTTCCTCATGTGTACACGTCAGCGGGCTCTATGATAAGCATACACAGACGGTGACTGAAGCCCGCGCACCTTTCCGTACCTAGCACTGAGGAATCCCTCCGTACCATTCCCGCTCCTGGCCACTCCCCCGGCCCTCCCCCTGTTCTGACACGCCCCCAGTTGATGGGCGATTGTCTCGGTGCTTCGCCCAGATAGGAGGGAATTGTTATTCATTGCGGGGGCTGGAGAGAGAGAAGAGGGTGGAGATGGGTGTCGGGGAAGCAAAGGCCGCCGTGTGCCCTTCATGTGGGAGGGAAGAAGAGGAGGAGCCGGGAGAGCAGGTGGAAGTTAGGTGTGGAGGTTGAAGTTGCGGCTCTCACATCCAAGCTCGGGGCTGTGCTGGCCGTCACCATGCCCTGAGCTGTGCCCGGGAAAAGGTGTGAGCATGGCCAAGGAGCTGAGCCAGGAGGAGGTGCTGGACTTCTTATGCCAGGGCGGAGGGAAGGTGCCCAATGCCTCTCTGGTGGCACACTTCAAGCACTTCTTGAGGGACACCCAGGTGGCCGGCGATCAGCTCCTGAAGCGCAGGGACAGGTTCAAGCGTTATGTCAACTCGGTGGCCGTGGTGAAGCAGGAAGGAGCTGTCAAGTATGTGGTGCTTAGGAGCCGCTACCGAGATCTGCTGGGAGAGGAGCTGTCACCCGCAATCCCCGGACACCACGAGACGGCGATCAGCAACAATAGAGAGGACGAGGAGATCGGCTCTCAGGTGATTGGAGGGGGATGGAGCAGACAGGAGGAGGAATATCCTCGGGGGGAGCCTGCATTCACTGATCGTCAACGGGGGGCACCAATGACTTATAATAACCCCGATTGGAATGGTAATGGGGCTTCTAATGGCAAGATCCGACATGGACAATCACATACCGAGCCAGAAATGAGACTACCTTCATCTCAGCCTCTTTCCTCATCATCTGGAAATCTGCAGTCTACAGCAACCCTGAGCAAGACCTCATCATCAGTGAACAATGCTTATCTACCGAGCAATAAAACCTTTCCACATGGCAACATCCAGCTATTACCTTCCAGCAGGACCTCCAGTGATACCTCCCTGTCCACTATGAAGACCACCTCATCACTTCCTGATACTTGCATGACCTCCACCAAGAATTCATCTTCATCAGCTGGTACTTCCATACCCTTTGCCAAAACCTCCTCTTCACAAGGTAATACTTTCATACCCTTCACTAAGAACTTATCACCCAGCGATACTTCCATACCCTCCACCAATACCTCCACACATGGTAATGTTTCTATACCCTCCACCGATACCTCCTCCTCGCCAGGTAATACTTTCATACCTTCCATACCCTCCACCAATACCTCCTCTTCACAATGTGATACTTTCATACCCTTCACTAAGAACGTATCACCCAGTGATACCTCTGTACCCTCCACCAATACCTCTTCACCTGGTAATACTCCCATACCCTTCAACAAGAACTCCTCATTACCCAGTGATTCCTTCCTGTCCACCATGAAGACCACATCTTCACCTCCTGATACTTGCAAGTCGTCCACCAAGAACTCTTCTTCGCCAGCTAATACCATACTCTGCACCAAGATCTCCTCTTCACCCGGTAATGCTTTCATACCCTCCACCAATAACTCCTCACCTGCTAATACTCCAATATCCTTCACCAAGAACTCCTCTTCACCCAGTAATATGTCTACAGTCTCCATCAGGACCTACTCCTCTCCCAGTGATACTTGCATACCTTCCACAAGGACGTGCTCACCTGTCAGTGATACCTCCATACCCTTCACCAAGACCTCCTCACCATCCAGTGATACTTCCATACCCTTCAACAAGACCACCTCACCCCCAAGTAATGCTCCTACAAAGACCTCTGAACCACTCAATAGCACTTCAACTCATTACAAGGACAACCTTTCAGCACCTTATTCTAAGACTTCTTCATTTTGTTCCCCTGCTCAACCCCCTTCATTGCCCCAGTCACCTTCCCCAGAGGCCAGTGAGCACTGCAGACCCTTATCTGGTGGGGACCATTGGACAGAATCTACTAATCCTGTTCTTGTAAGTGCAAGCTGCAGGGGTCAGCAAGAGCAAAGACTTGCATGCACTGAGATCCAGACCCCAGATTTTGATGTGAATGGTACATTTCCAAAGGAGGTGCATTCAGAACAGCTGGCTAATCCCAAGTATATAAATGAACAACAAATACATGAGGATCTGGCAGCTTCCAGGTACATGAACAGTACACACCCTTCCTCCTCCCTGCTCCCTCTTGAATCAAGTATCGCTCCTCTAGATATGCAGCTGGAAGAATACGAGGCAGCCAGTCCATGCCCCTCACCACCTTTACTACTTAACGATATGCGTGACTTGTGGATGTGCCAAATGCCTGTGTTTAAAAGCATAAGATGCCAACTGTCTTTGCAGGACATGGAAGATTTTGTTGATCAGGAAAGCTGTGGAAGTGAGGGGAGTGACAGCGGTGAAGGGGGAGACTGTGACACTGAGCACAGGGATGATGAAGACTTTTCCAGCGATTCAAACACTGAAAAATATACACAGTACATAGAGCAGAAATGTGAAAACACTAACAGATGCCCTCCTAACAGAAAATTCATTAGCATTATTGAACAATATAGCAAGCTGCAAAGTGGGGACCTGCTGGGAGCCAAAGATACTCTAGTGGATTGTGAACCCGAACCTAACGTACCGGCTGCAAACAAGAAGTCCCCATATGTTGCTAAATCCTTTCTCACTGATCAAGCACCCATCTTGTTTGAGTTGGCTAGACATCCTCCAAAGCACAGGGCAAGTTCTCGCTTTCGAGAATTAATGTCTTCCTCAGATGATGAACTAATTGATAGGGATTGTAATAGGAGGAGGCGCCCGTCGCGCACTAAGAGACCTCCCGATATTGTTGTGGTTCCTCCACAGCCTGACGTGGACTTGCTTTTATTAACAAAGCCTGTGAGCAATTACAAGCTTACTGTAAAGCTTGCAGACCAAAAAGAGCATCAAGCACAGTATGGACCAAAAGCAAATGAGGATTTTTTGCTCAAAAAGTCTTTTAATTACAAATCATCAACAGTGCCCTTGGATCCTGCAGAGCATGACTGGATTGTCAAGTCAGCTTCTGGGTCTTGGCTTCAGGTCTATGGATTGTTTAATCAAGACCCCCAACTGGCGTTACGAAAAGATTTCATCTCCGGTTACACAGTTCTGCACTGGTTTGCCAAGCACGGTGCAATTGACATGTTCCATAAATTTGTAGTGGGTGCCAGAAAGGCAGGGGTTGAAATTGATTTTAACATCAAGTCTAACGGTGGATACACACCTTTGCACATGGCTGCTATACATGGCCATCAAAACGTGGCTGCCATGTTAGTAGAAAAACTCCAAGTAAATGTGAAGTTGAGGGACAACAGTGGAAAGAGGGCCTGGCAATACCTGAGCTGCAATACATCTGGGGAGGTATGGAGGCTTTTAGGAGCCCCTAAGGGGAAAACCATATTTGCTTCTCGCACCTTAAATACCACTTCTATAAACACACAAAACAAGTCGAGTCAGATAAATAGAAAAACATCATTGGCAGCTTTTCTTAAACCTCAGCATCAAAAATGGAAAGCAAACAACCATCCTGTATTAAGGGAAAGAGAAGTCTACAGCGACTGAGATGGGGTCAGTTTGGAAATTGACCGGGGATGGAAAAGAAAGTAGAGCCTTTTTTGTTACTATGACAAGGCTTGTGCTTCCCGCCCTGCGTGTTTTGCTGCCTTGTAATTATTACTGGGTCATTGGTACAGACATGAAAAGGGACCAGTACAATCTCTAAGGCCTCATACACACGATCAGACTTATCCGATGAAAACGGTCCGCGGACCATTTCCATCGGATATGTCCGATCGGGAGTTTGATGTGTACACGCCATCGGATCAAATTCCCCGCCGCCGGACGGCACGGTGACGTTGACGCCGCCACGTCACCGCTACGTCACCGCACCAGGAAGTAAAACACTTCCGCGCATGCGCCGAATCCATTCGGCGGCGGCGGTGCGGGACGACATGTCTGCTGGTAAGTGTACTAACCAGCAGACATGTCGGGCGGACAGATTCCCACCGGATAGATTTCAAAGCATGCTTTGAAATCTGTCGGGTGGACAAATCTGTCCGCTAGCCCATACACACGAGCGGAGATGTCTGCTGAAACGGTCCATCGGACCGTTTTCAGCGGACATATCCCCTCGTGTGTACGAGGCCTATGTTCTCCAGGGAAAGAAACAAACTCATGCCATGGTAACACAGTTACAGCTTCCTTCTACGTCGTCCTACAGCCTGCTCTTAGATACTTGTTTTCTGGGGCCAGGACATTATCATGGATGGGGCTACAAACAAATGCCCACAATGTTCCGCCAACTACAGTCCTAGACTGAGAAAAGTCAGCTAAGCTTATGTGATGTGTAGGAATAATATCTTAATGGGCTTCCATTTTTATTTATTTTATACTGATTGTTCATTATTAAACTTTGCATGCACTTAAACTGATGTCCATGTTTTATGTCACTTTAAATTGTTTGTGGTCCAAACAAACTATTGCTTCAGTAAGTGCTGCTAGGTCCCTTAGCACTATATGTACTGCGTGTAACTTCAGCTACGTAGTGTCTGTTTCCTGTTGTCAGAGATGTCCGGGCTCATACTTGGAGAAAAACAGTTGGTCTGATCAGCGCTCAGCTATTCATTGGCAGCTTTGTATTCTGTGAATTAATTATTTTTTGTTTGGCTGAATCTGGGAGCATGACCTAGTCAGCTTGCCTCTCATACTAGCCAATCAGAGGAAGCTTTGTATTCATTCACAGAATACACAGCCGCCTATGAACGTCTGACTGCTGCTCAGACTAACTCTGGGTGTGAGACAGGAAGTCTCTGTCTCACAGCCAGTACCTACCACTGTATGTAGCTGACATTACATACCTTGCTTTAAGACACTGCTGCACTTGGTAAAGCAAATTAGTATGTTTCAACCAGCTTGGTCCAAACAAACTATTTTAAAGTGACATGAATTTAACATCATCTTTAAACAATTTTGATGAGTCTATTTTTAGGGTTGCAAGAAAGAGCTAATTTCTTGAGACTGCACAACAACCACCTTATTTGTCAGTTGCAATATATTGTATCCATAAGTGTCTTACAGCATAACAAATGTTTTATGTCAGTCGTTGGGTTAGAAAAGTTTACTGTGGCACAAACCTAGCCTTTTATTGATGCAAAAAATGTACATAGCAGCAGATGGGTCTAATCTCTCCTGTTGCCAGGCCAATACACTGTAGTTCCATGTAATAAATCTGTCTTTTTTTTTTTTCATTTACAACAGTCAAGTATAGTCTGCAAAATGACTGTTAAATAATCATTACTTGATGCTGGCTTTTGTTGACCCCTGTATTATACTGTGATATGAAACCAAAGTAAATATATTTTTTGTTGGCAAAGGAAATGTTGGATCTTTTTCACTGGCAATAATACTTTGGATGGATATTATAGTAGATATTACAAGCCTGGCTTATTCATAAAGCTTCCAGGTAAAGATTGTTGATTTTTCCCAGTGAGATTTGAACAAAAAAAAAAAAAACACAGGTCTTTATCAGTGTGTTAGAGCTGAACTATAAGAAAAGTAAAAATTCTCTCATGTAATTCGCTGTGCCCTCTCTGCAAGGGTTACCTGCCTGTGTATGCCTAGTAGACCAGGTAATGTGGTTTTACTTACCTGAGCCTCTGTCTCTGCAGGCTCTTTTGTGCTGCTAAATCGGTACCAGTGGTTAAATACTTCTGACATCATCAAGGCTGATGCAGGGACCATAGCCATTGATCAAGCATCAGTATGCTGAGGGACAGTCCACTGCTAGAGCATGGGGATGAGGGGTATGTTGTCTACTGGGGGAGTGGAGGATCAGGTAAGTAAAACGTTTTTTACCATCCCTAGACTAAACGTGCAGTTAACCATGGCAGTGGGGCTTCGCTGACTTTTACTTTTTCCAGAGTTGTGCTTTTATAGCTTCGTTAATAGAGCCTATTGAGGGACCATTTAACAAACTCATCCCCCTCCTAACACCTATGCTGGCTAACGTGTAAAAAGAAAAAAAAAATGTATATACTTGCCTATTTTCAGCCCACTCTGGTCTTGTTTATGTGATATGGCTGCCATTAGTCAGCGAGCAACTGAAGGCAGCACAACCCACACCTGGGACATGGGAGCCTTTGGGTGATGTCACCGCTCCCAGGCATTCTCAGCCATTGTCAAGCGCTGTCTTTTCTCCCCTGCAGGCATCGTTGGCTGAAATCGGACTATAAGGCTGAAAACAGATAAGTACATATGTCCTCCCCCTTTTCATTTTTTTTTTTTTTACACACACGTTAATCAGCATAGGTGTTACAAGGGAGGAGATGTTTTTGAGAGTAAGGCCGCGTACACACGTCCGAGAACCTCGTCGGGCTAAACTCATCGTTCCGCCCGACGAGGTTCCCGATGAGCAGTCGGAAAAGCTCGTTGAGCCAAAGTCCTCATTGAACAACGAGGAAAAAGAGAGCGTGTCACAGAATATGTCTCCCAGCGAGCTTCTCGCTGGATTCTGCCCGAGAAGCTCTGTCGTGTGTACGGGGCCTCAGGGATTGAGGCTGGAATTCTTCTTTAATTTAACCACTTTAGCCCCGGACCATATTGCTGTCCAAAGATCAGAGCACTTTTTGTGATTCGGCACTGCGTCGCTTTAACTGACAATTGCGCGGTCGTGCGACGTGGCTCCCAAACAAAATTGGCGTCCTTTTTTTCCCACAAATAGAGCTTTTTTTTGGTAGTATTTGATCATCTCTGCGGTTTTTATTTTTTGCGCTATAAACCAAAATAGAGCGACTATTTTGAAAAAAAATGCAATATTTTTTACATTTTGCTATAACAAATATCCCCAAAAAAAATATAAAAAAACATTTTTTTTTCCTCAGTTTAGGCCGATACGTATTGTTCTACATATTTTTCGTAAAAAAAAATCGCAATTAGCGTTTATTGATTGGTTAGCGCAAAATTTATAGCGTTTACAAAAAAGGGGGTAGTTTTATGGCATTTTTATTAATATATTTTTTTTACTAGTAATGGCGGCGATCAGCGTTTTTTTTCGGTACTGCAATATTATGGCGGACACATCGGACACTTTTGACACATTTTTGGGACCATTGGCATTTTTATAGCGATCAATGCTATAAAAATGCATTGGATTACTATAAAAATGCCATTGGCAGTGAAGGGGTTAAGTGTGTTCCTATTTGTGTTCTAACTGTATGGGGGGGGTGACCTTACTAAGGGAAATCACTGATCTTCTGTTCATACATTGTATGAACAGAAAATCAGCGTTTCCCCCGCTGACAGGAACGAGAGGTATGTGTTTACACACATACCTCCCGTTCCCCGCTCTGTAACGAGCAATCGCGGGTGCCCGGCGGCGATCGTACCTGCCGGGCACGCGCGCGGGACTCGGGGGCGCGCGCCGGCCGCCGGTGGCGCGCGGGCACCCCCTAGTGGCCAAAAAAGAGAGGACGTAGAGCTACGTGCTCCCGCGAGACAGAGCCACCGTCCCGCAGTAATATGACGGCGGGCGGTCGGGAAGCAGTTAAGCTCTCTATACTGACATCTATCACTGTACTAGATTATCCATTGCTAAAAATTAGGTTTTCCAGTTAATGGCTCTTTTTACAGTTAAAGTTATTGTAAAGTCTAATTTTTGTTCCTATAAAAATAATAAACATGTTTTACTTGCATGCTCGGTTGCAGTGGATTTGCACAGAGCAGCCCAGATCCTCCTCCTTCTTGAGTCTCTTCTGTGATCCCGGCCCCTCCCTCCTTTTCAGTGCCCCCATAGCAAGCAGCTTGCTATGGGGGCACCCGAGCAGAGTGACGGCTTCCTGTATCCATTCAGACATGGAGCGCTGACCAGGCCCATGCCCCCTCTCTCCCTTAATGGCGCAGCTGCTGTGTTTCAGCCAATCAGGAAGGAGAATCTCGGATGGCTGACATTCATGGGCATAGGCTTAAGGTAAGTATTATGAGGATTGAGGGGGGGCTGCTGCACACAGAAGGCTTTTTATCTGAATTCATTAAGTAAAAAAAAAACTCCTCTACAACCCCTCTAAATATTTTTGAAGTTGAGCTACAAGTAGCTTTAAATCTGCCACTTCATCAATATTTTTTTTTTCTGACAAAAGTGAGAAGGTTTAAAGCCACCAGACAGTTATTAAATGTTTTCCTGTGTTTTGTTTTGAGAGATTTTCCCTTATTTCCTGTTCTGACAAGTATCACCTGGGCAGAAAGTGAGATCCATTCTCCTCCTTAGGGACACAGGCAACATTAAAAAATCTGTCTGAGGTTCTGAAGCTTCTCAGTTGTAATAGAATTATTTTTTTTAATTGTTTTTTTTAAGGTTATTTATTCTCACTTCCTCTGTATATCATTTACCAGGAGATTAGGGGAAGTCTTCTAATTGGGACGCACAAAAAATGTAATGTTTCAGAGACTCTAACCCTTCCCCCATTCTGTCCAAATTCAAAAATAGTTTTGGTTGGAGTTGGCTAATATTTAAAGAATGCAGTAGAGAATCACTTAGTAGTGTGTAACAGATGGTATTTTAGGCAATTCCCATGCCATAAAAATATAAATATTACCCAAGGTAACACAAATTTGATTAACAAAAAGAGCTTATTTGACCGATGAATATTCAATGTCAGCTTTGGGATCAAAACGATGTCCTTATTGGTGACCTGGAGTGCTGCATGAACCTAGGTGGACAAAACATGACTAATGTGCTGTTATTTGTTCTAGGCTGTATTTCATATAGAAACAGTACAAAGCTGGCCATAGACAATTATTTTATTTTTTTGATCTGCCAGTTGGCTGCTCTAAAAAAAGTAATATAAAATTCCTCTTTCTACACAGTCAAGGTGGATGAGGGAATCCACCCCGCTGCGCTATTGTATCCTTACAACAGGACACCTCTAATGTCAGAATACGCTGATCAGCTCTGCAGCTAATTGGCTGCAAGGGCTGATCAAACAAAAAATTACCAGCAGTCCCATTCGGGGTAGGAGTCCATCATTCGACTCCCTGTTGGACCAGAGGAATTTAGATCCATTTACAGTATGGCCAGCTTAGGTTTATGCTATTAAATGCACCATAGACGAAACCTTGATCTCTGCTTCAAGATCCCTGCATCAAATAGCCTGAAGAGCCATTTTCCTCCCAAACCTCTCTTCCTCGCCTAAGAAATTGTATTCTCCTTCTGCCCTTCCCATGCTGTTATGTGACTTGGCAAAATAATACTGACCACATACAGTATCTAAATTTTCCTGCAATTCGAAAATCGATGTGTTCCTTTTACCGCAATAGGTTCTCAAAAAAATTGTATCTAGATGCATGCCTTTCTAGTTTTCTGGACCATTTTGAGTGAGTGGCAATTTCCTGATCATTTAGAGGTAATGCGCTTATATATAATCTTTAACGCCTACTTACCTGTGGTATTTGCACCTTTTCAGCTGATCCAGCATTGTCCAGCTAAGATCCTCTTCTCTTTTGGCAGCACTCAGTCCTTCACCACCGGCTGTTATTCAGCTGGTGTGCCTCCTAATGCCCACCCCCTCCATCTTTACTGAATGAAAGGTTTGCCTCCCGGGATATGTAATCTACATACCACAGAGATGATGCACAACTGATGTCGCTCTAAAATCTTGCTTTTGTTCAGGAAACCACAATGTACTATACGCAAATAGTCTGAAACGTGTGTATTGTATGAATGATTGAGAAACTTATATAGCGCGGCACCTGCGAACTGAATCGCCTCTAGGCTGATTGTACATTCTGGCTTCCTGACTAAAGGCAAGATTTTTGGTTGTGCGGATCATCACTCTCAGATGTGCGACTGTGGATCAAGCACCTGTGAGCTCCATTGGTAGAGCACTAAATGGGTTGTAGCATTGAAATTTCTGTTTGTATAGTCTGCATACCCCAGGAGGCAAAGAGAGGACAGTGCATGTCTATCGCTTGGGCCAGTGGTTCTCAACCTGGGGTTTGGGACCCCCTCGGGGGGGGGGGGGTCGAATGACGATTTGCCAGGGGTCACCGGATCCTTGGCGGTTGCTGAAGACCGCGTTGCTCTCCCAGTCTTTTTGCAGCCGCCCAGCAAGGCTGTCCCTGGAGCCCATGGTCGCCCGCTCAGCCTCTTCGCAGCCGCCCATTCAGTTTACGGCTAGGCTGGGAGGCAGAGATTAGAGGTCAGCTGACTGGTGAGGAATGTGAAGTGGGAGGGGCTGGAGGGGCTGGAGGAGACCCTATCTCCTGATTTCGGCATAGGTGTCACTGCTACGACACACAGTGAGAGGGGGAGGAACAAATAAAAAGTAAGAGTAATAATAAGAAAGCTGGCTAGAGAGGAAATGGGGGGAAAAAAAGAAATTTACATAAAGATAGATTAAAAGGGAAAGAAAGGAGAACAAAGAAAGTGTGGTACATCCTAAAATGTACCATAAGGGGTTTTAATACCGTTTGAGTGGAAGGGTCTTAAGGAGTGCTAAATGTCTGTGGGATAGGGGCGCAAATTACTTGTCTTGCCTT
Source organism: Rana kukunoris (assembly GCA_029574335.1). Taxonomy (NCBI): domain Eukaryota; kingdom Metazoa; phylum Chordata; class Amphibia; order Anura; family Ranidae; genus Rana; species Rana kukunoris. The sequence goes on along the minus strand of CM056049.1, from coordinate 478,530,114 downwards.
GGGTGCCAACAACCCATGCTACGAAAATAATTTTACTGTTAAGGGTCCCACAACTTGAAATTGTATCAAGGGGTCACGACACTAGAAAGGATAATAACCATTGGCCTAGGCAAATGATGTGCAAGGGGACGGGGCCAGACAATTTGTTTAGTAAAAAATGGGGAGAAAATTGCTATCTGCTCAGAGGACCGGAGGAGGGGTGGAGATGAGGGATCATGTTTTAAGGGTGAAGATCTGCTTTGATTTTGTAAGTGGGGAAAAATCCCTCTAATTACAACTTGCAAATGAATGCTGTTTTATTCATGACTATACATTTTAATGCATTCACAGCAAAACTAGAAAAATCTTAGCAGTACTATTTAAATTACTATGCATATTTTAATAGATAATGTATGGCTTTTCTAGCATATTTCCAATGTAAGAAAATGCTTTTAGGCTTAATGCTGTTATTACTGCCTTGTGGCCTGTTAAAATACCAGCCTGAGTTCTTGCAATAAGGAAATCTAAAGTGGAAAGTGCATAGGTCATTAGATTGAAATAGCGTTGTGATTTTTGCCTTGTATACTGTAAGTTTTGTCTAATTGCAGTCATAGCTATTATGATAAGCTAAAACATGTTCTCTGTTAAACAGGGTACTGTTTGCAGTTTTACAAATGCATTCAGGAGTTTAAAATGCACAAGTGAGGTCTCGATCTGCTGCTATGTTTGCACTAATCTTGCTGCCAATTAAGGCTATACTGAAGGAATTTGTTCTAGCCAGCATGAAAAAGAATAATTTTACTGTGCAAGCCTGTTTCCTTTTTTGGATGTTAAAATAGTGACAAACAGGTATTTCTCTTCCAAGATGTGTTCCAGAGACTCGCCTTTCAATTCGGTGACTTCCCATGGCCAGCAAGTTTACATGAACTGATACTCGGCACAATTAGCAAAACTTGAAATGTTTGTGTTTAAAATGTGAATAAACCTTTTTTGTATTTTACCGTTGATACAGTTTCAGTGTTTGCATGATTTTATATGCAAGTGTATCAGCGGAGGAAGCCCAGACAGGTCAGTAACTGGTTTGGCAGCTGCTGACTCATCCAAGTTATCAACCTCATAATGAACATTCAAGGAATGTCAAACAAACAAATGAAGAAATGCTCTAAATATAGTGTACAAGGTCGCTTAGTTAAAAAAGAAAATTATTGAGAAAGAGAGCCAACTGTATTGTCAATGACTGGAACCTATAGCCACATCCCTAAATAGAGAGAAAAACAAAGGAGATGCCCCCTCTGGACTTTATAGGCATAGGTGTGAAAGCAGAGAGATGCCTAAAGAAGTATAATAGCTTAACTTCTTTATAGGCATAGGTTGGAAACCAGAGAGATGCCTAAAGAAGTATAATAGCTTAACTTCTTTACGCATTTCTCTGGTTTCCAACCTATGCCTATAAAGTCCCAGGGGGCATATTTATTTTTCCTTTGTTAAAAAGGGACTATATTGGGTAAGGCCCCTTTCACATGTGCGGACCGTATGTCCGCATTTTCATCCATCCGTTTGCGGATGAAAACGGGACATACATGGGTGTCAGCGGATAAACATCCACCGACACCCGTAATTGTCCGCATCCGCAATGATCCAATTTTTCGGACGGAAGAATGTCCTATTTTCCTTCCGTCTGGCGGATCGCATCGGATGAATACGGACGTACGGTCCGTGTTCATCCGATCCCCCCCATAGGGGAGAGCGGAGGAAAGACAGGGTGGTCTCTGCACAGTGTGCGGAGACCGCCCTGTCAGCCGACAGCTCATAGTGATTTTACGGAGGACCCCCGCTGAGCTTACGGACACACACGGAGCGGATCAATACTGATCCGCCCCGTGTGAAAGGGCCCTTAGTGTTACTCAGTGGTGGCCTGTCAATAGGGGGCGTAGGGCCCCTGTCAATAGCTACACTTAAAAAAATATCCCTTTTAAGTGTGTGCAGTGCGTTGGACACACAGCTGCTATGGGAAGCTTTACCTCATCGCAATCACATGATTGCGGGTAAGACGATCTATTTTATAAGATAAGTTGGCAGATGATGGACTTTATAGGCATAACACAGATGTGTATAAAAAATTAAGATTTATTATAGAGAGCGTACAAAACAATTTACATTAATATTCATTGACTAGTCACATTTATGACTCGGAACAGAAATAACACACCACCTACATAGCAGATATATTTTAGAATAGGGGACCCATAGGTCACTTCCCAATGGTTGATGCACTAGCATAGAAAATTAAAGAGGCAGTGTGTCATAATACATATGATTTTCAATTACTAAGACAATCTATTGGCAGGCCTTTAGACTCCCCTCACTCCCACTCTATCATTAGGTTTCAGTAGTGGCTACTGATTGGCACGGTACTAGGACATAGGGTGGTGCATTATTTCTATAGTGGCTACTGATTATCGTGGTACTAGGATGTTGGTGCGGTGCATTAGGTTTCCACTGCAAACCCAATGCACCCGTCCTAGTACCGCCGTTGCGACAATCAGTAGCCACTTTTTGCAAAATAATGCCCGTCCTACCTCCTAGTACCACGCCAATCAGTAGCCACTGTCTGGAAAGTTTAATTGCATTAGGTTTCCAGATAGTGATTGGCGCGGTACTAGGACATAGGGCGGTGCTTTTAGTGGAACAGATGCGTCACTTCAGGTTTTTTAAGTGTGGATGGAGGCCTGAGCAGAGGAGTCAGCCAGCCTGCAGGTGCACTTGGTAATTTACAGTACTGCTAGTGGGAAGAGTGGATGCTGGGTTTAGTTGCAGAGTTTAGCTGGTGGACGTCACCTTCCAGAATGGTGTGTCATCCTGGGCAGGTGCTAGCAAATTTAAAAGTGGCTGATAACTACTGCAGTGGGCCATTGACATTGCTTATGGCCCACTGTGCCCTCTCATAATGGGCACAGAAGCCAGCATGTGCACAGACCCGGGAACTCAGGACAGGGATGGTGGGAGCCCCTCATAATAGTCTCAACAGGTGTACAGACCCAGGAACTTAGCACAGGGATGGTGGGAACCGCTTCATAATGGGCACAGCAGGTGTACAGACCCAGAAACCAAGCACAAGGATGGTGGGAACCCCTCATAATGTGCGCTGCAGATCTGGGAAATCCGAGATACAACTAGTAGCACCCCTAAGACGAGAAGAAACTGGCAGGTGATGCATCGCTCCAGCATCCACCAAACATTCCACCCACAATTACAGTTGGGGGTGGACGGACACTTTAAGCTGAGCTGCAGCATTTTCTGAATGTACTGATTCTGTGCAGCAGCAGAATATTATATTTGTTTACACTCAGTAGCACAGGTTTTCTTTTATTTTTTATAGCAACATCTTTATTTTTAGTTTTAACATCCACCAAAAACAGAAAAGTACAAAAAAAAGGGTATGGATATGTGACAAAGATATTAAAGGGTGCAGGCTCCAACCTACAAGCACCCTGTGCAACGGGTATACAAATCCAAAACAGGTACAATAGACATATCCAAAAGAGACCACATCAACATCAAACAGCGTAGGGAGAGTACTACACCTATTGGTATGCCCCACAAGGGTGCCCCAGACCTTACCGAGACTCCAGTAAGATTATGTGCCCCCTAACCTGCTGCATGAGATCATAGTGACAGAATAAAATTAAGTATTAACCAGAAAAGGATAGATGATAACGTTTCCACGAAAAAACAAGGTCTTCAGGTCCAACTCTCTGTGCTCAAAAGCCAGGAAAGGAGTCCGAATAACTAATGGAATCATCTATTATGCCACATGAACCATTCCCTTCATCGGCCATTAAATTCTGGAGTATAGATGGGGATAGATTACCTTCTGTGTCCTTCACCGAGGTTTAACAGGAAGTCTACTGAATACTGAAGAATATTGACTAACACAACATCACTTCAATTATATTTAACTTATGTATCATTCGGATAGTCAATGACGACTGCCAAAGAAGATAAGGTTAGACACTGACCACATGTTTATGCATAAGGTTACAGTACCACTTTTATTTTAACCTTTACATTTTTCAGGAGACTTTCTCAAGATTATACTATGTAACATGCCATGATTTGAGATATGGGGTATTCTACTGAAGTACTACAGGGGATGCTTCCAGTGCTCAGCCAAGAGGAGATGTCAATTGCAGTGTCAGTGTGAGTAAGCTAAAATGAAAGTGATTTAAAAGGGCAAGCTCTGAGATGGATGAAATGCAATTATATTCTCCACGACTGACAAATTAGATCAGTACTTTTAAATTACATTACAGTACCAGTAAAGTCAAGATCAGTGTATCTTTTTCCGTGTTGCCTAAATGCTTTATCTCTTTTTGGCTGGTAGTTAAAATGACTAGTGAGATCACCTGTGGACCTTCCTGAGAGACTGGGAAAAAAACAATAGCTCTACATTCTGGTTGTGTAGTCTTCTGTGAGGAGCAGAGTCTCCTCTTCAGCTGACAACATGCTCTATTTTTTCACGATGTTTTTAACGTTGTCGTTTTTCGGGTTCTAAAAAATGGTCGTGTGTGGGCTTTAACGACGTGAAAAACACACATTCTCAGAAGCAAGTTATGAGACGGGAGCGCTCGTTCTGGTAAAACTACCGTTCGTAATGGAGTAAGCACATTCATCACGCTGTAACAGACAGAAAAGCGCGAATCATCTTTTACTAACACAAAATCAGCTAAAGCAGCCCCAAGGGTGGCGCCATCTGAATGGAACTTCCCCTTTATAGTGCCGTTGTACGTCATCGCGCTTTACTAGATCATTTTTTTTTTCACGGTCGTGTGTAGGCAAGGCCATTTAAATGATAGGGTTAAAAAAAACGTTGTTTTTTCTAGACCCTTAAAAACATAGGGCCAGATTCAGGTACACGTAAATTTGCGCAGCGTATTCGAAATACTCTACGCTGCCGTATTTTACCAGGCTCTACATCTAATTCTGGTAGATTTTTGCCCGTACGATACGGCGGCATAGCCTATTTCTCGCCGCGTAATCGAAATACGCGATTAGGGGGAGTGAAGCATTTAAATTAGGCGCGTCCCCGCGGCGATCGAACTGCGCATGCGCCGTTCAGAAATTTCCCGCTGTGCATTGCGCGAACTAACGATCGACATTTGTTGTTTGAGTAGCGTCGTTTACGTACATTCCTATTCCCGGACGACTTACGTAAAAAATAAAAACAAACGTTGAAATTCGACGCGGGAACGACGGCCATACTTAATATGGGCTGTCTAATATTAGACCAGCAAAAAGCTGGTATAGTGTTACGCAAAAAAAAGATGACTAAAGATGCCGTAAGAGATTGCGATTGAATATCGTAATTTCGGGGATCGCCGGCAAAAGCTCATTAGCATACCCCGACGCGGAAAACGATGTTAGACACCAGTTAGACAGGAGTTACGGCTCTCTGAATCTGGCCCATAGTTTTTTACAACCCGAAAAACGGTCGTATGTACGCGGCATGACCCATGAGAAATTCCAGTGAGAGACAAAATCAGCATGTTATGGTAAACCTGAATTAAAGGGTCACTAAAGGATTTTATTTTAGCTAAATAGCTTCCCTTACCTTATTGCAGTCCTGTTTTCATGTCCTCATTGTTCGTTTTTGCTATGATGTTGCTGTAATACTTCTCTCTTCTGGACACTTCCTGGTTGTTTGTTTCCTGATGAAAAAAGTCATGGGAGCTTTCTCTCTGTGATCACTAATCAAGGAGGTGTGATTACTGTGTGTCTAAAACCCCTCAGAACCAATCACTTTCGTTTTACAAACCATCACTGCCCTCTATTGGCTCTGTGTCTCTGTACATCACAGAAGCATTAAAAAGCATGCAAAAACTAAACTGAAACTACAGGTGCATTATATGATTGATTTGTATCTATTTTTAATCATTTTTAAAAGGAATCAGTTAACTAATATGTCTCTATACCCTGTAACAGTCATTTCAGCAAAACAAATGTTTTCCTTTACAACTCCTTTAGGCCCCTTTCACATGAGCGGACCGTTCGTCCGCTTATTACAAGTTTGTTTACGGACTTGTAATGGGCCCCTATGGGATCGCGTCCGTTAGCAGATGATGCATACGCTAACGTCCGCAAGATCCGCATCCGTTTCTTCGGACGGAAGAAAACCCTATTTTTCTTCCGTCCGGCGGATCGGATCGGATGCAAGCGGACAGACGGTCCGTTTTCATCCGATTCCCCATAGGGGATAGCAGAGGAGAGACAGGGCGGTCTCTGCACAGTGTGCGGGGACCGCCCTGTCCGCCGACAGCTCAGCGGGACCCCCCCGCTGAGCCGACGGACACACACGAAGCGGACCGAAAAACGGACCGCTCCGTGTGAAAGAGGTCTTAAAGTCAAAGTAAGCCCTTGCATATACCCAGTGAAGTGACTGGCCTCAGGTAATACACATACATATTGAAACAAATCCTCCTACAAACGTTGTACCTGTCTATCTGTAGACTTCTCTTCTCTATATTTGTTCAAAGTCTAGAATTTATAAAGATTATCTGAGAGTTAAGAAAAAAGGGCAGAGAGCTGAAGTTACACTCTGCAGAGCTCAGCTGATTGGGGTTGGAGAGAAGGGACCCCCCTTTACACAGCATACAGGAACAGAGCTGAGGCTGTCAACCAGCTGGAGATACTTCCCCTGTCACAATTTTTCTCTTGGTGTCAGGAAAACTTATTACAAGTTATTCATGCTGATAGCAGAGGAATGACGCAGTAGACAAAAGTGACACTTAGTGCTCTTAATTGAGACACACCATAGAGGGATATGCTTTGTTCATATTTCATGTCTGAGGTTTACAACCACTTTAGGGAAGTAAAGACTGCCATTGCGGACCTCCCCTTTGAACATATTTGATTTTGTGGCTGGTATGTTGATTCAAATGTTTCAGTAATTTCATAGTTTGTGGCCTGGGATGCGTATGCAGATTATGGACTCTGACTGCACCCTCACCTGCATGCTTGTTTTGGTCAGTAACTCAAAAAGTATTAAACCCATTGGATTACTTTGACAGCCAGACAACTATGTTTTTTTTTAGAAGAATAGTAACTTCTATATTTCCTTCACTACATGCTTACTTTATAGCGTGGCCCCAAGACTCTGTGAATCTTTGGCTGTGGCCTGCTTTAGCTCCTGTAAGATGAACATTGACATATCCCAGAAGCCATGTATCCAATGCTTCTTAAACACTACAGCTGATTCCTAATGTTTTAGGTTTGTTCTTGTTATCAGTGGAGCTGGCTTCTTACAAAACTCCTGCTGGATCCAAGACTGGACAACCTCGCCCCTGAATTCCATAATAATTTTTCCACTGCTGATATAACTGCATTAACGTGGTACTATACAGTGGGAAAAAATAACGATTTGATCCTTGCAGATTTTGTAAGTTAGCCCACTTAAAATGAAATGAAGAGGCTATCATTGTTATCATAGGTGTATTTTAAATGATAGAGACAGAATATCAATCAAAAATCCAGAAAAAGAACACGATACAAATGGTATAAACAGAGTTGCAGTTCAGTGAGTAAAATAAGTATTTGGCCCCTTACCACAACCAGCAATAATTCTGGCTCCTATAGACTGGCTACAGTATGTGCTCATGTGGTACAGATTGGTCCTGTCAATTTAAAAAGGTGCTCCTAAAGACAAATTGTTATGTGTATAAAAGATACCTGTTCACAGAATCTCTTTATTCCATTCAAACCATCATAGGCAAGACCAACGAGCTGTCAAAGGATGCCAGGGACAAGCAGGGTTGGACTGGCCTACTGGGATACCGGGAAATTTCCCAGTAGGCCACCTGCTCTGGGGCCGCTTTGAGCTGTGGCTGGCTCCCCTCCCCCTCTCTCTCCTCTTATGTCATGTGTCACACACAGCAGGCATCTTGCGCTATGTGTCTGTGTGTTTGGCGGCGCTGTAACAAGGTCCTGCCCCCCTAGACCGACTTGTGTAAGATGGAACACTGATTGAATGAGTGTTTCTGCCTATCACACGAGCCAGTCTAGGGGTACAGCGACACCGAACACACACAGACCCAGCTCCATGACACACAGGCATGGGCGAGTATGTATTGATGGGTAGTGAGGCTAAATTTGATGCAGTGTCAGTGAGGCTGCATTTGGTGCAGCGAGGCTGCATTTGATGCACAGTGAGGCTGCAGTGATGGGCACAGTGAGGCTGCAATCATGGGCAGTGAGGCTGAAATCACAGGCACAGTGAGGCTGCATTTGATGGACAGCGAGGCTGCATTCATGGGCACAGTGAAGCTGCATTCATGGGCACAGTGAGGCTGCATTCATGGGCACAGACCCAGCGCCATGACACACAGGCATCGGTGAGTATGTATTGATGGGTAGTGAGGCTAAATTTGATGCAGTGTCAGTGAGGCTGCATTTGATGCTCAGTGAGGCTGCATTTGATGCTCAGTGAGGCTGCATTTGATGCACAGTGAGGCTGCATTTGATGCATAGTGAGGATGCATTCACTGGCACAGTAAAGCTGCATTTGATGGACAATGAGGCTGCATTCATGGGCACAGTGAGGCTGCATTTGATGGACAATGAGGCTGCATTCATGGGCACAGTGTGGCTGCATACACTGGCACAGAGAGGCTGCATTCACGTACATAGTAAAGCTGCATTTGATGGACACAGTGAGGCTGCATTAATGGGCGCAGTGAGACTGCATTGATGGGTGCAGTGAGGCTGCATTTGATGGGCACAGTGAGGCTGCATTTGATGGGCACAGTGAGGCTGCATTTGATGGGCACTGTGAGGCTGCATTTAAAGGGCACTGGTGAGGCTGCATTGATCTCTTGTATGTATGTATATATTTAAATATTTACATAATACATTGTATTATGAAATAAAACATATTGCCTTCCAACAGGCTGCATTCACAGGCTACGGTCTACTACAGGTTATGAGGCAAAGTTTATACAATGTCCCATTTCAAGTATCCCAAACCACATTCTCAGTGTCCATTAAGTAGTTGTCCATCAGTTTCTCGGTCACCCTGTGCCCCTAATAGACACAGGGTGACTTAAACAAAAGAGGAGCCTGGGGAGCTGAAACAAGTTTTTTTTCAACCTCTCCAAGGGATTCTGGGTTCCACACGCCCCCCACTCAAAGTGACTTACATCACAAGCTCCATGCCATATTTTGTTTCATGAGGTAAGGATGATCATGAGAAAAGTGAGAGAGCCCAGAACTACATGGGGGGAGCTTGTGAATGATCTCAACACAGTTGGGACCACAGTCCCCAAACAAACCATTGGTAACACAACATGTCACCATGGATTGAAATCCTGCATCGCCTATAAGGTCCCCTTCCTCAAGCAGTCACATATACAGGCCCATCTGAAGATTGCCAATGAACATCTAAATGATTCAGAGAAGGATTGGGAGAAAGTGCTGTTGTCAGATGAGACCAAAATGCTGACTATGACCCTAAGAACACCATACCTACAGTCAAGCACAGAGGTGGAAACATGTTTTGGGGCTGTTTTTCTGCTAAAGGTACAGGCCGACTTTGCTGCATTAATGGGCCAACGGACGGGGCCATGTATTTTAAAATCTTGGATGAGAACCTTATTTCCTCAGCCAGAACATTGACGATGAGTCTTCCAGGATGACAATGACCCAAAACATACACCCAAGGCAACAAAGGAGTGGCTTAAGAAGAAGCCAATTTAGTTAATGGAGTGGCCTAGCCAATCTCCACACCTTAATTCTATAGAAACTTTATGGAGGGAGCTGAAACTTCCAGTTGCCAAGCAACCATAAGGATTTAGAGAAGCTCTGTAAAGAAAAATGGACCAAAAACCCGTCTGAGATGTGTGCAAACCTGGTAACCAACTACAAGTAACATCTTACCTCTGCGGTTGCAAACAAAGTTTTCGCCAGTACTAAATCATGTTTTGCTTGGGGATCAAATACTTATTTTACTCACTGAACTGCAACTCAATTTGTATCATCTGTTTTTTTTTTCTGGATTTTTGGTTGATATTCTTTCTCTATCATTTAAAATACACCTATAATAAAAATGATAGACCCTTCATTTCTTTGTAAATGGGCAAACTTACAAAAACTGCAGGAGATCAAATAATAATTTTCCCCACTGTAGACAAAAGGATTTTATTCATTTTGGAAAAAAAAAAAAAACAAGTTGCGCTTCACCAGTGAAGAAAAAAAGTCCTCAAATTAAATAATCAGATGAACCACCAATGAGAAGTGACAACCAAATAGCTAGGATCCTCCACCACCAAAGCATATGCTCTCCAGATCCCTGCGGTCCTTTGATTATAGGGGACCCCAGGCAGGCCTGTCGCTACCAGGCAGGCAAACCAAACAATTGCTTGGGGCCCCCAAGCTGGCCTGGGGCCCCAAGCAGAGCCCTTGCTCTCTTCCTATATGCTGCAGCTGCCTGAGCGCTCTATAGAGAGCCTGCAGCACTGCTGCCTCGAGTCGTCACTTCCCCTTCTCTGTAGCGTGGCCGAGCTCCTCTTCCTTCCTCCTGTCAGTCCGGACTCTGGCCGGGTACCGCGTGGTAGAGGCGATTCAGTTTCCTGTTTCCGGCCGGACTGACAGGAAGTGCACACTGAGTGCTCAGTTCCTTTCAGTCCGGCTGGGAAGAGGAAACTGAATCTAATGCCGTTTGGTACGGACATGGTAGGGGCGTAAAAAGAACATAGGGAGAGAGGAAGGGAGTTTCAGTTTCCTGTTTCCGGCCGGACTGACAGGAAGTGCACACTAAGTGCTCAGTTCCTTTCAGTCCGGCCGGGAACAGGAAACTGAATCTAATGCCGCTTGGTACGGACCCGGTAGGGGTGTAAAAAGAACGAAGGGAGGGGGCCCAGGGGGAGTAAAAAGAACATGTGGGATGCTTTGCGTGCGTGTCGGGGGGGTTGGGGGACCTCCATGTCCATTTTGCTTGGGGCCCCCAAATTTCTTTAAACGGCCCTGACCCCAGGTAGCATGTAGGTATAAGGAATTGCGGAGCTATAAGCTGGATGAAAACAGTCTATTGAGGATCATCACCTCATTCCATTACTCCAAAACGTGAACGTAGGTAGTTCATAGATTGGAAAAAGAAAACATTCCAGTTTCGGTTACTCTTCGGTTAGCCAATACCATTTCACCTGTTTTTAGTTACGGGTCTATTTTTATTTTATTTTATTAGCGCAGTTTTTTCTTCTTTTATTCATTTTGAATAGAGCAAGGGGAACAAGGGAGGGTTATAACCCGTCAGATTTTTTTGGTCATCTGTGTCCCATTGCAGAGATTTCCCTTTACTTCCTGTCCTATAGCTAAACAGGAAGTAAGAAGAAATACCTGCAAATGAAAGGAATTCCTTGGGGAACTAGTGTCCCAATTGGGAGATTACTCCCTCTTTTTTCCCTTTTCCTGGGATAAACCAACATTTAGGATTTCTTTTTATTTTCACTCTAAATGATAAAAAGTACAAATAGTGAGGACGAATCTCCTTAACCGGGGCACAGACAACAATAAAAACTGGCAAGTAATCTAATCCCCCTCCACTCCACCCACAAAAAAAAGCTTTCCCTTTAGTTACTTTAAGTAATGTTTTTTTTTAATATAACTGCCCTTAGTTCAGAGTTGAAGGGAACCAGTCATAATTGTGCTGATGGAAGACTTAATATTGAGCTAAATATCACTCTACCACCCCCTCCTGAAGAAGCCTACAATAAAACCCTTTAAGCCCAATACACACAGACCGAATGTCGAGCGGCATTGGCTGGTTCCATAGAAACTGGCAAACATTTGGCCCATGTGTACTGAAGACGGATCAGCAGAAAGCAGCTTTTGTCGAAGGGGCATGACCGAGACCTCTGAATAGAACAGCATGGGAGATTGATGTACTAACATTGTATTGTTAGTACACCGGCTCCTCCTGAGCTGTCAGGTTTTTTTTCAGCCCTGTTGGGTTGAACAAAGAAAAAAAAAATACTAGTGTGCCAGTACCATATTTAGGTTTTGTGCTGCCCTAGGCCTGACTAAACTTGTGCACCCCCTAATTTAAATATGACTACCCCTTTCTGCCGAGGCCACACCCCTTGTTGTTTAAGACCCACCCTAAAATTTTCGAGTGGGGACACTAATCCTGGGGGGGCAATGGATTCCCTTAATTTGCATAGATTTCCTCTCACTTCCTGTTTGGCTTTGGGGGAGGAAGTGAAGGGAAATCTCCGCACGGGGATGGTAAAAAATAAACTGACAGTGGCTATAACCCTCCTGTACTCTATCCAAAATGAAAAAAAAGTGTTGCCTATAGTTCTACTTTAAGCACAAATATCTGATAATTTTATGGAGAGGACTAAGAACATATAACATGCCAATGGTGCAGCAGAAACATATAGCACAGTGAGGAAGGTTTGTGGTCCAGGATGATAGGACAGTCAAAATTAGAAGAGTCGCCCGCATATCGGAAGCAGTGTGGTCGCTTTATGGGGGCGCTAGACTAATTTGCCTAACAGTGTAGCGCAAGCTGGCGGGGACTATTTTTGTGCTGCCCCCCTGCAAAGTGCTGCCCTAGGCCTGGGCCTTGTTGGCCTAGGCCAGGATACAGCATTGTAGTGTGCATGGGGCTTTAACCTATCTTTGTAACAGAACTGTGTCCTCATTAATAAGGCTATTCTGGGATGCAGCACTAGCCCAGTCACACCTTTCTGTGCATTTGTGTGCATTGAGGCATGTTAAGTTAAGGCAGTTCATTTGTCAGGGCTTTCAAAACATGAAAAAATGCATCTGCAGCATATTTCACCATGCAGCCCACCACAACACACTTCGGGCCAGATTCAGAGAGCCATTACGCCTGTCTAACTGGTGTTAGACTGGAGTAATTTCAAATTACGCGCGTTTTCTAGCTAGTCGAAAACCTCAAACCATGAATAGACGGCTGCGGGCTTCAATTCGACTGGATTACGTGTTTGTACGCCTTTGGATCTACGCTGCAATAAAATTGCGGCCACTGGGTGGACTTCCCGTCGTTGAGCTTTTGCCGGCGATCCCCGAAATTACGATCTTCAATCGCAATCTCTTATGGCACCTTTAGTCATCTTTTATTTGCGTAACACTATACCAGCTTTTTGCTGCTCTAATATTAGACAGCCCATGTTAAGTATGGCCGTCGTTCCCGCGTCGAATTTGTACGTTTTCCGACGTCTTTTATTATTTTTTACGTAAGTCGTCAGGGAATAGGAATGTTCGTAAACGCCGCTACTCAAACAACGAATGACGTAACGACGTGATTTCGCGCAATGCACGGCGGGAAATTTCTGAACGGAGCATGCGCAGTTCGATCGCCGCGGGGACGCGCTTAATTTAAATGCTTCACGCCCCCCAATCGCGTATTTCGATTACGCGGCGAGAAATAGACTACGCTGCCGTAGCGTACGGGCAAAAATCTACCAGGATTCGGTGTAGAGCCTGGTAAAATAGGGCAGCGTAGAGTATTTCGATTACGCAGCGCAATATTAAGTGTATGTGAATCTACCCCTTCATATCTGTGTACTGTGGTGCACTATGTGTCATTTTTTTTTTTTTTGTAGTGTATATGTGCTTTGGGTGCCATTTATAATAAATGGTAATGCACTGCAGAGTACATACAGTATACCCACACCATAACCGGATTAGCAAATAGAGCTTTTTTTTGTGTCATACTACATACCTTTATTAAGTGTTCTAAAATTGCACACACGACACTGGGATCAATAGAAGTATCTTTTCACACATTTTTTTTCCTTTAAATGCCAGTATCATTTGAAAAAAAAAAAAAATGTGGTGTTTTATTATACCTTTTTCCTTGTCCTTAGGAATACAAAAGAACAAAAATATGCTACATCAGACACGTGGCACTTTCACACCGCCTAGCAAGTGTCTGTGGTTATTTATACATGGTATGGATGAATCTCTTGAAGTTGTGAATGTTAACCTGTGCTGTACAGGGAGGTTCACTTGTACAGTATACAGACTTCTAGCAGTTCTGCTGGCGTGACCTTTTCATTTGCTGCTAAGCCTGCTTAAAATAATTCTGATCACATGAGTGATAATGATTAGCATGTTTTTTGTCACTTGGATCAATAAATTCATGAAAAAAGCTAGACAAATCTGTTAAATGTGCATGAAGCTGTTACACCTATGAAAGAGGAATCATATCATGACAATGTCATTTATCATTATCATATTAGCACTTGACTACCGGTAGGTATAGATGCCTGGGCAGGTTAAAAAAAAGATAGCAACATTAAATTTTCTTGGTAAAGTGTCAAATGTACTTTGTCAGTTTCTGAGAATTTTATAACATAATGCAAATTGCAACGAAAAGAGACAAAAAAAAAAAAGTAAAAAAAAAAAGATGTTTTCCTTCACTGATGTGTGCTAATGAGGCGGCACTGATGAGGAGGCACTAATATGCCGCTCAGATGGGCACTGATAGGTGACACTGTTATGCGGCACTGTTTTGGGGACAGTGGAATAACGGGGGGGGGGGGGATAAAAAAGAAGACAGAATCAAACAGCCTTTTTACACAATGCAGAGGATTAACTCCTTAGGTTCCACATTGAGTATGACAAGCATGCTTTACTGCATATACAGGCTGATTTTACTGTTACTGTTGTGGGTTTAGTAATACATTAACTCCCGCCCACCGTATAGTAAAATAACGGCGGGTGGGATCCCCTCTGATTCTGGGACATATGATGTCGCCCCAGTGTCACCACTCTCGCGCCCCCACTGTGGCTGCGTCGTGCCGCCTAGGGAAATGTGGCTCTTTACCATTGTGGTCAGCTGTGTCCAATCACAGCCGATTATATGTAAACACGAAAGTGCTGTTTATCAGTTCTATTTGCCTTACTGCCAGCAGCATCTCCTCGCAGGGGAGACTGTACAGGTAATCAGTGCACTAATCATCAGTGCCCTGATGAGCAGTGCAGCCCCAGCAGTGCCCATCAGTGACACCAATCAGTGCCCATCAGTGATGCCAGTCAGTGCTGCCTTTCAGTGCCCATCGGTATCTGCTTATCCGTTCCGCCTATCATTGCCCATAAGTGCCGCCTATCAGTACCCATCAGTGTCGCCTATCAGTCATGCAGCCTCATAGGACAGTCAGAGGAGAATGAAAACTCCTACAAACAAACTTTAACCAGACACTGATAGAAGTCATGCCACATACACACGACCGTTTTTAATGGTCTAGAAAAAAGTTTTTTTCAACCCGATTTTTATTAAGCCGGCCTTGCCTACACACACGATCGTAAAAAAAAAAAAAATATAGCAAAGCGCAGTGACGTACAACACGTACGACGGCACTATAAAGGGGAAGTACCATTCGGATGGCGCTACCCTTGGGGCTGCTTTTGCTTATTTTGTGTTAGTAAAACTTTGGAGAGAGACGATTCACGCTTTTCAGTCTGTTACAGCTCTGTTATCAGTCAACCAATATAAAATCAGCCTGAATCTTGTGTGGAAGGAGGTTGCTATAAATAGATTAGCAGCACAGCTCTGCAAGTCTCTGCTTATGTGGAGGGGTGTGTGCCTTTCCTCCAATCAGCTGTCTTGGCTATATGCCAATAATCCACTACCAGTGCTGAACAGGAAGAGAAAAACTCAAACACATTGTGCACTTTCTAAAGAATATATAAAGCTGAAGACAGCAGATATGCTTTTAAAACTTATGTAGGAGGATTTTTTTCATATCTGTGTATCAACTGAGGCTGTTAACTTCACGAAGTATACAGGTGAAACTGGAAAAATTTGAATATTGTGCAAACATTCCTTTATTTCACTGATGCAACTTAAAAGTTGAAACTAATACAGTATATGAGATGTACTCATTACATGCAAAGCAAGATAGTTCAAGCTGTGATTTGTCATAATTGTGATGATTATGGCTTACAGCTCCCCAAAATCCACAATCTCAGGAAATTAGAATATTACATGCAATCAATAAAACAAGGATTGTACATAGAACAATATCGGACCTCTGAAAAGTATAAGGATGCATATGTACTCAGTACTTGGTTTGGGCCCCTTTTTCAGCAATTACTGCCTCAATGCGGCGTGGCATGGAAGCTATCAGCGTGTGGCACTGCTGAGGTGTTATGGAAGACCAGGATGCTTCAATAGCGGCCTTCAGCTCTTCTGCATTATTGGGTCTCATATCTCTCATCCTTCTCTTGGCAGTGCTCCATAGAATCTCTATGGGATTCTGGTCAGGCGAGTTTGCTGGACAATCAAGCACAGTAATCCCACAGTCATTGAACCAGGTTTTGGTGCTTTTGATAGTGTGGCCAGGTGCCAAGTCCTGCTGGAAAATGAAGTCATCATCCCCATAGACCTCGTCTGCGGAAGGAAGCATGAAGTGCTCCACAATCTCCCGGTAGACGGCTGCGGTGAACCGGGACTTAATGAAGCACAGTGGACCAACACCAGCAGATGACATGCATCCCCAAATCAACACAGGCTGTGGAAACTTCACACTGGACTTCAAGCATCTTGCAGTGCGTGCCTTTCCATTCTTCCTTCATACTCTGAGTAATGGTTTCCAAATGAGATACAAAATTTGCTTTCATCAGAAAAGAGGACTTTGGACCACTGAGCAACAGACCAGGTCTGTTTTTTCTTTAGCCCAGGTAAAATGCTTCTGACGTTCTTTGTTGTCCAGGATCCGTGTGTGGTGGTTCTTGATGCACTCTTGACTCCAACCTCAGTCCACTCCTTGTAAAAGTCCCCAACACTTGTGAATGGCCTTTTCCTGACAATCTTCCCCAGGCTGTGGTCGTCCCTACTGCTTGTGCACCCTTTTTCTTACACACTTTTCCCTTTCACATAACTTTCTATTAATGTGCTTTGATACAGCACGTTGGGAACATCCAACTTCTTTTGCAATTACATTTTGAGGCTTTCCCTCCTTATGAAGGGTGTCAAAGATGTTTTCTGCACAACTGTCAGGTCAGCAGTCTTTCCAATGATTGTGATTCCTACTGTAGCAGACTGAGAGAGCATTTACAGGCTCAGGAACCCTTTGCCGGTGTTATGGCTTAATTAGCTGATTAGAGGGGGACACTTTGAGCCTAGAATATCGCACCTTTTTACAATATTCAAATTTTCTGAGATTGTGGATTTGGGGTTTTTATGAGATGTAAGCCATAATCATCACAATTATGACTAATAACAGCTTAAACTATCTTGCTTTGCATGTAACGAGTCTCATATATTAGTTTCACCTTTTAAGTTGCATTAGTGAAATAAATTAACTATTGCACGATATTCTACGTTTTCGAGTTTCACCTTTATGTGAGGGTTTACATCCACTTTAAGCTCATGTTTATTGAACCATTAAGCCAAATATACACCATCATCCTTGGTGTCAGGTATGCGCTTGTGGCTTTAAAGTGGAGTTCATCCCAAAACTGGAACTTCCCGCTTATATGCCCCCCCCCCCCCTCGGTGTCTCATTTGGCACCTTTCAGGATGGAGGGGGGAACGGAAACCCGTTTTTGCCAGGACCCCCTTCCCCCCTTCCCCACGGCTCGTCTCCTGGAAGTTCGGCCCCCCTCCCCGTCCCCCGCGTCGGGCCAATTAGAAAGTGCAGCACGCTTCGCGAATGCGCTGTAGGGCAGAGAAGTCTAAAGGCTTCATTGCCTGGTTCCCATACCACAAATGGCAGTGGCAGCACCCAGGAGTTAATCCAAAGATCTGCCAGGGTGTTGACATTGCGGGCTCCCTGGACAGGTGAGTGTCATAATATTAAAAGTCAGCAGCTACAGTATTTGTAGTTGCTGACTTTAAAAAAAAAAATTCCAGGCTGGATCTCCTCTTTAAGGTGTTTGGTTGGGGCGTTTTTTTATCACTCATGTGTGTGGAACCAATAGGTAATTATAAACATAAGATAGCAATCTGAAGAAATGTGATATTTCAAGTTGGATGTTTGCCAAAAATATTTTCTCATGGAAGACAAAAAGTTCCCGTACTTGGAATTGATAGTTCCTGCTACCATATTTAAAAAAAAAAACGTATTTTGTTTCCGCAAAGTTGGTTTGACCTTTTGTTTGGTGATTATAGCTGTATCACTTGCTATAACACAGCTGAGTACTGTCCATGATACTTTTTTCCAGGGATGTTCGAGTCAAAGTGGAAACTGCGTTATTGTTCGGATATACTCCCCTGTTACATTTATACACTTATCCCAGCATTTAACTAATGCCTGGAAATGTTTGGCATAGAAAAATTAGCCAGCAAGTCTGAACCATCCTAGGGCAGCCTGCTTCACTTTTCTCATCAGTGCAGAAATGCTGACCTCCCCACACTTCAAATCCCCCCCCAGCACAGATACTCCTCTAATCATCCCTACTATCATAACCCCCCCCCCCCGAAAAAAAATGTTTTCTTAGCACAACCCCCCCCCCCCTAATCTTGTTACCCTTTCCAGCACAGTCCTCCAAATTACCACCGTCCTAGCACAAATTCTCTTTCTCTTTACCCAACCCCCCTTCCATCACACATCCCCCCAAAATCACATCCCCCAAATCACCACTCCTACCACACCCACATTTCCTCTCCTTGAACAATTCTTACGCCCCCTGACACCCCCCCCCCCCTGCCCACAATCGACCTTCCAAAGAAATTTCTTCCCCCCCCAATCTCCTTGTGGTGCCTCCCCCAATCCTTGCCTCACATAATACCACAGAGCCCAGGGCAGCCTTCCCTCCTGCCCACCCCATGTCCTGGCACTGGGTATAGCCCATAGGCCTGTCCTGAAAATGTAACTGTTAGTGCAAATAAAGAAATTATAAGGGACAGTACATAACTGTATTGAGCTTTCAAAGAGTTTTCAGCCTAATGTTTATGGGTATTGCAATGATACAATAGTATTTTATTTGTGCGACAATACCAAACAAAGCTGTTCCCTTTTATTTTTATAAACGTTCCCTTCTAGCTTTGCAGAAAGGACAATGCCTTGTTAATCTCTCAGGGATAAATGGCACCAGTATGATAGGACTAATAATTGGTTACAAGGTTCTCAAGCTGTACTATTGTGTAAGAACTATCATTTCTGTTGAAACACTCTTTGTATCTAACCGGACATTATCTCTGTTAACAATAGTAATTGCTGAAAGGATCCTGTGCGTCTTGCCTGAACGGTCATGTGTCGCCACTCAAAAATAATGCATTATTTTTCCTGGTGTATGTAGCATTGATAAATGAAGAAAAATGCTGGTTACTATATATCAGGGGTATTGAATTCAAACTCTAGGAAGTCCAGGTCAGTAAACATTTTTTGCAGCAAAAGTCAGAATCTAATGTTTGTGCTTTGACCCAGGACCCAGATCCCAGATCAGTGTAGTCATTATACAGTATGTCTATCAAAAATAAACAATGGACTACTTATATCATTTCAGTAATTATACATTTACAGTGTCCCCTATCAGAGTCCACCTTACAACAGGTGTCCCTATCCGAGTACCTTTTTATATGAGGTGTCTCCATCAGGGTGCCCCCTTACAACAGGTGTCCCTATCCCAGTACTCTCTTATATGAGGTGTCACCATCAGGGTGCCCCCTTACAACAGGTGTCCCTACCCGAGTACCCTCTTATATGAGGTGTCTCCATCATGGTGCCCCCTTACAACAGGTGTCCCTATCCCAGTACTCTCTTATATGAGGTGTCACCATCAGGGTGCCCCCTTACAACAGGTGTCCCTACCCGAGTACCCTCTTATATGAGGTGTCTCCATCAGGGTGCCCCCTTACATCAGGTGTTCATATCCGAGTAACCTCTTATATGAGGTGTCTTCATCAGGGTGCCCCCTTACAACAGGTGTCCCTATCCGAGTACTTTCTTATATGAGGTGTCATCATCGGGGTAACCGCTTACAACAGGTGCCCCTATCCAAATACCCTCTTATATGAGGGGTTTCAATCAGGGTGCCCCCTTACTACAGGTGTCCCTATCCGAGTACCCTCTTATATGAGGTGTCTCAATCAGGGTGCCCCCTTACAACAGGTGTGCCTATCTGAGTACCCTCTTATATAAGGTGTTTTCATCAGGGTGCCACCTTACCATAGGTGTCCCTATCAGAGTACCCTGTTATATGAGGTGTCCCCATCAGTGTGCCCCCTTACAACAGGTGTCCCTATTCGAGTACCCTTATATGAGGTGTCTCGAACAGGGTGCCCCCTTACAACAGGGGCCCCTATCTGAGAACCCTTTTTTATCAGGTGTCTCCATCAGGGTGCCCCCTTACATCAGATGTCCCTATCCGAGTACCCTCTTATTTGAGGTGTCTCCATCAGGATGCCCCCTTACAACAGATGTCCCTATCCGAGTACTTTCTTATATGAGGTGTCATCATCGGGGTAACCGCTTACAACAGGTGCCCCTATCCGAGAACCCTCTTATATGAGGTGTCTCCATCAGGGAGCCCCCTTACAACAGGTGTCTCTATCTGAGTACCCTCTTATATAAGGTGTCTCCATCAGGGTGCCACCTTACAATAGGTGTCCCTATCCAAGAACCCTCTTATGATTGAATGAATGAATGAATGAATGAAGACTTATATAGCGCAGCACATGCAAACTAAATTGCCTCCGGGCGCTTGTTGTTCCTGTCTCCTTTGATATTAAAAGAGATGAGTCTTGATCTTTCTCCTGAACGCTAAGTGGTTCTCCTCCAACTGAAGGCTGGTTGGTAAAGCATTCCAAAGTCTGGGACCTTGGATCGCAAATCTTCTTTCTCCTTTCAACTTGTAATTGGCTTTTGGTATCTGGAGTAGATTTTGATTGGTGGATCGCAGACCGTGATTGGGATTATGAGCTTTTATTTTTTCGCATTGATAATGGGGAGCATTCCCATGGAAACATTTATGCGTTAGCCAAAGTGCTTTAAAAGCAATTTGGTCTTTTACTGGCAACCAATGAAGGGATCTCAGTGAAGGTGAGATTTATTACCAGGGTTTTTTCCAGTCACAAGTCTGGTGGCCGTGTTTTGAACGACTTGCAGACGAGCGATTTGGTACTTCGGGGGGTCCGAGTTAGAGGGCATTTGCTTAGTCCAATCTTGAGTTTACAATTGCTCCTTTTTTCCAGTCACAAGTCTGGTGGCCGTGTTTTGAACGACTTGCAGACGAGCGATTTGGTACTTCGGGGGGTCCGAGGTAGAGGGCATTTGCTTAGTCCAATCTTGAGTTTACAATTGCTCCCACCACGACCGCTAAGTCTTCTTTGGGGATAAAAGGAGTAAGTCTGTGTAGTATGAGGTGTCTCCATCAGGGTGCCCCCCTTACAACAGGTGTCCCTATCCGAGTACCCTCTTATATGAGGTGTCTCCATCAGGGTGCCACCTTACCATAGGTGTCCCTATCCAAGTACCCTCTTATATGAGGTGTCTCCATCAGGGTGCCCCTTTACAACAGGTGTCCCTATCAGAGTACCCTCTTATATGAGATGTCTCTATCAGGGTGCCACCTTACAACAGGTGTCCCTATCAGAGAACCCTCTTATATGAGGTGTCTCCATCAGGGTGCCCCTTACAACAGGTGTCCCTATCCGAGTACCCTCCTATATGAGGTGTCTCCATCAGGGTGCCCCCTTACAACAGGTGTCCCTATCTGAGTACCCTCTTATATAAGGTGTTTCCATCAGGGTGCCACCTTACATCAGGTGTCCTATCAGAGTGCTCCATTACATCAGGTGTCCTATCAGAGTACCCTCTTATATGAGGTGTCCCCATCAGGTTACCCCCTTACATCAGGCATCCTCATTAAAGTGGCCTAGTAACTTTTAGATCCAGGTTGGCAGAGGGCAGGAATAAGGAGGTCTGGACAGATACAAATGTTTCTTCTGTCCTCCTGTGATGCCAGAGACGGGGCACACATGTGGAGATGGCGGTCCTACAAACCAATCTTTGTACAGGAGAGGGGAACCCATGTTGGGGACTGGCTGGTGTGCAGTACAGATCGAACTGTCACTCGATCCGGGTCCAAACTGTGGTTCACCACTTAGTTATGCCTGCTGTATATAGTAAGGTAAATTAGACATTGCCCTTGAAAATATTTTTGCTTTGTCATGAACAGCCTTTTCACTAGAATGTCTTTGTATATAAATGTAAAATATTCTTTATAAGCCGGAACAGTCTTGTTGATAAGAGTGTTTTTTTTTTTGCTAGCAGGAACCAACATATGTAAAGCTGAATTTACATAAAGCAGCTAAATACATACAGTACATACACTGAATTACTTATACTCCAAGTAAACCAAACCTTTTCTGGGGGGTGGAAGAGTTATAACCTCTTTCAGGTTTTATTGCATTCTTTAAAACTCGTACTCGGATTATATTTCCTATTATCAAGCAGCAATCACAAAGGTTTTGATGCAAAAAATTTTTTAAAACCAAATGGTGCAGCGCTTAAAAATTTAGAAAACACCAAAACAATAAGATATAAAATAATCAAAAATGAAATATGCCTGAAATAGCAATGCAAGTGTCAATAGTGACAAACTAGGTGCCAAGGGCCCGGATTCACATACATCGGCGCATATATATGCTGCCGTAGCGTATGTCTTTTACGCTACGCCGGCGCAGCGCGGAGAGAGAAGCATGGAATTCACAAAGCAAATGCTCCCAACGTTGCGCCGGCGTAACGTAAATTCGTAGGCGTAAGCCCGTCTAAGTCAAAGTAGGTGGAAGTGGGCTGGAAGTGGGCGTGATACATTTAACTGAAGCGTGACCCCATGCAAATGATGGGCTGAGCGTCACACAAGTACTTAAAATGAACTGTGCATGCTTGGCCACATCAAAGTGCGCATGCTCACAATCACGTTGAAACAACTGCCTAAGATACGTAGAATCACTGCCTACGACGTGAGCGTAACCTACAGTAACCTACAGTACGCCCAGCCCTATTCACGTACAACGTAAACTACGTAAAAAAATGAATCCGGGCCAAGGTGTTTCACATAACTGATTACAGTGCCTGTGAATTCAATCAAAGTGAAATCAGCAATATTTAGCCAACCATATACAATGCAATATGTGACCAATCTCTGTAAAAAAGCTTCAAACGCGTGTTTTATGTCAATCCACTAATGTTTTATTAACCACGTGTGAACCCAACATTCCACTTCTAGGGGCTTGCACATATACTATATTGTCAAAAGTATTGGGATGCCTGACTTTACATTCACGTGAACTTTATTGGCATCCCAGTCATAAGGTTCAATGTTGAGTTGGCCCAACCTTTGCAGCAATAACAGCTTCAACTCTTCGGGTAATGCCATTTACAAGGTTTTGGAGTGTGTCTATGGGAATGTTTGACCATTCTTACAGAAGTGCATTTGTGAGGTCAGGCACTGATGTGGACAAGAAGGCTTGGCTCGCAGTCTCTTCTCTAATTCTTCCTAAAAGTTTTCTATTAGGTTGAGGTCAGGACTCTGTGCAGGCCAGTCAAGTTCCTCCAACCTAAACTCGCTCATCCATGTCTTTATGGACCTTGTTTGTTCACTGGTGCACAGTCATGTTGGAACAGGAAAGGGCCATCCCCAAACTGTTCCCACAAAATATGGAGCATGAAATCGTCCAAAATGTCTTGGTATGCTGATGCCTTAAGATTTCCCTTCACTGGAACTAAGGGGCCAAGCCCAACCCCTGAAAAACAACCCCACACCATATCAACCCCTCCACCAAATGATTTGGACTAGCGCACAAAGCAAGGTCTATAAAGACATGGATGAGTGAGTTTAGGGTGAAGGAACTTCCCTGACCAGTTGTTTTTCAGGGGTTGGACTTGGCTCATTCATTTTAAACAAAGGTTAATAATACTAATGATCATTTAGCTTACAGGCTTGTTACAATCTAATTGATATTTGCTGCTGTATAAATGATTGGAAACGGTCCACAAGCTCTATAAAATGACATAAAAATAAATTAAAAGAGAAATATGGGCAGTGGCAGCCGCTCTATTAGGGGCGCAGGTGTGCCACCCCTAATCTACATGCAGGGCGCTGGCCGCATGGATTTCAATGTTTTTTTGACTCTAGGTGGTTTCAAAAAAGGGTGGACTGAGGGCACTGCGCCCTGAGTCCACCCAGTTGTGTGACATTAGCAAATTAATATTTGCTAATGTCTTCCTGCTTCTCCTCCAAGCCAATTAGGAAGCTGATCCTGAGACCCGTTTGACTGGGAGTTTTAGGACTCCCAGCCAATCAGGTCTCAGGACCCACTTACTGTACAGCCAGGAGGAGAAGCAAAAGCCCGGAACTTCCCAAGGCAGGCTGGAGCAAGCTGGAGAGGGAGCAACCTAATATAAGGCCACTGATCGCTGCCTTCCCATCCGTTTCCTGCGGTGCGGGGGGAGGCGGGCAGTAGTACGAGTGAGGGGGGGGCAGGTCTGTTTGCCACCCCCCAAAATATTGACCACTGAGCATGGGAATGAAACAAATCAAAAACCCCCACTGGGCTCTACATTGAGAACTGAGTGATTAAAGACCACTAATTGCTCAGTTCCTGCGTCTTAGCACAGCTCTGTAATCTGCCCCCTGCGCTTACTGGAGCTCCATGTGGAGGGAGAGGCAGTGGAAACAATGTCCATACATTTTCTTGTTCATTAAACTGGTGTAGAAATTAGTAATCTACATGATGTTTAATGGTCTCATACGATTTATGCATGGGTTTCTTATTCCTCCATTATCTTTTATTGACTCAGCATTCATTTAATTACTAACACATACATTACTCTATTTCAATCGCTGAACACAGGATAAATGCATTTTAGAATCCAAAATCCAAAATCCAAATCCCAAATTAACCCTAATATAATGCCAACGTTTTTTCCTTCTTAGCAGAAATTCCTCCCCAATTTATGCCTCCATGATGAATTTACTGCAGGAGCTTTAAAAGATACAGACACTGCACAACCCAATATAGTAAGGACAGTTGCAGGAGGAATTTCTGCTTTAATACAAGTATATGTTTACATAAGCAACAGAATATCAGCTGCTTATTGCAGGATATATATTTAATTGTAATGGCATCTATCCTTTAAAGTTAAACTCTAGACAAAGCTTTTTTAGTTACAGATAGAGTGAGGAAGAGTTAGAGAAGAGTCAGTGTCCCTGTCGGGAACATTTCTCCCCATATCCTGTTTCAGAGGCACAACAGAAAATTAAAGTGGAAGTAAACCCTCCTATCATTTTCAGCCAAGGAAGCTGCCATCTTGGCCTCTGTTTAACCTGCAACTGCACATGTGATCAGTTATGAAACCAGCCATTGGATGGTTAAACAGTTTGGTTGAGAACACAAGCAAATGTGACAGCTAGCATTTCAGGCATGCCGGGAATGTTAACTGTTTTTTGAAACTATCAAAAAATCGATGGGTTTACTTAAAAGAAAATCTCCCCAAGGTGAAAAGAAAACCCCCCTGTGGATCATTGTCCTATGGACATGTTTTTTTTTTCCCCTTTTCTCTTTTTCCTGGGACAGTTGTCTTATTTTAGATTTGCTCTCACTTTCTGACTTAAGGGTGTAAGGTGAATAAGATATTCAGATATTTACAATCATTAATAGCAACAAATAAAACAAAAGAAAAAAACAAGAGTAATGCCGCGTACACACGACCATTTTTAATGGTCTAGAAAAAACAAAGTTTTTTTCAACCCGATTCTTGTTAAGGCTGCCTTGCCTACACACCATCGTGAAAAAAAAAAAATGCTTGCGCAAAGCGTGGTGACATACAACACGTACAACGGCACTATAAAGGGAAAGTTCCATTCGGATGGCACCACCCTTGGGGCTGCTTTTGCTGATTTTGTTTTAGTAAAAGTTTGGTGAGAGACAATTTGCGCTTTTCAGTCTTAGTGCTTTTCAGTCTGTTACAGCGTGATGAATGTGCTATCTCCATTATGAACAATGTTTTTACCAGAACGAGCGCTTCTGTCTCATAACTTGCTTCTGAGCATGCGCGGTTTTTTCACATCATTAAAGCGTACACACGACCATTTTTTACGACATGAAAAACGACGCTAAAAAATAGAGCATGTTCTAAATTTTTAATGCCCATTTTTCACGTCATGAAAAATGCTCTGGAGCCCACACACGATCATTTTTAACTGCTTCAGTCCCGCCCGCTGTCATTTTACTGCGGGACGGTGGCTCTCCTGGGAGAGAGCCCGTAGCTATACGTCCGCATAAAAGCGGCCACTAGGGGGCGGTGCGCGTGTCCCCGCTCGCCCCCGAGTCCCGTGCACGTGCCCGGCGGGTACGATTGCCACCGGGCACCCGCCATTGCTCGTTACAGAGCGGGACCGGGAGCTTTGTATGTAAACACATAGCTCCCGGTCCTGTCAGCGGGGGAAATGCTGATCTTCTGTTCATACAATGTATGAACGGAAGATCAGTGATTTCCCCTAGTGAGACCACCCCCCCATACAGTTAGAACACACCCAGGAACATACTTAACCCCTTCCCCGCCTCTAGTGTTAACCACTTCACTGCCAATGGCATTTTTATAGTAATACAATGCATTTTTATAGCATTGATCGCTAAAAAAATGCCAACGGTCCCAAAAATGTGTCAAAAGTGTCCGAAGTGCCCGCCATAATGTCGCAGTACTGAAAAAAAATGCTGATCGCCGCGATTGTTAGTAAAAAAAAAAATATTAATAAAAATGCCATAAAACGACCCCCTATTTTGTAAACGCTATAACTTTTGCGCAAACCAATCAATAAACGCTAATTATGATTTTTTTTTTACGAAAAATATGTAGAAGAATATGTATCGGCCTAAACTGAGGAAAAAAAATGTTTTTTTATATATTTTTGGGGGATATTTATTATAGCAAAAAGTAAAAAATATTGCATTTTTTTCAAAATTGTCACTCTATTTTTGTTTATAGCGCAAAAAATAAAAAACGCAGAGATGATCAAATACCACCAAAAGAAAGCGCTATTTGTGGGGAAAAAAGGACACCAATTTTGTTTGGGAGCCACGTCGCACGACCGCGCAATTGTCAGTTAAAGCGACGAGGTGCTGAATCACAAAAAGTGCTCTGGTCATTGGGCAGCAATATGGTCCGGGGCTGAAGTGGTTAATGACATAAAAAAAAAAAATTTCACACCATGAAAAACGGTCGTGTGTACGCAGCATAACGCTTACTTACTTTATGCAGAACTGAAAAAATTACATCTTGGGTTCAACGGACAGTGCCATTCCATATAAGTGAGGGCTAATAAGATTACATAGTATGACACTTGACACATTAAAATGTAATTACAAACAGAGAGAAGAAGAGGGAAAGAGAGCAATAGAAGATAGAGGAAGAAAGAAAAGAAGAAAGAGAGGACAGAGAGAAAGGAGGGACCGAGCAGACCTCGGCATACCAGACCTACACGATGGAATCAGGGTAGGCGGCTGGGTTGACCCAGAGGTGCCAATAATGTTTTCAGGAAGTCCGAAGCAGAGTAGTCGATGCAAAGGAGCCATAGGGTCTTGAATTTGTCGAAGGTATCAGTATCAAGGGACAGCATCTCTTCCATGCGCATAATATCGTTGACCGTGGAGACCCACAAGGCCAAGGGGGAGTGGTAGTAGTTTTCCAGAACAGAGGGATAAGCTGTTTAGCGGCCGACAGGAAGAAACGCAGTAGAGTGCGTAGAGTGCATTTCTGGGAGGCTATGGAGTCAGGAAGCATGGATAATAGAGCTATCTTTTAATAGCCATTTTTAATAGTGTTTGTTGAATGTTACCAAATACCATCCCTTTCGCACTATCCAACCATGGATATACATGTACGTCTGGTTTTGCATAAATTAGATTTCAATTTACAAGATGAGATATTTTAATAAGATTCAGCATTGGGAAAATCATTAGTAGAGATGACCACCATTAATCAATGTCTTCAATGCCATTTTATCCGAGTCAAAGGCTTCTTGGATTTTTTCTTTGGATTATTTTATCATTTTTGAAGTTGGTGATGAAAGGACCTCAGCTATAATGTGTTTGTGGGATAGAAAAACATAGCAAGCCTACTGTTATTAATAAAAATACTGTTAAAGTGGATGTAAACCCAAAATGTTTTTAATTTTTTTTTTGATGTCACAATGTAGAGTATAAGATTTCCTATCATCTGTGCCCAGTCTTGCCACACAGAGTTAATCCAGATCTGAGTAACCCTTTTTCAATGTTCAGTAAATAAATGAACAGTCTTCCAGATAAAAACCTGCCTAAATAAAAAGTCAGTTTTCTCTCTTCTTGCTTTAAATGACAGGTTATGTACATATCTAGCTTGAACATGTTTATCATATGTTATGTTATGTTTATCATAACATGAGGTATAAAAAGTGAGAAATCCACCCCTCCCCCACATAACACATCCTGGTAATATACAATGAACTTTGGATCACCTCATGTTATGATAAACAAAACATAACATATGATAAACATGTCCAAGCTAGATATGTAAATAACCTGTCACTGAAAGCAAAAACAGAGA
The DNA here is from genome assembly GCA_029574335.1 of Rana kukunoris. Classification (NCBI taxonomy): domain Eukaryota; kingdom Metazoa; phylum Chordata; class Amphibia; order Anura; family Ranidae; genus Rana; species Rana kukunoris. The sequence goes on along the minus strand of CM056049.1, from coordinate 478,501,579 downwards.
AACAGACTTTATAATTTGGCAAGTTTTTATCTGGAATTCTGTTAATTTGCACTGAACATTACAAGAGGATTACTCAGCGCTGGATTAACTCTGTGTGGCAAGACTGGGCACAGATGATAGGAAATCTTATACTCTACATTGTGACATCAAAAACATATATTTTTTTCTGGGTTTACATCCACTTTAAAGCACAAATACACCAAATCTTCTCTACCTAGTTCTCCTAGGGGGAAGGTTTAGAATTTATGTCAGGATTTCGTTGTTGTCTGTGTCCTCATTCAAGTTATTTTTCTAATAATGACTGAACAAGAAGTGAGAAAAAATGTGTCATCTTGAACTGTGTTGTAACTGTACTGTCCCTCTTTATATTGTTGGCCACTATATAAATCCTGAATAATAATAATAATAATAATAATCTTCCCTAATTTATTTAAAAAAAAAGTTTGTGGCTGGGGTTGAACTTTAAAACGTATGAAATGTTAAGCATAAACAGGGCAGATTGTTTTCCTCAAAAACTATTAAGTACCGGTATCTACATAACTAAAGTAACTTTGATAGACTGCATCAGTAGTGTTTAAATGGCAGAATAGGAAAAATCTGAAAATTCATTAATAAATACTAATAACTATGCAGTCAAATTAGAATTCTAAAGTTTTCACTGTTTTTAGATTTACTGTTCAGAAATAACAGTTTGAGACTTGTAATAGGCTAGAAAGCCCAACTTGTATATTAATATTGTTTCACAACCTACAGTTAAAAGAAAATCCAAATAAAAATATCTTGATAATATTTCTGGCACATCATATCTACAAAAGACAAAATTACACTGCTGTAAAGACATAAATTTAGACACTACTGCTAGAACATAAATTTAAAGGTTAACATCAACGCATGAGTTTACATAAAAAAAAAAAATGTCATGTGCTTGGTGTAACTTACATTTTTTACAATTTACAAAAAGTCCCCTGTGTGCTGATACTTTGGTGACAGGTTATTTTTAACCACTTGTCATCTGCCCACCGTCAAATGACGGCGGGCAGACGACTCCATTGTTCTGACATCACGTCATATGACGTGATGTCCCTTTAAAGCCGCGGGCGGGCGCGCGCGCGTCGCCGGCGGCGCGCGCGCGCGCGCGCGCACCCGCCGCCCCGCAGGGATCCCGTACGAGTGCCCGGCGGCAACGATCGCCGCCAGGCACACGCGATTGCTCAGTAACTGAGCTGGGACGTGCAGCTCTGTGTGTAAACACAGAGCTGCACGTCCCTGTCAGGGAGAGAGGAGAGCGATTGTGTCCCTTGTACATAGGGACACAATCGTCACCTCCCCCAGTCACCCCCCCTCCCCCTACAGTTAGAACACTGGCTAGGACATACATTTAACCCCTTCCCCGCCCCCTAGTGGTTAACCCCTTCACTGCCAGTCACATTTATACAGTAATCAATGCATATTTATAGCATTTTTCACTGTATAAATGTAAATGGTCCCAAAAATATCAGAAAAGTGTCCGAAATGTCCGCCATAACGTCGCAGTCCCAATAAAAAAATCGCAGATCGCCGCCATTAATAGTAAAAAAAAAAAAAAAAAAAATTCCATAAACTATCCCCTATTTTGTAAACGCTATAAATTTTGCGCAAACCAATCGATAAACGCTTATTGCATTTTTTTTTTACCAAAAATATGTAGAAGAATACGTATCGGCCTAAACTGAGGGAAAAAATATTTTTTTTATATATTTTTTGGGGTTATTTATTATAGCAAAAAGGAAAAAATATTGAATTTTTTTAAAAATTGACCCTCTATTTTTGTTTATAGCGCAAAAAATAAAAACCGCAGAGGTGATCAAATACCACCAAAAGAAAGCTCTATTTGTGGGAAAAAAAGGACGCCAATTTTGTTTGGGAGCCACGTCGCACGACCGCGCAATTGTCAGTTAAAGCGACGCAGTGCCGGAAGCTTAAATTTTGTCTGGGCAGGAAGGGGGTGTAGGTGCACAGTAGGTAAGTGGTTAATGGTACATCGACAGACCCCCTGTGCTCCATTGAATGTAATGCAATTCAGATTACATAGAAAAAAGCAGTGCAGCGCTAAAAAACAAAAAACAAACAAAAACAGACCAAAACCAAAAATATAATAATAATATATCAAGTCCAAAAAGTGATCAATCTGAGTGGTCAAGCTGACTCTTGCGCCTCACTGAGGTATTCAGATGTAACAACTCATCAAACACAGCAAACAGGTGTCCTAAAATGGAAGTACATGCTGCTCACCTGAACGAATGGACCTGTGTGTGAGCAGCAGGTCAAATGCGCTGTCCCTCAAAAGAGGGGATTATAGGTTCAGCGGTGTCTCCTTGGACGCTCCCTTTCTCCAAAAGGCTCCAGGTGATAGATCATGGTCATCCGAAGCACTCTCTCAGGTGAAGTGGTGTCATGGAAAGGTATAAAAACGACACATAGTGCTCTCCGTATGATCACAACGACAGTAATATTTATTATAAAAGAAAACTACTCACAAATAAAGCACTATGTCCTAGTGCATGGAAATGAGCATACAGCAATAAAAGACCAGGTGGGTGGCTGTCCTGACATCAAATGAAAGCCCCCCGCACGCGTATCGTCCACAGGCACGATTTTGGACTTGATATATTATTACTATATTTTTGGTTTTGGTCTGTTTTTGTTTGTTTTTTGTTTTTTAGCGCTGCACTGCTTTTTTCTATGTACTTCAGTTAAGGATTTCTATTGACCTTCAGTGATCAGCTGCTTTGTTAATTGCTTGTACCTTTGCGCAGTCTGTTTTCTCTTTTTTATAAATCAGATTACATTGCATTACATTCTTTCCTGGCCACGCTGGGCGGGGAAACTGACAAGTAGACCCAGAAGTGATATCAAAACATCGCTTTTGGTTCACCAACAAGAAGGGAAGGAGAGCAGAAGTGTGTCCACTCAGCTACCTCCACCCTACCTGGGAGCACCCGGAGGTGAGGAGGTGGGGGGTTGCCATTATCAAGGTCTGTGCATGTAATCCAGAGGCACTGGACTGCTTTCATCATTGTCAGATTTGCACACAATGTAAAGCCAATGGTAGCCTGGCCACTCTAACTTCAGCTTGTTCAACTAAGCTTTGACAAAAAGCCCTGGTTCACACTGGGCTGCGGGAGTGAAATTCTCTTCACTCCCGATTTCACTCCCTCTGGCAGTCCCGATTTCGGCTGTGATTTAGGAGACATCTGTGCAGGTTTCTGCACAGATGTCAATGTAAATCGCAATGTAAATCGCGATGTAAACCGCGTCCTGAAATCGCAAAAAGTAGTACAGGAACTACTTTTTGAAATCGGTGCAGCGCCGCAGATGCGGCGTCGCACCGATTAGGACGGTGTCATTGCCGGCAATTGCCGCCGATTTGATATGCGATTTCACATGTGAAATCGCATCTCAAATCGAACTAAATCGTACCCAGTGTGAACCTGGGCTTACACCTGGAAGATGATTGGTTTCTATGCACAGCTGCACCAGATTTTGCATGCTCCAGTTTTATTAAATCCCCCCACCCCCCCACTCTGGATGAAGGAGCACAGGGGCACCTTTGGACAGTAGCATTGTTAGTTTGTGGGGAGTGTTAAATGTACTTGCAGATTTTAATTCACTAACCAATTGTAGCCAAACTCCAGCTTATACTTTATAAGCTGTTACAGCAAACAGCATTTTTCTTTTGGGATAAAGATTTTACATAAATAAAGGAATAAAGGCTGATCATTCATTGTAAGCAAACCTGTTAAAGAGTAACTGCACTCAGGGCTTTTTTTCTGGGGGAACTTGGTGGAACTCGGTTCCACCACCTTTGGCTCAGACCCTTTGGTGCCTGCTCACCACAATCACTTGTGAACACAGAAGTCTGGTTTCTGTGTTTACAAGTGACTGCTTTGTAACCCCCTGAACTCTGCACACTGTATGTAATGCAATTCTGGTATTTAATGCCCCTTTAAGACCCTTCTACTGTTTGTGAAATCTGAACGGGTCGTGGTTGAGTTCCTGCACCTATTTTCTGAGAAAAAAAGCTCTGACTGCACTTATGTTAAGAAAAAAACATTCTCCTCTGGGTGATCAATGTACATTGCAGGGATTCTAACAAACTTTTGTTATTCTGAAGAAATAGCTGTTTGTTTGTCTGTGTTGATGCGTTCAAGTGAGTTTGTATAGGAGTGGTTATATAATTATCAATCAGCTGCGGCACCTGCAGTGTCTGCATTCCATTCGATTATGTGATTTCCCTTTGAGAATATCACACCAAAAATTACCCTTTTGTTGCACGGGATGCCCAAAATCTGACTTGTATCTTAGTTCAGACTTCTGGGAAAATCAGTAAGCCAATCACACAAGCAGGAAATTACATATCTGGGGGGGGGGGGGGGGGTGTTCTGTAAACCACCTGTGCACAGAACGACTTCAGGTAGCCATATTGCATTTTGCAGAAAATGACAGCGCTGCAGATTGAAAAGGAAAGGTAATTTATTATAACATTCAATTAAAATATGACTTGTGTTGCAATTGTAAATGGTATATATATTTTCAATTTTCAATTTTTTTCCCCACAAAAGTGGACCTTTGAAAACGTCCATAGACGAAACCGGTCAGGTGACCTACGCTCTTACGTCACACGCTCCGTTACGCTCAGCTCAGACCAGCAAGGACTTCCGGGTAAGGGACGCGCTCAGAAGTGGAACGCAAACAGCAGGCACGCTCCACACGGATAACAAACACAGAGGCTCCCATAACCCGACTGGTACAGCTCAGCACATGGGACTTTTCATTTAAAGCTACGGTGAAGCAGCTTACATTTTTTAAATCTTTATGTTTCAATTTTAATTTTACATTTTGTTGACCCAATTGGGAAACGGCTTTTTTATTAAATACCGGAATATACTACACCATGAGGATTTCTTCTCTTCTTGCCTCCTTATAATTACCACAACCTTGATTTTTGGGAGACATTGGATACATCTTAGGAACCACCACGCACGGCGATTGATTCTACACATGGAACAACTGAACTCATCAAGTGCCGCGAATTACCTACTATGAATAGAGGTTGGTACACATCAGCTACTACCCACTGATCCCCAAGGCTCCATACCCCCTTTGTGGGGACAACAATCTGGTAAGTGGGGATACATGTGGGGGGATAACTGGAATCTCGAATATCATCTGCAGTCCAACACCTGATAATTACACCACAGATGACTACGCAGCTGTTTAATTGAACTTTACTTATAACGTCACTGATGATTATATTCTTATACGGATATTAATTTACTTTATCGTACTGGAAGATATTATGTAGGAAACTTCACGTCTTAGAACACAGAAATTTAGTATCTACTAAGAATAACACTCAAAGCTGATCACTAAAATAGGGATTTTATTTTTGGCATTATTGTATACATTCACCTATACCTGTATCACCATCCCTCACTTATTAATTTATTAATTTATTATTTGGGTGATCACACCACACAACAGAGCCATTGCTCTTTTCAGTGATCATTGATCACATGCACTGGACCACAGAACACTAAAGGTACATAGGAGGACCAAAACTGTTTATAAGTCACTATATATTCACCACACAATTTTTGATGTCACGTTTGATTTATACTGTTATATAGCTTGTTTGATTTACACAGCACTTTACATCAAAATATTGGACTTTGGAGTGATACCATCAACTGAGGTGTCAACACCAAATTTCCAATAAGAATTAGAAACTTTAATAAATATTAACAAGGTCTTACAACCACCAATTACACAGGGACTCACCAGTAGGATCACACAAGAACACAATAAAGCACCCCTATCCCCTTGAGGGATTATCAGAAACAAGGGATTACTTGATGAAGCGGGGAGTCTTGTTTCAATAAACCCACCGGCTACAAGTACCCAACAAAAGATATACAAATTTCATTTACATAGCAGCGCCAACTATCTGTACCATAAAATATTACAAAAAGTGGACTTTTAACCACGTAAGGACCGCCTCCTGCAGATATACATCGGCAGAATGGCACGGCTGGGCACAAGCACGTACCTGTAAGTCCTCTTTAAGTGCCCAGCTGTGGGTCGCGGGCACGCTTCCGTGGCGCGCGCCCGTGACCCAGTCCGAAGCTCCGTGACTGTGGCCGCGGGACCTGCGGGAATCGCCGATCGGTCCCCGGAGCGCGAGGACGGGGAGAGCAGTGTGTAAACACAGCTTCCCTGTTCTTCACTGTGGTGCTTAAATAGGGAAACACGACCAATGACGTCACACGTCCAGCCCCACCCTCTACACTTAGAAACACAGATGAGGTCACACTTAACCCTTCAGCGCCCCCTAGTTGTTAACTCCCAAACTGCAATTGTCATTTTCACAGTAAACAATGCATTTTTAATGCATTTTTTGCTGTGAAAATGACAATGGTTCCGAAAATGTGTCAAAATTGTCCGATGTGTCCACTATAATGTCGCAGTCACGAAAATAAAAAGTAGTAAAACTATCCCCTATTTTGTAAACGCTATACATTTTTTTGCAAACCAATCGATAAACGCTTATTGCGATTTTTTTTACCAAAAATAGGTGGAAGAATACGTATCGGCCTAAACTGTATAAAATTATATATTTTTGGGGAATATTTATTATATATATTTATTGCATTTTTTTCAAAATTGTCGTTCTGTTTTTGTTTATAGCGCAAAAAATAAAAACCGCAGAGGTGATCAAATACCACCAAAAAAAAGCTCTATTTGTTGGAAAAAAAGGACGCCAATTTTGTTTGGGAGCCACGTCGCATGACCGCGCAATTGTCAGTTAAAGCGACGCAGTGCCGAATCGCAAAAACTGTCCGGTTCCTTTATCTGCCTAAAGGTCCGGGTCTTAAGTGGTTAACCACTTAGGGACCCTTCACTGTACATATACATCATTTATTTAAAGATGGATATCTCGGTAACGGCAGCAGCTGCTGCCACAACCGAGATATCCATCTTTTCAGTGGGCGGCCCTTTAAACGATAACGGTGGTCTCTGCGGCGGATTCGCTTCCTCCTGCTCGGCTGGGATACGAGTGTGGGCAAGATGGCCCCCACCCGTCCCCATAGCATAGCAGGGCGGAAGTGACGTCAAAACTTCAGTTCCACCCATGCTTCTTAAAACAACATTTTCTCGTATCATATGTCATGGAGCTGGGTCTGTGTGCAAGGTCCCGCCCCCCTAGTTCGTCTGATAGTCTTCTAGTGTTCCTCCTATCACACAAGCTGAACTAGGGGGCGGGACCTTGGACACAGACCCAGCTCCATGACATAGGATAGGAGCACCGGAGGACAGAGGGAGGGGAGCGCCGTTTTATATCGTTTACCGGGCCTGTGCTTTGTTTGTTCCAACATCTGTTGCCACAGGTAACACTAGACTATTTTCTGATGTGTTTTTAGCAAGTCTGGAAACGCAGAGCAAACACAACACAGAGTTGTAGCCTATGGCAAAGTTGCTAGCTGTCCCTTATTTAGAGTGCCTGTCCCTCTTCTGGAATCAAATCCATGTGTCCCTCATTCCAAAAGGTTCCTCTTTTAGACCTGAAATAAATATACTGTCAATATAGTGCAGTGTTTCAGTTAAGGGGGGTGCTCTGTAATGTAAAGTGGTCCAGTGATGCAGGGTGCTGTGTAATGTAAAGGGGTCCAGTGATGCAGGGTGCTGTGTAATGTAAAGGGGTCCAGTGATGCAGGGTGCTGTGTAATGTAAAGGGGTCCAGTGATGCAGGGTGCTGTGTAATGTAAAGGGGGCCAGTGATGCAGGGTGCTGTGTAATGTAAAGGGGTCCAGAGCTCTAAGGTGCTGTGTAATGTAAAGGGGTCCAGAGGGGCAGTTGTGGAGAGGGGGTACACAGTAGTGAGAGATATTAAAAGATGCAGGGCGCACAGTGGGGTGTTTTTACATTTTAACATGGGGGGGCGCTTTTAACCCTGCTAGCGGACGAAGAAAGGATAAAATGCGACTGTATCGCAGCTGCCGAAGCGCGCCCCCCCCCCCCCCTGAAAAAAATTCAGCGGAAGCCCATGACCACATCTAAGAAATGGTAAGCTGCAATATAATAAATGTTTGCCTTTGGGTTTAATACCGCTTTATGTTGTAATTATGTTGTCCAAGAGTGCTTTTATCCAAGTACATTCCCACCAGATATGATTGCAGGATCCATTAGCTTATTGACATCACAGAGGGTATTTTTACAGGTGGAGTGGTTCTTGTCATGTACATTATGGCATCATTTACACAGGACATTGTTAAGAAATGAATGGCAACCATAACAAAACTTATCTTTATCTCCTAACAAATCTTTACCATGATTGCCCAGCCATTGTATTGCTTTTTTGTCTTAGCTGTAAAAGCATTATATTTGTTACTGGGCCCGATAAACACTTTCCTTATTATTTTCAGAACCTGTACACTGTTTAAACACAAATACTGTATTTCAAAGGTTTTCCCTTGTGCAGGTTTTCATAAGCATGTAATTGCAACAATGGGAATAAAATGGCTTACACTCAGTAACATGTAATAAAAAAAACTGCATAGATAGTAATGGACGAGTGTTATCCTTCCCACAGGATTATTTACTGCATGGTTAAAGTCCACAAAGCACAGTGGAATTTTAGCTGGCTCTGAAGAAAATAGTATTATACATAATATAGTTTGCTGATATGTAGTTTATGGTAGTGTGTTTACTTTTATAAGCATCTTTTATTTATTTTTTGCCTTTGAACATGACTCTCATTTAACCAATGTGAGCACGCACCTTGTGGCATGTATTAAACAAAAAAATCACGCTAGTCTCACATGATGATTTTAAATTCCTTGATTGTGCAGGTTTTCATAAGCATGTAATTGCAACAACGGTGTAGGAATAAAATGGCTTACACTCAGTAACATGTAATCAGAAAGAAAAAAAAGTTTCCTGCATAGATAGTAATGAAGGACAGCAATACAGATAGTCGTCATACAGATAAAAGAGTACTTCCCACAGGATTATTTACTGCATGGTTAAAGTCCACAAAGCACAGTGGAATTTTAGCTGGCTCTGAAGAAAATAGTATTATACATAATATAGTTTGCTGATATGTAGTTTATGGTAGTGTGTTTACTTTTATAAGCATCGAGTTTGTTTTACGCTTTATTCCTCCCTCTTGAACATCAAGCTTTCCCAGAATCCATGCAGCAGTCATAAAGATCGGACAGGGGTTTGGACAGGGCACCGCCCGACAAGACCACTGGATGCTCCAGAGGGCACTGAGCCCAGCCGCATGCCTGTGAGCATGTCCAGCCTGGTACTGATACATTGCTGAAAGGACAAGGGTGCCCGAGGGCATTATATCTTTCAGGGCGTAAGCTAAACTTTGCCCAAACCTGGGGGTCAGGTACATGAGGCAAGTTAGGGTTCCCCCATAGCGGCTGCGCTTCCCGAAAACCTACGTCGAGCCGCCACCCACGCCCTGAGGGTCTGGTTGGGTGATGACCCCTATGATCCGCAAATGCAGAGAATCCACAGACCGCAGCACGCCTGGCCTCAAACCACCAGTGCACTGTGATTGCCCAGTAGTAAACCAAAAGCGCTAGGCCCCCAATCCGTAGACTTGGCCAGTCTCTCAAATGAAGGAGAGAATACAGATAGGCCGGGCTGTTCCCCAGGAGAATCATTTTCAGTATGTTGATTCGACCTCAGGTTTAGTGGAAGGCCCGACCAGGATTTTTGAGAAGCTGAAGCCGAGGGATATTTAAATTCAGTCTATGCGTGTAATTCCTAGAATCACTTACGCATCCAAACCACCCACCCGCATACGACCAGAATTGTAGATCCGATTCGGAGGTGTAAGACACTTACACCGTCGGATGCCTTCTCGGCATCGAGAGAGGCAATGACTCGGGATGCTGGATCGCAAGGTTCTAATATTGATGTTCTCTGGCCACTAGGTGGCGTTTACGTCGATTACTCATTTGCTTATGCATAGAAATCTGAGCTTAGGGGCAAGGATGTCGGCATGTTGCGAGTAGCCGAAGGCCGTCCGCGCCTGGGGTCTTACCACTCTGCAGCCCCCCAATCGCAGCCTGGACCTCCTCCAGAGAAATTTCTAGCTGCTCCCGTTCCTCGGACAAGGAGGGAAAGGGGACGGCATCTGTATTCCTGTAGCTCTTGGAGGAATAGACCCCCTGGTATCTGGCGTTGATGTCCTCCGGGGAGGTCACCAGCTGAGCATATGTGCGTGGAGGACCTCGCCAGCCATGCCAACAACCTGCCATTTTTATTACCGTGTTCAAAGATCCTTTCGAGATACAGCGGACTTCTTAGTTTGTTCCACGGGAGCGTGCTTAATTTAAATACAAACCGCCCCCTTTGAATTACGCGGCCTTACGCCGGGCCATTTACACTACACCGCCGCAAATTACGGAGAAAGTGCTTGGAGAATACAGCACTTGCTCCAGTAAGTTGCGCTGGCGTAGTGTAAATGGCATAGGCTACACCTCCGCGGATTCTACGTGAATCTGGCCCTGTGTGTATAAATAACATCCTGTATTTGCAAGTGTAAAAATAATGCATAAACAGTTCAAAGTTTGTGCAACAAGTGAATCCTTTGATTTATGAGATTCTAAAGGTCATTTAGAGAGATATTCCACCACCAAGCAGTCGTGCAGAGCCTTCTGTTGAACCCCACTCCCTGTGATCAGGGACGTGATCAGGGACGCTTACCAGATGGGGACCACCTGTCACTAGGATCTGCAAATAGGCAGGCAAAACAACCTCTGCAGGGTACAAGAAACTAGGAAGCGTCTGGGACACGCCGATTGTAAGATGAACCCCCTGTTGTGGTCACACTCACATAGGGTTGCCACCTGTCCAGGATTCACCCGGACAGTTCGGGTTTGGAATAATGCGTCCAGGTTTCAGACTGCCTGAAACCCGGACACATTATTTAGACTGGACTATGGCTTCCCAGCAGGGTTGCTGGCTCCAGTTGTCAAAGCTGACAACTCTGTGGATGCCCACTTCCCAATCCCTGGCGCTGTGCCTCAGAAAAGGAAAGTTGCAACTGGAAATTTGAAGTCCAGCCACCTCAGATACATCTGGATGAGAGGTGTTGACTGGCAAGGGGTGAGTGAGTTCACCATCCATCCCTGTCTGTGACTGAAGTCCCCCTCCCCTTCTCTCTCCTGCCTCTGAGACAGTACACTAAGGTAAATCAGGGTTCTCAGAGAACCCCTTACATCCGAATTTCCCTTTACACCATTTCCCCATTTTACACCAGAGGTCACAGTGTTCCCTCTTACATCAGAGTCCTCTGCGTACATCAGAGTTCTCAGTGTTCCCCCTTAAATCAGGGTTCTCAGAGCATCCCTTATGTTAGAGTCCCCAGAGTTCTCCCTTAAATCAGAGTCTGCAGAGTCCCCCCCCCCTTACAGTGTAAGGGAAACTCTGTGAGTTCAGATGTAAAAGGGGAGCTCTGTGAACTCTGATGTAAAAGGGGAGCTCTGCGGACTCTGATGTAAAAGGGGATCTCTGTGGACTCTGATGTAAAAGGGGAACTCTGTGGACTCTGATGTAAAGAGGGACTCTGTGAACTCTGATGTAAAAGGAGAACTCTGTGGACTCTGATGTAAAAGGGGAACTCTGTGGACTCTGATGTAAAAGGAGAACTCCGTGAACTCTGATGTAAAGAGGGACTCTGTGAACTCTGATGTAAAAGGGATCTCTGTAGACTCTGATGTAAAAGGTATCTCTGTAGACTCTGATGTAAAAGGTATCCCTGTAGACTCTGATGTAAAGAGGGACTCTGTGAACTCTAATGTAATGTAAAAGGGATCTCTGTAGACTCTAATGTAAAAGGGATCTCTGTAGACTCTGATGTAAAGAGGGACTCTGTGAACTCTGATGTAAAAGGGGAGCTCTGTGAACTCTGATGTAAAAGGGGAGCTCTGTGGACTCTGATGTAAAAGGGATCTCTGTGGACTCTGATGTAAACGGAATCTCTGTGGACTCTGATGTAAACGGGATCTCTGTAGACTCTGATGTAAAAGGGGAGCTCTGTGGACTCTGATGTAAAGAGGGACTCTGTGGACTCTGATGTAAAGAGCGACTCTGTGGACTCTGATGTAAAAGGTATTTCTGTGGACTCTGATGTAAAGAGGGACTCTGTGGACTCTGATATAAAGAGGGACTCTGTGGTCTCTGATGTAAAGAGGACTCTGTGGACTCTGATGTAAAGAGGGATCTCTGTGGACTCTAATGTAAAAGGGATCTCTGTGGACTCTGATGTAAAGAGGGACTCTGTGGACTCTGATGTAAAAAGGGATCTCTGTGGACTCTGATGTAAAAGGGATCTCTGTAGACTCTGATGTAAAAGGGGAGTTCTGTGGACTCTGATGTAAAGAGGGACTCTGTGGACTCTGATGTAAAAGGGATCTCTGTAGACTCTGATGTAAAAGGGATCTCTGTAGACTCTGATGTAAAAGGGGAGTTCTGTGGACTCTGATGTAAAGAGGGACTCTGTGGACTCTGATGTAAAAGGGATCTCTGTAGACTCTGATGTAAAAGGGGAGTTCTGTGGACTCTGATGTAAAGAGTGATCTCTGTGGACTCTGATGTAAAAGGGATCTCTGTAGACTCTGATATAAAAGAGGAGTTCTGTGGACTCTGATGTAAAGAGGGACTCTGTGGACTCTGATGTAAAGAGGGACTCTTGTTGCTAACTTTATATGATTAAAAATGTTATTTAATAGCAAAATATATGCATAGTTTATACAATAGAAAAAAAAATTGCTGTGTTCGGGTTTGACTTGAAGAAAAGGTGGCGACCCTACACTCACAGCGGGATATCCAAATCAGCCAATACAAGGAGTTAAACCATACAAGAGAGAACTCTTGTCGTAAAAAACATAAATTCTAACACCCGCACTTCCGGACTCATGCGGGGCGCAATGGCGTCAATGCGTGGCTCTGCCCGACATGTGTCGTCACATGTGACATCTTCCTGGGCCCAATTTATGTTTGCCGGCAAATGACTTTAATTCATGCGCGATAGTTTTTTTACCCACTGTAAGTAGCCATTTGTTTTGTTTTTCAATAAAAGTTACATAAACAGTATTATACTATTTAAGTTCTCTCTTATATGGTTATCCTCCTGGTATTGGCTGATTTGGTCTGGATATCATGCTGTGAGTGTGACCACAACAGAGAATTCATCTTACCAATCGGAGTGTTCCAGAGGCTTCCTAGTTTCTTATACCCTGCAGAGGTTGTTCTGCCTGTTTGACAACCCTAGCTCATAGGTTGTGGGGTGCCACAGAAGGCTCTGCATGACTGCTTGGTGAAATATTTGTGTAAATGACCTTTGGACTCTCACATATCAACTATAATGCCAAGTACACACGATCATTTTTCGGGTTGTAAAAAACAAAGTTTTTTTAAAAATGTCATTTAAAACGATCGTGTGTGGGCTTCAGAGCATTTTTCAGGTTCTGAAAAACGGGCAATTTTTTTTTTCAGAACATGCTCTATTTTTTCACAACGTTTTAAACGTTGTAGTTTTTCGGGTTGTAAAACATTATCTTGTGTGGGCTTTAACAATGTGAAAAACCCGAGCATGCTCAGAAGCAAGTTTTGAGATGGGAGCGCTCGTTCTGGTAAAACTACCGTTCGTAATGTAGTAAGCACATTCATCACGCTGTAACAGACAGAAAAGCATGAATCGTCTTTTACTAACACAAAATCAGCTAAAGCAGCCCCAAAGAATTGAATTTAGAATCATCTTGTGAGATTTTTTGTTTATTGTATGTTTTCCCTTGTTTATATCACTTGGTTAGTCGCTGCAGTCCTTCATTATAATTACACTTTATTCACTGTTTATTTTAGTGCGGTATAAACCCAGCACCCCCCTTTTTTTTTAAACATTGTGGCAATTAGATTCATATTTTAGAGTAGCATTGAGGGGCAAAAAAAAATGCCCCAAACCTTTGTTTAGAGAGGAGATTATTGACATAATGTACTCACATACAGGGGTTAGACAAAAATATGGAAACACGATATTAATTTGCAGGTGTGAAAGTGACGCAATGTTTCCCCGTCAAAAGCAGAATTGATGTAACATGAGTCAGTAGGCGACCAAACATACAAAGAACACTAGACACACCAAACTGGAAAAATAACAGCATGAACATCATCTCAGGGCTGGGTTCAATACCCCCCTTGACATGCTACAGAGCATGTTCAATATCAGAGTCTGCAGAATTCCCTCTTACAGTGCAAGTGGGAATTCTGCGGACCTTGATGTAATGTGAAGCTCTGAGATAATGGGCAATGCTGCAAACTCTGATGTAAGGGGATCTCTGGTGATCAGGAACCATCTTACATCAGCGTTTCCACAGCGAGTCCACAGCATTTCCCTTTACATCAGCGTTCCCCTTTACATCGGGGTCCACTGAGTTCCCCCTTGCACTATAAGGAGGAATCCTGCAGACTCTGATGTAAGGGAGAACTCTGTGGACTCTAGTGTAAGGGGGGCTCTAGTGATCAGAGACCCCCTTACATCTCCTTTAAATCCACAGTGTTCCCTTTTACATCAGGGTCTGCAGAACTTCCCTTACACTGTAAAGGGGAACAATGCAGACTTTGGTGTAAGGGAGAGCTCTGTGCTGGGTTATAATAATCTGACCTTTATGTAAAAGGAGAAATACCCTTTTTTCCTTTAGTTATATCTTAAAGCGGTTGTATACCCTCATATCCTACTTGCACCTACAGATAAGCCTTCATTAAGGCTTACCTGTAGGTGCTTGCAATATCTCCTTAACCTACATGGTTAAGGAGATAATGGTAGAAAAGTAGGCACTGATGTCTACGACGCATGCACGCTGTAGACAACGGTGCAGGCGCACTGAGAGCGCCGGCTCTTGAATGGGAGCCTGCCCGAAAGTGCCGCAAATGCGCGCATGCGCGGGGATCGTGACGTTTCACGCGCATTCACGGACTGATGTCATCGCTGCGCCAGCCAGTCACAGTGCCGGAGCGGCGATACACTCCGGGTATCATGGTGGCGACGGAGGACGTGTCCGAGGACCACTGCATGGGCTTCGATCTAAGGTAAGTAATTGATAATGAGCTAGTATACTATTCATACTAGCTGGGGGGGGGGGGGTATACAACCGCTTTAATGAAATTTCTTATTGCGCTAGCTACATGTTTGTAGGTAAATATTGATATTTGCACTATAAGAAAAACTGTAATTTTGGCTACCTTTTTGAACTGTCAGTAAAAATTTGCTTCTGTCAGTAAATTGTTTGTGGCAGTGAAAAATTGGCTCTGTCAGTACATTTTTTGTGTCATGTCAGTAAACTTCACTGTAGGTTGGCAACTCTGCTTTCTAGAATGCGTCTGCTGAATTTGGAAAAGCTAAATGCGGAGTTACAGGTGTGAATTTGACCTTAAAGTTCACTTTAAAAGAGACCATGAATGACTGTCATAGCAAAATCAGTATACAACGAGTAAATCTGCAGACCATTGCTGAAATGCACCAACTTCATTTAAAGATAGGAAGAGGGGTGATGCAGATATATAATAACAAGTGTAAATCTTTGTACAGTTTTGTGTAGTAATTCTATCCCAGCCAAGATGGGCCATTTTCTCTTCCACACTAATTCTAGGATTGGAAATGTCAGTAATGCCCTGTACGCACGATCGGTTCATCTGATGAAAAGGGTCTGATGGATTTTTTCATTAGATATCCGATGAAGCTGACTTTCATCAGTCTTGCCTACACACCATCAGTTAAAAAAAACGATGGTGTCAGAACGCGGTGAAGTAAAACACAACGACGTGCTGAGAAAAAGGAAGTTCAATGCTTCCGAGCATGCGTCAAACTGATTCTGAGCATGCGTTGATTTTTAACCAATGGATTTCCCTACAGACGATCGTTTTTTTTCTCTCGTTTTTTTTAACCATCAGATAATTTTAAAACAGGTTCTACGTTTTTTCACTGATGGGGAAAAAAAAAAAAAAAACTATGGGGCCCACACACAATCGGTTCGTCTGATGAAAACGGTCCATCAGACCATTTTCATCAGATGAACCGATCGTGTGTACGCGGCATAAGAAGATGTTGGCAAAACTGAGCAGCATGAATACAGCTATACTGGCTTATATATGCCACGGCATATTTCTTTTTTGAACCACTAATGCTAAAATAAGGCATCTATATACTGTATAAATCAATTAGAATAAGGCACACAAGGCCCACAATCCCATACGCTATAGTAGTGCAATACTAATGGATTGATTGGAGTAAATCAGAATGGATGGATTTACATTTGACTTTGAACACAACCCCCTGTCTTGCAAGCAGACAGTCAAATTCAAAGTGGATTTGCAATACAGCACCTATTATATTACAAAGTGAAGAGTGACTGGATTAAGAATTGACCTAGATGGATTTGTATGCCTTTGTTAGCAATTTGCTAGTGAATCTGTTATTTCGTATCAACCTTCATGTGAGTGAAGCCTCTTAAAGAATACCTGTACTTTACCCATACTGGGTTTGCTTTTAAGAAGCCATTGCAAGCATTTTCAATGCACAGTCTGGAGCAATACTTGTACTAAAAGTATGGAGGAACATGTAATATTACCCTTGCCTCCCCAGTCCTTGTTGCTATGATAGTCAGCAGCAGGTCAGAGCGCTGGCAGAGCCGGTGCTACCACTAAGAAAACTAGGCAGCTGCCTAGGGCGCACTGCTGCCTAGGGCGCCCAGCCACTGGTGTTCCTACTCTCTTCTCCCTGCAGCAAGCAACTAAGGCCGCATACACACGATCGAACATGTCCGCTGAAACTGGTCCGCCGACCAGTTTCAGCGGACATATCCGATCGTGTGTACGACCTAGCGGACAGGTTTTTCCAACGGACAAATTTCAAAGCATGCTTTGAAATTTGTCCGCTGGAAACCTGTCCGGCGGACATGTCCGCTGGTTAGTACGCCTAACCAGCGGACATAAATCTCCCGCATGTGTTGAATGGATTCAACGCATGCGTGGAAGTATTTTACTTCCTGGAGTGGTGACGTGGCGGCGTCAACGTCATCGCCACATCACCGCATCCTCTGTCCGAGAGGAGACATGTCCGCTGGAAACGGTCCGTCGGACATGTTTCAGCGGACATGTCTCCTCGTCTGTACGCGGCCTAAGTCTCATCATCAGCAGGCATCAGCGATAGAGGACTGTTTGTGTGTCCTGAATCCCAAAATGAATGGAAGCAAGCAAACATTCATTGATGGGTTGATGGGCGCTAGCGAGGCTGCATTTGATGGGCACTGGTGAGGCTGCATTTGATGGGTGCTGGTGAGGCTGCATTTGATGGGCGCTGGTGGGCACTTCATTAAAAAGGTAGGGTATACATGGGCAGCGCAAAGGAGGAGGAGTCAGTGGTAGAGCAAGGGAGTGGGCGGCAATATGAGGTTTTGCCTAGGGTGTCAAAAATCCTTGCACCAGCCCTGAGTCTATGTAGGATTTTAGTAAGCAGAAACTTACACAGGACTCTGAGGGCCTTTGGCAATGGATTGGATCACTGAGGTAGCAAGTAGAGAGCTAGTAAATGCTAATAATGCCTCCTGTAAAGCAAACACATTACCCAAAATTGAGTTTTGTTTAATAGTATCAATAATTAACACTTAAAGTGGGTGTAACCCCACAACTGTAAAATCAGTCTGTATATGCAGTAAAGCATGTTTGTTATACTCACTGTGGAGTTACCCCTCTGCAGTGTGTAAAAAGGCTGTTTGGTACTGTCTTTTCTGATCCTCCCATTCTTCCACAGTCCCCAATACATCTCCAGGTAGAACAGAGCCTTTGGGACACTCTGCACATGCTCAGTTTAGTGTATTTAGCTAGAGTTTTTTTTTTTTTTTCCTGGTAGAACAGAGCCTTTAGGGCACTCTGCACATGCTCAGTTCAGTGTATTTTGCTAGAGAGGTTTTTTTTTCCTTGGGAGAATGCATGTGATCAGCACTGTCCGGACAGAGGGTCAGGGGTCGTGCAGCCTCACAGGACAGTCAGAGAAGAATGAAAACTCCTCCTACAGGCTTTAACCCAAACACCGATAGAGGTCATATGACTGCTATATACTGCTGATGAGAAAAGGTATTTAGTTTATATTTACTAAAATAATTGCATTTCCATGTTCTGTGGGAGACCAGATCTCGTGAATACAGGCTCCTGGGTTTAGTAACACTTTAAATGTGAATATGACATGCACATTTCACTATTACCTGGATCGTGTCAATGATAGTCAGTACACAGAGCTGCTGATCTGGAGAGAATGGATAATGGGACTGCCTATGTTCATTAGTTAAATTGATATCAACAACACACTCTCATATTTTCATATAAAAGGCAAAGAGTTAATGATGGATATATTTAGCATTTGTGCTGTATTGGTTTTAAGCTGGGGATTATCATTTTCATTCTCAACTGCAGATATGCTACTAAAGATTAAAGAATTTATGGCACTAAGGCTGTACAGTACGATTTTTAAAAAACTATTTCAGGTATGATTTATTCTGAAGTCTTATTTCAACATCACAATATGCTAAGTATAAAAAAAATATATTTGCAAACTTCAAATACTTTCCAGTTTCACTTCACTGCTGGCATGTTTGAATTATTATGCTACAGTCCACTATGCTTTCAGTTTATTGGATCATTATATACTGTAATTTTTTGTCTTTACGCCGGACGTACAACTTACGCAAACATCGCATAGATGCATCAGGCGCACGTACGCTCGTGAATCGCCGTATTTCCCTCATTTGCATATTTGAATGCCTAATCAATGGGAGAAGCAACATGCGTCCAAACCATATTTTCGCCCACGCTACGCCGGTGTAAGCAAGATATGTCGGGGTAGGATGGGCTGTTTTTGGACATATGTTGGTTTGTGACTCTGGCGCACACATACGCCGGGCGCACATTTGCACTATGGCGGCGTGAAGTGATTTACGTCGGCGTTAGTGCTTTCTAAATCCGGGCCAATCTGTCTGAAGAGTATAGCCACCTGCTGACTTAGCACCATCCACAGGCAGTTTTGCTTTTTAATTAGACACAGAGGTTGAATCTAACACAATTTCTTAAGCTAACTGCAGTACAGAGGGGGTTCTTCAAGCCCAGGAGCTTAGTGGAGGCCATGCACTTAGCCATCAGGGTAGACTAATATCTGCGGGAAACACATTCTGAAAAATTGTACACCCCAATTTCCTAGTTCCCTTACAGTAGCCTCACTGCAAAAGGAGGTACTTGAACCTCAATTAAGTCTCAGGTGGAGACTATGCAGGTCGCCAGATGCATGGATTGCAATGGGTTTTTTTTTTTTTTTAGAAGCACATGATTAGAGCCTAAGGCTCTAATTGGCTTTAAAAGGGGTGGGCTCAGGGCGCAGAGCACTGCACCCAGGCCCACCCAGTTGTGTGACAATAGCAAATTAATATTCACTATTGTCTTCCTGATTCTCCTCCTGGACAATCAGGAAGCGGGTCTCCTCTGAGACCCATTACCCGATTGGCCGAGAGGAGAAGCGATCCTATTGGCCGAGGAGGTAGGAGACGCACAACGAAAAGCCGCTGTGATGCCAAGGAGGAGGAGATGCAGGGCTTAGAGGAACCTGCAACCCAGATGGGGTAAGTGCGGGGCTGGTGACACCGAGCGTATGACCGGGGGGAGTGCCTGAGGGTGCATTGTTTGCTGCCCCCCAAAAACA
Source organism: Rana kukunoris (assembly GCA_029574335.1). Lineage (NCBI taxonomy): Eukaryota > Metazoa > Chordata > Amphibia > Anura > Ranidae > Rana > Rana kukunoris. The sequence goes on along the minus strand of CM056049.1, from coordinate 478,481,778 downwards.
CCACCAGCCGTCACTGACCACTAGGTTGTCTCTTGAAGAGAAGGCCGGATGGAGGGTGTCGGGATTTTGCCTATATAGTAATTCAGGAAACACCAAAGCCTAGGCTCAACCCAAAACAATTTAATTATTCCTGCTCTGCTTATCTTTGATTCCTTTCCCAGTCATCTATTGGATTTCATACACTCAGGTTCTGCCAGCACTTTCCCAGATAAGGGTCTTGAATTACAGCTCCAGATCTCTCATGCCACTCTGCAAAGTCATTTTGCTATAAATGCTTCTTTTTCCTTGGGCCTGGTCATTCTATGTACTGTATGTACATCACCCAACACCTTGATAATCAGGGATATTCACCAGGAATCTTAAGCCTTTCCCCTGACAGTGCTTCCTGCTTACCCTACCATCTTGGACTACCCCTTGCTAAGGTTATATAATTCACACATTAATTGGACCGCAGGCAAAACCATGTACTGGTCCTAGCCATGCTTTCAGAACTACCTGAGCCATACAAAGCCATAGCTTGTTTGTACAAGAGATACTTAGACTTGGTGTGCCACAGAACATTGTCTCAGACAGAGCCACAAAATTTGAATCTAAGTTTTGGAAAGTTTTCTGTACTTTCATCAGCACCAGTCTGTCCTTCTCTTCTGCTTATTACACCCAAACCAATTGTCAAACTGGGGCCAGGATCTGGGGGCCACCTTTTTAGAGGTGGCTTCCAGATTACGATAAGCTGCCTGCCTGTAGACCCCCACAACCACGGGTCAGAGTTGTGGGGATGAGGCCCTTGTCCCCATCAACATGTGAACAAGGTGCTTTGGGGTGGGAAGGCACAGCCCCCAAAGCACCCACCCCCCTTGTTGAGGGCATGTGTCCTGGTGTGGTTCAGGAGGGGGGCCCTCGCACCCCCCCCCCTTTAGTGACCTGCAGGGCTGCATGTTTGGGTAAGGGTCTGGTTTGGATTTTGGGGTGACCCTACGCTGTTTTTTTCCCCTGAATTTTCTATTGCTGCATTGTTTTGTTTACATTTCAGCTGCCAGTGGACAAGCCAGCTGACAGCTAATGACTCATCGGAGCCCGCTGCTTAACAACCAGCTATTCTTCATACAGAATTCAAATCAGTCGAAAAATTATAATTTTTCGACCGATCCAAATTCAAACGCTATAAATTTTGCGCTAACCAATCAATAAACGCTAATTGCGATTTTTTTTTTTATGAAAAATATGTAGAAGAATACGTATCGGCCTAAACTGAGGAAAAAAAAATTTTTTTTTATATCTTTTTTGGGGATATTTTGGGGATATTTATTATTATTATTAAATGTAAAAAATATTGAATTTTTTTCAAAATAGTCGCTCTATTTTTGTTTATAGCGCAAAAAATAAAAACCGCAGAGATGATCAAATACCACCAAAAGAAAGCTCTATTTGTGGGAAAAAAAGGACGCCAATTTTGTTTGGGAGCCACGTCGCACGACCGCGCAATTGTCAGTTAAAGCGACGCAGTGCCGAATCACAAACAGTGCTCTGGTCTTTGGACAGCAATATGGTCGGGGCTAAAGTGGTTAAAAGCACTACTTTCTTGCTTCATTTCCCAATGGATAACTTTTTTTTTCAAGTCATATTGGAGCTGTTAATTAATTTTAGGCAGCATAAATGTGCATTTGACCTACATTTCATTTGCAGGAAAAGACTATAGCACATGGCACATGTATATACTGTATATAGCCAGCTCATACATCCTACCCTCCCGGGCTGACCCCCTTCTTTTCCCAGTTGATTGGCTATCCCAAAGATGGGTACACAAACAAAGATTATTTTCATTCTGCAGGCTGAACAAAAATAAACAGATTACCACATTCTCATTACAGCTCGGATAGAGGAATCTCCTGCTGTGGCTATTCTATTTTGACAGCTATAGGAAGAGCTTGTCAAGATACCAGAACAGTGGCTACATCTGGTTGGATGCAGCTGCTGTTTTAGCCAAAAATGTTTTGTCTGATTCCTTGTTTTTTTGTTTTGTTTTTTTAATCAAAGGGCAAAGGTGGCTGACAGGGCCGTCCACATAACAAGTTGTAGCGCCCCCTTACTGTCAGTAAGGGACGCTGTTCAAATTTAGTGGGGGGATGAGAGAGTTATCCTGCTTTCATCCATGTTTATTTTTTTTAATTTGTGTTTCGGGCTGGGCTGCCTGTGGTCCCATTTTCTGTTCTGAGGATATGTTACCATCCTTGGGCAGCAGATGGCGCCAGAGTGGTTCCAGAACAGAGCCGACTTTCCTCAGCAGCCAATCAGAGGAGTGTTTCCCTAGCTGGGCATGCTGGGAGAGGGTATATCTGATGCAAGCGCCTTTTTGTCTGGGTCTTCTACCCGGGTCTCCTACCCGCAGCGCGTCGCAGGTGCGGCACCCACTTTCAGGGTGTGCGCACACTACGAGGGCACCACTATGGCCTACCTGGCCGGGGCCTACACTATGCAGAGCTACAAACTCTGGGCCTCATGGATCAGAGCAACTGATGCTGTTAGGGACCCCAGTGACTTACTGGGTTCCCACTTCTACTGAGAAGATCCCAAGCTGGGTGCTGTTTGGTGGGGGATCGGTCTGAGGATAACCCGGAGGCAGGTGATCCAACAGGGCTTGAACAAACCATCTGGGATCTGATTGCCAGAAACTGACAGATCATATTCAGACTGTCAGCTGGTGACCTTTAATAAAAGACATACTGGGAGTATTTGATCTACAGTTCTACTCTACAAACATTGGGGCTGTGGCAGAGGTTTCCATCTTAAAACCTAATCCAATTAGAGCCAAGTCGGTGGCAGAGACTTGTTCCTTCCCAGAAGCTCTAAGTGACACTCTGGCTGCCAGGCTCGTGAGAGGGGTCTGTCCGGGGGCACTTCACCCACTCTGGCTATAGTGGGGACGTGATAGATACAATTGTTGAAGGCAGGACTGCTTTCCTTATCCAAAGCCTGATGCTGCAAGGTTCATCTTTCTTTCATCAACCTATCCTGTCTACCTCAAGTTGGTGTTGGTCCTGTTCGACCAGGAATAAAGCTTTGGAAAATTCAACCATCAGTCTGGACATTCAGTCACTGCTCTGCTCACCACCTTCACCCCTAGACACCACACAGAGGTAGCTTAAATACGCTGATCCCAAATCTAATCAGCGGCTCCTGAATGGGGTAGTGCTACAAAGTTCTGTATAGTTTGTACACAGCTTTAGTATCACACAGGATGAAACATCATAACTCCATACTATACCATACTTCCTTCAAAATTGTGTTCTCTGTTATCTCATACCTGACAACTTTATAACTTGAGAAAGAGGGACACCTCTAGAGGTAAAAGACATGCAGCACAGTCTGCATGATGTGGCAGAAAATGGAAAAAGGGAGATGTTCTGCAGCCAATGGTCCTTGGGAAGAAAACAATGTAATGAAATCAGTGGTAGGAAAAAAAAATCCAATATTGGTTTTAAGGGGAATAGGAAATGCCTGGTATAGCGGGAGGAAAAATTCCTGTTCGTGGTCAGTAAAAAGAAAGAATGCCTGGATTCAGTAGTCATTGGAAAGAAAAAAATGGCTGTGATAGTGCCTGTAGAAAAAAAAAAGATGCATTTGTGTCTGCAGGGTATGGTAGGGGGAATTGGGGTTCAGTATGGGGTCGAGGGGACAACATTGATGTCGGGGAGTGGGAGGGGGACCTTTGTGCTCAGCAGGGTATGGGGGGAACAATTGTGCTGAACGGGTGGTAAGAAAAAATGTATTCCAAGGGGGAGACAATAGGGCATTGTGAGGAGAAACAATGTTGCTCCACAGAGGGTGGGGAGGATTATAAGGCCCAGATGGGGCGTGGGGTAACATTAGCGCTCAGAGAGGTGTGGGGGGAATAATGGAGATCAGCAGGTGATAGGGAGAGAACAGTAGTGCCCAGTGAGAGGTGAGGGAAACAAATAGCACCCAGCAGGGGTACGGAGTCACAATTGTGTCCAGCAGGCAGTGGGGGAGCAATAGTACTCAGAGAGGGGTAAAAGGGACAGCAGCACTGAGAGAGAGTGGGGAGAAACAGCGGGGTAGGAGAAAAAATTGTAGCCAGTGGGGGGAGAGTGGGAAAAATGGTACTCAACATATTGCCTCATTTTCACTTAGCGGATCGGTTCGGGTCATTTAGAATGGAACGGTTTAGAATGGTCTGGTCTATTCTGGTCAGCGTTTCCACTGCCAGTCGGACCACCAGGGTCATACAGGTTTTAGAAAAAATGCCTCTCGTGATGTCACACTAGTGTGACGAGAAACGTGATGCAGCGCCACTCAGCGTCAACCAAACAACAAAAACAACAATGGAGGTCATTCAGCAGCTCGTGTTTTCTCTGCTAGCCTTTTGGTTCTTTATAGGCAAAATACATACCGCATTGTATGGGAGAAGGTTGCGAGCGGCAATGAAAAAACACAGCAGAAAAGAAAAGGAAACTTTTAGCTTGGATGTGTAGCCGGGAGGAGAAGTACACATTTGTGCAGCTAAGACAAAGACGGCAGCACTATAGGGTAAGCACATTTGACCGACTTACCTGAAACACACATACACACACACTGACCCACCAATGTGACACACACACACTGACCCACACACACACTATGACACACACACACTGGCCCACACACACTATGACACACACACACACTGACCCACACACACACTGGCCCACACACACACTGACCCACACACACTGGCCCACACACACACACACACACTATGACACACACACACTGACCCACACACACACTGGCCCACACACACACTGACCCACCAATGTGACACACACACACTTACCCACACACACTGACCCACTAATATGACACACACACACAATGACACACACACACACACCGACCTACCAACCTGACATACACATTGACTTAAATTATGTTTAATTTTTGAGATATGTTACCAGTTTTATTTTTTTTCAGATGCTTCTCCTTTTGGCAAAGCAGCACCGCCGACCAGTGATTTGGGCTTTCCCTCGTGCCAATGATTGGTGGAATGTGACCGTCCCAGGATTCACACACATACAGTTGGTGCAGAATTTTAGGATGTCAGAGGAAACCTTCTCATTTCTTTGTGCCAAGCTACGTTCAGTGATGGAAAAGAAAAACACAAACTTCAGAGCCAGTTTGCCTGTGAGGAAGAGAGCTGCCATTGCACTGTGGAAGCTGGCTACCAACAGTGAATACAGTAGTATAGGCCATCTTTTTGGTGTCAGCAAATCATCAGTGTGCCGGTGTGTGCAGGACTTCTGTAAGGCTGTATGCACATTGCTAGCTCCTGAAATTGTTCATTTTCCGGACAGGGAAAAGCTTAAAGACATGGCGAGTACTTTGAGAACAGGTGGTGCCTTCCACAGTGTGTTGGTGCTATTGATGGCTCACACATACCAATAATAGCACCACAAGAATACCACACTGACTACTTCAACAGAAAAGGCTGGCATTCCATCATCCTCCAGGCAGTAGTGGATGGCAAGGGACCGTTCTGGAATGTGAATGTAGGAAAGCCTGGGAGTTTGCATGATGCTCGGGTTCTCCGATTCTCAACACTTTGGGATTGGGTTGGCCAGGGAGGACTGTACCCGGTGAGCACTAAGAACATTTGTGGGGTGAATGTTGGCTACTATGTGCTTGGAGACTCTGCCTACCCTTTACAAAATTGGCTTCTGAAACCATTTCCTGACAATGGGCGCCTAACAACAGAGCAGCAAACCTACAACAAGAAAACATCCAGGGTACGTGTTGTAGTGGAAAATGCTTTTGGAAGACTTAAGGGTAGGTGGAGGTGTCTTATGAAGAGGAATGACAGTGACATTCAACTTACCAAATCCATGGACCTAACTTGCTGCGCTCTTCACAATCTTTGTGAAAGTCATGGAGAAGACTTTGACCAGGATTGGAATTCATCTCCAGAAGAGCCAGTACCAGTAACAGCAGCACAGGATGTGGAAGAAGAGTGCAGTGAAATACGTCAGGCTCTGATGCGGCACCTTAACTTTTAATTTCTCATTGTTAATTATTAAAATGTTTAATTACTTTTTGCTATATGTTTAATAAAATGTTACAGAATAGACATACTCGTAGAAGTCGACATCTTTTTTAAAGTAAAAATTTGGAGAATGTAGAATCTCTTTAACAATAACCTAAAGAGGTTGTAAAGGTTTTTTTTTTTTAGTAAGCCAGTGCATAGTTTGTTGTTTTTTCTTTTTCTTCAACTTCACTTCTAAATGTTTTTTTTTTTTGTCTGAATTTCTCACTTTCTGTTCCTCCACAGTAAGCACGGCTCTGATGATGTTGTCAAGTTTACTGAGAAGGAACAGGAAGTGAGAAATTCAGACAAAGAAAAAAACATTTAGGAAATGTAAGGAAAAGGTGAACCAACAATGCCAAATATATTCACAATTACATCTACACAAGCAAAAGTAAAAAAGAAATGAAGCGATCGGTGGTGCCTTTTGCTGAAATCATGGGTGATAATGCAAAGGAGGCATAAGGGAATCAGAGCAGCACTACAACTAAAGCCATGTGCAGCAAGGAGGAAATGTGTCCAATCTTGTGTGATCGGTGCTGGCTCAAAAGTAGCCTATTAAAAAAAAAAATATATAACTTTTTTAACCCAAAATAATTAAATTTTCTTTAAAAGTAAACATGGGTACAGGTCCTGTGCTCAGAGGCGGCTCTAGGCTTGGTGAGGCCTTAGGCAAACCTTAGATATGAGGCCCCACCAACTCCCATATTGGGAAAAAGAATTCAAGCGTTAAAAATTAACGCTAAAAATTACATATATAAAGAGCCTTAAATCCTATGAACTATGAATTACAGTTTCTAGAACTCGCTCTAACCAATTCTTCTATTCAATCAATCAATTCTTCTATTCTAATCAATTATATACATTAATATATATATATATAAGAAGGCCAGTATGGTGGCCTGAGTTTATGGGAGAAGCCCGGAGGGTATTTAAGCAGCCCACTCACACATGCTCTTTGTCGGTTCAGTGTGCAGTACTACACGTCACTGGGCCGACTCTTCCCAGCTCACCTCATGTCCGTGAGTCTGCGCATTCAATCGCATTCGACACCCTCCCGCCCTTCCCTTTTTCAGGGCACTTCTCAGCATATCCTTCTTCAACAACCCATTACTTACTTTGGGTATGCCCCCTTTTCTTGGCATACTGACCAGACCACCAAGGCACACTTCAGGTCTATTTATGTTGTAAGTCTTGTCGCGTGTTTATGTGATCCACATCACTCTCGGTCAGAGGGCCACGACCATAAATATATATATATATATATATATATATATATATATATATATATATATATATATATTAAACGCACACAAAAATAGATAACATTTGTGCAGCTGCTACTTGCAATATGTATAAGGTATAACAAGATTCAAAACCACATTTCTCCATTTACATGAGGGTCAAGTTAATATAACCCAACACAGAGTTCCCTCTTACATCAGAGTGTGCAGGATTCCTCCTTACACGGCAAGGGGAAATTGGATGTAAGGGGGAATGTTGCAGACTTTGTTGTAAGGGGGAACTCTAATGTAAGGGGGGCTCTGGTGATGAGATCACATTATATCTATATTAGATCACTGCATTCCGCTTTACATCAGCATTCCAACTTGCATTTAACATGGAAACTCTAAAGTGGGGGGAACTCTGGTCACCATAGAGCACCTTCCCCAGAGTGAACGCACTAAGGTAAGGGGGGGATAGAGATTGTCAGAGACTGCATACATGGTACAATTGATGGTCAGAGACTACAAACATGATACAAGAGATGGTCAGAGACTGCAGACATGGTACAAGAGATGGTCAGAGACTGCATACATATTACAGGAGATTGTCTGAGACTGCATACTTGATACAAGAGATGATCAGAGACTGCATACATGATACAAGAGATGGTCAGAGACTGCATACATGATACAAGAGATTGTCAGAGACTGCATACATGATACAAGAGATGGTCAGAGACTGCATACGTTATGGGTCTTCAAACTATGGCCCTCCAGCTGTTCAGGAACTACAATTCCCATCATGCCTAGTCATGTCTGTGAATGTCAGAGTTTTACAATGCCTCATGGGAAGTGTAGTTCCGCAACAGCTGGAGGGCCGTAGTTTGAGGATCCCTGGCATACGTGGTAGAAGAGATGGTCAGAGACTGCATACGTGGTATAAGGCGGCGTACAGACGATCGGATATATCCGATGAAAACGGTCCGCGGACCATTTCCATCGGATATGTCCGATCGGGAGTTTGATCCGATGGCGTGTACACACCATCGGATCAAATTCCCCGCCGCCGGACGGCGCGGTGACGTAGTGGTGACGCGGCGGTGACGTTGTCGCCGCCGCGTCACCGCCACGTCACCGCACCAGGAAGTAAAACACTTCCGCGCATGCGCCGAATCCATTCGGCAGCGGCGCGGCGGTGGTGGGAGCCGACATGTCTGCTGGTAAGTGTACTAACCAGCAGACATGTCGGGCGGACAGATTCCCACCGGATAGATTTCAAAGCATGCTTTGAAATCTGTCGGGTGGAGAAATCTGTCCGCTAGCCCATACACACGAGCGGAGATGTCTGCTGAAACGGTCCATCGGACCGTTTTCAGCGGACATATCCCCTCGTGTGTACGCCGCCTTAAAGATGGTCAGAGACAGCAGACATGGTACAAGAGATGGTCAGAGACTGCAGACATGGTTTAAGAGATGATCAGAGACTGCAGACATGGTACATTAGATGGTCAGAGACTGCATACATGGTACAGGAGATGGTCAGAGACTGCATACTTGATACAAGAGATGGTCAGAGACTGCATACACGATACAAGAGATGGTCAGAGACTGCATACACGATACAAGAGATGGTCAGAGACTGCATACATGATACAGGAGATGGTCAGAGACTGCAAATATACAACAGGAGATGGTCAGAGACTGCATACATGATACAAGAGATGGTCAGAGACTGCATACATGATACAAGAGATGGTCAGAGACTGCATACATGATACAAGAGATGGTCAGAGACTGCATACATGATACAGGAGATGGTCATAGACCGAATACATGGTACAAGAGATGGTCAGAGACTGCATACATGGTACAAGAGATGGTCAGAGACTGCAGACATGGTACAAGAGATGGTCAGAGACTGCAGACATGGTAAAAGAGATGGTCAGAGACTGCAGACATGGTACAGGAGATGGTCAGAGACTGCAGACATGGTACAGGAGATGGTCAGAGACTGCAGACATGGTACAAGAGATGGTCAGAGACTGCAGACATGATACAGGAGATGGTAATAGACTGCATACATGGTACAAGAGATGATCAGAGACTGCATACATACTACATGAGATTGTCTGAGACTGCATACTTGATACAAGAGATGGTCAGAGACTGCATACACGATACAAGAGATGGTCAGAGACTGCATACACGATAGAAGAGATGGTCAGAGACTGCATACACAATACAAGAGATTGTCAGAGACTGCATACATGATACAAGAGATGGTCAGAGACTGCATACATGATACAAGAGATGGTCAGAGACTGCATACGTTATGGGTCTTCAAACTATGGCCCTCCAGGTGTTCAGGAACTACAATTCCCATCATGCCTAGTCATGTCTGTGAATGTCAGAGTTTTACAATGCCTCATGGGAAGTGTAGTTCCGCAACAGCTGGAGGGCCGTAGTTTGAGGATCCCTGGCATACGTGGTAGAAGAGATGGTCAGAGACTGCATACGTGGTATAAAAGATGGTCAGAGACAGCAGACATGGTACAAGAGATGGTCAGAGACTGCAGACATGGTTTAAGAGATGATCAGAGACTGCAGACATGGTACATGAGATGGTCAGAGACTGCATACATGGTACAGGAGATGGTCAGAGACTGCATACTTGATACAAGAGATGGTCAGAGACTGCATACACGATACAAGAGATGGTCAGAGACTGCATACACGATACAAGAGATGGTCAGAGACTGCATACATGATACAGGAGATGGTCAGAGACTGCAAATATACAACAGGAGATGGTCAGAGACTGCATACATGATACAAGAGATGGTCAGAGACTGCATACATGATACAAGAGATGGTCAGAGACTGCATACATGATACAAGAGATGGTCAGAGACTGCATACATGATACAAGAGATGGTCAGAGACTGCATACATGATACAGGAGATGGTCATAGACCGAATACATGGTACAAGAGATGGTCAGAGACTGCATACATGGTACAAGAGATGGTCAGAGACTGCAGACATGGTACAAGAGATGGTCAGAGACTGCAGACATGGTAAAAGAGATGGTCAGAGACTGCAGACATGGTACAGGAGATGGTCAGAGACTGCAGACATGGTACAGGAGATGGTCAGAGACTGCAGACATGGTACAAGAGATGGTCAGAGACTGCAGACATGATACAGGAGATGGTAATAGACTGCATACATGGTACAAGAGATGATCAGAGACTGCATACATACTACATGAGATTGTCTGAGACTGCATACTTGATACAAGAGATGGTCAGAGACTGCATACACGATACAAGAGATGGTCAGAGACTGCATACACGATACAAGAGATGGTCAGAGACTGCATACACGATACAAGAGATGGTCAGAGACTGCATACACGATACAAGAGATTGTCAGAGACTGCATACATGATACAAGAGATGGTCAGAGACTGCATACATGATACAGGAGATGGTCAGAGACTGCAAATATACAACAGGAGATGGTCAGAGACTGCATACATGATACAAGAGATGGTCAGAGACTGCATACATGATACAAGAGATGGTCAGAGACTGCATACATGATACAAGAGATGGTCAGAGAGTGCATACATGATACAGGAGATGGTCAGAGACTGCAAATATACAACAGGAGATGGTCAGAGACTGCAAATATACAACAGGAGATGGTCAGAGACTGCATACATGATACAAGAGATGGTCAGAGACTGCATACATGATACAAGAGATGGTCAGAGACTGCATACATGATACAAGAGATGGTCAGAGACTGCATACATGATACAAGAGATGGTCAGAGACTGCATACATGATACAAGAGATGGTCAGAGACTGCATACATGATACAGGAGATGGTCAGAGACTGCAAATATACAACAGGAGATGGTCAGAGACTGCAAATATACAACAGGAGATGGTCAGAGACTGCATACATGATACAAGAGATGGTCAGAGACTGCATACATGATACAAGAGATGGTCAGAGACTGCATACATGATACAAGAGATGGTCAGAGACTGCATACATGATACAAGAGATGGTCAGAGACTGCATACATGATACAGGAGATGGTCATAGACCGAATACATGGTACAAGAGATGGTCAGAGACTGCAGACATGGTACAAGAGATGGTCAGAGACTGCAGACATGGTACAAGAGATGGTCAGAGACTGCAGACATGGTACAAGAGATGGTCAGAGACTGCAGACATGGTACAAGAGATGGTCAGAGATTGCAGACATGGTACAAGAGATGGTCAGAGACTGCAGACATGATACAGGAGATGGTAATAGACTGCATACATGGTACAAGAGATGGTCAGAGACTGCAGACATGATACAGGAGATGGTAATAGACTGCATACATGGTACAAGCGATGGTCAGAGACTGCATACATACTACATGAGATTGTCAGAGACTGCATACTTGATACAATAGATTGTCAGAGACTGCAGATATACTACAGGAGATGGTCAGAGACTGCAGACATACTACTGGAGATGGTCAGATAGAAGGATGAGCTCCGGCGTGTTTGCACAGCCCACGTGCAGAGCCCCCCAGGAAGTTGGCACTGTGCTGCGCTAATCACAGGCAGCGAGACATTTCCCGATCTCTGCAGCTGCACGACGGGACAATGTCTCACTGCCTGTGATTAGCGCAGTGCTGACTTCCTGGTGGGCTCTGCACATTCGCTGTGTGAAAACGCTGGAACTCATCCTTAGCCCAGGTTCACACTGGGTACGATTTGAGATGCGATTTTTACATGTGAAATTGCATCTCAAATTGGCGGCAATTGCCGGCAATGACACCCACCTAATCGGTGTGACGCCGCATCTGCGGCGCTGCAGCGATTTCAAAAAGTAGTTCCTGTACTACTTTTTGCGATTTCAGGACGCGATTTACATTGACATCTGTGCAGAAACCTGCACAGATGTCTCCTAAATTGCGCCGAAATCGGGACTGCCAGAGGGAGTGAACTCACGCAGCCCAGTGTGAACCAGGGCTTAGTCAGAGACTGCAGACATGGTACAGGAGATGGTCAGAGAGTGTGTGGACATAATTGGGCTGAAATTGCACAGAACGCACAGCGTGTTCCTTTTTTCTCAGTGTGAACCTGGACCTGTGACCTGGAACCCACACTTTGCTAACTGGCCTGGAAAGGGGGCATTAGTATGGGTACCTGCTGGAGCAATTTGGCACATCTCTTGTGGGATGCCAAGGGCCACCCCCTTCTGTGGTAGACAGCATCTTTAATTGGGGGGGGGGATATGTGCTAAGGGGGTGGATTTCATATCCAAGCCCCCTTGCAGCATACGTCATAAAGTGCCCCCTAGAACATATCCTCTCCCCCACAATTACTGAAAGTAAACTGTAGGCATGACCCCCTCCCTCCCCCTCTGGAAGGCTTACTTACTCTGCTTTAGGACATGATGGGCCAGATTCACGAACACTTGCGCTGGAGTATTTGGATATGCGCCGCGTAACTGTGATGATGCGCCGTCGTTTCTATGTGCCCGTACCCACCAAACTAGATGCGCCCAATAACGGCTCATTTGCGACCGGCGGAACGTTCCGACGCCAGAGTATCGTCAGCGTTTATTTTCGCTGGGCGCATCAGTCGCGCCCATTGATTTCCCCTGCAAATATGCAAATGAGGGATTTTTCCCAATTCACGAACGGATTAGCACCATACGCTGGCTACATGCGCCGCGCGTATCTGGTCCGTCCGGCGCAAAGTTATTTCTACAAAAGGCTGCTTTATCTTTACTCCAGACGGTCACAGGTCAGCAGGAGAGCAGCTACAGCAGCGTTACCGACGATAGGAGCTTGCTGAGCACCCCCACTTGCAAGGACAACACCTCTGTGTGCCAACATGCCAGGGGCACTCGTGGTCCTAGAACTACTGATGGGTCCCCTGGAACCAAGAAGGCGGGCACGTGAGAGGATATACCGCACACGTATGAACCTCTTTGGCATGGGGGATGAGGAGGTGTATCGCCTATTCAGATTCAGCCCAGATGCAATACTTGAACTAACCACAACCCTGCAGGATGACATCACCAGCCCAACACACCGATCACAAGCAGTGCAACCACTGGTGAAGGTCCTGGCAACACTTCATTTCCTAGCAAGTGGATCATTCCAGCGTACAAGTGGAGTGGTGGCTGGGATGTCACAATCCTCCATAAGCAGATGTGTGCACCAGGTTGTCCCTGCAATCCTCAGACGCATGTCCAACCAGTTCATCAGACCAACCACTGAGGAGCTACGTCAGAAGGCAATGACAGATTTCTACAACATTGCCAGATTCCCACGCACTGTGGGGGCCATTGATTGCACACATGTGGCCCTACAGCCCCCCAGTGCCACAGAGCACATATACCGCAATCGGAAGCATTGGCATTCCATCAACGTACAGGTGATAGCTGATGCCCAACGCCTCATATGGCACGTCCGTGCCAAACACCCCGGGTCCAGCCATGACAGTTTCATATACCGTCAGAGCCCCATCCCAGCAGAATTTAACCAGAATATGTATGGGGACAGCTGGCTGGTAGTGATGAGCGGAATACGCCATATTCGATTTCGCGATATCGAATATTCGTGATATTTTATAAAAAAAAAAAAAAAAAAAAAAAAATTGTGAAATTTCGCTATTGCGAAATTTCGCCATTGCGAAAATCGCGAATGCGAAATTGATTGCGAATTTTTTGCGAATTTTTTGCGAAATTTGAAAAATACGAATATTCGAAATAGCGAATATTCGCCGCGATATTCGAGATATTCGCGAATACTCGAATATGCAATATTCGTAGCGAATATTCGCAATGCGAATATTCGTGAGCAACACTACTGGCTGGTTGGTGAGTGACAAGGGAGTCAGGCATGACTATCCCCTCCCGTGATGCACAACAGAAATCGCACATGCATGACTAACATTCTCCTGTCTTTTACCTTACAGGTGACTCTGCATATGCATTGGGACCCCATCTAATGACTCCTTTCCGGAACCCCCAAACCAGAGGAGAGAGAAAATACAATGAAGCACACATCAAAACCCGTGCAGTGGTGGAGCAAACATTTGGGCTCCTGAAGTCCCGTTTCCGATGCTTGGATAAGTCTGGGGGGGCCCTATTGTATTCCCCTACCTTTGTGTGTCAGATCATCGGTGCATGTTGCATACTTCATAACTTTGCTATGAAAAAAGGCCTGCATATTGACATACGTGATGACCTGACCCCCGACCCACACAGTCCCCACCTGCCAGAGGACACCCAGTCTGCTGATGGAAGAGCAGTCAGGAGGGTCCTCGCCGTAGGCATCTTTGGACACTAAACCAAAACATTAATAACACAGACAGTGCACGCGTGTACACCACTAATGTCCCTAGATCACACACACCACATGCACATCGCATTGGATTAGCCCAAGTCCAGCATGTAGGAGTTGGGAGCAGTAACGCCAGCGTCAAGGCCCCAATGATGTCACTGTCCATTCACACACCTTTCACACGTCATTCATTCAGCCGTGGGGTTCACTTCACCACCACGGCCGAGGGTGACACCCCTTACTTTCAGGAGTGCCACCCTCTCACATTCACACACCATTCACACTGTCCCCTGCACTCCTGACCGTGTGCAGTACAAAAAGAAATTATAAATATCATATCCTGATCATTAAAAGAAAAAAAATCTCATAACCTGAGAAAAATAAAAAATAAACTCATGACCTGAGTATGTCAAAAACAATAATATAAAACCAGGAAAAAAAAAAAGGCCTCATCGGGGATGCCGGGGGCTTCTTCTGGGGGCCCCTCTCTGGCTCCGCAGCTGCCTGGATGGAGTGGGTGGGGGTGGGGGGGCATCTGGAGGTGGCTGATCCCCAGGTGGGCCACTCCTGGCAGGTGTGGCCTGCGTGCCCTCCAAGGCCCTGGCTATCCGTCCAAGGTATGTGTTCGTCTGGGCCTGCATCCGGAGCTGACGGGTCACCTGGTAATGCTGGGCCCGCCGACTCAGCCTCCCCTGCTCCCGGATGGCAGCACTGTTCCCATGGATGGCAGCAGTGTTGGCCTGGACGGCTGCAGTCAGGTGCCTTATATCCCCCTGCACCTCCCCCAAAGTGGTGACCACTGCAGCGCAGTTGCAGCTGACATCCTGCACTGCGTTGCTGAGGTTGGCAACGGAGCCCAGGCTGTCAGCCACTTTCTCCAAGTGCACCGCTATGGCCCCCATCTGTTCCGTCTGCCTGGCGTGATCCCTCGCCAACTGGTCCTGGACACCATCAGACACCCCCCTGGTCTTCTGGGTCGCCTTCCTGGGGCCAGAAGATGGATGTCCTCGGGTGGAAGGTGTCGCCCTTGAGGGGCTTCCAAGGATGGGGGAGGGGACGACAGACGGGCCAGGAGAAGGGGAGGAGACAGACAAGACTAATGAAAAGTCCTGCTCTGCCACAGCAGGATCCTCCACAACCACCTCGGCAGGTGTGGTGTGGCCACTCTCCTCCTCCACAACCTCTTCACCACCCAGTGGCTCGGGCACATGATGGCGTGGGGGGGATGGGGTGGAATGCAGGCTGACAGATGATGGCCCAGCTCCGTCATCTGTGGATGACACAAAGCAGACACATGTTGGTGGTCCCACACACTTGGCACATGTCCCCCCCCCCCCCCCCAAATGCAAAACAACAAATAGGGGATTATAAAACACTTACCTGTCCTTGTGCCTTCCTCCACGGAGTCATAGCCTGCGACCCCCTCCACCTGCTCCCTCTCCAGGCAGCGAGCAACCACCTCCTCCTCTGCGGTCAGGGTGACAGGACATGGGGGACCACCACCTGTGCCCCTCTCATACCTCCTGATGGAGGCCACCTTGTCCCTCACCTTGCGCCGCAGGTCATTTATTTTCTTTTGTATGTCCCCAGCAGTCCGGGTGGAGTAGCCCAGGACATTGACCCTGGCAGCAATCGACTCCAGGATGCCCTGCTTCCTCTCCCGGCTGGTCTTCCGGCTTTTTTTGCCATGGAGAAATTCATTATCCGTCTCCATAGCCGAGATAATCACTGAGACCTCCTGGGCATTAAAGTTGAGGTTCCTCCTCTCTCTGGGGGTAGCGGGAGCAGCCATTACAGTGCAAAAGTATCTTCCCTGGGGTGGGGGGAAACGGAACTACTTTTGCGCCGGAATGGCGTTTCCGCCAGCGCTTTTAAGCGCCCAGCGGAACGCATTGCGCTGACGTTTCCCAGGAAGTGGTGCCGACGGAAGTTGTGAGCATGCGCACAAGGGGGCGAGTGGAGCCGCACTCACTGCGCATGCTCCGTGGATGATGCGCTGAACGTAAGCCTCTGCGCTGGGCTCCGCCCATCATTTACATATGAGCACACCCACTTCCACTTGCGTCGGGTTACGCCAGCGCATTATCGTTACTCTGGCGCAAGTTTACGCGCAACTGCTATGTGAATTACAGGACTTGCGCTGAAAGGGTCTTCAGAGTAACGTAAATGAGAAGCGTTACTCCAGAGGAAAGATACTCTCATCTACCTGAATCTGGCCCGATGTGTCTTTTTGTCAGACGAGCAGCTTTGTCTCGGCAGCATGGTGAGCCAGCCTCCTTCTTCCTCCCCCTCCTCCTCTGTGTACACAGGAAACATCACACAGCACGAGAAGGAGGGGGGCGGGCTCAGCTCACTCTGCACTGTGTGTGTGATGACCAGGCACCCGGGGACTGCAGGGAGAGATTTTGGCTGACTCGGCTCTCTCTCTGCCATACAAAGTGGAGCTTGTGGCAGCGCGCGGGAACAACAATAGCCAGGAAAGGGAAGGTGAGGCATGGGCAAATTAGGCGGCCGCACGGGGCCCCTGACTTTGCGAGGCCCCTAACTTTGCGGGGCCTAAGGCAGCCGCCTAATTTGCCTAATTAGAGAGCCGCCTCTGCCTGTGCTGCATGAAAGGCACTACTGTCTGGGTGGTGACCTGGGTTGACGATTGGCTCCAATCACTTGCACAAGCTGACCAAGGACACTGAGGAAGGCCTGGTTGAAGGTAGCCAACTGCTCCATCTGCAGCCGGGCAATTTCTGCCTCCTGGCGCATAGCTTCCTGTGCATCCTGACGTAGTGCTTGAAACCGCTTCTCAGAAAGGTTATCCATTCTTTCCAGCTGCCTTTCTTCTGCTGCTCGCATATCCTCCATGACTGTGCGCAGATCCAACTGCAACCTTCTTCTTTCACCTGTATTATACAAAAAAAATAAAGTTTTTGGTAACATCTGTCCAACCAATACTGTAAGCCCCTTTCTCATCTGCCCCACTAGACTGTACCACACTGATTAACTGGCCCACTTCTGTTCCCCCTGATTATCTGCTACACCAATACACAGCACTGCTCATCTGCCCCCCAGAGCTGAACCTCCCCTCTCATCTCTTCCACCACTGTACCTCCTGCACATCTCCTCCACAACTGATCCCCCCCCCTTCTCATCTATTCCACCACTGTACCTCCTGCACATCTCCTCCACAACTGATCCCCCCCCCCTTCTCATCTATTCCACCACTGTACCTTCTGCATATATGCCCCACTGCTGTTTTGTTTAAGGCAATG
This sequence comes from Rana kukunoris, assembly GCA_029574335.1. Taxonomy (NCBI): domain Eukaryota; kingdom Metazoa; phylum Chordata; class Amphibia; order Anura; family Ranidae; genus Rana; species Rana kukunoris. Next base: position 478,463,843 of record CM056049.1, on the reverse strand, counting down.
CACAGTTAAAAATTTCTTTATTATCATCATGTCTTACCATTGTGCCAGGGTGCATTGGGAGTACTCTGTGGTTGGTTACTCGGTGGTTGGCTACTTTGTGGTTGGCTTGATGAAAAACGACTGTTGCTGCTGAAAGACTTTGAAGGTCCATCATCTGAAAAGTTTGATGCATCATTGGAGAGTCCATCAACTGTTTCTGAAAATAAACATATGGTTAGATATTTTATTTCAAATGGTTAGCAGAGCGATATCCTATGCGAAGTTTAAAAAAATTAACTTACCAAAGGGGTCTACCATGGATTCGAGAATTACAGTTGCAGAGTCCAGATCTCCCTCCCTGCCTTGGTTTGCTGGCCGATGATCGTAAATGGCGTTTCAATGGCGTCGTACCACCTCCAAGCAGTTGGACAATTTCCACTACGCTGTTGGCGTCCTTATTTTTTTATATTGTGCTTTAAGCTTTTTAAGTTTTGCCCTAAACTGGCCCGACGTCCGTTCAAATCCCTCAGCTGCCATCCGTTGAGAAATATCTTTATAGACCTTTTCATTTCTCACTGATCCATCAAGCTCACTCTGAATAACGCCATCACCAATAATTGATAAGAAAGTTGATAATTCCTCAGATAACCAAAGCCTGCTGTTGTTTGCTGGCATCCTTCTCCTTTATATGGACTAGCGACGTGGTGATTGTTTGGCGCTTTGCTTTGATGTCAGCATAGCTGTCCACCAATCAGTGGAATGTACCATGTGACGCCTGTAGCTCCGCCCTAACCGTACCGTTCCATTTTTCTATGGACCCACATGAGAAGCAGAACCCTGAATGGTCCAGTACGGTTCGCTTTTATGGCACACTTTCAAAATAGCGAACCGTACCGAACCGTACCGAACCGATCCGCTCAGTGGAAACGAGGCAATAGAAGGGATGATGCAATAGTGTTTAGAGGGGGGTAGGGAGGAACAATAGTGCTCAGGTGCGGGTTAACATTGGTGTCATTGGAAAACATCTTGTATGGAAGTCTGTGTCCCGCAACCAATGATGTGTTGGTTTTTGTAGGCTCTAGAAGTAGATGATGCTTGACAGCAATCCATTTTCCTCTGTATTGAGCTTGAGAGACTAAGAATGGTTTGGGGGCTCATTCTATGCAAGTAAAACATTCTTAAAGCAGAAGTCTCATTCCTTCACATATCCCAAAAATATGGATTATTTCTCATTTTATGACAATGGGCAGAGCTATGCAAATCAGAGCCATTTATTCCAAACAAGATGGCTCTATTGGGCTATATTTGTATTATACACCAGCAATTCTGGATGTCAGTCAACGTGGAATAAAGCAATTATTTGCATGGCTCCACCCACTGTTCTGAAATTAGGAATCGTCCTCTAATTTTTGAGATGTGTCATGAAAATTAAAAATGATCAATAAATACCTTTGGTTTTAAAAGGGTTTTATTGTGCTGTACAAATGGTTTTGTATATACTGAAATTTGGAGGTAAGTTGAGTATAGACCAACTACCTATTCATCTAACAGGTTTTTCAAGGTACTTCTGTACATTTCTATCCGCAGTCAAGCATATTTGTCATTCCATTTGTGTTATATGGCAATGGAACAATTTTTAAAAAACACGCATTCTCTCAGGTGTCGTCATGTAGCAAACATAAAAAGTAATGTTTAAGTTGACTTAAAGGGGTTGTAAAGGTACACGTTTTTTTACCTTAATGCATCCTATGCATTAAGGTAAAAAAACATCTCACAGCACCGCCCCCCCCCGAGCCCCCGTTGTACTTACCTGACCGTTCGAATCTCCCGGGCCCGTCCACGTCGTCCTCTTCGGTTCCCAGCCTGGCCGTTGATTGGCTAGGCTGGGCGGATTGATAGCAGCGCAGCCATTGGCTAGCGCTGCTGTCAATCAGAGTGGATGACGCGGCGCGCCGGGGGCGGAGCCGAGTAATATAGTCGGCGGCTATGGCCGCCGCTGTATCACGGGAGCGTGCTCGCAAAAGCTTTCCTCCATGCGAGCGCCCTCGCATGAAGAGGGAAAGCTTTTGCGAGGAGGAGCCCAGACAGCCGCCGAGGGACCCCAGAAGACAGCTTTCCGGGCCACTCTGTGCAAAACGAACTGCACAGTGAAAGTAAGTATAACATGTTTGTTATTTTTTTTTTTAAAAAGCCCTGCCTTTAGTGTCCCTTTAAAGTGAAACTGAACTTTCTATGTAAAGTGCAACCAGATATCTTCAAATTCACTGTACATTCCTACTGCATCCCCTGAAAGAACTTATAAAAACAGTCCCTAAGGCAAATTTTGGCTTCGACCCCTGTGTATTTTATGCTTTTACTTTGCATACATCTTTTGTAGATGTCTTCAGGCTAGTCATACAATGCACAGGGTTCTCTTTTCTCATTGACCTTTCTTTGGTGCTAGGGGGTCTTAAATGATGCAGAAAGCAATTGATGTAATGACATCAGTGGTACTCTCTGCATCATTTGGAGTCCTGTCAGTCCTGCCGGGTACCGTGCGTGGTACAGGAGATTCAGTTTCCTGTTCCCGGGCCGGACTGACAGGAAGTGCATGCTGAGACAGGAAACTCAATCTCCTGTACCGCACGGTACCCCGCCTGTGCACTATCTGATAGGGGACTGGGGAAGAGGCAGGAGGAAGAGGAGCTCAGCCACACTACAGCCTACACGGAAGAAGGGGAGGTAAGAATAGAAAAAAAAATTGTGTAGCGTTAACGTAGGCTTTGCATGCAGGGGGGGGGGGTTGCTTGGGGGCCCCCATTTTGCTTGGGGCCCCCAAATTTCTTCAAACGGCCCTGGTAATAGTACCTTGCACTCACATTATGTCCTCAGTCTTCTGAGCTGATAATTACCCAAGAAGACTAAGAACATCCAATGCTAGAATGGAATTACAGTGGAGTACAGTACCAGAGAGGCGGTATTTCAGCCACCATTTAAGGGGGTTGTCAAGGATAATATATTTTTTTTAAATTAACAAACATGTTATGCTTACCTCCACTGTGCAGCTCATTTTGCACAGAGTGGCCCCCGAACCTGGTCTTTTGGAGTCCCTCAGTGGCTCTCTCGGCTCCTCCCCGCAAGAACTAACCCCCTTCATGGGAGCTCTCTTCCATGGAGGTTAGTTCTTGCGGGCGCAATCCCATGATACAGCCACTGTATCCAGGGCCGCCATCAGGAATTTTGGGGCCCCTTACACAGCTTCAGGCATGGGCCCCCTGGAGCAGAGAACCGGGGGGGGGTGCTGCCGCATGTAATTGAGAAGCGGGAGGGGGGTGCTGCCGCGGATTGAGAAGCGGGGGGGCCCTTTACAAAAAGAAGAAATAAAGAAAAATATATATAAAAAAGGGGGGTAGCCATCCGGGGCCCTGGGGACCTCTGTGCCCTTTATAAAATAAAAAGAAAAAAGAGAGAAAATATATATATATATTTTTTTTAAATATAACATTTATATAAAAAAAAAAAACAAGGGGGTTGCCTTCCAGGGCCCTGGGGGCCTCTGGGCCCTTTAATAAAAAAAAATATATAAAAAAATGTATAAAAAAATAAACAATTCTAAAAAAAGGGGGTTTGACACATGGGGCCTTGGGGACCTCTGGGAAATAAAAAAAGGGGGGTTGTCATCTGGGGCCCTGGAGATCTCCAGGTCCCTGTGGACCTCCGGACCTCTAAAAAAATAAAAGAAAAAAAATTGGCCCTTTAATAAAAAATGAAAGAAAAATATATAAAAAAAATATATTTTTTTTAAAATATATATATTTTTTTATAAAAAAAAGGGCTTGCCATCTGGGGCCCTTAGTGGCCTCCGGGCCCCTGGGGACCTTCAGACCCCTAAAAAAAAAAAAAAAAAAAAAAACATTTTTATTTTTTTATTTTTTTTTTGTTTTTAGGGTGGTTCCCATCCGGGCCCCTGGGGACCCCCGGGCCCCTTACAGGTGTAATGCCTGTACCCCCCTAATGGCGGCCCTGACTGTATCACTTGGCCCTACCCCCGGTGCGGCGCATCACTGGATGTGATCGACAGCAGCACGAGCCAATGGCTGCGCTGCTATCAATCCATCCACTTTAGCCAATCAATGGCCAGACTGAGCGGAGAAGAGGATATTGGCGTCCTTTTTTTCCCACAAATAGAGCTTTCTTTTGGTGGTATTTGATCACCTCTGCGGTTTTTATTTTTTGCGCTATAAACAAAAATAGAGCGTCAATTTTGAAAAAAATGCAATATTTTTTACTTTTTGCTATAATAAATAACCCCAAAAATATATAAAAAAAATATTTTTTTCCTCAGTTTAGGCCGATACGTATTCTTCTACATATTTTTGGTAAAAAATAAATAAAAAATTAGCGTTTATCGTTTGGTTTGCGCAAAATATATAGGCCCAGATTCACAGAGCGATTACGCCTGCGCAACAGGAGATGCGCGGCGTAAGTCGAAATGTGCACGTGCGTTTCGATGCACGGCATCCCCAGAATGAGATACGCAAAAAATCTACTTTTTTTTGTCCAGCGTAATTTCGTTAGACTGGCGCATCCTTCCGCGCAAAAGTGCGCTAGACACACCATTGATTTGCTAGTCAAATATGCTAATGAGGGACTTACGGGGATCCACAAAACAACGTTGGGGCAGCGCAGGCGACGCAGTGTGCGCAACAGCAAAATGTCCTGTCTAAAATTAAAGCATATAAAAGCTGGTCTAAAAAGAGAAAAAAAGTCTACTTGTTAGATAAAGCAACACTGTTAGTGAGGAGCTCAGCAGTCACACGTGTTGCACAACAATCTGTATGCCAACATGCCAGGGGCATCGTCGCACATAGCTATACTACTGACTTTAGATGAACAAAGAAGGATGAGGGCACGGAGGATGGCACGGAGGATGGCACGGGAGAGGATATACCGCACCCGCATAGACCTGTTTGGCATGAGTGATTCTGAGGTGTTTCGCATCTTCAGATTCACCCCTCATGCCATCCTGGAATTAACCACAACCCTGCAGGAGGACATCACCAGCCCAACACACCGCTCACATGCAGTGCAGCCACTGGTCAAGGTACTGGCAACACTCCATTTCCTTGCCAGTGGCTCTTTTCAGCGTACAAGTGGAGTGGTGGCTGGGATGTCACAATCCTCCATGAGCAGATGTGTGCACCAGGTTGTCCCTGCAATTCTCAGACGCATGGCCAACCAAATCATCAAACCCACCACTGAGGAGCTGCGGCTGAAGGCAATGACAGATTTCTACAGAATTGCCAGATTCCCACGCACTGTGGGGGCCATTGATTGCACACATGTGGCACTCCAGCCCCCCCAGGAGACAGAGCACATGTACCGCAATCGGAAGCATTGGCATTCCATCAACGTACAGGTGATAGTCGATACCCAGGGGCCAGCCATGACAGCTACATATACAATCAATGCCACATCCGAATGGAATTCGATCAGAACGTGTATGGGGACACCTGGCTGGTTGGTGAGTGACATGGGTGGCAGGCATGACTATCCCCTCCCATGATGCACATCACAAGGGGCACATGCATGACTAACATCCTCCTGTCTTTTCCCTTACAGGTGACTCTGCATATCCACTGGGACCCCATCTCATGACTCCTATCCGGAACCCCCAAACCCCAGGAGAGGAAAGATACAATCAAGCACATGCCCAAACACGAGCAGTGGTGGAGCGCACCTTTGGCCTCCAAAAGTCACGTTTCCGATGCCTGGATAAGTCTGGGGGTACCCTCTTGTATTCCCCAAACTTTGTGTGCCAGATCATCGGTGCATGTTGCATGCTGCACAACTTCGCAGAAAGAAAGGGCCTGCAGATTGACCTACGTGATGACCTGACCCCTGAACCAGACAATCCCCCCCTAACCGAGGCTACCCCGTCTTCTGAGGGAAGAGCAGCCAGGAGACAGCTCACATTGGGCATCTTTGCACGTTAAACATACACATTAATCATGGCACAATGAGAATGCATGCATGCACACCACTGTGGTCCCTAGCACACACACCCCACATTCACATCAAATTGGATTGGCACCAGTCCACCATGCTGGACTTGTGAGCAGCAACGCCACGCCAAGGCTCCAATTATGTCACTGTACATTCATACACCATTCACACGGACCTGGGGATCACTTCTCCCTGGTCCTGGGGAACTCTTCTCCACCAAAATTGAGGGTGACACCCCTTTTCCTGGCAGGAATGTCACCCCCACATTCACACAGCATTCACAACCCCAAAAAAAAAATGACCTGCAAAAGCAAAAAAATTCCAGCAAAAAAAAAAAATATATATATAAAAAAAAAAGGTGAAAAACAAATTATTGCCCTTTGCGTGAGCCACGCCTGGGGCGCCCCCGACCACGGCCCCGGCTTCTCAGGGGAGACTCATGGGGAAGGGGTAAAACCGGGGAAGGAGGAGCAGCCCCTGATCTCTGCCCACCTGGCGGCCTGCCCTCCAAGGCCATGGCTATTCTGTCCAGGGCAGCACCAAGTGTTGCCGTGTTGGCCTGGATAGCCAGGGTAAGGGCCCTCACATCCTGCCCAACGCCTGCTGATGTCGTCTGCAGTTCGTTTAGGCAGGTTGTGAAAGCCCGGGAGTGGGAGTCCAGGTTCCCCAGCGTATCCTTGATGGAGGACAGGCTCTCCTCCATCCGCACCAATGTCTGGCTGACCTGTCCCAGATGGCGGGTCTGGAGGAACTGGTCCCTTCTCAGAGTGGCGGGCAGGAGATCGGCCACCCCCTGGTGGTCTGGGATGACATCCTGCCTCCAGCTGATGCTTGTGGCCAGGGAGAAGGGGAGGCCCTTGTGAGGGGAGCCATGTTGGGGGAGGAGGGGGGGGCTTAGGGAGGCCTGCCTGCTGCCAGCCAGAGGGGAAGAGTCCTCAAAAACCAAACATCCAGTGCCTGACATGGACTCCTCCTCCTCATGATTCTCCTCCTCCTCATGATTCTCCTGCTCCTCTTGAACCTCCTCCGCGGACTCCGGCCTTGTTGGGGGGGCCTCATTAGGCTGCTGTCCTGGGGTTGGTGCTACACACCTGATATTAAAAAAAAAAAAACTTACCTTGCACCACGGGCTCCGGACTTGAGTCAAAGCCGGGCAGGCCCTCAACTTCATGCCGATGAAAGGTCAGGGCCACCGCACGCTCCTCCGCTGTCAGCCTAATACGGCATGGTGGGCCCCCTCCTGTGCCCCTGGCATGGGCATGCATTCTGGCCAGCTTCTGTTTGACCAGACGCCGGAGGTCATTGATTTTTTTGTCAATCCCAGACCGGGTCCGTGTCTCCCCCTGCCCCGCTGAATTCACCTGGTCAGTGATCCTATCCAAAATCTCCCTCCTCCTGGCCGGGGTGGTGTTGGCACTCTCTGGGCCATGGAAATAACGCCCATACTCGCTAATGGCCCGGGCAAGAATTTGTTTTTCCACAACTGTAAAATTCAGCTTTCGTTTTCTCTCAGTCATCCTTCCAAAAAAACTCACTCCCAGTCAACAAAATTCACGCACACAAACAAGCCCAACCAATCAAAAAAAACACACACAGAGAGAAAACTACTCAGCAAGAAACAGTCACCAAAAAACAAAACAAAAATACAGCAGGAAAAGAAACAAACACAAATATATCAATCAAACAAACAGTCTCTCAAACACTTATCAAAAACCACTTTCAAAAATCTACTAACAAACACTTGATCACACAGAACACTAATCTGACAACTGCAAAACACACCGCAACGAACAACAGGACAAAAGCACTTGGTTAAATGGGAAGGGACAAAGGGATGTACTTTTGCAATGCAAGTGAGTTTGTGTGTGTCTATTTATGCTGTTTGCGTAGTTCACAACGTTGCCCTAGTCCATTTCCAATTTCACTGATTGCGCCGCTCCCGAGTTGTGAGCATGCGCACAGCGGAGCTGACATGGTCTCCTTCAAGCGTGCATGCGCGAGCCGGCCGGCCCTTCATTTGCATGGGGTCACGGCTCATTTCAATGTAACACGCCCACGTCCTTCCCAATTTGTATTACTCCTCCTTACGCCTCTGAAAAAACGTTACGTATGCGCAATTTCCTGCGCAAAAGCTACGAGAATAGGGTGATTACGCGACAAAATTGCGCAAGTCTAACGTAAAGGCGGTGCGCTACGCCGGTCCAATAATGCGCAGATGTACCTGAATCTGGGCCATAGTGTTTACAAAATAGGGGATAGTTTATGGCATTTTATTTTTTTTTTTTACTATTAATGGCGGCGATCTGCGATTTTTTTATTGGGACTGCGACGTTATGGAGGACACTTTGGACACTTTTGTGACATTTTTGGGACCATTTACATTTATACAGTGAACAATGCTATAAATATGCATTGATTACTGTATAAATGTGACTGGAAGTGAAGGGGTTAACCACTAGGGGGCGGGGAAGGGGTTAAATGTGTGTCCTATGAGTGTTCTAACTGTAGGGGGAGGGGGGGTGACTGGGGGAGGTGACCGATTGTGTCCCTATGTACAAGGGACACAACCGCTCTCCTCTCTCCCTGACAGGGACGTGGAGCTCTGTCGCCGGGCACTCGCACGGGATCCCCGCGGCTTTAAAAAGACATCACGTCATATGACGTGATGGTAGAACAATGGAGTCCTCCGCCCGCCGTCATTTGACGGTGGGCAGAGGACAAGTGGTTAAGATCTACACTTATGACAGCTTTCAGTGAAGACCATTATGATGCATTTAGTACTTTCTAAGACACAGCCTGGAAGCAATGGCATATAGGTCAGAAAAGTTAGAGGTAAGTCAGAACTTTGTGAATACTTGCAGGGACCCAGAACATACAAGTTTGATAAGGGGTCAATAAACTAGTACTTCACAAGGGAAGATAAGTAGTGGTAGCCTCCATGTTTCTCCCATGACCACTGTCCTTAGGAGCTGTTTTTTGATAGAATTGCTCCTGTTTCCATATCACACGTAGCAACAATTCCCAAACACTGGGACGCTTGAAACAATGGATTTTATATCAAAATGTGTCTGGTATAGGGTGGCCAAGTGTCCCAGATTGTCCGGGACAGTCCCGCATTTTGCAGGTCTGTCCCGAGCACCTTTATGCCAGGACAATACAGTGTCCCGGTATGAAACTGACACAGCCACCCCCCCGGGCCAATCTAATGCCCCCAAAAAAGGCGGCCACATCACCGCTTTACTTACTGACAGTACTTGTCATGGCCGGGAATGTCTGGAGAAGCACAATCGCCACCCCCTGCTTGTGATTGGAGAAATCATAAATCCTGCCTCTTGTGTCCAATCACTGGGCTGTGATTCGTTACAGCACAAGCTGATTTTTTTTTGGGGGGGGGGGGTGTCCCTGAATGATAGTTTGGAAATGTGGTCACCCTAGTCTGGTATGGTGAAACATCTCAGTCTCTATTGTTGGGTCATAGTCATATTCATAAGCTGCTGTTGAGTCATGTCCATCTTTTAAACGCAAGTCTCTGCAGAAGAAATATTGTAACCAACAGCTATGAGTTGGTGGACCTAAACAGTGCTTTCAGGATAACAGAGAAAGAAGCACTGCTAGCGATCTGTCATATTAGATGAATTCCTTCACACCAGTCCTGCTATTTGTAAACTGATAGAGAAAGAAAGGTCTGCTTTTTTTCACCATTTATCATAAATGTCGGGTGATGTCAGGCTGCAGTAAAATCTTATTTATTGGTATGTTTGTATAGAATGATTGTTATGGATAAGAAAATTGTCAGCTGAAAATTCTCAGCTCTCTGCTAAACTGGAATGTCAGGGTTACACCTTACAGCAGCTATTAGTCACAGTTGTACTCACGAGGATTCAGTAACTAGTCCAGACAAGCTGTTTATCCTGTCTAGTCCAGACACGTATGTTTTAGATGCAATAACCCATGCAATGACCCCTTACTATGTATTTTTTTCCCCTTTTCTGTTTCACTTCAGATAATAAAATATAAATCAAGAGCACGTGGGGTATTGGGAAATAGATTTAGCGGCTCTACATGAAATGCAGCTGTATCTATATTGGATGTTCTGTATTATTAACAGAATATACTGTATGTTATTAAATATGGTGGCCATTCTCTAAGGCTAGGTTCACACTATTGCGGGTGGTTGTGGGTGCAGAAATTGCAGCAATTCCTGTGCCCGCAACCACTCAAAAGTCAAAATGTGCTGCTCCTAATAGCACCCCTAGAAATGCAGCGCTTTTGGGGGTAAGGGGAACCACAGAGAAACCACACCATGCGATTTCCCAGCCTCTGCAAATTTTAAAATACTGCAGGAACCTTCTTCAAATAAATTGGCTTCCATGCACACACGTGCACACACGAACACGGGCCGTAAACCTCTGCAAGAATGTGAACCTAGCCCTACAGATCAGGTCGTTCTGTTGAATCTTTTAAATGCTCCTCTGTATATTGTGGTCCTAACTATATACCGTATTTATCGGCGTATACCGTGCACTTTTTTGCTCTTAAAGTCAGGGCAAAATCGTGGGTGTGCGATATACACCGATACTCGCTTCCCGCACTGTGTTTGAACTTTGCCGCCGACATATACCGAGCGCAGTACACTCAGGTACAGTCGGCCAGGCTCGTCTCCCCTCACGGTTATACGAGAGGACCCAAGAGGAGCCGAGCGTGGCCGAGAGTGGCCGAGTGTACTGCGCTCGGTATATGTCGGCGGCGGCGTTCAAACACAGCTCGGGAAGTGGGGATCGGCTCAGAGACAGTGCGGGAGCAGTAGGGAGGACACCACGAAGGCTGCAGATGGACGCCGGACCGGACAAGGCCGCCGACGGACGCCGGGCAAGACACCAAAACTGTAAGTAAGAAAACATTTTTTTCAGGAATTTCACATCCAGTAGGGGTGCGCACTATACGCTGGCGCGCGCAATAGGCTGATAAATACGGTAGTTGGAGCACATATAGAACTGGATAAATTAAGGGTAGGTTTGTCTGGTGGGGGCCCTCTCCTCCTTAAAGGTTTAGGGAACCATTGGATGCCCAGCATGAGCACAATGGCAACTGAAAGCATCCAATGTAGGGTGCCCATATGTCCCGCAATTGACATGTCTGTCCTGGGTCCCGGGCACCTTCATTTCGGGACAATACAATGTCCCGGAATGAAATAGAGGACACACCCACCCCCTACTAACTACATTTCCAGAACTGATTGCTAGAGCCGGCTCTGCCTGGCATCTTGCAACCGGTGACAATTTACTCCCAGACAGTAAGGTCGGGAGAGAGGCCTAGTGCAGCGCTGCTGTCCCCACCCACCTCGGCACCTCCTTCTCTGGCACCCAGTAGTAAGCAGCAGGAACTGGTGTGATCATTACTCTCCAGATAGTGACTCCACACCTTTCCTTATATGCATGCGGCTCATACAGAGGGAGTGACAGCTCACTGCATCTGGTGGCAGGCTATGGGTGGCATATGGCACTGCACCTGGTGGCAGGCTATGGGTGGCAAGCGGCACTGCATCTGGTAGCAAGTGGCACATTCACCTGACAAATAACCCGCCGCCAAATTCCCCATCAACCCTGAGACTACATTTCCCCCCGCCCCTCTCATCTTTTTTGGGGGAAAGGTGAGAGAGGGGGTGTGTCCCTGAATGGCACTTTGGAAATGTGGCCACCCTTATCCAATACATCCCCATGCACAATTCAGCTGACAAGCTGACAAGCTGTACAGATAAGTGGCAATCACCGCAATCTAAAACTAGCATTACAGCAAGGTGCACATGAAATGTGCTTAGTACATAAACAACAACACATTTCCTAAGACACTCACATGATAGCCTGAAAAAAAGCCCCAAATTGACCATGTCTAAAGCTGGCTACACATTATACAATTTTTTTTGTTCAGATTAACCCTCAACTATACAGTGTTAGGGCTCATCTGATTGCATACAATTTGAAAGCGTTTAGGTTTGACCTCATATTATATGGTTTTGGTAAATCTAAATGAAAATTGTACAAGAAAATTGTATAATGTGTGGCCAGATTAACAGTTCACGTCAAAGACAGAGGCTTTAATTGCACACATTTGCAAATATATGGCTTTCACATATATTTGCAAATGTGTGCAACTAAATCCTCTGGGCCAGATTCTCGTAGATCTGCCCTTTTTTTGCGTAGCGTATCCCCTTTACGCTACGCCTCCGCACTATTTACGGGCAAGTGCTGTATTCTCAAAGCACTTGCTCCGTAATTTGCGGCGGAATAGCGTAAAGGGGATGGCGTAAGGTTGCGTAATTCAAATAGGGAAGGAGGGGGGCGTGCTGTATTTAAATTAAGCGCGCCCACGCGCCGAACGAACTGCGCATGCTCCGGCCCTAAACATAGCCCACTGCGCATGCTCCATAGTATGCCGCAAATACATTGATTTCGACGGCCACGTAATTAACGTACAGGCCTATTCGCGACGAGTTACGCAAACAACGTAAACGTCGGAAAAACACAACGCTGTCCCTAAGTCCATACTTAACATGGCTTACGCCGGACCTACGCAAGGTTACCCCTCATATAGCAGGGGTAACCTTACGCGTATGCAAACTACATAAACTACGTCGACGGCGCGCAACGTCCTTCGGAAATCGGCGTATCATGCTCATTTGCATATTCAACACTGAAATCAATGGGAATGCCACCTTGCGGCCAGCGTAGAATTACATCCGACGGTGTAAGTGACTTATGCCAGTCGGATTCTACGCCAAATCTATGCGTAACTGATTCTAAGAATCAGTCGCATAGATACACAGGGCAAGAAACAGAGATACGACGGTGTATCTGGAGATACACCATCATATCTCTTTTGAGAATCTGGCCCTCTGTCTTTAAAATGAACTGTTATCGAGGGTCAATTTGTTTTTGTTTTTTTTTGCAGGCTAGCTGGTAAGCGTGGCTGGGGAATTTTTGGTTGTTTGTTATGTGCTAAGCCCCTGCCATGTGTACCTTATTGTATGGATTCTTTTGGGGAAAACAATATAATTTTTGCATCGCTTTATCTTATGTAACAGCAGTGTGTTCAGTCGGTTTTTGCTGGGCTTTTAGGAAGCTTCTTATAAGTTTTCTTGTGGATATCAAAGCACCCCTTCAGCTTCACTTTGGGAATTTTAGGCGTTCTAACAGCCGTAGGTGCAAGCTGTCACATTACAATAGCTGGAAAGAAAATTCATCCTTCCACACTATTTAAAGTGGAGTTCCACCCATTTTTTTTATGTTTGTCTGTGCTGCATGCCCTAATCTCATAGTGTTCAGAATGGACAATTTTTATTTATTTTGTTGCTTGTAAATACCTTTATTTTGTAGTCCTTCATTACTTCCTCCTCCTTATTAGCCTAGGCTATTATGTCACATGGGTATTTGCAAGGGTTTCTGGGAGGCATCATGTTTCCCAGTAGTCCTTGCAAACCTGACTGAAACCTATTACATTGCTTGTGCAGCACTGAGCATGTGCGAGATATGCAAAGCTGAAATCCAGGAAGTCATACAGTCTGGCTTCATGATGCCCACACTTAAGATGGCCATGGTCTAATTCTAGATTATAAACTAAATGCTGTTACAACCTAACAAAATGGACCTTAGTTTACAGACTAACTTTACTAGAATACATTAGGCGTGTGTATTACAGGGGTATTTATATTTAAAAAGTGAAATTGTGGGTGGAACTCGTTTAGTTTTGAGACTAGTTTTGTAGCACGCCAACAGATGGCAGCTCAAAGCTGCATGCACAATCAAATGCAACACCTACCTTCATAAGTCAGGGTGTCAAAAGACATTGTCCTGTGTACATCGGGAGCTGAGTAACTCGTGCTATTCTGCCCACGTGCGTTGCCACATCTGTTATTTCGTCATGAACAGCAAGTTAGAACAAAGACCAAACGTGAAATTCTGCGTGAAACTGGGCAAATCTGCCACAGAGACATTTGACGTGATTTTAGGACAATGCTGCAATGAGTTGAAGATCCAGCTCAAAAGGTCGCCGCTTTGACACCATTGCGGAGATCCAGTGCGTATAGCAGAAGGTGCTTGACGCGCTTCGAAAAAAAGACTTCCAGGACACATTCCAGGAGTGGCAGGAACACTGGGAGCGCTGTATTGCTGTGCAAAGGGACTATTTTGAAGGTGATAGTGTTTAAATGGTAGATAAATAAAGTACTTTCTTGTAAACAGAGCTAGTCTCAAAAATGTTGATACCACCTCGTACATTGTTCTTCGAACTAGAGTTTTTACTTAATGACTTTAGGATCTGTGACCTATACTCTGCTTGTGGCTGTTTGAACTCAACATCACCTAAGCCTAGTAAAATATTTGTAAAAATTCCTGAAACAACAGATCTGCTCTCATTCGTCCTGAGAGATCTGCCCATCTATGAATAACTTAATAGCATTTGCACACAATTTATTTGTCTTGTTTCCTTTAGTAGTGTTTACATGTAATGTCATTGTGAAACATGGGTGTCTGAATTCACAAGCATTTTTCAGATTGTTTTTGTTAAAGGAAACAAAATGGGTGTCATTACTTCTTTGCTGGTAGGCACTAGTGCTGGCAGATGTCAGCAGGAGACTGGATTTGCATAATTAAACATGTGGTTATATTGATTCATGGAAGAACATTGATTGATGAGCACGCCAAAGAAGGCAGGGGATGAACAAATGTATGCAGTAGGATGGTTTGAAGGGGAAATACATAATGTATTGTAATTAGAGCTACAAATGTCCATGAACAGGCTTTCATACAGTATGTGCTACATGATCCATTTAACAGAATTCTGCAAAGGTTATTTAGTAAGGAAACTACAAACTGCAGCTAAAAGAATCCAATCAGAGTTTAGCATTCAATAAAAAAAATCAGATTGGCCAGAGAGTTACTGCTAGTGCATCTGTAGAGATTCATCCCAATGCAATTTAGTTGAGCATAAAAGAAGGAAATAGGTCAAGTAAACTACAGGAAAAGAGAAAAGTTATGTATACATGACGACTAAGAAGCATAGGCCTAAAGCCATAACCATACAAACTATGAAAACCTTGCTCCCCAAAGATGACACGGAGATATTAGATTTTAAAAGGGGCAAGGCCACTGCTTTATTCAATTTCCAACAGAAGAACTTTTTTATATTTTCCAATGTAATGAACATAACTGCCACCAGTTACAGTTATACTCTGAGCACACCTGTACATAGTCTACAAAGCTTGCTCTTGTCATGAGTGCTGGACAGGAGCTAGACCAACCCAAGAAACCATCTAGAGGGCATTAAAGAAACTTTATGTTCTGGCATGGAAAAAACATCAATAAAGCTGTGACTTAGAAAATTGGGCAGGAGGGGACCAACTCTTTGTGAGGCTTTAGGTCATTAGGTCAGTGACCTTCAGCTCAATGTTGCTTTAACTGGAGTTCAGGCCATCACCCTATGTCACCAGTAATCAATTACAAGTGAACCACTTATAATCTAACTGTGTTGCTAGGTAAAAACACACTGTTGGACCATGCTTCACCCAAGGCTAGAATCTCAAGGGGCTTTCATCAGTTGAGTTTTTCAGAACATTAGGCATTGAGTTGCTTTTTTTTTTTGCTAAAGAACAAACTCTGGCAGTCTGTTTTGGAACTAAGCAGACGTTAATAGAACACCAGTCTATGAAGGATAAAGAAAACAAAACAGGTAGACATCATCAATGCCAACTTAATCCCTAGGGAAACAATTCAGCCTGCCTAATTTCTTGTTTATATTCCTATCTATGATAGCTCTGTCTACTGCTACGAAGATTGTTGCCAGTCCCAGCTAAATTAGCCAGACCTAGCTAAAATCATCTCATGCCCATAGGTGTCATTAGGTAAAATAAAAAAAGAAAAGCAAAGTTGAGCCTGAGGGGCTAGATTTAGCATTGCACACCATAGGGCAGCCCATAAAACCTGTCTAATCCTAAAACCAGCACCACCCAATGCCAGGCAACAGTTACAAAAGTACTGTATTTATTGGCGTATAAAACTCACGTTTTTACCCTGAAAATAGAGGGTAAACTGTGCCTGCGTGTTATACGCAGGGGGCTGTGGAAAGTTTTTTCCCTGAAACTTCCCTCTTAAAGTTAGGGTGCGTGTTATACGCCTGTGCGTGTTATATGCCGATAAATACGGTAATTAAAAGTTAGAAATTTATAAAATAGGAGATTAAGTCATTTAATGCTAATATAGTATTTCATATGTATCTATTCGGCCACAGTTCAAATATAATTAACAGTCGACCATCTTAACACTTACAATAGCTCTTATTTATATTTCTCTCCCTTCTATTAGGTAATGACTGAGCCCAATCCAGGTAAAAAACATCAGAGAGGTGTGTTGAAGATGCGGGGACTGTAGCTGAAGCCTGCATGCTTACCAAGGGTAGTTGTTGTTCTATGTGGAGTGCGGTCTTGGGCTTTTTTACATGGATGAGTGTAGCAAGATGTACTCCCGACAACACCAGACCTGGGAGTAAGAGAGAGAAAACAAAAGGGGGTGCAGAAGGCTTGTGAGCAGAGCTATCTTCCATATGCAACCATACAACTGATGTCTCTTGTTTCTAAATTTCTTTATTAGTCTTTTTCAAAATTACAATTCATGCCTTTCAATATAAATATATATAAACACACACATACATACAACACAAAGACAGTCTCAATATACCCTCAATATTAAAATATATTATTGATCCATGTAGATATCCTGCTGGAAAGTCAGCTCTTCTTATATATAATATACCCCAGCATATGTTCCCCCTTATCTATGTCTATAGGGAGGGAGGAAAGAGAGAAGATGGGAGAGAGGAAATGAGAAAAGAAAAAGAAAAGCGGGGACTAAATAATTCAAAAGATCGGGTTGGAAGGGGGGGGGAGGGGCGATGGAGCAACAAAAAAAACCGGGGACTAAATAATTCAACAGATCGGGCAGGAAGGGGGGAAAGGAAAGAAAAAAAAAGGGGGGGGGGGGAATCTGTGGTAGTTTATGAAGGCTCCTTATCAAAGCCTATTAATAAGTGATACCTCTAAAGTCTTATATATTTTATATAATATAGAATTTTAGTGCTCAAAAATGTATACCTAATAAATTTAAAAAGGCTCCTAAGCAGAGCCTATTAATGTATAGGCACATATACCTATCTCGTCTGCTCAAAATGCCAAAACTAGATAAAAAAATTAAAATAAATAAATAAATGGGAAAAGGTGAACCTATACTATTATAAGAAGGCTCCTTAGCAAAGCCTATTCCTAGATAAAAACTTGTATATCTATCAAGTCCATTACAAATTAGAGGGCAAGAAAAAAAAAAAGAAAGGAAAAAAATTATAATTAATTGGATAATTTAAACCCTATTTCCCAACCCCAAAGTGATCTTGATATTTATTAAACCTCTGACCCCCTAAGCCCTACCCTGTGGGGAAAAGAAAGGGGGGAGGAGAGAGGTAAAAATTGTGACAGGGGACACAGGGGAGGAGAACCCATATGCTAGGCCCTCCCCCTCCTCCTATCCCGGATCCCCCATCCCCTCTATATATTCCTCTGATTCCCTAAACTCTCTCCATCCTCTCCAGATCTTATTACATTTTGGCCTGCACTCATTATGATTTGATAGTAGCTCCTCCATCAGTCTAATTCTGTCCATCTCTCTTAACCATTCTCCTATTGATGGCACTTTTTTTTTCTTTCCAATTCCTTGGGATTAACACTTTAGCCCAATTCAATAGGTGTGGGACCAAAGACGTTCTATATGTTTTCCTTGTTAATCCTGTATTATGAAACAGGCAATACCAAGGGTCTTGTTTCACTTCTATTCCACAAATCATCTTTATTAACCTTAATACCTCCCTCCAATATATCTGTATCAATGGACATGGCCACCATATATGAGCGTGTGTACCCTCCATCCCACACCCTCTCCACCACAGAGGTGATGTTTCCTTATTTATTCTATGGAGTTTCATTGGAACATAATACCATTTAGTTAAGAGTTTATCATTCATCTCTTTTACTTTTGCCTCTATTAATGTAGAATGAACATATTCTAGGTCTTGACTCTTCCTTTCCTGTGTTATTGTTTGATTTAATTCTAACTGCTATTGCTGGGAAATTAATCTTTTGTAGATATTGTTTAATTTTCTTTCTTCTACTCTGTATCTCTATTGGACCTTGTTCTTTATTTACTTTATATAGATGTTGATAGTATTCTTGAAATTTTTTAATTATATCCTTCGTAGAGTGCCTCATCTCTCCTTTCTTATCTTTTGTTTTAGATATAAAATTCTGTGTGTTTCTAGGTCTAATTATCCTTGCCAATAGGTTCCCCGGATTTCCCACGGCATTGAATTTCTTATCTAAGTTATTGAATACCCATTTTGTTTCTTGTTCTAATAAATCCCTTAACTTTTCTCTCTTCCCAGACAATATTATCAAAGTTTGCTCTTCCTGCCGTTCTTTATGTTTCTGTTCTAGGTCCTGAATTTCTTCTAATAATATTTGTTTATGAGCCTGTCTAATTTTCTTCCTCTTGGCTTTTTCAGCTATCATCCTTCCTCTCATATAAACTTTGTGTGTTTCCCATAAGACCGATGGGGGGACATTTTCTATATCATTATCTTTAAAGAAGAGAACCATATCCTTTTCCGCTATCCTGATGTCATTTAACCACTTTAGCCCCGGACCATATTGCTGTCCAAAGACCAGAGCACTTTTTGTGATTCGGCACTGCGTCGCTTTAACTGACAATTGCGTGGTCGTGCGACCTGGCTCCCAAACAAAATTGCCGTTTTTTTTTTCCACAAATAGAGCTTTCTTTTGGTGGTATTTGATCATTACTGCGGTTTTTATTTTTTGCGCTATAAACAAAAATAGAGCGACTATTTTGAAAAAAATTAAATATTTTTTACATTTTGCTATAATAAATATCCCCAAAAAAGATATAAAAAAACATATTCTTCTACATATTTTTCGCAAAAAAAATTGCAATTAGCGTTTATTAATTGGTTTGCGCAAAATTTATAGCGTTTACAAAAAAGGGGGTCGTTTTATGGCATTTTTTTTACTAGTAATGGCGGCGATCAGCGTTTTTTTATCATGGCGGACACATCGGACACTTTTGACACATTTTTGGGACCATTGGCATTTTTATAGAGATCAATGCTATAAAAATGCATTGTATTACTATAAAAATGCCATTGGCAGTGAAGGGGTTAACACTAGGGGGCAGGGAAGGGGTTAAGTGTGTTCCTGGTGTGTTCTAACTGTATGGGGGGGGGTGGCCTCACTAGGGGAAATCACTGATCTTCTGTCCATACATTGTATGAACAGAAGATCAGCGTTTCCCCCGCTGACAGGAACAAGAGGTACGCGCGCACGCCGTACAAGCTGCTAAAGGGAGGACGTAGAGCTACGTGCTCCCGCGTAGCAGTGCCACCGTCCCGCAGTAATATGACGGCGGGCGGTCTGCAATTAGTTAAGAGGTATTCGTCCATTCTCCACTCTTTTAGGCAAGCTGGAATCTCCTCTATCTCCAGTATCATCTCGACCGAGTTATTTATTTATTTTCTACCCTTCTTAGTCCCTCCAGCAGCCGATGATCTAGAAGGATATGGTCTATTCTAGAATATGATCCATACACAGATGAGTGATATGTATAATCTTTATCTCTTGGATGTAGAATTCTCCATGCCTCTACTAAGTGCATTTGATGTAATTTATGTTTAATTGCTCTAAGATATTTTCCTTCTGACCTTAATGACATAGGTTCAGTATCTAATGCTGGATCAAAAAAAAAAGTCACCAGCTAATATCACCTTCCCCTCTCTAAATCCTACCAGTTTATTCAAGTTTTTTCTCAAATACACTGCGGGGCGTGTATTAGGGCAATATACATTTACCAAAGTATATTTCGGATTAAATAAGGATTCTTTAATAAAAAAAAAATTGGATTCAATAACGATCCTTTAATAAAAAGATACCTTTGAAACTGATGTCTCTTAAAGTTGTTGTAAACCCTTTAAGGCTTACCTGTAGCTACCCAGGATATATCCTAAACCTGTACGGTTTAGGAGATGTCCCCTGCATGTGCCAATGTCATCGGCACATGCGCACTAAAGCAAACTGAAGCAATGGCACCTATGTGCCGTTGCTTCAGTTCATGTGCCATTACCATCATCGTGGCCCCAGCCAATCACAGCGCTGGAGCCGCGATACCTGGAAGTAACCTCCAGGAGAGATGTTGCCTCCAGAGGGGGGGGACCGCTGCGGGGGTTTTGATCTAAGGTAAGTAATTCATAATGAGCTAGTATGCTAAGTATACTAGCTCATTATGCCTTTGTCTTGCAGATTTTTTCTTTATTGGGTTTACAACCACTTTAAGGTTCGGGTCACACTTGAGCAACGCTTTCCCACCCCTTTTAATGGGTCTACCTCCACTTCAAAATTGTGCTAAATAAGCTCATAACCACATTTTAGCACTGAGCAAAGTATGTTGTGAGTTGTTGCATGTTTTTCGTGCGACTGCTAACCGCATTTTAATTGTCATAGAAAAATAATGCCATTGCAAGCGTGACTCATGTTTCTGGAAATTGTTGTTTCTGCCTATATTTCTTCTATGTCCAGATGTAAATGGGGCCTTAGCTTAAATATTGGTAAGTGCAAGTATAAGTGGTTATGTTATTTAGACCCAGCTACAGAAGAAATGTTTAGCTCACTTTGAGATGAACTTCTTTTTGAGTCAATTAATTAGAGTCACCTAACCTGTTTAATTTTACTATCAATGCAATACATATAAGATACCTGTCAAGAAAATGTTATTGTTAATAATGCTACAACATGATTATATTTTGTAAATGCAGCTGATTCTTTTACATATATAGCACCCTCTAGTGTGCTAGAGTAGAATATGTTTTGATAGTGTAGTTAAAGCGGAGTTCCACTCAAAAATTGAACTTCCGCTTAACTCACTCCTCACCCCCTTACATGCCACATTTGGCATGTCATTTTTTTGGGGGGGGGAGTGGGGGCTTCAGGAGGAGTGGGACTTCCTGTCCCACTTCCTCTTTCCGCCGAGGGGCTGGTTAGGCATTTAGCTTAATCGCCTATCTTCAGCCCCTCCTTGTAGGCGATCGCCTAAGACACGTCACAGGTCCTAGGCGATCGTCTGTCCAATCGGACGGCCGAAAGCTGTCACGGCTGGGTGCCCACACTGCCGGCCGGGGAGGGGGGGAGAGGAACGGAGGCCCGGCCGGCGCGTTGCTGGAACCCTGGAGCAGGTAAGTATATGTTTATTAAAAGCCAGCAGCTACACTTTTTGTTGCTGCTGACTTTTAATAAACATAAAAATGGCCTGGAACACCCCTTTAAATGGTCAGGCTTGGCTGGTAGCAAAGCCTGTGTTGTTTGTTTTATGTGGGTCGGGTGAGTGACTCAGAGAGGGCTGGATCACTCACAGACAGCATCTCTGAGACTTCCCCCTGCTTCTAGGAACTGGTAGAAGATTCTAGGAGAATGGAAGTGGAGGTGCGGAGGAGCTGCCTGGAGTATTCATGAGGGCCCTGACCAATCTCCCAACAGATGGGTTGGCAGGGGGGCAGGCCCCCTCAAATACTCTGGGCTGGCAGTGCCTGAAGAGGTGGTGCTTGGATCAGTAGCCATAGAAGGAAGATGGCTGGGCACTAGAACTTCCTTTTACTACACTACTGAAGGGACCCACAATCTCTGCCTGTAAAGGGCATATGCTACCAATCTAACTGAGCCTTTGTTGGATCATCCAAACAGTGCCAGCTTGTCCTGGGAGTTGTACTGCAAGCACGATTGTGCTAGAGGTAGAAGGAGGAGTATATATACAGTACGTCCTGTATATTGTTGTGTACCTGAAGAATTCTTTTCTGATCAAGTGGGCATCCCATAATACCCTAAACCCTATGCAAGTTCAATACTCTTAATAAAATTCAAAAACAAGCTGCAAAGACTAATGCCGTGTACACATGATCGGAAATTCTGACAAAAAACTTTGAATTTTGGCTCAAACTTGTGTTGCATACACACAGTCACACAAATGTTGTCTGAAATTTTTTGTGTGTCGGAATTGCAAACAGACACTCGGAATTTCCGACAAGAACTTTTGAGTACCAGCTCTCAAGTTTTTGCTGTTGGAAATTCCGACAGAAAATGTCCAATGGAGCCTACACACGGTCGTAATTTCCGACTAAAAGCTCACATAGAACTTTTCTGTGTACGCAGCTTAAAGTGGAGCTCCACCCTCTTTTTCAACTTTATAGCATTTGTTTTCATACTGCCCCCTTAAATTGAATTGGTGTGTCTTTTTTCTTTATTTGAAAAACTCACTGTGCTGTGCAGATGAGTTTATTTTTCTCGGCCGCGGCCGCAGCGGCATTGCCCCGTCAATGAGTGCTGCGTTGCCTCCTGGGAGATGTTTGTCATCAACCCCAGGAGGTCCTGGCCTCGTAGCATCGCGTGATTACCCCCCCCCCCGCAAATGAAAAAAAAACACAGGCGCCGCGGGTTAAACATTGTGCAGTGACTGACACAGACAGACTACAGTGCCCGAGCGGAGCAGGTAGTGGCTTGGCGGGGGTGGGGGAGAGTGCAAGCTGCTCCCCTGTCAGTCGGCACATCTGGGACCGGCGCGGTGCAATGATCCTCTTCTCTCATGTCATGTCTCTGATAAGTGTAGGGCAGCGGCCGTCAGCCGAGCAGAGAAGCCGCCTCCCCCTTCTCCTTTATGTCTATACAGTGCTGTGCATGCAGGAGAAGGGGGAGGCGGCTTCTCTGCTCGGCTGACGGCCGCTGCCCTACACTTATCAGAGACGTGACATGAGAGAAGAGGATCATTGCGCCGCGCCGGTCCCAGATGTGCCGACTGACAGGGGAGCAGCTTGCACTCTCCCCCACCCCCGCCAAGCCACTAAGTCCCCCCCACCCCTGCCAAGCCACTACCTTGGGCTCTCTGACTGATACATTGTGGGTCTAAATGGGGGGGTCTGTATTGTAGCAAGGGGGGTTTGTATTGTAAGGAGGGGGGGTCTGTATTGTAGGAAGGGAGGTCTTCACTGTAGCGGGGGTCTGTATTGTAGGAAGGGGGGTCTGTATTGTAGGAAGGGTGGTCTTCACTGTAGCGGGGGTCTGTATTGTAGGAAGGGGGGTCTGTATTGTAGGAAGGGGGGTCTTCACTGTAGTGGGGGTCTGTATTGTAGGAAGGGGGGGCTGTACTGTAGGAAGGGGGGGTCTTTACTGTAGCGGGGGTCTGTATTGTAGGAAGGGGGGTCTTTACTGTAGCGGGGGTCATGTATTGTAGGAAGGGGGGTCTTCACTGTAGTGGGGGTCTGTATTGTAGGAAGGGGGGTCTGTACTGTAGAGGGGTCTGAGTAACAATTAGGGGGCCCAGAACTGTTAAGGGGGGTGCCTGTGTAACATACAGGCGTCTAGAGGTGCAGGGTACTGTGTAATGTAAAGGGGTCCAGAGATGTGGGGGGCTGTGTAATGTAAAGGGATCCAGAGGTGCAGGGTGCTGTGTAATGTTAAGGGGTCCAGAAAAACAAAGGCTGTGTAATGTAAAAGGGGTCCAAAGGTGCAGGGTGCTGTGTAATGTAAAGGGGTCCAAAGGTGCAGGGTGCTGTGTAATGTAAAGGGGTCCAAAGGTGCAGGGTGCTGTGTAATGTAAAGGGGTCCAAAGGTGCAGGGTGCTGTGTAATGTAAAGGGGTCCATAGGTGCAGGGTGCTGTGTAATGTAAAGGAGTCCAGAGGTACAAGAGCTGTGTAATGTAAAGGGGTCCAAAGGTGCAGGGTGCTGTGTAATGTAAAGGGGTCCAGTGATGCAGGGTGCAGTGTAATGTAAAGGGGGTCCAGAGGTGCAGGGTGCAGTGTAATGTAAAGGGATCCAGAGTGCTGTGTAATGTAAAGGGGTCCAGAGGTACAAGGGCTGTGTAATGTGCTGGGGCGATGCGATTTGGTGGCAGTGTGATGTGCTGGGGCGATGTGATGCAATTTGGCAGGGGGGAGGGTGCTGCGATGGAGGAGATGTGATTTCGCGGGGGCAATGCGATGTGCTGGCTGGGGCGATGCAATTTTGTGGGTATTGTGATGCAATTGGGCGGGGGGTCTATGCGATGTGGGAATATTTACTAAATGTTGTGCTGCGATCGGTGCGGTGTGCTGTGCTGTGATCGGTGCGTTGTGCTGTGCTGTGATCAGTAAGCTGTGATCGGTGCGCTGTGATCGATGCGCTGTGATCGATGCGCTGTGATCGTGCATTGTGATCGGTGTGCTGTGATCGGTGCATTGTGCTGTGCTGTGATCGGTGCATTGTGCTGTGCTGTGATCGGTGCGCTGTGATCGGTGCTGTGATCGGTGTGCTGTGATCGGTGCGCTGTGATCGGTGCGCTGTGATCGGTGCGCTGTGCTGTGATCGGTGCGCTGTGATCGGTGCGCTGTGATCGGTGCGCTGTGATCGGTGTGCTGTGATCGGTGCGCTGTGATCGGTGTGCTGTGCTGTGATCGGTGTGCTGTGATCGGTGTGCTATGCTGTGATCGGTGTGCTGTGATCGGTGCGCTGTGATCGGTGCGCTGTGATTGGTGCGCTGTGATCGGTGCATTGTGCGGTGTGCTGTGCTGTGATCGGTGTACTGTGATCAGTGCGTTGTGCTGTGCTGTGATCGGTGCGCTGTGATCGGTGCGCTGTGATCGGTGCGCTGTGATTGGTGCGCTGTGATCGGTGCATTGTGCGGTGTGCTGTACTGTGATCGGTGCGTTGTGCTGTGCTGTGATCGGTGCGCTGTGATCGGTGCGCTGTGATCGGTGTGCTGTGATCGGTGCGCTGTGATTGGTGCGCTGTGATCGATGCATTGTGCGGTGTGCTGTGCTGTGATCGGTGTACTGTGATCGGTGCGTTGTGCTGTGCTGTGATCGGTGCGCTGTGATCGGTGCGCTGTGATTGGTGCGCTGTGATTGGTGCGCTGTGATCGGTGCATTGTGCGGTGTGCTGTGCTGTGATCGGTGTACTGTGATCGGTGCGTTGTGCTGTGCTGTGATCGGTGCGCTGTGATCGGTGCGCTGTGAGGTGCGCTGTGATCGGTGCGTTGTGCGGTGTGCTGTGATCGATGCGCTGTGATCGGTGCATTGTGCGGTGTGCTGTGATCGGTGTGCTGTGATCGGTGCATTGTGCTGTGATCGGTGCGCTGTGATCGGTGCGTTGTGCTGTGCTGTGATCGGTGCGCTGTGATCGGTGCGCTGTGATCGGTGCGCTGTGAGGTGCGCTGTGATCGGTGTGTTGTGCGGTGTGCTGTGATCGATGCGCTGTGATCGGTGCATTGTGCGGTGTGCTGTGATCGGTGTGCTGTGATCGGTGCGTTGTGCTGTGATCGGTGCACTGTGCTGTGATCATTGCGCTGTGAGGTGTGCTGTGATCGTCGCGCTGTGATCGTCGCGCTGTGATCGGTACGCTGTGATCGGTGCGCTGTGATCGATGCGTTGTGCGGTGTGCTGTGCTGTGATCGATGCGCTGTGATCGGTGCATTGTGCGGTGTGCTGTGCTCAGTGTGCTGTGATCATTGCGCTGTGCGGTGTGCTGTGATCGGTGCGCTGTGATCGGTGTGCTGTGATCGGTGCACTGTGCTGTGATCGGTGTGCTGTGATCGCTGCGTTGTGCTGCGCTGTGATCGGTGCACTGTGATCGGTGCGGTGTGCTGTGATCGGTGTGCTGTGATCGGTGCGCTGTGATTGGTGTGCTGTGATCGGGGCCTTGTGGTGCGCTGTGATCGGTGCGCTGTGATCGGTGCGCTGTGATTGGTGCGCTGTGATCGGTGCGGTGTGCTGTGATCGGTGCGCTGTGATCGGTGCGTTGTGCGGTGTGCTGTGATCCGTGTGCTGTGATCGGGGCGTTGTGGTGCGCTGTGATCGGTGCGCTGTGATCGGTGCGGTGTGCTGTGATCGGTGCGCTGTGATCGGTGCGTTGTGCGGTGTGCTGTGATCGGTGTGCTGTGATCGGGGCGTTGTGGTGCGCTGTGATCGGTGCGCTGTGATCGGTGCGCTGTAATCGGTGTGGTGTGCGGTGCAGATATATCTACATAACAAATTATTTAGTATATTTCCTGGTTCCTGGAAGGAGGAGGGGAGGAGAGATTTTGCTATTGAAACCTGATCTGTAACATATTACATTGCTTGTGCAGCACTGAGCATGTGCGAGATATGCAAAGCTGAAATCCAGGAAGTCATACAGTCTGGCTTCATGGATTCCCAAACTTAAGATGGCCACGGTCAATTCCTGTTTTATAAAGTATCTAAATGCTATAACAACCTAACAAAACGGACCTCAGTTTACAGACTACCTTTACTAGAATACATTAAGCGTGTGTATTACAGGGGTATTTATATTTAAAAAGTGAAATTGTGGCCGGAACTCCGCTTTAATTCTTGACTCGCAGGGTAGAAGATACCTAAATTTATCATTGGCTTATGCGGGGGTTAGCGCTACACATATTTAAAAACAATACATTTTAGGAGAAGGAGCAGGTCATAAATTAATTCCAAAAAATAGGTAGATCTGACCAAGATCTCTATACAGAGAGCAATCTGTTAATCCTGCTTGATTGCCTGTTTTCTTGGACCTTCCTATACATTCTTACTTATTCAGCCACTGAGAAAACACAATGCAGGTGGTGTGGAGCCTTTTTTCCTTTTCATCTTCATCATCATCACCAATCATCGACACATTCCAACACTTTAAAAGATTTTTTCATCTAATAATGGTCCCTTCTGATGATCTGATATGCTTTGTATTTCTAACATTCAATCCCTATATGGCATCACAAAAAAAAAAAAAAACTCTCTTATCTGTCACATTGCATGCCTTGTATTGCTTAGATAAGCATTCATTTAATCATTCAAAATACTTCATACTTTAGTGAATATTTCCTATGGTGTCAAAACATAATCCTAAAATGAATAATTTCTCCAGAATTATCCAGAAAGCATCTGTTGTACAGTCTGTTTTATACAGTTTGAAGCTGAAATGAACGACATTCCTGTAGCAGATACAAAGCCAGTCATTAGTCTCAGCCACACAAGCAATTACAATTTATAACCTTGTGTCCTAGTTATATCAATCTAATCAAAGTAGCACACCCTCTTAATTCACTGGACGTGTTTGTTTTAAATATAAGAGATGTCCATAGCAACCATTGAGTCATAGTATATTGTAGAGGAAAATTCTAATCTTTTACTTGGACACCCGTGCCATACACAAGACATATTTGTCTTCTATGACTGTCAACATGGATTTAAAAAGACATTTAGTACATTTAGAGAGATGCTCGCATAAGAACAATGTCTGCCAATAACTTGTCATATTCATTATGATGTTCAATGCATGGTTTTCTTCTATCATTGTATAAAGCATGGCAGAAATATCTTATCTGTCAAGTACGGTAAAATACTATTTCATTTGAATATAATGCATTAGCATTTACACGGATTCTTAATTTCCAAATCTTATCATTCCCAGTTGTTTAAATAAAGTATGCTCAGGGATAATGACTTATAATTGAGTTTCATTTATATATAATGAGAGTGAACTCATGAAAAAATATATATATATATATTCACCGTATTTATCGGTGTATAACGCGCACCGGCGTATAAGGCGCACCCCAATTTTAGGAGGGAATTTTAAGTAAAAAAACTTTTTAAATAAAGAACATTGAACTTTGAAACCCCCATCATTGCAGCCTCGCCAGTGTCATGTCCCTGCTCTCTCCGAGGGAAGAGGAGGAACGAGTGCCACTGAATTAGACCACAAGTGATATATAACCCCCCTCACTGCTCCGGAAACACTGACCTTGCCGCTGAATTACAGAGCCGCAATCTTCTGTGTACTGGGCGCTCCATGCGGCTGAATTACAGAGCTGCGATCTTCTGTGTACCGGGCGCTCCATGCCGCTGAATTACAGAGCCGTGATCTTCTGTGCACTGGGCGCTCCGTCACTCACAGCCCACGCCTACTGACCCTGCTCATATGATAGACAGTTGCACAATGCGGGGCCAGGAGGCGTGGCTGTGAGTGACGGAGCGCCCGGTACACAGAAGATCGCGGATCGGTAATTCAGCGGCTCTTCCCTCGGAGAAAAAAGGGGGAAAAAAGTGCGCGTTATACGCCGATAAATACAGTATATATCTTCTCGGCATGCACCTGCTTTGTAGTAGACGCTAAATAGCTGGTAGCCATGTTTGGCTCACAGTTGTAGCATAGTTTTTACATATAAAATGTCAATTTGACTGTCAAAAAATGTGTAGCACCCTGATGTTTAGGCAGGGTTGCTCCTAAATTTACCTGCCAGGTGTAGTTACCTTGGCTCATTGATAGGGATCAATTGAGTTCATCCTAAGTCTGGAATTATTGCACATCTCTCTTCTGCCGATAGGTGGCCGGTTACCTGGTGACATTAGATAAGATAAAGGCAAAGCAAGTAAATGTAGCACTACCCCCTCAGGAGCCGCTGGTTAGATGTGGGATCGGCATAAGTTAAGTTACCTTTGATGTGTCTAGGGAAATTGATGGTAGCAACTGTGAGAGCAGTGACAGAATGTCCAAGCCAATGGTTGACGTTTTCTAAGTGCTTTATTTTCAGTCCAACATCGACCAACAGTGAACTTGAGGTAGACAGGATAGGTAGGTGAAGAGAATAACTTTGCAGAGTCAGGCTATGGATAACGAACAGAAGCAGTCCTGATTCCAGAGTATATTCTTTTCCCGCCGGAGTGGGTTCAGTGCACCCGGACAGGCCTCTCCCACAGGCCTGGCAGCCAGAGTGTCACTGAGAATGCTGAGAAGGAACAAGTCTCTACCACCGACTTGGCTCTAGTAAAATTAGTAAAGGCCTCTGCCACAGGTCCAATACTTGAGAGAAATAGAGCGTATCCTTTCAGTCAAGTCCTTTTGAAGTATGGGGACCCAGTGAATCACTGGGCCCCTCGGCAACTCAGTTGCTCCAAGCCATTAGGGCCCAGAGTAGGATACTCCACGTAGCACGGGCCCCGGCCAGGTAGGCCATAGTGGTGGGACCCGTGACGTGCGCACACCCTGAAGGTGGGTGCCGCACCTGGAACCAGGAACCCGCGAAGAACCCCAAAAAATGGCGTCTGCCACAGATATACCTTTCCCCAGCATGCACCGCGAGGGAAACACTCCTCCAATTAACTGCTGGGGAAAAGTGTCTCTGCCTGAATCCCTCTGGCGCCACCTGCCGCCCAGAGATGGAACTGCATCCCTGGAGCACAGAACGACCCACAGGATAATTCAGGGCTAACAGCAGCCTAATTTAGCACGAATCAACCTGGGTGAGAGCAAATAAGTCTCTCACACCACTAAATTTACAAATAGCGTCCCTTCTGAAAGTAAGGGGGCGCTACATAAAGATTAGGTGTATATAGGGCATCTCAGCCAATTAAATCCCTTGACCAACCATTTCTCATGTCTGATATTCATGTTTGTTTCATGTGGTAAGCCACATGTTTTGTTGTTATTGTTATTCTTTCCTTGTTTCCTCACCCATCCCAGTACAGGGGGTCCCCGTGTTACGAACAAGATAGGGACTGTAAGTTTGTTCTTAAGTCTAATTTGTTTGTAAGTCGGAACTCTATTGCTATCACACAGGAGAAAACAATTCCCTATGTCACAGCTGAGATGGGAAGAACACAGCTCACTTCTCTCACTGTGTATAACGGTGGCAGGGACAGGAAACAGACTTGGCGGCCGGGTGAGGACAGAGCAAGCAGAGAGAGGTATCATCTGATGGCACAGCAGGGAGATGGATGCGATCTGAGTCCAGGCAGGCCAGCCTGCGGTGCACCTCCACTGGGCAGTGGGGCAGGAAATACCGGGGATCTGGAAGCCGCACTAGGTCGGACAAGGCCGTGGCCACAGCAGGCAATTTTAGCATCCTGGCAGGCCACCAGACTGTACCTCGCTGTATTTGCCAGGATACTCGCTCTCAGGCATTAGAGCTCAAATAATTTTTCTGCAAACTCTGAGATGTAGTTTTGTAGGCAAGGGGAGGATGTAGCACCCTGATTTTAAGGCAGGGTTGCTCCTAAATTTACCTGCCAGGTATAGTTACCTTGGCTCATTTTTAGGGATCAATTGAGTTCACCCTAATTTTGGAATTTGTACATGTAACGGAATGACCCGTGACAACCAGAGACTTTGGAAGGATGAGAGGTACTCCTGTGTCAGCGTCACTAATAACTCTTGGGTCTAAGTTCACCCTGTGCCCTTCTGGGCATAGGGTGGCTAATAAATCATAATTCATGTATTACATGAGATGGGACATTACTGATAGTTTTCATATTGCAGGATGTCTTGAGATATAACAAGTTGTTGGCTTATTCAATGTGGGGACACATGCTTTTGAGAGGTGTTAATTGCATCTATTCCTAGACATTTCATTGTCCATTGTGTGAGGCTCTGTGTTTACGCTTAAAAGATTGTGTAGTGTACTAAAGATCAGACATCTCTCTTCAGGTGTATTGAATTAGCATGTCAATTATGTTTAGTAAAGGAATGCGTTTGTGTAACAGGTGAAAGACCTTTCATTGTGTGATAACACTGTTTAAAGCCTATTGATGCCCAGGTGTAAATACCTTTCTGTCGGAGACAGACCGTCTGTCTAAAGATGTGGGTTGAGGGAAACTCATTGTATGATGGTGTTTTGTTTGAATTCTATTGACAAATGAATGTGACTTCTCAGGGGTAGTAATTAGATCATGTTAATTACAGACCGGTACCAAAGTGTCTCTCTAAAATCTGTATGGAAGCCCCCAGTGTGTGATGAGGGGGGTGGAGTTTTCATTGTTCCTGTGATTAACTTTAACATGCTGTACTGTATATATAAGCAAGCTAAGTGTACCATTAAAGCGGTCATACATTTTGGAACAAGTACAGAGCTGCGTGTCTCGTCTTGATTCTGGGGGAATGGATCGTGTATGCAGGATTGTCAGAGTGTCGGCTAAGCTGTCTTGTCTTGGGTGGATGGAAGGTCGTAAACGGTGGTGACCGTTACAGTACACTTCTCTCTTCTGTCGTTAGGTGGCCGGGTACCTGGCGACATTAGACAAGATAAGGTACAAATCAAGGACAGATTAGGAGTATATGAGACATCTCAGCCGATGGGCAAGTTTTTTTTTTTAAATGCCTTGGCTTGCTGGGAGAACCTATATATTTAGGTGGAGTCAGGTAACCAGTGTTCTGGGCCACCTGGACGACTGTCTGAGTGGACGTGTGTTGTATTGCCCAGGCTGCTAGGCCAAAATTATGTTCAAGAGAAATAAAATCTCTTTGTATTCAAGAAGTGTCTGGCTCCAATCTATATACATTACACTACACCCACTATGCTTTACAACCCACTCTATATGGAAGGATGTCAGCAGCTCTTGGCTCTGGAGGTTCTCATTAGACAAAAGGAGGCCTGAGACCTTGCTACAAAGGCATTTATGAGATGGCATTATCACATTCTGAATGCCTAGCAGCCACTATGGCTATTTCAGAGGGTCAGCAAGGTATGGTGCAGGTGTCATTGAGCTCTAAAGTAATTTATGATGTAACTTTCAAATTTTTACAAACTTTCCCTTCCATATAAATATTTAATTAAATGTAGAGATGTAGAGTTATTGGAGGTATGTAGCGCGCCCTCCCCCCCCCTATTTGGTGGGGCGTTACGCTAAAGTTAGTGGGAATGGGAGAGTTAAGTTTCTCACACTCACAAATTGGTTAAGTTTAGGCAGCTGTCAGTTTAGAACTGCTTTCTAGGCCAGTCTGCATGCTAGGGGAGGTGTTTTTACCCCTGGGTGACAGTTGGCGCTGGAAGGGGTTCTGACAGACTGTCAGGGATCCAGGCCTGTCTTCCGATCCCCGCAAATGCGCAATAGAGCTGCGCTTCGACGTGTACCCATGCGGGAAAGGCGCGCACACGCACGCTTGCGCGGTCTGGCGACGCAACGTGCACACAGGCGCGCACCTTCCGGAAACCAATCAGAGGCCTGACCAGGCTATTTAAACCAGCCCCTGTCTTATGGCAGGTTGCTGGTTTGTCTTCAGCTTGTGCTTGGACTCTCTGCCGATTACCTGAACCTTTGACCCGGACTTCTGTACGAATCTCCTCTCGCCCTGAAGTTGACCTTCCGTACGACTCTCCTCTCGCCCTGAAGTTGACCTTGGCTCTTGTTCCTGGATACGCTGTCTTCTATAATCCCTGACCACTGGCTTGGCTTTTGGACTTGTTGACCTCTCCAACCCCTGAACCCCGGCTTGCTCTCCGGACCTGTCCTCAGTCTGTTCCGCTTGCACCTGCCCGGTACCCCTCCAGTTACCTGCTCCGCTGTGCCTCAGTACAGCTTCTGTTACCTGCCCTGCACCTGTCTTGTGGCTCCTCGGCTGCCTGCTCTGCTCACCACCACCAGGAGGAGCTTCAGTTCCAGTCTTCACCAGAATCCCGGCTACCAACCCGGACCTCACTGCCGCTGGTGCCTCCTGGGGCTCGCCTCCCCTGTCCCAACTCCAGGGGACGGTCGGCGCCGGGTCGCAACGGTGAGCCACCCTCGGCATCTCGGCTTCGGTGAGTACACAGTCTGACAGTACAAACCAGCCAGATGTCCGAAGCCGACAGGGTGCGCTCTCCCTTCGAGACCCTGTGCCAGCAGGTCTCCGCCCTCACCGAGGCTGTTCAAAAGCTTCAGGAAGGATACGTGCAAATTAATGGCCGCCTCCAACAACTGGGCAACCCGCCTGGGGCCGTACCCCCATCCGTGGCTCCATCCCCTGGGGTCGCTACTTCTCAAGCTTCTTCTGCTCCGACTGTGGTTATGACTCAACCCGAACCCCGGGTCCCCATCCTGGAGCGATTTTCGGGCGATCGAAGAAAATATCGGGCCTTCAAGAACGCCTGCTCCTTGTATTTGGCTCTTCAACCTAGGACTTTTTGTTCTGAACCCGTAAAAGTGGGGTTTGTGATCTCCCTTTTGGCCGAAGAGCCGCAGGCCTGGGCGCACAGTTTGATGGAGCAAAGGAGCCCCATCCTGGACTCAATTGATTCCTTCTTTGAGCACATGGCTAAATTATACGACGACCCACAGCGCACAGCCACGGCTGAAGCCGTCCTCCATAACCTGGCTCAAGGAAGAAGACCCGTGGAGGACTACACGGCTGAGTTCTGTAAATGGTCAGCCGACATGGGCTGGAATGAAGCCGCCCTGAAGTACCAGTTCCACCTGGGGCTCGCTGAAGGCCTCAAGGACGAGCTGGCAAGGACTGAAACCCCGGCCATGCTAGAAGATCTGATCCAAGCCGCTACTCAGTTAGATCGGCGCCTACGAGAACGGCGCTCCGAGCGCTTTCAAAACGCACGTCCCACCTGGACACCTCCAAGGGCCTCTCCAGCTCTTCCGCCTCCAGCGGCATCTTCAGTCTCCACGTTTCCTGACCCTGAGCCGATGCAGCTTGGACTAGTCCGGGCGCCTCTCACCTCCGAAGAAAGACAACGTAGGCGCCAAGCCAATCTATGCCTGTACTGCGGAGCGGCTGGCCACTTCCTCCGCGGTTGCCCCATAAGACCTAGTAAGTCGAAGCCGCCACCTGCTTACAATTTCCATGTTGCTAACTTCCCTCAGACTCATGTTGTGCTTTTTGTTTCTCTACAGCTACCAGCAGGGGCAACCCGGCTTCCAGCCATTATTGATTCGGGGGCATGCAGCTGCTTCCTAGATTCCACCTTGGCTCAGAAACTTCATGTGCCGCTTCGCATTAAAGATCATCAGTCACAGATCCACCTGGCTGACGGCTCGCTGCCCCGATCCAGACTAATTACTCACGAGACTCAACCCATCTGTGCCACCACGGACTCAGGCCACCGAGAGTTCCTATGTCTGGATCTTATTCCGTCTCCTCTATTCCCCATCATCTTGGTCCTCCCCTGGTTACAGGCGCATCAACCCTGCATTGATTGGCTAAAGAAAAAAGTCAGTTTCACATCTTCATACTGCACCCAGAGTTGCTTTCCACCCCCAGTCACCGTCTGTTCCGCTATAACAACCCCACCAGAAAACCTTCTGCATGTCCCCTCCGTCTATCTTGAATTCAAGGATGTATTTGATAAACAGCAAGCCGACTCTCTCCCACCTCATCGGCCATATGATTGCCCTATTGACTTACTACCTGGATCCGAGGTCCCTTTCGGGCGTATATTCCCATTATCCGAGACCGAATTAAAGGCCCTCAAGGCCTACATTGATGAAAATCTTAAAAAAAACTTCATCCGCCGGTCTTCCTCTCCAGCCGGGGCAGGTATCTTCTTCGTGGAGAAGAAAGACGGCTCGTTGAGGCCTTGCATTGACTATCGTGAACTCAACAAAATTACCGTCAAAAACAGGTACCCGCTGCCTCTGATTCCAGAACTTTTTCAGCGCTTCCGGTCAGCTCAAGTTTTCTCCAAGCTAGATTTGAGGGGCGCCTATAACCTCATTCGGATCAGGTCCGGAGACGAATGGAAAGCGGCCTTTAGGTCCCGATTTGGACATTTCGAGTACTTGGTGATGCCCTTTGGGCTCTGTAATGCCCCAGCCACCTTCCAACATCTTGTCAATGACATCTTTCGTGAATATCTAGATGATTTTTTGGTGGTTTACTTGGACGATATTCTCATCTTTTCAGTCTCCCTTGAATTACACCGGTGCCATGTCAAAGTGGTTCTTGCCATACTAAGGGAGCATAAACTTTACCTGAAAGCAGAAAAATGTGAATTTGAGAAGGCTTCAGTACAATTTCTAGGATTCATTATCTCTACCAGTGGGGTCGCCATGGACCCGCAAAAAGTAGAGGCCATCCAAGCGTGGCCAGCTCCGGTCGACAAGAAGGCGGTGCAGAGGTTTGTTGGTTTTGCCAACTTCTATAGACGATTTATCGTTGGATTTTCCTCCATTGTGGCACCCATTACTAAGCTCACCCGACAAGGTAGTCGCTTCCACTGGTCACCAGAGGCCCAGGAAGCCTTTGAAAAGCTTAAATCCGCCTTTTCCTCTGCTCCGGTCCTACGACACCCGGATCCAACACTACCCTTTACCCTGGAGGTAGACGCCTCTGAGATGGCCACCGGGGCCATCCTATCACAGAGACAAGGGGTGAAGGCTCTGCTACATACTGTGGCCTACGCCTCTCGGAAGCTAACTGCCCCAGAGAGAAACTACGATGTAGGGGACAGAGAGCTGCTTGCCATTAAGGTGGCCCTAGAAGAATGGAGATACCTACTGGAGGGGCGGCTCATCCCATCATGATCTTCACGGATCATAAGAACCTTGAATACTTACGATCAGCAAAACGCTTAAGACCCAGGCAAGCTCGGTGGGCGCTTTTCTTTTCAAGGTTCAATTTTCATATTTCTTATCGACCCGGCTCAAAGAATGGAAAAGCGGATGCCCTGTCCAGGATGTTCCTCGAAGCTCCTTGCACTTCAAAACCCAGTACCATCCTGTCACCTCGGAATTTTCTTTTACTTTCCCAAGTGGACTTGTTAGATTCTCTCAAAACGGCTTCTAGACAGTGTTCCGATCCGGAAATTGGGGCACTGGACAAACATGATGACTTACTATGGTCAAGGGGAAAAAATTTTGTACCAACGGAAGCCAGACGATTGATCTTGAGTACCTTCCATGACCACAAGTTAGCAGGACATTTTGGGGCACGGAAAACGGGTGAACTGATTTCTCGGTCTTTCTGGTGGCCCAGGTGGAGACAGGACTGTAAAATTTATGTTGCTTCATGCATTCGTTGCCAACAAAACAAGGGTCCCAATACTAAGTCCTGGGGTTTGCTCAAACCCCTACCTATTCCGGAACGTCCATGGGCAGAAATTTCCATGGACTTCATTGTGGACTTGCCTCCATCTGGAGGCTTTACTTCAATCCTGGTCGTGGTGGACCGACTCTCTAAAATGTCCCATTTTTTGCCTATGGTAGGAACTCCCTCTGCGGCAGAAACGGCCAGGACTTTTTTTAAGGAAGTTGTTAGGCTCCATGGGGTTCCCAGAAGTATCGTCTTTGACAGGGGCAGCCAATTTACATCCAGATTCTGGAAAGAACTTTGTAAGGCCTTGGAAATTAAGAGCTGCCTCTCCTCGGCCTATCACCCCCAGAGCAACGGTCAAACAGAGAGAACGAACCAAACTTTGGAGCAATACCTGTGATGCTTTTGTTCCTCCTCTCAAGATGATTGGTCGTCCCTCCTACCATCCGCGGAGTTCTCCTACAACAACTCGGTACATTCCACCACCAATCAGACCCCCTTCTGGTCCAACTTTGGGTTTCATCCATCCTTCCTCCCGGATGATCTACCAGAAATACCTGTCCCAGCTGTTCAGGAACATCTAACAGCTATCCAGTCAAATTTTCTGAAGCTTCAGGGGATGATGCGACAGGCCCAAGAGGATTATAAAAAAAATTACGATAGAGGAAGAAAAGAGTGCCCAGCCTTTAAAATCGGGGAGGAAGTCTGGCTTTCCGCCACTAACCTAAAATGACCTGTGCCCTCTCGGAAACTTGGCCCAAGGTTCATTGGTCCTTTCAAGATCAGACGGAAAATCAATGCCGTAGCATTTGAACTTGCCCTACCGGACTCTTACAGAATCCACCCTGTTTTTCACTCCTCCCTCCTTAAACCCGTTGTGTCAGACCCTTTTGGCGGAAGAGGGGAACCCCCACCTCCACCAGTGGAGATTGAGGGTGAACTGGAATTCGAAGTGGAGGCCATCGTGAGTTGTAGGAAGAGGGGTAGGCAACTCGAGTACCTGGTCAAATGGAAGGGGTATCCACCGGAGGACTATTCCTCGGAACCTTCTAGGAATCTACACGCCCCATGCCTAATCCGTGCCTTTCACCAGGAACATCCGGAGCTGATGGCCATTTTGGGCGTCCGGAGTCCGCCCCTTGGGGGGGGCACTGTCAGGGATCCAGGCCTGTCTTCCGATCCCCGCAAATGCGCAATAGAGCTGCGCTTCGACGTGTACCCATGCGGGAAAGGCGCGCACACGCACGCTTGCGCGGTCTGGCGACGCAATGTGCACACAGGCGCGCACCTTCCGGGAACCAATCAGAGGCCTGACCAGGCTATTTAAACCAGCCCCTGTCTTATGGCAGGTTGCTGGTTTGTCTTCAGCTTGTGCTTGGACTCTCTGCCGATTACCTGAACCTTTGACCCGGACTTCCGTACGACTCTCCTCTCGCCCTGAAGTTGACCTTCCGTACGACTCTCCTCTCGCCCTGAAGTTGACCTTGGCTCTTGTTCCTGGATACGCTGTCTTCTATAATCCCTGACCTCTGGCTTGGCTTTTGGACTTGTTGACCTCTCCAACCCCTGAACCCCGGCTTGCTCTCCGGACCTGTCCTCAGTCTGTTCCGCTTGCACCTGCCCGGTACCCCTCCAGTTACCTGCTCCGCTGTGCCTCAGTACAGCTTCTGTTACCTGCCCTGCACCTGTCTTGTGGCTCCTCGGCTGCCTGCTCTGCTCACCACCACCAGGAGGAGCTTCAGTTCCAGTCTTCACCAGAATCCCGGCTACCAACCCGGACCTCACTGGCGCTGGTGCCTCTTGGGGCTCGCATCCCTTGTCCCAACTCCAGGGGATGGTCGGCGCCGGGTCTTAACGGTGGGCCACCCTCGGCATCTCGGCTTCGGTGAGTACACAGTCTGACACAGACCCACTTTCTCCCAGCAGCCAATCAGAGGATGATTTTCCCTCTGGACATGCTGGCAGGAGAGTATATCTGTAGCAGACGCCTGAGAGTGAGATGTTCTATGCGGGGCCCGCTTTCCAGGTGCGGCATCCACCTTCAGGGTGCGCGTATCCATGGGCCACGCCATCGAGGCCTGCCTGGCCAAAGCTGTGCACCGAGCGGAGCTTCATCCTAATGTTGAGAGGGGCTCCAGCGGCTTGCTGGGTCCCAGATCCTAAGCCAGGAGCTGTACGGTGGGGTATTGGCTTGGGAGACCCAAAGGCAGAGGTTGTCTGCGAGGCCTAGGCGAACCACCGGGGATCCGGTCATCACTACATGACAGGTACACTTCAACTGTCCTTTGATGACCCTAGAGAAGTGATTTACTGGGAGGATCCATTAGTTCTACCCCTTTGAAAAGTATGGAAATTCCTCAGGCCTGTGGCAGAGGCCCTGATTCCTCCCAGTGACTATTGCAAGTGACCTCTCGGCTGCCAGGCCCAAGTTAAACGCCTGTCCGGGGCACTTTACCCACTCTGACGGGAGTGGCGACATTTAAGTGTGACTGTACTGAGAGCAAGCTCTAATATCCAAGGCCTAATACTGCAGTTTTCTTCCGCTCATTAACCTATAGTGTGCCATGTTGATGTTGGGCATGTTGGGCCTTGGAATAAAACTTTGAAAATGCACTCTGATGTCTGGACACTCGCTTTATTCACTTTCTACAAGTATTCACCCCTAGACAAATGTAATTGGTAACTTAATACGCCGGCCCCGAAATCAACCAGCGGCTCCTTCGGGGGTAAGCGCTACAGGTATAAGTAGATTAGCTACTACAGTAAGGCTGAGTTTACATTTGTCCGGTGTGTTAATGCACACACTTTAACACATTACATCACATATTAAAGTGTTAAGAGAAACCATAAAACTTTGCTGAATCAAGCTACCCAATAGCTCTCCCAGGATGTAATGAGACAGGTGCAGAAGCCCAAAGAGCTTGTTAACGCTCCTTAACTATGCCACTACAAAGAAAAGGGCCACACTCCAATGACTTCCCAAAGTCAGACAAGTATATTAATGGACAATATGCATCTTGTACTTCCACCCTAAATCCAAGCCTCTAATGTGTTTCACTCATCTGGGTTTAGTCATAGAGAACACATTAACGTGGATGTAAACCCGATTTATGAAATTTGAGCTGGGCATATACAGTATCTCACAAGAGTCAGTACACCCCTCACATTTTTGTAAATATTTTATAATATCTTTTCATGTGACAGCACTGAAGAAATTATGCATTGATACAATATAAAGTAGTGAGTGTACAGCTTTTATAACAATGTAAATTTACTGTCCCCTGAAGTTACTCAACACACAGCCATTAATGTCTAAACCGCTGCCAACAAAAGTGAGTACACCCCTAAGTGAAAATGTCCAAACTGCCCAAAGTGTCAATATTTTGTGTGGCCACCATTATTTTCCACCACTGCCTTAACCCTTTTGGGCATTGGGTTCACCAGAGCTTCACAGGTTGCCACTGCAGTCCTCTTCCACTCCTCCATGACAACAGCTTGTGGATGTTAGAGATCTTGCACTCCTCCTCAAGTCTTTGCTTATGTGGAGGGGGGAGGGGGTGTGCCTGTCCTTCAATCAGCTGTTTCACAGTGTATAGCAACAGGAAGAGAACATTCTAACATGATGTGCACTTTCTAAACAGTATATAAAGCAGATATGCATGTAAAACGTATGTAGGGAGATTTGTTTCATCCATGTGTATCATCTTAGGCTGTTCATTTCACTGGGTTTATGTGAGGGTTTACATCCACTTCAGAGTGTGTTGCATTAAAGTGTTACTAAACCCACAACAGTAAAATCAGTCTGTATAAGTGTAGCGTCCCTATACTTTCAGTTAGGACACTATTTACATTTAGAGGGGGATGAGAGAGTTACTTTGCTCTCATCCATGTTTATTTGTACAAATTATTCGGGCTGGGCTCCCTGTGGTCCCATTCTGTGTTCCAGGGATACACTTTTATTCTTTGGTCGACAGGTGGCGCCAGAGGGTCCAGGCCGAAAGCCCCTTTCCCCAGCAGCCAATTAGAGGATGTTCTCCCTTGCGGGGCATGCTGGGGGAGGGCATTTCTGGCGTTGACGCCATTGTTTTCTGGGTCTCTACCCGCAACGGGTCGCAGGTGCGGCACCCACCTTTAGGGTGTGCGTACATCACGGGCCCCGCTACTATGGCCCACCTGGCCGGGGCGCACGTGCTACGGGGAGTTCCAGACTCTGAGCCCTCCTGGCTCAGGGCAACTAAAGTCGGAGAGGGGCCCCAGTGACTTACTGGGTCCTCACACCTAGAGAGAGAGATCCCAACCTGGAAATACTGTTCGGTGGGGAGTCGGTCTAAGGTGAGCCCGGAGGCAGGTGATCCTACAAGACTCGGACAAGCCATCGGGGATCTGAGTCACCAAATACTGACAGGTTGTATGCTGCAAACTGTTAGTCGGTGGCCTCAAATCATTGACTGAGGGGTTTTTGCTCTACACTTCAAGCACCTGAGTATTGGGCCGGTGACAGAGGTCTTCTACTGAGTATTGAGCCCGTGGCAGAGGTCCTCTACTGATCTAAATCTAATAGAGCCAAGTTGGTGGCAGAGACTTGTCCCTTCTCAATGATTCCGAGTGACGCTCTGGCTGCCAGGTCTGTGAGAGGGATCTGTCCGGGGGCACTATACCCACTCCAGCTGGAGTGGCGACAAAGCAAGTATAATTATTGGAAGCAGGACTGCTTATCTTCTACTATCCATAGCCTGAATCTGAAAAGTTCTTCTTTTCACCAACCTATCCTGTCTACCTCAAGTTGACTGTTGGTCGTGTTGGACCAGGAAATAAAAGCATTGAAAAGTCAACTAATTGCCTGGAAATTCCGTCACTGCTCTCATCACTGCCATCACCCCTAGACACATGGCAGGGTAACCCAAAACAAACCAGGGGTTAATCCTCTGCATTGTGTAAAAAGACTGTTTGATCCTGATTCTCCCATTCTTTTACTGTCTCCAAACAATCTGCTGATAGAACAGAGCCTTGCTCAGTTTGGTGAGTATTGCTAAAGAGTTTTTTTTCGTTTTTTTAGGAGGGTGCATGTGTTTAGCACAGGGCCAATCAGTACTGTCCAGACAGAAAGTCAGGAGACATGCAGCCTCATAGGACAGTCAGATAAGAATGAAAACTCCACCTACAAGCTTTAACCGTGGCGCTGGTGATTGTCAGCGTGCACCTGTATGGGGCGTTTATATTGAGGTCCTCCCCTTACACAGACTTGCCTGCTATCTTTGGAGACACCACGTCAGATCACTCTACCCCATTTCACTAATGCTGGGGTTCTCAGTATGCCAGCACCAGGTTATTCCTTCCACTACCATATTTGGGGTATTTTGTTCTGCATTTGGCATGGGGTACCTGTCCTCCAATTGGATACATTTATTTTGACATTTTGGCACTGCATTATTTTTTAGACTCCCTTTGGCTGTCACCATTGGTCTACTACTTTTTGTCACTCCACATGCCAGCATACTATTTTTCATGTCTGTGGGGGAGGTTTTTCCTCTGTGCG
The DNA here is from genome assembly GCA_029574335.1 of Rana kukunoris. NCBI lineage: Eukaryota > Metazoa > Chordata > Amphibia > Anura > Ranidae > Rana > Rana kukunoris. The sequence continues at coordinate 478,422,443 of CM056049.1, read as the reverse complement.
CTCTGTCGGTGTGCGGCTAGACATCACCTCAGCTCCCATGGCGGACCATTTTGTGGCCTCCGCTCCATACTTACCACACCGACCTCCTAGATTCCATGTAAGTACTCTAGACGGACCTTTTATTTCCTTATTTTTATTATTGTAATTTAATTTGATCACCACCAGATCAAATAATTATACTTTATATTATTTACCCCTGATGAGTGTCATGGACACGAAACACGTCGAGCACAAGAGATGCGGATATATGCCCCCATCATATCATTGATATTGATGAATACTACTACTGGTCCTTGATAGTGTTGCTCACGAATATTCGCATTACGAATATTCGCTACGAATATTGCATATTCGAGTATTCGCGAATAACTCGAATATCGCGGCGAATATTCGTATTTTTCCAAATTTCGCAATCAATTTCGCATTCGCACTAGCGAAATTTCGCAATTTTTTTTTTTTTATAAAATATAGCCAATATTCGTAAATATCGAATATTCGTGATATTTTATCCAAAAAAAATAGCGAAATTTCGCAATCATTTTCGCTTTCGCATATGCGAAATTTCGCTATTTTTTTTATAAAATATAGCGAATATTCGTAAATATCGAATATTCGTGATATTTTATCCAAAAAAAATAGCGAAATTTCGCAATCATTTTCGCTTTCGCATATGCGAAATTTCGCTATTTTTTTTTTTTATAAAATATAGCGAATATTCGTAAATATTGAATATTCGTGATATTTTATCCAAAAAAAAATTGCGAAATTTCGCATTAGCGAAACTTCGCATTGGCGAAATTTCGCAATTTTTATTTTTTTATAAAATATCACGAATATTCGATATTAACGAATATTCGCGAATATTCTTCGAAATATTCGCGAAATATCGCGAAATCGAATATGGCGTATTCCGCTCATCACTAGTCCTTGATGGTCCCACCTATTTGAACAACTTTTATACTTCTCGCTATTGCTGTTAATGTGACATCTGTACATATGTTAATGTATATATTGTACCCATCGATCAATACAGACCACTGTGTGGCGCTAGGTTATGCACTGTTGTACCCTTACTGCCTATTTTGCACATGCACACTATACATGGGTGTGTTTAGCAATTTGAAATGACATGTACACAAGGGGCCAGATTCAGCAAGACTTGCGCTGGAGTATATCGATATGCGCCGCGTAAGTGTAAAGATGCGCCGTAGTATCTATGTGGCCGTACCCACCAAACTAGATGCGACAGAAAACGGTCTTTTTCCGATCGGCTTAACTTTCCCTCGCCAGAGTATCGTAAGCGCATATTTTCGCTTGTCGCATCCGTCGCGCCTATTGATTTGCCATGCAAATATGCAAATGAGGGAGATTTCCCGATTCGCGAACGGATTAGCACCATACGCTGGCTACATGCGCCGCGCGTATGTCGTCCATCTGTCGCAAAGTTATTCCTACAAATAGCTGCTTTATCTTTACTCCAGACGGCCACAGGTCAGCAGGAGAGCAGCTACAGCAGCAGCGTTACCGACGAAACTAGCAAGCTGAACAACCACACTTGCAAGGACAACACCTCTGTGTGCCAACATGCCAGGGGCAGCCGTGGTCCTAGCACTACTAATGGGTCCCCCGGAACGGAGGAGGCGGGCACGTGAGAGGATATACCGCACGCGCATGAGCCTCTTTGGCATGGGGGATGAGGAGGTGTATCGCCTCTTCAGATTCAGCCCTGATGCAATACTTGAACTAACCACAACCCTGCAGGATGACATCACCAGCCCAACACACCGCTCACAAGCAGTGCAGCCACTGGTGAAGGTACTGGCAACACTTCATTTCCTTGCAAGTGGATCATTCCAGCGTACAAGTAGAGTGGTGGCTGGGATGTCACAGTCCTCCATGAGCAGATGTGTGCACCAGGTTGTCCCCGCAATCCTCAGACGCATGTCCCACCACTTCATCAGACCAACCACTGAGGAGCTGCGGCTGAAGGCAATGCAGGATTTCTACAGCATTGCCAGATTCCCACGCACCATCGGGGCCATTGATTGCACACATGTGGCACTCCAGCCCCCCAGTGCCACAGAGCACATATACAGCAATCGGAAGCATTGGCATTCCATCAACGTACAGGTGATAGTCGATGCCCAACGCCTCATATGGCACGTCCGTGCCAAACACCCCGGATCCAGCCATGACAGCTTCATCTACAATCAGAGCCCCATCCCAATGGAATTCGAACAGAACATGTATGGGGACAGCTGGCTGGTTGTTGAGTGACATGGGTGGCAGGCATGACTGTCCCCCCCCCCATGATGCTGACATCACAAGGGGCACATGCATGACTAACATCCTCCTGTCTTTTCCCCTACAGATGACTCTGCATATGCACTGGGACCCCATCTAATGACTCCTTTCCGGAACCCCCAAACCCCAAGAGAGAGAAGATACAATGCGGCACATATCAAAACTCGTGCAGTGGTGGAGCAAACATTTGGGCTCCTGAAGTCCCGTTTCCGCTGCCTGGATAAGTCTGGGGGGGCCCTATTGTATTCCCCTACCTACGTGTGTCAGATCATCGGTGCATGTTGCATTCTGCACAACTTTGCCATGAGAAAGGGCCTGCAGATTGACATACGTGATGACCTGACCCCCCAACCAGACAGCCCCCCCCTGCCAGAGGAGACCCATTCAGCTGATGGAAGAGCAGTCAGGAGGGTCCTCGCCGTAGGCATCTTTGGACACTAAACAAAAACATTGATCACATGGACAATGCACGCATGCACACCACTGATGTCCCTTGATCACACACACCGCATGCACATCGCATTGGATTAGCCCAATTTCAACATGCAGGACTTGGGAGCAGCAACGCCGGCGTCAAGGCTCCAATGATGTCGCTGTCCATTCATACACCATTCACACGTCATTCACACAGCCGTGGGGATAACTTCTCCACCACGGCGGAGGGTGACACCCCTTACTGGCAGGAGTGCCACCCCCTCACATTCACACACCATTCACACTGTCCCCTGCACTCCTGACCGTGTGCAGTTAAACTGAAAGAAAAAACTCATAACCTGAGCATAAATAAAATAAAAAACTCATAACCTGAGCATAAATAAAATAAAAAACTCATAACCTGAGCATAAATAAAATAAAAAACTCATAACCTGAGCCAAAAATATATAAATATATAGCCCCATCTGGGCTGACGGGGGCTCTTTCTTGTGGGCCCTCTCTGGCTCCTCAGCTGCCTGGAGGGAGTGGGTGGGGGTGGGGGGGCACCTGGAGGTGGCTGATCCCCAGGTGGGCCACTCCTGGCAGGTGTTGGCTGCATGCCTTCCAAGGCCACGGCAATCCGGCTCAGATAATGATTAGTCTGGGCCTGCATCCTCAGCTGGCAGCTGACATCCTGCACAGCGTTCGTCAGCTGGGATACGGAGCCCAGGCTGTCAACTAGCCGGTCAAGATGCCCAGCAATCTCCCCCATCTGCTGGGTCTGCCTGGCCTGGTCCCGGGCCATCTGGTCATGGACCACGTCAGACACCCCCCTGGTCTTCCGGGTCGCCTTCCTGGTGCCAGGAGATGGTTGTCCCTGGGGGGATGGAGTCGCCCTTGAGGGGCTTCCTAGAATGGGGGAGGGGATTACAGAGGGCCCTGCAGAAGGAGAGGACTCCTCCAAAATTAAAACAAAGTACTGATCTGTAAAGCCAGGCTCCTCCTCAACCACCTCATCAGGTGAGGTGTGGACACTCTCCTCCATCTCATGCTCTTCACCACCCAGGGGGTCGGCCTCAGGATCCTGTTGGGGGGTTGGGGTGGACTGGTCTCATACACTTGGCACATCTACCCTCCCCCCCACATGCAACACACCAGATAGGGGATAAAAAACACTTACCTGTCCTGGAGCCTTCCTCCACAGAATCATAGCCTGGTACCCCCTCCAACTGCTCCCTCTCCAGGCAGCGGGCGACCACCTCCTCCTCCGTGGTCAGGCTGACCGCACATGGGGGTCCACCACCCGTGCCCCTCTCATGCCTCCTAATGGCGGCCACCTTCCCCCGGACTTTGCGCCTCAGATCATTAATTTTTTTGCCGATATCGGCAGCAGTCCGGGTAGAGTAGCCCAGGGCATTGACCCTGCCAGCAATGGATTCCAGGATGCCCTGCTTCCTATCCCGGCTGGTCTTCCGACTTTTCCTGCCGTGGAGAAAGTCGTTAAACGTCTCCATAGCAGAGATTACTAGGGTGAGCTCCTGGGCATTAAAATTGAGGTTTCTCCTCTCTTTGGGGGGAACGGGAGCAGCCATCATAAAGCAAAAGTAACTTCCCTGGGGTGGGGGAAACCGGATATACTTTTGCGCCGGAAAGGCGCATCTACGGCCGCTTTTATACGCGCAACGGAAGACATTGCGCTGGCGTTTCCCATGAAGTGGTGCCGACGGAAGTTGTGAGCATGCGCACAGGGGAGCGAGGGGAGCCCTCCCTCACTGCGCATGCTCCGTGGATGATGCGATGAACGTAAGTCACTGTGCTGGGCTCCGCCCATCATTTACATATGATCACACCCACTTCTACTTGCGTCGGGTTGCGCCATAGCTTTTTCGTTACTCCGCCGCAAAGTAACGAACATGCGCTTGGTGAATACTGGACTTTACTCACTAGTTCTCGTCAGCGCAACGTATATGCGTTGCGCTACGCCGGATAAAATATGCGCGCATCTACCTAAATCTGGCCCAAGATGTTTGTTTCCTCTATGTGGCTTTTGTGTTTTGAGACATGTTATGCAACTTTATGATTAATAAATATATACCTCCCCTAATTACCCACACCATGTCTGCAGCCTCATTTAAAGTCCCGAATTTCCCCTTTTTTCTAATACAAGCTTTAACCGGTGCTCAGCTGAACACTGATAGAAGTCAAAAAACACCTATGTACTGCTGATGAGAAAAGGTATTTAGCAGTTTATAGTTACTAAAATAATTGCATTTCCATGTTCTGTGTACTGTGGGAGACCAGATATAGTGAATGCACGGTCCTGGGTTTAGTAACACTTTAAGGCAGCCCATAACGCAGAATGCAGGAGAAAAAAAACAAAACAACTTGGTTAAGGTAAACCTTTCAGAATCTTGCACATGTGATCTTAAGTATAATACGTGTACAGCTATCCCTTATACAATATGACACCATAATACTGTATGTGTAAGGTATAGCCTTATGCCGCATATACACAATCATTTTTCGGCATGAAAAAAACATTGTTTTTAAAAAATGTCATTTAAAATGATCGTGTGTGGGCTTCACATCATTTTTCGGGTTCTGAAAAACGACAAAAAAAAATTTGAACATGCTGCATTTTTTAACGTTGTTTTAACCGCTTGCCGACCAGCCGCTGCAGTAATACGGCGGCGGGTCGGCACTGCTGCGCGAGAGCCCGTAGCTCTACGTCGCCACTTTAGACGGCCAATAGGGGGCGCGTGCCCCCGAGTCCCGTGCGTGTGCCCGGCGGGCACGATCGCCGCCGGGCACACGCGATCGCTCGTTACAGAGCGGGGAACGGGAGCTGTGTGTGTTAACACACAGCGCTCGTTCCTGTCAGCGGGGGAAACGCTGATCTTCCGTTCATACAATGTATGAACGGAAGATCAGTGATTCCCCCTAGTAAGTCCACCCCCCCATACAGTTAGAACACAAATAGGAACACACTTAACCCCTTCCCCGCCCCCTAGTGTTAACCCCTTCACTGCCAATGGCATTTTTATAGTAATCCAATGCATTTTTATAGCATTGATCGCTAAAAAAATGCCTATGGTCCCAAAAATGTGTCAAAAGTGTCCGAAGTGTCCGCCATAAGGTCGCAGTACTGAAAAAAAACGCTGATCGCCGCCATTACTAGTAAAAAAAAAAATAATAATAAAAATGCCATAAAACTACCCCCTATTTTGTAAACGCTATAAATTTTGCGCAAACCAATCAATAAACGCTAATTGCGATTTTTTTTACGAAAAATATGTAGAAAAATACGTATCGGCCGAAACTGAGGAAATTTTTTTTTTTTTATATATTTTTGGGGGATATTTATTACAGAAAAAAGTAAAAAATATTGCATTTTTTTCAAAATAGTCGCTCTGTTTTTGTTTATAGCGCAAAAAATAAAAACCGCAGAGATGATCAAATACCACCAAAAGAAAGCTCTATTTGTGGGAAAAAAAAGGACGCCAATTTTGTTTGGGAGCCACGTCGCATGACCGCGCAATTGTCAGTTAAAACGACGCAGTGCCGAATCGCAAAAAGTGCTCTGGTCTTTGGACAGCAATATGGTAAGGGGCTAAAGTGGTTAAACAATGTAGTTTTTTGGGTTGTAAAAAAATGATCGTGAGTGGGCTAAAACGACGTTAAAAACCCGTGCATGCTCAGAAGCAAGTTATGAGATGGGAGCGCTCGTTCTGGTAAAACTACCGTTCATAATGGAGTAAGCACATTCATCCCGCTGTAACAGACAGAAAAGCGCGAATCGTCTTTTACTAACACGGAATCAGCTAAAGAAGCCCAAAGGCGAATGGAACTTCCCCTTTATAGTGCCATCGTACGTGTTGTACATCACTGCTCTTTGCTAGATCATTTTTTAAAAGAGATGGTGTGTAGGCAACGTCGTTTTAATGAGGAAGTTGGAAAAACAACATTTTTTCTACATGCTAAAAAACTTTGTTTATTTTTCATGCCGAAAAATGATTGCGTGTACGCGGCATGACACATATTATGAATGATCAAGGGGTTGTTATTACAGCAGCTTTGACAATATACAGTATATTCATTGGTTTTGGGGTTTCAGTCTTCACGGTTTAGCATGGAATTGGGTTACATACGGTAGTTATTTAACTTTTATTTGTTGAATGACAGCCCCCGGATTACAAATAAGATAGCGTCTGTATGTTTGTTCTTAAGTTGAATCTGTTTGTAAGTCGGAACAGGTACAATTTTTAAGTGTAGCTCCAACCAAAGCCATAGGGAAGGGTTAACACCCCTGTAACATTTGTTTTGCTGTCTGTGCCCTTGTTCAGAAGATTTCACCTCACTTTCTGTTCCAATGGCAATTGGATTTTGAAAATGTTGGATTGTTGTGGAAACAAGCCTTGGTGAGAAAGCATCAGTGAAGGTACCCTTTTTCCATAATAACTCTTACAGGAGTGAATTTCCCTTCCTAGGGGTGGATTTCCTCTCACTTCCTGTTGTTTCCCCCTGTTTGTAAGTAGGAGTCGTTTGTAAGTGGGATGTTTGTAACTAGGGGACCGCCTGTACCCAAGATTCACAATTTGTGTCGCATCGCTAAAGGCCATCTACTGGGGATTATTTTTGCATGCTGGAATGGCAATAGGTTGGCCTGCTCTACCTATAGCCTTCTTCCACTGGGGAGGGTGGGATGATCTTGTCATTCTCCTCTCCACTCAGTAACAGTTTGTGGACAGTATGACATTGTAGCACAGACTCATGTCAAGCATATAGTTACATAGTTACATGTATAGTTACATAGTAGGTGAAGTTGAAAAAAGACACAAGTCCATCAAGTCCAACCTATGTGTGTGATTATATGTCAGTATTACATTGTATATCCCTGTATGTTGTGGTTGCTCAGGTGCTTATCTAATAATTTCTTGAAACCATCAATGCCCCCCGCTGAGAGGGAATTCCACACCCTTGCCGCTCTTACAGTAAAGAACCCTCTACGCAGTTTAAGGTAAAAACTATTTTCTTCTAATTTTAATGAGTGGACACGTGTCTTGTTAACTCCTTTCCGCAAAAAAGTTTTATGCCTATCGTGGGGTCACCAGTATGGTATTTGTGACTTTAAATCATATTCCCTCTCAATCGTCTCTTCTCCAGAGAGAATAGGTTCAGTGCTCGCAACCTTTCCTCATAACTAATATTCTCCAGACCTTTTATAAGCTTTGTAGCCCTTCTTTTGTACTCTCTCCGTGTCTTATCGGTGAAGAAAGCCGGCTCGGGAGCAGACACGAATGGATACCCCGACGGCAGGCAGCTTGATATGGGGGCACTCAGCTTGGGGGAGGTGCTGAGAGCACTGGCTGGGTGCCTGAGAAGAGGAGGATTGAAGCTGCTCTGTGCAAAACCACTGTACAGAACAGGTAAGTATAACATGTTTGTTATTTTTTTTTAAATACAAACTTCTAATTTACAATCACTTTAAACATGTGAGCATCAAATTATTTCATCTCAATTATGGATCTTTGATCAGTTAATAATGGAGCTGCTGAGTATTTTTGGGTGGCACATTACCTCTATCTTCTCACTGTCCAGGGCAAAGTGAGAGTCCGAAGAATTTCAATGTCCACACAATGCACCTCTTTTTCTGGGACTTATTTGCAGAACTTTAGTTGAAAAGAAGTAAAGGGGGTGGAAGAGTAGGTAGGTTCAGGTGCATAATCACAAATAGGGAAAAACACTCCTGCCTCCAGCATACAGTTCTCGTCGCCACTCTAGCCAGAGTGGGTATTGCTCACCCGGATAGATCCCTCTCACTGGCCTAGCAGCCGGGATGGCGCACGGAATAAAGTACAGTCTCTGCCACCGACCTTCCTTTATGAGGAGACACTTTTGGTCCAGGATCCCCTGCCACAGGATCTCTTCAGCTTAGCTCTGGTAAGCCTTTCAGTGTATGGTGCATCCTTCGATGAAGTTTCCAGGCCTACTCCCAAGGTACCAGCCTCTTGCATGGCCCTCTCCAGGATAGGTCCTCCCCTGGCTGCCTTCATCAAGTGGCCTCCTCCCACAGGACAGACAGCACAGGATCACCTCTTAAAAAAGGCAGGCCCCAGTCTGACTACTGGGCCTACCCAGCGAAGCCGCGACCCCGGACCAACGTGGTTCTGGAGTCAGGATTCAGGACCCATACCTCAGGCCAGGTGGGCCACGAGGCGCGAACAATGGGCCCCGCACCAATAGTGTCTGTCCCTTAAGTACCACTCCCCAGCATGCACAGTTGGGCGACCACTCCCACTGATTCGCTGCTGAGGGGAAAGACTCAATACACCCTGACCTTGCTGCTATCACCCCCAGGCGAACAATGGCGGAACTCCCAGCACAGCCATGGCTGGACCCCCACTAAATTTAAAGCAACAGGAGCAGGGCGCTACAATAGCATGATACGATTTTAGACATTTGCTGTATCTTGTGTAGAGAAATACAAGTCAAGGAGAGGCTGTGGTCAGAGGATGAATGCATTAAACAAGAATGGGAACTTGCTGAATAATGTTTAATAAAAAACATGTGAAGGAGATATAGTAGCGGGAGGAACCGCAGAGCTGTATAAAAAAATCAAATATAATCAACCCCAAAGCAGTTTCCCATTTAGAGAACTGAGATTTAAACAATCATAACCCTTACCTCAGCTCACACAATAAATGCCCAAGGCTTGTAACTAGAACATTACCACAGTTTAGTCTTATCACTTTTAAAATGTTCTCCCATACAACTAACGTTCTTTTCATTGCTGTCTAATGCTTCGTGCTACAACACCCTACAAAGTGGCAAATGATTGAAATGCAGCCTTAAAGTTCTCATGTATACCTTCTAGACAGCCATGTTTAAAGATTAACCATAATAGTTCTGCAATAGCTAGCTTATTCATTAACTCTCCTGGCCCATGAAGGTGAAGGGTGAAACAAAAAGATTTATGTTCATGACATTCACCCGGTACTGTACATGCTCATTTAACTGAGACATTTCTGCTGTAATCAATGAGAACTCAAGTATAATCTAATGGCCGTGGATGACCTTCTGCATTAATCTTTGCTTTCACCTTTCAATCAGTAAGTACTTACACAAATGCAGGTAAGTTGTCTTCTGTCTGATTCTGAGTCGCGGGATTAATTGTTTGACATAGACATTAGACTTTTACAACAGGCTACAATATGACGACAATTATCATTTTGTTGTAGTTCATTTAGGACTCACATTCTTAGTGCTAATGACATCTGGGCCTCAGACACAAACAGTAAAAAGGAATGCTACAGTTTAGTTTTATTGCATGTTTAGATGGAATAGCTAATGAGCACTTAAAGTCCAATCATGTGACCGCTGTGATTGGCTGTCACAGCAGTCACATGACGGAAAGCTCCCAATCGCAAGTAGGCATCAGAAGATTTACGGCACCCGCCGGTAACTGTGCTGGAAGCACACAGGGTAAACCACTGAAAATGTGCTGGATTTCTACAAGTGTGATGTGATCTCCATCTAAGTCATTAACCTCAAATCATTATTTGTTTATTTCAGGTACTTATGTAGAGCCGTTAATTTACACAGCACTTTACATATATATTGTACATTCATATCAGTCCCTGCCCTCAAGGAGCTTACAATCTGATTGAAGACAATCTTTCAGGTTTAACTCCTAATTCTGGCTTCAGCTCTGCAACAGAACACAGAGAAGTGACCAATGACCTCCAAAAAGCCAAATACAGTCAAACAAAAATGAATGTCTGTCATAGATATCTCACACTGTGCTTCTTTGGCACTGGGGACTCTGCCCTTGCATTGTTTTATTGAGATCCTCCTTTTTTTTAAGGACACTGCTTCATCAAAGTCTTATTTGATGATACTGGAAAATAAATTGCAGTACACCACAACTGGTCCTGAATCCTTTTTATTGAAATGTCCCAAAGTGACACCCCCCGGAAACTGACAGGTACAGATGGCTCTGATTAAGCACAGCTTCTTTGTGTGAAACACGTCAACCATATGTAGCTGTCAGTGTCCTGTGTGTGCTACTTTGGAAGGTTTCAATAAAGGATTCTGGACCAGCCATAGAGTGCAGACATCTTTTTCCAGTATATGCTTAACGGAGGCGAGCCGGGCCGAGCCGAGCACCCATGCTCAGAGTCTAACAGGCTTAATTGTCTCAACTGGAGTGGCATGTTATCTGCTCTCCCTTCTTTAATGATGCTTTATTCTCTCTCATGCTCCTCTCTGTTGGTGTTCTTCAGCTCGGTCATCTCTCCAATACCTTGCTGCGTTTATACCACCTCGCTAGTCAAACCAGTCTTTTCTTTCTACCTCCAATACTACCTGTTCACAGATAACACACAAATCTGCCTAATTCAGTGGTCCCCAAACTACAGCCTGTAAGCTGGTTGGAGCCCACTGACTGCCATAAACTGCCCACTGATACTTAACCAGAGATATATTTTACTGTAGAATATGCAAAAAAGTGATTACAGTAATTGTGCTGTCATCCCAACATAAGACAACAGCACAATGGATTTCAATATAAACAATTTGAAAAAACAGTATATATATATATATATATATATATATATATATATATATATATATATATACTGTATATATATATATATATATATGTCTATACCTGGGAGCTCCCCCTACTTTATAAGCTATGTGTAAGATCTCATTTAAAGTACTTAGTCCTGGATCTTCTTTTCTTCGCTAGCTAAAGTGGCTCCTTGTGATTTGTATTCCACAGTTTTGGTGAGTTAAATTGAAGTGAAAATGCTCCTGGTTTAACAAACATTTTAACATTGCTTGAGACATCAAGGTAGATAGGCCTCAAGCCTTCTCAGTGTCAGTTGCTCTGCTCCTTCGTAGAACTATAATTTCCAGTGAAGCCTGTAAATGAGTCTAACTGCATGTGAGATTTAACAAACTGTGGGCCGTGACCCGCTCACCCACTGGATAGAGGCTCTGTGTGGTAACTTTTGTCCGGTGACTGCAACTTGCTTCTCCGTCAGCTGGGCCAATCTCTCCGTTCAGCTCCACTGGGTGGATCCCGTCCTCCGATGCGGATGAGTATCTCTGTGTCTCTGCAATCTGGCCACCGTCTCCCCACAGGTCCTCTCAGGCAGGCCACACAATTCCAAGAGACCTAAAATGGCTGCTCCGGCTCCTTTTATCTCCTACCCAGCATGCACTGCTCAGGAAGGTGTTCATGGGTAGGTCACCAAACCTCCTGGGTGAAAAAGGTCAGCCTCCTCCTCCCAAAACAACAGTCACTTCCTGTCTAGTCTTTTGTGCTTCTTTCAGGAAAAACATATCTGCATTACCAGTATTTGATCACTAGATGGCTTCAAATACTCAATTTAGCAATAGCAATGTCCATAGACGTTTTATTAAAGTATACAAACACACATCAACATGGGAGAATATCAGCGCTACACACGTATATTGTTCCTTATTCCTCTCATTTATGTAACATTTATGTTGCACCCTAGATGTGGGAAAACACATAGAGAAATTGTTACTCCATGGCTATGACTACATTATGTTATGGTTGAGATATATTTAGGTGAATTTGATATAAATTATCAGGCAAGCAAAATGTTTTACTTGAGATAATAGATAAAAAAATGTTTATCTATATGGAGATATATACTGTGTATATATATATATATATATATATATATATATATATATATATATATATATATATATATATATATATATACACATACACATATATATATATATATATATACTGTATATAAATAATAATTACTTCTCTCTGTGGCTTGTCTATGGTTATTTTTGGCTTAAGTCTGTATTTTGTTATTACTTTTTTGCAGTGTTTAACTCTGTGTAAAATACTGGTGATTTACAATCTTAATAAAGCAAAATAAACATAATAAACAGCTGCAAAACCAACACTATTTGTGTATGTTGTCTTATATTTATTGAACAGATGGTTTAAAGGATCAAGGTCATGGATGAAAAAATGTTGGTAACTTCTGGGATAGTGAAACAAAATTATTGGAATCAGGTATTCCTATCAATAAGGATACATTTCTATTTGTTATTCCCAGTAATCAATATAGAGGAAAACAGGGTATTTTATTTCATGACCACCTTTAGAATGTTAATACTGGGATAAAGCTTTTATTTGAGCCTTTAAAAATATATATATACAGGAGCTACACAGACAGATGCAAAAATGTGCAGCACTCAACCAATTTAATCCAAACAAACCCACTTTATCAGGGTAGGGATTACCCACTGTAATGCAATTTGCCAGCTGTTTATATGACATATATGAGAGAGCCTCAAATATAATATTTTGTAGCAGAATGGCATATATTAAAAAACAATATTTTTTTTTTAAGTCACAAGGTGATATCACCACTTTATGTATTTTGTAAAATGTTAAATAACAACTATGTATTATCAATAAATTGCTCAATAATTTTAATGTAAAGGTTTGGTGGTAATGTAGTTCAAAGCTCAGTTCCGGACACCATCCTTTTTCATGTTTTTTAGTTACTAATAACCTGTTATATCTATGTGATTTGGGTACTTTTACTCCTGCTAACTTTTTAAATTGAAATGGAATATTGCAACAAAAGCAATTTTTTATTATTTTATCAATCAATGGTATAATGATATTTATCTTTGTTTTAGCTGTAGATTTTATAGACCAATTAGCGTGCGTGAAAATACAGCTTTGATGAGTATCTACCTCAATTAATGAAGTTATTTCTGTTAAACATTGTGATTAACAGATTAATTACCTCTAATGCCGCGTAACACACGATCGGAATTTCCCATGAAAAAAGTCCATGTGTGGGCCCCATCAGACTTTCCGATGGAAAAAAATCCTATTGGAAATTACGATCGTGTGTACGGGGCATTAGGCTTTGGGGCCACAAGTTTACTCTAAAGTTTTAAATGAATATAATTAAAATTGCAGTATATTCATACCTTTAGGTTTCGTCTGGTCAAACAAGTGAATTGCTTTCCACTAATTAAATCAATAACCTTTTTGGTGGTCCAGTTTATGTGGTCCCTAATAAAAAAAAACGTATTACCTGTTACCGTAGAAGAAAACATCCCAGAAACAAGGAAATAATTCCCTTTTACGGAATCCATCACAGAACTGATAAATCACTTGGTTTTCCATTTTTATGTATGTTAATCCTGGCTTATGAGGTCTAATTTGGGATCTAAAACCAATACCTGTCAATATATGTTTATAATGGGGCCCTTATACAGTAGTATTGCCATCAGATCTCTAATTTATAATAAATCAGTGGACTAAGTTGGAAAATTGAATAGACAAAAGGGCAAATGTTGAGGGGTTTAGACATTTACAGGAAATAAGGGTGACTAGGAAGAAAGTAATTGTATTTTAAAGTGGAGTATTAAAAAAGAAAAGAGGTTTTCAACCTATCGTAATCTTTCATATATATATAAAATAGTGACATCACGGGACACTAAGGTCAAATGACTAATATATGAAAGGATTATTTTGGTAAGAAGATGAGAAAATTAGACCTGCTTTTTTGAAACTGGGTATAGTTAAAAGACCTGAAATAAAATATATGAAATTACGTGATTGCTGACTGTGCTATGGCCTGCGCAACATGAAAACGAAAAGGTCACGAAAATACATAACAGTAGTTCAGCAGCGCTTAGAAAATATAGGTAATCCTGTAATAGAATGTTTGTGATTCTTTGTTTCTCAACCTTTTAAGGTTATGTTCCAAATAGAGTGATGCTGCCACCTTCTGGACTAAATGTAGAATGGTCTAAAAATATATAGCATTGGTATTTCAGGGAAAAAACATAAACCTACAACCATATAAACAACAACTACGACACATTTCACAATAGTTAAGTCATTGTCATTATATTCATTTTATATAAAAATGTCAAGTGTGTTTCCACATTTGCAGTCAGATTTTGAGACACTGTATGTATTTCCACCCCCTTCCTGCCCAGGCAAATTTTCAGGTTTCAGCACTATCACACTTTAATTGACACGGCCATGCAACACTATACCAAAATTCAATTTTTAACTATTTGTTCACACAAACAGAGCTTTCTTTTGGTAGTAATCACCTATGGGTTTACATTTTTTGCTAAATAAAGAAAGACTGGAAATTTTCAAAAAAAATAAATAAAATTTCTGTTATAATTTTTTTTTTCATTTTTTTCTTAATTTTTTAAATAAATAATCTTTCTTCAGAAATTTAGGCCAAAATGTATTTATTTGTAAACATAACCAAAATCATTGTATATTATTTAGTCTATAGGAATGTTAAAGAGTCCATAAACTATGGTATATACTTGTATATATGTAAATCGATAAATCCTGATGTACTGTACCCATCTCTGGAGGACAGATTTCCCCCCAAATTACCCCTTTTTGGAAAGTAGGCAGTCCAAGGTATTTGGTAAGAGGCATGGTGAGGTTTTTTTCATTTGTAATTTATTGTCACACATTTATGGAAAATTAAGAAATAACTTCTTTCTTTTTGTGGTGGTGATCAGGGACACTAACTGGTGGTAGCATGAAAAAAAAAAATTACAGTGCCTTGCGAAAGTATTCGGCCCCCTTGAACTTTGCGATCTTTTGCCACATTTCAGGCTTCAAACATAAAGATATAAAACTGTAATTTTTTGTGAAGAATCAACAACAAGTGGGACACAATCATGAAGTGAAACAAAATGTATTGGATATTTCAAACTTCTTTAACAAATAAAAAACTGAAAAATTGGGCGTGCAAAATTATTCAGCCCCTTTACTTTCAGTGCAACAAACTCTCTCCAGAAGTTCAGTGAGGATCTCTGAATGATCCAATGTTGACCTAAATGACTAATGATGATAAATAGAATCCACCTGTGTGTAATCAAGTCTCTGTATAAATGCACCTGCACTGTGATAGTCTCAGAGGTCCGTTTAAAGCGCAGAGAGCATCATGAAGAACAAGGAACACACCAGGCAGGTCCAAGATACTGTTGTGGAGAAGTTTAAAGCCGGATTTGGATACAACAAGTTTTCCCAAGCTTTAAACATCCCAAGGAGCACTGTGCAAGTGATAATATTGAAATAGAAGGAGTATCAGACCACTGCAAATCTACGAAGACCTGGCTGTCCCTCTAAACTTTCAGCTCAAGGAGAAGACTGATCAGAAATGCAGCCAAGAGGCCCATGATCACTCTGGTTGAATTGCAGAGATCTACAGCTGAGGTGGGAGACTCTGTCCATAGGACAACAATCAGTCGTATACTGCAGAAATCTGGCCTTTATGGAAGAGTGGCAAGAAGATATCCTTAAAAAGTGTCGTTTAAAGTTTGCCACAAGCCACCTGGGAGACACACCAAACATGTGGAAGAAGGTGCTCTGGTCAGATGAAACCAAAATCGAACTTTTTGGCAACAATTCAAAACGTTATGTTTGGTGTAAAAGCAACACAGCTCATCACCCTGAACACACCATCCCCACTGTGAAACATAGTGGTGGCAGCATCATGGTTTGGGCCTGCTTTTCTTCAGCAGGGACAGGAAAGATGGTTAAAATTGATGGGAAGATGGATGGAGCCAAATACAGGACCATTCTGGAAGAAAACCTGATGGAGTCTGCAAAAGACCTGAGACTGGGACGGAGATTTGTCTTCCAACAAGACAATGATCCAAAACATAAAGCAAAATCTACAATGGAATAGTTCACAAATAAACATATCCAGGTGTTAGAATGGCCAAGTCAAAGTCCAGACCTGAATCCAATCGAGAATCTGAAAACTGCTGTTCACAAACGCTCTCCATCCAACCTCACTGAGCTCGAGCTGTTTTGCAAGGAGAATTGGGCAAAAATGTCAGTCTCTCGATGTGCAAAACTGATAGAGACATACCCCAAGTGACTTACAGCTGTAATCGCAGCAAAAGGTGGCGCTACAAAGTATTAACTTAACGGGGCTAAATAATTTTGCACGCCCAATTTTTCAGTTTTTTATTTGTTAAAAAAGTTTGGAATATCCAATAAATTTCGTTCCACTTCATGATTGTGTCCCACTTGTTGTTGATTCTTCACAAAAAATTACAGTTTTATATCTTTATGTTTGAAGCCTGAAATGTGGCAAAAGGTCTCAAAGTTCAAGGGGGCCGAATACTTTCGCAAGGCACAGTCCTTTTTTCTTAAGGACCATGTGGTCACTGTGACCAATCACAGAGATCAACACAATAGTACCCAATGATTGGCACGAATGGAAGCCATCTATTGTATACAATTGTATGGTCACAGCGATCACATGGTACCGGCAGTGGCCTGGTACTGTGATCTGTCATCGACTGTGTCTGATGGGTGTAGGGCCCGTCTGGGGCACGGTCTGGGGAGGGCTTCATATGGATGTCCACCCAGAGCTAGAGAGTGCCTACCTGGCTGTCATTTGTCTGTAGGGTGGGCAAGAACTGGCTATATGGAGTTTTTTCTAAAAAATGCATTACCATACAATGTTAATCTTTAACCAATTTTTAAGGCAGTGTATACATCTAGTTTACAACTGGTAATAAAGACAGTACATTACAGACAAGTTATTTATGGTAACATAACGCCACAGCCCACTCCTTAACATTACATTAGAATGGGACAGCTACATAAGATTTTTCAGCAAATAAAAGGTTAAGTAGTAATTTTTAGGGCTGTTACTGATCAAAATTTTTGTGTTCGATTAATCGTTTTGTTTTTTAATCAATTAATCGACTAATTTCGATTAATTATAACACACATACAGATCCAACTACGTTTAGCTGATCTCCTTGCAGGATGATTCCCAGTGCAGCTCCCAACCACTGGAAAAATGTATAACAGGATACAAAAAACACACAAAGGCAGTGCTCGATGAGAATAGCATTAAAACTTTTATAGTCTTCAAATAGGTAACACAGCTGGGCACAAGCACGTACAGGTACGTCCTCTTTAAGTGCCCAGCCGTGGGTCGCAAAATCGCGCCCGCGACCCGGTCTGAAGCTCCGTGACCACAGCCACGGGACCCGCGGACCCGATCGCCGCTGGAGTCCCGCAATCGGTCCCCGGAGCTGAAGAACGGGGAGATCTGTGTGTAAACACAGCTTCCCCGTTCTTCACTGTGGTGCCGTCATCGATCGTGTGTTCTCTAATATAGGGAAACACAATCAATGACGTCACACCTACAGCCACACCCCCCTACAGTTAGAAACACAGATGAGGTCACACTTAACCCCTTCAGCGGCCCCTTGTGGTTAACTCCCAAACTGCAATTGTCATTTTCACAGTAAACAATGCATTTTTAATGCATTTTTTGCTGTGAAAATGACAATGATCCCAAAAATGTGTAAAAATTGTTCCGAAGTGTCCGCCAAATGTCACAGTCACGAAAAAAATTGCTGATCGCCCCGCCAATAGTAGTAAAAAAATATTAATTAATACAAATGCAATAAAACGATCCCCTATTTTGTAAACGCTATAAATTTTGCGCAAACCAATCGATAAACGCTTTTTGCGATTTTTTTTTACCAAAAATAGGTAGAAGAATACGTATTGGCCTAAACTGAGGGGAAAAAAAAGTTTTATATGTTTTAGGGGGATATTTATTATAGCAAAAAGTAAAAAATATTGCATTTTTTTTTCAAAATTTGTCGCTCTATTTTTGTTTATAGCACAAAAAATAAAAACCGCAGAGGTGATCAAATACCACCAAAAGAAAGCTCTATTTGTGGGAAAAAGAGGATGCCAATTTTGTTTAGGAGCCACGTGGCACAACCGCGCAATTGTCAGTTAAAGCGACGCAGTGCCGAATCGCAAAAACTGGCCAGGTCCTTTACCTGCCTAAAGGTCCAGGTCTTAAAGCGGTGGTTTACTCTAAAACTACTCTGTCCCATAGCATCCAGCATACTGGCGTCAGCTCCAGTATGCTGTTTTTTTTTTTAATCGCTCTAGTTACTGTTAAATGAAACATTTTCTTTTCTCTCCACCGCGGCTATGTCGCGTCACACCTTCCGAAAATAGCCGATTTAGGACTCGGCACTTTCCGGCGCTATACGCGCCTGCGCACAGACCTAGGAGCTGACTGCGCAGGCGCCGTATATAGCCGAGTTCTACTTCGGCTTTTTTCGGAGGGCGTGACGCGCCATAGCCATAGGACTCGGCTATATACGGCGGCTGCGCAGTCAGCTCCTAGGTCTGTGCGCAGGCGCCATATAGCGCTGGAAAGAGCCGAGTCCTAAATCGGCTATTTTCGGAAGGCGTGACGTGACATACCCGCGGTGGGGAGAAAAAAAAATTCTTCATTTAACAGTAACTAGAGCGGTTAAAAAAAAAAAAAAACAGCATACTGGCGCTGACGCCAGTATGCTGGATGCTATGGGACAGAGTAGTTTTAGGGTGAACCTCCACTTTAAGTGGTTAACATAAAGTATATATTATCCCAATTCAGCTGCAAAAGTGAAAATACACTTTAACTACTTCAGCCCCAGAAGGAAGTTCACCCTCCCTCCCTGCAACCTTCTGGGACACGTCACAGGTCCCCGAAGATTGCCTAAACAATCACAGCACGCAGAGCGTACCTGGCTGTGAAGGCTTCTTCAGAACTGGGGAGTTGCGGATCAACAACTCCCCAGTTCTGAAGAAGTTCCGAGACATATGGAACGAAACATGTAAACTCTTGGGGAACAGGGACCCCCTATACATTTTGAGCCTTGCTATCTTCCTTCTGTTAGCTCGGTGACATTTGCACCTTGAGCGGTTATGCAGCTTAATGAAGGATATCACATGGAGACATGAATGGCTTACATGGATGACAGCTATAACGCTCTGTATTGAGCTACCTTTTGAATTGGAGACTGGAGATTTTTCATCCTGCCTTGGACATCTTTCATTGTCATTATAGATATTTGATATCAATCATTGTTCCTTATCGGATACCAGCATTCACTATCATCTCACCGGACATTTACCTTTGTAATGAGCAGCGTTTTTGGTACTGTGGAGATACCCAGATGGATGGATTGGCTGCAATCCCTTTGAGCAATGCGTGACTACAGACCGGATGAAATGGCTGCGATCTCAAGCTACTTGTGACAGCTAAGGCCGCGTACACACGATAGGTCCAGCCCAATGAGAATGGTCCGACGGACCGTTTTCATCGGTTCACCGCTGAAGTGGCCTGATGGTCTGATGTGCGTACACACCATCAGTTCAAAATCCGATCGGGTCAGACGTGCTGAAAAAACAAAGTTCAATGCTTCCAAGCATGCGTCGACTCGATTCTGAGCATGCGCTGGTTTTTGGTCCGATGCTTTTGCGTACTAACCATCAGTTTGGTCCGATGGTCAGGCGTCCATCGGTCCGATTTTAAAGCAAGTTTTAAAACTTTGGTCCGACGGATGACGGTCCGATGGGCAGTACACATGCTCGGTTTGTTTCATCGGACAAAACCGATTGTGTGTACGCAGCCTAACAGTGAGTAAACCCTGTGTTACACTGTTGTGTAACATCATTGCAATCACTGTCACCCACAACCATCATACCATTTGTCTAGTCACAAGCTGCCTATCCAACACTGTAGATAAAAAACCTACGGAGTACCAGCTGCTAGCATTTAGGAAGCATAATAGCATATTAGGAAACAGCTTCATAGACACGCTTTTTCTAAGTGATTAAATGGACCATACCCATACGATATGGGAATCTGTTTATCTATTTATTAGTGGCCATATTGTTGCACTCTTAGGCGGCGTACGCACGACCGAGGTTCTCGCTGGAAACCAGCGAGAACCTCGCTGGAAGCTGCATTCCAGCGAGGACCTCGGCCGTGTGTACACGGAGCGCTCGCACCGCCCGTCGGGAATCCCGTCGAGCGAAAAGAGAGCAGGCTCTCTTTTTGCTCGACGGCCCGCCTGGATGAATGGCTGGTTGCCATTCCCGACGGGCGGGTTGCCGATTTCGACGGCCGGCAGAGAACCTCGACGGGCGGAACGATGTGTTCTGCCCGTCGAGGTTCTCTGCCGTGTGTACACGGCCTTACAAAGTGCATCTCTGGTGAACAAGATTGTGGAAGGAATAAAACGACAGCGTCTCCGCTAGCTCCTCCAGATCTCCCAAATAACTTTAAAATATCAATGAAACCAGATCCATATGGAAGTTACACCTGTTTGATACGGTGATCTCTATGAGAGGACATTTCAGCCATCCATCAGGGCCAGTGTCCCTCTGTTTTTTTTCATAGGCCGTGTACACACGGCAGAGAACCTCGACGGGCAGAACACATCGTTCCGCCCGTCGAGGTTCTCTGCCGGCCGTCGAAATCGGCGACCCGCCCGTCGGGAATGGCAACCAGCCATTCATCCAGACGGGCCGTCGAGCAAAAAGAGAGCGTGCTCTCTTTTCGCTCGACGGGATTCCCGACGGGCGGGGCGAGCGCTCCGTGTACACACGGCCGAGGTCCTCGCTGGAATGCAGCTTCCAGCGAGGTTCTCGCTGGTTTCCAGCGAGAACCTCGGTCGTGCGTACGCCGCCTCATTGATTATTCTGTTTGCCATCAGTTATAGTGGAGTGGTGTTACACTTTATCATATTCAAGTTTAAAATTCTCTTCAGATCTCCTTTCAGGTATCCTTCTGTGCTGCGTTCCCTCACACAGACAGTAGCAATTTATCACCTGTTGTTTCAGGGAACCACTGTCTTTTGTGGGAACTATTAGGGATATATTTAATTGGGCTTTTCATGTGGGGGGGGGGGGGGGGTGTTTCTGTGTGTTTTGTGGAGGGTGGGTGCGCTATTTATAGACTCTAACTTCCCTTTGGGAAAATCAAGTCTTTCTCTTTCTAGTTACCAGTATATGCCGTCATTGTGGGGATTTCATTAGGAAATCATCTGGGTAGGTCCACCTATTTTTAGGGGACCCGTTTTTATGCCTTATACATGTTTTTTGATATAACTTTAATAAATTTGTAGTTAACTCTTTAGGGTGTGCAGCAGTCGGTTTCTTTTTTATTTTCTCTTTTTGTCATGACAGACTCACTTGACATTTTATTTGAGCAAAAGGGTTTTTATGCCTGGTTCACACCTATGCATTTTCTAGTGCATTTTCAAATTTGCAGAAGCATACAGTCCATTTAACATGGTTTCCTATGGGTCACGTTCACATTTATGCATTCTATTGCCGCGTACACATGATCAGTTCGTCTCGTTTTCATCAGATGAACCGATCGTGTGTGGGCCCCATCGTTTTTGTTCCCATCGGTGAAAAAACGTAGAACCTGTTTTAAAATTATCTAATGGTTAAAAAAAACGATAGAAAAAAACGATCATCTGTGGGGAAATCCAACGGTTAAAAATCAACGCATTCTCAGAATCAAGTCGACACATGCTCAGAAGCATTGAACTTAATTTTTCTCAGCACGTCGTTGTGTTTTACGTCACCGCGTTCTACACAATCAGTTTTTTAACTGATGGTGTGTAGGCAAGACTGATGAAAGTCAGCTTCATTGGATATCTGATGAAAAAATCCATCAGACGGTTTTCATTGGATGAATCGTTTTCAACATCCTTTTGCCCACACACCATCACTTTTTATGACACAAAAAACAACGTTTTGAAAAACGACACAAAAAATTCAAGCATGTTCGAATTTTTTTTGGGTCGTTTTTTTGAAGACATAAAACAATGTTTTGCCCACATACGGTGATTTTAAATGACGTTTTTAAAAACGTCGTTTTTTTTCATCACAAAAAATGATCGTGTGTACGCGGCATAAGACCTGTCTATTCTCCTGTTTTTTGTCAATGCTTGCGTATTAATTTGCATTGTTTGTTTCGTCAAAACAGACATGTAGCATTGTTTTTAATGCAGCACATCTCAATACTGTGGGTTGTGATGCACTGCAACACATGTAAATTGGAGCTGCGCTGCCATAGTGTATTGAGGGTGCTATTCTAAATAAGTGGCATCTCAATGCACTAGCACACATGACATACAATAATGTACAGTATGTTGTGGTAATGTGGATGCACCACTGGCATATTCAAGGCTTTGGATATCTTTTTATATACTTTTCCATCTTTGTAAATTTTCATTACCTTGTTACACAGGTCTTTTGACTGTTATTTTCGACCTCCTCTTGGCTCAGTGTCTAGCCTGCTTAGTGCATGCATGTGAGAGACAACAAACTCATTGACTATTTATACACAGACACTAATTGTGATTTAAAAAAAACACAAATGTGGGAAATTGACCTTTAACTGCCATTTTAACCTGTGTGTTCCACCTTCTGTGTCTGTACCAAGGCCAAACATTCCAGGGTATGTAAACTTTTCATCAGGGCCATTTGGGCGATTTCTGTTATCATTATGATTTAAAAGGAGCCAAAAAAAAACAAAACAATGTGATATGGCTTCATGTGATCATGTCCTTAAATAAAAGACATATTTTTAATATTAATGGCAACATTTCACAATTTCTGCCAGGGTATGCAAACTTTTTAGCACAACTGTATATGCAGTAATAAAAATGTAGAATAAAAATATAAAACTAATTGCAGTTTTCAACAAAGATTCTGTTGTTCATCTTATGTTTAAACTCTGGAAAGAAAAGTTTGTGCTTATCTAGAAGAATAATGGTGTTTTTACGCTGGGCTGCAGCAAAGTCACAGAATCTGATGGGTCGGCGACTTTGGTGTATCAGGTGGTGAAATCAGAGAAGGAGGGGAAGTTTACAATGAAAGGATGCGTACCATTTCAGTAAGTTTTGCTGCACCTTCTGTGCAGAGTTTATTAGCAGGAACAAAGAAAGTACTGAGTTCTGGGAAGCACCATATTACTTGTTTATACTGTATTGTAATTTACACTTTCTTTCAATCTATCTATCCAATATCTTGGAAAAGACATGCTCTATATTTTATAAGTGTTTTGTTTGGGAAAGTATTTCATGGTCATAGGATGCTCACACAAGTAGAACATTGGCAGAAAATTACGGGAAAGGTAACGGGTTCACTTTATATAAGCTTTCTGTGGGTACCACTACCTTCCTCACCTTATGAATCCACTACTAGAGCCACCATAGACTCCTGTGGATGTTTTGACTTTTTAGGAAATGGTCAGACATGTACGTTTGCCTGTCTGGATCACCAGCTGCTGTAATGTCAGCAAACAGATGGGGATCCTAGTGGGTGACGACATTGACCAAATATGATACAGCAGTGACTGGGCATGTAAGCTGTAACCAGGTGATGGACCTTCCAAAGTTGTATTCAGCGAGTGGGCCACTAACTAGCAAGTGCAAGAGCATGAAGCTTCATTGTATGCCCCAGCCATGGCTACAACCTTTCCATTGGGGTGAAATTATCTTCAGCCACCTGAACCTCCAGAGCAAAAATTCCTCATGCCCTACCTTTAGGGAGCCTGCCTGGAGATCTCTAATGTCCACTATCCAAACTTACAGCCACTGTTATCTCCCTCATGAGAGAAGTGTTACAGCCTCATTTCAAAGGAACATAAAGTAACTCTATTTTATCTAATCTGTGTTACGCCATTTGTTTTGCATGCAAACAACTTATAGTAGTCAGTTATGCAAATGTGTGCTCATTTTATCGATATATATGCTTAATAACATACCTTTAAATTCATGTAGGTACTGTATGTAATACACATTTAAGCTTGGACTTACTCATAATTTCAAAGCATAAAAGGTCAAGTTTTAAATTCAATTTTGTCTTTACCTGGAGTAGAACCTGTGAGCTTGTCAGTGCCATGCAATGTCTGTACCGCTAAACTATTACCTACTAGAAAATATATAAGCCCCCAGGGGGGCAGAGAGTGGAGTTTGTACAATTTAGGGCAATAAGCAGTCCAATGGTCATATTACAAAAGAATGGTTGCCTCTACATGTTTCACCACAAATGTGTCTTCTACTGGAGCTTTTGTAGGACCTTTATTTTAAAGCAATTACAACTTTTTAAATCGTCACAATTCCAAATACTCCCCAAGACCCATTAAAAGGTACAATGGGGGACATCTGTGCCACAGAGGTGAGAGGAAAAAAAACAATTGCCCTGCAGTCACACCTGTTATTTTAGCAAGTTTGAAAAATCTTTCCCCATATGCGGATTTCATTTATCATTTCATCAGTATATGTTGAATACTATATATTGGTGGTTAGAGTTTTTTTTATTCATTATTATTTATATATTGTTATCAGACTTCCTTAATTCCCTGGAAAAAAAATGTCCCTGGGAGCAGAATGGTAATCATCATGCCTCACAACTTAGGCCCCTTTCACATGTGCGGACCGTATGTCCGCATTTTCATCCATCCGTTGCGGATGAAAACGGGACATACATGGGTCCCTATGTGATTGCGGGTGTCAACGGATGAACATCCGCTGACACTCGTAATTGTCCGCCTCAGCAAAGATCCGGTTTTTTGGACGGAAGAAAATCCTGATTTTCTTCCGCCTGGCGGATCGGATCTGATGAACATGGACATACGGTCCGTGTTCATCCGATCCCCCCATAGGGGAGAGCAGAGGAAAGACAGGGCGGTCCCTGCACAGCGTGCGGGGACAGCCCTGTCAGCCGATGGCTCAGCTGGGATTTTACGGAGGATTTCCCCGCTGAGCAAAAGCGGACACACGGAGGCGGATCATTACGATCCTCCCCGTGTGAAAGGACCCTTAGTCCCCATGCTGTGCACAATCATCTAAACTATCTGTGTGTGTACTACAGTACAGCTGATCGGTTGCCTGATTGCTCATCTCCTATTGGCCAGCACTGTGCTGCTGTACTTTTAAACTCAGAATTCTGACTTTTAATCTCAGAATTTTGTTTAATACATTTTTGGGCACAGGGCTCTTTCAATAGTATTGTGCTGTCACCTAGTGGTCAAGTTTGGAAACAAGTCAATCTCTGTTACTAAGATAGTTTGATAGTTTGTTATTATC
Source organism: Rana kukunoris (assembly GCA_029574335.1). Taxonomy (NCBI): domain Eukaryota; kingdom Metazoa; phylum Chordata; class Amphibia; order Anura; family Ranidae; genus Rana; species Rana kukunoris. The sequence continues at coordinate 478,396,727 of CM056049.1, read as the reverse complement.
TGATAAAAATGACTGTATTCCTTCCTGAAATTCTATCTGTGATGTCAATTCGCTATGCGTTCAGTTAAGAACCCTCAAGTTGCTCAGAGCCTGATTATTTGTTTGGTAGCATTGTAATATTAATACAGACACAGGCCTAGGTGAATGATTCAGAAAACATGGTATGCCCACTAAGTAACACCCCCTATGCCCTGTAAATGTAAGCTAAGGCGGGGAGCACCACAAACTGCCCTGCTCTGAGCAGCTACACATTGTGATCACAGATGTTTTGTGACTGCTGTCAACAAGGGTAATTGCAAGTGGTTTGAAATACAAAGCCCTGGTGTTCACAGATACTACATTAAAACACTAATGGGCATTAGAAAGTTACATATAACTTTATCAAGGTGTTAAAAGAGAATATACTAAATATACTAAAAAAACACCAATGGAATTCATGGTTATACCTCCAAACTTTTTGAAATGGGAACGAGGGACACCTAATAGCAAAATTAGGTCGTCATAGGACACACCCCCAAGTGCTTTTTTCCCCACTACTATTCCTTTATATTGGCTTTTAGAATATACAAATGCAACAATTCAGAATCTGGATGGAAGGTTTAGCACTGTAAAACACTTTCTGATAGATAAATAGTGCATTTTATATACAAGTATCAGACCAAAATGAGGGACAAATGAGATGAAAAGAGGGACAGAGGGACATTGTTCCAAATCAGGGACAGTCTGGGGATATACATGATTTTGGCTCATCATGAAAGAACTTTCAGTACCAAATGCCCATTTCAGAGATGATGTCACAAGCAGAACAATCTGTGTCACTAATCGTTTTAGAATTTATTTTTTATTTTAAAAGTGACGGTCCTTTCATTTTTGCACTCATCATTCCATTCATAACATGAGTCAGGAAAGTCCTAAAGTTGTCTTCTTAGGCCTCGTACACACGGATGGACATATCCGATGCAAACGGTCCTCGGACCGTTTTCATCGGATATGTCCGCCGGGCTATTTTGGTCCGATGGCGTGTACACACCATCGGATCAAAATCCCCGCCGGCAGACAGCGCGGTGACGTGGCGGTGACGTTGACGCCGCCACGTCACCGCACCAGGAAGTAAACAACTTCCACGCATGCGTCGCATCCATTCGACGCATGTGCGGGCAGATATGTCCGCTGGTGAGTGTACTGACCAGCGGACGAATTTTCCGCTGGAGAAAACAGTCCGAATCCGTCCGTTTGCCCCTACAGACGAGCGGATTTTTCAGCTGAAATGGTCCGTCGGACCATTTCCAGCGGAAAAATTCCATCGTGTGTACGAGGCCTTAGAGATAGTTATGATGCTGATCAGACCTTAAAGCTGCTGAGATACATTATGCTTGTGTATTGCTAGTATAAAACTGCAGCTGCTCACCTCTGACTTTCCTATTTGGTGGAGCAGATCTTTTTGTAAAGTCTGTAATTATAATATAGATAAATAAAAAGAAAAACAGAGTAAAATGCTCTCACATCATTGGTGCACACTGACGGACAGAAACTGAGTGAAACATATTTTATTATGTTTAGAGGATGCTATAGAACACGCATCGCACTTTTCATCAAACACAGTACATCACCTCTAATCCTGTTATTAGTCAAATCGGTTGTAACAAACATGCAGCGCTGGGTATGGAAAGAAAACATCGATGTACGTCAGCTGTTATGCAAACAGGACACTCAGTGGGTTCTGGCAGCAGTGTAGCTCCTCATTAAAAGAGATAAAGGGTTATTCTTTGTAGTGGTGCATTCCTTATATCCTTTGTATAAAAGTCCTTTATACAGAATTTTAAAGCTGAGCTACAAGCATAGAACTAAATATACAGTTGAAATACCTAGTGAAGTTGTTTTACCTGCCAATGGATCTGCATTTTATGCAATCATCTCTGTGGTTTACAGCACAACCAGGCGGCTGACCTCACTTTCTCTATTAGAAATATTAGGAAATACAGAGCCACCGATCTGTCCTCAGCCTGTATTTATAGAGTGAAGAGCAGCAGAAGACTGACAAAGTCATCACTCACCTCCTCCTTTTGTCAACATTTTCCTTGTCAATTCATGTAGGTAGCACGCTTTGTGCCACCCATCTCTTTTGCAGTCTGAATTCTAATGTACCGGGATTACAGGCAGCCAGTGGTGGCTGATGCTTAATATTTTGAAAAGGGTGACAAACAACCCCCCCTAAGCGGGTCGGGCCATCCGTGTCCTTACCTTCCAATGACAAGATGGTGCTGGATCCGGGGTAGGGCTCCTCGAAATGACTGTTGCTGCCCCTCCGCCCGCTGCTCCTCGCTCCAGCTTGCTGAGGGAAGAGTGGGGGCAATTGCTTCTCCCCTGGCCGAACAGGAAGTGGGCCCTGAGACCAGATTGTCCGGGAGTCCTAAGAATCTTTGTGCGACATCACGTCTGGCTCGGCTCCATCTTGCGTCCCATGCTGGTTACTGTGGCGATCAGCCACTTCCTGCTTCCATCCAGCAATACAGCTCGTGCTCGAGGCTGCTGCGGCTTCAGGACGTTTTGGAGAGGCCCTAAGACAGACGTTTGCACATATTATGCCTTTATTACCCAGCTATTTCGTGAGTTGCCATTTGTCATTTTTTTATTAAACTATTGAATTTAATGCTGCACTTAGTTTTGTGCCCCTCTGTTCCTGTTTTTTACCCACAGAATTTACAGCTTTGCTCTAATGCTGCGTACACACGATAGGTTAGTCTGATGAAAACGGTCTGATGGACCGTTTTCATCAGACCAAACCGATCGTGTGTGGCCCCCATCGGTTATTTATCCATAGGTTAAAAAAGTAAGAACTTGTTTTAAAATTATCTGATGGATAAAAAAAAACGATAGAAAAAAATAATCGTCTGTGGGCACGTCCATCGGTTAAAAATCCACACATGCTCAGAATCAAGTCGACGCCTGCTTGGAAGCATTGAACTTCATTTTTCTCAGCACGTCATTGTGTTTTACGTCACCGCGTTCTGACACCCAGAGGCGATTTAGTTTGCATGTGCTGCGCTATATAAGTTTCTCACTCACTCACACGATCGTTTTTTTAACTGATGGTGTGTAGGCACGACTGATTATCAGTCAGCTTCATCGGATAACTGATGGAAAAATCCATCAGAGCGTTTTCATCAGACTAACCTATCGTGTGTACAGGGCATAAGGGTGCCATCATCAAGTGTTGTCTAAAAACCTTTTTTTCTGGACTTTTCTCAAGGCTGACACATTACACTGCGATGTCTTAATAATTATGTGTTTGCCATATAAGAATGTTGTTGTAAGGCAGTGCCTGACCAGCTTCAATTTCATGGACTTTTCATTGGGCTGATTCATTATGCCATGATGTTTTTTGATATTTGCCTTCAATACACCCCTCTAGCACCACTACGTACCCTTTTATTTTATAACATTGCACAGAGTGACCCTTCTCTTCTTGGGTCCCCCAGTAGCGCTCCTGGCTCCCCGTTGCAAGCTGCTTGTTATAAAGGCACACAGTGTCTGCGTGCGCCCGAGATGTGTGTCCAGAGATGTATTATGGCCTAGGCCGACAAGCTAGGGCGGCACTTTGCGGGGGGCGGCGGAAAAGCGGGGGGAGGGGGGTTCGCGGGGGGCGCAAAGTGGCGCGGTCATCCGGGACATCTGCTGCCCGGGGGCCCGCTGCCTCCCGCAGCGTCATTCGGCTTTAAGTGCAGCTGTCCCTCTCTCTCCACTGACTGCAATACACAGTCACTTTTCGGCTCCTCCCCCCTCTTGGCTCAATGTTCCTGTATGCACAGCCAGGAGGAGGAGCTAAGGAGAGACACAACCGAGAGAGCCGTGCTGCTGGTATGTGGGACAACTTCAGTGAGAGAGAGAGGACACAGTAACCAGGAGGGAAGGAGGGGGGGGGGGCAGGCAGATACGAGGTGAACGAATTAAGTGATGGGAGAGGAGATGGTGGTATGGGGCTATGTGCTGGGGAGTGATTTGAGAGGGAAAAAGATATGTGCTAGTGGGGGGTCTGATTCCCCTCCCCCCCACTAGCACATATCTTCTTCCCTCTCAAATCACTCCCCAGCACATATCCCCATACCGCCCTCTCCCCCCAATTTAAAAGATGCTCTGCCCCCCTGTGCTCATCCCACCCTGTCCCCCTGTGCTCACCCACCCTGTCTCCCTGTCCTCATCCCACCCTGTCCCCCTGTGCTCATCCCACCCTGTCCCCCTGTCCTCATCCCACCCTGTCCCCCTGTCCTCATCCCACCCTGTCCTCATCCCACCATGTCCCCCTGTGCTCATCCCAACCTGTCCCCCTGTCCTCATCTCACCCTGTCCCCCTGTCCTCATCCCACCCTGTCCCCCTGTCCTCATCCCACCCTGTCCCCCTGTGATCATCCCACCCTGTCCCCCTGTGCTCACCCCACCCTGTCCTCATCCCACCCTGTCCTCATCCAACCCTGTCCCCCTGTCCTCATCCCACCCTGTCCCCCTGTGCTCATCCCACCCTGTCCTCAACCCACCCTGTCCCCATGTCCTCATCCCACCCTGGTCCCCCTGTCCTCATCCCACCCTGTCCTCATCCCACCCTGTCCCCCTGTGCTCATCCCACCCTGTCCCCTTGTCCTCATCCCACCCTGTCCCTCTGTCCTCATCCCATGAAAATGACAGGACGGGTTTTAAAAAGGAAGGGGTGTGTCATATATAAAGTAGGGGGTGCGCAAGTTTCACCAGGCCTAGGGCAGCACAAAACCTAAATACAGACTTACACACCCTGTCCCCCACTTCCTCCTGGACAGCAGCAGGAGCCAATCGATCTTGCTGCTGCTCAAGTGCTGTGTAAAGAGGGAGAGAGTGAAGAAGAGATGCAGCTGTGCACAGTGCTCAATATATTTACCCCCCTATTCCTCTTCACACAGGAAAAGTGGAGGACTGAGGAATAGAAAAAGTTTTTTTTTTTACCTTAATGCAAGGAATGTATGAAGGTAAAAAAAGTTTTTAGCTTTATTATCACTTTAACAAACTGTCACTGTTGAGTAATTTTTTAAACCTCTGTGTGTTCCCCCAAATATCTATACAGTTCTATGTCAGGCCAGTACAGCAAACAGGCAGTCTTAACCACAGTCACTGCATTATCAACATCCAAATAATGGAAGTATGGAGTATTCTACACTTGTTGGCAAGGATGTGAAAAGAGCATTCCACCATCCTGAGGGCACAGCAGAGTCTATAATTAAAAATGTGCTTTTGTGGGCTCAAGCCTTCTTGAGAAATCCGGCACATTAGATGTTCCCCCTATTCTAAATGCCTGGTTTCCAGTGAGCACAAAGGGGTAAGCTGGCTCATTTGTTTAGGTCATGGCTTATCCTGTGGAAAATAGAGTTGATTATTTGAAGCTATGTTGACAGGTGGCCAAATCACTGCTGCTACAGTAGGATCCCACATCAATGTATGTAAATTGGTAGTCAGCATCAACTACAGCTAGCAGTACATAAGGAAAAACATTTTTTTTTAGAATTAAAATACAGTACTTGCTTCCACTCAGAGATGGATTCCACACCTGTGAAGTTGCATTCTGCATGTAGAGCAGCCCATTAATTTCAGAAATGTGGGGAAAGGTATCTCCGACCCTTTTTTTAAATCTTGCTTAGAAGAACTGCATGGTTCTGTGTAGCACCCCAGCACGTCTGCTAAAGAGCAGCACGCTTTTCTCTTCCAAACATGGAATAATAGGAACCTAGCCTAATGCGTATTCAATCTATAGCTCCTAAGCAATTAGGGAAGTTGGTTTGCTGCCAAAACAGATTATAAAACTCCTGCTACTTTGCTTCTGTAGTGGTTGGCATTACTTTCTGGTGTAATTATCTCCAAATAGCCTTGCAGGTTTCTATGATGATATAGTATATTGACCATTTTTAAAGGAGGAACTAAAATTGCAGTGAAATTTGAATTTCCTGTACCTAGAATACTGAACATGATTTTTTTTTTTTAACACAATCTACTTTTTTATTTGTAGTCAAGATCCTGAAGACCAAATGGTAGAGCATACTTAATAAAAAGGAGTTTAATTTGAGAGTGGGAGCAGTGCAGGGGCAGCAATCATGTCCCTATAATTTGCACTGGCTTGCTCAGTTTTCCTAAGCCACATATGGATTTGCAGGAGTAAGTTTACAAACGCTAAACCCTAACTCTACCCCTAGCCCTAATCTAACCCATGTCCTATTCACAGCCCCAACCCCAGCCCTAAACTTACCCTAACCTAAGACTAACCCTTAATATTAATGTTTTATTTGATTTCCAACATGTCATAAAAAAAAAGTAACACAAAGAGCTATTAAAACATTTAGTGATCACAACGCAGCTTGGGTGCAAGTTTCTCATATTCCAATGCATTTCAAGATATTATCTTCTTCAAGGGAACTGGTCGTTTGTGGAGGAACGTTTTACTTAACAGGATCCACAGATACCAATCTTTATAAATGTAGGGGTGTAGAATCACTGATATCTCACTTAGGATAGGACATGGAAGGGATAAAAAGTGCAGCAGATTGAGAATAGTTTGCTCCCAACTTTTTAAATAATTGAATGGTTCAAGAAAGGGATCTCCCTTTCAGATGGATCATGATAGTCAGATATAATAGGTGGCGGCTTACAGGGAGTTATATTAAAACAATATGCTACCTATAGGTAAATGTATGCATGCATGCAGACAACTTCCCCCAGATGGGCAAGGATTTGCTTTGCCTGGAGTTCAGCTTTAAAGTAAACCCATGTTTTTTTGTATGTAGAGCAAAACAATAGGTATACTTTATTGCTGACCATTACAGCTGCTCATATTTATGTTACTTTTGCTTCTCTGCCACCCCTATCCGATTGCAAGTGAGAAATCTCTTTCCCTATTCCCATGGAACTGCATTAGGTGTTTGAGCAGCCTATCACCAAGCACCAGAATTGTAATGTAGGGACATGGGGAGTGAGTTACCTGCCCTACCATACCCAAAGGTATTTATCTTCCCCTGCAAGCCAGCAGAGCAGTAGGGTTAGAGAATAAGAGGTAATTATAAGTAGTTGCAAGGGTTGGAAATCAAGTGTAGCTGATACTTTGACTGCATGGCCAAAGCACAGGTTCACTTTGAAGGACCGGAGCCAAAATCTGATTCAAGGAGAACAATACCATCAAACAGTGGCATTCCTATCACTTCTTGACCTGGTGACGATAATTTCTGGCACTGGAGGATAGAGAAAACTCAACAGGAAGAGAGCAATAAAAACTATTTGCAGAATCAGGACAATTTAGAATCTGAGTCATGTTTTTATTGCGCTCTAGTCTACATAGCAAAGGTGAGTTAAAAAAAAGGGGACACAGATAGTAAAACACAGGTAGGTTCTAACATTTCCATTTAAAGAAGAAAAAAAACAGTGGCCAGAGGACCACTTTAAATAAGTTTGATAAAAGGGTCAACCTGTAATGTATAGTTCAGATGATATACTATATTTTATATTTGGTGCGCAATTTACGAAATAATCTTGTCTTGTCAAACTGCTTTTTGTTATTTAGTGGTGGCTGGTCATTGTGGCGTAGCTGTGCTGCCTTAGAAACTCAGAAGAAAACAAGACCACATAGACCTTGTAACTAACTAACCAACCCGACCGTGCTGCTGCTAGCGAGCCTGAAAAACACAGATACAGTAGGTGATACTGCTGGAGATGTACAGCCGTGGCCAAACGTTTTGTGAATGACACAAATATTAATTTTCACAAAGTCTGCTGCCTCAGTTTATGATGGCAATTTTCATATACTCCATAATGTTAAGAAGAGTGATCAGGTGAATTGCAATTAATTGCAAAGTCCCCCTTTGCCATGAAAATGAACTTAGTCCCATAAAAAACATTTCCATTGCATTTGCGAAGAAGTCCGCAAGTGGTAAGTGAGACATTGTCAATCTTTCCCCTCATTTCTACCAGTGAGATTTACCTTCAAGATGGATTTTGAATAATTGAAGACCCTGTAATGATATTAATCTGGATGCCCTGATTATTCTTGGACTCTACCTTTGCAGATATGCCGGGGCAGCACAAAGCCTGAGTTAGGATTAGGGATTTAGAAAGAAATATTGGGCCAGATTCACAGAGCCATTACGCCTGTCTAACTGGTGTTAGACTGGAGTAATTTCAAAATACGCGCGTTTTTTAGCTAGTCGGAAACCTCAAACCATGAATAGACGGCTGCGGGCCTCAATTCGACTGGATTACGTGTTCGTACGCCTTCGGATCTACGCTGCAATAAAATTGCGGCCACTGGGTGGACTTCCCGTCGTTTTCCGTGTCGGGGTATGCTAATGAGCTTTTGCCGGCGATCCCCGAAATTACGATCTTCATTCGCAATCTCTTACGGCACCTTTAGTCATCTTTTTTTTGCGTAACACTATACCAGCTTTTTGCTGGTCTAATATTAGACAGCCCATGTTAAGTATGGCCGTCGTTCCCACGTCGAATTTCTACATTTTCCGACGTCTTTTATTATTTTTTACATAAGTTGTCCAGGAATAGGAATGTTCGTAAACGACGCTACTCAAACAACGAATGACGCAACGACGTGATTTTGCGCAATGCACGGTGGGAAATTTCTGAACGGAGCATGCGCAGTTCGATCGCCGCGGGGACGCGCTTAATTTAAATGCATCACGCCCCCTAATCGCGTATTTCGATTACGCGGCGAGAAATAGACTACGCCGCCGTAGCGTACGGGCAAAAATCTACCAGAATTCGGTGTAGAGCCTGGTAAAATACGGCAGCGTAGAGTATTTCGATTACGCAGCGCTTTTTCGAGTAAAGCTTTTTGAAACCTTGTTTCCGGCTTTCCGCCTGGTCTGAAGTTGATAAAGGGGTGTAATGCAAGTAGCTGGCACCTTTTAACAATTGAGGTCACTAAAGTACTTTGGAGCATAAAGACATCAGTACAGGAGTTAATGCAAGTGGTTACCATACAGCCTGTCATTAAGTGTGTTCCTGAGAGAGGTGGGATAGCCTCTTCTTAAAAGGGAGCTAATGTGGGCACTCTCTCCATGAGCAGTCCATCTCTCATAGCAATGGGAGCAGATTTCTGGGGTCTCTCGGTTGCTCACGTGACTCCTCCCGCATCATATAACCCCTAAGAAAAGCGCTCTCCCAGGGGGATAAAATTACCACAGGTAAGAGATGAAGGATACGGCAAAACTGTAAAGACGTATCTGTATGCTTGTCAAGCCAGCACTTCAGAAACTACCAACATGAAAACCAGCCAACTGGCAATTTTAGGACAGCTCTTGCATACCAGATAAAAAGCTTTTACATCTCCTCAGTAGGCTGTAGAGCTCAGGCATCCTTTAAACTCATTTCTATCTGAACCTGGGCTTTGACTAAATGATTAATTATCTATTCAGTTCTCCCCAACCAACTACAACATTGTGGGTGTTTTTTGCAGGTGCCTGCTCCCCCACCGCAGAGAGGGCATCCACGCTTTGGCTCCTTGCAAGCCCTTCTGGACAGGCCTTTTGCTCCTTTTGTTTTTTTGGGGGGGTGGGGGCAGCCATAACCCCTCCCAGACAGTCCAGCGCCTCCAAATATCCCGGACTCCTTGTTTTAGCGGTAAATATATCACCATGGTATACTCTATGTGATGTATGTTGACATGTTCTCTCTCTTTAATTTAAAATGTTCCAATTAATGTTTTAGAACCCTTGTCCCCCTGAAGAGACCGCACAAACGGTCGAAATGGTCGTCGGGGGCCTACATTGGGGATCTACATCCACTCATATATCTGGTGGCACAGTAGATAACATTTAAAAAAAAAAAACTCAATTTTGACTGCAATAGAGAATAGTAGTCAGTTGTCTGCCCGCGTGTGTCAGGCTCACAGCGTATACTGTGCCCACTTGCCCAGTGCCACCACTCATATATATGGTGGCACAGTAGATTAAATAAAAAAATATTGACATAAAATAATGAATCTGACAGACCATTTTGATCGGATTTGTCTGCTGGGATATATTGGTTTGATCGTGTACACACGATCAAACCAAAATCCCCGCCAGAAGACAGCGCGGTGACGTGGCAGTGACGTTGACGCCGCCACATCACCGAACCAGGAAGTGCAAAACTTCCACGCATGCGTCGAATCCATTCGACGCATGTGCCGGCAGATATGTCCGCTGGTTAGTGTACTAACCAGCAGGCATGTCGGACGGACGGGTTCCGAGCAGACAGATTTTAAATCATGCTTTAAAATTTGTCTGCTGAAAAAACCTGTCTGCTTGCCCGTACACACGATCGAATTTGTCTGCTGAAACGGTCCGTCGGACCGTTTTCAGCAGATAAATTTGATCGTGTGTAGGCGGCCTTAGAATAGCAGTTAGTTGTCTGCGAGTGTTTGTGTCAGGCCTACAGCGTCTACTCGCCAACCTCTGCCAGTGTCACCAGTGCCACTCATATCTGACAAAAACAAAATTTTGACTACAATAGAAAAGCAGTTAGTTGTCTGCAGGCATGTGTGTCAGGCCTACAGTGTCTACTCTGCCAACTTCTGCCACTCATATCTGGTGTCACAATCTAAAAAAAATGACAGGCAGAGGCAGGCCACCCCGCAGGGGCCGTCATGGTCGTGGTGCTGTGATTCCCTTTGGCCCTAGAATAATGCCCAGTGTTCAGAGGCCACGTACCCTGAACTCGAAAAGTTGAGTGGCTAACACAGGACACCCAATCTTCTACAGCTTCCGCTCGGAACCTTGCCACACCATCCTCCTCCAGCTCAGCTTCGGGCACCTCTCAAGTTAGCACTCGCCTTCCTGCCGCCACCACCAACACGAGCACCACAGCTGCTTCACTTGATCTGTCAGAGGAGTTATTTACACATGAGTTGGAAGAAATGAGTGATGCACAACCATTATTGCCAGAGGATGTAGATAAAAGGGATATGTCTCAGTCAGGCAGCATTACACACATGGACGTATAGTGTGATGATGATGATGTTGTACCCGCTGCTGCTTCCTTTGCTGAGTTGTCAGATACAAGTGAAGCGGTTGATGATGACGATGTGTCCGTGAATGTCACGTGGGTGCCTGCTCCAAGAGAAGAAGAACAGGGGAAAAGTTCAGATGGGGAGACAGAGAGGAGGAGGAGACGAGTTGGAAGCAGGGGGGGTCATCGCAAAGAGCTAGTGGTGGCACAGTCAGACAGCATGTATCGGCACCCGGGGTCAGCCAGACAGCACGCCAATCAACGCATGCTGTAGCCAGCACCAGAATGCCATCATTGCAAAGCTCAGCAGTGTGGCATTTTTTTTGTGTGTCTGCCTCTGATAACAGCAATGTCTGTGCCAAAAGAAACTGAGTCGTGGGAAATCCAACACCCACCTAGGTACAACTATCTTTGCGAAGGCACATGATCGCACATCACAAACGCCTATGGGATCAACACATGATGATGAGTACAAGCAGCACACAAGCTCAAAGCCACCATCCTCCTCCTGGTCCACCATCTTCAGCCATGTCAACCACTGCTGTCCTCCTTGCCCCCTCTCAATCATCCGCCACTTCATATCTCGCCTTGAGAAGTTCCTGCATGTCTGGCACACAGTGTTGGGGCAAGGGTCCATCTGACCACTGATACCTGGTCTGCAAAGCACGGTCAGGGCAGGTATATCACCTACACTGCGCATTGGGTAAACCTGCTGACAGCTGCCAAGCATGTAATGCATGGCTCTGCAGAGGAGTTGGTGGTGACACCGCCACGACTTGCAGGCAGGCCTGCTGCCACCTCCTCTACTCCTCCTACTCCATCCTCTTCGATAACCTCCTCGGCTGAGTCCTCTTATGCTGCTGCGTCTTGGGGTTGACTTGCCTGGAAGCAGAGAGTCACACCCGACCAGCACTCCTGTCCGCCCTGAACGCACAGGTGGGCAAGTTGACACATGTGCCGTGCATGGCACATGTGTTGAATCTGATTGTACAACGTTACAAAGTTACCCAGACTTACAGGACGTCCTCAAGCAGGCCAGAAAGATGTGTGGCCATTTCAGGCGTTCCTACGCGGCTATGGCGCACATTTCAGATATCCAGCAGTGAAACACCATGCCAGTGAGGTGCTTGATTTGCGACAGCCCGACACGTTGGAATTCAACACTCCCAATGTTTGACCGCCTGCTCCAACAAGAAAAAGCCGTCAACGAGTATTTGTATGACCGGGGTGCTAGGAGTGTGCCCTGAAAAGTGTGCTGAATCAGGCCATAGATGAGCGTGAAGAGGAAGAGTTGTGGTCACCATCACCACCATAAACAGCCTTATCAGCATTGCTTTCTGGACCTGCAGCAACGCTGGACGAGGCGTCTGAGGAAGAGGAGTCAAAGGAGGAATGTGGCTTTGAGGAGGAGGAGGAAGACCAACCACAGCAGGCATTCCAGGGTGCTTGTTTTTACTTATCTGGTACCCGTGGTGTCTTAGGTGGCTGTGGGGAAGAACAGACCTTCGGTGAGATCAGTGAGGACGAGAAACGGGACATGAGTAGCTTGGCATCCAACCTTGTGCAAATGGGGTCTTTCATGCTGTCGTGCCTGTTGAGGGACCCTCGTATAAAAAGGCTGAAAGAGAACGACCAGTACTGGGTGGCCACCCTACTAGACCCCCGGTATAAGCAGAAAGTGTCTGAAATGTTACCGAATTACCGGAATTAGTCGGAAAGGATGCAGCAGTTCCAAAATAAATTAAAAAGTATGCTTTACACAGCGTATGAGGGTGATGTCACAGCACAACGGGAATCTAACAGGGGAAGAGGTGAAAGTAATCCTCCTCCTACCACGACCACGCCGGCAAGGACAGGACACTTTAAAGATGTGTTGTTGATGGAGGATATGCGTAGCTTTTTAAGTCCTACGCATTGCCACAGCCCTTTGGGGTCCACCCTCAGAGAACGACTCGACCGACAGGTAGCAGACTACCTCGCCTTAACTGCAGATATCGACACTCTGAGGAGCGATGAACCCCTTGACTACTGGGTGTGCAGGCTTGACCTGTGGCCTGAGCTATCCCAATTTGTGATAGAACTTTTGGCCTGCCTCGCTTCAAGTGTCCTTTCAGAAAGGACCTTCAGTGCAGCAGGAGGTATTGTCACTGAGAAGAGAAGTCGCCTAGGTCAAAAAAAATCTAGATTACCTCACCTTTATTAAGATGAATGAGGCATGGATCCCGAAGGGACTGACAGTGGGCGATACATTTGACTAAAAAAGGCTTAATGAGATGAGCTGCCTTGGGCTAAAAATGGTCCACACACTGCTGTATTTTATCTCTGCATGCCGGGTGACTTGCGTGACTTATCCGCCACCAACTAGGGTTCAAGCCGCAATGTTTTAGTGCACTTTCTGCCTGGAAAACATCAATTTTTCTGGCAACAATACCTACTTTTTCAGGCATGTGTACATGCCTAATTTTTCTGGCCTCTGGTGCTGCACTGTGGCTGCAAAAACAAAAAAAAGGCACATACATGTGTCAATTCCCCTTCGTGATCGTTACCTTGTTGTGGTGAAGGGGCTTGCATATCACAATGAAGCGTCCATCTCTATGAGTGTGTTGGCAATGGCAATGTTGGCACACCCCAGATGATAAGGTCGTTGCTTCATTGTGAACAGACCAAAAGCGATTGGCTGGATAATTTTGCATAGAAAAAAACATTAATTTTCTTTGTGATCATTAAAGCCTACTAGGCCAACAATGGGCCCACACTGCAGAATCATTGTTTTCTGGGTCACTTATCTGTCACTGAACTACCTCAGCACGACTATAGGCTTTGAAAAACCCCCATCGCCTGCAATCTCCCAAACGTGCACACAAGCACAGTCATCACTACACCAAGATTGATGCATAGAGGAATAAAATGTATGTCATGAGTGTGTCAACTATTGACAACTCTTTGCGGGTTTTTAAAATCTATTCCATACACGTCCCCTGATAGGGGACGTAACAGGGATTAAACTGATAGGAATAGTACTACTTAAACACACCACTCATATCTGGTGGCACAGTACATTGCAAGCCGAATTGGAAGTAAGAGGACCGACCAAGCATCTCCCGGTTCCTAAAATCTATTCCATACACCGGCCCCTGATAGGGGACAAAACAGAGATTAAACTGTTAAGAACAGATTTTTTGTACAAAAAAAAGAGGACAGCCTCTGCGGAGCTGGGTATTTTTTGGCCGCGTTACTAAACGCTCATGCACAATGGCTGTAGGCTTATGCGTCCTTTCGTGGAGATGACAAACCTGGTCAGTCAAACCCAAGGCAACATCATCAGCCTCATCCCATATGCGTTTTTCCAGGAGCGTGCCCTGTGAAGAGTGCTGGATCAGGCCGTAGAAGAGCATGAAGAGGAAGAGTTGTGGTCACCATTAGATATGTGCATTCCCGTTCGTACGAATGTTATTTTCGTACGAAAATGTTCATTTTCGTACCCGCGGGATAATGTGTACATACGAAAACGGTAAAGCACCAAAATACGAAAACGACGGGATAACGGATGAGCCACATAACGAAGGACCGCAAATACGAACGGACGATCCGACGGGAAAAAACGACAAAACGAAAATGGCAAAATAACGAAAATGAAATCTGTATCAAGAGTTTTGCATTGTGTATTTTGTTTGAATCCGTTTTGTGTTTGTTTGTCAATTTGCATTCTGTGTATCTTGAATGCTTTTCTTTTGTTAGTGTCAGTTGTATGTTCATTGTTCAATGACATCTATAACAAAAGAATTTCATTATGTATATTGAATGAATTCCTTTTTCTGTTTTCTGTGTATTCAAAATACTGAAAGCTAATTTTTTGTTATAGGTGTCATATCAACATACGAAAATAACAAAAGAAACGTGTTCAAATGCAAATCTTTTGTTTATGTTTTTTTTAATGGCCAGAGAGTTAGGCTGGCCATACATGATACAATTTTCTGTGCAATTTTCTTTAGATTTACCTTCAACTATGTAGTGCAAGGGCCTGCC
Source organism: Rana kukunoris (assembly GCA_029574335.1). Lineage (NCBI taxonomy): Eukaryota > Metazoa > Chordata > Amphibia > Anura > Ranidae > Rana > Rana kukunoris. The sequence goes on along the minus strand of CM056049.1, from coordinate 478,381,697 downwards.
TGATTGCATACAAATGAAAGTGTTGTTTAGTTTGACCTCATATATGGTTTTTGGTAAATCTAAAAGAAAATTGTACAAGAAAATTGAACATGTATGGCCAGCCTCAGTGACTGAAAGCAGCTTCTCTTTTGTGCAGAATAGTGAGTACACTTGTACAGTAAAGCCTAATAAACTTTTCTGTGGATTTTCATCTGAAGGGAGATCAGTTGGCCAGACTTCTGAACCCAAAAATGGTTTTCTGATGCAGTTTAAAAACAAACAAATTTTCTGAGAACGATCGGAAAACGATCGTTTTTATGTTTGTTGTTAAAATAGTCTGACCAAGTGTATGGGGCTTAACAATAGTTTTCACAAAAGAGAAACTGCTTTCAGTCACTGAGGCTGGCCATACATGTTCAATTTTCTTGTACAATTTTCTTTTAGATTTACCAAAAACCATATATGAGGTCAAACTAAACAACACTTTCAATTGTATGCAATCAGGCATGCCCTTGCACTACATAGTTGAAGGTAAATCTAAAGAAAATTGCACAGTAAATTGTATCATGTATGGCCAGCCTAACTCTCTGGCCATTCAAAAAAAAACATAAACAAAAGATTTGCATTTGAACCTGTTTCTTTTGTTATTTTCGTATGTTGATATGACACCTATAACAAAAAAAATTGCCTTCAGTATTTTGAATACACAGAAAACAAAAAAGAGAAATGGTGGAAGGATGTTTCACAATAATGATTGATGAATACTCACAATCCCAACATGAAAAATAGATAAAAAAGGAATTCAATTCCTTTTGAATACACAGAAAACAGAAAAAGGAATTCATTCAATATACATAATGAAATTCTTTTGTTATAGATGTCATTGAACAATGAACATACAACTGACACTAACAAAAGAAAAGCATTCAAGATACACAGAATGCAAATTGACGAAAATTCACGATAATTATTGTCTAACAAGAAACGAACATGAATTAAACAGAATAACGAATCATCCCGCATGTACGAAAATAAAACGGTAACGGAAATACGAAACGATCGGAATACGAAAAAATCACGTCGTACGACAAACGAACGGGAACGAACGGGAAAACGGGCGTCTTACGAAAAACGAACGGAAACGAACAGACGGGACCATACGAAACGGAACAAAAAAAACCAAAAAATTTTTCTGTGCACATGTCTAGTCACCATTACCATGACATCAGTGAGGACAAGGAACGGAACATGGCTAGCTTGGTATCCAACCTTGTGTAAATAGGGGGGTTTGCGGTTGTGCAAATGGACTGTTTGCTGTTGTTTGCGTTGCGTTAAATGGGGAGTTTGGTCTGTCAGAGTTTGGTCTGTCACTGTGAACCCTAACCCTGTCTGTAACCCTAACCCTGTCTGTAACCCTAACCCTGTCTGTAACCCTAACCCTAGCCCTAACCCTATCTGTAACCCTAACCCTATCTGTAACCATAACCCTAACACTGTCTGTAACCCTAACCCTATCTGTAACCCTAACCCTAACACTGTCTGTAACCCTAACCCTAACCCTTACCCTTACACTACCTGATCGATACATCATACCTGATGTTTTAAAGCACGTTATTCCAAACAATTTAGAAATGTTAGGTGATTTATGCCCTTTATGAATTAAAACCCGACTCTGCGACAACTACATAATTTTCCATGGGAGTTTTGCCATGGCTCCCCCTCTGGCATGCCACAGTCCAGGTGTTAGTCCCCTTGAAACAACTTTTCCATCACTATTGTGGCCAGAAAGAGTCCCTGTGGGTTTTAAAATTTGCCTGCCCATTAAAGTCTATGGCGGTTCGCCCCTTTTGCGAACGCAACATTTTGTGTTTGCGACATCACTAGTGTCCATATAAGGGAATTTATATCACCAGAATCCCCTTTGTTTCTCATTGGATTAGAAAACAGCATGAAGCCCAGGTTCGAATAGAGATGACTTGATCGACGCCTGATCCCATCTCCCCCCATCTATGGCTTGCCCTACCAACAACTAGGGCAATATCCTACCTGAATAAATACAGATTGAATATATTTTTGCAGGTCTCCACACTATGTAGCTATTTGTATATTTTAAAAAAGGTTTGTAAAGATATGTGGCCAGGTACGCATGTGGCCAGTTGCAATTTGTTAATGTTATTTTGCTTTTCATAGTCCTTTAGTATGCTATAAATTCCTGGATTAAAAAAATATTATTACAGAAAAATGTTATAAACTGGATTCCAACAATATTTTTTTTATTGTCAATATTTGTGTTTTGTTATTGCCTGAAATCAGAGTTCAAATATGGTGCTGCATTTGTGTCTGCATAAGGAAAACAGAAATACATAAAACAAAGTGGACAATTGAGAAGTGACACACAGTATATCTTTGCTGAGCAAAGTGTCTCCTTTAAAAGGACATGTTTCAAACAAGCAAAGCGACCCCCCCCCCCCTTTTTTTTGTGCCAGAGACCAATGTAAGGGATTTAGGAATTGTCCAACAAGCAGCAATAAAACGTAATGTCATCCATTGATGTCATTTTCTAAGACGCCATACAAAATGGCACCTACAGACGACAATACCATTTTTAAAATTGGTACTTGTAAAACATTTTTCCAAAAAATGCACTTCATATGTGTTAGGCACTGTTTGAATGTTAAAGGCTGGCATGTATTTTAATTAAATCCGTCACAAACCTTAGCAATTCAGAATGCACATAAAATAAATTGTAAACACCGGTAACGTTTGGTGAAAACTACATGCCAAGACAATTAGCAGATCCAGAGACCCAAGCTACCGAAACTGTGTAAAATGTTAAAGTATAACCAAAGGCAAAGTTTAGTTTTAGTTTTATATAGAGCGATGAGGGATTAGAGCCACTTGAAAGTTTTTCTTTTTTAATTGCTGTCCATGTCCCCAATAGGGAGATTTCTTCCCTCTAATTGTGCTGATCTCCAATGTCACTGAGAATGGAAGTGAGGGTAAAATCAATTTTTTTTTGAGTTGCCATCAGAACAGGAATGAAGAGGAATCTTTCATTAAAGACCTTGATGGATTTTACTTCTTCTTTATCTCCCTACAAAGGTAAAGCATATTGGGCTACTATGCATCGCATAGTAGCCCATTATGTGTCACTTGCCTGAAACCAAAGCCTGCAATGTCACCACTGTCCCCACTAGCAGTGAGCATCCATCTTCACCCCTCTTCCTTCTGGGGCCGTGAACTCTGGCTCTGTTACTGGCCGGAGATCTGCCCTTTCTAAAGTGTGCATGCGCAGTAGACAACAGCGCATGCACCCTAGACATCAGCACACGACTTTCTTGTAAATATCTTCTAAACTGTGGATGTTTAGGAGATATTTCCAGCACCTACAGGTAAGCCTTAATATAGGCTTGCCTGTAGGTAAAAGTGGTTGTACAGAGTGTACAACCACTTTAAGGACACATGTTCCCATTACAACTGTCTGAGAGGGGATTTCCCACAAATTGAAAAGATATTCTCTCACATCCTAATGAGTCTACTGGACAGAAAGTGAAAGTAAATCTCCCTAATAGGATGCAGATAGCAAAGATTTACTGCAGTTTTAACCCTTCTTGACTCTATCCAAAATGAAAAAAAAATGTACAAATGTCCGGACTTTCCGAGAAAAAGTCAGACAGTTTTCTTTCCTTGGAAAGTCCGGCCGTGTGTAGCCTCCATCAGACTTTTTTTGTCGGAAGTTTGACAGACCTTAGATAGAGAACCTGTTCTCTATCTTTCTGTCGGACTTCCGACTGACTCACCGTGGAATTTTGCATGGTCAAAAGTCCAACCGTGTGTACAAGGCATACAGCTTGTTTGGCTGTACTTCTCCTGTGGATCACCGGAGTGCATTTCGTTCTGCACTCGTGTGACCAGTTTTCAGTAGACGGCAGGCTGAAGCCTGATGTCGGCTGACATCACAGAGAAGCTCGGGATCCACCCACATGCCTGGACCAGCATCCAGCTCAGCCTCTCAGCGAGAAAGTAAATCTCCCTAATACCGTCCCCTCTACAGCCCAGCTCTCCAGTAAGGGAGGAGGGGGCAGAGCAGAGAACAGTGACTGCCAGTCTCCAGCTCTCTGCTAGGGGAGCCCTGGGAACCAAGCGAACGGAGGTGTTTGATTGCTCAATTCTCAGTGTTCGAGCCAGTGGGTGACAGGTACAGCACCGTAGCGATGCTGCATCCACCTAGGTAAGTATGTTTCAACAAAAAAAATCCACATACATCTCTTTTAAACCTTTCCTATATGGGGAAAGGTTTAAGGGGGGGCACAACCCCATCCTGCCGCCTAGACCCTATTGTTGGCCCTTTAATATATTCTGTAGCTTTACTGATCAATAGTGAGCGTGGGTAAGTAGTAGGGCGTGAGGACAAGCTTAACTTCTAAAGGAACATGTTACATTTTGTACATAACTTTAGCTGTCTATATCTTAGGATCTATTGACATGCTTTTTGAAGACAATCTCTGCACCTGCAGTGCTTAATCAAATACTCTGATTGCAATTCCAAGGTTTGTGAAAGCAAAATTTGGGTTTTTTACCTTTTTTTCATTGGCACAATCTTTACAGACATTTTGAATTCATAAGCACAGAAAAAATGTCAGCCAAAAAATTCCCTACATTGTTCTTCTTTATATGGTACATCTGTCAATCCAAAAGGGGTGAGTTTATGTAAACTTAAAATGAAAATAAAGTAAGTATTTTACTTACTGGGCACCACTGAATTAGTTAATTTTCATTACAACATGAAAAGGCAATCTCTACAGCAGAATAATGGTTAGCCTATATACAAAACTTACATAACTGAATTACAAAAAAAGGAGTTTTATAAATAGAAAAGCAGAGTCAATAAGGCATAAATCCCCCATAGCTTCAGGCTTGAAGTCTCACAGTGTGGTCACAAGAATAATGTATTGTCTTCTTGCTCCATTACATGTGGTTTGCATGGATTTTCACTGTTCCTAGGAGCACCTAGTACTGTAGGAGCGAGGCAGTGGAATAACACATCCAGTCATCCCTTCACCACCAATGAAGTGCCATCCAGAATTTTCCTTACTTGACACTTCTTTGATTTATAGCCATAATTACTGTAGTTGTAAAACAATTTAATTTGAATGACTATCTAGTTAATGTATACATCTGCCTGAGTTGCTGAGAAGAACATTAAAGTGAAGTGGTCAATGGTGGAAGCATCTTTACATTCCCCGAAGAAGACACACCTTCTTCTTTCAAAGGCACTTTTCTGTTGTCCATGAAATCTCTAGGTAAACTTTCTAATAGGCAATCCAGTTGCTCCTGACCAAGTTTAATTTTATCGTCCACCTCTCTCTGTTCAATAAGAAGCGCTGACTTAATTTTCACAAAATGTTGGTAGTCCTGAAACTGGTCCCTGGTGAGGTAGTTTCCTAAAATATCCGTCACCAACTTTTCTCTGCGATCAAGGTTCTCCTTGAGTTCTCGGGCGTCTTCATGTTGACCACAGAGCTGCTTTTTCTTTTCATTCCAGGTGTTCTGTAACAACATATCAGGCACACGAGTGGTCAAACAGTAATCAAATTAGTCAAACAGTACATAGTATACTTTAATATTATTACTATTATAATACAGGAGCCAAGTGGTTAGTGGCTATGCCAGTTTGCATAGCACTTTACAACATTAGGGCAGACAGTACAATCACAATGAAATTCAATACAGGAACAATCTAGGAACAACAGATCACCTACAGTTTAAACCAATATTAAAGTCTCTTTTTTTGTTTGTTTGTTTTTTTAATAAAAAAACATGTTATACTTTCTGTACCTGCTCTGTTTTGCACAGAACAGCCTGGATTCTTTCCTTCTTGGGTCCCACCTCCTCCCACCTGCCGGGTGCCCCCACAACAAGCGGCTTACTCTGGGTACACACAAGCAGGCGTATTCCCAACCTGTGGCTCTGTGGGTCCATTCGCACACAGAGCCACGTGTTGGCCCCGCCCCTCCATCTCCTGATTGTCATACTGGCTGTGATTGGCAGCTGCTGTCAAAAGCCAATCAGGAGTACGAGTCCCCTGGAGAGGAAAGGCTTTTGCGGACATCGCTGGATCGAGAGGGGGCTCAGGTAAGTATGAGAGGGGGCTGGGGGGAGGGGGCTGCTGCACACAGAAGGTTTTTTACCTTCATGCATAAAATGAAGAATGCCTTTACAATCACTTTGATGCTATATGTATTGAGCGCTTATTCACATTTTATCTGTTTGTAGTAGAATGTAGCTGCATGCAGACAGCCTTTAATTGATATGCATTGGTTCACCATCACAGTCTAGTTTCACAGGTATGAGTGCACAGTCCCCGATGCGGAGTCTGTGCACCCGGGGCCATGCACCTGTTTACACCAGATGCAAAAAGTCTGCAAAACCAGCTATTTCCAGCACAGCTCCAATGCATGGACAAAGAAAAATGTCCTATTTTTAACCACTTGAACTCCGGAAGATTTTACCCCATGCACTGTGATATTTTAACTGATAATTGTGTGGTCATACAACGCAATATATAAATGAAATTTATATTTATTTTTTTCACAGAAATAGAGCTTTCTTTTGGTGGTAGTTGATCACCACTTTTTTTATTTTATAAACAAAAAAAGAACGAACATTTTATATAAATAAAACAATATTTTTTACTTTCTGCTATAAAACATATCCCCCTAAAAAAAAATGTAAATCACATTTCTTCATAAATATTGGACAAAATGTATTCTGTCACATGTATGAGCTTACAGTACTGTATATTGATTGATTTGCGTGCAAGTTATAGTGTCTACAATCTAGTGTATATACTGTATACTGGAATTTTTATTAAAAATTTTAATACTACTTATGGCGATGATCAGTGACTTACAATGGGATTGTGATAGCACGGCAAACAATCTGACACTAACTGTCACTGACATCACCAGTGACATTAATACAGTGATCAGTGATAATATGTAGCACCCTTTACCTCAGGTAGGATGTGCTAGAGGTAGTTGTTTTGTTTTTACAGCCAGTGCAGGTAAATTTAGGCAGGCCTAGCAGTGAGCTAGGCCAGTTTTTTTGTTGTGGTTTGAGAGCAGCAGTAGGTGGTTGACATGTACTTCATCTCTCTGGTGCCTCCTCTGTTTCTAAAAGGTTCTGGAAAAGAAACAGGGCAGAGGATTGGAGTGGCATGGAGTGTACCTGGGAGCCCTGATCAATCCCCAACTAGGATTGGCAGGGGGCAGGCCCTGCTGGGGAGGAGTTGTTCAGGTGGAAAAACTAGTGATGGAGTGTTAGGCTGCCGTGGCCTGGCAGGGAGACCCTTTTCTGGGGGTCACTATGGGCCTGGAGCTCATACAACGCTATTTCAGGGTGTACTGAACAGAAGCAGGCAGAGGATTGCGGGGAGCATTGCTGGGAAAGTCACTAGGAGGGATACATTCCCGGGGTCAGTGAGTGACAGGCACAGTGAGAAGATCTAAAGATACATGCCAGGAGTGGATGTAGAGCCAGAATGAGAGACTGTGATTTTGCTGGTGTTTGAGTCACGTTGCTGCAGCCAAGAGGGTTGGCAGGACTTGCACAGGATGTTCTGGGATCAGTAGTCCACCAAGATTCAGTTAGCACCAAAAGTACTCTTTTTATTGCTATTGGTTGCTACACCAAAGGGGACTGCAGATCCCTGCCAGCAAATGGTGGATATTTAACAGTTGGGACTTATTTAGAGTGAGGCCTAACCATGTGCTGTGACAGGAATCTAGGATTGCACAATAGAGAAAGTGGAGTTGACTGAAGTAATGTGCTGGAGGAGTATGGAGCTTTAGGGATTGCCAATATAGATGGGCATCTCATGTCCCTTTTCCCATCCAAGTTAAATCCCCTCAATAAAAACAACAACAAAAAAGCTGATGGACTGTTCATTGTCTGGCAATGTGTGACTTCAAGTGAATGCCTGGCTGAGCAGGGTGACAGGTGAAACGACTGCACTCAGCGACCTCACCGGGGGACTGTTACAATACTTTACACTGTCACTGTACAGTACAAATGACACTGGCTGGCAAGGGGATACATTCTAGGTTCACTACCAAAAACTCATGAGTGGTACATACAGAAAATGTGTATACTCTAAGGCGGCGTACACACGATCGGATATATCCGATGAAAACGGTCCGCGGACCATTTCCATCGGATATGTCCGATCGGGAGTTTGATCCGATGGCGTGTACACACCATCGGATCAAATTCCCCGCCGCCGGAAGGCGCGGTGACGTGGCGGTGACGCGGCGGTGACGTTGACGCCGCCGCGTCACCGCAACGTCACCGCACCAGGAAGTAAAACACTTCCGCGCATGCGCCGAATCCATTCGGCAGCGGCGCGGCGGCGGTGGGGGCCGACATGTCTGCTGGTAAGTGTACTAACCAGCAGACATGTCGGGCGGACAGATCCCCACCGGATAGATTTCAAAGCATGCTTTGAAATCTGTCGGGTGGAGAAATCTGTCCGCTAGCCCATACACACGAGCGGAGATGTCTGCTGAAACGGTCCATCGGACCGTTTTCAGCGGACATATCCCCTCGTGTGTACGCGGCCTAAGAGAGAGATGGATTCTGATAGAAAAAGGAGCTGAAGGAAAGCAGGAGATGATGAAAAACAGTTGAGCTGTAGGAGAGATAAGAAGATAACTGAGATAGAATACAACAAACAGGCATTTATAATTAAAATAAATTAAAAAAGATGAACGTACCCGTTCTTCAGCATTGGCAGCTTCACCCAAGGTGCTTAGTACGTTTTCCACTTTGGCCAAGCGCCCTGACAGTGAGAGCAGAAGGTTCACCACCTTATCCAAATCTCCAATGAACATTTTATACTTGTCAAACTCATTGGGTTTGCAGAGTTCCTCGATCAATGCCTCCACCTGCTCACCAAGACTGTTGTTGACTTTTATATCAACTATAAGACTGTCCTTGGCACCCTTCAAGATCTCAAGTTTACGGATAAGATTGGCAATTAATTCCACCTGCAGATATGAGAACATATGTCTGATGAATTTCCAGTTACCATATCCTAAGATATACAGTATATCTACTTATATTCCTAACACACGTTTTATGTAAAATCTGGTTTTCTCTTGTATTAAACGTGTTAACTAAAGCAATAAACAGAGGCAGTTTGGACATAGATAGCAATAAAATGATGACAGAAGTCTGAACTGTTCCACATTCTATCCAAAACTGCTTATACATGAATCTGGAATTCCCTGCTGTTATCTGATACCCATAGAGTGTCTTAGGAAGAGGTGCATTTTCCCAGGTAATAGGCATTTACATCGTCACTAACTGTGATTATTTGTACAGATTAGGGTAGGTCTGAGAACCAAGCACTTCATAACCAATAATTAGAAAGCTAAAATATTCTCAGATGATAATACGCAAAAAAAAACAGGTCCAGTCAAGCAACATTCTGTTAAAAATAAAACCTTCCTTGGAACAAAGATATAAAGACTTAGTTGTATGATATGGCAGATTAAAAACAACAAGTGAATCCCACAAATTACAAATACAATGCAAACATGATTTAATATGATGATGTAATCCCTCAGCAAGGTTTATTTACAGAGCTGTAACTTTAAAGTGCATTAGCCTCGCAGTCCTGTTTTGAAATCACACCGAGGACATTTTCTTTGTGTATTTGTGTGGGGACTTTGTTGGTGCTTTGGTGACCTTCCACAATCCAAACACATAATAGTAGGTATATTACTTATGTCTAAAATTGTCCTTAGTATACATATGTATGACTAAATGAAGATAGAATAATTACTTTTTTTGTAAAGCTCTGCCTTGTGCATCATATGGTTATTAAATAAATTAAAAATGAATGCTAAAATTCATTATTGGAAACAGTATGCAGCCTACTTTATATAATTCCTCCACCATGTTTCACAGTACTTACCTAAAATAAGTAAATACTGGTTTTGGGTTAATTTAATTTTAGTTTTCAATTTTTTTTTTACTCTTTTCTATCCAGTATTTTTATTGTGTGTGTACAATCTTTGTTTTACAAATAAACTTTTAAATGCATGGCAGAGGATTCCTAGAGCATTATATGTAAGCTAAAGAGTCTCTAAGGGAAAAATTGGAAAGAGCCATCAATAACTGGGATGAGACATTGAGCTGTTTAAAGTGCTTATAAAAACAGAAGTTTTTTTTTTTTTTTACCTTACTGCATTCTAAAAAAAAAAAACTTCTACATGCAGCTCAACCTGCAGACCCCCTTAATAAATACCTGATGCCGATCTTAATCCAGTGAAGTGCAAGACAGTTGAGACTTTCTTGGCTCTCTCACTCCTCATTGGCTTAGATACAGCAGCCCGAACCATTGGCTCCTCCTGCTGTTAATCTGAGCCAGTGAGGAGGAAGTGGTGGGCAGGGTGAGGATGAGCTCTGCTCTGTGCGTCTTATGGACACACGGGCCCATAGCAAGCGATGTGCTATGGGGGCACTCGGCAGGAGGGGGAAGTGAATCCAGGAATATCGGTGGGGGACCCAAGAAGGGAAAGATCGGGCTGCCCTGTGCAAAACCATTGCATAGAGCAGGTAAGTATTATATAACACGTTTGTTATTTTAATAAAATAAAAAATAAGCTTTACAATCACTTTAAGCAACAGGCTTCTTTTGTCAAAGTCAAGAGCTACCCTTTACAATATGAAAGGGAGCCTAAAGCGAGAAAGATTGTGAACCTGTCACTGGCGAAACAGGGCAGAAACCCAGAGGTAAGTCTGCCATAATGTGCAAGTATGCAAGTGCACTTCTACATCCAGTTCTGTTTTAATATAATATGCAGTATATACACATATAATATAATATTATTTGTCCTGACCATAAAAAAGAAATTATATACAAAATCAAAAGAGCTTCATGTACTCTGCTTCTGATGTCCTGAAAATATATTTTGATTGGGTAATATTTCACATTAAAAGGAATTATGTGAACTACATGATATTAAAGGATAATTTCACCTTTGTAAAAAATAAATGCACATCTTTTTGCAGGTAAAAAAATGGGCATTTATTATTATTTTTTATTAGGAGCCTGCAAAGCATTGCATCGTGATCACCAGATTGTGGATGCAATGCTGGACTCCTGCAGACTGTCTGTGTAAGCTGTCTGCTCGTACCTCGTACAGACAGGCAGTTGCACACCTACAGGAAGCACCAATAAACTACCTAGAGAGCTCAACAACACCCTGGTAGTTCAGAGAACTACAGGCTGACAGCCACAAAGACTGTTGGTACTTGTAGTTCATTCATTCACCAAACTCTGTGAATGAGTAACACAGCCATGTGCATGGAGCCCTGCACAGGTGCATTTTTTTTTTAACGTGACAGCGGGGAGAAGATCCCTGGCTCGCTGTCACTAGAGATGATGGGTCAAGGAGCAGCTGCAGCAATGGGAACATGTAATATTCCCAAAGGTGAACTTATCCTAAAGCTTTGCACTTTTATTTTCGGATCAGATTACATTTAGGAGCTATTCTTATAGACTACATCTATGTAGATACTTTTTAAATGGTTCACAAAAACTTTCTTTCCAATGTATGAAAGCACTGTTTCCTCTGCCATGTCTCTAAATAATCTGCACAAATTGGACTCTCATATTTCTAAAATGGTATTACATAAGTGTAATGGATTTGTTATGCTATAATGTAGCTGGCTGCTCACTGCCAGCAAGGTCTGGCGCAGTGCTCCTATGCTATGTCCTATTTACATGATGAAAAGGCTTCACATCATAACTGTGAGGTCTGAAGCCTCACCACAGAAAAAATGTAAATCAACCTCTGCCTCTTCACGCTTACAGAGTCTCCATGAATATTCTCTGTCATATTCTGTCCATGCAATGGGCAGCAGATTTGACCTACAAACTTGTTTTCTTTTCATTAATCAGTATTGCTGTAATTCCAAAACACCAGCAGACATGACGCTATTGTGCAGACACAAAAGTGGGCATTGATTGCCCAAGTAAGCCCTCCACTATCTACCCTCCATAATGACTGTGCTAATGTCTCTTCGTGCCCCGCACAAGGAAGAATGCCAGTGTAATTAACAGCATGGCACTAATCACTTAGATCACTTTCTTCTGTTCCCAGGGACATGTGGCTCCCCTGGCTTTTGAACCAAATGGTAATGCTTGGGCAGAACATATCATCCTTCCAAAGTACAATATGTCTGTATCTGCCTAAAATATAATGAAGTCATTCAAAATGTTGGACTGTTTCTTATCGTTCATATTTTTTATAATCATATGTAATGCATGGTAGTGATATAATACGTAACCTACCTTCTCCTACCCAGTGGACTAGCTAGCCTTAGTATAATAAAATCAAACATTATAGCCACACACAGCACACAAAGACCATGAAGGAAAAGAAATAATTTTCTGTCTCAAAGTCCGTAAAACAAGCACTGAGTAGAAGATTGCTGCAAACTGTCACCCCTCTGTCAAAAAAATCTAGCACTCAATTCAAGGAACTCTCAATTGTATTTCTATTTGTAATGCTTCTTCAGGTGCAGCCCTCCACAGATTGGAAAATCCTCAGTTCCAGGGGCGGACTGACCATTCGGGCACTGCCCGAGGGCCCCATGCCACTAGGGGGCCCCATTAGGGTTGCCAGCCTCAGTAAAACCAGGGACAGTATATAAAAACCTGTGTTTTAAAAAAAAATCACAGGATTATAGCAGTCCCGCCTCTCCAGTACCTTTTTAAGTGTGAGTATGTGTATTCTGTGTGTATGTATACTGTGTGTGTATACTGTGTATGTATACTGTGTGTGTGTATATACTGTGTGGTCCCATAATCTATTGCCTGGGGGCCCTTTAATCTCCTATTGCCCAGGGACCCCATAATCTCTTATTGCCCGTGGGCCCCATGAGTTGTCAGTCCGCCCCTGCTTAGTTCCACTGCAAAAAAAGCACAGAGGGCGCAAACTTCTTGCAAATTACAGTCAAACACATTTATTAAATCCACAAAGTCAAATGGATACTCACAAAGGTATAAAAACAGCAGACGCAAAACATAATTGCTTAAGCCATAGGCCATAGGTCCTGTTCTTGCATCCTAGGATTGGAAGGCTGACTTGTTTCAGGGGATAGACCCCCTTCCTAAGAGCTAAACCAACCTCAAGCCAAGTCACCACGGAGAGGACACACGGCCTACGGCTTAAGTTTTATGCCTGCTGTTTTTATACTTTTGTGAGTATCCATTTATCTTCGTAGATTAAATACATTTATTTGATGATAATGCACGAGGAGTTTTTCCTGTGTGTGTCACCTCTATGTTCTAACAGTTGGGTTCTAGGTTTACCAACCAATAATGGATGAGCTGTAATATACAGTACACCAACAAAATACACAAAACATGCAGGAAGAGCAATAATGAGAATGGCAGCTGTTTATTACACATCAGAATGTGTTACTATCATTTAGCAAAATAATGATTGAGTGTCTGTGTGCCCTCTGGCAGGTTTGCTACCCTAGGCCACAGGCAATGTTAGCAATGCAGTAATCCATCCTGCACTCTACTATTTACCTCATATAACGTGTGGTCTGTTTGTAAAAATTTAAAGAAAACGTTATCAACTTTTGCAAATAGTGAGAAATCAAGTTATATATTATTCTTGTTAAATATATTTATTCCATTTTTGCACTGGTTTTATCTTTTATTCTTTGGAAGACTGAAGGTGAGCAACTTTTTTACTTGTGTTCCTGTTTCCTTTTATGCAATTTATATAAATCAGTGCCAGCACTTAAAAACTATTTAATATATGTTGATGACTAGTTGTAGCATGAGCAATGTTAAAGAAAAAAGTCACAGTAAGTGCTGTAAACAGAAAGTAAGTACAGTATATGCAGTGAGAAATGTGAAAGTTCCATGCTAAAAAAGACCCTTGAGAGGATGCCCGCAGGTAGGGGAAGGCAGGGTGCTTCTAGGGGAGGAGGTTGTGCACCATAACATGGCTGGCTTAGGCAGGGCATACATGGAGAAAATTTCTTTCCTACAACCACAAAACGGACAGTGTTGACAGGGGAATCCCTCCAATGGAACCATTGTATTATCCTGGCAGGGGGCGGGGGAAGCCGTCCCCACAGGGAGAAGACAATGATTATTGTTCGCATTATTGTTAGCGGCTATACCAGTCTTGATCGATCGATGAACTTGGGTACATTAAGCCTGCCAATACATGGTTTGGATCTCGGCCATTTCCTGCTGAACCGGACAAGATTCAAACTGTCTAATAATCGAACGTCTATGGCCAGCCTTACATTTCCTACCCACATACCAGGAAGACATAAACCTATCAAGACCTGGTCTTGAGTCACAAGGTGGGGCAGAATTGTTCTAAATAAAGATAGGAAAACACTATTAAAATGATGTTCAAATGAGAAGCTTCTGATGTAAAGACACATTCCTTGACTCCTATACAACTTATTTATAAGACAGTGAATTGTTGAACAGGTTTAGCTTCAGTGGCATGATTTGGGAAATGGCTTATTCCATTAAGCACCTTCACATATGCTTTGCTTTGTCATGACATTTCTTTAAAGGCTCATATTCATGAAACAATAAACAATATGCTATCTTCATTCTTGGTCGTCTCTGTATTTAGCATTTTGGTATTTACAACACTCAAGGTGTATCCCATTCATTACTGTGTCTGAAGACTATGAAACACTTTGTAATGGGTAAATTGTATTTGTTGACAAATCAGATCTGAAACAAAATCCAAAAGGGTGTGGTCAATTTAAGAGCCAACGGTAATTTACCACACTGTGATCGGGGCAATACGTTTCTCTAAACTTTAAGTTACACAGAATATGGAAATTAAATTATTTCGGGAAATATAAACTGCTAAGTACCTTTTCTCATCAACAGTATATAACACTGTCTTATGACTTCTAACAGTGTCGGGTTAAAGCTTGTAGGAGGAGTTTTCATTCTCCCCTGACCCTCTGTCTGGACAGTGCTGATTGGCCCTGTGCTGATCACATGGACTCTTCTAAGGAACCAAAAAACTCCCTAGCAATACACACCAAACTGAGCATGTGCAGCTTGCTCCCAAGGCTTAGCACTAGCAGCAGATAGATTGGGGACTGTGCAAGAAGGGGAGGATCAGAGAAGACAGAATCAAACAGTGTTTTCACACAATGCAGAGGATTAACCCCTTAGGTTCCACAATTAGCAAAACAAGCATGTTTTACTGCATATACAGATTGATTTGACTGTTGTGGGTTTAGTAACACTTTAATGAATACCAGGTACAAAACTAAAACACAGCTTACCTTTTTTTCATTTACATCATCTTTTCCGTCTGATTGTGTGTGCACATCTGTGATTTTTCTCAGGAGTTCAGCCTTAGAAGCAGACATGGAGTAATGGATGGAGGAGCTCAATACATTCTCTATAGAGTTTTTATTTTCCTCTCTCCTGTAACATTGCCAGAAAAAAAACATTCAATATATGAGCCAATAAATATTTGTTTTAGACAAATTATAGCTCCATGCTATAATGACAATGCTATGCCACAAACACAGTTTAGGCATGGCACAGAACAGAGATGATATACGAAGAAAAATAACCCATAGCAACCAGACCAAAATTGTCTTAGGCCGCGTACAGACGAGGAGACATGTCCGCTCAAACATGTCCGACGGACCGTTTCCAACGGATATGTCTCCTCGGATTTTGGTCCGATGGCGTGTACACACCATCGGACGAAAATCCCCTCTGACTGAGGACGCGGTGACGTGGCGGTGACGTTGACGCCGCCACGTCACCACTCCAGGAAGTAAAATACTTCTACGCATGCGTCAAATCCATTCAACGCATACGGGAGATTTATGTCCGCTGGTTAGGCGTACTAACCAGCGGACATGTCCGACAGACAGGTTTCCAGCGGACAAATTTCAAAGCATGCTTTGAAATTAGTCCGCTGGAAAAACCTGTCCGCTAGGTCGTACACACGATCGGATATGTCCGCTGAAACTGGTCGGCGGATCAGTTTCAGCGGACATATTCGATCGTGTATACGCGGCTTAGAGTTAGTCCACTCCACACTTTATAATTCATGTATGCTATATCTCTGTATCCTACCATACAGAAAGAAGCATGCAATAGTTATAACTTGAAATAATTGGAAGTTTTACATTGAAATGGATTACAAGAATGGATTGAACACAGTTTAATTATTTTATAATAATAATATTCTTAGGATTAAAAATATTGCTAATCCATTTGCAGTATAAAAAGCACACTTTCTTTGACCACATGGTGGCGCCATTATCACTCATTGTAATTATATTCCTATATACAGTACTGTATTTCTTCAGACATTTACTTTTTGGTTTCATACAAGGTTTTGGGAACTTAATGCTTACAGTACTACCTGACCGATGTAAAAATCATAGCAAAACTAAACATTAAATGCTGAATATCAATCCTACAATGATAAAAAGCATACAAAAATATACAGTAAAGTTGTCATAATAGTAAACTTTTCTTTTTTTACATTGATTTATATTTATTTTATGAAAATATGAAATAATATTAATAGTAACAACACGACAATAAGGCTTGGTTCATATATATGTTTCCCCTTTGCTGCATTTGCTCATGCATGACAGCCCATTCATTTGAATGGTCTGTTGTATCCACTGAAAATGCAGGGAAAAGGTCCCTGAACCTTTTAAAAAATGCAGCAGCAGGAAAAACACATAGTGCAGTTTACAGTGTGTGGGGTGCCATTAGGATTAATGGTACCCCTACGCATCTCCTGAGCAGCAGTGCGTTTTTATCTGTGGTGCGGTCCTTCAACGCCAACCACCCCGACAAGTGTGAACCTAGCTTAACTCTTTATATCTCGACCATAAAGTTAAGTATGAGGCTGCGTACACACGATCAGACAGGTCTGATGAAACTGGTCTGCAGACCAGTTTTATCGGACCAGTTCGATGATGTGTACGGCCCATCAGACCGTTGTCCATCGGGCCAAAGTTTTGAAACATGCTTTAAAACAAGTCTGATGGACACCTGTCCGTCGGACAGGTTTAATGGTTAGTACACAAAAGCATCGGACCAAAAAAAGAAATTCAACATACTACACAATGGGATTGATTTACTAAAACTGGACACAGCCCATCCTGGATGAGGGTAAAAAGCCAATAAAAATGGTTCTTTATCATGTGACCGGCTGTATCCAATCACAGCTGGTCACATGTGTTGTGCTCGTTCTCGCCACTCGTGCGCACCCCCAGGGGCGCGCAGTGCAGCAATTGGAGATGAGGCATGTCCCTCGGACACAGCCCATCCCGGATCAGGGTATAGAGCCAATAAAAATTGGCTGTATACCACTTGATCGGCTGTGTCCAATCACGGCTGTAGTACTGTTTCCGGGTTCTCCTCCTCAGTGTGTGAGGAGGAGACCTGGAAGAAAAATGTGCTGCAGTACAGTGATGTGTCCTGATTGCCCCACAAGTAAAAAGGACCTGTCACCAGCCCATCAGATGATCTGTCACCAACCCATCTTAGTACCTGTCCCCAGTCCATCAAAATATTTGTCACCAGCCCATCAGAGTACCTGTCACCACTCCATTAGAGTACACAAGTACCTGTCACCAGCCCTTCAGAGTACCCGAGTACCTGTCACCAGCCCATCAGAATACCCGAATACCTATCTCCATCTCATTATAGTACTCGAAGTACCTATCTCCAGCTTATCAGAGTACCCGAGTACCTGTCACCAGCCCATCAGAGTACCCGAGTACCTGTCACCAGCTCATCAGAGTACTCGAGTGCCTGTCACCAGCCCATGCCTCATAGAATATACATTGGTTTGTTTGCTTTTCAAAAAGGGGTTCATTTTGTGGGTGTTTTCATTGTCCTGGTGCTCCAAGACCTTCAAAGGTGTGATAGGTTGTCAGGAAACTAAGGGCCAGATTTAGGTAGATGAGAGCATCTTTGCTCTGGAGTAACGCTTCTCATTTACGTTACTCTGCTGAAATTTTAGGAGCAAGTGCTGTTATTTATGAAGCACTTGCTCCTAAAGTTGCGGCAACGCATCGCAAATGAGCCGGCGGAATTCAAATTGGGCGGGTACGGGGCGTGTAATATTTAAACTATGCGCGATCCCGCGGCGAACGTACTGCGCATGCGTCGAGTGTCAATGCATCCCAGTGCGCATGCTCCAAATTCTGTCAGTGAACGTCAATGACGTCACATCCCCATTCATGAACGTTTTACGCAAGCGACGCGATTATTATTTTTTCCGACGCGATGACGACGCCTATACTTAACATAGGATACTCCACTAGGGGGCTGCTTTATCTTTACGTCGCGTTTCGCTTCCGGAAACGTCGTAAAGTCACTGTGTCGCGCCCGAAAAAGATCGTGAATTTCCGACTCCCGCTGATTAACATATTTTTTCAGCGTTAATCAGCGGGAACGCCCCCGGCGCCATTTTTAAGTTGAAGTAACGATGCAATGGCGAAATTCAATTACGCCGATTACATCAGAACACCAACCCGGCGTTTCTTGTTTTCTGGTTATAGAAAAGAGAAACGCCGGCTTAAAGTGACAGTTAGGCTGGAGTATCACAGATACTCCAGCCTAACTCTACCTGAATCTGGCCCTAAATGTGTAATTTATGCTCCTAGAACGCCTGATGGTGCTCCCTGCATGTTGGGTCTCTATATGTGGCCTGCTGTGTAAAAGTCTCACACAATGTTGCTGTTGCAGGGAGCGCAGGCAACATTTCCAACTTCCTGACAGATGGAAATGTTGCTTGTGACAGTTGTCAGGCTGATTGTATGGTCACCGCAGGTGGAAAGTAACTTTAAAGTCCCAGTTCGGAAGTGACCAGATGAGACCTGGAGACCAAGACAGCAGATATGGGTAGTAATCCTGCACGAAACAAATGTACTTCCTTTACAAAAAGACCAATCCCTGTAGAGTCTGGAACAGCACAGTGATGAAGTCACTGCTGCCTTTACAAGCTTTCTATCAATAAACTAACATTTGGATGTCTGCACTACGAGGAGTCTCTTTTTTCTCTTAAATGGGTAGTGAGACTATGAAGGAGATACAAAGTCATCCCCATGCTGCTGAGTAAGGATGAGCCGACCCCCCCCCCCCCCCCCAGTTCAGTTTGCACCAGAACTTGCCCAACAGGCAAAAAATTTGTTTGAACACGCGAACACAGTTAAAGTCTATGGGACACGAACATTAAAAACATAGGGCCAGATTCAGGAACACTTGCGCTGGAGTATTTCGATATGCTGTGATGCGCCGTCGTTTCTATGTGCCCGTACCCACCAAACTAGATGCGCCCAATAACGGGTCATTTGCGACCGGCGGAACGTTCCGACGCCAGAGTATCGTCAGCGCTTAATTTCGCTGTGCGCATCAGTCGCGCCCATTGATTTCCCCTGCAAATATGCAAATGAGGGATTTTTCACAATTCACGAACGGATTAGCACCATACGCCGGCTACATGCGCCGCGCGTATCTCGTCCGTCCGGCGCAAAGTTATTTCTACAAAAGGCTGTTTTATCTTTACTCCAGACGGCCACAGGTCAGCAGGAGAGCAGCTACAGCAGCGTTACCGACGATAAGAGCTAGCTGAGCACCCCCACTTGCTGGACAACACCTCTGTCCATGCTTGTCTGTCAACTTTTACAGCCATGGAGGAAGACATCATAGGTCTCCATAGCCGAGATGACGGCTGACAGCTCCTGGCCATTAAAGTTCAGCTTTCTCCTGTGTGTTTGCGGGGAACGGGAGCAGCCATCTCAGAACAAAAGTAACATCACTGCGGGGAGGGGGAGCAGGATATACTTTAGTGCCGGAATGGCGCTTCTACGGGCGCATTTAAACGCCCAACGGAAGGCATTGCGCTGACGTTTCCCGTGCAGTGGTGCCGACGGAAGTTGTGAGCATGCGCACAAAGGGGGCGAGTGGAGCCTCACTCACTGCGCATGCTCCGTGGTTGATGCGCTGAACGTAAGCCTCTGCGCTGGGCTCCGCCCATCATTTACATATGATCACACCCACTTCCACTTGCGTCGGGTTACGCCAGCGCATTATCGTTACTCTGGCGCAAGTTTACGCGCAACTGCTATGTGAATTACAGGACTTGCGCTGAAAGGGTCTTCAGAGTAACGTAAATGAGAAGCGTTACTCCAGAGGAAAGATACTCTCATCTACCTGAATCTGGCCCATAAAGGGGTAATTTTAAAGGTTTATATGCAAGTTATTGTGATAAAAAGTGTTTGGGGACACGGGTCCTGCCCCAGGGGACATGTATCAATGCAAAATGGCAGTTTTTTTGGGAGCAGTGATAATGCTTGAAGTAAAACAACAATAAAAAAAAAAATATTCCTTAAAATTCTGTGATCCCCAAAGCACCTTGTCCCCACGTTGATGGGGACAAGGGCCTCAGCCCCACAACCTTTGCCCGGTGGTTGTGGGGGTCTGCAGGTGGGGGGCATATCTGAATCTGGAGGATCCCTTTAACAAGGGGACCCCAGATCCCGGCCCCCCAATGTGAATTGGTAACAGGGTACATTGTACCCCTACCATTTCACCCCAAAAAATGACAAAAATTGTAAAAAAGACAAAAGCCAGCTTGGGACAAGTCCTTTATTAAAAAAAATAGAAATAAAAAATAAATTCCAGCAAAAAAAATGTATAAATAAAAAAGCGCCGCAATAGCTCTGCCTCTGGCCAAGTAACGCGTCGACAACGTGAAAAACGACAGGAAAAATTAGAGCATGTTCTAGATTTTTAATGGCCGTTTTTAACGTCTAGAAAAATGCTCTGGAGCCCACACACGATCTTTTTTAATGACAATTTTAAAAATGGCATTTTTCACGTCATGAAAAGCGATCGTGTGAACGTGGCATAAGCCGTAACTTTGCCTTTGCATGTTGGAGAAATACGCATTAAACCTTTGTATTACATTTTCATTACATGCAAATATCACATGAAATATAAACTGTGCTACACATGCATTTAATACTGTGAAGATTAAATGTTTGATCAGAGGTTATAGGTTCACCTTTACCAAAAAATTGCCTATACAGATAAGGGCCGTCTGTAGATAAAAACAAGCTGTGCATCTTTGACCAAAGTTAGAAAATGCTCTTGCATTATGTGTAGGCCATTTGCACACCTCTTAAAGTCTGACTGGAAAACTTCTAGGAAATTGCCAAGGCTGTTGCTAAGAGACACCTAGCCGTTAGGCCGCGTACACATGATCAGACCGGTCCGATGAAACTGGTCTTAAGTCATCGGACCAATTTGATGGTGTGTACGGCCCATCGGACCGTTGTCCGTCGGACCAAAGTTCTAAAACTTGCTTTAAAATCTGTCCTACGGACACCTGTCCGTCGGACCAAAACGATGGTTAGTACACCAAAGCATTGGACCAAAAACCCGCGCATTCTCAGAATCAAGTCGACGCATGCTTGGAAGCATTGAACTTCGTTTTGTGTTGTTGTGTTCTACGTCACCACGTTCTGGCCTGATCGGAATTTTGGTCCGATGGTGTGTATGCACATCAGATCATCAGACCAATTCAGCGTGGTCCGATGAAAACGGTCCGTCGGACCATTCTCATTGGACCGGTCTGATCGTGTGTACGTGGCCTTACTGTACACCTTCACCATCACAGGAGCGAGCTCTCAAACAATGAACCAAAAGTTACTGCACCAAGAGAGTGCAAGCACATGTGTTGGGTTTGAATCAGAGAAAGCTCACTCTGGTGATGCTGAAGGTATGCATCTCTTAGAAATATCCCTGGCAACATCCGAGGAGTTTTCCTGTGGTATGAAAATGGCCTACACCTGTAGTAACCTTGGTCAAAGCTTCACAGTTTGTTTTTATCTACCAACACCCCTTATCTGCATAAGCAGTTTTTAGTAAAGGTGAACTATGCCTTTAAAGTAGAACTCCATGCTAATGGTTAAATATGCAGGAATACAGGTAAAGACCTCCCAAAGAAAAGTGAAATAAAAATGTACAAATCTGTAGAAAGAGAGGAGTATAAGAATATATTGGTAAAAACACGTACTTTCCATTGTGTGCTGATGACAAGTCATCTGACTTCATCTTGTCTTTGATCTGGCTTTTGCTTCTCTCTCTCAAAGCACCCGGGCGTCTCATAAACAGACCCCCCATTAAATCCATAGTTGTTTTCATCTTACACTCTGGATCCAAAATGTCAGCCAGGGACTTGTCCTCTACTACAATCTCCTTGGCCAACTCCTGAGACTTGACATCCTCAGGAGACATTATATTTGTGCTGATTTGGTTATAGATGGGTTTGTATTCTGGGACAGTGCTTTCTGAAGGTTTAAGTGCTACATTGGAGGTTTCGTCATCCTGGGTTGGAGGGAGGTCTTGGGAGCTCTGACCGGTTCTTACTGAACTTGTTGTGGACTGAGGTATCTCTGATGAAGAAGAGGCACTAGCTTGAGGAAGTTCACTATCTCTTATTAGTGCAAGAGCAGTTGGCAGGCTCAAGACACTGTTTTCCGTAGTAGTCTCTATTTTTTCTGTGCTCTCCACAGTTTTGGGATATCTGCCATTAGAAGAGGAGTAAACAAAGACAAAGTTATGAGATGCTGTGAAAAAAAAGCATGCTTTTCTGAATTCATTAGAAGTCTAAAGTTCTTCATTAAAAGAGTTTGAGATGAAAAAAGAAAGCAAACAATTATAATCACCTAGGTTAATGCAGCATTGATCCGATACTGCATCTGTCCCCATCGGCTCTGTAGTGAGAACTGAGCGATCAAACACTGTTGATTTCTCAGTTCTTCCCCTTCACTTTGAGAAGAGAGCCGTGACTGTCAGTCACCACTCTCTGCTCTCCTCTCCAGCACTCACTGGAGCGTTGGGCTGTGGAGGGGGAGGGAACAGCTAGTTCAGGCTTTTGGCACAGGTGCTGGTCCAGGCATATGGGTAGATATATGGATGGGATCTTTCCTGAGCTTCAGGCGACAGTGGCATTTAGCCCACCGTCAGCTTAAAACTATTCACAGGAGTGCAGAACGAACTGCATTCTTGTGATCCATAGTAGAAATGTGGTCAAAAAAGCTTTAAAAAAAAAAAAAAAACTTTTTAATTAATTTCTCCAACACATTTCTACAGGTTTCATCCCTTTAAAAATACTGCAAGTATAGAAAAATACCTCCTAATCTGACAGAAATTCAGTGAGATCCTAACTTCCTGTTTGGTCAGACAACTCTGCTTTTTCTACACAGAAATTCCAACCAGCATTATCAGCACTGTCTGTGGGACACCAGAACTTCACCTATACTATACTCTACATACATAGATTTTTTCCTAGGAAAATCCATGTTGCTGCCTTAACAAACAGCCAGCCCATACACTGTGTGGTGGAAAAGAACTCTTGGGATACCTAGCTCTGGGGTAAGGGGTGCCTACATTAAAGGGGTTGTAAAAGTTGTTTTTTATTCTCTAAATAGGTTCCTTTAAGCTAGTGCATTGTTGGTTCACTTGCTTTTTCCTTAGATTTCCCTTCTAAATGTTTTTTTTTTGGTCTGAATTTATCACTTCCTGTTTCTCCTCAGTAAGCTTGCCCCCATCATCCGAACTGTTCTAGCAGGGGGTTAGTCAGCCAGAACAGCTTACTGCGGAGGAAGAGGAAGTGAGAAATTAAGACAAAGAAAACAAAGAAAAAACATTTAGAAGGGAAATCAAAAGAAAAAGGTAAGTGAACCAACAATGCACTAGCTTGAAGGAACCTATTTTGAAAATAAAAAAATAAACCTTTACAACCCCTTTAAAGTGTATGTTACCCCAGCATTGCATGTTTCTGATATGTGTATGTAGTGCCATATACTTGTGTTTAAAAAGTATCCCATTCTCTTTGTATTTCTTGCTCACAGCAGGAGTCCTGTGCATCCTGTTTACCGTTTAAGGTCCGATTTCAGTCCAAATTTTTGGCTGAATTCAGACCTGAAACGGACCAGAAGACGCAGGACTCCTGTGCAATTTGCCCAGAACTGCTCCAGGGAGAAGTGAAGCGGCTCAATAGTGAGCCGGTCACAGTCTCCTGATATACAAATTGTGTGCGGCCAAAACCCACATCCAATTCGCAATAGTGTGAACCCAGCCTAAAGTGTATTTGTAACGTAACCAATGCATTTGGATAGCATAGGGCATAGGTAAACCCATACCAGGTATATATTGCTGTCTCTATGCCAGCTGGTTAGTTTCACCCTCTATATATAGTGCCTTGCAAAAGTTCTCACCCTCTTGGCTTTTTACTTATTTTGTTACATTGCAGCCTTTAGTTCAATGTTTTTTTAATCTAAATTATATGTGATGGATCAGAACACAATAGTCAAAGTCGGTGAAGTAAAATTAGAAAAATATATACATAAAACAATTTTTTAGAAATAAAAAAATTATAATTGGCATGTGCGTATGTATTCACCCCCTTTGTTGTGAAGCCCATAAAAAGCTCTGGTGCAACCATTTATCTTCAGAAGTCACATAATTAGTCAAATGATGTCCACCTGTGTGCAATCTAAGTGTCACATGATCTGCCATTACATTTACGCACCTTTTTAAAAAGGCCCCAGAGGCTGCAACACCTAAGCAAGAGGCACCACTAACCAAACACCACTAACCACTAACTAAACAAAAGCAAAACAACGCAAATGACTGTCCATTGTCTCTGAGGTGATAAATGGAGGTCTGGCAGCAGGGTGATATGGTGTAGTTGCTAGTAGCAACCAATCGCTACAAACAGGGCTTTTGACACCCTAGGCAAAACCTAATTTTTCCACCCCCTGCTCCTCCTGACCACACCCCCTTTGCCCTGCCCATGTACACCGCACTTTTTTAACCACTTGCTTACTGGGCACATAAACCCCCTTCGTGCCCAGGCGAAATTTCAGCTTGCGGCACTGCGTCGCTTTAACTGACAATTGCGCGGTCGTGCGACGTGGCACCCAAACAAAATTGGCGTCCTTTTTTTCCCCACAAATAGAGCTTTCTTTTGGTGGTATTTGATCGCCCGTGCGGTTTTTATTTTTTGCGTTATAAACAAAAAAAGAGCGACAATTTAAAAATATATATATATTTTTTACTTGTTGCTATAATAAATATCCCAATTTTTAAAAAAAAAAATATATTTTTTTTTCTCAGTTAAGGCCGATACGTATTCTTCTACGTATTTTTGTAAAGAAAAAAAAAAAAAATCACAATAAGTGACTGCTTTGCGCAAAAGTTATAGCACCTACAAAATAGGGGACAGAATTATGATTTTTTTTTTATATTTTTTTTTACTATTAATGGCGGCGATCTGCAATTTTTATTTTGACTGCGATATTGCGGCGGACACATCGGACACTTTTGACACATTTATACAGCGACCAGTGCTATAAATATGCACTAATTACTGAATAAATGTGACTGGCATTGAAGGGGTTAACACTAGGGGGTGAGGAAGGGGTTAAATGTATTGCCTAGGTGTGTTCTAACTGTGTGGGGGGAGGGGGGTGACTGGGGGAGGTGATCGATGCTGTCTCCCTATGTACAAGAGAAACAGCATCTGTCACCTCTCCCTGACAGGACGTGGAGCTCTGTATTTACACACACAGCTCCACGTCCCTGTTCTGTCACCGACGATCGCGTGTACCTGACGGACATCGCGGCCGCCGGGTACACGCATCGAATCCTCGGTGATGCGTCGGGACTGTTTTTCCCCGCCGCGCGCCACCCTGTGACCCCGGCGCCTCAGGTCCGCGCTGCTGATGTATTCTGTCAATAGCGCGGACCCGAAGTGGTTAATAAAGCACCCATCAAATGCAACCCACCAGCGCCTATGAAATGCAGCCTCACCAGCGCCTATGAAATGCAGCCTCACCAGCGCCCATTAATGCATCCTACCAGCACCCATAAATGCAGCCTACCAGCACCCATCAATGCAGCCTCACAAACGCCCATCAATGCAGCCTCACCAGTGCCCTCCAAATGCAGCCTACCAGCGCCCATCAATGCAGCCTACCAGTGCCCATATCAGATTCAATTCAAGCAGCAAGTTTGGGTGAAATTATAAAGGTTTTTTGAGCAACTAATACTCTCAACCAATTACATTCAGCACTTATCTTATACTTCATAAAGTACTTTGCAGCTAAAACTTACATTTCTTTCCAGTCTTTCCTCACATTTTCTTCATAATGCTTGGGGGAGGTATCCAGCAAAGTATGTATTTTCTCTTCCTTTTCCTTAAAAAGGGCATCTTCCAAAGTTGGAGGAGGGAATGGAGGTGGAGAAGGGGGAACAAAATGAATTTTAGGAGATGTTCCCACATCTTGGTCCTTAACAAATACTTCATCTTCCACATCATCATTCCCAACCAGAGCAGATAACTGGAGACCAGACTCAGATATACGGAGTGATATTTTCCCATGGAGTGAGGGGGTTTCAGACTCCGATGAGCTACTGCTCCACATTGTATTGTTTTTCCAATTGGTGGGAACCTTCTGCCCACATGCAGTGCTGTTTTGTGAAATGTTGGCTTCTTTTGTTGAATTTAAGACTTTGACTTTTGGGGGTGGAGGCCTCTGTGGTGGAGTGGACTTTGTATTTTGTTTGTTACGGTTGTGATTTATTGAGTTATTACTGTTGAAACTTAAATCCATGTCACTTTTCGTTTCGATTGGAGACATTTTTGAAGTTCTGTTTTCAGCATACAGATAATCTTCATCAGTATCTTGTGTGCTCTGGGTGAGTGAATCTTGTATAGTTTTAGTGGGACTGAAGTTATTGAGTGAAGGTAAGGTAGCCAGTCTTGTGCTATGGAGATTACTGTGCTGGGAAGGGCCTTGTGTAAGACTCTGGGCTCTCATGTGTCTCTGAATTTTCACACTGCTATGATCCACAATACTGTTTGATGGAGGAGCCATCATGTCAACAGAAGAATGGTGGCTAGGATGTGGTTGAAATGCTGTTTCAGAAGGTGCTGTTTCTGGATGATCTTCAGTTTTGCTTCTAGAGGAGCTAAATATGGACACAGAGAAATCAGAAAAAAAGTAAAATTAACAGGTATGTGATATGGGAATGCTCAAGATAAAATGTTCTGTATTATTTTGAATAGATAAAACACAACGATAAAGTATGGAAACATAAAAGGAATCTGTCATTTTTTTTGCCCAAAGTAGACTGTTAAGCCGCGTACACACGATCGGTCAAACCGATGAGAGTGGTCTGAAGGACAGTTGTCTTAGGTTAACTGATGAAGCTGACTGATGGTCTGATGTGCCTACACACCATCAGTTAAAAAAACGATCGTATCAGAACGCGGTGACGTAAAACACAACGACGTGTGTTCAATGCTTCCAAGCTTCCAAGCATGCGTCGACTTGATTCTGAAAATGCGCGGGTTTTTAACCAATGGTTTTGCATAATAACGATCAGTTTTGACCTATTGGTTAGGCGTCTATCGGTAAAATTTGGCTTTTTTTTAACCGAAGGTTAAATAACCTATGGGGCCTACACACGATCGGTTTTGACCTATCGGTTAGGTGTCCATCGGTTAAATTTAAAGCAAGTTGGCTTTTTTTTAACCGAAGGTTAAATAACCTATGGGGTCTACACACGATCGGTTTTGATTGATGAAAACGGTCCATCAGACCGTTGTCCTCTGGTTAACCTATAGTGTGTACGCGGCCTTAGATGCCTGCTTTTATTTTCGAACCCCTAATTGTAAAATGTCAACTTGAATTTGATTGGCGGTGAAGCACATCAACCACAGACCCTTGCCATTTTAATTATGATCTTTAAAGATCAGGTGGCCAGATACATGATATCATAGCAGAAATTGTCACCACATACAGATTAAAAAGTCTGCTATGTTAGAAATGTATCTGGTTTATGTATCAGCGTTAACATGAGTTTCCATCTCATGAGAACTTTGAGAACCAAATTTGTAAAGATGTGATGGCTCATTTGCATACGTAGCAACTATGCCGGATTCTTTGGGGCTGTCCTGCCTGTCGACCCAAATTCGGTGGTCTGATGGACCACAGGATTTTCCAGCTTCACAATGCCTAAATCATGCTGCTGGCATTTCTGTAATCACAGGCTGCAGGATAATTCTGGCTTCTCTACTCCACCCACAACAGAAGTTGGAATGTCATGTTCCGGCCCTCCTGGTTATGGGACTGACTTATCTCTCCCTGCACTTTTGTATTAACACAAACCCTCATCCTGCATACACAAGACCGTTCTTCATGATTAGAAAAATGCAATTTTTTTAATCGGTCGTTAAAAACGATCATGCGTAAGCTCCAGGGCATTTTTCTCGACGAGAAAAAATGGCCATCAAAAATTTAGAACCTGCTCTATTTTTTTATTGTCGTTTTTCACGTCGTAAAAAAAAATGGTCGTATGTAGGCTTTACCGACGGGGAAAAAAACATGCATGCTCAGAAGCAAGTCATAAGAAGGGAAATTTGCATAATAAGCCCGAAGGGTGGCGCCATTTGAATGGAACTTCCCATTTATAGTGCTGTCGTATGTGTTGTACACCACCGCACTTGGTTAAGCATTTTTTATCACGATCGTGTGTAGGCAAGGCAGGTTTGAGAGGAATCACATCAAGAAAAAGCTGTAGAAGCATTTTTCAGGCTTTTGGGTTAAAAATAGTGCCTGTAAAGCACCTGAAAAACACCTCCCCTGCAGCCCCAGTGCTTTCACACTGGGGCGGTGCGCTTGCAGGACGTTAGAAAAAGTCCTTTAACCACTTCCATACCAGGCACTTACGCACCTTCCCGCCCAAGCCAATTTTCAGCTTTCAGCACTGTCGCAATTTGAATGACAATTGCGCGGTCATGCTACACTGCACCCAAACAAAATTGGCGTCCTTTTTTCCCCACAAATAGAGCTTTCTTTTGGTGGTATTTGATCACCTCTGCGTTTTTTTTTTTTTTGTGCAACAACTAAAAATAGAGCGAAGATTTTGAAAAAAAAATAAAGTTTTTATTTTTTTCTGTTAATTTTTTTGTAAATGAGTATGTTTTCTCTTTCAATTATGGGCACTGATATGGTGGCACTGATGGGCACCGATGAGGTGGCACTGATGGGCACCGATGAGGTAGTTCTGATGGGCACTTATTAGGTAGCACTGATGGGCACTGATAGGCGGCGCTGGTATTGGGCACTGATGGGCACTCATGGGCGGCACTGATGGGCACTCATGGGCGGCACTGATGGGCACTCATAGGCAGCACTGGGCACTCATAGGCAGCACAGATGGGCACTCATAGGCGGCACAGGTGGGCACTGATAGGCGGCACAGGTGGGCACTCATAGGCGGCACAGGTGGGCACTGATAGGCGGCACAGGTGGGCACTGATAGGCGGCACAGGTGGGCACTGATAGGTGGCACAGGTGGGCACTGGTAGGTGGGCACTGGGCATGGATTGGCACTGTGGGGTGGCACTGACAGACACTGGGGTGGCACTGATGATCACTGAGGGGTGGCACTGATGGATCAATGTTGCCAATCAGTGCCCATGTGTGGGCACTGATTGGCATCATTTTGTTTTACTGCCCCCTCCTTTTTTTTTTGTCATTTTTTTTTTTTTGTCATTTTTTTTTGTATTTTCTTTTGTATTTTTTTTATTTCCCTGGTGGTCCGTGTGGCGATCCGAGGGGGGGCTGCGCTGATAAACAATCAGCACGAACCCCCCCTGTCAGGAGAGCCGCTGATCGGCTCTCCTGTACTCGCGTCTGTCAGACGCGAGTGAGGAAGAGCCGTCGGCGGCTCTTCCTGTTTACATCGTGATCAGCCGTGATTGGACACGGCTGATCACGTGGTAACGAGGCTCCGCCGGAGACTCGTTACCGAGATCGGAGGTGCAGGGTGTCAGACTGACACCCCGCATCACCGATCGCCGCGCTGCGCGCCCCCACGGGCGCGCGCGGCATTGAAATCGTGCTAGACGTTTGAGAACGTCTAGTCACGATTTCATAACCACTTCCCTGCCGTAAATCGGCTATTGGCCGGGCGGGAAGTGGTTAAGTAGCATCAGGCGGTGGGGAAGCCCCTGCCAGCACCCCTGCCATTAAAATCAATAGGCACCGCTGCCGAACTGCCTGCAAAGCACTTCAGCAGCGGTGCTTTGTGGGCGCCCTTGACCCTTTATTTAGCCACTAGCGGGGGTTAAATGTGCTAGTGGCCAAAAAGTGCCATCATAACAGCAGTAAAGCGCCTCTAAAATTAGCTGCGCTTTACCGCTGATGCGTCCCCCGCCCCAGTGTGAAAACAGCCTAAAGTCTCTCATTCCTAATAAAGATTACAAACTGAACAAGCTATTGCAGACTTTATGTTGTTATAGAGTCATACAGAGACTGATTGAGTCACAGAGATATTGCAGCAAAGAGTTCATGCTTATGCAGCTTTCGGTTTACTACAGTGTATGCAGTTTTTCCCCATTCTAAACCTCTTTTGTATTATTTCTTCTAACTGTGAAATTGTTGCAAATTATAGTTACCGTCTGTCTGATTTGGCCGATTACCTGTTCTTTTAAAAAGGAAGTGAGGAAGTTTCCTGCAGTCAAAATGATAGGTTGTCAATGTGGTAGGGATGCTTTTTATTTTACTTGTGTGATCATTTTCAAATACATATTTTAGAGGAAAAGTTTGTTAAAAGAATTTGAGTTTGTAAAATTCTGTGGGCCAGATTCAGGTACATCTGCGCATTATTGGACCGGCGTAGCGCACCGCCTTTACGTTAGACTGGCACAATGTAGCGGCGCAATCACCCTATTCTCGTCGCTTTTACGCAGAAATTTGCGCCTGCGCAACGTTATTTCAGAGGCGTAAGGCGGAGTAATACAAATTGGGAAGGACGTGGGCATGTTACATTGAAATGAGCCGTGACCCCATGCAAATGAAGGGCCGGCCGGCTCGCGCATGCGCGCTTGAAGCAGACCATGGTCAGCACCTCTGTGCGCATGCTCACAACTCGGGAACGGCGCAATCAGTGAAATTGGAAGTGGACTAGGGCAAATTAGTGAACTACGCAAACAGCATAAATAGACAGACACAAACGCACTTCCTTTGCAAAAGTACATCCCTTTGTATCCCTCCCTATACAGCAAGGTGCTTTTTTTCTGTTGTTTATTAGCGTTTGTTTGTTTGTTTGTGACGTGTCTTTGAGAGTGATTTTGTCTTTTATGTGTTTTCTTTGTTGTTATTTTGTTTAAATTATATTTTTGATGGCCATTTTTTATTTTTGCTGGTCATTTTTTTTGGTTCTGTTTGTGTATGATTTAGGAATGTGGGGGTGACATTCCTGCGGGAAAAGGGGTGTCACCCTCAATTTTGGTGGAGAAGGGTTCCCCAGGACCAGGGAGAAGTGATCCCCAGGTCCGTGTGAATGGTGTATGAATGTACAGTGACATACAGTAATTGGAGCCTTGGCATGGCATTGCTGCTCACAAGTCCTGCATGGTGGACTGGTGCCAATCCAATGTGATGAGGATGTGGGGTGTGTGTGCTAGGGACCACAGTGGTGTGCATGCATGCATTCTCATTGTGCCATGATTAATGTGTGTGTGTTTAACGTGCAAAGATGCATATGTGAGCTGGCATGAGATGGGGTCATGAGATGGGGTCCCAGTGCATATGCAGAGTCACCTTGAAGGGAAAAGACAGGAGGATGTTAGTAGTGCATGTGTCCCTTGTGATGTGTGCATCATGGGGGGGGACAGTCATGCCTGCCACCCATGTCACTCACCAACCAGCCAGCTGTCATACATGTTCTGTTCGCAATCTGTGGGGATGGGGCTCTGATTGTATATGTAGCTGTCATGGGTGTCATGGGTGGTGTCATGTGTTGGGCTGGTGATGTCCTCCTGCAGGGTTGTGGTTAATTCCAGGATGGCATGAGGGGTGAATCTGAAGATGCAAGACACCTCAGAATCACCCATGCCATAGATGTCTATGCGTGTGTGATATATCCTCTCCCGTGAAGAGTGAAGAGTGAAGATTGAGGGGCTTGTATCAGCTAAGAATATTGTATTAGATTAGATTAAATTGAAAAGTTTATATAAGCAAAAAAAAATAATTTAGAAAAAAATAAAATAAATCCTGTGCCCTCCTCAGTGCCCTCCTCCTTCTTTGCTCATCTAAAGTCAGTAGTATAGCTATAAGCGAGGATGTCCTTGGCATGTTGGCATACAGATTGTTGGGCAACACGTGTGACTGCTCAGCTCCTCACTAACAGTGTTGCTTTATCTGACATGTAGACGATTTTTCTCTTTTTAGAGCAGCTTTTATATGGTCTAATTTTAGACAGGACATTTTGCTGTTGCGCACACCGCGTAGCCTGCGCTGCCCCAACGTTTATTTGTGGGTCCCCGTAAGTCCCTCATTAGCATATTTGACTAGCAAATCAATGGTCTGTCTAGCGCAGTTTTGCGCGGACGGATGCGCCTGTCTAACGAAATTACGCTGGACAAAAAAAAGTAGATTTCTTGCGTATCTCGTTCTGGGGATGCGGTGCATCGAAACGCACGCGCACATTTAGACTTACGCCGCGCATCTCCTGTTTCGCAGGCGTAATCGCTCTGTGAATCTGGCCCTGTGTCTTTAACCACTTCCTTACTGGGCACATATACCCCTTTGAAATTTCAGCTTGTGGCACTGCATCAATTTAACTGACAATTGCGCGGTCGTGCGACGTGGCTCCCAAACAATTGGCGTCCTTTTTTCCCCCACAAATAGAGCTTTCTTTTGGTGGTATTTGATCGCCTCTGCGGTTTTTATTTTTTGCGCTATAAACAAAAATAGAGCGACAATTTTGAAAAATATATATATTTTTTACTTGTTGCTGTAATAATCAGCCCAATTAAAAAAAAAAAAAAAAAAACATTTTTTTTCTCAGTCTAGGCGATACGTATTCTTCTACATATTTTTGGTAAAAAAATTAAAAAAAATCGCAATAAGCGTCTGGTTTGCGCAAAAGTTATTGCGCTTACAAAATATGGGACAGAATTATTATTATTATTTTTTTTTTACTACTAATGGCATTTTTTTCGTGACTGCGACATAATGGCGGAGACATCGGACACAATTGACACATTTTTGGCACCATTCACACTTATATAGCGATCAGTGCTATAAATATGCACTAATTACTGTATAAATGTGACTGGCATTGAAGAGGTTAACACTAGGGGGTGAGGAAGGGGTTAATGTGTACCCTTGCGTCGCTCCTATTAGAACGGTTCTGGTGAATAGAATGGGACGTGAATCGCCCCAGTGTGAACTGGCTCTCAGGGGAGATTGTTTTGTTATTTTTTAAAACTGCCTCCTTTTTTTTATTTATTTTTGACACTTTTTTGATGATATTCATACTCATTCACATAGGGGGGGCAGGATCTGGGGGCCCCCTTGTTAAATGTTTGTATTGCAGGCAATGGCATTGTATTGCAATACAGCCGGTATTGTATTGCCGAAAATGTATATGTAATTTCTTTTTTTAATAAATGTCAGTTTTGCTGCAGCAGGTTCTATACAAGATACATATGCACTACTTTACAGGCAGACTAAGGTGACCCCACTATATTTTTTTTATTGTTCACTTTAAGCACCAATAAAATTACTGCTCCTGTAAAAACAATCTTTGTAGAAAAAACATTTTTGCATTGATACATGTCCTTCAGGGCAGTAACTGGGTCCCCATACCCTTTTTTATGGTCAATAACCTGCATATAATCCTTCAAAATGGACACTTTTGATTTTTGAAATTTTGGTACCATAGATTTTATTGGGTTTGCGGTTCGGGTCAAAACTTTTGCAATGTTCTGGTGCGAACCAAACCAGGGGGTGTTTGGCCCAACTCTAAAATAGACACGACTTCTTAGGCCGTGTACACACGATCTAAAATATCTGTTGAAACTGGTCCGCAGACCAGTTCCAGCGGACATATCCGATCGTGTGTACGGGCTAGCAGACAGGTTTCCAGCAGACAAAAGTTTTAAAGCATGCTTTAAAACTTGTCTGCTGGAAAGCCGTCTGTCGGATATGTCCGCTGGTTAGTATGCCTAACCAGCGGACAAAAATCTCCCGCATGCGTCGAATGGATTTGACGCATGCGTGGAAGTATTTTACTTCCTGGTTCGGTGACGTGGTGGCGGCGTCAACGTCACCGCCACGTCACCGCGATGTCTGTCCGCGGGGATTTTGGTTTGATCGTGTGTACACAGATCAAACCAAAACATCCCAGGAGACATGTCCGATGAAAACGGTCCGACAGACAGATATATCTCCTCGTGTGTATGCGGCCTTACAGAATCTAGGAACAGCTACATTTCTCTAAATACCACGGAACAATACTTTGCAATTTAACTTAATTTTAACTTTGGGTAGCACCTTTTAGAGGATATTGTGCCAAAAGAGGAAGTCTGAAGCACAGGGGACATGCTAAATTTTGTCTAAATAACATCAAACAAAATAAGAATGTACGAGTTTTACAAATATTATTTACAGAAAAATACACATACACATTTTTATCAACTTACCGAAATTCCTTATTTGTTGAGCTATAAGAAGCATACTTGATAAGAGATTCCCTTCTTACCATAAAGTCCTGGAATACACAAAAGCATAGCAACTAGTTACTGATAGTTAAAGCAAATGTAAACCCAATCATTTAAATCTTATATACTGTAGGCTTTACCAATCTAATTTCAAAACTCAATGGTTTTGAATCTACAGCTTTCAGAAAGCTGACGCTGAAGGCTGACAGTCTTAATGGTGTACTGTACATGCATTTCAAAATTACAGTTTACAGCTGGTAAGTCAATATGTGCAACAAGAAGGCTTTCTGTTAAACACGTTTCATACAGAAGGCCTAGTATTTCTGATTAATAAAATCTGCACCCAAAATCTGCACCCATAGCAATTTTTTATTTTTGTTTTGGATAGAGTAGGGGAAAAAAAACACCAGCCAGTTCATTTCCTGCTAAGTTCCAGAAGATTTTCCTTTACTTCCTGTTTCAGAGATGCAACAGGAAGTGAGAGGAAATCTCTACAAAATGGATGGAATCTTCCTATTAGGCAGTTGTTATTGGAATAGGTGTCCCCACTGGAACATTTCCAATCATCTTTTGTACTAATGATAACTGCAAAAAAAATGTTTTTTATTTGAACCTTGGTGTATTTTTTGTATTTGTATAGGGCTGTTACTGATCAAAATCTTTGTGTTCGATTAATCGTTTATTTTTTTAATCGATTAATCGACTAATTTCGATTAATTATAACGCACAGGCTGATTCCCAGTGCAGCTACCAACAACTGGAAAAATGGATACAAAAAACACACAAAGGCAGCGCTCGATGGGAATAGCATTAAAACTTTTTTAGTCTTCAAGTAGGTAACCAAATAAATATTGCACTGGAGATAAAATCAATGTAGCTACATAAACTGTAAAAATGGTGCGAGTAATACCAAACGGTAGCAAAAGCAGTCATAAAAACCATGTAGCCAAGTATGATACTGGTATAAAAATGTGTACAACGATACCACTGCTGAATCCAGATGATGAGAGGTTAACATCAGTCTGTCAGCATGTAAATGTCCCATAAAGGGAACTATCACAACTCCCAGTGGATGCTTGTAGAATCCCAGGTTGATAGAGGGAAGTGTAACAGCCCTTGCGTGTGGCAGATAGTAAGATCCCCCCGGCATGCAGATATGAAGGTACAGCAAAGGAGCCCTTCAGAAGGACACGGCAAGCCCCGCCGGTGTCCGTGACATCACCAGATCTCCAACAGAACTCCCTGAAGGCCCAGAAGCTGGCGGAGAGGTGAGTACCAATCAAAAGAATTTTAATCGATCAAAAAAATTTTGATCGATCAAAAAAATTTAAGATTAATCGATTAATTAAAAGTTAATTTGCACAGCCCTAATTTTTTCCAGATCTGGGCAGACATGCAGTTTGCAGCAACCATCTGTTATCAAGGCCAGTCATTGGTGCTCTCTTTCTCCTTGTGCATGGTGGCTGGTTTTAATTTCACCTCCTCCTGTAGTTTTCTGCAGCAGCCTGCAGTTAGTGAAACCTTCCTGGGTCCCTCCCACAGCTACTCTCTCTCTGAACAGGCTATGTAAATCACAGTGATGATGTCACTGCTCCATTTACAAATAATAACCAGGTTTGCAAAGTCATTAGGTGCACACAAAGTAGATTTCTATTATTTGTGGCTATTGGGGAATGTATATTTAAATCTACGTTTTTGTGCCCAGAGTTTAGCTTTAAGGGCACCATTTTCTCTATACTTGCTCAAATTGTACCGCACGGACAGGCAGAAGGATGTATATATACGTCCCTTTTAAAAGCGTGGCATTGTGGACATGGCGCACGCCCGCCATGAGCTCCATGAGCACGACCCCGGATCCCGCAGGCTCGATCGCATCGGGGATACCCACGATCATCTCACGGTAAGGAAGAACGGGAAGATGCTGATGTAAACAAGCATCTCCCCGCTCTGCCTGGTGATAATGACAGTGATCAGAGCTTCCTGTAATCGGAAGCGGTGATCACTGTCTTGTCACATGTAGCCTATCCCCCCTACAGTAAGAATCACTCACTAGTGCACACTTAACCCCTACACCGCCACCTAGTGGTTAACCCCTTCACTGCCAGTGTCATTTTCACAATAATCAGTGCATTTTTATAGCACTGATCGCTGCAAAAATGACAATGATCCCAAAAATTTGTCAAAAGTGTCCGATGTGTCCACCACAATGTCGCAGTCACGATAAAAATCGCTGATCGCCGCCATTACTAGTAAAAAAAATATGAATAAAAATGCCATAGAACTATCCCCTATTTTGTAGATGCTATAACTTTTGCGCCAACCGATCAATAAACACTTATTGAGATTTGTTTTACCAAAAATATGTAGAATAGGTATCAGCCCAAACTGAGGAATTTTTTTTATATATATATATTTCTTGGGGATATTTATTATAGCAAAAAGTAAAACATTTTTTTTCATTGTCGCTCTATTTTTGTTTATAGCACAAAAAAAAAACGCAGAGGTGATCAAATACCACTAAAAGAAATCTCTATTTGTGGGGAAAAAAAGGACGTTAATTTTGTTTGGGAGCCACATCGAACAACCACGCAATTATCAGTTAAAATGACGCAGTGCCGAATCGCAAAACGTGGCTCAGTCATTTGGCTGCATAATGGTCCGGTACTTAAGTGGTTAATTTGTACATATTTTTTGGGGGGAAAATCACAATTACAATTTTGTCCTCTAAAGAGCCCCTGATTTTGACAATAGGAAGAGGAGGCAGAGGGGAGGTGTGTGTTCAACAACAAACTGCTGCCGTGTCTGCAGATGGGACTCCTGAAGTGTCTAGTCCTACTATCACCTCACAAGAACTCATTGTGCAACTAGATCTAACATCAGGCCAATAAATTAAACCAGAGTTTACCCTCCCAGCAAAAAAGCAAAGCAGGCAAATGACAGTGATGATCCTCTCATGAAGACTCTTGGTACTCCACATGTACCTACACCAAAACTACCAATAACACAACCATAAGTGTCTTACGAATCTTATAGTCAGCTGTAGCATTAGGTTATTGTTGCACTTTCATGGCACTATATTCCATGCTCTTGTTAAACCTGTTCCTATTATTTTACAACTGGTTTTGTCTTCTAAAAAGCCAAATATAAACCACGTTTTTCAGTACATGGTGTGAGTGTTCTTTGGTATATCAAAAATGTGCATTGAATACTACCTGACCTAGCTTTAACCCTAGCCTTAATCAAAACCTGACCTAACCTTAAATATTAATTATTTACTTCAATTTCCTGCAATGAGTGCAACTTTTAAGATGAGGAAAAGGAGGCAGAGGGGGAGGTTTGTGTTTAACAATCAATTGCCATGGCTGTCGGGTCTGTGGATGCTACTTCTGAGGTGTCTAGTCCTACCATTGTCTCACAAGAACCCATTGTGCAACTGAAGGAGCAGTCTGGATCATCCAGCATCAATGTCTCCATGCTGTGATGGAGACATTGGAATCCATCAAGCTCTGGCTAGATTTCTATCTAGCCAGAGCTTAATGAATTCCAATGTCTCCATCACAGCATTAGTCCCAGCAGTAGAAGGAGAGGTGCATATACCATCAGCTTGCTACTCGGTACATTGTTCAGAGAGCGGCCACTCCACACAGGGTCTGCAATCCCCTGTATCATTTATGTTATTTTTGCTACAGTTTGTGTTGTTATGTTATTTTTGTACTTTCATCACATCATATTTGGTACCCTTGTTGAACTCATCCCTACTTTATTGGAAATTACAAGTATGTTATATTTGTACTTTCATTTCACCATTTTCTGTGTTTATTAAATTCTTGCCTATTTTTGGGAAATTACAAGTGGTTTTGTCTTCTAGACAAATAAGACAAAATAAACCAAAACCAAAATAAACCAAATAAAATAAAGAACCAAATAAAAACCAAGATTGTTAGCAAATGGCGTGAGCGATCTTAAATATATCAATAGACCCGAATCCTAACCTAACCCTAATCCTAATTCTAACCTAACTCTAATCCTGACCTAAGCTAACCCTAGCCCTAAACCTAGCCTCACTCTAGCCCTAACTCTAACCATAGCCCTAACCCTAGCCTAGCCATAACTCTATTCTCTTTGTAGGTAGCACAAAGTATGGAATCAAATTTTCACTAAATAAAGAGAAAGAGTGCAAAGATGACCCCATTGTTGCTCACATATGCTGGGAATTTCAGAGTTGTGGGCAATTATGCTGCATTTTTATCAGGGTCCAAGTCCACAGGTCATGCTGGCTGGATAACCAGGATTCTGGCAACCGACCATGACCGCACACAAACTAATGGTGTCATTGTGAGAGTGGATTTTCAATTTGCTCAATGCAATTCAATCAGGTATTAAATGCTGCGGATTAGATCATATTGTCATACTATACCAATTCATTTTAAAAGCAATTAAGCCTTCATATAATGTCTGAAATGGTACAGAGAAATGAATGCAGATATCACTGTCTGCTCCTAATGTGAATGTAATTTAATCCAATATGCAGATACGTTGAGTTGTACAGATCCAGTAGCAGTGATTCTATAAGAAATAACCATTATTAAGAGGATACAGCAGTGTTTCACAACTACAGTCTTCAAGTAACCTCAGCAGATAATGTTTTTAAGATTTTCTTAATAATTTTTTTATTAACATCACCGGCGGCCTATAAAAGGTTACTGTATAAATTCTTAAATCATAGCTAAACTCAAAAATAAAAATACAGAGGCTGCCATTGATATTCTCTACTCCTGAAGAAAATGGTTGCTTAGCTGTCATGCTAATTGCTTCTGATGATGGTCTTAGTACTTTCTGATTTGTTGATTTAGAACTTGTATGCACATTATGAATTCTTGTTTTACTCTGACTTGTTGAATCCACATGTTTGTTTTAGGCCTCGTACACACGATCAAATCTGTCTGCTGGAAACGGTCTGCTAGACCGTCCCAGCAGACAGATTCGATCGTGTGTACGGGCGAGCCGACGGATTTGGCCACCCGACAGATTTCAAAGCATGCTTTGAAATCTATCGGGTGGGAATCCGTCCGCTCGACATGTCTGCTGGTTAGTACACTTACCAGCAGACATGTCGTCCCGCACTGCCGCCGAATGGATTCGGCGCATGCGCGGAAGTGTTTTACTTCCTGGTGCGGTGACGTGGCGGCATCAACGTCACCGCCACGTCAGCGCGCCGTCTGCTGGCGGGGATTTTGGTTTGCTCGTGTGTACACGCGAGCAAACCAAAATCCTATCAGACAGATTTGTTCAAATCGGTCGGTCCGACCGATTTGAACAAATAGATTGCCTCATGTGTATGAGGCCTAAGGTCTGTGTCTTGAAATATTTAAGCGAGAAATGGCCAGGTCGAAAGCATTGCCAGACTAGTTAAAGTAATGGTAGCCTCAATTTTTCTCAGGACAAGTTTACATAAAGCACAGGATTATCGAGTTTACTTTGCTGAGGTGACACGAGTACAACATGATTTTTTTGGTTATAAGCCCTTATGCCGCATATACATGACCGTTTTTCATGACGAGAAAAATGCCATTTTTTTAATTGGTTGTGAAAAACGGTTGCGTGTATGCTCCAGAGCATTTTTCTCGACGAGAAAAATTACGATTTTTTTTTAGAACCTGCTCTATTTTTTCTTTGTGTTTTTCAAGTCGTTCTTTTTCACATTGTGAAAAACGGTCGTGTGTACGCATTAATGAGGGGGAAAAAATGTGCATGCTCAAAAGCAAGTTATGAGACGGGGAAATTGGCAAAAGCAGCCCTAAGGGTGGCACCATTCGAAAGGAACTTCCCCTTTATATTGTCGTCGTACGTGTTGTACGTCACGCGCTTTGCTCAAGCATTTTTTTCATGAACCTGTGTATGCAAGCAGACACATTTCTCACCGCTCCAGGTGAGCCCCGTGTGCAATCAAGGGTTGTTGAACCACCAAGGTGCTGGCAATGCTAATGATAGCAAATTGAAGGATGAAAACTGGACAGCCGCACTCCGAAATCACTTAAAATAAGTTGTCTTTTATTTTTCAACTGTACACACAGTCACTGCAACCAACAAAATACAGTATGGCCGACGCGTTTCGCACTTACAATCAGTGCTTAGTCAAGGCAGGCTTGAGAGGAATCACTACAAATCACGTCGAGAAAACGTTTTTTTTTTTTCATGACATGAATAACGGTCGTGTGTACGAGGCATAAGAATAAAAAATTTATTAATAACATAAAACATGACATGTACTTAACTACTTGCCGACCTGCCGCCGTCGTTTCACGGTGGCAGGTTGGCTCCCCTGCGTGAGAGCCTGTAGCTCTACGTCGGCTCTCTCGCAGGCAACTAGGGGCGCGTGCCCGGCGGGTGCGATCGCCACCGGGCACCCACGATTGCTCGTTACAGAGCGGGGGGACTGGGAGCTGTAAACACACAGCTCCTGGTCCTGTCAGGGGGGGAAAGGCTGATCTTCTGTTCATACAATGTATGAACGGAAGATCAGTGATTTCCTCATGTCAGTCCCATCCCCCCCATACAGTTAGAACACACCCAGGAACATACTTAGCCCCTTCCCCGCCCCCTAGTGTTAACCCCTTAACTGCCAGTGGCATTTTTATAGTAATCCAATGCATTTTTATAGCACTGATCGCTATAAAAATGCCAACGGTCCCAAAAATGTGTCAAAAGTGTCCGAAGTGTCCGCCATAATGTTGCAGTACCGGAAAAAAACGCTGATCACCGCCATTACTAGTAAAAAAAAATATTAATAAAAATGCCATAAAAATACCCCCTTTTTTGTAAACGCTGAGGCCCAGATTCAGAGAGAATTGGATTCTCGTAGTGTATCAGAAATACACTAAGCCGCCGTTTTTTACCTGGCTCTACGTGGAATCCAGGTAGATTTTGTCCAGTAAACGACGGCGGCGTAGTGTATTTCTCCCGTCGCAATCCATCTACACGAGTAGGGGGCGTGAAGGATTTAAAATAGGCGCGTTCCCGCGGCGATCGAACTGCGCATGCTCCGTTCGCAAATTTCCCGCCGTGCATTGGGCGAAATCACGTCGTTACATCATTCGTTGTTTGAGTAGCGTCGTTTACGGACATTTCTATTCCCGAACGAGTTACGCAAAAAAAAAAAATAAATAAATAAATTCGACGCGGGAACGACGGCCATACTTAACATGGGCTACGCACCGTTAGACCAGCAAAAAGCTGGTCTAACAGTACGTAAAAAAAAACCGACGTAAGCGATTGCGAAGACCGCTCGTATCTTCGTGGATCGCCGTAAAAACACATTTGCATATCCCGACGCATCAAAACGACGCGAACTCCTCCCAGCGGCCGCAAAAATATCGCAGCGTAGATCCGAAGGCTTACGAAGACGTAAGCCTCTCGGATCGAAGCCCGAAGCCGCCGTATCATGGTTTGAGGATTTAAACTAGTGATACGGCGCGCAAAATTTGAAATTACTCCTGTCTAACACCAGTTAGACAGGCATAATTGCTTTATGAATCTGGGCCTATAACTTTTGCGCAAACCAATCAAAAAACGCTTATTGCAATTTTTTTAACGAAAAATATGTAGAAGAATACGTATCAGCCTAAATTGAGGAAAAAATATGTTTTTTTTTATACATTTTTGGGGGATATTTATTACAGCAAAAAGTTAAAAATATTATTTATTTTTTTAATTGTCGCTCTATTTTTATTTATAGCGCAAAAAATAAAAACCGCAGAGGTGATCAAATACCACCAAAAGAAAGCTCTATTTGTGGGAAAAAAAGGAACGCCAATTTTGTTTGGGAGCCACGTCGCACGACCGCACAATTGTCAGTTAAAGTGACGCAGTGCCGAATCGCAAAAAGGTGCTCTGGTCTTTGGGCAGCAATATGGTCCGGGGCTAAAGTGGTTAAAGAATGGTGTTAGGAAACACTTGTATTCTCTGTCCATGTTGTCCATGTCCATATTATGTTGAGATTTGCTAAAGGTCATCTGAAAGACTTTCCTGATCACATGCATTCTTTCAAGTCACCATAGTAATTATATGAAAATAGTTTCTTGACAGAAAGAAATGCCTGGAGTTGGTCTAGGAAGATGGCAGAAAATTAACATTAAATGGATAGGAAGTGATGCTTTAATTGATATCACTGCACATGTGGTCACCTAATTGGGGTACTTGCATGATTATCTCAAGAATGTACCATGTTAGGTTGAAGAGGACATCTATAAATCATTGACACAGGGGTAACATAAAGCCATGTCACTGAGACAAGTTCTAGCCTTTGAAATATTGGACTAAAACTGTGTTATAAAGCTAAACTATTTTAAACCCCTATCCACTTGACTTTTTCAACCTAAACTGCTAAGCAAAGTTGGGCCATAAAAACCTCTAAGCTGTTCCAGTACTTGATTGCATCCATATTTTTCACAAAGAACCCTTTTTTCAGGGCTGACCTCTTTAAATAGGTTATAATGCATTTTTGGTTTAAAAAGTGCATACAAGTACTTGTAATATCACCTGCAACAGACTATATGTTGCATATCTGTACACAGGACCCACAAGGTTTTTGGCCTTAGGCCCCTTTAGAAGAAGCAGATTCCGTGCAATCGGATCCACCTGCTCAGCAGGGGATCTCTCTGCTGATCCCTGCTGAGCAGGTGCGTGACATGTCCGTGTCCGTTTCACTAAGCTGAGCAGACATGGACACAACCCACTGTTCTCGATGGAAACAAACTGCCTGTCTATTCCCATCTGATTGTAATCCGATCCGGTAGAGAGATAGGGAATGATCCTCATCTGTCTGTTTTTAGCGGACCGGATCGGATGCCAGGAGGTGACAACGGACACATGTCCGCTGACATCTGTCACCCCATAGAGAACAATAGGTGGTTCAATCGGGTCTGCCTGAAAAACAAATAGAAGGACCCGATTGGTCTGCCGGTGTGAAAGGGGCATATTAGTCATTTCAGTCCTTGAGAAAACAATAATGTTCTTTCCACACTCTGCTAACTCTATGACCATTACCTATATTTATTTATATTGATATAGATAGTGTCCCTGATGGAATTCGAACCATCTAGCCCTTTCAATTATAACTAAAGGCAATACTTTTGTTTTTAGTTTTGGATAGAGTGGAGAAGGATAACAAAACCTGTAATATTTATTGCTGTCTATGCTTCATTTGTCCTGTTTACTATTATCATGGAAAGTGAAAGTAAAAGAAAGTCCAAAGTTTTGGGTTGACATCAGAACAGTAATAGAGGGGAATACTCGCATACTAGTTCTGGTGACCCTGGTGACATACATGAATTCTCTCACTTTGCAGGAAAGTTTTAGATCCCTTTCACACTAAAAACCACTAGTGGTAATGTGCAGTTTGTTTTAGTGGCGCCTTACCGGCGCTTTTAACACCAAGAGGTTAACAAGGGGTTAAAAGCTCCCGAAAGGTGCCACTGCTGAAGCATTTTGCAGGCCCGTCGGCATCACTGCACATTAATTTCAATGGCAGGGGCAATGGAGTAGCTGTGTATACACAACTCCAGCACCGCCCCAAAGATGCTGCTTCCAGGACTTCTTTTTCCATCCTGCAAGCGCACCGCCCCAGTGTAAAATCACTCAGGCTTTCACACTGGGGTGGCAGAGAAGGCAGTTTTACAGGCGCTTTACAGGTGCTTTTTTTAGCGCTAAAACGCCTGTAAAGCGCTTCAGTGTGAAAGGGGTTTTAGTAATACTGTACCTTAAGCAGGAAATAGGGTAGGGGGTTGAATGAGGCTGACATATATACAGAGCTCCACCTAGTGGTCATTATACAAATCTGTATATTTAATACATAAATAAAAATATGACTATAAGGAAGAAAGCAAGGATCTCTGGTGCCGGACATCCATGGTGTCTTGTGATGGTTATGGGAGAGAC
Organism: Rana kukunoris; assembly: GCA_029574335.1. Classification (NCBI taxonomy): domain Eukaryota; kingdom Metazoa; phylum Chordata; class Amphibia; order Anura; family Ranidae; genus Rana; species Rana kukunoris. Next base: position 478,337,121 of record CM056049.1, on the reverse strand, counting down.
AACCTCAATGTTTCACTCCCCGCCCTGAGCTTAGTCATGGGGTTCCCTATATCTAAGCTCCAAGGGTTGGAGTGAAACACGTTAGGGGCGTGTCCTGGTGGGAGCCCAGGCTGAGGTTGTCTCTCCCATAACCATCACAGGACACTGTGGATATGCGGCACTAGGGATCCTTCCTCTCTTCCTTCTAGTGACTATAGGAGCTGGGAGGGGCTCCATCCCTTGCTGGCACTCCGGCAGTGGATGCAGCATCACCCACACTACTCCCCACAGTGATCGAGCCTAAGCGGCACACTAAAAAATTGTGGGAAAAAATATGACTATACTGTACTTTGATAAAGTCACATTATAAACTACTTTAATACAGGGCTTTTTTTCTGGGGGAACTTGGGGGAACTCAGTTCCACCACCTTTGGCCCAGACCCTTTGGTGCCTGCTCACCACAATCAATTATAAACACAGAAGTCTGGTTTCTGTGTTTACAAGTGACAGCTCTGCACTCTGGGCCAGATTCTCAAATATTTTCGGCGGCGTAGCGTAAGCCAGTTACACTACGCCGCCGCTGCGTACTGGAGCAAGTGCTTTATTCTCTAAGCACTTGCTCCGTAGGTTTCGCCTGCGTCACGTAAATCGCGCAGCGTAAACCCGCGCAATTCAAATGGGGCGGCTTGTATTTAAATTAAGCGCGCCCCCGCGTCGAACGAACTGCGCATGCGCCGGCCGGGGAAAAAGCCCAGTGCGCATGCTCCAGCTCACGTCGGAAAGCGTCGTTGAAACCGACGTCAAAACGACGTGAGCGTCATTTACGCAAGTCCCTATTCGCGAACGAGTTAGTAAAACGACGTAAGCGACGGAAAAAGCCGACGCTGACCCGACGCCATACTTAACATGGCGTCCGACGGGACACAACGGCATCCGACGGGACCTCGTAAGGTTACTCCACATAGAAGCTGGGGTAACCTTACGAGTTCGTAAACGACGTACGCGACGACGGGGCGGCGTAAAAGCGATCGAGAATCGGCGTACTACTTCATTTGCATATGCAAATGAAAAAACAACGTAAAGGCCACCTAGTGGCCGGTGTTGTTATTACATCTACGATCCGAAAGTGTAATTGTATTACACTTGTCGGATGTAGAAGCGTATCTATGCAAAAGTGATGCTCAGCATCACTCGCATAGATACGAGTCAAAAAAAAAGGCGATACGACGGGGTATCTGAGATACTCCGTCGTAACGCCTCTGAGAATCTGGCCCTCTGTGTGTAACCCCCCTGAACTCTGCACTCTGTATGTAGTGCAATTCTGGTATTTAATGCCCCTTTAAGACCCTTCTACTGTTTGTGAAATCTGAACGGGGTCGTGGTTGAGTTCCTGCACCTATTTTCTGAGAAAAAAAGCTCTGCTTTAATATAAACACAGTATTAATAACTTAAAATGTGGAATACACTAAACTTTCCTTTTAAAAGGGCACAAGAAAGATTAGCATGTAAAACTTATCAAACCCTATAAAATGTAGCTCAGGCATTACAAATGACTGTCAGATTACAAGAAACAGAGTTGTATCTGATAAGTAGTAATGTATTTTATATGAGTAAAATGATTTGTGAAACTACTGCCAATTACATGGAAGCCGAATTTGTGTATCAGTGAAGTCATTTGACTGTTTCCAGACGCGTTTTGTTAATCTAGGGAGTTCTAACTTCTGCGTATGTATCAGGGCTGTCAATACCTCCCTCTTGCCTAGCAGTTTCATCCTGTCATGCAGAAAGTATGCACCATATTAGGGGCTTCCCAGCTTCTCTCAAGAACCCCAGCAATGCCGTGACATCAACAATTAGACGTCCATCACTACACAGAGCAGAGAGTAACTCACTGCAAAATCTTCTCTCCTGTACTGAAGAGAACAGAGAAAAAAAAACTTTCATTTTTTGAATCATTGTTTTTTTATCAGTTTTGGATATATTACTTCACTAGCTATGGGATGTAAAACAGATCAGAACCCAAAACTAATGCTCTGTAGGTTGTCATTAAGAAGACCAATTCTAATTTTATGCCCATTGTCACCAGGACAGAAAGACCAAGTGAAAATTTGCTGCACACCAACATCCATCCAACAGGTTTATTGGAAGATTGCCACCAGGACTAAAACAACAGACCAAGGGGTGACAACGTTTCACACATACATTGTGCTTCTCCAAAACCCGTGGTTTTGGAAAACCACGATGTATGTGTGAAACGTCGTCACCTCATGGTCGATTGTTTTAGTCCTGGTGGCAATCTTCCAATAAACCTGTTGGATGGATGTTGGTGCGCAGCAAATTTTTCTCACTTGGTCTACATGTTCACGGTTGCTGGAGCTAGCACCCTGCCCTTCCTTTGTGGTGAATTATTATACCCACCTAGAGCATTTCTCCTACCAGGACAGAAAGTAAGCACTGCCACTGATCCCAATTCCCCCCATCACCTCTGTCACTCATCCCATTAAATCCCCCCTACCACTGATCCCACCCCCCAACCACCACCCTTGCCACTCTTCCCATTCCCCTGCCACCGCTGACACTGATCCCATCTGTCCCTCACTGTTGCCACTCATCCTATTCCCCCATTATCACCACTGCTACTGATCCCATCCCCCACCACCATCGCTGCCAATCATCCAAGGGGCGTAACTACAGGGGTCAGAATTGCGATGGCGCACATTTTTCCCCTATACACCTGGATGGGGGGACATATAGAGGAACAAATCCCCTCCATTTTTCTCCTGTAGCCGCTAAAAGCCTGCTTTTCCTCCTATCCCTCCCATAGGCATTCAGTGGCTGCAGGAGGAAAATGGAGGGGATTTGTTCCTCCATATGCTGCCCCAACCGCCCCTCCTATTCAGGTCCTGCTGCCCCTGGGATCAGTGGGAAGGTACCTGGCCAGAGGCCAGGGGGGTCCTTTATGGTTTCTTGCATCGGGCATTGAAGGTTCTAGATACGCCTCTGACTATGGCATCAATAGACTCAGAACCTATAAGGCAGTAACTTGCCATACTTTTTTCCGGCCATAGTGTGAGGGCTTTTCCACACATATTATATGTCAAATTATACATAACAGGGGCACTGCAATGGCAGTGATAGCCTAATCGGTTATTCTGGTAACATCGGTCCGTTTTCATCAGACAAACCGATCGTGTGTACAGGGCATAAGTGGACAATGAAAGGTGAAGCAGTACAGTCATAAGCTAATTTCTCTGTCACTCTGCTCTTTCCTCTTATCAGCATGATTCTTTTCAGAATTGGTCCCTTCCACTGTTTCTTCCTCTCACACTCCATCTTTGTTGTAAAGAGATTGCAAGAGGCTGATACCAAGTCGAATTTAGGTAATTACCTGCTTACATTTAAAAAAATACATTTATTAACCACTTAAAGCGGAATTTCACCCTAAATATAAGCCCTCCCATGTGATCCAGCATACTGGCGTCAGCGCCAGTATGCTGTTTTTTTTTTTTAAATCCATGTACTTACTGTCTTATGCAGAATTTTATTTTTTTTACCCCGCGGTGGACGGCGCCAGTATAGCGCGTCACTTCTTACGAAAGTACCCGAAAAGGACTCGGGTAATCTCGGCGAAAATGCGGCGCCTGCGCACAGACCTAGGAGCTGACTGCGCAGGCGCCGTATTTCTCCGAGTCCTACGGCTATGGCGCGTCACGCCCTCCGAAAAACGCCGAAATAGGACTCGGAGAAATACGGCGCCTGCGCAGTCAGCTCCTAGGTCTGTGCGCAGGCGCCGCATTTTCACCGCGATTACCCGAGTCCTTTTCGGGTACTTTCGTAAGATGTGACGCGCTATACTGGCGCCGTCCACCGCGGGGTAAAAAAAATAAAATTCTGCATAAGACAGTAAGTACATGGATTTAAAAAAAAAAAACAGCATACTGGCGCTGACGCCAGTATGCTGGATCACATGGGAGAGGGTATATATTTAGGGTAAAATTCCGCTTTAAGCCCCGGACCATTATGCAGCCTAAAGACCTGGCCACTTTTTGCGATTGGGCACTGCGTCGTTTTAACTGACAATTGCGCAGTCGTGCGACGTGGCTCCCAAACAAAATTGCCGATTTTGACACAACTAGAGCTTTCTTTTGGTGGTATCTGATCACCTCTGCGGTTTTTAGTTTTTGCGCTATAAATAAAAATAGAGCGACAATTTTGAAAAAAATTCAATATTTTTTAACTTTTTGCTATAATAAATATCCATAAAAAGTATATTAAAAAAGTTTTTTTCCTCAATTTAGGCCGATACGTATTTTTTTACATATTTTTGGTAAAAAAATTGCAATAACCGTTTATTTTTTTGGTCTGCGTAAAATTTATAGCATCTACTCTACCAAATAGGGGATCGTTTTATTGCATTTTTATTAATAATTTTATTTTCTAGTAATGGCGGCGATCAGCGATTTTTATCGTGACTGCGACATTATGGCAGACACTTTAGACACTTTTGACACTATTTTGGGACCATTGTCATTTTTTCAGCGAACAGTCCTATAAAAATGCACTGGTTACTGTAAAAATGACACTGGCAGTGAAGGGGTTAACCGGGAGGGGGAGCTGTAGGGGTTAAGTGTGCCCTGATTTGTGTTTCTTACTGTGGGGGGGCGTGGCTGGGCGTGTGATGTCACTGATCGTCGTTCCCTATGGCAGGGAACAGACGATCAGTGTCAGTCTCACTAGGAAGCACGGGGAGAGGTTTGTTTACACTTACCTCTCCCCGTTCTTTCTCTCTGTGACCCGATCACAGGACACCAGCGACAATCGGGTTCGCGGTTCCGGCAGAGACGATCACGGAGCTGAGGACCGGGTCACGGCTGAACTCTTAAAGGGGTTAATGTGATAACAATAAAACCCTTGCCTAGAGTTTAGCTATAAAGTACTGTATATCTAAATCCAAAAACATAAATGTGATCTATTGCAAATTACAAGGCCATAGATGTGGGGGCTGCATACAGTATATATATTTTTTTTTCAGGCTAAGTACATTTTCTGCAAGTACAGAAAATTAGACATGTGCAGACTGGAATATTTCGTTTCGTTTTTTCGTTTCCGTTTGGAAAATACATTTATTTAGTTACTCCCGAAAATCGTTTTGATTTATTTAGTTTTTCGTTGGGGAAAAGCTTTCGTCCGAAAATCCAATAATAACAGATTTTCGGACGAAAATGCATTCTAACGAAAACGAATGCACATGTCTACAGAAAATACCTTTTGACACTGTCAGAAATCTTGTGTCCTTGTCCTTGTAACTTCCTGTTGACCAAATTGAGATCTCAAACACAGCTTTCTCACCTATCTTCTGATAACTACAAAGCATGTAAAAGTGGAGAAGGGGAGGTGTTTGTAGTCCACATTAGGAGAGCAGCATAGGGTGACAACACAATAGATGCAGTGCAGTGGGTAAATGCTGTCACCATGCAATTTACAGTATTAGTTATTATTAATTATTAGTTATGAGCAGGATTACCAGGTGAAAATCATGAAAAACCTTCAACAAAAACAAACAAAATAAATTAGCTATAACACCTCAGGACTGGCAAGTTGCAATATAGTACATTTTGTGGTGTAGAAGCTTTAGTATGGACTTTAAAAAAACATTTATACTCACCTGAAGAGAAGTATGGACTTAAAAAAAAAAAACTTTATACTCACTTAGGTGAATGCAGCATCTGTCCCTTACCTGCTCTGCACTGAGAACTGAGTAATCAAACACTGCTGATCGCTCAGTTCTCCCCCTCCACTCTGCCTGTCAGTCAACAGCTCTCCGCTCTGCCCCTCCAGTGCTCACTGGTGTGCTGGGCTCTGGAAGGGATGGGAGGGGGCTATCTCAGGCTCTCAGCAGATCACTGAGATACTGAGCTAGCTGCCGGGGGGATGGCTCAGGTTCTCAGCAGATCACTGAGATACTGAGCTAGCTGCCGGGGGGCTGGCTCAGGTTCTCAGCAGATCACTGAGATACTGAGCCAGCTGCCAGTACAGGCATCTGGGTGGATCTCAAATGTCGGGATCGATCCAGAGCTTGGACCAGCTTAATGACATCAGCTGGCAGCGGACTTTAGCCTGCTGTCTGCTGAATACAGGTCACAGGAGTGCAAAACTAAGTGCACTCCTGTGACAAACAGGGGAAGTATAGCCAAAATAGCTCTGGCTATACTTTTCCTTTAGAGCATTATCTTTAAATTCAGTTGTTCATTTATGTATTAAGGAATTTTTAGGGAGTTTGCTGCAGAGATGTTTGTTTCCTTGCACAGCTAAGCTTGACAGCTCGTTGTTTAAAAAAATGTAAGAGAACTGATTAAAGTAACAGAAATAAAGAGATAACTCTGATCAGTGGCTTTTGGATCAAATTGCTTAAACTATTTAATTTTGCAGCAGACCACACAGGGAGCTAGACAGGGAAAGCATTTACAAGCCTAGCCAGACTATGCAAGGTCTTCACACATATATAAAAAAAATTGAGATTAGAACCACAATGGACTTTAGAATAAAGACTTTAAAGACATTTTCACAGCTTTCACAGACAAGCACAGGTTTTTTTCAGATGCCCTAAATTTGCATATGCCACCATCTCTGTTTTTGGGAATACTGAGCTGGCAGCACCTGTGTGATGGGGAGACAATTGTACTAACAACAAGAATAAACCTCCTGCGCAAAAGTGTAGTATCCCCTTAAAGGTATTGAAAATAACTATCAGGGATATCGCCTCAAGCATTGCTGCCCTTTTGGGGGATGTCCTGAAGCCACTACAAAAAAACAAAAAGATTGCACACCAGCCTAATGCATTATCCCACAACATTTATTTAGAAGTAATTGTCATAAATTATACTCACAAACAAGTAAATTAAAATCGCTCATCAAGCTACTTATTTGTAGCCCTGTAGTCCTTGGTACAGTACACTCCAAAGAACAGGGGGACTTCACCACTGTCCATACTCTTTGACGTGTTTCGAAAGCTAACCTTTATCAGAGCCAAAAAGTTCTGATTGCGACTGTACTACCTGCTCATGTCCTAAACCATCATTCCCTTCCTAGAAATACCCTTTTGGTTTGTGAAAATAGCATTATTTAACCATCATAAAGTGCTTGTGAGATCATTCAGAATTCGATAATAGGCACACTCAACCTGCAGCTGATCTCCTTCTGGCCTGCTTCAAGCTAAATTTGCATTCCCATCAACTTGTATAGGAATGCAAAATCTGTCTTACACAAACAAAGGTGATAGGTGTTAAGTGATAGGTGTTTGTAAAACTGGACAATTTGACTTTATGATTTCTTTGCCATTTTTCAGAGAATATGATAATGTTTGGCTGAAGCCATTTATTATCAATCAACTGTATTTACTCTTTTTAAATCATAATGACAACAGAAACTAGCCAAATGAACCCGATCAAAAGTTTACATACCCAAGTTCTTAACACAGTGTATTGCCCTCTTTAACATCATTGCATCAATGACAGCTTGAAGTCTTTTGTGGTATTTGTGGATGAGGCTCTCTATCTTCTCAGATGGTAAAGCTGCCCATTCCTCTTGGCAAAGCGCCTCCAGTTCCTGTAAATTCTTGGGCTGTCTTGCATGAACTGCACATTTGAGATCTCTCCAGAGTGGCTCAATGATATTGAGGTCAGGAGGCTGAAATGGCCACTCCAGAACATTCACTTTATTCTGTAACCAATGACAGGTCGACTTGGTCTTGTGATTTGGATCATTGTCATGTTGAAATGTCCAAGTACGTCCCATGCATAGCTTCCTGGCTGATGAATGTTCCTCCAAAATTTTTGGATAACATACTTATCATGCCATCAATTTTGACCAACTTTCCTGTGCCTTTGTAGCTTACACATCCCCAAATCATCACTGACCCATCTCCGTGTTTTCACAGTAGGAATGTGTACCTTTCATTCTAGGCCCATCATAGGCGACTCGACCATGCAGCCCATCTTTCTTCAAGAGCCCCCTTATTGTGTATCTTGAAACAGCCACACCACATGTTTTCAGAGAGTCCTGTATTTCACCTGAAGTTATTTGTGGGTTTTTCTTTGCATCCCGAACAATTTTCCTGGCAGTTGTGGTTGAAATTTTAGTTGGTCTACCCGACCGTGATTTGGTTTCAACAGAACCCCTCATTTTCCACTTCTTAATTAGAGTTTGAACACTGCTGATGGGCATTCTCAATTCCTTGGATATCTTTTTATATCCCTTTCCTGTTTTATACAGTTCAACTAAATTTTCTCGCAGATCCTTTGACAATTAGTTTGCTTTCCCCATGACTCGAGAAACGTCAGTGCAGCACTGGTTGAGAGATGCAAGGAGTCCAGAAACTCATTGACCCTTTATACACAAACACAAATTACAAGCAAACAGATCACAGGTGAGGATGGTTACCTTTAATAGCCATTCAAACCCCTTTGTGTCAACTTGTGTGCATGGTTTAATGCCATAATCATTGATCATTGGGTAGTTTCTGTTTCCATTATGATTTAAAAAGAGTAAACACAGTTGATTGATAATAAATGGCATCAGCCAAACACTAACAATGATTGAAAGAAATGTTTTTGTGTTATCATTCATATTCTCTGAAAAAGGGCCAAGAAATCATACATTTTGCCAGGGTATGTAAACTTATTAGCACAACTGTACATGTTTCCTATTTTAGTGCTCTCCAGACCTATTGACTACTGTTATATTGCTATATGTATCCCCCATTTTAGTGCATCCAGTCTAATTGACTACTGTCAGTGGGAAGTGAGGAAAATCCTCTCTAATACTGTAGGGACACAGATTGCAATTAAACTGTAGCAGAGGTAACTTTTCCCTACTCTATTAAATATAAGTTTTGGTTGCTATATGTCTCTCCATTTGAGAGATCTTCTGTTTTATTGACAACTGTCAGTTGGACAGGAAGTGGGGAAAATACTCTCCAACGGAGGACATATATAGTAATTAAAACCTGGCAGAACTAACCCTTCCAAACTCTAGCCAAAGCAGAAAAAAATGATGGTTAATGTTCAAGGGCATATTTATAAAGCGGTGTATCTGATCTACACACGTTCTCATTTCAGGTGAATCTTACAGATGCATGTGTTTAAAATAATGGGTTGCCTTAACGCAAAGCAAGTTAAGGCACCTTCAAACCATTAGGTTCAAACAGTATACATACCAGCACTGTGTTGGGTAGCATCTGGGCCATGTTTTATGACTGGCTTAAATGGCTTTACCCAGTATAAGAACATCGAGGACTGGGGAGGAGTCAGCATAAAATGGGTGCTGGATACTCCCAACAATATAAGCTGAAGTCCTAACCCCCTACGCTTTTCTCCCTTTATTAAAAACATGCAAAGTTCAGTTTGGTGTTTCACTTAAACGACCCATTCACACTTTAGCCCATGTATTTGACTTTTGACTGCATTTGGTGCACTGATGCATGTTGCATTGAGCAAGCACCATTAATTTCTTTTAATAGGCCCTCAATGTGCATCCATAGATCAAAAAAAAAATTTTTTTCCAACACACCAAAAGTGAGCTGAGGGGCAGGTTCATCTGTTTTAGTTGTGTATGCACATTGGGTGTCATTAAAAATAAACAATAAACATGCAACAGTTATCATTGGATCAAGCATTAACATGCATTATGTGTGTTAACACCTGCACAAATGCAAGCGCAAATGTGAGAATAGGGCATAAATAAGAAGTTCACTATATAGAAATGCAGTGCAAGTGGGGTGTATCAATGAAGTCCTGTATCATGCATTTCTGTGTCCTACTGACTTGCAGGTCCCTCTAATTGGATTCATAGTGATTCCAATACTTCTATCAGTATGCTGATTAGAAGAGTTAATGTATAAGATGACCTTTTACACTTAAAAAAAATGGGCAAAAAGCGGGGGTCGTCTTATACAACGGGTATAAAGTGGGGGTTGTCTTATACACCGTGTATAAAGTGGGGGCCGCCTGCTGGATATAGCCCCCCGGGATGCTCGCTGAATGTGTTGTAATACTGTTTACATACAGTATACACCACTGAGCCAATCCTGGCGAGCAATGTATTATAATAATGAATACAGAGCCTGCTCAGTTTGAAGTAATAACCTCTGCCAATCCGAGTAGGCTACATACGGATTCGCTTTGAGAGTCAGAGGCACGGGCTGATGATGTTACAGCATCTGCCAATCCGAGCAAGCTTTGTATTCATTAATAGAATGCATCGCTTGCATCGTGCATCATGATTGGCTCTGCGCAGTATACATATATATATAGGCGTCTTATACGCCCAACCGCCTTATACGCTGGAAAATACGGTAGGTACATAGGAATGTCATACCAGCAGATCTACATTGTAGCAAGGAAGAGCATTTTGTATTGGATACCCCCAACTACCATGTTGCAGGCAAAAGTTTTAATACACATTTGTTTCCATATATGTATTTTTTTGTCATACTGCAGTCACAGCAGAATAATTTGCACTCTGTCCCTATCAAAAAAGACACATGCCATCTTCCTGTATTAAGATGTGGCATGTACTTTTGAAAGAGCTTTTAATTAGAGCAATTTAGCAGGAGTCAAACTTCCTTCTGGCATTTTTTCATGTTCGTTGGCTCAGTGAAAACATCTTAATCTCTTCCAGCATAATTGGTGACAACTTGATTTGTAGACAGATAAGTTTCTGGCAACTTTAATGTTCACTGATCTAAAAAGGATTGACTTTATCAGTAAAGATATGTACAGTATGCACTAATTATAGCCTTGAACTCGAAGAGATTTTAAACGTAATGGCTCCATTATGAAGTTCTTATTTAATATTATGGGTTGAATACTGGAGGCATTTTTATCTTGGCTCTGTCATGTTCTCTTCAAAATACTCAAACAGATTTTAGGCAGGTTTCTCTTTTTTTAACCTGGTTGGGCATATGAAATGGACACATACTGCTTTATTTGGCATTCTCAAAAGTACATTTAGGCAATAGGTCATATAGTAATGTTATGCCTGTGGTTGAGACCAGATCTAGCTCCTATATTAGAAAACCTATTCCAATTTTTTTGATCGGGACAAAAGGAGCAAATTGTGTGTAACAGAAGCTATAATTTATCCAGATTTCTAGAGCATCCCAAACTTATAAGTGGATATAAGTGCTGGAGTCCGACTGTTTTACCTTACTTGTTATACTTGTTTACTTGCTACTGTTATACTGTATTTGTTATACTTTACAGCAGGGTTTTTTTTTCAGGGGGAACTTGGGGGAACTCAGTTCCACCACCTCTGGCTCTGTGTCTACAAGCAACAGCTCTGCACTCTGTGTGTAACCCCTTGAACTCTGCACTCTGTATGTAATGCAATCCTCGTATTTATTACCCCTTTAAGACCCTTCTACTGCTTGTGAAATCTGAACGGGGTCATGGTTGAGTTCCTGCACCTATTTTCTGAGAAAAAAGCTCTGCTTTACAGGATATCTAGAGTATCCAACAATGCCAACAAAATGCTTAACTTCATCTAAACGTAAAACCATTTACCCATAAGGGTAAATAAGTCCACTGAAAATCAATTCAAAATGAGGAGAAATTGTTTTTTTTTTTTAATTATTCCACCTTTAAATAACTTTTGTGAGGTAACTTAGTGGTGGGTACAGAGGCTTCTATCAATTCTAGAGTAAAAGCTCAAATCCAGTATCACTAATTTATCATAATTGTATAGCAGAATGTGTCCCGGGTCTGTTTTGTGCATACTATATGCATGCATCTTCTTGTGAAGCAACCGAGTCCCCCATGACCATATCTCTATGACCCATGATCCTCCCTAGTCAGTCTGTCAAAAACACAATGGGTGATGTCACAGTGTCAGCATTGCTAGCTCTGGGTGTTTACTCGCACGGTTTAGGTCTCCACAACCTGCCCAGTAATGTCAGCAGCCTATAGCGTGCCTATTGTGTTTAAGAAAGGCAAAAAAACATTAAAATGCCCCTTGCAAAACCCACACACAGTGCCTTCTCTTTTCTACCAGCTAGGAATCCGCAGTGCATCTTGGGACACTTGGCCCCAGAGTGGTGTCACACCACTGCCCAGTGCACTAGTGCACTGCCACTCTCCTCCCGTAGCCTATAGTATTGAATCATATTTATAGAGCTTTAACAGTCATATGACTGTAAATTTAGCAAAAGATTTAGCAGAGATGTAAAGGTATTTTAAGGGCATAAAAAAAATCAAACGTGCAGAGTGACCATATTATAAGCTGTAGTCTTGCTTTAAATAAAATAATAAAATAATGCATTCCCAGCATATTTTTAGGTATGCATGCTCCTTGTTCATCTTTGAACTTGTGCTGCATTCTTCCAACAGTTGGATTTTTTTTATTGTAAATAAAATAAATAAAAAATGCTTATTTTATTTTGGAAAATCTTAAGTAATGTCAAATATTGTGTAGTAAGGGAGAAGAAAAAAGATCATTAAAGAGCAGTTAAATGTTGCATGGTTTGCATATGAATACAGTATGCTTGGGAACAGAAATTAAGCTTTTGCTCTGACCTAGTTAAAAGACATTTTTGTCTATTACCCATGAGTATACGCAATTAAGCGAGTGCAGAGATTCTAATCCCACATGTTCAGCTGCATTCCCACATACTTCCTAAGATCAAGCTCAAATTGAGTGCGTAATCGACAATGTTTGAGATGTTTGTGCTGAGCTAAACACAGAAGTCTGCCAATATATCTGGTTAGGAAAATGTGCTATCATGTGAATAGACCCATTTTGTTTCTTAAGAGTTCGTCAAACAAACATTATATATATAAATGGTTAAGAGACTTCCAATTTTTCTATGAAAATAGTAGATGGTAAATTTGTTATAATAATAATAATAATAATAATAGTAATATTAATAATAAATAGAGTTTATTCTTTGTGCATAATTAGATAAAGTGTGCAGGAAAATGTTGTTCTGTATGTTTTGTATTTTAACTTTGTGCCCAGTCTAGCTCTAGTACTAGGACCATGTTCTAAGAATGGGCAATATGCTGCAGAGAGGACCACTGTGAAAAGCTCATGGCCCCTGCTGATTGCAGAGTCATTGGTCAGACCCAGCAGGGGACGTGCAGAACCACTGCAGAGAGACCGCTCTTGCGTGGTCCTTCTTTTGCCTCAAGCTGCCCAAGCTTAGAATGTTGTGCCGCCACTGGCGATCAACCAGATACAAAATACAAAGTAAGACCTGTACAGAACACTGTTTCCTGCACAGTTTATTAATTTATACACTAAAAAATGAAACTTCTGTTGGGCTTTAAAAGAAAACATATGCTGAAAGAAATATTGGAAATGCTATTACAGATGCTATTACAGATTTCCTTCTGAAAATCACAGTTTTCTTCACAACTCGGATCCCTTGATAAGCATACTTGATCCAGGTCAGAAATTGAAACTATTGGATCCTAAAACAACCCGATGATTAGCATTTTCCAAAAGACATCTCAACAAAGACATTCTCCATTTTTCTCTTGACACAGTTCCCATTTAAAGGCAAAAATGTATTTTAAAATAAGGAACCAAATCATAGATGTTGGCCATGACAAATCAGGATTCATACTGGAATCTAAATCATCACTATGAACATCTCTTTGATAGGGTTTTTGGTTTGTCACCAAAAAATGCCTGAGATGTTATGCTCCTCTATAAGTGGGCAATGGCATACGTTTTACACAAAAGTGCAATAAAGTGCTTCATAATATTGCAACTATATATGAATATGACCAGCAGGTAAATCGTTTAAGTACACCGTCTATATTTCTCTTTACTATTTCCTGAAATATCTATTATTTAACTAGCTGTTAAGCTATCATCTACAGTATCAGGCAGATTTATTTTATACCTGTCTGTTCTCCAATAGCTTACTTTAGCTCAGACTTTATTACTTTCCTTTCATCTGCGTTTCTTTTGAAATGTCATGCTTATTGCCTGTGGCATGCAAATGAATGTATAAAGGCAGGTTTAGCAGGTTAGGGCAGAACATTAATGTAATCTGCACAGGTCTAGAATGTACCTAGTGAAATGGACACATGTTCAGTTTATTCAACCTGTTACCATTGGACTGCAGTACAATTACAGAGAATGTACTTATTAGTCCTCTCAGTTCTGGAACTAGCTATATTAACAAAGAATGCAAATATAATTTTGAGCTATTAGTGCAGTTTTTAGTCACATTCTTACTTGAGTAAAAGCTGCAGAGTGTAGGCAATCAATGGATTTAAAGCTGTCCAAACACTGGCAGACAAGACTATGCAGAATGACCCAGCAGCTTGATCTGGATTAGTGTGTTGCTTTTGTAAGCACACTCTACATAGAAGCATATCAATAGTATTTCAAGCAACACTTTATCAGAACTAACATTGTGACATATATGGCATAAGTAGCCTAAATGTTTCTTTCCACCCGTAATGTGTTTTCTATGTGTTTCCTGCATTACAAGGATAAAGAATTCTTCAGAGGTGGTCATGCAAAGCAATACTATTATTCTACTGCATAAATACAGGTATACCAATACTAAAGGTTCAGTATCCCCTTCCTATTAACCAGAAGAAGATGGCCTTGCTGTGGTAAATCCATTTCTAAAAATGAGTTATGTAAAAATCCCCCTTAGGTGTTTTCACAGGGGGAGTAATAATGGCTGCAACTAACACTAATATTGATTACAATTTGGTTAAGAGGTTACCTTTTCTACCATATTGGTATAAAACGTAGACGTATGCATGCATATGTGTTTTAAATCATACATATAAATCTGTGCACATAAATGTATATACTGAGAAAGGATATCACTAATAAAAGAACTTTTTAACTAAGGAATCCTTCCCCCAGAATGCCATTTATTCAGCTATGGAATCTCCAGAGAGACCACAGTACCATTAGAAGAGGGAGCCTGGCTCACAGCTTGGGCCAAAGAGTCAGTCAAAGCTTTCAACAAAATGAGATGCTGTCATAATATAACTTTATAATATATAAAATCACAGAATAAAGTGATCAAATACAATTGCCTTATAATATGGGGATGGAACAGGAAATATTTTTAGAACCTTAAGACTGAGCTCTGAAATTACTTGTTAAATAAATACACTTTGAGCAAATTATGAAATACAAATGTAGTTTAAAAAAATTCTCTATGATTTCTCTGGAGCTAATACATGAAAATTGGCCTCCTATTAAATTCTGTTTTGGCCAGAGTCATCAATTGGGATTATTCTAGTAATAAGGCACTTGCCTTATAGTGAAAAATTATACACATGACAACTAGTTGATTCCATAAAAAACTCATTTACAACTGGCTTATTTTATTTACACTAGTGTCACTGTGCTATGCTTTCATGGGGTAAAGAATAATAAAATAAAAAAAGTATACTAAAGAAAATTTCACCTGACATAGTTAATATTCGTGCAAAGAAGATTATTTCTAGTGATATCCACATACCTGACTTGTCTTTTCACTGGCTGGCGAAGACCTTGATCTCACATGGAGGGAAGTGGGTTGTTGAGAATTGGCATATAAATCCCGATCAGATGATGTTCTATCTGGCTTTTGTTCCAATGAGGTCATTAAAAATTCAGATGCAGAGACATCTCTCTGTTTATGTGAAGAAGAGCTTTTACTTTCTGTCCTAGTCCTTAAATCCAAGCCTAGACGTTGCTGGACAAATGAACTTGTGCGAGTCCTGTTTTCCTGTTGTTCACTTTTCTTCTCTAAGTTTGCTAAATCAAACAAGCCTGTGAGTCCAGGTGGGAGAGTGGAGGAAACACGTCCAGTTTTAGACAATGTATCCCTTGGATCCCAACTGCGGAATGCCATATTATGCTCTTGTAGGGAATTAATGCTAGATGTAGAGGAAACACTCTGGCTGTCCATCATACTTCCCGAGAAGTAGGTGCTCTGGGATCGCTCTTTTAAAAGGCCAGGTTCCTGGGATGAAGGCCTTCGGCCTGTCTTTCGTTCTATGTAGTCTGCAAGGGCACTCTGCTGCAGCTGCTTCAGCTCCGGCTTAGAAAGGTTAACAGTTGAACAAGCTTTGCCATCTCGTTCAAACATCCTGCGCCTGTCTGCAACTGTTTGCTCCAAGAAGCTGATGTTCTGCCCCTTGCTTTGGCTACTAATAGATGATGACTCAGTGTCAGATGCTCCCACCTCATTCATCTTCTCTGGCTCTGAATATGATCGCTTTTTCTGCTCAGCTGTTAAACGTCTTCTGGCTCCAATGCGAGTTACCTGGTTTGATACAGTTACGCCCTCTTGACTAAAATCTTGACTCTTTGCAAATGTTTCTGTAGGTGTGACACTGTGCCGTTCTTTTGGTGCATGAGGGGATACAGGAGCTGTCTTACCGTAAAGAATGGCTGAAGAAGGCCTTTTTACACTCCTTTCTGTTTGTTTGTATTGTGGTGGGCTGATTTCCAAATCTTTTCTTCTAAAAGATGTTGCTTCTAAGACTTTTGACTGGGCATCTTTGATACTGTTTCTGTAAGCCCTACTAAAGCCTAAAGTGTCTTGTGCCGTGGTCTGCCAATGGTCGTCTTTATTTGGCATTGTTTGAGAATTACCAGTTGTTTTATCACTACCTGGCAAAGTTTGCAAAACACATGGCTCCTTATTAATCTCCTGGGTCTTGTCTATCTGAGTCTCAACTGTTGGTTTCTGAATGTCTCCTAATCTTGCACAGTAGACACTTCCAGCTCTTTTTAACTGCTGCACACCAGAACCTTTGTCAGTAGTATGAGAACCTGAAAGTCTTCGGTATTCAACATTCTGCATATGTTCCTGGGAATTAAACTTATTTCTTAAATCTTCAATGCTATTTACAGATGCTCTGTTTGCTCCTTTCGTACATTGTCCTGAATTAGCAACATAGATGCTTCCACTTGCAGCATGGGGCCTTTGATTTTCTTGCTCGCGTTGCTCAATCTGGCTGATCTTTTCTAAAACAGATAACTTTTGCTTGCTCTCTTGCTTAGCAGAAGTGAGACTGTTATTGATTTGGTTGCTCCCAGAATTTTGTCGTCTTCTGGTAAAGTCAGTAGTAATTTTGTGAGGTGATGAAGGGTCATCGGGCTGTAAGTGATTGCTAACACATAAAACTGAGCTGTCAGCTTCTTCTGTGTGTTTTGTAAAACTTGGGCTTTCTAGTTTGTTTTTGTGGTTGGAGAAATGCACAGAGTGTCTTTTTTCATGTTTATCATTTTGGTTTACATCAGCGTTGTACTTCATACCCCAGTTCATATATTTATTTGTATCTGGAATGCTTGTATTTCTGTATGACTCCATTCCACTTGCCATAGGTGATACATCAGAACTGGCATTGCAAGAGCTTCTCCGATTCTGCAATGAAAGCTCAGCGTCACTTTGAATTCTTTCATTGGTAGGGAACAAGTGTATATCCCTGTTATCTTGTTTTCCACTCGTCACCTGGCTTTTTACTACATCGGTTTTAGATTCTGGTTTTGGTAGGTGATCATTTTTATTGAAGGACGCATTTATTTTTGTAATAGTTCTTTCATCTTCACTGTTTAATGCTGAACCAACAGGAATGTCAGGGCCACTGGAGAAATGAAGCTTATAATGGGTGTATTGTGTAGGCCCTCTTTCTCTTGTTTCTTCTGCTTTAGCAGATTGGTTTACTGGGCTTGGCACAGTAGGAATGTTATGAATATTCTGGCTACCTTTTACAGTAGTTTCTGACTGTGAGTCAGAGACTGCTTTGGCCCCAGGATCAACATGTGAAGTACTATGAGCTCCTTCTTTGGCTAATGCTGGATAAAGCCTTCCATTATTATTGTTCAGTGGTTTAGGAGCATGAGCAAAATGTGGCTCTGGAGCTGGCACTGGATAGATCCCCGTAGGAAGCATAGGTTTTCCAGGCTGTGGAAGGTGTGAATAAACTTGCTTAGGTTTCATTAAAGGACTACATTCTGGACTTCTTTCAAGCACGGTATGCAGCTGTCCTTCACCAAATACGGCTTTCAACTGTTGATTTGCATTGCAATTAGAACTGGCTGAATGTGTCCCTGGTCCTTTCAAATGAGTCCGTAAATGCCTATTCTGTTCCAAACTAGACCAAGAACTTGGCCGTTCATGATGTTTTGTTACTGCATAACTGTCACTTCTTGTAGGTGGCATGGGAGGACTTTTCACAACTATATCACTCTCAGAGAGAATTCTGTTCTGTTCAATTCTACCCAAAGGTCCACTGTTCTTAAGAGGATTGCTGGAAAGTCTACCTCGGTTTTTGACCATAGATGAGTTCACTTCATACTCTTCTGAGACTCCACGATGTGCATCATAAACTGTCTTGATATATCTAATGTCGGCATGCTTAATACCCTCTTGTAAGTTACCCCTAGGCAACATGCTTTCCATAGAGTAGGACTTCTCCTTGCAGATTGTGGTGGGGTGGTATTCTGGTATGCTGGAGTTCGTGGAGAAAGAGCTGTACGCAGAGTCTCTTTTGCTATGCAAATGAGCAAGTTGATCTATGCAGTTAGTGGACTTTGCAGGTGAAAGATGACATGGATGGTATGTTGATGAAGTGTGGTCCAGACTTTCCATGCTCCCCCGTGAGCTGTACTGGTCAGGGCTTCGTCTTAAGTACCCATGCTCGTAACTGGAAAGATCACTTGCAGAAGAACTAAAAGAAAAAAGAAACAGAGGAAAGATCTTACTGCTTGCAAGAAATGTTCCGGAGAGCTTATAAATAAACTAGCAGATGAAATGTTTAGGTTATGGGAGGAACGGAAGACAAACCATATTTGGGGCCTAACTCTGTTCTCTGCCAACTGTCATTCCTGCATATTATAAGTAATTGCTTGCGGCTGCTATGTTCATTCTATTAAGCCACATCAATGTAGAAATTAGAGAGATAACAGAAGAGATTGTCAAAATCTTTTCAGGGCTCATAAACAACCTGTTTATTGACACTATTCAAACGGATCTCATACACATACACACACACACTAACACTACAAAACTAGAACAGGATAACGTGAACACAAAATACTTAAGGACTACAGTGTATGCGTGTGTTTTATTTCTTTTCTTTTTATGGAGTTGAAAGTTTTCCCTGGCAGTCTTCCTGGAAACTAGCAGCATTAGACACATTTTGTTTGCTACAAGAAATCTAAACAGACGAGACAGAATTGTAAAGGGAAAAAACTCTTACAATTCTAAAGATGAATGTTAAAATGCCACGTGTGGTTAAAATGTGTTTTGACATCCTCCAAATAACTTGGTGTGCTAACACATCTAACATTTTACTAGTTTATCTGTTATTGAGGACTGTTAGTTAAACATGAATCATGACATTTTATGCTTTCACAATTGTCTTTTTTGTCCTAGTCCAAAACACATGAATAAGTTGCCTAAAATAGCGTGTTATTTCAAGTTGTTTGCCTAATAATTCTCTTCTTGACAGTTCAATTAATTAATGCCATTCAATGTTTCCTACTAACAGTGTTAATTTCGTTGACTAAAACTGACTAAAACATTATAGTCGACTAACTTAATACCATTTTAGTCGACTAAAACTGACTAAAACAATTGAGATGACCAAAATACGACTAAAATTAAAATGGCATTTTAGTCAAAAGACTAAAATTGGACAAAAACTTAAATGTCATTTTATTCAAGACAAAGACTAAAACGAAATTGAAATTTGATGTCAAAATGAACACTGGTCTGTAGTGTGCATGTTCATACCTCAATACCATAAATAATAACATATAGATTTTTCACTCCAGCAATATATAATGAGTTTGGAAAAATGCTTAAATAATGTATTACAATTTAACTACACCATTAGATTTTAGATGACTAAAATTTGTTTTAGTTGACTAAAATGATTTTAGTCGACTAAAATGTAGGTCATTTTAGTTGACTAAAATGTCCTGGAGATTTAGTCGACAAAATACGACTAAAACTAAAACAATTCCAGAAGACTAAAATGGGACTAAAACTAAAATGCCATTTTAGTCCTAAGACTAATGCCCGGTACACACGATCTGTTCATCTTATGAAAACGGACCGATGGACCGTTTTCATCGGACGAACCGGTGAAAAATAAAATAAAACCTGTTTTAAAAACTTCTTATGGTTAAAAAAACGATAGAAAAAAATGATCGTCTGTGGGGAAATCCATCGGTCAAAAATCTACGCATGCTCAGAATCGAGTCGACACATGCTCGGAAGCTTTAAACTTCATTTTTCTCAGCACGTCGTAGTGTTTTACGTCACCGCGTTGGACACGGTCGGATTTTTAACCGATGGTGTGTAGGCAAGACTGATGGAAGTCAGCTTCATTGGATATCTGATGAAAAAATCCATCGGTCCGTTTTCATCAGACGAACCGATCGTGTGTACAGGGCATAAGACTAAAACTAAATCAGAATGTACTGCCAAAATTAACACTGCCTACTAATACTCCTTGATGCCCCTTTGGGGAAACTAATTATGTAAGTATAGCATAAAAATGGTCAACCTTTGACAATATACTGTATCGTACAACTTAAACTTTTTTGTTTCAACTGTTTTGACTCGTATTGGGCGAAGTAACAGGTCCACTTTATTAAATGGGGCAAAAGGTACATGTACTTATTCACTTGCCAACCGTACTACGTATATACACATTGGGCCAGATTCAGGTAGCTTTACGCATCTTTAGGCGGGTGTAGCGTATTGAATATACTCTACGCCGACGTAACTTAGAGAGGCAAGTGCAGTATTCACAAAGCCCGTGCTCCGTAAATTGCGGCAGCGTAGCGTAAATTGGCCAGTGTAAGCCCGCCTAATTCAAAGTAGGAAGGAGGTGGGCGTCATCTATTTAAATTAAGCATGGCCCCATGCAAATGAATGGCCGATTAAACGGCGCATGCGTGCGCATGCTCAGAATCACGTCACATATACTCCCTAAGATACGTCGGCTATGACATGAACGTAACCTACGCCATGCCCTATTCACGTAGTACTACGTAAACAATGTAAAAGACGCCGGCTGTTCCGACGTCCATACCTTTGAATGGGTTGCGCCACCTATATGGTGGAATAACTTTACGTCTTACGTAAACGGCGTATATTACAGCGACGGGCGAAAGTAGATTCGTGAATCGGCGTATCTTGGTCATTTGCATATTCAATGCGTAAATCAATGGAAGCGCCCCTTGCGGCCAGCGTAACTATGCGCCCACGATACGCCGGCGTAGGCAAGTTACGTCGGGCATACGAAGCCTATTTTTTCGACGTATCTAGCGTCGGGAATCACCGTAAAGATAGAACGGCGCACATTTGGACTTACGTCCTACCTGAATCTGGCCCATTGTGTAACGGGCTGAAGCCGGCGGCTGGCTTTCTCAATAAGCCCTTCACACCTAAGGCCTCGTACACACGAGGGGATATGTCCGCTGAAAACGGTCCGATGGACCGTTTCAGCAGACATCTCAGATCGTGTGTATGGGCTAGCGGGCAGATTTGTCCCCCGACAGATTTCAAAGCATGCTTTGAAATCTATCCGGTGGGAATCTGTCCGCCCGACATGTCTGCTGGTTAGTACACTTACCAGCAGACATGTCGTCCCGCACCGCCGCCGCGCCGCCGCTGAATGGATTCGGCGCATGCGCGGAAGCGTTTTACTTCCTGGTGCGGTGACGTGGCGGTGACGTGGCGGCGTCAACGTCACCGCCGCGTCACCGACACGTCACCGCTCCGTCCGCCGGCGGGGAATTTGATCCGATGGTGTGTACACGCCATCGGATCAAACTCCAGATCGGACATATCCGATGGAAATGGTCCGCGGACCGTTTTCATCGGATATGTCCGATCGTGTGTACGAGGCCTAAGAGTAAAACAAATCTAAATGCCTAAGCACAATTTTGACATGTTAGTTAGTAAAACTGTACATATCATTAACACTACTTTGTGCATTCATGTGGATTATACCTTGTTTTTTTCAGGATAAATTGGGCTTTAATTTGGTAGTAAATAGTTGTGGATATCTCCTAAGGAAAACTGTTCCAAAATAACCTACCACCAAACAACCCAAAATAAATTCTCCTGCTTCTGACGATCGCAACGATACCACATATGTGTATGTTATTTGTTGTTTGCACCTGTAGCACAGCCCACAAGTAATAGTGCGCATTTTAGAGGACCATAGCGACGTCATGATGTTACTTCTGGTCCAGGGTGGCAGAAAATAATAATAATAAAAAAGTAAACATAAAATCAAAAAATATTTTTTTATCTTTTGCTTTTAAAGGTGGAGTAGAGATTTGGGGTCTTTTTGACCTCTAGATCTCTCTATAAAGAGGACCTACATTCCTTGTAATAGGAATAAAATTGATAAATAAAAAAACTAAAGGGACAGTGTAAAAAAAAAATAGAAAAAAGAAAAAAAAATTGAAAGCACCTCCATCTCTCTGTGCTCGCACGCCGAAGCGAACGCATACCTAGGCCGCGTATAAATATGTAAATGGTGTTGGTACCACACATGAGGAATCACCGCGAACGTTAGAGTGAAAGCAACGATTCTAGTAGACCTCCTCTGTAACTCTAAACAGGTAACCTGTAAAAATGTTTAAAGCATCGCCTATGGAGATTTTTAAGTACCATATATTTTTGCCATTTCACAAGTGTGTAAAGTAGATTTTTTCCCAAAAAATTGCATTTGGAAAACTGCTGTGCAAATACCGCATTACATACAAAATTGCAAAGATTGCCATTTCATTTCCTAAGGCAGGTGTCCTCAAACTACAGACCGCGGAGGTCATTTATCTGGCCCGTCAATGGAGGCTGGCCCTACCATGAGTCCCGCTTTCGTAAATGCCTCCTCTGCCGCTGTCTTCAGTGAACAGCGGCGGGCAGGAGGCAGCTTAGCTCTGGACAGAAGGCAGGAGAAGGAGCTGCCCAAGCTTACTCGTTGCAAAGACATAGGGAAGAGCAGGTTTCCATGGTCGGGATTTGGTTATGCCATTTGCGTAGCATAGCGAGGTTGGTAAGGCTTGCTCTATAGTGCGCTGGAGGCGTAAGTCAGCTTAGCAGATAGGAGTCGGTTAAGTGAGCTGTTTTTTAGGAGTAGCTTTCGGTTTGGTGAGCAGTCTGACCCCGGTTTAAGAATGAGCTGTGACCGAGCTATCACTGTCTTCTCCCCAGATGGTCATCTGTTCTAGGTGGAATACACCCAGGAGCGATGAAGAAAGGCTTTACGGCAGGGAGAATTACTCTTTGTTCTTGGTGGAGGGACATGTGTCCTGCCTGGGGTGGATGGGGGTTTCCCAGGGACAAGAGAAGACACATTGGGCTGTGTCATGATAGAGGTCATCTGGTTGTTAAAGGGAACAGCTCTAGGCCTGTGGCTCCTAGTTGCACTTAGATCTTAAATACAGAGCATATGGTTTCTATGGCAACATAGCTAGGTCTCTTGGCCTAAGAGAAGTGAAAATTGTTGCCAGTAGCAATCAATCAGGACTCTAGCTATGGGCCACATAATCAGGTCTCTTGGCCGTATATGAGAAAATTGAAACCGCTGTCCTTGGCAACCAAGGACATCAAGGCATCTGGTTGCTGTGGGCAACAGCTTCACATTTCTGGGCCTTAAAGGGGTTGTAAAGGTAAAAAAAATTCCCCTAAATACCTTTCTTTACCTTAGTGCAGTCCTCCTTCACTTACCTCATCCTTTGATTTTAAATGTTCTTATTTCTTTTGAGAAATCCTCACTTCATGTTTTTCTGTCTGTAACTCCACACAGTAATGCAAGGCTTTCTCTCTGGTGTGGAGTGTCGTGCTCGGCCCCTCCCTTGAGAGGGGAGGGGGCAAGCAGGAGAGTCAGGACGCCCACTAACACACAGCTCCTTTCTCTATCTGCAACGTTGAGAGCGTCCTGACTCTTCTGTGGTCCAAGAGAGTGGGCGAGCACGACACTCCAGTGACTCCACACCAGGAAGAAAGCCTTGCATTACTGTGTGGAGTTACAGACAGAAGAACAGGATTTGTGGATTTCTCAGAAGAAATAAGGACATTTAAAAGCAAAATCAAAAGAAGGGGGTAAGTGAAGGAGGACTGCACTAAGGTAAAGGAATTTTTTTTACCTTTACAACCCCTTTAAGGGCTCTTAGCAACCCATCAGATATCAGGAAACAGGGCATCTGGTTGCTGGGTCTGATGTGTGGGAAGGGAAGCTGTTGACCTTAGCAACCAATTCCGATCATAAAATACAGGGCATCTGGTAGCACCAGACTTTTCAATGCCCACACAGCTGGTCCAGCATTCTGGTGAATTGAAATCCCCACTTCTCTCCCTCTTTTCTGTGCAGCGCTTTTGGACAAACCAGATCGATTCACTGTGCAGGTGCTAACCAATCAGAATTGCATTCTGAGCATGACGCACTCCTGAACTGTACATATTTTTTTCCAACTTTTCTGACTCATATTGGGCAAAGTAACATGTTCCTTTTTTTCTGTGACTCACCGGCCATTTCCATCTACTACTGGCCTGCCCAAGTTTCTAGCCAGCAGCACTCCAAATGTACAACTTTTTTTTAGGGTTGTACACACTCCCCTGTCAGTTCTACATCACACTTGAATCTAGTGCCTGGCTACTCAGGCTCCAAGAATTGTACTGACACTGACACAGGGATGTCACATGTCCACAATACCCTGAAGCACAGCACAGGAGAAGAAGCGGATGGTAATACACCTACATTTTATGCCCCACACTGTAACATGAACCTGTTTCTTTAATAGATAAGGACTAGGCTGAGTGGTGGGGTCATTTGGCCCTCAGTCCAGTATAAATGATGTATTTTGGGTTGGTGGTCCGGAATGCACATATTTTCTATTTAGACCTTGATCAGAATGTCATCAACAATCTGGTGCTGTGAGATAGGTGACTGGACTGAACTGATGAAATGAACGGTCCACATGTGCGAAAGAGGCCTAAGGAGAAAATACTTGCCTTACTCCTTCCTCCAACAGGCTCTGGAGCAATAATTGGGTAAGTGTAACTATAATTACCCAATTACCATTAATAGGCTAACTGGTTGTGTTTTCCTCCTTGCCAAAAAGTCTTAGTTCTCCCCTGTATTTTGCCCAGTATAGTCCTTAAATACTGGTCCTTAAGATAATTCATCAATCTTCTAATAAAATATTACAATAAATCAGCCATTGCTGCTTTTCCATTACACAGGGTTGGCAAATGTCCAGCATCCTGATGGACTGAAATAAAAATGGACTAATTTGTTAAAAAGGATGTATAACTATGGTATGCCATGATTAATTGAAATCTGGTTGTGCAAAGAGAAGAACTATTCAAATATTTTAATATCACTAAAAATGACTATCAGAGATAGTAGAATTTGTGTAGAACTAATTCAGTCCCAAAAAAACCCTGCTTTCTTTTCTGTTTTATGACTGTCTGAAATTCTTCAACTCCTTCTCAGAAATAGAAGACTAAATTAATTTAAATGACGGTGTCTGGTTGGAAATGTATACAAAAGCTTTTGGTATAACAGGGTGTAATACATTGAGTAGCGCCCTCTATAGGTAGGTGTTAGAGGTGAGGTTTTTGGTGATAGCTGCCAGGCAGGTACATTTAGGCAGGCCTATGCTACATGCTAGGCCTGCTTATTTTAATCTGGGGGCGGGGAGTGGTTAGTTTAGCAGTGGGTGTGACCACCTGTCTTTCAATTCTTGGACACCTCCCCTGCTTCCAGGAAGAATGTTCTGGAAGAAGGGCAGGGTTGGGAATTGGGGTGACAGGGAGTTCATGTGAGGAGCCCTGACCAATCCCCAGTTAGAATTAGCCGAGGGAAGGCCTCCTACATAAACCCAGGTCCAGCCCACTGGAGGGGAGTTGTTGGCTGGATGAAGTGAAGAATGGAGTGTTAGGCTGCAGCAGGAGGCCCTTCCCCATCTGGGGGGGGGGGGGGTTGCAGGCCCCGGCAGAGGAGCTCGGGAGCTGGGAGGGAGCCTTTCCATACATGGTCATGGAGGAGGTGTCCTGGAACAGAGGAGCTAAAGAAGCATTTGGTATGCATGTCCAGTAAATTCTTCATCAAGGACTTGATTTGATTAGCAGATTGAATATTTAGAGTTTAAATATTTGGTTTGGTTACTAGGAACACCTACCCTATATCAGATTTCAAACTCCTACATTTGTTCTCTCAAATGGTCCTCCTGGGTTTAGGCTTTGACTCCTGGCCACCAACCGCCCACACCATCCTAACACTTATCACTACTCAAATGGCAATTGCTAAACAATGAAAATCTCCTGATCCTCCTTCTATTACAGAAGTGATACTGTCATTGAACAACCAATGTACCAATGTCTAATGGAATTAATGTATGCCAGGGCCCACCTGTAAGTCCCTGCATTGACATCCCTAAAAATATGGAACCCCTGGTTAGCACAGCCTAAATTCTTGCCCCTGCCTTGACTTATACATTTTACAACCTAATTTCAGAATCTCAACACCCAATGGGACCACCTGCTCTATCGTTACTATCATTTGGTTTGTAGCTCTACACTTTGTAGGCAGCACACCATTGTTCAGTTGTTATTTACTCTTCAGTTTCTTAATGTAAGCTACTGCTCCACACTTAATTGTACTTGAAGGTACCTTATATCTATTACCAAATAGCCTGTAATCTTTTGGAAGATGTACTGATGTATTGATAAAACATTTGAATAAACACTTAAGTTAAAAAAATTAAATACATTTTGCTTGCTTATGATTGGATGATGGAAGTTAAAGGAGTTGTAAAGGCAAAAGTTTTTTATCTTAATGTATTCTATGCATTAAAATAAAAAGCTTTCTGTGTGCATCATCCCTCTCTGCTGTCCTACTACATACCTGAGCCCCATCTCTGTCCAGAGATGTCCACAACTGCCTCAGCCACCTGGAAAATTCCTCTTGATTGACTGAGACACAGCAGCAGAGCCATTGACTCCCGTGGCTGTCAATTAAATTCAGTTAGCCAATCAGCAGAGAGAGGGGGCGAGGCCAAACAGTAGCTCTGTGTCCGAATGGATACACGGAGCTATAGCGTGGTTCAGGTGCCCCCATAGCAAGCTGCTTGCTGTGGGAGCACTCAACAGGAGGCAGGGGCCAGGAGCAGCGAAGAGGGACAAAAGAAGATTAGGACCTGGGCTGCTATGTGCAAAACCATTACACAGAGCAGGTAACATGTTTGTTATTTTTTGGGGAAAAAAGAGACTTTACAAACACTTTAACACATCTGATTCACTAAGATCCCATGCAAAGTGCAGGTTTTCCTGTAAAGTGAACAGCTCCTTTGCCTTGAGAAAATCGACCCCAAAGTTTTCCCTCATTATCCTAAAGGCCTTGTTAAAAAAACGTTTGTGTAACACTCATTCACTTACACTCATATTTGCCAAATGACTTGCCACATATATTTACTAAGAAGACTCATTCACCTCTTAACTTGTAAAAAATGAAAGAGATGTGTGTCGGATTAATTTGTTAAGTTAATCATTTTGTTTCATCATATTCGTTATGATAGGATGATTAATCTTTTTCGGGAATTTGTTTTGTATATTTGGATTGAGTCTATATAGTTGTTGTTCCAAACAATTTGTATTTTCAAAAGTTATTTGGAAAGATTGGCTATATTCATTTTAACATGTTAATTTGTTATTTTGGGAGGATACTTATGCACTCTGTTTGGGTTGGATGGATCCAACAGAATTACTGAATCATAATGTAACAAATGTAAGTAAATTATTTTCAGTTTCATTCGTTATGTTATGATTCCGAGATTCTGATTGATCTACCTCCATCCAACCCAAACACAATAAGTAGGAATCAATATTTTATTTCACTTTTATACCTTACTGTATTTATTGCAATATATTTCCATTTCATATGGAGTGCATGTTTTATAAAAGTGAAAAATGTTAATACAATATATTAAATGGATTTAAATCAATTTGGATCATGTATTGTGTTGTTATGCTATTTTGGATGCCTCAAACATTAGCAAAAGGCCCAAACCTTTATATAATGTCATCCAAAGGAAACATATAATACAAACACATTTGTTGTTTCGTTATAATTTATATTGAATTAATTGAAATTCCTTACTATTTTATTTTAGAGATTCAGATACATCCAAATCCCTGAATAATGAAAACTTTGTCTGAATTTTGATTCGTAACTAAACAAATCACACGTCTAAATGAAATCCCGGTTTTTAGTTTACCGATCAGGTATTATAAGCTTTTATCACAAATTCTCCATTTCCCCAACGCACTCACTTGCTGTTCCTGCAAGTCAAACACCATCTGTCCTTTCCAGACAAGACACAACGGTTGGGTTCGAGAGTTCAGTTCTTGAAGATACTTCTGGACATGGACGGAAATTTAAACTGTTGTATCCCTGGAATTATCTTTGTATGACTTATGAAGTTGTTAATTTCATTGTGTGTTTTGAGGTCCTCAAAAGCAAACCAAGGGAATCGTACCCCATTGTTCAAGCGCTGGTGCTGGTTACAACTGAAATCCAAGGCAGGTTTTTCTCTGCCTCCAATATAGCATGTGCTGTGAATTCATGAGCAGTAACATCGTTTGGAAATCCCAAGCTGAACTCCTCACCCTTGGAGGATTGAAAATGATGTAACATGTCTGGCATGGCTCATTCATTGCACTGTCTTCTGCGTAGCACTTGCTCACTCACTCGTACACTGACATTTCTGCATATCTATTGTTCTACATTTATATTACAACGCTTGCATTTTCAAGCAATATTCCTAGACAGTACTGCATTCAACTGTGAAAACAATGATATACAAAGGGCATGCAAATAAGCTGTTAATATGTAGACAAATTTTATCTGACATACCATTCTGTAATTTTTAATACTTCATGACCACATAGGATTTAAAGAGAAACCTGTATGTTTATGCGCTGAATTTTGCTTTCCTCTATTTAATTTATTATTTATTAAAGGTACTTATATAGCGCTGTCATTTTTAAACAGTGCTTTACCTATATATATATATATATATATATATATATATATTATACAGAATACTGTATATATATATTTCACAGTAGGTAAAATAATTATTGAACATGTCACCATTTTTATGGGTAAATATATTCCTAAGAGCTGGTTCACACAGGGGCGACTCGTCAGGCGACTCAGCCGCCTGACAAGTCGCTCTCTGCTCTGTTTAATGGAACCGTTCTAATAGGAGCGATTGGAAAAAGGTTCTTGTACAACTTTGGGGGCGATTCAGGGCGACTTGTATTGACTTCAATACAGAAGTCATTTTGCAAGTCGCCTCTGAAGTCGTCTTGAGATCCCCTTGCCTAATCGCCCCCAAAGTCCGGCAGCCCCTGTGTAAACCGGGTCTAAAGGTTCTATTGACTTGAAATTTTCACCACCTCAGTAACAACTCCTGCAATCAACACACACAAAGAAACCAAAACAAATAAGTTCAGAAATTAAGTGTGTAATAAAATGGAATGACACAGGGAAAAGGTATTGAACACATGAAGAAAGGGAGGTGAAAAAAGACATGGAAAGCCAGTAATTACAAAGAGATCCTGCCCATTGTCAGTGCTAATTATAAACAGCTGGTTCAGTCTCAACTGATGGCCTATGAAAAGGTGTCTCATTACCAAAGTCTCACACAAGGAACCTGGGTAAAAGCAAAAACCGCTCTCCAAGAGCCACTTGTGCCTTGGCTCTTGGAGAGGTGGGATTAGGGTTAGGGGTAGGAGTTTGGGACATGGAGGAGTGGGATTAGGTTTAGGGTTAAGAGTTTGGGACTAGGAGAGGACTAGGAGAGGTGGGATTAGAGTTAGGGTTAGGAGTTTGGGACTAGGAGAGGTGGGATAAGGGTTAGCAGGTACAAAAATCTACCAGGATGATAAAGATGAAACAAGGGCAGACATTTCAGCAAGACAATGATCCCTAACACAAAGCACTGGCTTCAAAGAAAGAAAATAATGCTGCTAGAATGGCCCAGCCAATCACCTGACTTGATTCCAATAGAAAATCTATAGAACTAAAGATCAGAGTTCATAGAAGAGGCCCAGGGAACCTTTTGAAGATTTGTTTTTATGTGGAAGAATGGGCTAAAATCACACCTTAGCAATGCATGTGACCAGTTTCTCCATACAGGAGGCGTCTTGAAGTTGTCATAACCAACAAAGGATTTTGCACAAAGTATTAAATAGATTTCAGTTAGCGTGTTCAATAGTTTTTTCCTATGTGATTCCATTTTTTTTGTATCTATAAAATTTGTTGTGTCTGACTATAAAATGCTCCCACATAAAAATGACAACAGTGCCACATTAACTTGAATGAAAATAATAGAAATGTATCACTTTAAATAATTGATCGTAGCAATTGAATGTTATATTCCTAAAACATACAAACATATCTCCCAAAATTGAAATTATAAACCTGCTGCCACAAGTCCCGCTTACCAAATACCATGATCCCACCAAGAGATCATATACATGTGTGTGAAATCTCCTCTGAAGATATGTGATCTGCTGGCTCCAGGGAGTGAATCCAGGCTATAGTCTATTCTTAAACGCATAACTCACATGTTGTAAGGAGAGAAGCAATGGATGGAACCTTCATTTCCAGTCAATGCCTTCTGAGGAGAGATAACACGTTGGATCGAAGATAGCAGTGTGACGTCAACATGTGCGGTCCATTCTGCAGGCGACTGTACAGGACTTATGTTTAAACTGCCTGATTTTGATGTAAATGCATTATTTACCTTTATTAAACAGTTTTATTTTTTTTGCAGTAATGCACTATGAGCCTTTTTTCTATTGCTTCTCTCATAACAACGTGTGAGTTACGTGATTAGAAAGACACTATAGCCTGGATTCACTCCCTGGAGCCGGCAGATCACCTATCTTCAGAGGATATTTCACATACAGGTATATGATCGCTTGGTGGGATCTTGGTATTTGATAAGCGGCCAACTTTTATACATTAAGCATGGTGGTGATGCACTTGCACCTTGGGTTGTTTCTTTTGCAATTTACATGAACTGCATGTGGGAAATCTGAGCCACCTACCCATTTTATGCTAATACATTAATTGTTGGAGCACTAATTCATGAACTTTTGGAACACGTGTTCACTTTACCTCCACTTGTGGAAACAGGTTTATAATTACAATTTTAGGAAGAAATGTCCATATGTTTTAGTATATAACATTACATTGTAAAGATCACTTATTTAAAGTCATATATTTTTTATTATTTTCATTCAAGTTATTGTGGTACTGTTGTCACTTTTATTTGGGGACATTTTTTATAGTCAGACACAGCACATCTTATAGATATACATACTGATTTCTCCTTTATTATTTAAGGAGTTTTTGATTATAGCAGTTTCAGGTTTTTTTTTTGGCTAAGCGTACCAATTTAATATTAATTACATTTTAATACATGTAGCTTAATTTCTGAACTTATTTATTTTGGTGTCTTTGTATGTAACAATTGCATGGGTTGTTACTGACATGTGGTGAACATGTCATGTCAATAGCACCTTTAGAAATATATTTACCTACAAAAATAGTGATGTGTTTAATACTTATTTTACTATATATATATATATATATCTATATATATATTATTCAGGTAAATATTGCATGTGCATTTTTTTCACATTTACCATGAAACAGCATTTGTAGTGCTATATGTAGACTGGAATGATCAAAGATGGGGCACACATTACTTTTTATTCTTTTTTCAGCGACACAGCAATGTCTTAAAGTGACTCTGTCAGCAGTATATAAAGACAAAAAATAATGTGGAGCTCTACTGCCACCTGAACCTTTAAATACCACTCCAATTAGGAAGAATTCTTGCTGAAGACAGGACACAGTAATGATGTGGGCAATATCTGGAGGGACAAGTACAAGCTGCGGAGAACACAGGTGATTGACACTCCAGGAAGTGTTGGATCTTCACAGACTTCAGTGGGCAAGTCTTCTTATTCAGAGCAGTGTTGGACCACATGGGCAGCAGAAGAGGTATTTGAAAGAATTTTACAGGTCCAACTTTTACTTGGCTGTATATACTGATGACAAAGTCACTTCAAAGATACAAAGTCACTTCAAAGATGTAAGATACTAACTGACTCCCTGGTCACTAGCTATGGGCTAATCCTTTACTGCCTCGTTGGCCTTAATATCAGGCCATCACTATAATAAGCAGACTTAATTAGTACCAGGGCATATGAAGCAGCATAAGACAGGTCAGAACCAAGAAGATGGTCACGTTTTTGGACAGCTTACTCTATGTGCAGGGCAGCCTAGTTAATAGACAATTGTCAGCTAGTGTCTTTTTTTGTTGCAAACTTAAAAAATTAGATACAGTATACAGGGCTTTTTTTCAGCTGGAACTTGTTGGAACTCAGTTCCACCACCTTTGGCTGAAGCCCTTCTCTCCCTGCTCACCACTATCACTTGTAAACACATAAGTCTGGCTTTTGTGTTAACAAGTGACAGCTTGTCTTCCAACAGCTCCTATGGATCTGATCTCATGAGAGGCTCCCACTGAGTGCAGGATGGGGACCTGGGAGATGTAGGCGCCTGGGGTGTATTGCAGATGCTGACTCCCCCACTGGATGATCTTCCTGAAAATGAGCGAGGCAGAACCACCTATAGTGTGCGGGAGGTACTAGGGAAGAAGAGGGGTGAAGGTGAGATGTGAATGGAGGATGCAGAAGTAAGTAGCTATGGAATAAGGCTCTGCACTCTGTGTGTAGCGCACCCCTGAACTCTGAAATATGTATGTAGCGCAAAACTAAAGTCTGCACTCTGTGTGTAACCCTACCAAACTCTGCACTCTATACGTAATACACTGTACGTAATACACACTGATATTTAATGCCCTTTTAAGACCCTCCCACTATTAGTATTATTTCACCATACCCACTATTTGATGAGGTTTGGAGGGTGTGTGTGTGTGTCATAGTCGAGTTCCTGCACCTATTTTTTTGAGAAAAATAGGCCTATATATATATATATATATATATATATATATATACATAGATATAGATATATATATAGTATATATTATCCTTTGTATGACCTGTTTTGATATGACATGAATGTATTTATAACTGCACTTTAAATGTGTTGCTTTATATACAGTATACTATAATGTTTAGAGACTCAAATATGGAAACAGACTCATTTACAAACCCTCCACCATCCTTATTCTCTCCAATCCCACATAAATTGCTTTTTGCAATGCTGCTCAGAAATGTAAGCACAATTTTATGACCTCAAATGCTTAAACCTAATTATAACAATTACATAGATTGGTTTCCAAGAATATCATTATAGGGTTATTTTGAACTGTAAACACATCTGGATGAGGAAATATTCTAACTTAAATTAAAAACAAATAATTGTATTTTTATTGCAAATAAAGTAAGTTTTGTCAAAGATCATTTATGGTTTTATTACATTTACACATTTCATTAAAATTCTTTATTTTCAGTACAAAAACTGACTCTTGGGGCTTAACTGCTTGGCTGTGGCTAATTTTATTGCATAACATCAGTGATCATCATGTTTTCTTACCTCGAGTGATAAGCCTGGTGCCATGGAGATCCTAACGTTCCCTGAGATATTTGCATCATGCTGGGGTTGGGCTGGCTCTCCAGAAATTTGGTTGAATGCCAAGAATGGGGACGGGACTCAGATTGCCTGGGGAAACATTAAGAATTAACAGAGGTTAGATATACAGTATATGGTCACGACAAGTGTTTTGATTGCATTGGTTTTAACTTGCTCACATTAAATTATACCTGGCAAACTAGACAGACAAACTAAAATGGCAATTATAAGAATCAGTCTGGCAGGATAAAAATTCTTTGTTATTTTTCACAACAATATTT
The DNA here is from genome assembly GCA_029574335.1 of Rana kukunoris. Classification (NCBI taxonomy): domain Eukaryota; kingdom Metazoa; phylum Chordata; class Amphibia; order Anura; family Ranidae; genus Rana; species Rana kukunoris. Next base: position 478,303,184 of record CM056049.1, on the reverse strand, counting down.
ACAGTGTAATTCCTAAATGCAGTATCAAAGCCTAAAATTGTGCACTGCACTATCTGCTACTAAACCATTTTTACTAGAAACCTATTCAAAAGTTCATTGTTTCCTCCCTTCTTATGGGTTCTTCTCATACGTTTCATATTTCCATACATATTTTCTTCCTAACACCATGCACATTGCTGTATCCAACATAATATTTTTACTCACAGATGTGCACATGTTTTTGTGCATAGTTGAGTTGCTTAGCTTGGTTTCCATGTTCTATGCATGAAAACATAGGAACTGGGGTGGAAAAAAATGGCAGCAGGTGCTCTGGACTAATGAGTCAAAATGTTTTGACTGTAGCAGGAAGCAGTTTGTTCACAGAAGGGCTGTGGAGAGATACAATAATGAGTGCCTGCAGGCAACAGTGAAGCATGGTGGAGGTTCCTTGCAAGTTTGAGGCTGCATTTATGAAAATGGAGTTAGAGATTTGGTCACTATCAATGGTGTCCTGAATGTTGAGAAATACAGGCAGATACTTATTCACCATGTCATGCCACCAGGGAGGCATGTGATTGGTCCCAAATGTATTCTGCAGCAGGACAATGACCCCAAACATACAGCCAATATTATTAAGAACTATTTTCAGTGTAAAGAAGAACAAGCCTTTCTGGAAGTGATGGTTTGGCCCCTACAGAGCACTGATTTTGACAACATCGAGTTTGTATGGGGTGTGTCAGACCACTGCTTCCATATAAGAGAGAAAGCGTCCTTCTCTACAGTATACTGCTTTCTAAAAAATAAAAATAAACAGCTCCAGTCGGATCCGCTGTACTAACCATGCAAGGTTAGTCCAGCGATCTCCTGCACTGAGCACTTGTGTTCTGACAGGGGGATGCACCCCCCCCCCCCGCCAGAACACTCCAATTAGTGCTCTCTGCCATTGGCTGAAAGCGCTGATCAGGAGCTGTTTTTTCAGACCGACCGACATACACACGGGCAGAGTGTCGGCTGTTTTTTTTTTTAACCACACATTCTGCTCGTGTGTATGGGGCTTTAAGCAAACAAACTCTTAGGCCGCGTACACACGATCAGTCCAAACCGATGAAAACAGACTGAAGTTCAGTTTCATCGGTCCAAACCGACCCTGTGTATGGCCCATCAGTCTTTTGTCCTTCAGTCCAAAGTTTTAAAACTTGCTTTAAAATCGGACTGATGGACGCCTAACCATCAGTCGAAACCGATGGTTAGTACGCAAAAGCATCGGTTCAAAACCCGCACATGCTCAGAATCAAGTCGACGCATGCATGGAAGCATTGAACTTTGTTTTTTTCAGCACGTTGTTGTGTTTTACGTCACCGCGTTCTGACACGATCGGTTTTTGAACTGATGGCATGTACGCACATCAGACCATCAGTCTGTGAACCGATGAAAATGAACTTCAGTCTGTTTTCATCGGTTTGGACTGATCGTGTGTTCAAGGCCTAAGACTTTGTGTACATCTATTATTTTGACATCTGGAATTTTTTTAGCTGGTTTAACCCCCCTGGCGGTATTCCCGAGTCTGACTCGGCATTAGATTTTTATGCTGAGATCGGTAAGCCCGAGTCAGACTCGGGCTCGCCTCGCAGCTTTCACAGGCAAGGTTAACTTACCTTGTCCGTGGATCCAGGGATGCATCCACGCTGTGTGAGCGAGCGGGTGCTTGCTCGATTCACACAGTGTCCCCGTGTGCCGCCGAGCTTCCGCCGAGCTTCGTTACAACGCACGGGGGCGGAGAACGGCGCCATATTCAAAAAAGTAAACAAACACATTACATACAGTGTACTGTAATCTTATAGATTACAGTACTGTATGTAAAAAATACACACTCCCCTTGTCCCTAGTGGTCTGCCCAGTGCACTACATGTACTTTTATATAATAAAAACTGTTCTTTCTCCCTGCAAACTGTAGATTGTCCATAGCAACCAAAAGTGTCCCTTTATGTCAAAAATGGTTTTAGATCAGCTAGAAAACAGCGATAATAAATTATAATCACTTGCAGAATTGAACAATAGCGATTTGTGGGGGAATTCATCATAAAAAAAAAATAATGACAGTGAAAATTTCAGTGTTTTTGTTTTGATTACATTATTGAATAATTTTTATTATAATTATATTATTATTTGTTAGAATTATTTATAATTATTTATTATATTATAATTTATAATTTTGTTTTTAAAAAAATGTCATACCCGGGATGCCTATTAGACTCTTGTTTGGTCAGATTTAAGTGAGTTATTCCTAAGGCCGCGTACACACGAGGAGATATATCCGATGAAAACGGTCCGACGGACCGTTTTCATCGGACATGTCTCCTGGGAGATTTTGGTCTGATGTGTGTACACACGATTAAACCAAAATCCCCACGGACAGATAGCGCGGTGACGTGGCGGTGACGTTGACGCCGCCACGTCACCAAACCAGGAAGTAAAATACTTCATCAGATTAGACGCATGCGGGAGATTTCTGTCCGCTGGTTAGGCGTACTAACCAGCGGACATATCCGACAGACAAGTTTTTCCAGCAGACAAGTTTTAAAGCATGCTTTAAAACTTTTGTCTGCTGGAAACCTGTCTGCTAGCCCATACACACGATCGGATATGTCCGCTGAAACTGGTTTACTGAATTACAACCCTACAGTATAAAATGCCAAATTTTCTTGCAAATAATGGTACCGCTTTCAGCACCTAAAATCTGAAAGAATCACACCACTAGGGAGGTTAAACTGAAAGTTAAATTTGGCTTTAAAAAACGTGATAATGGCAGCTCCCATATTGCTTTCCTCACAGATCTCACATTAGGAAGATGTTTAGTCTACACCTAAGCTTTGTGTTTTTTGAGGGTTAATGATGAAAATTTAGGGAGGTAACAACTAACAGGTCATGGGAAATATATATTATTATTATTATACAGGATTTATATAGTGCCAACAGTTTACTTGGCACTTTACAGTATTGTAATACAATAAAATACAATAAAAAGAGGATTAAGAGGTACCGTATATATACCTAGACAAATAAGGGAGCTAGTTCATAGCAGTGGAGAGATACTGATATTGTGTTTGAACATAGTGATATATATTTTACTTTCCTATTTAGACTCATCGGCCCAAGAGGTCTATACATTTTGTATGCACAGTCATTCCCTGTTGGGGTCTTTCAGAAACAATGTCATGCTTATTTTAAAACTGTGCATCCAAGCTTATGCATGCAAAACACTGGAGGCACCAGTTGCTTCAGCAAAAGAAATTAAAGCGTTCTGCTATGTTAAGCTGAGATTTGTTCAGATCCCAGATGGCATAGCTAGTACCCCATGGCACTGTTCCCAGTAAAAATATCCAAGGTTCTGTCTTTAAAATTAATGGAGATCTGGAAAAATGTGAACACATAGACTATGAATACTATAAATATTAAAATAAGCAATGGGAAAATAAAAGGGTTTAAAAGTAAAAAAAATAACTTAGTATAGTCCCTCTGGTTTTAGGTTCAGTGCAGAGTTCGGATCACTTGCAGAGCAAATCTAATCTGATGGTTTCATAAATCGCTGGCCCTCAGAAAAAGGCATTCTCAGAATCTTTCGATGTTAAAATTGGAGCTAAGAGCTCTAAATTGCTCAAATTTTTTGTTGCTGCTGGAGAGGGTGTTTCAGATTCAAATTCCACCCAGTCAAAAAGTCTGTTTTGAAGAGCATTTTAATATGCTTAGTAGACATGTACATCTATATTTCCATCTAAAAAGGTTTCACCATCCAACTACCAGCATATTGTTTAGCAGAGTAAAATGTAATTTGTTAGACACCAAATACATTGATGTGTTTAAAATCTAACTGATTGGTATCTTTTTATTCTGTACATTAGTGTAACCATTTTTTTTATAAAGGTAACTCCATTTCAGGAAAATATATGGGGATTGTATGAAACTTAAAGCGGAGCTCCACCCAGGAAAACAACATTTTACAATGTTTAAAAAAAAAAAAAAAATACTCCCCCGAAATAGCTGTTGCTATGCAGAAGTCCGTAATCTGCCTCTTCCACTCCGCGGTGCCTTTTCTTCTTCTCCTTCTCCTTGTGAATGGGCACGTTTGGGGTTGCTTACCCGCACCTGCATGACTGTCAGATTTGGACAAGTGGCTGTGTCCATAGAGCTGCAATAGACACAACCGGGCTGCCTGTATGATGCAACTGATGGCTGAAGCTGCACAAACAAGGCACTCATTCACAGGCTAGCGGTGTCACTGCCCATCCAAAAGGGATATTAATATGAGCTTTAGTAAAAAAAAAGGCAGAAAATGTGGTATATTTAGTTAGTAAAAACAGTATGGTGGGGGGGGGGGGGGCCTTGACACCAAGGATTATGAAATACAAATTGTAAGATAGTGTCAGGCTACCTGGGTGAGCCCTGGCTAGAGCCTGGCTGAAGTGAGTGCCTAAAATATTCACTACACCAGTGGTTCAAGAGGATCTATACCAAGGTCAGTGGTTCAATAGTATCCATAAAGTGTTATGGAAAATCCTGATCATTTGGATATGTGTGTGTGTGTGTAATTATAGCCTTTGCAGGTGGATATTTATTTCAAAACATTGTTAGGTTTTTAATGGGGAAATTATAGAGGATGGTAATATCCTTTTGCACCAAAAATGGTTAAAGTGCTAGAACTCCAATGAATTCTGTTAATACATTCGATGGCAACCTAGAATAACCCTATTAGAACCTTGGGAAGCTATGACACGTTTTGTGAAAATGTTAGCTAATGGTATTCCAAATGCAACTGCCATGTTAGTGTTCCTGAGCCTTATGAGGGAGGGTGAAGTCAGGGTTTGAATAGCAATTTGCTCTAGCAACTAACTTTTAAAGTATGTAAAAACTGCAATATGCACTTGAACTGTCCAAGGTTTTTTGTAGAATATATAGAATGGAGTTTTCTTTTATGTAACCTTCACAATTTGCAGGATCTTTTATTCTAACCGTATATAAATCTGTCCTTTTATCTAAGACAATTAAACATAAGTTAACAGGTTCAGGTGCATATCTGGGCATCATCTTCTATGAAAAATGTTCCTTCAGGACAGCATGTTCATTGTATTGTATACAATATATGTCAAGAGTCCAAAAAAATTCTGTATATATTAGGGGGTTGTGCTAGTGTTATACAATAAATTGGTATGTTCCTACATTATTTAAAGCCTCTTATTTTAGTTGCTTACTTAATGCAGATGGACCTTCAGAAATATACATTGGGTAAAACTCTAACAAAAGACTCAAAACTGCACTTAAATGTATTTCCACATTTGCAGTCAAATTTGAGAAACCCTCACTGTACGGTATATTTGTTATCTGAACCTATTCACAAATCATACTTAAAAAAAACATATTTTTTAAACTATGTTTTACCTTTCTAGTTCTCTCTTTGAATGAGGTTTATACATAGGATTTCTACTGAGTTTCATAACTTGCAATGTGCAATTAGGGGACATTTTTTTTTTTTTTTTTTTAAGTGCACTGAACTACAATATCCACCATATGAATGTCCTCCATTAATCGATACCATTTTATTCATATAAGGGTGGGCCTAGTCAGACACTCTTAATAAGTGCCTGTCAAAGTTTGAAGGATGAAGATTTCAAGAAATCCAGGAGCCTTTATTTTGAATAAACGTATACTTTAACATTACATAGAATGGGAAAACTAAAGCCGTGTACACACGATCGGTGGACTGTTTTAATTGGACAAACCGATCGTGTGTGGGCCCCATCGGTCTTTTTTCCATCGATGTTAAAAAATAGAACATGTTTAACATTTTTAATATAGATAAAAAAACGATAGAAAAATCAGATCGTCTGTGTGGAACTCCATCGGATAAAAATCTATGCATGCTCAGAATCAAGTTGACGCATGCTCGAAAGCATAGAACTTTTTCGGCTCGTCATAGTGTTTTACATCACCGCGTTTTGGCACGGTCGGATTTTTGACTGATGGGGTGTAGGCAAGACTGATGAAAGTCAGCTTCATCGGATATCCGACAAAAAAAATCCATCGGATATCCGATCGTGTGTACAGGGCTTACGGCTTTTCAGCATGTAAAAATATATAAAAAGCACACATTAATACATAATTACATTTATTTTTTAAATGCAAGCACCTGAATTTGTTTGAATTATCAAAGTCAACACAGCTTTACTTTTATCCTTAAGCTAAGTGAACCATAACTTTGTTAAGTGAACAGTCTCTTCTACTCCAGTAGACCAGCTCCCACTGACTAAGATTAAACATGCCCATATTTTGGTGTCCTGAAACCAGATACATCCATGCTTGTTTCAGGTCAATGATTTGCCAAGCAGTAAAAGAGGAACAAAGATGAAAGTCCTTGTGAATATATCCTACAAAACAGGTCAACAGTGGTGGTTCCTATGTTTCTATCCCGACATATCTTTTGGGTAATAAGATTTTAGTACATCAAATGTGTCTGAGCTAGAATTGTACCACATGGTTGTTTTGCTTGTTTGATGCGCTTTAAATGATTTTGAGTTGTGGAAGGAGTGAAGTTGAAGTGATTATACAAATTATATGGAGGTACAATCCATTTTATTATGGTCAATTATTTGTTAAATTTGGTTGTTTTTATTGCTTCACTCCAGCCACCTATATATATATATATATATATATATATATATAATACAATGTTGTACATACATGGCTTATTTTGTATTTACCTGGGTTAATGGAAATGGATTCAATACCGTTGGAACATTAATAAGCTTAAAATTCATGTTGTAATTAGACAGCTTACCAGAAAGAAAAATACTTAGCTGTTTAACCAAGCTGCCAAAACAGATCATTGTTTTATTTGCCAAATATCCCATCATGTTGCCCAGCAGCTGCCATTCTAGCAAGTAACTATGATGACATCTGGCAACTGTCTAGCGATAACGTAAGCATGGTAAGCACACAACAAAACAGAAGTGACAGCAAATATACCAGAAAATACAGATGGCATTGATCAGCCTCTAATCATCTTCCTAGCCTATACTATAAACCTCTGGAGCTCAACCTGTGGCCCGGGGGACATAGGAAGCCCTATGGCACTAATTGTGCAGCCTGTAAGGCCCCTGTCTTGTTTTCCTTACTTTGACGCTCTCTCAAGCCAATGAAGAGAACTGCTCTTTCTAAACAGATTTAGTTAATTTTCTTAACACTTTACTTTTTTTCTGTGATGTCCATCCCCTTTTCATTTTATGTTCTTTTTATCCCTCTAAACCTTTATAATTGATTTTGCTAAAAGAAATATCACTGCTGGCACAAATAATTTTTAAGTGGCTGTAGGGAGCACAAAATCGGAAACATGATATTGGAAGGGGGCTATAAAAGCAATGATCTCTAGCGGTACATGTAATCTGTCTCCAGTCTTGATGGTTAACTGAAGCATATCCCCTACCTCCACCAATTTGTATAGCATGCGTCCAGTTTCTGACCATTTCCTGCAGCTTGTCTGCGGTTTCCAACCATCTCTTGTAGCATGCTCATCATTTTGTGACCATCTCCTGCAGCTTGTCTGTGGTTTCTACTCTAACCATTTCTTTTAAGTCCCGTACACACATTCAGAAAATTGGACAAAAAAATACAGAATTAGATGTAGAGATTGTACGATAATCTGATGGTTAGTACACAGCTTTCGAGAGTCATTCATGACAGTTCATCCGATATTATTTGAAGGGACAAACACATTTTTTTAATCAGTACAATACAAATACAAGACATGACATCACTTCTGAATTTATATTCTGTCATGTGAGAATTTTTGTAACTTTAGTAACCTCTTCATTTTTGAGATGGAGACTATCATGCAAAAAAAATGAATAGTCATTAGTCTGATAATCTCATTGTGTGTACTAGTCATTAGCATGCTCATAATCTTTGACCATCTCCTGCAGCTTGTCTGAGGTTCCTAACTATCTCTTGTAGCATGCTCATAATCTTTGACCATCTCCTGCAGCTTGTCTGAGGTTCCTAACTATCTCTTGTAGCATACTCATAATCTTTGACCATCTCCTGCAGCTTGTCTGAGGTTCATAACTATCTCTTGTAGCATGCTCATAATCTTTGACCATCTCCTGCAGCTTGTCTGAGGTTCCTAACCATCTCTTGTAGCATGCTCATAATCTTTGACCATCTCCTGCAGCTTGTCTGAGGTTCCTAACTATCTCTTGTAGCATGCTCATAATCTTTGACCATCTCCTGCAGCTTGTCTGAGGTTCGTAACTATCTCTTGTAGCATGCTTATAATCGTTGACCATCTCCTGCAGCTTGTCTGAGGTTCCTAACTATCTCTTGTAGCATACTCATAATCTTTGACCATCTCCTGCAGCTTGTCTGAGGTTCCTAACTATCTCTTGTAGCATACTCATAATCTTTGACTATCTCCTGCAGCTTGTCTGAGGTTCATAACTATCTCTTGTAGCATGCTCATAATCTTTGATCATCTCCTGCAGCTTGTCTGAGGTTCCTAACTAACTCTTGTAGCATGCTCATAATCTTTGATCATCTCCTGTTGCATAAAATCTCTAAAAGCTTTCTACAGTGAAATCCTCTGAATATTATGTAAAGCCCCTCGGACTGAAGGAGCCCTTTATCAAGTAAGTTGACCACCACTGCTACAGATGCTATAATGACTATGGTGACTCTGGAGAGGCAAATGGAGATGTCTCATATAAGTTAAAAAGCATACAACAGGAATAAATCAGGCAGCTCAGCACAGTCATAACAAAGAAAATACAGAATGGCCGTGTACATATTCAAAATTAGCTCATAAGGGTCTTCTCACCTGGTCTTGAGTCTTAGTTTAGGTCCATCTGGACATGCTGCTGGGTTGATGGATTGCTTCCCTGGTGCTGTTTCAAAGCTGCTGAATGTCTGTTCATAATATTCAGCCTTCCCAATAAATATGCTTTTAAAAACAAAAACAAGACAAAAAAAAAAACATTAAACCTTGCCAGTTTAGTAAACAGATTGTGGTGTATTTAATAAAACAGCAAAGAGTAATTACATTACGCAAAGTTCAATATTCAAACGCAATAAATTCATACTAGCCTTTTATCAGTTTAAAACAACCAACAACCAGCAATACAACGTGATTACCATTATTATGGATATAAACACTCTATATCGTAATCTTTGCTTTAAAACCCCCCCAAAAAAGTGCTAAAATTATTATGGGAGGAGGGCATAAAGCAAAACTTTCCCTTAAGGCCCCTTTCACATTAGCGGACCGTTCGTCCGCTCATTACAAGTCCGTTTACGTTTATGGACTTGTAATGGGCCCCTATGGGAGCGGATCCGTTAGCGGATAACGTCCGGAAGATCCGCATCCGTTTTTTCGGACGGAAGAATGTCCTATTTTTCTTCCGTCCGGCGGATCGGATCGGATGCAAACGGACAGACGGTCCGTTTCCATCCAATTCCCCATAGGGGATAGCGGAGGAGAGACAGGGCGGTCCCTGCATAGTGTGCAGGGACCGCCCTGTCCGCCTGACAGCTCAGCGGAGACCCCCCGCTGAGCCGACGGACACGCGGAGCAGACCGAAAAACGGACAGCTCTGTGTGAAAGAGGCCTTAGGGTAAAATTCCACTTTAACACAAGTGGTAAAGAGGTGACATATCACCTAATGGTTACCTATCAATGGCTTTGAAAAGCGTTCTGACCATGGATCGCTTTTCAGAGGAGCATCGGTGCTTGCCGCTATTGTAAATGAGCAATTAAAGCTAGATTCCAGCCTTTCTTTCAGTGTTGCACAGTTGTACAGACTCCCCATCTGTACTAAAAATGCTCACTCTGATTTCACTGCACACTGTGAGATTTTTGCAGTGTGTATTAGAAGCTGCTTCAAGTCACATAGAGCCCTTCTCATTTCCTGGCTGGGGGACATCCACCATCATCTAGCTCTTTCCTCCCCAGACATCCTGCCCTGGTCCACCCCTTTCATTTATTGCAGGGGTCTCCAAACTTTTCAAACAAAGGGCCACTTTATTGTCCTTTAGATTTGAGGAGGGCCGGATTGTGGCCAGCAGGGGTGGAAAATGTCACGGACCCAGCATCAGTGAGAATAAATATGGCCTCAGGATTGGTGGTCAATAGGAGGAGAAGTATTCCCCCTATTAGTAGGAGGAATAGTATCCCATCATTGGTATCAGTGGAAGATATAGTGGCCATTGTTGTTGTCAGCGGGAGGTAACGTGCCTCATATAATTGGGAGGAATTGTCCCCCGAGGGCCGGATAAAGGCTAGCAAAGGGCCACATCTGGCCCTCGGGCCGCAGTTTGGAGACTCCTGATTTATTGGATTTCATTTCCTTCAGTCATAGAAGCTCAGCATCACATGTATGTGTTGCTTTGAGTGGTCTGCAAGCAAATGCCTATAAATGTCCACTTTTTCAGACTATAATTCACCCATCAAGGTATTTTGATACGTGCATAGCTCCTCCCAAGAGCCCACCCATTGCTTGCATCAGGGTTGAGGGTTCAAGAGAAATATACTGAGACAGATTGCTATGATATTTTTGGGAAGCTATGTATAGCACCTTGTCAGCCCCTCCCACCAGTTATGATTTGCCAGAAATGCATAGAGAAGCACAGAAACATATTGATGATATGTTGTCCATGTTCCGACACATGCGCAGTTCATTTTAAGTACTTGTCTGGCCCCCGGCCCATCATTTGCATGGGGTCAAGCTTCATTAACATGGATCACGCCCACTTCCAGCCCACTTCCACCTACTTCCACTTATGCAGGCTTACGCCTACGAAATATACGCTACGTCGGCGCAGAGTTGGGAGCATTTGCTTTGTGAATTCCATGCTTGCCTCTCTGAGCTGTGCCGGCGTAGCGTAAAAGAGATACGCTATGGTGGCATAAATATGCGCCGATGTATGTGAATCCAGGCCTTGGTCTATAGTCATATTAGGTAGAAAACCCTTCTATGAGCTCAGGTTGCATGTTTGAAAATACTTACATTCCGTACATGACAGGAATAAATTCATTTAAATCCCATGCAGGTGTCTAGAATACATTTTGACTTAAATGGGCAGCAAAACAACATTTTTTAGTTTAAAATTGGAAGAATGCAATTGATCTGTTAACAAGTTGTGTATTTTCGGCCTGCAACATCAGGCTTTCGTTTACTCTGAAACATAATTCACATATCTGTTATTATACGTTATAAGTCTGATGTTGCATGTACAGAAACACAGTCATTTAACTACTAAATTTACAAGGAGAGCAAATCCTAGGTATAATATTAACATTCAAAGATATTGGCAGTCACTTGGCAATTATTTATTGGAATAGCCATTTAAGCATTGGTTGAGCAAACAATACGCAAAAGCTTTTCCATTTCTCATTTGGAAATATAATTTGTTTGCATATAATTATGAGGTCCAGCTGTAAAAAGCAGCTTTATGTACTTTACCTCTGAATAACCCAAAAATACTTTACACACAAACAAAGTAGCATTTAAATGAATGAATGGGGAAAAGGGTTGGGGGAGAAAAGGCTGGTCATGTGATATGTCAAAGTCATAGGACCAGCTACACTTCCAATCACTATACTGTATTGTTATGCAGATAGCACTACATGGGATACTGTAGGCTCCACACTCTGGCCTGCATTTTATGAATGATTTTCTACTCAGTCCATCTGTTATTGAACTTACATGTTCAGGGCATTTGGGTAATTTTGCAAAAAAATAGGACTGAAGTGACCCAAGTGTTTTCCAGAATTCGGGCAACAGAGTTGAGGAAATGCTTACTAGAGTTATTCAACTACAATGTAAAATAGACTTCAACAAAATGATGGCCATCTGCACACAGACACAGACTCCCTGTTCCATAAATGTAAATCAGATGGGTAAAGGGGACGTTTACTGGAGCCTGACAAGCCGATTCTGTTTGTCCTGCACCAGTCTTTTCACATGCTGATTCGATTGACAGAGGTTTGGAGTGGCATTTAAGCGGTACTATTTTCATTGTTTTGGGCCACATGTAAAATAGATTATATAAATGAGTTGGAAAAATATACAATAAGTTCACTAGCCAATTAGTCCAATGCAGGAGCCAGATGGCTTTCAAAAGCCTAACTCCACGCAAAACTTTATTACATTTTTTAATAGATTAGATAAGTGTAGTGCCCTGTACACACGATCAGAGTTTCCGTCGGAATAATCTCAGATGGGTTTTTCAGACGGAATTCCATTCAAGCTGTCTTGCATACACACCAAATTCCGACCGTCAAAAATGCGGTGAGGTACAACACTATGACAGGCCTAAAAAAATTGAAGTTCAATGCTTCCGAGCATGCGTCAAAATGTTTCCGAGCATGCATGTTCTCTCTCTAACTCCTTCGCAATATCCGATGAAAAAATTCCGTCAGACTTAGGCATTAGAATCACTATCAGATTCTGTCCATTACAGACAGGAAGTAAATTGAATTTTCCCAGACATTTACAGTATTAAAAACCAGACATAGGTTCTAAATATTTCCCAATGTGTTTAAAAAAAATATTTTTCTTTCTCGCTCTCTTGAGAGATACAGAAACGTTTTCATCTTTACGTTATACTGCTGTCTACAGAAGGATTGGACACTGACAAACAGAAAACTGTAGGTCAGCCTAGTAAAACCCCTCAGATTGCCAGCATTCCTTTGTTTTTTTGCTAGTGTTCTAGGGTGGGCGGATGTCTTCTCTTCATCTCTGTTGTGTGACAGACGAACCAATATTGGCTTGGTAGCTCTGGAATCCTTTCTTCCCATGTTTTAGACGACCCTTACTATGGATGCCTGCCTCGAGTCATGTCACCTTAACAGCGACAAAAGAGGTGGATCAGATCCTATCCTTGGCAGAACTTCACCATTTCAGCCTTGTCTACCATGTACATCCCAGGCTTAGACAATTGTCAGCCAGATGTTGTCAGCCAGATGTTGTCAGCTGATAACATCTGGACTCAAGGGAGTGGCCCCTACACCCTTAGGTGTTCAAGGACTTGTGTTGCAGGTAGGGGATGTTGAATTTGGACCTCCTGGCCTTCGGGTTCAACAACAAACCTTTCAGGGTTGTCTCCAAGTACAAAGATCCTTCAGTGGAAGCAGTGGTTGATTGGTGGGATCAGTAGTCCCTGATCTATGCTTTTCTCCTCTGAATATCCTTCCTGCAGTTGTGTCTTTACCAATGTTTGGCTCTTAGCACACTCAAGAGCCAGGTTCCTGCCCTTTACATCTTGCTTCAGAGACTGTTGGCTGCTCATTATTTGATTAAAACTTTTGTACAGGATGTTTCAGATGTAGTTCCCCCTAATTATTCCCCTGTAAGTGTCGCTCTGGATCTGGTTCTCTCTGCACTTCAGAAACTACCATTAAACCCATTAGAGATATACTTCTCTCTCTAGAGATATACCTCTCTATGCACAAGGTGGTATTCCTTGTAGCTATCACCTCTGCAATGCAAGATGTAAAATGGTTACTTTATCCTGCAAGGAATCCTATTTGAGGCCCAAATAATCTTTATGCATAAGGTACTTTCTGCCATTTACCTCAACCAGGACACTGTTCACTATTTAGCACCAATTCATTCGGCTTCAGGAAGACTCATACCCCTTTTGTTATCCCAGATAGACCCCATAAGGCGTTCTTTTTAAAAAAAATCAGAATAAAGTTTATTTAGCATGGATATAAAATAAAAAAATTTACGATCAAATGTGGGGTGCAACAGGCACCATACAATAGGATACAGCATTTCCCCATAATGTGTTCTTGTTTCTTGTCCCACTATCACTAAGTAGCTTAGGTAGACCATTATGAAAGCTTATGGTCTCAAGGTTTGGGTTCCACCCTTTCTATGAAGGCACACTTCACTAAATTGATGAGCACTTCTTGAGCTTTTAAGCATCAAGCAACTCTTCCCTAGATTTGCAAAGCTGGCCTTAGTTTACTATATATATATATATATATATATATATATATATATATATAAATATATTATTTTTACAGTTACTTGCTTTTTTACAACTAAAAGGCAGACAAACCCACTACTGAAAATAATATAAGCATATATTCATAGGAACATTCAATAATTTTCATGATGTCACATGACTTTCAGAGTTTCTCTCTTCCACATCACAGCAAACATGCATGTAAGGGCCATATTTCACTCTACACCACTACTGTATAAATATCTACTTTCACAAGGCTTCAACAAAAGTTAAAGTCATTATATATAAAGAAAAGTGAAAAAAAATGTACCGACTTACATGAAGGAAGAAAAATTAACATCTAACCAGTTTCGTTAATGACCTCTGGGTAGTCTCTGTGAAGGTTTGGTCACTAGCTAAACCGGTTAGACTTCAATCTTTCTTCTCCCATGTAATCCATTGTCGGTGCATTCCATATTTCTGTATGATGGATGGACTTTTACTTTTACATCTGGTATAAAACCTCTACTTTTTGAATTTCTGCTTGAGTGAGTGGACTATAATATATCTACTTGATCACCTACACAATGGGCCTGTTGGATTTTACATGCGATTATTGCGAGCAGCTTTATAGCCACTAGCAATAATCACTGTGTTCTCCCGGCAGGGGTGACTTCCCCTCGCCCCTCTGCTGGGAGAACACACTGGCTCTGCGGGAGGGATTTTCCCATCAATACTGTCTGTGTTAATGAATTTCCTTCCTACAACCCTCGGCAGAATCAACAGGTATTTGTTTGCATCTATAAATAATATGGATTCACATAGAATATTTAGCAGACCAAAGGGAAGCAAATATGGGAAGTTCATTGTTAGTATTTACATACATTTTAATGCAATACACATTCTAATAAATTAGGTAAAAAGGGATTATATAGTGATATGAATGTGTAAAATAGAACAGTTTGATGTAAATAATCTTACCAATGTATACAAATGTTTTTATTTATTTTTTCCAAAAATTAGCAGTGGTATATAGTATGTACATTAGGGTAGCCATCTTTGGGGCTTTTTCTGTCACCAAAAAATATTTTTCACTTATTTATTTTCACATTTATCATGAGTTACAATTTACATTCCAGAGAACTACAACTGAACCCAACCATGTTGCCCTTGCCAATACACACAAACCAGGATGCAGATATAATAAAACTATTTATCAGTGTGTACACTGTCCATTAACATACAGTATATCGTCACTTGCCACTTAGACTATGTCATGTAGCAGAACTGTAACTGTCAGCACACTTATCACTATTAGTTTTTTATTATCAACAATATTTTTCAACACCTTTGTGTTGTATCACGGTTACGTGATAGTTTACGTTTTTGGGGTAACCAGGATATTGGAGGCTTTCTTAGATATTCTGAGACAACGCTAATAAGAAAATATAAAATATGAAATTTCTTAATCTCTTTGCTTTAAATGTTACATTTGTTATTAGGGTTTTTCCAATATCGATACTAGGATCGGTATCAGGACCGATACCGAGAATTTGCACGAGTACTTGTACTCGCACAAATGCTCCCGATGCCTAATCCGATACCTGGTAGAGGCAGCGCAGGGGTGCAGGGCTCAGCCGCATTATGCATTGGGTTTGGCGACCTGAGTCGTCACACTCGGTAAGCAGTTGAACATACCCGACGCCCATCTTGTTACACCCTGCACTCAGCCGCAGTAAGCCAGCATTGGACATCTTGTTACAAAGTGCAAGGAGTACCAAGATGGGCGTCGCAGGCAGCATAGTATTATTTTCCTCTCGTGTCATTTATTGCTGGCTGAATTTCAGTGCCTGTCCATCAGTGCCCATAAGTGCTGCCTATCAGTGCCAGCCATTAGTGCCAGCCACCTGTCGGTGCCACCTATCAGTGCATCTATCAGTGGCAGCCATTATTTAGTGCCCATCAGTCAGTACCATCTATCAGTGCCCATCAGTCAGTATCCAACCATCAGTGCCCAGCCATCAGTGCCAGCCATCAGTCAGTGCCACCAATCAGTGCCAGCCATCAGTGATGCATATCAGTGCCCATCAGTGACACCTAATCCTATCAGTGCTCATCAGTAATGCTTAATTAGTGCTCAACAGTGCTGCATATCAGTGCCACCTAATCTGTATTGTGCTTTGAAAACTGTCACATGACATTAAAAAAAGTATAGGTAATCGGTATCGGCCAGTAGTTGTACTCGGTCTTAAAAAAATGATATCGGGACAACCCTATTTGTTATCATTGAGAAATATAGACCACCCGCTCTAGAGATAGACACGATTTACAAAATACCAGTACCTACAGATCTGATATTACATTAACAAAGCTTAATTACTCACTGTACATATATATGTATATATATATGCATATATATATTTATATACATATATATATATATATATATATATATATATATATATATATATATATATATATTCCTGCAGACTCATAAAGTGTACATACACCACAGACATTAAAATACTATCACGCTGACAGTAGCTTGTGTTGAATATGCGTATGTTATAACTAGGGTTGTCCCGATACCACTTTTTTAGGACCGAGTACAAGTACCGATACTTTTTTTTTACGTACTCGCCGATACCGAATACCGATACTTTTTTTAAATGTCATGTGACAGTTTTCAAACCACAATACAGACTAAGGATATTTTCTTTAGAATTATGAATAACTCTAACTTAAGACATTATAAAAGAATAAAAATTAGTAAAAATGAATAAAAATGTTTTATTTGCTTGTCACGCAGTAGTAAAAAACTCAAAGAATTTTCACAGAACATGTTGATAAATACCAAAAAAGTATCGGCAGAAGCATCGGGAGCATTTGCGCGCGTACAAGTACTCCCGCAAATACTCGGTATCGGGACAACCCTAGTTATAACCCACAGCTGCAATACATTTATTTGGAATGCTACAATTATCAGGGGTCTCAAACTGGTGGCCCTCCAGCTGTTTCAGAACTACAATTTCCATGAGCCATTGCAAGGCTGACAGATAAAAGTATGACTCCCATAGGCATAATGGGAGTTGTAGTCCAGCAACATCTGGAGGGCCACCAGTTTGAGACCTCTGAATTAGATCATAATAGATAACCATGCAGATTCCAGTAGTATCTATGATAATTCTAAGCAGGCACAGAGCTTTTTTTCAGGCACTTTTCTCTTAATATTTGGGTAATCTCAGAGAACTACTTCTGGTCCACCATAACAATGTAAGGGGACACCATGTGCACCACTTCTGAAAACTCTTATTCTGCCTTAAGTGGTAAATGCCAAGTCTTGGAGAGCAATGTGTTAACTTGTGGGTCTAATACATGTGTACTCTTGAAGTTAACCAGCCCATGAATAGATTACCCTCACCAAAGAATAGCAGTTACTAGTGATTAACCTTTGACTGCGAAAGAACCAGGGAGGGTATCATTGTTTCTTACTGGTGTGTCAATTGTCTCCTATGTGTTGTAGATTGCCCCAATTAAGCATGTTAAATCACATATTGACAGCACAACAAAAATGTTCCTTAGTTCATATTTACTGTAAAGTCACCAGTAGAAGAAACATTCAAAGTTTTGAACACAGAGGGTCCCCTAATAAGGCAGGTTGTAACGATCTTCCACTGTTACTGATTAGCTATGCTAACTGCTCTCCTATTAGTTCGGAGAATGGATTGATCTATATAAGTTGGTTTAAGGAACATTTTGATCTACTGGGGATACAAGATTTATTGTTCAATGCTGATAGGGCCATACACTGGATCACTACAGCAACTTTATTGCAACACCTTGTAGTCACAAATAATCTTTGTTGTTCAGCTGGGACTTCCATGTTCCTTTGTTGAAGATGTGTCAGTTTCTAGAACAATCTTTGCAATTGTCTAATTACATTTAGAGCCCTTTCACACTGTGCGACACATAGCGTAGGTGGTAAAATAGCGGTAAAATAGGGATAGTCAGAGTGTATAGCTGTAAACTGTCGGCCTGAGTTTATATGTCAAGGCAACGTTATTAGAGCGCTCTCCCTCACCGTGGTAACTATGTCCCCATTTATCAATTTGGCACCTCTCTGGCTCTGTTTATCTTCAGAGAGGGAATCTTAAATATTCACTCTCTGTAGGTTATGCTGCAATTGATACATACAGCCTGGTCCTGGACTCACCCTGGCTTGTGACTGGATAATGATGGAACAGCAGCAATTGATTGCATGATTACTGTTACCATTTCTTCTAGAAGCATGCTTTTGAAAAGCAATAAAGCCCTGAATGGCTTTTTTGACAGTCATTCCACCCCAACATGAGCCCCTCTGTGCAAAGAATTACATGAGGCTGATAATTTTACTTGTGCTATGTAAAAATACTGAACAAATAGATTCAAATCTTGATCTAAATCTGCCTGGAGTTCAGCTTTAAAAGGTAAATTGCACACTATTGCCACTAATGGATACCATCAGCATTATAATTGCAGATATATTACTGAAAAGAAATGATCACAACAACTGATGCACCCTATGTTTTCTTAGCAAGACCAGTCAAAGGTAGCTGCCATTTTGAAATATATTTTCTAGCTAAAAACAGTAGTTTATGCATATCAGAAAGTTCAAGAGCATAAAGGATTTGGTATACAGAAAAATCTTAGTAGCCATATCAAGCTAAAATGTTCACAGCTGGTAAATATGCTTTTTAGAAAGTTTTGGAATGGCCATAATCAAACCTGTCTCTACAAAGATTTTTTTCATGGCCCTTCAGTTCCTTAAAGTAACTTATCTTAGTAATGGTATGCCCCTTGTAAGCCCTATCTTGTCAACTAGCTGTAACAGCTCTCTGGTTGTCAATGCCCCTGCCAAGACACAAAGTTATCATATTTGTTGTGTTCCAAAGCAATCCTCAGCATTAACAGTTGTGCACATGCTCACCAAGCTCACAGTGGCTAAGCCTACACAGTAGTAGGTCCCTGCATTTACTGCTACTGCTTGCACTCTGGAATCAGGCTCCCACAACTGGGGGACAACTGACTTTCCGCAAAGCTGTGCTGGAACCTTCACTGAGAACCTGGTATAGCAGCGACCTGGGAGGGGTAGTGTCAGCAGTTTGCATCAAAAAGAAGAATTCAACCTACTCAAGTGTTGGTTTATTCCCAGATGTATGGCCCTTCTAACTAGGCCAAATAAACTGTTCGTAGGGAACCATTTGGGTTAAAACAAAGTACAGGCAGTCTCAGAGTTACGAACACCTGAGTTACGAATGATTCCTACTTACGAATGGCCTTACGAGTGGCCTCAATGCGGTCGCTTGTGCTCCATGCTGGTCCTGCATGGCCAGAAGAGCCCCAGATAACATAACTGCATGCCCAGAAGCGCCCAAAAACATTGCACATCCATGCACGGGCAGAAGCTACACTTGCAGTTTTTACACACAAATTCCACTAATGAACAAACCCACAGTCCTTTTTGTGTTCGTAACTCGGGGACTGCCTGTATTAGGTGTGCTTTATTAAGTCAAGTGTTCAGCATAAGAAGTACTGTGTGGTGATAGTGTCTCTTTAAACCATTCTACTACTAAAGAAAATGATGGTCATTTTTCTGTTATAGATTAGGAAAAGAATGCCAACAAAAACTGGCTGCTATGGGCAACCAATACAATTAGTTTCCTCCACTTTTGTGAGCAACAACAACCACCAACCAAGCTACTGTCTTTGGAAAGAAGCTAATTTGAACTGAAGGATTAGAGGCCGTCAAAGGGATGTTCACATTTACATTCATCCCAAGTCATTGATACTTTTCCTAAACAATATAATTCATTATGATGTCCATGCTACAGAAATGTACTAACTGAGAGTACACTTAAGTATTTATGAGGCATTACATACCAAGCCCACTGAAGTGCTGGGTAAACAGAAACTAGCTAATTCCTTAATGGTCTAAATCAACCAAGGAGCCTTTGGTCTTAGCCCATTTGTAAGGTGTTTTGTTCTTCACTGGCTGATGTTGGTTTTGTAGGACCATTATAATGAATTACACGTAATCTCTGGTCCATGGTGCAATGGAAATGAATATTAATGGCACTATTGTACTGGTGAAGGTTAGAAAAGAAGATTAATTCTGCCTAAATGCATACTAAGGAGAAGTATAGCAAAGTAAATAGATTCAAAAGTGTAACTGTTGCCCCTAGCATCAATCAGGTTTCACCTTTCATTGCTTAGGAAGATGTTGCAAAGCAACTGTTTGCTATGTTTGCTTTTCTACTATTGAAAACGATGTTTCCAATTGTCTTTGAAAGTTATCAGGATTTGAATGATCAAAATCTTTAATAAAGTAATAGTTAGCTTACTAAGAACCGGTTCACACATGGGCGACTTGGGATCTGTTTTGAAGTCGCCCCAAGTCACGCTGTGGAAAAAAGCAATGGAAGTGAATGGCGCCGTCTTAATGTAAACTACTGAAGTCGCTCCAACTTCAGAAAAGGTTCCTGTACTACTTCAATCCGACTTCTAGGCGACCTGTATCCATTGATTTCAATGGAAGTCGCCTCCAAAGTCGGATCGTGTCTTAACTGAAGCAACAATACAGGAAGAGAAAATAGTTTTCTCAGGCAAACCCCTCCCTCCCATAGAGATGATTGTTGTTTGATTGACCACCAGGAAAGCCTCCAGTCCTGAAGGCGACTTGAAGTTGCCTTGGAAGTCACCTTAAGTAACGCAGTGGTGCGCACTCAGGTCATGTTCAGGTCGCCTCGCAAAGTTGCGACTAGAGTCGTGTCGCCCCTGTGTGAACCGGCTCTAAATGTATCACATATGTTAGTGTTTCTGAAAATAATGACAGCATCTGGTTGGCATTAAAGCCTAAGATCAGCCAAAATCAGCACAAGAGATATAACTTGCAGTCAGTAGAATGTGTCCCTTGTGCTTTTGCCTCTTCTATTAGGTGAAATCTTCCTACATCCATGACTTCCCCACCCCCAGCTGCCATAATATTCAAGTTTGGTGGGGGTTAGAAAAACTAAGGGGCTGTCACAGGCCCTCATCAAAAGTGAATTCCCTTTTCAGCCAGCTACTCCATTCATAGATACCATACTACTGCTTCTATGAATGAAATATAATCTATGAATGGAAATGGTGCATTCATAGATGATGTTTCAAAAAGTACTTAGTAACTTAGTAAAAAGTACAGCTGATTTTTCAAAGTGCATAATAGTTCCAAAGGGAAAATAGAGTACTGAAGAACAAACAAATAAAGACAAGTAGATATGAAAAAAAGACAGCAAAATGTGTAAAAAAAAAAGCACTATTTATGTGATAAAAATAAAAGCACATTTAGGTAGTGTACATTTTCAGAGAATTTTTCAGCAAAAACATAAAAAGAAAAAAAATCATGATCACAACGATTGGTAGATAGCATACAAATAGACTTTGTGCATTACTGAAAATATGTAATAAATAAAATACACCCCACCCCCAAAGAATTGATCATTTTTTAACTGTTCTGCCCAAATTTCTGTTCCATAAGAGATTAATCACACACAATAAGAAAATCCAACCAAAAATGCCGCTTTCGGAGCGATCGTCCAATAATCTGATTGTTAGCACACAGCTTTCGAAAAAAGGATCACAACAGTTCATGCATAAAGATTCGAAAGGACGAGCAAGAAAAATTCTCGTACAATAACAAAATAAACAATTTTTATGTAATTAGTGTGGTATTTGTACAAAAACAATTGTGTGTGACCAAGAACAGGCATGCTCGGAAATGAAAGAATACATTATAATATAATACAACAATTACATCACTTCTAAAGTTGCATTCTGTCGTATGAGAATTATATTTTTTTTTCATAAAAAAAAGACTTTCATTCATCCGATATTCTTATCGTGTGTATGAGGCATTACTGTAGTAGTTGATGATTTCTAGAGTGGTGGATGATTACTGGAATCACTAGCAGACAAAAAGTGACATGTGGGATCAATGGACATCCAGGATAAATGGAAGTCATAAAATGATGTAGTCTGTTTTTACGCATATTAAGAAAAAACATACAACTTCGAGCCCAACAAAAATCACTTGCATATGATTTGACTTATAAAAGTGAATAAGAGTTCCATCAGACTGTTTATTATTTTTTGGCATCAATTCTTCAGCTTGCAATATAATTTCTGATATCATTTTCAGCACTTCCTTGTTAACATTATCTCCACTTGTTTAATTTCTTGCACACCTCAAGTAACACAGGCGTTTCCTCTTACCAAATGTGTTTTGGCAGCTGTCCTGTCAGAATTTAACTCCTCACAGGTTCTTAAATGAAAGCTGTCAGATAGGACATAGTGAGATTGAAGTGCAACAGACCCAACGTTAGAGAGGTCATGAATGACAAATTCATCAGCAAGCAGCTTAGAAAACACAGGCGGGAGAAGTCACTGTACTAATTGCCTTTGCTAATGCAGACGAATAATATGTTAAAAAACACAAAAATATAACCCTGCAATAACTCAAGGCAAATGTGAAATCCTCAACACTATTATAACACTTATGCGCAGTTTCAAACTGTGTTCTTACTGTGACAAATTCCTAAATTCACATACAGCCAGCTCTCTGTATAGATCTTGGTTGAAACTGTAAAAAAATACACCATATCAGACAATTGAAAATAGATTAAAAGGAAGAAAAAAATCCCTCATTTAAAAAAATAGAGGTAAAAAAAAAAACTGACCAGGCAGACCCTGGGCTACAAACAAGATTTGGTTCTGTAGGTTTGTTCTTAAAATGGTTGTAAAGGCAGAATTTTTTTATCTTAATTCATTCTATGCATCAAGATAAAAAGCCTTCTGTGTGCAGAAGCCCCCCCCCCCTCAGCCCCCCTAATACTTACCTGAGATCCCTCTCTGTCCAGCGATGTCCAAGGCACTCCTTGCTTATTGTCTGAGACACAGCATTGGCGCCCACTGATGTCAATCAAAGTCAGCTAGCCAATCAGGGGAGAGGAGTGGGACCAGGTCAGGAGGCTGAGTGTCTGAATAGATACAGAGAGCTGTGACTTGGCTTGGGTGCCCGCATAGCAAGCTGCTTGCTGTGGGGGCACTGAACAGGAGGGAGGGGCCATGAGTACAGAAGAGGGACCTGAGAAGAGAAGGATCCGGGCTGCTCTGTGCAATGTTGGAACAGGTACATTTTGTAAGTGTAACTCCAGACAAAAAAGTTTTTTGGATAGCATAGGGAAGGTTTAACACCCATGTAACATTTGTTTTGCTGTCTGTGCTCCTGTTCAGAAGATTTCACCTCACTTTCTGTCCGAATGACAATTGGATTTTGAAAATGTCATTCGGACAGAAATGTTGGAAACAAGGTTCGGTGATAAAGGTTGAGTGGAGACACCTTTTTCCAATAATAGTTAATAGCTCTTACAAGAGTGAATTTCTCTTCCTAGGGGGAGATTTCCTCTCACATCTTGTTGTCTCCCTCCGTTTGTAAGTATGAGGCTTATGTAAGTCGGATGTTTGTAACTCAAGGACTGCCTATATAGCAGTCCGGTGCTTTCAAAGTATCAACTATGTGGGGTTGATTTATCAAAACTGAAGAGTGCAAAATCTGGTGCAGCTGTACATGGTAGACAATCAGCTTCTAACATCAGCTTGTTCAATTAAGCTTTGACAATGAGGCCGGGTTCCCACTGGTACGACAAACGCTCCGACATTGGGAGCTCATGTAGCATGATGTATGAAAATGAATGTTTCCCTCCAGAGCTTAGTAAATGAGGTAAAGATTCACTTTGCAAAGAACTAACCAGTCACATGAAAGGAAAATAAAAAAAAACTGTGATTTTGCTTGCACATGATTGGATGGAGGACGTCAGCAGAGTTTCTGTTCATTTACTAAGCTCTGGAGCAACTGCACCTGCAGACACAACTGCACTTTGCAAAGTGCACAGTCTATTTGTCTTTAGTAAATCAACTCCAATGCTCAATAGGACTAATTCCTCTGTCTTCATCTCTGCTCTCCTCTTCAGTGTTGGTAACAGGCCTATCATTTTTTTCTGTTATGGCTCAAAAGATACATATACAGAAGGGCCTGGATTCACATACCTCGGCGCATATATATGCCGCCGTAGCGTATCTTCTTTACGCTATGCCGGCGCAACGCAGAGAGGGAAGCATGGAATTCACAAAGCAAATGCTCCCAACGTTGCACCAGCGTACCGTATAGTTGTAGGCATAAGTCATAAGTAGGTGGAAGTGGGCTGGAAGTGGGCGTGATACATTTAAATGAAGCGTGACCCCATGCAAATGATGGGCTGAGCTTCAGACACGTACTTAAAATGAACTGCGCATGCGACGTACCTTGGACGCATCCCAGTGCGCATGCTCACAATCACGTCGAAACATCTGGCTAAGATACGTTGAATCACTGCCTATGACGTGAACGTAACCCACGCCCAGCCCTATTCACGTACAACGTAAACTACGTAAAATTAGATGGCGTTTGTTCCCTGGTCCATATGTTTGCATGAGTTGCGCCTCCAATATGGGGAATAACTTTACGCCGGACGTAAACCTTACGCAAATCACTTAAAACATGCACCGGGGCGCAAGTAAGTTCGTGAATCGGCGTATCTCCCTCATTTGCAAATTTGCATCGAAAATCAATGGGAGTGCCAAATGCGTCCAGCGTAACTATGCGCCCACTATACGCCGGCATAGGCAAGTTACGTCAGTCGGATGAAGTCAGTTTTTAGGCGTATCTTAGTTCTGTGGGCACGGCGCACAGATACAAGGGCGCATCTCAAGATACGTCGGCGTAAGTGCTTTGTGAATCCGGGCCAAGATTTTTAGAGAACTGAAAACTTACACCTGATTGCTGCAATGGTCAGATTTTCAATTTTTTGAAATACATATATATATATATATATATATATATATATATATATATATACAAATATATATATATTTATATAAAAGATAAAAGCAATCTTTATAAAGAAATTCAACAAGTAAAAACTAGACAAAGAGATAAACATTTAAAGGCAATGCAGGCATGCCTAACTGAAGCGTACCTTTTTCCAAATAGAATGTAATATTGTTGTGAAAGAATCGCACAAAGATATTTATTATACAAGTTAAAAGAGCAATCTGTTATGTTCGGCTAAATGAAAAAAATAAAACCACAACAAAAGGAAGCAATTTTTCCACCTTGTATTAATATAACCAAACAAAACAGTACACAAAAGATCTCTGCTATAATTCCAGCTACTGTGCTGCCCACATGTTCATTTCACAGACTGTGGTGTGACCGTTCCAGATTATTAACATACAACTGAATATTAACTGTGCGGAAAGCCATAGAAAGACTATTACAGTACATGATGTGACGGCCTTTTGACAATGTTGCATTGACTTAGAACACACAAATACCGTGCAGACCACACACACACACATTCACACTCACAAGACGCCTACTCTGAATGCAGCAGGGAAGTGTACAGGCTTGTTAACAAAAACTGCTGGGAATAACAAAGATTTATAATATGGCTGGCCTTAAGTGAACAATGAAACAGTGGAAGCCGAGCTGTTGTCGCACGTACCGCTGACATTTCAACGCGGTCTAGAAATAAAACGTTCCCGTTATAAGTTCAGAACAAAATCTGATTTATGTAAATGATTACACAGTATAATAGCTATTTGCACTTTATTTGCATATGCTTAATATTAAATAGTCTGTGTAATACCAAATATCAATAATGAGGTGACACCAGTCTCAATGTTTGGTAATATACCAAATATGGTTTTAGTGTCAATGATCGCCCAAGGAGGCACCTGGCAAAAAATGTCCTGCACCTTTGGTCAAGATGCCTCTGGAAGAGGGTGCTTTTGTTTACTCATTAGGAAACTTGGTAGTAGTGCTGCTGTGGTTCAGGACATATTTTGATGCAACTTGATTATATCCAAGTTCATTTTATAATAATAAGTATTATAATAACAGGATTTTTTATTGCGCCAAAAAAATACAAGAGGGCCAAGATGGGCCCCCCCTGCTCATAAGATACAAAGAAAATACTTTTTAATTGGTTTTATTTTTTGTCCGTTTTAGACATACTTGGATTGGCGAACAACTAAGGCCGCGTACACACGACCAAATAAATCAGATCAAATCGGTCTGACCGTTTTGATCGGATTTGTCTGCTGGGGTATATTGGTTTGATCGTGTACACACGATCAAACCCAAATCCCCGCCGGCAGACAGCGCGGTGACATGGCAGTGATGTTGCCGCCGCCACGTCACCGTCACCAGGAAGTAAAACACTTCCGCGCATGCGTCTAACCCATTCGACGCATGCGCGGGCAGATATGTCTTCTGGTTAGTGTACTAACCAGCAGACATGTTGGACGGACGGGTTCCCAGCAGACAGATTTTAAAGCATGCTTTAAAATCTGTCTGCTGGAAAAATCTGTCTGTCCGCCCGTACACACGATCAAATTTGTCTGCTGAAACGGTCCGTCGGATCGTTTTCAGCAGATAGATTCGATCATGTGTACGCGGCCTAATAGGTGCAAAGGGGGACCCTTTAGTGTGCCTCCAAGAGAGGGGGGAGGTTGTAGACTCTTTCACACAACCCCCACCCCTCCTTTCATCCAAGGTTTGCACTCCTTCTTGGGCATTTGGCTCTGGTATGTAGGGAAAGTACCACTAGGTTGAAAGACATGAATGCTATTATTAGTGTGGAAGAAGGTTATATTTTTTAATGTATAATGCAACGGTCCAAAAATTAAGTCAGGGGTATGTACAAAAGTACAAGGGAATGTGTGCAAAGTGGCAGTGAATGTTAAAGCAGATGTTGGTGAATGCCACTGAATGTAACTGGCAAATTTGCAAGTGAATCTGACCGGAAAACCTACTGAGTGGACAAAGGTAAATGTCTAGTGACTAGCTAATGTGTGGTAACCCTGATCAATGTGTGGCAACTGGCCTTCTTGACATACCCCTGTGTTTATAGACAAGAAGCTTTAAAAAATGTATTCATATTTCGATTCACAAATTTGAGAACACAAGACTATCCATGCACTAATCAATTATGATAGTGTCTGAAGCATTTCTAGTGTTAAATGGAGGTTACGTTGCAGTAGTTAAAACATCTTTGATCATTTATTAAATATAAATACTTAATTCTTTTTTTATAAATTGTTAAAAAAAAAAATCTAAAATTGATCACAGACTAGTTATTAATGAAACAGCCATGCAAGCAGGGCTCAAGTCCTGCGGGAACCCGTGGGAACGGAGTTCCTGCACTTTTTTCACAGCAGGAACTCAGTTACCTTTGCAGGGCTAGAGCAGCCGAGCCGCCCGAGCCAATCCTTCACTAAGCGGCGATGCCCAGCTGGAGTCACTGTCAGGCCCTGTACACATGAGGAGACATGTCCGATGAAATC
The DNA here is from genome assembly GCA_029574335.1 of Rana kukunoris. Classification (NCBI taxonomy): domain Eukaryota; kingdom Metazoa; phylum Chordata; class Amphibia; order Anura; family Ranidae; genus Rana; species Rana kukunoris. Next base: position 478,275,752 of record CM056049.1, on the reverse strand, counting down.
GGTCCGCGGACCAAAATGAATGAATGAATGAATGAAAAACTTATAGAGCGCGGCACATGCGAACTGAATCGCCTCTGGGCGCTTGTTGTTCCTGTCTCCTTTGATATCAAAAGAGATGAGTCTTGATCTTTCTCCTGAATGCTAAGTGATTCGCCTCCAACCGAATGCTGGTTGGTAAAGCGTTCCATAGTCTGGGACATTGGACGGCGAATCTTCTTTCTCCTTTGGACTTGTAGTTGGCTTTTGGGATCTGTAGTAGGTTCTGATTGGTGGATTGCAAGATGCGATTGGGATTGTGAGCTTTTATTTTATCGCATAGATATTGGGGGGCATTCCCATGGACACATCTATGCGTTAGACAGAGTGCTTTAAAAGCAATCCTGTCTTTAACTGGTAGCCAGTGAAGGGATCTCAGTGAATGTGAGATTGAAAATCCCAGCGGACAGAGAACGCAGTGACGTAGAAGACACAGACGTCCTCAAACAAGATAGTACAATGCTTCCACGCATGCGTCGAATCAATTTGACGCATGCGCGGGATTTTGGTCTGATGGTTAGGTGTACTAACCATCAGACATGTCCGACGGACAGGTTTCCAGCGGACAAGTTTCTAAGCATGCTTAGAAACTTTTGTCTGCTGGAAACCTGTCCGCTAGGCTGTACACACGATCGAACATGTCCGCTGAAACTGGTCTGCGCACCAGTTTCAGCGGACATGTCTCCTCGTATGTACGCGGCATCAGGGGCAGGCGAACCTTAGTAATCCTTTATGTTACTGGCCACTTCCTGTATATGGATTTATCGAGTAGTGTGCGGGTAATCCGTCACTTCCTCGATGCCGCAATGTCTCTTGGGAGCTTTGTTCCCAGGAGACATTGTGGAGGTCTGCCGCGAGTTATCGCGGGATTTAGAAAGAACTTGCTTCTTTCTAAATCCCGCGATAACTCACGGCAGACCTCCTGAGAACAATGACAAAAGCTCCCAGGAGACATTGCGGCATTGAGGAAGTGACGGAATACCCGCACACTACCCGATAAATCCATATACAGGAAGCGGGCAGTGACTTAGAGGATTACTAAGGTACAGTGGATCAGAAAAAAACACGCGGTTTAGGAATTATGCATATGAGCGTATAATTTTTTATATTTTTTTGGTGGGGGAGGGGATCTTGGGTGGGAGTTCCCACACTTTTCCCCCCAGGACTTGACCCCTGCATGCAAGTATTTTTTTATACCAGTGTGCAAAGGTGTACATACTGTATATTTTAGTGATTGATGTATGAATTCTTATACATGAATTTAAATATTAGCTGCACTTTTTGATGATTTGTCTCTTTGTACCTTATAATCTGATAAATTTGCATTTTATATTATGTTTTTTAATTCTACTTTTGCACTTTACAACAGTAATTTGCTGATGATCATATGCACTTATAATTTATAGTGCTGCTATTTCTTTTTTGTTAATTTTTTATGTTGTTTTTAAAAAACAATTGGATGCGTTTTACTAATTTATGATGTCCATAAATGCCAAACTGACCTGTCTTTATTTTTATCAGTTAGACAACTACTCCCCTATGTAATGCAAACTATTAAAGAACTTAATCTTTCTAATATCCTACAGAAAATGTCTACTATGCATTTAGTAAACTATAGATCAGAACAAATATACTAGAGTGAAACTTGCAACTGTCACAGATGCATAGGGTTTGGGCAGTGCCATAATAATGAATAAGGGAAGCTATAAAAGTTTCCCAGTAACTTGCAAAAAAATCCTGTTTTGTGTCTTCCACCAAACTTTTATGTTTATTTAGTTGCGAGGCTGACTTTCAAACTGCTGATATTTTTCACACCACACACGTGGTAATTATAGCTTTGAGAACTAAACAGTGCATTGAGCTGAACTGTACTTTGATATGTCCACAGTCAATTCCAGACAGGTCCCTCTGAGAACAAGAGGTGATTTGTAAAGTTTTATAAAGAGGTGATGGATGAAAAAGGTGGCTCTTTGTTCTGAATAAAAAGAGAACACTTCCATATAGATATTTAAGATCTGACTTTTCAATGCTCCTGACAAAGTGGCTTCCTTCCTCATACATCCATGCTTCTCTCAGGGTGGGTGGAGGAATGTGAGGCCTATTGTTCATATGACGCCATCCTCGTGAGGAACATAGGAGAGCATTTTGGGTCACAATAGTTAGATTTACAGGACGCTGTCAGATGTCTTGTCATAGAAAGCACAGATCCGTAAATTATCAAGTCTTTCTTTCTCCTCCGGTTCCCGAAGCATCCCAAGAATTTCTTGAGCGTGTTCTGAACAGTGTGTGAAAACCGTTAAACAATAATTTATTGAGAAGCGTATGCTGCATACTGATATGCGATATAACTCTACAAAATACAAGTATAGAATGTGGCAGATGGCGCTATCCCATTGTATTTAACATAATAAATGGGAGTAAATCTTTCCACAATGTCTCCCAGTTAATACAAATAATATGATGAAATGCGGCTAACTATATTTGGGAATAAATATCTGGCAAAGTTCAATGTAAACCCAAATTTTGTTCTTAATCTAGAGGTGGGTAGCCTATATATGGCACTTATTAAGACATTTAGTTGAGATTGCTCAAACATTTCTCAAGTATACTAAATTTCCAAAAGTAGTTTTCATTGTATCAATTGTTCTAAAGGTTTAGCCCAGGTTCACACTGGGTACGATTTAGTTCGATTTGAGATGCGATTTCACATGTGAAATCGCATCTCAAATCGGCGGCAATTGCCGGCAATGACACCGTCCTAATCGGTGCGACGCCGCATCTGCGGTGCTGCACCGATTTCAAAAAGTAGCTCCTGTACTACTTTTTGCGATTTCAGGACGCGATTTACATTGACATCTGTGCAGAACCCTGCACAGATGTCTCCTAAATCGCGCCGAAATCGGGACTGCCAGAGGGAGTGAAATCGCGCAAAATCAGCTTAAATCGCGCGATTTCACTCCCGCAGCCCAGTGTGAACCAGGGCTTAGACTTACTTCCTAAAATACCAGAACTTGCACTACACTATTAAATGGCCTGGCTTTATAAAACAAGCAGTCAAAAGATTTGTGGTAATTTTAGATTATCTAAACCCAATAACAAAAATGGAATATACTAAAGCTTCTTAGTCCTTAAAGTGATATTACACTTTTTTTTATTTTTTTATTTTAACCACTTAAGGACCAGGCCTACTTTTCAAACCTGTTGTTTACAAGTAAAAATATTTTTTTTCCCTAGAAAATTATTTAGAACCCCCAAACATTATATATATATTTTTCTAACACCCTAGAGCAGGCATCCTCAAACTACGGCCCTCCAGCTGTTGCGGAACTACAAATCCCATGAGGCATTGTGAAACTCTGACATTCACAGACATGACTGAGCATGATGGGAAATGTAGTTCCTGAACAACTGGAGGGCCATAGTTTGAGGACCCCTGCCCTAGAGAATAAAATAGAGGTTGTAGCAATACTTTCTGTCACACTGTATTTGCGCAGCGGTCTTACAAGCGTACTTTTTTTTTTTTTTAAATACACTTTTTTTGAATGAAAAATAAGACAACAGTAAAGTTAGCCCAATTTTTTTTTATATAGTGAAAGATAATGTTGCACGTAGTAAATTGATACCCAACCTGTCACGCTTAAAAATTGCACCCACTTGTGGAATGGCGACAAACTTTTACCCTTAAAAATTAGAATTATTGCTCTCGCTCTAATGATCCCGGTGGACCTCACATTAGAGCTGCACAATTAATCGTTAAAAAATCGTGATCTCGATTTAACCCCCCTGACAATCTCCAATGCAGAGTTTGCCGATTCTTTCATATATCAAGTGGAGAGACTTATCAGCTGTCAAACTGAGACCACTTTTATCTGAAAGCGGACCACCCACCGAAGAAGTGGATACTGGGGCTGCCATAACAACGATATTCCACTTCAAAGAGCCTCTGTATAATGTGTGGTTACATGTTATATTTACCTGCTCTGTGGTCCCTCCCTCCTGCCGAGTTCCCCCCATAGCAAAAAACTTGCTACTGGGGCACCTGAGCAGGCTCGCTCCCGAGCTGCTGCTCTGTCTGTCCATTCAGACACAGAGCATGGCTTGGCCACTCCCCCACTCTCTCCTCATTGGCTCAGTGGTTGTGATTGACAGTAGAGGGAGCCAATGGCTCTGGCTGCTACATCAGCCAATGAGGAGGTTGAGTCCTCGAAAGCCGCTGCTCTTGTGCACATCGCTGGGGGAGTGGAGAGGTTGCTCAACACAGAAGGATTTTTATCTTCATGCATAGAATGCATGAAGGTAAAAAACCTTGAGCCTATAAAACCACTTTAAATGTGCATTACTTTTTTTTTTGCAGGATTTTTTTTTTTTTTCAAAAGGTTTGAATATTTGAATTCCATAATAAGAATAAGACAGCTACCTGGGATAACATTGTCCAAACCTTTATGCTTATCAATGCATTATATGAAAGGCTAAGGCTGCATTCACACCTGAGCGTTTTTAGCTCATAAAACAATCGTAAAATGCCAGAAAAAATGCCTGAAAAATGCCATTAATTCCAATGGAACCTGTTCACATGTGAGCATTTTGTCGCCTGAAGCAAAACGTCTGAAAAATGCCCTAAGCTCAAAATGGAACATGAGTATCTTTGAGGCAAATTACAGGTGTTTTTCTACATCACAGCAAAACGTGGAGAGATTAGCAGAGAGTTGTAGCAGACACTGAGCGGTTTGTAAGGTGAATGGGGACCCTATTTTCCATCCATCTGGCGGATCGGATTAGATGAGATCGGGTAAAAACGATCAGGCGGTCCTTTTTTTTATCCGATCTCCCCATAGAGGAGAGCGGAGCTCTGACAGGTGCATCTCACCACAGTAAGCGGACACGGACCTGTCATCCGCCTGTTTAGCAGGGATCAGCATATCGATCCCCCGCTGAGCAAAGCGGAAAAAAAAGTCTCCCCAACTACAACTTTGCTTTTCATGTCAAATATTGTTTTTTAAAAGTCATAGGGACAAATGTTTACAGTGTTCTTTGCACAATTGTATTGCTGGTCCGCGTATGAAAATCTAAACCCCTTTTAACCTGATTCAGACAAAAAAATTAAGGTAACCTACCAACGTCCTTATTAGGCCGTGTACACACGATCGGTCTAAACCGATGAAAATGGACGGAAGTCCTTTTTAATCGGTCCAAACTGACCGTGTGTACAGCCCATCGGTCTGTCGTCCTTCAGACCAAAGTTTTAAAACTTGCTTTAAAATTGGACTGATGGACGCCTGACCATCGGTCCAAACTGATCATTAGTGCGCAAAAGCATCAGTTCAAAAACCTGCGCATGCTCAGAATCAAGTCGACGCATGCTTGGAAGCATTGAACTTCGTTTTTTCAGCACGTCGTTGTGTTTTACGTCACCGCGTTCTGACACGATCGGTTTTTGAACTGTTGGTGTGTACGCACATCAGACCATCAGGCCACTTCAGAGGTGACCCGATGAAAACGGTCCGTCGGACCATTCTCATTTGGTTGGACCAATCGTGTGTATGCGGCCTTACATATCCACAGTATATAACTTTAGAAACTGCTGATTGCCCTACAGCTTCATTAGTGAGTTACTGACTACAAACACTGCCTGTTGTCAAAATGGGCCCAAAATGAAAAAGGTATTAGGCATACATTGCTATTCTTGCTTCATTGTCTAGTGAGTCACTGTCCTGGGACATTTCAGGTGACCCAAATATATGCAAGCTTAGTGATGCAACAAATAGTTCCTTTTAATATTTAATCAGCTTTAAATGTTTTTACAAACTTGTGATGTTATACTAGGTGCACGTTTACATTGGTCACTATCAGAGCTTTTTTTCTCAGAAAATAGGTGCAGGAACTCAACCACGTCCCCGTTCAGATTTCACAAACAGTAGAAGGGTCTTAAAGGGGCATTAAATACCAGAATTGCACTACATACAGAGTGCAGAGTTCGGGGGGTTACACACAGAGTGCAGAGCTGTCACTTGTAAACACAGAAACCAGACTTCTGTGTTTACAAGTGATTGTGGTGAGCAGGCACCAAAGGGTCTGAGCCAAAGGTGGTGGAACTGAGTTCCCCCAAGTTCCCCCAGAAAAAAAGCCCTGGTCACTATGTATTATGCTTACTGTTTCATATGACGTCCTGGACTTTCAGTGGGGATATCTGAAAGATGCCTGCAGCTACAGGCATCATTCAGATATCCATCTCTTCAGCCGGCGATCCTGTGCACCATAAGAATGATCATAGTGGCAGTTCCGCTGCTTGATCGTTCTTATAGGCGACGGGAGGGGACGCCCCCCTTCCACCGCCAATCCGGTGCTTCTCCAGGCTCTCCCGTGCCATCGGAGACCCAGAGAAACGATCTGCTGGCGCAGGATGGGAGGCATAGAGATGACTGGTGACCAGATGGTCACCAGTCATCTCTATGATCGTCGGAGGCCCGGGCGCGATGTTATAACGTCACACCTGGGTACCGGAATGTAAACAAAGCCGCAATCGCGGCTGTAAGCATGAGATCTGTGAATTTTTTATTCACAATCTAATGCTTTCCAGCCTGGAGGAGAGATGTGGGGTCTCATTGACCCCGTATTTCTCCAAAAAGAGTACCTGTCACAAACCATTCCTATTACAAGGGATGTTTACATTCCTTGTAATAGGAATAAAAGTGAAAAAAAAATAAAAAAAAGTGTACAAATAAAATAAATTAAGTAGAATAAAAAATAAAATAATAAAAAAATGTTTTCTAAATGCCCCTGTCCCCGGTAGCTCGCGCTCAGAAGCAAACACACATGTAAGTCCCGCCCACATATGTAAACGCTGTTCAAACCACACATGTGAGGTATCACTGCGTGCGTTAGAGCGCCAGCAACAATTCTACTCTAAACTGGTAACCTGTAAAAAAATATTAAGTGATGCCTATGGAGATTTTTAAGTACTGAAGTTTGGCGCCATTCCATGAGTGCAAAGCGTGACATGTTAGGTATCTATTTACTCGGCGTAACTTCATATTTCACATTATACAAAAAAATTGGGCTAACTTTACTGTTTTGTTATTTTTTAATTCATGAGTTTTTTAATATTTAATATTTTTGCCCAAAAAAAGGCGTTTGAAAAATGATTGCGCAAATACCGTGCAAGATAAAAAGTTCCAATGACCACCATTTTATTCCCTAGGATGTCTGCTAAAAAAAATATATAGTGTTTTGGGGGTTCTGAGTAATTTTCTAGCAAAATAATTATGATTTTTGCATGTAGGAGAGAAGTGCTAAAATAGGTCCGGTATGGAAGTGGTTAAAGGAAGCACATAGAGTGGATTTGTTAAAGGCAAATAGACTGTGCACTCTGTAAGTGCAGTTGCACTAATTTTTTCCACAGCTTAGTAAAAGTCATAAAACTCTGCTTTGTGGCATCCATAAGTATGGAGCTACTTCTGGGATGTCTTATCAAGAGGCCATGTTCTATCAACAAAGTTTCCTGAAAGCAATGCATATTTTTAAACTATGATTTTATAAGTTATGAGAACAAAACATAAAAGGAAATATGATATGTGCGGTGGATATTCCAACAATTAAATACAATTTACCAAAAAACATAGGGTTGTTGGTTGCTAGGACCACTAGTGTCCTAGCAACCAATGACATGCTTGGCCCAGCATTTAAAGGTGGACAGATCCTTCTCTGTCCAGACTTGTTTGGCCTCCCATCACCCACCCTGCAACTACATGACTACAGCCATGCTATAAGCCTTATTACAGAGGTAAGGGGGACTCTGATAGGAACACAGATGTAAGGGGGAACACTGATGTACGGGGGGGCTCTGATGGGAACATTGAGGTAAATGGTCATTGTGATATACATGGTCATTGTGTATAAATGGCACACTGATGTAAGGGGGAACTCTGAGATAATTATGTAAGTAGTAACTCTGATGTGGATAAAAAGAAAACCCCAATTTTAAGAGGAGACTCTTATGGGAACATTGATGTATGGGGGGGACTCCGATAGGAACACTAATGTATATGGGGACTCTGATGCTAACTCCAATATATGAGGAACTCTAATGGGGACCCTAAAGTAAAGAGGGACTATGATATAAGGGGGGCCCTGATGGGGACCCTGATATAAAAGGGGCTTTGATTAGAATTTGACCTTGGAATTTGTTTGCTTCTCTTTACTTTAGTTGTAGCGCCCCTGTACTTTCAGTAAAGGACGCTATTGTAAATTTAGTGGGGTGAGAGACTTATTTGCTCTCACTAGTTTTGAATTGTTTAAGTTCGGCTGCTGTCAGCCCTGAACTGTCCTGTGGGTCATACTGTGCTCCAGACATGTAGTTCCATCTCTGAGCAGGGGGTGGCGCCAGAGGGGTTCAGGCAGAGACACTTTTCCCCAGCAGCCAATTGGAGGAGTTCTCCTCACAGGGTATGCTGGGGAGGGGTATATCTGTGGCAGACGCCATTTTTTCGGGGTTTGCGGGTTCCTGGTTGCAGGTGCGGCACCCACCTTTAGGGTGTGTGCACATGACGGGCCCCACCACTATGGCCTACCTGGCCAGGGCCCATGCAACGCAGAGTTCCTGGCTCTGGGAACATATGACTCAGAGAAACTAAAGCAACCAAAGGGGGATCCCAGTGACTTACTGGGATCCCACACCTAAAGAGAGATCCCAACCTGGATGCTGTTCGTGGGAAGTCGGTCTGAGATGAACCCAGAGGCAGGTGATCCAATCGGATTTAGACGGAACCATCGGGATCTGGGTGACCGGACACGGACAGGTTGTGAGTTGCAAACTGTCAGTCGGTGACCCCAACTATTGACTGAGAGGATCTGCTTTAATTCTTGTCCTTGAGTATTGGACCTGTGGCAGAGGCCTTTACTAATTTACTAAAGCCAAGTCGGTGGCAGAGACTTGTTCCTTCTCAGAGCTCACAGTGACGCTCCGGCTGCCAGGTCTGTGAGGGAGGCCCGTCAATCAACTGCCTGGACATTCTGTCACCGCTATCATCCCCTAGACACACTATATAGGTAACTTAAATTACGCTGATTCCAAATCAAACCAGCGGCTCCTGCGGAAGTGAGCGCTACACAGTATTTTCTTTGTTGTTCTAAATCATATCATGCTTAAAGTGAAACCATTTCATTTATTTACATTTTATTTATTCATTTATAAAATAGATTTTTTTGCCCTGTGAATATTTATAAAATATAAAATGTGGCCCATGTACTGAAAAAATTGGAGACCCTTGGTCTAATCTATCTTGTGTCTTGCTGAATCTTGCTCATGGTACTCCCAGTATATTCCTAAACTCTGATTAGGCTCATATCTATACAGCTAATCTTGATATTTTTTGCACATTTGTACATCTGCACCATGTAACATATTCAAAGGCTCTTCATACACAACTCACTGGGTATCTTTTAGCATCTTTAGAAACCAAATTCTTGGGAACCGTTCAAACGTTTTTGAACAAAAAGATACCACCTGCGACACTTTCTGCTTTCCTTTGGTTTCATTGCATTGTAGGGGAAAATTAAATTCCTCTTTAGAGCATGTACAGTGTGATCCCAGCCGCATTGCAGGGGATTTTATGCATTGAAAGGCTTAAAATCTCTCCTATAAAGACCTTAAAAAATAAACTGATAATGTGACCGCCCTAGGGACAAAAGCTTCTGGTATTACTGGACTGACAGCTGGAATTTTTCAAAATTTTAACCCTATGTGCAGAACAAGTAAGTAACATAATTATGGTATGTGGTTTTGCTCAACAAAGCAGAACATGCAAAGTGTTAGTCTCATTTTAATCTGAGCTTTTACTAATAAAGTTTTAATGGGAGTAGGTAGATCAGTGCTTATATCAAAACTGAAAGGCGGTCAGCCATAGTCATTGGACTTGTTGGCAGAGTTGATCTCTGTTCATAGAAGGACCTTTGTGATATGGTGTATGTACTCTATGGGTGCCAAAAGCAGAAAAAACATGTTGCCAGGGAGTAGTTACAGTTTACAGCAAGAATCAGGGGGAGGAAGCTGTAAAAATGCACAATGTACTATTTATAAGACAACAGTGAGCCTTGTGACTTGTAAATACTCCTCCTTATCTTATGTGGGTAATATAGAAGGCTATTAAAAACAAGAGAGTCACATTCTTGTAACAATTCTTAACACTGAACAATACATGTGTATCAATTGAGGCCTAATCGGCACTTACGGGGCTCATAGACACAGACACTTTTAGTAATACTCATTTTTAGTCCTAACATTGAGACTCACATCCAGTGGGACTGCATGTGAGTCTCAATGTTACATCAATGTCACATCACATCACATGCAGTGGGACTGCGTTGGGCGGTTATTCCAGCTCAGTCCCACTGCATGCCTTGTCCACTATGTGTCCAGTTCACACCACTGGAATGTGGAGGTGTATGGGCACAGCGCGCTGAAAAATAGTGCTGCATGCAGTATTTTTTTTCAGCACAGCGCAGTGAGAAGCAATTCACTGTCTTGCACTGTGTGGCCAGCAACTAAACTCTATGGGATGTCTGCCTATGTGACATCTCAATAAAGATCTTCCTCTATCCGAATCCATTCAGGACAAGACTGTCAAAGCACGATCATTCAGGAAAACAACCTCCAAGAACTCTCTCCTGCATTCAACCAGTTGTGATGCTCCTTATACTGTTAAAACAATACCCATCACAAGCCAATTCATTCGGATAAGACTAACTGATTATGATAAAGAAGCACATCTACTCAAACAGAGGCTGCTGAGAATGAGGATATTGTAAATCTATGGTCAAAAAAGTCTGTCTCCAAATCAGGAGTCTGGACAGTACCAACCTTTTAACCAATAGTTTCCCTTAAGACACTAGATCTTCGAACAAACCACTATTCTCAACCTATTACATCTCACAATTCCCAGAAATAAAAAACATCATCACAAGACACCTCTCCATCCTACACAGTGATGACAGTTACAAAACCATCTTAAGAGGAGGGATTAGATATGTCTCAAGAAAAGCACGAAACCATGGGCAACATGATCTCTCCCAGTGTGTACACTTCCAATACAACCCCCACACTTGGTTGAATACCACTCGATTGTTTAGATGTAGTGTCACAAGGCATTCCAGCTGTAACGTCTTAGATGATCCCCACATCACTATTTCATGTTCCAACAGCCTTTTTTTAACCATCAAACAATTAGTCAACTGTCATACCAAATACGTAATCTACATAATAACTTCAACTGCATGCAACATACAATACATAGGCAGAACCACCAGATGCCTTAGTGACAGAATCACAGACCACTAACAGAGAAACATTTCAACCTATACTACCAACGAAACACACCCCAAATAATTAAAATATTCAATTGTCCTATCTGCTGTGGAGATCGATTTTCCCATCTCTGTAAAAGGGAGGTCTATTGAATCATTAGGATGGATACAAGAATTCCCAAAAGCCTAAACTATGAGTGGAACATTACCGACTATTATGAATAATTGACCCATCGTCAGTGCCTATACCATCAATACATTGATCCATTCTCTTGCTCCTGCTACTGACATAAAATGTGGGTGATTATATTTTTACAAGTTCATGCAGTTAACATACCTCCATATATGTTTAGGACCATCATAATATAATATATGACACATTTTTGTACAATCATGAGTTTCTTTTGGACCTCTGAGGGAATCCCTTTTTTTCCCCTTAATTTTTCCATATGAAATTGCAAACAAATCTTTTTATAAACAAAGTTTTAGCCACTAACACATTCTAAATAATTATCTATGTTCAACAAAGTTTTTTGTCATCTTATCAGTTTATTAGAGACTAAGTACCCATGCACTTTTTTTGTACTTATAAACATCACGCTTTACATGGGGAGTAGCACTGTAGGTTAATCTATGTTGATAGAATTATCTCTTTGAGAAACACAAATCACAAAATATCACGTACACCTACCATTCCTTTACACTTAAAGAGTGACTACCGATGCTGTTAAATGACTCCCCATACGCATGAGTTCCTTATCCCCATGACTAAGCTCTGGGGGGCAGAGCGAAATGCGTTATGGGTGGGGCCTGGTCGGAGTCCAGGCTGAGGTTGCCACTCCACTCATCTCTGTAGGACACCGTAGATGTGCAGCATTCAGGGGTCACCCTTCTTCCCACGTAACATCTCAAAAAAGTGTGTTAAGAATAATAACCAGCTGGTATGAATGACCCCTAAGGTACAATTTCCCCTTAACAGTACTAGCTTGTGTTTTTTTGGAGCGCCATCTGTGTCCTTTAAAATGAACCTGTGCCCAGTTCATACACACTAAAGTATTCACATAGTAGAACCCCTTACTCATCTCTGTATCTGAAAGCACTGTGGATAAATCAATTTTTACAAGTCCAAGTTTCAACACAGGAAATTTATTTTTAATGAGAACAGAACCTTGGCAGCCTGTCAGCCTGAAAACTAGCAGCGGGTGTTTCTACAAGGTAATTTAACAATATTTGTCAAGGTTCCTGTGGCTATGCAGGTGTTTTTTTTGTCAACGAGCATACAGATCATTCATTTACAAACACATACACACACACACACACACACACATGGTGGGCATCAATGCCAGGGCATTTATTAAAACCATACAACCACTATTACTGACACCTGGTGTTTTTTCCAACTACTAACACTGAGTTTTTTTTACCACTAAAAATTTTTCTAGCACTGTCAGTAATGCAAGGGCATACTTTCCAACCAAAACCAGTGCATTCTTTCCAACTACTGATACTGACCCCTGGGCAATTTTCCAACCACTGATGCCAGGGCATTCTTCCTTGCACTCAAACCAACGCCTGGGAATTTATATGTTAGAATACTACTCCTAAGCAAAGTGTTTCCAGTTGCTGGTTGCTGAATAGCCTCAAGTATTTTGATGAAGTTCTGCGGTAAGGTAGAATAAGACAAATATGCATATACAATGAAAGAGTTTTCATTAAAAAAAAGGTTTTGCCAACGATGCATACCAAGCACCCTTCTATCCCTCCATTTGTTATTCTAAAATTGGGAGGAATAGAGTAGCGAGTGAGAAATAAGTACATTTACCTTATGCTCAGTATAGTAAAATGAACATTATACTGTGACTATACTGCTCCACTTGGCCTTTGGAACAATTCATCCTGAAAATCATAGAAGCACTGAATTCATTCATATTGTTTCTCTGGTACCAAGGCATCAAGATTCAGGAACAAATATTAGTTGCGCCATTTTATGATGATTCATTAAATACATGGCTGCATTATTTGGTATATTTTAAATATGCTACAAGTTCAGCTTTGAAACCTATGCCCAGAATTTTGCCCACACCCAGATGCCAGGTTTGGGAAGCTTGGCATAGCATCGCATTATGTGGATACCATTCGAGTAATGGAATGCAGCACTTTGAAGCTTATCTTTGTTTGCAATGTTGTAACTATAGATTTTCAAGTTTTGCCCAAAGTTATTAATATGCATCGATATTAAAGCTAAATTTAATTTGAAATTCAATGTGAGCCATATACATAGTATCTGACTTGGTATTAGCTTCTTGTATAGCAGAGCTTGGAATGTGGGAGGGAGAAACAGCAGACGGAGCCAATCAGCTGTGCTGCAGTATAAGCAGCATACTGACAGGTGGAGAAAGCTGTCACAATGATATTAGCTCATCAGTCATCTGCTTTTTTCTTTTCACTGCCCAATCACAGGCTGTCTTTAGTTGCCATTAAACTGCAGCAGGCAAAATCATCTCTCCATGTCACATAGGTTTGTGCTGTGTGGCAGAGCTGTGCTAATCTCAGAGCTGTGTATTTACAGTATCTGCATCCCTGGAGTTCAGAGGAGAGCTTGCTTGATAAATGGTATTAGCACAACTGATACTTCTATGGTTACAGGCTGATGCAAATAGCAATCTCCTGCAGAAACATCTGGTGGCAAAGACTAATTATTGTCTTGTGCCATGTCATTATTTCACATTCTTTTCTCTGTAAGGAGGGAAGAAGCACCAGGACCAGCAGGCACTGGAAGAGCTTCCTGATTACAAGATACAAAGGATTAGTGGGAACAAAATAGACCAGCTTGAGAAGTATAATTACTTAATCATTTGTGATGTGGAATTTACTTCATGCAGAAGGATAATAGGTGGTACGTTATTTAATCAAGAAATCAAACATCATGTTTATGATGAGAGAGCTAGTAATATTTAAAACCAATCAAAATGTATGGTTACAAAGGGTAAAGTTACATCATTGCTCAGATGTTTTGACTAGTGAGTTCTTTTTGTTGGCCAATGTCTACATTTGGCACTACAGGTTTCTCTCCTTTCATGAACTTGTGTGTTTACCGTTTGTTCTATAACTCTAGAACTAACCAGATCTGTTGTGAAAAACCACAAAAAATATATGCATCTTCTTTATTTTGGAAATAATGAAAAAATCTGGCCAATTTAGATGAAAAACTATAGGCAGAGACTACCCTCGGTGAAATAAGTGCATTTTAGCATGAGCAGTAGGTCCAAAGATATGGATAGCTGAAGTCATGTAAAAATCCCAACTTTACCTAATCTGATGGACCGTTTTCATCAGACGAACCGATCGTGTGTGGGCCCCATCGGTTTTTTATCCATCGGTGAAAAAACGAGGAACTTTCTTTTTTTTAATTATCTGATGGTTAAAAAACCGATAGGAAAAAAACGATCGTCTGTGGGCACGTCCATCGGTTAAAAATCCATGCATGCTCAGAATCAAGTTGACGCATGCTTGGAAACATTGAACTTCATTTTTCTCAGCACGTTGTTGTGTTTTTTACGTCACTGCGTTCTGACACAATCGTTTTTTTAACTGATGGTGTGTAGGCAAGACTGATGAAAGTCAGCTTCATTTAATATCTGATGAAAAAATCCATCAGACCGTTTTCATCGGATGAACCAATCGTGTGTAGAGGGCATTAAAGTGTATAAGGACCACACACTTTGTTTACGTTTTTGGATAGCGTAGGGAAGGATTAGAACCCTGCTAAAGTTTACTGATGACAGTGCTCCCAACAAGGGAGTTTCACGATTTCTATTTGTCTTAATGACCATTATCATTGGGATTGGGATAAAATATATATATATTTTTTGAGTTGTCAACAGGAATATAATATTCCAATATGGACACTTGTTCCAGTGACAGCTCTCCAAGAGAGGATCATCCCTCCCGTTTCCTTATGTGTCTATATGGAAGAGAACCTGCCCCCACCAAAACAGATATAGAAGAAAAAAAAACTGACAGTGGTTTTACTATTCCTAAATGTTTTGACTTTAGATACACTTTAAGGGCTCATTCACACTATTTTGCTGTGCACAGACGCTGGGGCATATTTATAAAAAAGTTAAACATTCATTGCAAGCCAATCTTCACCACCAGTCAATGTTTAGTAAAAGTCACCTTCGCTGCTTTATGAATATGGCCCAGATGTGTATGTGCATTGTGCTTTTTTTTTTTTTTTAACTGTACCCTTCTGCACATATACCAGGGGTCTTCAAACAATGGCCATCCAGTTGTTCAGGAACTACAATTCCCATCATGCATAGTCATGTCTGTGAATGTCCGATTTTTACAAAGCCTCATGGGAAGTATAGTTTCACCACAGCTGGAGGGATGTAGTTTGAAGATCCCTGACATATACAATACCCCTGTTCTATATCGCACCACAACACATGATAAAATAAAATATTGCAGCAGCCTCTTTTCTAGCATTGACTCCTATTTTTATTAAACGCATTAAGAAGGTACTTAAATATAATACATATAAGGTTAAAAACACATACAAGATCCAGTATTTGAACAGACACATTAATATAGTATTCCTGGCTCCTATCACAACCTCCACATAGATAAGCCAACCAGCAGATGCAGAAGGAGGGGATAGTGAACGGGCAAGATGGCCTCCCTCACTTCTGAAACCACTGTGGAATGCACATGCTCCATGTAGAACACAGGTACCGAAAGTGGCGTCAGGTGGGGGGCGGTATTTCGGAGCATGACACAATAGCCCTTCCATCAGACCCTCTAATTTTCATAGGCTACCCAGTGCAGCATGCCTTAACTCCCAAATGGGCTCTCAAAGTTGAGCTCGGTTTTACTTTTTTTCTGCCTTTTGAGTACCTATTGGACCTTTAATGCGATGCATGACTTCAAGGACCAATAAGGAATCAGAAAGGGCAATGGAGGGGAGTGTTTCTGACAGGTTGTAAAAATAACTTTAGCTGCCTAAATCTAATAATGACATATATGTTTTTTTACTGAAGATTTTTATTAGACACCCAGTTTGACTTGCTCACAGGTTTGTGACAGGTTTATTTTTAGGACGGATAGATCATTATGTACAATGTACTGTTGGGCTTGACAACTATTTGCAAAGTCATTCCTGGCAGGGGTGTAGATACACTGATGCAAAGGGTAAACTGGGCCAATATATTTCATTATTAACACCCACAGTGCATACAAAGGCCTCACCCAATATAACAGCTTGTGAGCCTTCAGTCTTTTCCAGCTTATAAATGTATCATTCTTCCATCAGCGCAATAAGAAAGAATAAAATAAGCATACTGTACTTGATTTAGGAAAGTTGGGCCCCCATGCCCCTACACTGTGCTCTTTTAAACATTGCTATACTTGTTGGTAGACAGTTAATTTCTCATCATTAACATCTTTACAAGTACCTAGCCTTACAGCGTAACTATAAATCAAAGGGATAAAAGAACCCACACACTGGGCACTGTGCTCCTATAGAGCTTTATTATAAATAGTAAACTAACTTGCCAGAGAGATGGGCTTAAAATCACCAAAAGTTATAGATCTAGACAGTGCAAGGTCATCTAGAGCCCAGGGCAAATATGCCAAACTGCATCTCCCAAGATGTATGATCATTATATGTCAGCAAAATTCTGCCCACAAAAACACTGAGCACTGCTCTGCATGCTTACAGTAGCCCTAAATTCCCATTCCTTCAGTACAAATCTGCCCTCTTGCTGAATTTTCCCCTCTCAGCACACATTTTTGCACCCCACATGCCCAAAACCCCCCAGCTCAAAATGTCCCCTCCTGGTACACATCTTCGCCCCCTACTTCTAATCCCCACCTCCCAGCACAAATCTTCTCCCCCCCATCACCCTTACAAAACCCCCTAGATCACCACTTATAGCATACCCCCAATTTTCCCCTCCTCAAACAATACTTACCCCCTCTCACCCCCCAAATTCCTTCCCCCAACACAAATACCCTCCCCCTAAATCTCTTTGTAGCCCCCCATCTTACATGATACCACAGTGCCCAAGGCAGCAGTCCCTTCTGCCCCCCTTGTCCCGGACCTGGATCTAGATCTGTAATATAAAAAATAAGAAACTCATAGCTATCACCAGATGTCTATACCCACAGAACTCAACAGTCACTTGTGTTTTCCTGTTTTCAAAATGTTTTATATACCATAATACTACAATATCGAGGCACTGGAATCTCTGATATGATGACATTTACCAGGATGCTGGAAAGTTTCTGTCATTTGAAACTCAGGTTCAATAAAATACTGGGACTGATTTCAGATGTTGAAACCAGGCCCATTGCTACAGGACAGGCAAAACAAACAAATGCTTGGGACCCCGAGCAGGCCTGGGGCCCCCAACTTCCCCTTCTCAGGCTGTAGCATGGCCGAGCTCCTCTACCTTCCTCCTGGAGTCCTGTCAGTCCGGCCGGGTAACACGCATGGTACAGGAGATTCAGTTTCCTGTTCCCGGCCGGACTGACAGGAAGTGCACACTGAGTGATCACTTCCTTTCAGTCTGGCCGGGAACACAAGAAACTGAATCTCCTGTAGCATGCGGTACCCAGCCCGGCCCTGGCACTATCTGATAGGGAACTGGGGACCCATAATAATAGAACACCGGACTGACAGGAGGAAGAGGAGCTCGGCCATGCTACAGCAGCGGGAAGAAGGGGAGGTGAGAATAGAAAAACGTGGGGACTAGGGAGGGTGAAGCAAGAACATGGGTGTAAAAAATTTGTGTAGCGCTAACATAGGCTTTGCATGTGGGGGGAGGTGCTTGGGGGCCCCCACTTTGCTTGGGGCCCCCAAATTCCTTCAAACGGCCCTGGTTGCAACCCTACCCTGTGTAGGATTCGGCAGTAACAAAATAGATGTAATTGTATATCCACATCCCACAACACCAACCATGTGCCAAAGCATACTCTAAATTATTAGAAAAATACTATTCTCTTTCAGGCTCCTTTTCGCATTTACATAGTTTATATAACCGCCAAATACATAATCTCCTTATTATATAAAATGAAAGACCATGTATTTATATAATATCAACAAAATTGGAGCACATAAATCTGGAGTAGCTGTGCAAGGCAACCAATGAGCTGCTATCCTAAGATTTGAAAATTAGAGATAGAAGCTGACTGTTTGCAATGCACATCTGCTCAGATTCTGGCTGCTCCAGTTCTAATAAATTACCCTTGCTATCTTATATTTTCCATTTCTGCCGATTCAGATTATAATTGCTCTTGAAGACTTGTAGGATACTGGTGTGTTTGTATGCATGCTTGAGTTGGATGTTATGTTTCAGATATTAGATTGTTATTTAGCTACCTTCTATATTGACTAGGTGACTACAGTATCACTAAGGCCTATGTCCCATCAGCAATTTCCGCAGCTGTCATCCTCAGAATTGCTAAGGCCGGCCATAGCGGATCGAAATTCCTGGAGAACTTGCCAAACTTTGGTCTGTACAACCAGCCTGTTGAGTTTCTTGCGATCACTTCCGGCTTTAGCAGAAAGCAGTAAATATTGTATTCTGATGGTGGGGAAACCTCCCACTGTTAGAATACAATGGCACAGCAGGAGGGATTCTCCCATCAACACAAAATGTGTTGATGGGGGAATCAAGCATTTTTTTCCTTTAACCTGTGCTTAAAGGAAAGAAAACTGTACAATGTATAGCTTGCTTAAAGCGATTGTAAAGGTACAATTTTTTTAAAAATAACAAACATGTCTATACTTACCTGCTCTGTGCAACACAATTGCACAGGGCAGCTGGAAACCTCCTTTTCCCCTGCCAGCACTCCTGGCTTCTTCTCTCTCTCCAGTGCCCCCATGGGAAGCCTCTCATGAGGGCACTCGTGCATGCTGACTCCCAAGCCCCACTTCTGCATCCATTGACACAGGCAGCGGCACTTGTCCCTGAACCCACTCCCTCGTTACTGGCTTTGATTGACGGTACTGGGAACCAATGGCTTCCAGTGCCCTAGCAAGGCCAGCGAGACCCAGAAGTGAGGGGAGAAAAGAGTTGCAGACATGCACAGCACGGGATCAAAATGATCAAATGAGGGCTCGGGTAAGTAGAAGGAGGGAGAGGGAAGCAATGCATTAAGGTAAAAAATGTTTAGGCCTTAGAACCACTTTAAGAGTCAACCCACTTTTTTGTAAGGTCCTGATTCCATACATGTCAAACCAGCAATATATCCCTGTGCCACTTGTGCAAACTGTTGGCACAATACAAATGCTGCATAATAATAATTACAATACAAGGTTGGTGCATTATAGCCAACGAGGGAGCAACTTCCATTGGGTAACATAAAAGTGGCCTTTCAGAGATTCCAAAACTAATAAAAACCCATAATATTTCTTGTAGCCAGCTTCTCAAAGAATGTGCATTGGTAGACTAAAGCTGGCCATAGACATTGATAAATCATCAAGTGTGGATGCATAAATGCCCTGCAGCCAAAAAAAAAGTCAAGATCAGAAGCCTGTCATCTAATATCAATAGGCACCTTCAAGTCTCTGAATATTACTGCTTGCATTCCACTCATAGATCATAGGCCTTAAGCTATGGATGAGCAAAATGACAATTTCATTTCTTCTACGTAATGCCATTTACCTTCCTGTGTGTCCAATGGAATGTAATCTGTTCAGTGCAGCAACATGTTCAGGAGCTGAATAATACTCTGTACAGAAACTCTAAATGAAGTGCCTGCACACGCCGCAACTCTGACAGCATCGCTGCACAACACTAGATCAACAAGTTTTTCCTAAATACAACTGTAGCAGTCCATTTAAACGACTTAACATATAAATGCTCCACGTGAATGGCAGGTTTAGAAATACCTGAGGTCTAAAATGCACAAGTGTTGAAAGATGTCACCACATACACCTGTGAACACTACTACACAATGAATATTATACAGCAAACCATAGACAGGTAAGAGACCCCAACATGCTCAATGACAGTTGTAACAGTTTGTACAGGACACAAAGCGGCATCATAACCCTAATGAATGGTAAGAGAACACTATCCTATTTAGCATGATTATATTTATTACTAACATGTCATTTCTAAAGCACACAGGTGCCGCGAATGCCATGTTTTTTTTTTTTGTTTTACTGATCTAAATGCAGCCCATTGCTTTCAATTGGTCTGTACACACAGGCAGATACATATCTTTAAACTAGTGCTGAGTGCGTTTGGATCAGTAAAAAAAAAAAAAAAAAAAAAATCTGCTTTACTGGCAAGTAATTTATGGGAGCGTGCGCATATCACACCTCCCTTCTGCATTGTGTGGGTCTGAAGAATTTTTACGTGCGGAAAACGTGCACACTATACGGACCATACTCCCAATTTTTGGGCAGGAACTTTCTGGCAGAAAGATCTAGTACTCATAGCGAAGTGGGGTTCACCACTCCAGGGAAATCCCAAGTGCACTCGTGGATCAGTCCAGGTATATTCGGGTGCTGGCAATGCACTAGGCAATGGAAATAACAAAGAACGGATGGACGGCCGCACACCGGAAAACTCTTGAGTTGTCTTTATTGAAATGTATTCATGGTCATGAATAAGCAATAACCAAGTGTGAAATGCGTCGGCTGTTTTTTTATTCTTGTTGTGTATCTGTGGTGCCTGCTTATGCTTTTTCAATAAAGTCAACTCAAGAGTTTTCCGGTGTGCGGCCGTCTATTCGTTCTTTGTTATTTCCATCTAGTGCTTATACATCAGTATCATGTGCAGGACCCCCAGTGGACTAACCCAAAAAACAATTGGGTTCCTCCATTCACATAAATGGATGGAAAAATCCCGGGATACTATATAGTGACAGCAGGACCCGCCTCCTTCAGAATACACTGATCAGTGGCTGTAGCCGCTGATTGACAAGTCTTCCAGCATGTCTGTTTGACAGACGTTGATCTAACCATCAACTTCTGTTGGTCGGTGATGACCATACAGTGGGCGAGATTTACTAAAACTGGCGCACTCAGTATCTCAAGCTGTGCATAGTAACATCAGCTTCTAGGTATTATTGTCAAAGCTTAATTGAACAAGTTGAAGATAGAAGGTGACTGGTTACTATACACAGCTGCCCCAGATTCTGTGTGAACCAGTTTTAGTAAATCTCTCCCAGAGATTGAAATTAGGCCAGTTCCTGCTGAACTTGCCAAATTGCGATCTGTCTATGGCTAGCCAAAATATTAGAAAGGCACTTTCTATAGTGAAAGACTTAGGCCCCATACACATGAGCAGACAGATTTGTTCAAATCGGTCGGATAGACCGTTTTGAACAAATCTGTCTGCTGGGGACGTATTGGTTTGATCGTGTACACACAATCAAACCAAAATCCCCACCGGCAGACGGCGCGCTGACGCCGCCACGTCACCGCACCAGGAAGTAAAACACTTCCGCGCATGCGTCGAAACCATTCGACACGTGTGCGAGAAGACATGTCTGCTGGTTAGCGTACTAACCAGCAGACATGTCGGGCGGACGGGTTCCCAGCCGACAGATTTGAAAGCATGCTTTCAAATCTGTCCGCTGGCCAAATCCGTCGGCTCTCCCGTACACACGATCGAATCTGTCTGCTGGGACGGTCTGGCAGACCGTTTCCAGCAGACAGATTTGATCGTGTGTACGCGGCCTTAAAGACCATACAATTTTCTTATTCAATTTTCTTTAGATTTACCTTTAACTATGTAGTACAAGGGCCTGCCTAATTGCATACGAATAGAAAGTGCTTAGGTTTGATCTCATATTATATAGTTTTGATAAATCTAAAGGAACGTTGTACAAGAAAATTGTATTATGTATGGCCAGCCTTGGGCCCCATATACACGATTAATTTTCTGCAGATTTTTGTCTTCCGATTTACTAAAACCATATAATATGAGGTCAAAGTTTAACAGTTTGAATTCGTATGCAATCAGGCAGGCCCTTGTACTACATGGTTTTGGTAAATCTGAAGACAAAAATCTGCAGAAAATCTAATAGTGTGTATGGGGCTTAAATAGTGTGTATGGGGTCTAACATTTGATCACACAGGCTTTTAGGTGTACGTATGATTACAATGTACTTTTATTACAAAATAATGTGTAATTACCAGAGCTTTTTTTCTCAGAAAATAGGTGCAGGAACTCAACCACGACCCTGTTCAGATTTCACAAACAGTAGAAGGGTCTTAAAGGGGCATTAAATACCAGGATTGCATTACATACAGAGTGCAGAGTTTAGGGGGTTACACACAGAGTGCAGAGCTGTCACTTGTAAACACAGAAACCAGACTTCTGTGTTTACAAGTGATTGTGGTGAGCAGCCACCAAAGGGTCCGAGCCAAAGGTGGTGGAACTGAGTTCCCCCAAGTTCCCCCTGAAAAAAAGCCCTGGTAATTACAAATACATTTACAAATTAAATGAAATTACAAAGTATTTTTATTCATAGTAACCAGTAACCAGCAACCATCCCCCCCCCCCCCCTTACTGCTTTAAGGTGAATATGATTGCTTGCTATACTCTGCACATCAGTACTGCTCTGTAAACTGAATAAATAAGACCATTTGTGCAGGATTATAGAATTTGACTTTATTATCTAAAGCAATTTACAATGTGTAAAGAATATGAAAAAGTGAATACAGGTGAAAATAGTCTTGAATGACCCGAATAATTACAACACAGAAGAGAAATAAAAATCCCATGTTTCATAGTGATACAGTTTATTCCAAACACTTGGCGGAGGGTGGCATGCTCACTGTTATCCCTATGTCAGACATAAAACATGTTCTTTAACAGATGGCTTAGTCGAAATCATGTGGACGTTTAGGAAATTACTTCTGTTATTAAAGGTTACTGCAAAACAAATTAATCACAATGAGAAAAACAAGCCTTACCATTTTCACATGGATTCTGCATATGAGTAAGTAAGTGAAAAATCCAAGGGGGCCTTGATTCCATTCAAATGTTCCCTTAGCTTGCAGTGGCAAGGCGAAAGCAGGGCACGGGCAGGCAACCTCCAGCACAGCAATGAATAAGGATTATTTACTGAAAGTCCAAAGACAGCTTTCTGTGCACACAGCCTATGAGAAGCTCAGAGGAGCACCCTTCTCCCCAAAGCCTCCTCCAACAAGTCAGGATTCTACAATAGTGCTGAACAGGCATTTCAGGAGCAGTCGTGGCCAGGACTTTCCTTCCTTCCTACATCTGAGACTGCAAAGCAGTAAAACACAGAACTTTGTCACAAGTGAATGATTTTCTCCTCCTCACACACCCCCCTCCTCCTCCTCCTCCTCATCACTCTACCAAAACCAGGTAATCCCACAAGGACGCGGCTTCTAATTGGCTGCCAGCCTCTGTGGACTTCATTTGCATTACAATTGGTGATGAAGGCCCTTGTAAAGTTTGAAAATGGATTCTGGCACTCAAAAGTCAGGAGCTTCCCTCCCCCTTCTGCTTCTTATGGCATGCATAACTTTCATCTACAGCCATTGCTGAGATCCAGTGAGAGGGTTTCCTTTAAAAGAATTGGGATTATCTACACTTCTGGTTTGCATGCAACGTTATAAAGTGAACCATTAGAGGTAAAACATTAGGGGGAAAATAAATAACGAAAGCATTAAAATGTAGAATTAAACAGAGAGATTACAGATACATTTAGATTAGAACAATGGCCTGACATATCATATGTATTACTTTTAAATAACAAAAAATTTAAAAGTAAAAAAAAAAAAAAAAGGAAAACAGTAAATCTACTTTCCCTTTCAGATAATGGTTTACATACTCTATAGATAAAACAGCTAAGGACACAAAATCATATGTTTTTGCAGTCATTTAATGCAAAGCATTTATTTCCCTGAATGTCAATTTCCTTATTTAACAGATGAATTTTACGTAAAAATAACAAAGAGAATTATCTGAATGTCCAATTTCCACTTTAAACAGAGAGCAATAATTACCGTATATTTATTTTCTAACCTATGGCATGCATAATGGGAGTTTTTTGTTTTTGTTTGTTTTAACAGTAGAAAACAGGATATTTGAATGCAGGATAACTATGAAATCTCAAAAGAGTCCATTCAGATTCACCCTAGTTATCTTCTACATAAAGACATAATAAAAAAGGGATCAATAAGCAGTATTATTTTGTTATGTTTCACTGTAAACACTATTTTTTGAAGATTTTAAATAAAGAATAATGCAAAATTAATCTATACGTACTTTATTTCTACCACAGTGTAGCAACATCAATGGACAAATAAATGTATCATAAAAGTGTCTGTTGGAGAGATACAGTATTTGGATTCATCTTCTATTCTTTTTTTAAATTAGGAGAATTAGGCTGGCCATACACTAGTAGATTTTCAAATGAACATCCGTATGAAAATTGTTAGTACACTCAATAATTTGACGAATGTCATTTGAAAGCACTTTCAAATGTTGTTTGCTCCTAACATTCAATTTCCGAATGCATATAATTTCCTAAATGAAAACCCCATACGCTGTTAGAAAATAATTTGTTCGAGAAAAGTTTCCAACCCGCTCCTTTGAATTTTCTTGTCATGCTTTTCTCACGTATAGCCAGTCTAAAGTGGTTCTCCCCCTCCATTTGAAGTTCCCTGCTCTCCAACCTTACTCCTATTTTTTTATAAAACAACTTTTATTTACCTTTCCCATATATATATATATATATATATATATATATATATATATATATATATATATATATAAAACATTTTGGGTTGTCTCCAGAAAATAAATAGAAGTGAAATCTCCAAATAGGGATACTAGTTCTGGTGACCTGGGGGGTCCCCAAGGAATACCCTTAATTTGAAGGGATTTCCTCTCACTTCCTGTTTGGATATGGGACAGGAAGTGAAGGGAAATCTCCACAATGGGATACAAATGACGGGAAAAAAATCAAACAGGGGTTATACCCTCTCTTGCTCTATCTGAGATGAAAAAAAAATGCCTATAGTTCTACTTTAAAGGGTTAGTAAAGGAAAATAAGAAACATGTTATACTTACCTCCACTGTGCAGTTCGTTTTGCACAGAGTGGCCACCGATCCACGTCTTCTGGGGTCCCTCGGCGGCTGCCTCTGGTCCTCCCCGCAAGAACTCACCACATTCATACGAGAGCGCTCCCATAGTGATGAGTCATTGCGGGCGCGCTCCCGTGATACAGCGAGCGGCCATAAACGCTCACTGTATCACTCGGCCCCATCCCTCGACGCGCAGCATTACTGATGGTGATTGACAGCAGTGCCAGCCAATAGCTGCGCTGCTCTCAATCTATCCGCTCCAGCCAATCAGCGGCCAGGCTGAGCATTAAAGAGTATCTCGGGACCGAGCGCGGGACTTTCGACGGGTCAGGTAAGTAATAATGGGAGCTCGAGGGGGGCCGGCATCATCAGATGTTTTTTCACCTTAATGCATAGATTGCATTAAGATGAAAAAAAACATTTCCTTTACAACTCCTTTAAGCTTTGGCAATAATACATTGATGATGATTGGTTTCTTTATAGAGTTGTACCAGATTTTGCACTCTCCAGCTTCAGTAAATAACCCCGATAGTCTTTCATTGAGAAGGAAGGAGGGGACTGGCCTAGCAGCGTATCATCAGGGGAACCCAGAAGAACCGGCAGCTTCCCAATGAGTCGCACAAGAAGATGAAAGTGTGGGACCGAGAAGAGGGCAGAAGTGAAGAGGATCTCAGCAGGACAACAATGGATCCACTGGGCGGGTGTTTTTCTGTGCAGGACCTGTAAGCAGGTAAGCAGGGGTTGAAAAAAAATGAGGGGGGGTGAAGATTCACTTTAAGACCCTAATGACATGTATTCATCTGTGTAAAAGTTGACTGAATGCAGAACACCAGCAATGTTTATAGAAGTGTCTTTCAAAAACTTCCAAATGGGTAAACAGAAAAGTTTTGTTTGTTTGCCTTTGCTGTTTCAGGTGTCACAGGAGATATCCGGGTTAGCCTACTGAAAATGCTGGTTGTCTGATTGTCACTGGATTAAGGGCTAGTACACATTGCTGCTCCCTAAGGGCTCATGCACGAGGCCGTAGTGGGGCTGCGCATTGTACAGGGCCTGCGTACACACTTTCCCCAGACCCGCATATCTGCGTACAGTTGCCCATAAACAACACAGGTATGCGTCGAGGGAAAAGCCCCAAACTCAAATAGTATGTGTTTGGAGCAACATCCATGAGCATGCTTTACACATTCCCCACTGCATAATGGTATACAGCTGCATCTTTTATTTGAGGTCTATGGGTGGTTGTACACCAATGTGAATTTTTTTTATTTGCCTTTTTACGCAGTATGTTTGTGTGCATGAGCCCTAAAATGCTCCATTGTAGTGTGCGGTTTTGGTGCATCACACTGTTTACATTTCTTGTTTTCTTTTAACTTTATTGGAAGTTTATAAAGTCCATTCAAGTCTCCGCACAGCAGTGTGGTGCACTATGCTGTAGTGCTGTGGCTAGCAGTGCCATCCAGAAAACTGTTGAAAATTGCAGCATTTTTACCGCACTGCACCTTACACTAGCATTGTGGCGTGGATGGGGTACATAGAAAACAATTGTTTCCTATGTGCCCTTGCAGTGACTGGTGTTCAGTGTGGAAAACTGCAGGTTAGCACACACAGTGTGCTGTCCAAATAGATCCATACATACAAGGTATTCACGTTTACTACCCACCCAAGTTTGGGTTCTCTTGTATAGCCCAATTTCCCGGGCCCATACACTTTATAGTGCCCTCAATCATCCCCTTTATGACAGTATAATGTCTAGATTTCTAATCTACAATGTATGTCAGGCAAATGACCCAGCACTTAAGCATAGCTCCCAACTGTCACAAATTTCGAGGGACTGTCCCTGATTTGGAACAAAGCCCCTCTGTCCCTTTCTCCTCCTAATGTGTCCCTCATTTTGATCAGATCTATAGTGGTATATAAAATGCATTATTTATCTTTCAAAAAGTGTTTCCCAGTGCTAAACCTTTCATCCAACTTCTAAAGAAATAGTAGTTGTAAAAGAAAAAGCTCTTGTGGGTTTAACTAACTTTTTTTTAGATAATTTACCTTTAAGAGCATGGCAGGGGGTGTGTCCTATGCCTACATACTTTTGCTAATTGGTGTCCCTCGTTTCCATCTCAAAAAAGTTGTGAAGTATGCTGAAGTTTTGAATCAGCACAACAGCCAGGTCTTTAGCATTTGTAAAAGTCTATCAATAAAGGCAATGATACGTGGATGAATGGTGCCTATTTTTTACATTTTATAAAGCCGGTATACATTTCTACCATCATCATGAATGTGATGTGGCTCTGTAAACGGATACATCGTTTTAAAGACTGTTGGCTTAAATGAGCAATTTGGGATTATGTATGATTTGAAACTTGTGGACTAGTTTTCTCTAAACAGACATTCAGGCCAACCAAATTGTGTACTAGGGATTGTTTTTTGTTATTTGAGCTAGTAAGATTGTATACTTACCAATTTACTTACTGACAGAGTATAAGCTCCTCCCCTTCCATAGAAAGCCTGTAATCCGAAGGGTTATAGACTCTCTGCCCCCCGAGCCACTTCCTTATAGGAGTAGAGAACGCACACCAAAAAAAAAACATATTTAGGGAGCCTGCTGCATGCTTTTCCATTGAATCTGGATCTCTTTTTACCAACTTACTAGTACCCCAGGAAAGCTGGATTATTGCCCACAACAGCAAGGAATGGATTCAACTCTGCCGCATCACCACAAGAATTTTCCATTGCCCACTAAGCTCTTATACATACATGGCTCAAATTTCAGCTGATTTCTGTGACTTGGCTGAAACTCAAGCTGTGGATGGCCATGCCGACACCAACAGGCTGAACAAACTTCAATTGAGAAATATTAGGAGTCAGGTATTCTGGCTGTCAGAATGCAATAGGTGGCAGTGGAGATTCTTTCATCCATGCATTCTTGCGTGGATGGAAAGGTCTATGGAAGGGTCTATGGATTTCTCTACATGCTGGTCTTTTTTTCAGGGGGAACTTGGGGGAACTGAGTTCCACCACCTCTGGCTCAGACCCTTTGGTGCCTGCTCACCACAATCACTTGTAAACACTGAAGTCTTGTTTCTGTGTTTACAAGTAACAGCTCTGCACTCTGTGTGTAACCCCCTGAACATTACACTCTGTATGTAATGCAATCCTAGTATTCAATGCCCATTTAACCTCCCTGGCGGTATGATTCTTTCAGATTTTAGGTGCTGAAAGCGGTACCATTATTTGCAAGGAAATTTGGCGTTTTAAACTGTAGGCTTGTAATTCTTAGGAATAACTCACTTAAATCTATCCAAACAAGAGTCTAATAGGCATCCCGGGTATGATTTTTTTTTTTTTTTATAAAAAATTATAATATAATAAATATTATAAAAAATTATAACAAATAATAATATAATTATAGTAAAAATTATTCAATAGTGTAATCAAATCAAAATCACTGAAATTTGCTCAGTTGCTGAATTTTTCCTGTCATTATTATTTTTTTTTTATGACGTTTTTCCCCACAAATCGCTATCGCTAAATTCTGCAAGTGATTCTGATTTATTATCGCTGTTTTTTAGCTGCTCTAAAACAATTTTTGCCATAAAGGGACACTTTTGGTTGCTATAGGCAATCTACAGTTTGCAGGGAGAAAGAACAGTTTTTATTATATAAAAGGACATGTAGTGCACAGGGCAGACCACTAGGGACATGGGGGGGTGTGTATTTTTTACATACAGTACTGTTATCTATAAGATTACAGTATACTGTATGTATAGTGTTTGTTTACATTTTTGAATTTGGCGCCGTTCTCCGTCCCCGTGCGTCGTAACGTCGCAGGGAACGGAGCTCGGCGGCACACGGGGACGCTATGTGAATCGAGCGAGCACTTGCTCGCTCACACAGCGCGGATGCATCGCTGGATCCACGGAGAAGGTAAGTAAACAGTCTCTGTGGATGCTGCGAGGCGAGCCCGAGTCTGACTCGGGGTTACCGATCGTAGCACAGAAATCTTACCCCGAGTCAGACTCGGGAACACCGCCAGGGAGGTTAAGAGCCTTCTACTGTGAAATCTGAACGGGGTCGTGGTTAAGTTCCTGCATCTATTTTCTGAGAAAAAAAGCTCTGTCTACATGTATGGCCAGATTCAGACCTGCAAAAGTCAACTGTTTATTTTTTATTCACTTGCAATATTACTTGCCTGTATTCATTCACACACAGCTGATCTCATCTGTGTTTCTTGAGTAATTCCAAAGATAGCACTTTCGGGTTGTAGGGTTGCTTAGTAAACAAATAATTCAACTGATTTTTTTCACAGAACCTCCTCTGCTGGGGACACTCTCTGGTGCCCCTGGCTTCTCTCCACTGCCTAGTGCCCCCATAGAAAGGGGACACTTGTGCGGGCTCACATCCAAGCCACGCTTTATGCATCTAATGACACAGATAGCAGCATTGACCCCTAGCCAAGCGGGACTTGGTCACTAGCTTTGATTGATAGCAGTGGGAGCCAATAAGGGATACTGATGCCTAAACATTTTTTACCTTAATGCAAGGAAACTTGGAAAACAGTTTAGTAATTTCTTGTCTCAGTTAAGAGCACTAAGTGTCATTTCTGTCAGCTGCTTCATTCCTTTGCTATCAGCATTAATCATTTCTGACAAGTTTTCCTGACACCAAGAGAAAGAAGGTGACAGGGGAGGGACCTCCAGCTGATTGACAGCCTCAGCTCTGTTCCTGTGTGCTGTGTGAAGTTGGGTGTGTCCCTTCCCTCCAATCAGCTCTCAGAGCCCTCCTCACTGAGCTCCGAAGAGTGTAATTTCAGCTCCCCCCAATGTTTTCTGACAGCTTAGACAAGCTTTATAAATTCTGTGGAGACAAGAAGACTGCTGATAAACGGGTACAACTTATGGAGGAGAATTAATTTTCTCTCTGTGAATTACCTGAGGCTTGTCACTTTACTGGGTTCATATATAAGTACCTAAATAATAATAATAATAACTACTTAACCACTTGTGACCGGCCCCACGTCCAAAGACGTCACGTTTTTGAAGATGGATATCTCGGTAACGGCAGCAGCTGCTGCCACAACCGAGATATCCATCTCTTCGTGGGGCGGTCCTGTTAACGATAACGGCGGTCATCGCGGCGGATTCGCCGCGAGATCGCCGTTACCGGCGGCGGGAGAGGGTGCCCCCCCCCTCCCGCCGCTCTCCCGCGCCCTCCGCCGCTTACCGTAGCCGTCGGTAGCGGCGGAGGCGATCGGGTCCGCTCGTTGTCTGTCCGGGGATGTGACTGAGGGAAAAAATGTCCCTCAGCCGTCCCCCTCTCTCTGCTGGGCGGAAGTGACGTCAAAACGTCATTTCCGCCCAGCGTCTTAAAGAGACATTTAATATGTTTACATTTTGACTTATTTTTTTTTTTTTTTTTTTTTTTGCATTTAAGCCTGAATATGAGATCTGAGGTCTTTTTGACCCCAGATCTCATATATAAGGGGACCTGTCATGCTTTTTTCTATTACAAGGGATGTTTACATTCCTTGTAATAGGAATAAAAGTGATAATTTTTTTTTTTTTTTTTTTTTCCGTGTTAAAAATTATAAAATAAATAAAAATAAAAACCAAAACCAAAAAAAAAATTTTTTAAAGTGCCCCGTCCCGACGAGCTCGCGCGCAGAAGCAAACGCATACGCGAGTAGCGCCCGCATATGAAAACGGTGTTCAAACCACACAAGTGAGGTATCGCCGCGATCGTTAGAGCGAGAGCAATAATTCTAGCCCTAGACCTCCTCGTCATCTCAAAAAATGCAACCTGTAGAATTTTTTAAACGTCGCATATCGAGATTTTTAAGGGTAAAAGTTTGACGCCATGCCACGAGCGGGCGCAATTTTTATGCGTGACATGTTGGGTATCATTTTACTCGGCGTAACATCATCTTTCACAATATATAAAAAAATTGGGCCAAATTTATTGTTGTCTTATTTTTTAATTCAAGAAAGTGAATTTTTTCCAAAAAAAGTGCGCTTGTAAGACCGCTGCGCAAATACGGTGTGAGAAAAAGTATTGCAATGACCGCCATTTTATTCTCTAGGGTGTTAGAAAAAAATATATATATAATGTTTGGGGGTTTTAAATAATTTTCTAGCAAAAAAAACTGTTTTAGTCTCGTAAGCACCGAATCTGAAAAACAGGCTCGGTAATGAAGTGGTTAAACTACATAAACCATAGACTTCAGGAACTACAGTGTGTGTCTTAAAAGCTCATCTTCTTTCAGCTGTCAGTTTGTAAAAAAAGATTGTGCAAGCCACGTCTGTGTCATGTACTGTAGTGATGGTCATCTCTATCTAGCGTGCATCTTTGGGGGAACTCACTCATTAGGGATGGTGGCAAAGAGGGTCATTCTGTAGCAGCAGATTCTCTGTACATTAGGCCCAATAGAAAGACTTTGCCATTAATCATCCCATGTATGAATAAGTGTAAACCAGGCTTATATTACCTAATCTAAAAAAAACAATGATGTGATCCTTTCATGAATAGTTCACGTACAATAGCACGCAAAGACATTACGTCTGCAACAACAAACAACCCATCCACTAAAGGTAAACATCATTTATTAGCCAAACAAAAGAGTGCAGGGGGGGTGGGGTGTAAAGAAGAAGGATACACTATTGTCTACAATGCTTGAAGTTAGAAAAAAAAAAAAATTAAGCAAATGGTTGCATAAGCAATTCGAAAACAGGACTGAGAAACAGTACTATAAACCGGAGTGTTAAAGTGATACTAAATGCATTTTTTTAATTAAAAAATATATTATTATCTGCAGAACTCTATTGCATAGAAAGGTCACTCTCCTCTTCTTTAGCAGTCCCTGGCTGGTGCTGTCTGCTCCTCCTTCCACCAGGTACCTTCCTTAGCAAGCTGGGCTGTGCGTACTCCCAAGCTGGGCTGTGTGCGTCCATAGAGACACAGCACCTGTGTCCCCACTCCCTCCTCCCAGCAGTGACATAGAGCCAGGTAAGTGCTTAGCAACAGAGGAGGTAGGATAAGTAGTGGGGCATTGTTTTCCTTATGGCAGAGAATGCATTAAAGCAGAGTTCCGTCTGAAAAAATAAATAAAAGTCAGCAGCTACAAATATTGTAGCTGCTGACTTTTAAAATAAGGACACTTACCTGTCCAGGGAGCACGCGCGTTGTCCTCCCCCGGATCCAACCCGTCCCTCGGCTCCAGGTGGAGGTGCTGGCATCTTAAGTAAGGGAGTCAGGAAGTGAAGCTTTGCGGCTTCACAGCCTGGTTCGCTACTGCGCACTGCACATTCTGAGTGGTCCCTGCTGTCTTCTAGGACCTGTGTGTCTCCCAGAAGACAGCGGGGGGCAAAGGAGGGGCCGAAGATGGCGTAGATTACTGCAGGTACTGAGTGAGTGAGTGAAAAACTTATAAAGCGCAACACTTGCAAACTGAATCGCCTCTGGGCGCTGTTTCCATTCCTTCGTTAAGGAAGCGCTTTGTCTCAGAAGAGATGAGTTTTAATCATTCTCCTGAAGGCCAAGTGGTCTGACTCCAGTCGCATGGCGGTTGGTAGTGCATTCCACAGTCGAGGTCCTTGGACAGCAAATCTCCGATCTCCTTTGGATTTGTATCTTGCTTTGGGTATTTGCAGTAGGTTTTGATTTGTGGGTCGCAGAGTCCGATTGGGGTTATGGGCTTTTATTTTTTCGCATAGATATTGGGGAGCGTTTCCTTGAATACACTTATGTGTTAGTCAGAGTGCCTTAAAAGTGATTCTGTCCTTCACTGGTAGCCATGTACTGCAGAGATCTTTGACCACAAGTGGGAGCAAATACCTGGATTAGACAGGTATCTGCTTCCCCCTTCCACCCTGAAAGGTGCCAAATGTGAAAATGTGAAGGGGAGAGGAATCCAGACAGTGGAAGTTCCATTTCTGGGTGAAACTCTGCCTTAAGGTAAAAAAAGAACGTTTAGACAACGATAACAAGGTTATGTTAAGCCTAACCCCTTACATTAAATGTTGGTAATTTTTTTTAAATCAGCACAAGGGATGGTGCTTACATTGATCTCAAAGGGGGAGATTTACCAAAACTGGACCACACAGAATCTGGTGAAGCTGTGCATAGTAACCAATCAGCTTTCAGGTTTTGGCTCCCGTTCACATTGGCACGATTTGACCTGTCAAAATACATGGCAAATCGCAAACCTATTGCCAGGCCATTTCAATAGACTCTGCATGAACCCTCACAGATCTCTTTCAAATCGCCCCCGAACTTGCACTGAAATGCGGGTTTGAACTCATGCAAATTCAGCTGAACTCGCAAGATTTCAAACCCCCATTTAGTGTGAACGTACTGTGTCCCTTGTTCAGGTGACTGATTTTCTTAGTTGAAATTTTGTGGTAATTGTCTGGTGTCACAGCCACTGGACCTGTCATAGGCACTTGTCAAGTGTGCCAACTATGCCCACCTTTTCTTCCACCCCCTCTTCCACTCATAGAACTATACTATAGCTTTCAACAATAAATACCGATCTATGAATGAAGGACAGGCAGGTAAATGAAAGGTCTGCCTGCTGCATTCAAAGCGTGCCACCTTCCACCGTAGCTTGCCACCAGATGTAGTGTGTTAAATATTGTATTAAACAAAATTAATACAATATTAGTACATAATATATACAGTATGTATTAATTGAAAAGTTGAATTAAAGAAATTTACAAAACAATGTGCTGGCCTTACTTCTGATGAACCAGGTGAAATTTCCCATCTGCCTGACATCATGACAGAAAAATCACCTGACATTAAAAAATCGTAGAGGTTGAGCAGAAAATTGATGGTCAAACACCTACTGCATCCAATAGATGCAGCACTGTTCAGGTATTTTAAAGGGGTTGTAAAGACAAAAATATTTACCTCTTAAATTAAAGTCTGACAGTGGCTGATAAAGTAAAAAGTAATGTTTTGCATTATAACTAGTTTGATACCTGTTGAAATCGAGGTGTTTTATTCACCTCGTCACTCCTGAATCGTTATTCTCACTGACTTCCTGGTTTGCGGTGCGCATTCATTCTTGCTACATCACGGCCTAATGGGAACTACAGTTCCTATCAGGCTTAGCCTCCATGCCTGTGAGGGATAAGAGAGCATCTTTACGCAGGGCTGTAGTCATAGGGAGGGGGTGGGCACATTCTGCTTTCCACCATGCAAAACGGCTCAGATGCTGGTGGAAAGCAAGAAGAGGAGAGACAGGAAATGGCATTTTCAAACCTGGATTACTGTATTTTGGAGGTCAAAAGGAAAACCGAGGTAAGTGATAATTAAATGCTCTAGCTTACAGCAATCAATTGATCTAATAAAAAGCGAACCTTTAGTGTTCCTTTAAAGGCTGATGGGGCCGGCTATCAAAATAAAATAGCTGCAGTTGGTGATTACCGGTAGTTGTGTTTTACTGTATACACAAGTTTATTCGAGCAGTTCTAGCTTTAGATATACTTTTCCATTTTTTTCCCCTGAAACTTCTAAACCTCTGGCAAGTTTTATTTGTAGGCAATGGGGGTGAATAGAGAGCACAGCAAAGCATGACCTTTGACTTAATTTCCATGTCTGATAAGATTGGAGCATACTTACCTTAAGCCTTTTGTTTATTATTTGTCATGTGTCAGTCAGCGTGATGGCTTGCAGAAGCCTAATCCATTCAACAGCTCAGACACTTTGAACGGATTCCTTGTTAAAAATTTGGACAAACTGTATGCCTCAAGACTACTTTATTAGCTGATCAGTGTTTCCAAGAAGTACATACTCTACCAGAAATAATAACTAACCAGAACTTCAGCTTGAGGCATAGCTGCAGATATAAACCCCCACCTACAGGTAAATCTAAGGCAGGGGCCCTGAATTAAAATATACAGAGGTCCAGCCAGCGCCAGCCAAGGAACAGGGCGGAATATTCGCGGCCGAGACTAAGTGCGTCGCGCGGGGTGCAGTTCACCCAGGCGCCACAGAGGTGGAGGCGCTCAAGCTCCAGAGTGCCAGTCCCCACTTTACATCACAGTCCCTCTTTTAAAGCAGTCCCACAGTGACCTCAGTTCCCCCTACACATCACACTGCCCTATTACATCACAGTGCCACCATAACACATCACATTGCCCCATAATAAAACAGTCCCCCTTTTAATGCAAGTCTCCCCTGCACAATCCTACGATACCTTTGGCAGGGCACAGGCACTAATCAACCTGCAATGTCCTCTTCTGGGTCTCCCACCCGGTCATCAATGGCATCCTATCAGCAGAGCAGGGGGCAGGAGGAGCTGCAGATCTTGATGGAGGGTGGGAGCTGCCCAAGCTTTACAAGAGACCGATAAAATGGTCACATGTGTCACAGCAGGAGATTGCGAGTCTCCAGGTCAGCGGGACCGTAGGGGTTTAAGAGTGTGTCCAGTGTAAGTTCACCTTACAGATTTTCTGTAAAGGTGAACTTACCCTTTAATTACAAGGGTTACAAATGTGCTGCAGCAGTAAAAGACTGCTTAAGCGGGAGGGTTACATGGCTTTAACTCCCAGTATAAGGTTCTTCAGATACTCGAAGGTTACACTGACTTTATGTTAGCGCTCCATAAGTAAAAGACACTGACTGCTTCTTTACATAATTAAAGTTCCTTTTACTGGGTCACTTGGATATTACAGATACATTTCACATCAATCTTTTCATACCTATGCAATCAGTTCAGATAATTTGGCTGAGCTACAAGTGGTTTTAGAAAAGACAAGGTGCATAAGGACCATCGGGTGGCTCATACCTCTGATGGATAATGGCCATAGCAACAAAGTGCACAGTAACTTGGGTCCCTGGAGATGGACCCTTTTAAGGGGTAGCAGCAGAATCACATGGCAGTAGTCTATTCTGACAACAGCAGCCCTGGGCTGGTCCTCTGCAGAACTATTTGTACCACATATTTTAAACACAAGACCAAACCTGGCCTTCTAGGTATTGTCATGTAGCCTTCCAATCTGGTTTTGCAGATGGATCGTGACAGAACTCCATTCTGCACCTGCAACTTTCACCCTCTGCTCCCACTCCTCACTGTCACTTGTAAACACAGAAGTCTTCTGTGTTTACAAGGAACAGCTTTGCTGTCAGCAGCTCTCCAGAATCTGAAAGCGATAATGATCTCTCTGCAAGACCACCTACGCAGGGAGGTTTTAACACAGCCAAATACACACGGGCAATAGAGAGAGGTATGAGAAAGTAGAGATACAAGAAAGCTTTGGGGGAGGGGTCTGGCGTTACACACCATGCATAGCGCACCCCTAAATCCTGCACTCTGTACATAACACACTCCTAAACTCTGCACTCTATGTAGCGCACCCCCAAACTCTGTGCACCCCTAAATCCTGCACCCTGTACACAGCATGCCCCTGAACTCTGCACCCTGTATGTAGCTTACTCTTAAACTCTGCACCCTGTACATAGCACACTCCTGAACTCTGTATGTAGAATACCCCTCAACTCTGCACCCTACAGGTAGTACACTCCTGAACTCTGCACGACATCTAGGGGAAATGTATTTTTGCCAGATAAGTCTGTGTTACGGCGCATGAGCAAGATGAGAAGCATATGTCTCCTCACTGATGGACCAGCAAAGAAGAGGGAAGAAGAAGCTGACCACCCTTTTTTTTAGAAAGAAAAAGGACAAAGTAGCAGGTCTGAGGAAAAATGCAAGAAAGAGGCAGGGGAGTATCACTTTTTTCTTATTTGTCCATCGTGTTTACTGGGGATGAGAGGGTCGGGAGAGTCTGCTTTGAGTATGCAGGATGTATGTCCTAAAATGCAGTCAATTACAAAGCGGAGCTTGACATGCGCTTGGAAAACAATGACAAGGACTTTTGTTTTCCCAACCCCCATTATGCAGGAACAGTAAAACGAAATGTGACAAAGTGGTTTCCCGTTCCCAAAGAGACAATCTTCAAAAACAACAGACATAATCCATGTTCAAACTATAAAGTCCTAAATGCAAAAAAAGGACAATACACATTTTGTATCTTGATCAAATTTGGCCAAGCAAAGATTTGCATGGCTTACATACGGTTGTTTTAATTGGCTGGTGCACTTGGTTTTCCATTGTTAGTCACCCTTTAATGAGCAGACAATTTAACTTTAGAGGCTACTAATTAGAGATTTACCTAATGTCTTAATTACCCTTTCTCTGTGTGTGCTTACTTGACAAATTGTGCATGCATGATGGCAGTGGCGTGAGCAGACACATTGACCCAGTGCTCTCCAATAGGCTAAAATTAAAGGGTCACTAAAGGAATTTTTTTTTTTTTAGCTAAATAGCTTCCTTTACCTTACTGCAGTGCTGGTTTAATGTCCTTATTGTTCGTTTTTGCTTTGAAGTTGCTGTAATCCTGCTCTGTTCTCCACACTTCCTGTTTGTCTGTTTCCTTATAACCACAGTGCTGGGAGCTTTCTCACGGTGGTCTAAGCTGTCATTACTGTGTGTCTAAAACTTCCCACAACCAATCAGATATATTTTAAAAACAAAACACTGCCCTGGATTTGTTTGTTTTTGTTCTGTGTGTCTATTTCTACTTCACAAAAACATGAAGCCAGTTCAAAAGTGAAACTAACCTGCAGGCACATTATATGATTGATTTTTATCTATTTTTAATCATTTTGAAAAGGAATCAGCTAACTTTTATGTCTCTATACCCTGTAAACAGTCATTTCAGCAAATAAACGTTTTTCCTTTAGTGACCCTTTCATATTAAAGGAATTCTAAAGTCTTTAAAAACAAAACAAACATGTCATACTTACTTGCTCTGTGCAGTGGTTTTTCACAGTTTAGCCCAGATCCTCCTCTTCCCGAGTCCTTTGCTGATGCTCTTGGCCCCTCCCTCTTGCCGAGTGCCCCCAGATCAAACAGTTTGCAAAGGGGCACACAAGCAGGCACGCTCCCAAGCTCTGGCTCTGTGTGTCCATTCACACACAGAGCTGCAGCTTGGCCCCACCCCCTCTCTCCCCTCATTGGCTCACTGGGACAATGAGACAGGAGAGTCCCCAGAGAGCTGAGGCTCTCACTGGATCAAGATATGGCTCAGATAAGTATTAGGGGTCCTTTAAAACCACTTTAAAGCAGAGCTCCACCCAAAAGGGGAAGTTCTGCTTGTTTGCACCCTCCACCCCCAAGGCAGGTACCTGTTTTTTAAAGGTTATGAGTCCTTATCTAAGAATACAATGAGTTAGACGACTGGACATCTGCAGACCTAGGACCCCATTTAAATGTGTTATACTTAAACCCTAAGTCAGAGGTGGCAAACACAAGGCCCGCGGGCCGAATGCGGCCCTCCAGGCCATTTCATGCGGCCCTTGCACCTCTCCAGTCCTCCTCCAGACCCTTACTTTCTGCTTTCAAGCAATGCATCCAACTTCTTCCCAGCAGCAGCATAAGGAAAGGGGGGTACACTGTAATGTAAGGGAGAGTGGGGGACACAACTTCTGATGGTGGGGTGGCCCTTGACATCTAATGTAAGGGGAGGGGGATGTGCTGGACATCTAATCTTACAGATACAACCGGCCCTTTTGAGGGCAATCATAATGCTGATGCGGCCCACAATGAAATTGACACCCCTGCCCTAAGTTATATCTCCATTGCTGCCAAGCAGCATCAGACTTTCACTGAAAGTTTTAGTCTAATTAGTGGCTTTTGAGGAAATATCCCTAGTAATTAGTAAGGACACATCGATACAAATCAATTCCAGCTATGGTCCACAAATATATAAACTCTTCATGCAGAACTGAATGCACACATTGATATGTTTTCGGCTTTATTTTGCGTTCAAATGACTGCATTGGACCTATACAAATGTGGGAATCTTTTACACCCAGCACTACAACAGTATGTACCTTGCAGAAGTGCCAAAAGTGCAATCAAAGCCAAGGAAGTCATAAATTGCTTGACCAGAACAGAACAGTTTTGCGTTACCTCAAAAGTCCTCTTCAGAAGAAAGGACTTCATGCAGCTTATTGAGACCTGCTAGGGTTCTCACATTGGCACTGCATTATCTGTTAACGTCTCTTCTTCACAGAACTTTGTTTTAACCATTTGGATTTGTCACAGTTAAAGCAACTGTAGGAATGAGTACTGGCAAATAACCCAATAGCTTGTTTATATTATTCACAGAGATAATTTAGCAAGTTAGAACAAAAAACATGGACAAGAGCAGAAAGGGTGATGTAAGCTTCTCAGCTTTTATGCCCTTTCTGCAAAGATGGCCAAAGGGAATGTACTACCAGTAAATTACATCATTGATTCGCCTGTCTGTAGAGCTGACAGCCCATGTAAATTTATTTTTACGAGAGTTGGCAGTATTTTCGCCGTGTCCAATTGGTATACTGCATTTACTGTTATTGTCAGGACTGCAGGGGATACTATCTTAGAATCCATGGTAAAATGTGTGATAAAAAGTTCTTAGGGCACCCTATAAAAAAAATAAAAAAGCATTTATAATTTTTCTGGAAGATTATTCCAGAATCTCATACATGTGTAGTGAAGGCCCTGGTTAGTCATGTCCAGTGTGTCCAGTCATATCATCACCAGGTTACAGATGAAAAAACTGCAACAAGATAAAGGCACCCTTTTTAGACTGGGTTTCCCCTCTTGTTTACTTGCCACCCTACCACCTCCTGCTCCACAAAATTATCAATCACAACGGCCACAGATTTTTAGGGAGATCACTGTGTGTGTGTAGGGGGGAATCAAAGTGTTATGCCACATACACATGATATTCCGACCGCGTGTATGCCCCATCTGACTTTTTCCATTGGAAATTCCGACTGACTTAGAAAGAAAACATACTGGGCCAGATTCTCAAAAGAATTACGCCGGGGTATCTACAGATACCCCGGCGTAATTCGAATTTCCCGCCGGCGTATCATTGTTTTCTATTCTGAAAACATGATACGCCGGAATTACGCTAAGATCCGACTGGCGTAATAATCTTACAACGTCGGATCTTAAATGTAATGTTACGCCGGACGCTAGGTGGCGTTTACGTCGATTTCTCATTTGCTTATGCAAATTGAGAAAGATACGCCGATTCCTGAACGTTTTTACGTCGCCTCGTCGTTGTTTACGCCGTTTCCGTAAGTGTAAACTTACCCCTGCTATATGAGGGTAAGTATGGCGTCGGGACAGCGTCGTCTTTTTCCGTTGTTTACATTGTTTAACTAAGTTGTTTGTATATAGGGCATTGCGTAAGTGACGATCACAACGTTTTCACGTCGGTTTCATCTACGTTTTCCAACGTGAGTTGGAGCATGCGCACTGGGTTTTTTTTTTTCGGCCAGCGCATGCGCAGTTCGTTCGGCGCGGGGGCACGCTTAATTTAAATACAAGCCGCCCCTTTGATTTACGCGGGGATACGCCGGGCCATTTACACTATGCCGCCGCAAATTACGGAGCAAGTGCTTTGAGAATACGGCACTTGCTCCTGTAAGTTGCGGCGGCGTAATGTAAATAGCTTACGCGGCGCTACGCTGAAATGTACAAGAATCTGGCCCATTGTCTTTTTTTCCGATGGAAATTTTTTTTGTTGGAAATTCCATTTGTCTGTATGGAATTCTGACGGAGAAAAAAAAAACATGCATGCTCGGAAACAATTTGACACATGCTCGGAAGCATTGAACTTCATTTTTTTAGGCTCGTCGTAGTGTTGTACGTCACCGCGTTTTTTACAGTCAGAATTTGGTGTGTCCATGTGTATGCAGCTTGAGCAGAATTCCCTCGGAAAAACCTGTCGGAGTTTATTCCAACAGAAAACCGGCCGTATGTACGTGGCATAAGATGGCTTACCCAAGTGTTTAATTTATCATATGATCTGGGATGTTACATGACTAAATTTAGCAGAAACGTCTTTGTGCTTGGTACTTGCACTTGGTAGTCTACCTGTCCAATATTGAGACACTGTGGCGAAGACTTCACTATCACTCACATCATGGCCTCTGTGACAAATGACAGTTGAAACTATATTCAGAAATAATTTACCAAGTACCATTGAGGTCTTAATAGACTACTACATACACACACATTGCATTTCTGCTTTGACAAGCAAGCCTCGCAATGGAATGCTTAACCAGTGTACCTCCTTATACCCTCAGCTACAAGCTATCAGTTAACATTTTCACTAAGCAAACTAGGAGAGTTTATTGAATAGGGGTAATAATGTCACTTGCTACATGTCTCTGTAATCTGCAACACCCATAAACAACAACAGTACTTCACTACAGTTTACAACTATTGTTGATTACACAACAAATGCAGTCAAATACATTAATAGTAATGAAACAGAATAGAATAGAATACTTACTTGGCAGGGGAGACACCATGATCATGAAGGTGGTTCTCCCAGGGCGAGGCTCGGCCATTGCACTCCGGCTGTGCTGGTCGTGGTGTCTTCCCTGCCACTGCTCGGCCTTTTGGCTAAGATCAGGTGTGGTATCCGTCCTCATCAGTTGTTAGAGGAACGCTGAAGCACCTCCTATATGTGGAGGGTGGATGCAATCCAAAAACGTCATTGCACCTGGAAGGGTGGTTTCAGCAGGGACTACGCCGTGCTGCCCGACAGATACTGGGGGCCGGCCAATGGTTGTGTCTGAGCCACCTGGAAGGGTGCTTCTGGTGAGGATGGGTGGCTGCGCCTGGTCTGGTCTTTTTGCCGGGTTCTAGTCTGGCCTTCTGGCTGGCTGGTGTAAGTGCTATCTCTGTCAGAGATCTGGTGGGAGGAGTTGGAACTGCCCTGTGGTATGACGGGGTAGGGCCATACAAATCCCGCCGGGTTGACAGGGAGTCTGGAAGGGTTGGTATTGGCGGAAGGCTGCTAGATGGGGGCAGCTCTCCCCAAGAAAACCTTAAAGGGCTCTCTATCTGCCAGGGGTGGAGGGCTGCACTGGCTGGTCGGGGGGTTGGATTTGGAACGGAAAAGCCTATGGTGCATGTGCCCCTGGAGTGGCAGTCCAGGGGTGTCTGAGAATCACTGTGAATGAGGGTCACTTTGATTTAAAGACACCACGGTCACTGCACCAGCTACACGCTTTTTTAGCACCTGCCTCCTGGGCCGGGCCTTTTGGCCAGGACCGGAGGAATTTTTTATTCCTGGCCGGAGGGCCTGGTCATTGTTTAACACAATGACCACTTCTTTCACTCTCCTCTCCACTATCCCTTTCCCCCACTTTATTTAATTTATTGCCTATGTTTGTCGCGTTTTTGTCTTTTTTTGTTTGTGCACGTTTTGTTCACTGTGTGATTAGTAGGGTGCCGGTCCTCGGGCCAGCCCTGAACGTCTTGGGAGTGGGTGGACATGGCCTTCTGGCTTAGTTCGCCTGCTCTCATGGGGTCTCCCTTCGGGGAAATCCCACCTAGTACTTGGAGGGTTCTGTTTCGGCAGTCCCACCAAGGAAATTGGGTCCGTGTCGGCTTCGGTTGCTCAGACCACAGTACCTCAGTCCCCGTCTGGAGCCTAACGCCCCGGGGGATCAGGGTTTGGGTCCCTTCTGCACAGGAGGACCACTTGACGTTGCACCCGTCTGCACGTTTTTGTGAACACTCTTTATGTGTGTGCACATTTTTTCTGCACCGGGTGGAGTTTTTTGGGTGTGTTTTGAAAAGCCACAGGCTTTTCAAAAAAAAAATGAAACAGAATATAGCCCTCATGAAAAACAATCAAGTATTCAACAATAAATTCAAACATGCAGGTCATACTTAGTGTCTATGGGTAACTTTTAAATGTCTTTTAGGGCATTGAAAGTATTCTATATATCACTAATTAAAATAACGAGAAGAAAATATGAAAGTATGTGCCTAGGCATTGCCCAAATTCACCGCCAAACCTCTTTCCCACCTCTAAAGCATGCTCCTGCAAAAGTATTATTTTTTATTATTATAGTGTTATTATTTTCTTTTACTGTAGTGGGAAACAGCTTTATTACCCCTTGTGATATGATCACCAGTATTGTCAAAGTACAGCTCCTGTTGGCGTAGAAAAGGGACAAGGAGGGAGGGTGAACATGCAAACTTCTGTATTCCAGCAGGCTAGCAATTCTGGTTGGGATTTTAGTGCAGCAAAGGCACTGTATTGCCAGCCCAAACAGGAAGTTATAGACATGCTGGATTTCTGGTCGATCAACTGGTATTTTTTTGCTCTTGCCAAATAGAATTGTCTGGAAATTATGCATGTTTCCCAGAGATGTAAATCATTTTAATAACATTTTCACTGCCATGCACTTTAATATAAAAAAATATCAACGTTTGCTACCAAGTTTTACAGAATATATAGCTGAATCACTCAACTTATAGCGATTAAAGTGGAGGTTCACCCTAAAACAATTATCTAACATTACATCCAGCATATTAACGACATGTACAGTATGCTGGTATTTTTTTTTTCTCCGTACATACCGTTTAATCGTTATTTTCGCCCTGGCTTCCGGGTTCTGATTCCCGCGGGACTGGGCGTTCCTATTGAGAGCTTAGATGATTGACGTCTGGTAAAAAACTTCCCATGGCGCATAGGGCGCATCACCAGTTTTCAGTAAATAGCCGACCTGCGAGTCACGCTATACGGCGCCTGCGCCTGCCGTGTAGAGCTGACTGTGCAGGCGCCATATAGAGCCGACTCGCAGGTCGGCTATTTACGGAAAACTGGTGACGTGCTTTATACGCCATGGGAGTTTTTCACCAGATGTCAATCATCTAAGCTCTCAATAGGAATGCCCAGTCCCGCGGGAATCAGAACCCGGAAGCCAGGGCGAAAATAACAATTAAACGGTATGTACGAAGAAAAAAAACCAAATACCAGCATACTGTACATGCCGTTAGTATGCTGGATGTAATGTTACTTTAATAGCACATATAATTGACAGGGTGCCAGCAAAAATGCAAAATGCTCCAACAAATACAAGTCATAGTAGTTAGGAACTCAGGAAATGCTCTATATATATGGGGGGCACAGAAGCTAGCGCATAGTCAGATACTAAAGCTGACAAGAGAGGCTATGTCTTAGCACTTCAGCCAATAAATTTAATTTAGTGTACTAGTAATTCTTTTGGGATGTTTCTTCATCAAAGCAAACAGTGGAATAGTTTCTA
The DNA here is from genome assembly GCA_029574335.1 of Rana kukunoris. Lineage (NCBI taxonomy): Eukaryota > Metazoa > Chordata > Amphibia > Anura > Ranidae > Rana > Rana kukunoris. The sequence goes on along the minus strand of CM056049.1, from coordinate 478,231,203 downwards.
CAATTTATGTTTCCTCTGGGGGTTTGAGGTTAGGGCAGAGTGGATAAAAAATTAATGAGGCAGAATAACGTGTTATATGAGACATATTTTCTCACCAAATGTAATTCCATTTTAAAGTCACTTGGTCTCTTTTGACCTTTCAGTAACAAATAAAAATGATATATTTTCTGTTTTCATTAATTAAAATACCTTATGTAGGAAAAATATGTAAAACACTACTTATGCTCTAGACTTGTGGTGGTATAGAAACTATGCAAGTTGGTGTAACGAGCTTCAATAGGTGGACTTGTTGGATGTTGAATTGGAAGGTACAAAGACAGTGAAGTTTTTGTAGATAGCAACATAAATAAAATGAAAGCTTGGCATTAGAGTATAGAACAGTTAAACCTTTGTTGTTTGTATGTGTGATCATCTCTTTGTTGAGTAATCTTTACTACTCTACTGTAATATATTCCAGGCTAGTGGGCTATTTATGGTGATCTCTTTGCTGATTTAACACTACGGTTAACCATTTAACACAAATGGCAGCCGCTACATGTTTTAACCAGTAACAGCAATCTGCTGTTGTAATAACAACCTTTGAGAAATGTCATTGACACTCACTGCCACATTCAAACAGGAATGTAACAGTTTAAAAAAAAAACAGTAGCCCTCACAGAGGAAAATGTTTTGACATTACAGCATTTAGAAACTCAGCTTTAAAATATTGATTTAATAAAAAGAATAAAAAAAGATGAAGAAATTATTTACAGAAACGATTTTAGAAAACAGACAATAACCAACAGTAACGTAAATGAATTTAAAAGTTAAAAGTACTTAGCAAAGTTTCCTTAGTCCTTAGCTCCTTGCAGAGGATGATTAACCACTTTAGCCCCGGACCATATTGCTGTCCAAAGACCAGAGCACTTTTTGTGATTCGGCATTGCGTCGCTTTAACTGACAATTGCGCGGTCGTGCGACGTGGCTCCCAAACAAAATTGGCGTCCTTTTTTTCCCACAAATAGAGCTTTCTTTTGGTGGTATTTGATCATCTCTGCGGTTTTTATTTTTTGCGCTATAAACAAAAATAGAGCGACTATTTTGAAAAAAATGCAATATTTTTTACATTTTGCTATAATAAATATCCCCAAAAAAGAAATAAAAAAACATTTTTTTTCCTCAGCTTAGGCCGATACGTATTCTTCTACATATTTTTCGTAAAAAAAAAAAATCGCAATTAGCGTTTATTGATTGGTTAGCGCAAAATTTATAGCGTTTACAAAAAAGGGGGTCGTTTTATGGCATTTTTATTAATATTTTTTTTTTTACTAGTAATGGCGGCGATCAGCGTTTTTTTTCGGTACTGCGATATTATGGCGGACACATCGGACACTTTTGACACATTTTTGGGACCATTGGCATTTTTATAGCGATCAATGCTATAAAAATGCATTGGATTACTATAAAAATGCCATTGGCAGTGAAGGGGTTAACACTAGGGGGCGGGGAAGGGGTTAAGTATGTTCCTGGTGTGTTCTAACTGTAAGGGGGGGGTTGACTCACTAGGGGGAATCGCTGATCTTCCGTTCATACGCGCGCCCCCTAGTGGCCGAAAAAGATAGGACGTAGAGCTACGTGCTCTCGCCCCGCAGTAATATGACGGCGGGCGGTCGGCAACCAGTTAATTATTATGTCCAAACTGACGTATCTCACAAATGACTCTTCATAGTTCCAATGGTAAGCAAAAGCTACAGATGCCAATTACAGCCATATTTTTTCGGTCACATGAGAGGGCCTTTACAGGCATAACAGAACAAATCAAAGGGTCAGAGAGGTTTTCTAAGGGGGTGTTGAAGTGCTCCAGCAGATACTTCCCTAATGCCAATTTCTCTAGCTATGTCTCTATTTCCATTTGACCAGGTTTCACAATCAGAGAGACAACATATTCTTGAACATGATCAAAATAAGATTTGAGAGACCAAATATGATATAAATCGAGTTGCATGCATTGCTTAGGAAAATTATTGTGCCCTATTACCCGCTGAACCTGATGATATAGGCAGATTTGGTTTCTAACTGATCGTTATTTTCTTATACAATACCGTAACCACATTTTTAGGAATATATCCTTATTACAGCAAAAAATATGAAATATGAACCAATGTTACCTTGAATGCCTAGCACAGACATAAGTTTTAGATCTGATTGTTTTGTAATTGATTTGCACATTTAGGAGAAATGAATGTGTCACTGTGTTCAGTACTATTCTCATTTTCTATCCACACAGTTTAGGGCTCATCAGACCTCATTATTGTCACACTTTTGGTATAACACTTTTGTCAATAGTTTATTTCTATTTATGTCCCCACCGGGTATACTCATCCCTTTAATTGTCCCTTTGTCCATTGTCAAAGAGAACTGGGAAGATTTCTAATTTTAGAGCTGTCACCAATGCGAATAACTATTTTGGTGACAGCTGTCTACGATACGAATACCCTTCCTCTCACTTTCTGATGTATCCACTGGTAAGGAATTGAAAGGAGACCTCCCTAATGTGATGCAGACAGCAAACAATAAATTAACAGTGGTTTTGATCATTATTTACTCTATCCAAAATCTTAATGTGCAATCTATGAATGCAGCATATTTCTTTCTGCCTTTCAAATTCAATGTGCCCATACAGCTACTTTGGGAACAGGTATATACTAAAAGTATCCCTGCTCCACTGTCTTCTGTTCTAAGATAGAGCACTGGTGCTGGCAAAGGTGTCCATGATCCAAGATGCTGAGTATATACGGATGATTCTGCACACAGTCCAAGATTCCATTTTTTTTTATTTGGCCATACAAAGGTATACAGCTAAAAGCTTGTGCCACTAACATGTTTCAGCACTAAAAAAGGGTCTTAATCATTAGCTTTATGTATTCAGTATATTTCTCTTTTGTCTTCAGCAAGAAAATTACCCCAAAAATACAGCCAATGTCAGTAAAAGCTACAGGGGTTGGACAGAATTATGGAAACAAGTATGGTAAAATAATGAAATAGTTACCTAATATGGTATTGGCCCATCTTTAGCATCCAAGAAGGCCTGAATTCTCCTGGCAATTGATAAATGAAAGTCTTGGATAGTGGATAATGAAATCTGATACCACTCTGCAAAAATCTGGGTCATAATCCTGCGCAATGTCCTTTTGTCTCTTTCGGTCAGTTGACCATGTCGACCTCGCTTATGCTTATCAGACAACTTTTTCCCTGAAACTGTGTATGCCGTCATAACCTTTGATACTGTACCTTGCGACACTGCAAATAAATTGGCAACTTCATTCACAGAGGCACCAGCTAAGCGGGCACCAACGATTTGTCCTCTTTGAAACCCAGTAAGCTTTGACATGACTCCTCTGTATCACTAGCAGCGCATGCTGTGAATGATGAAAGTGAGACTTTCTACCTGTTAACTAGGTGTCTCATCACACAGCGGAAGCAAAAGAATCTTACATCACTTCCACTTTCAATGCAAAACATGTTGTCACTTTCACAAGACTGAGACAAAAGTTCCATACTGGCCCTAAAGTCCTTGAGATCTTTAAGAGCAAATAAAGTCACAAAATGATTCCACCAAAGTGTAAAAAAAATAAAAAACTCTGAATCAAGATAGTATAGATATCTCTAAAGTCCACCAAGGAAGGGGTTAACTCAGTGTCATGCGCACCAAGCCGCGCAGCTCCATGTACCAGTGGGAAACTGACAGGCTGCAAAAACATAAATAGAGAGACAGAGCGCACCGGCTCCTAACGCAACACTATTTATTCAATAGAGATAAAAAGTAACAATATAACACTGCACTCACATTGCAGTGTATGTTAACGTCCTTGAAAAGCTGTATTTTCACTCCCGCAATCAGGGCTCCAGGCTGGATCCAGGAAGGGCTGGCAGTGGATGGTTCCAATGTGTCAGTGTGCAGCCGCAAGCTGCCCATCCGCAGCAAAAATCCTCTGATGGTAGAGAAACCTGGCCGATTGCATGGTCAGGTGATACACAAGCAGTGACAGCTGATGAGGAACACTGAGGGTTGCCAAGGCAACGTGTTTCAGAGGGCCTTCTTCAGGTCTAAGATCATGTAGTGTTTCCATATTTTTGTCCAACTCCTGTATCTTTAGTTTAAAGAAGAACAAGGAGCCCTGGACTTGATGGTTTGGCCCCCGCAGAGCCCTGATCTCAACATCACTGGGTCTGGGATTACATGATGAGTCAGAACGATTTCATCCACAGAAGATCTGTGGTTAGTTCTCCAAAATGTTTGGAACAACTTACCTACCAAATTCCTTAAAAAACTGTGCGCAAGTGTACCTAGATGAATTGATGCTGGCTTGAGGCCAAAGGTTGGTCACACCAAATATTAATAACATTTTGACTGTTTACTTACTTTGCAATTTTTTTAAATTGATAAAACATATATTTTTGAAAGAAGTCTTCCTTTGTGGATATACAAACACAGTACTGTGTGTGTATATATTTTGAGCATTCAATTTAACTTGTATATTCAGAATTAAAGCTTGCAGAGAAGGTTAAAGAGGAGGTTCACCCTAAATATACTGTTTCCCATGTGATCCAGCATACTGGCGTCAGCGCCAGTATGCTGTTTTTTTTTTTTAAATGCCCCACTTACTGTGTAATCTTTAATTTTGATTTATTTCCCCCACAGTGGATGGCGCCACTATAGCCCGTCACGGCTTCCGAAAATACCCGATTTAGGACTCGGGTATTTCCAGCGCTATGCGGCGCCTGCGCACAGACCTAGGAGCTGACTTCGCAGGCGCCGTATTTCTCTGAGTCCTATTTCGGTGGGCGTGACGCGCCATAGCCATAGGACTCGGAGAAATACGGCGCCTGCGCAGTCAGCTCCTAGGTCTGTGTTCAGGCGCCGCATAGCGCCGGAAATACCAGAGTCCTAAATCGGATATTTTTGGAAGCTGTGACGGGCTATAGCGGCGCCATCCACCGCGGGGGAAATAAATCACAATTAAAGATTACACAGTATGTGGGGCATTTAAAAAAAAAAAACAGCATACTGGCGCTGACGCCAGTATGCTGGATCACATGGGAAAGAGTATATTTAGGGTGAACCTCCTCTTTAACTCTTTCACAGTATTCTCTCATTTCACTGGACTGCCAACACTGCTTTCTTGAACGTGCATGAAAGGTTATTTACTGTGTCACCCAATAAATATTAAGTGCTTTGAAAACAGCCTGTGAAATTTAATCATTTAAATCCAAATCAAAGCACGCAGAAACCCTCTTTGAATGTCGCTGAGTATTTCAGCAATAATTTTGCAATGGAAGTAAGAATTTAAAAGCTCAATAAAAGTGACAGATGAAAGCAATGGGAGTGTAGGAGAAGCTGGAATCCTTTTTTCAGGACTATGCTGGTCCTTACAAGACATCTATGATTGATCTTCAAGCACACAAAATGCCCTGCGTGAAATGATATTTTATAGAAGGAGCGGCAAACCACTTAATGAACTTTTTCTTAGCATAGAAGAAATGAGCTTAGAAGAAATGTATTTCTGTTTAAAACAAATGAGCAGATGGAACTATCTTAATACTAATTTCCATTACATAGAAACAAACCTTTACATTTATTGTGCCAAGGCAAAAATCGGATCCCATTTAAATTATAAAGAAATTTATATTCAAACAATGAAAATACAGAAAACTGTCTAAATCTTAGGACACAGAGAAGCATTTGACATTTAAGCCATTTAGCTTGATAAAGAGTAGGTTGGAGGATTGTCAGGAGGGGAAGATTTCTGCAGAAGAAAAGCCTTATAAATGTTAGGTCACACATTGTTAGAGAATGCAGAAGATGCACACCCACGGAGACCCGCAGAGGCAAATACACTGGCTATTAAAGCTTTAAAGGGGTTGTAAAGGTTAGTTTTTTATTTTCTAAATAGGTTCCTTCAAGCTAGCGCATTGTTGGTTCACTTATCTTTTCCTTCTATTTCCCTTCTTAATGTTTTTTTTTCTTTGTCTGAATTTCTCACTTCCCGTTTCTCTTTAGTAAGCTTGCCCCCATCATCTGGCTGGGGGTTAGTCAGCCAGAACAGCTTACTGAGGAAGAACAGGAAGTGAGAAATTCAGACAAAGAAAAAAAACATTTAGAAGGGAAATCAAAGGAAAAGGTAAGTGAACCAACAATGCACTAGCTTGAAGGAACCTATTTAGAAAATAAAAAACAAACCTTTACAACCCCTTTAATTTGCCTAAACCATGTAAACTGACAAAAACGTTTAAAACACATACTGTACATATTTCAACATTTGAGAGAACCCCCGCAAATCATAAATAGGGCACCCTATATCCATAAATTTACACAGCAGTGTTGAGATCTAGCCAATAGAGATGTGCACATTGTGTGTGCGGTGCGGATGCAGCATAGCTACAATGTCAGATGTACTGTAGATGCTCTATATGGAGTATCCCAAGTTTAAGAGGTTCCACGCTCCCAGGATTCTTTAGAACACACTGAACTTCTGGGTGCCTGCCTTTAAGTTCTTGTGTTAGTTTAGTTAATATAGTATGTGATGCAATAACTTTAAAGTTGTTATAAATGTAATAAAAAAAAATGACAAACAAGTTTATATTTGCCTGCTCCTCCTCTTTTCGGGTCCCCTGTCAGCACTCCCGACTTCTCCCCTCACCATGTGCCCCCAGATAAAGCTGCTTTTGAGTCTAATGACTCAAACAGTGGGACTCGGCCCCACCCCCTGCTCCCTAGTCACTGGCTTTGATTGACAATGGCTCCTGCTGACTCAGAAAAGCCAGTGAGACCAGGAAGTGAGGGTAGAGAAGAGCTGCTGACCTGCATAGCTCGTAAATGAGGGCTCAGGTAAGTGTAAGGGCGGTAAAGGGGGACACTAATGCCTTAGGATTTTTTATTACAAAGAATGCATTAAGGTAAAACAAGTTTAGGCTTTATGATCACTTTAAAGGAGCTGTAAAGGCAGAAGGTTTTTAATCTTAATGCATTTTATGCATTAATATAAAAAACCTTTTAAGTGTAGCAGCCTACCCAGCACCCCCTAATTACTTACCTGAGCCCCATCTCTCTCCAGCAATGTCCACTAATGTCTAAGCCATTTAGGACACTCCTCCTTATTGGCTGAGACACAGCAGCGGTGCCATTTGCTCCTGCGGCTGTCAATCAAAGTCAGTCAGCCAATCAAGGGACAGAGGGGGCAGGGCCAGGTCAAGGGTCTGTGTCTGAATGAACACACAGAGCTCTGACTCAGCTCCAGTGCCCCCATAGGAAGCTGCTGGCTATGGTGGCACTTGATTGAGAGAGGAGTCAGGAGCAGCAAAGAGGGACCTGAGAAGAGGAGGATCCAGGCTGTTCTGTGCAAAACCAACTGCACAGAGGAGGTAAGTATGTTTGTTATTTTAAATAAAAACAATCACTTTAAGGAGACAAAAAGCTCCGCTCAGTTGCATAAAGAGCTTCAAAATGTACTTATTTATTATTGTTATAGCACCATCAATTTACACAGCACTTGTATATATTGCACACTCCCTTTCAATTTAGGGTCCCTAACTCTCATTTATACATACTAAGGCCAATTTAGACAAGAGCCAATTAACCTACCAGTATGTCTTTGGAGTGTGGGAGGAAACCCACACAGGTGTGGGGAGAACATGCAAACTCAAGGCAGGTAGTTATTGTGATTTAAACCAATGACCCTAGTGATGCTAGGTGTAAGTGCTAACCACTTAGCCAATGTGCTGCCCATTAGCTATGCCCATTTGGCCCTAACCTTGACCTGCTTAACAATATACTACCCAGCTTGTGTACCTGGCCAGACTCAACACTACCACTGCATTATAGATATTTCACTCTGACCTGACCAAACCAATTTCCTGCCCCTGTCTAATCAAGAAACAATGTTGTCTGTTCTAACCCTTGCTTCATATCCAACCAAGAACCTATGTCATGTATATTGGTGCTTGCATGTGCCTGCACCTGCATCTTTATTCCTGGTCAACCAATTTGTGTCTTCTGGTATAACATGCATCTTTGCTCTTGTCCTACATGCGTAGACATGCTTTCATCTACATGTCACACTTGGTGCCGTGGTCCCATTTACTGCATAAACAGACATGTTTTTATCCCACCCTTGCTGTCATTGTGCTAATAAGGGAATTACCATTTTCCATGCATGTCATTCATTGGGTCTATGACCCGGGCATACAGTGGCTATATCCTTGGTGATACTAAGCTACCCATAGTAGCAGCAGCTCCTTTCTTTTCCCAGCAGAAAAAAAAACATTAAACCTATCCACTCTTCTTGTAACGCATGGTGGATCAGCAGTAAATGACTTTGTGTTGCCTACAGAAACCTGTGTAATTTTATAGTGCTTGTGAAAATCTACATTACTTTCAATATGTAGAATACAGTGGAAAGAGTCAATAATTCAGATTTCTGATCGTTGCCTAATACTTTTTCCAGGAAAGTAGGAAACAAAGAATAGAAAGTAAGATCTACTATCTTTACTCTGAACAAACTGTTAGACAAAGAGAAACATTATTCTTTTCCCAGGCAGGAATAGCCATACATAGGAGGCACCCTTTACACTATAACTAGTATAATTTAACGGTTCTATTGTATTGTACTCAACTCCTCAAGTGAGTGTGAATTTTCTACCACTCCAATTCACAGTTTCCAAAGCTTTTAAACCCCCCAAAAATATATTTCTTGATATATACCAACACTTCAGAGGTCCCAGCTAGATTGTGATAGCGGATTAGAGGTACCAATACTGTTTTTCAACCAATTTTCACACAAAAACAAAATAAAGGTTTTCTTCTTTAAATATTTTCCCTTTAGGACCACATTTCCATGGTTGGTTTCACTAGGCATAGCCCCATATCAGCTACGAATAAGCATCGCACAATGTGAAACATGTCAAATTTTGTTCTTTTGTTCACTCCTTTTTGACTGCAACAAATTTTGGTTGTTTTTTTGATGTTCATTTTTTGAATAAAGACATCGGGCCAGATTCTCAAAAGAGATACGACGGTGTATCTCAGATACACCGTCGTATCTCAGTTTTTTTCAATGGGTATCTATGCGAGTGATTCTTAGAATCACTTACGCATAGATACACTAAAGATCTGACAGGTGTAAAGCAATTACACCGTCGGATCTTAGATGTAATGACAACGCCAGCCGCTAGGTGGCCTTTACGTTGTTTTCTCATTTGCCTATGCAAATGAGCCTAATACGCCGATTCCCGAAAGTTTTTGCAAAGCGGCAACGTAGTTTACGTAGGTTGCGTACGTGTAAGGTTACCCCTGCTGTATGAGGGGTATGTTTCCGAAGTGCCGTCGTTGCCATGTTAAGTTTGGAGTCGGGTCAGCGTCGTCTTTTTCCGTCGGTTACGTCGTTTTACTAAGTCGTTCGCGAATAGGGAATTGCGTAAGTGACGATCACGTCGTTTTGACGTTGGTTTCAACGACGCTTTCCAACGTGAGCTGGAGCATGCGCACTGGGCTTTTTTCCTGGCTGGCGCATGCGCACTTCGTTAGACGCGGGGGCGCGCTTAATTTAAATACAGCACGCCCCCTCCTTCAGTATTTGAATTACGCGGCCTTACGACGCCGCATTTACGCTACGCCGCCGAAAATTACGGAGCAAGTGCTTTGAGAATACGGCACTTGCTCCAGTAATTTGCATAGACGTATTTGTTTTTTAAGGTGTGCGGCGGTCCAGGATTCCTTTCATCCTATGCATTTGTGCACAGCCAGCACACTTTCGGTTCACTGGGACGGAAGCAAAGTGGATTAGCAGTTTTCCGAGCGGTATACATCTCCCATATGGGGGAATAAGAGATACTTGGAGTTGGGAAAACAACAATATGTTATGGATGGCAACCTTACAGGATTAATTATATGACCCAAATTTTCAGAGGTGGCAAGTTACTCCCGTTTTTAGAATTGCAGGCTGATTTTCAGCTCCCTGCCTCTATGCTGTTTTATTATCTCCAACTCCAACATGCAGTCCGGGCCCAAGATGGCTGGACTCAATGTCCTACGCCGCTTTTCTAATTACATGAGAGAAGTAGCCTCGTTTAAAGGCTTCATTTCACGCAGTTATTTCATGCTCCTCAGTAGATCACTCCCTGACAACACGACCGGTATCATCTCAAAGTGGGAAAGGGATGTTGGAGCATTTGAGGAGGACCAGTGGGAAGAGGCTCTATCAGCGATTTCCCTGTGTTTTCTTAACCGCTTCAATACTAGGCTTTTATACCACCTCCATACCGGGCCTATTCTGACACTTCTCTCCTACATGTAATAATCATCATTCTTTTGCTAGAAAATTACACAGTACCCCCAAACATTATATATGTTCTTTTTAGCAGACACCCTAGGGAATAAAATGACGATCATTCCAAAGTTTTATCTTGCACGGTATTTACGCAATTATTTTTCAAACGCTTTTTTTTGTAAAAAAAATTGTTTTATGAATTAAAAAAATAACAAAACACTAAAGTTAGCCCAATTTTTTTGTATTATGTGAAAGATTATGTTACACCGAGTAAATAGAGACCCAACATGTCACGCTTTAATTATGCGCACACTCATGGAATGGCGCCAAACTTCGGTACTTAAAAATCTCCATAGGCAACGCTTTATTTATTTTTTACAGGTTACAGTTTAGATTTACAGAGGAGATCTAGTGCTAGATTAGTTGCTGGCACTCTAACGCACGCGGCGATACCTCACATGTGTGGTTTAAACGGCGTTTACATATGTCGGCGGGACTTGCGTGTGCGTTCGCTTCTGCACGCGAGCTATCGGGGACAGGGGCGTTTTCATTTTTTTTTTATCTTTTTTTTTTTTTTTTTACTTATATTTTTTTTTACACTTTTTTTCATTTTTTTTTTTTTTCCACTTTTATTCCTATTACAAGGAATGTAAACATCCCTTGTAATAGGAAATGTGTGTGACAGGTCCTCTTTATGGAGAGATGTGGGGTCAATAAGACCTCACATCTCACCTCCAGGCTGGAAACCATGAGATCGGTGAAAAAAAATTCACCGATCTCATGAATGGTGACTTACAGCCGCAATCGCGGCTTTGTTTACATACGGGGACCCGGGCGTGACGTCATCAGATCGCGCCCGGGTCCTCCGACGGTCATAGAGATGACTGGTGACCATCTGGTCACCAGTCATCTCTATGCTTCCTGCCGCCGCCGACGATTCGTTCTCCGGGCCCCCGAAGGTACAGGTAAGCCCGGAGAAGCACAGGATGGCGGCGGGAGGGGGGGGATGTCCCCTCCCGCGGCCTGTAAGAACGATCAAGCGGCGGAACCGCCGCTATGATCGTTCTTACTTTGTGCAGAATCGCCGGCTGAAGAGATGGATATCTGGATGATGCCTCTGGCTGCAGGCATCGTCCAGATATTCGCCTGCAATACCCAGGCCGTCAATTGACGGCCACTTAGGATGGTAAATCCCATCCCAGGCCGTCAATTGTCTATGGCTGGGTATTGAAGTGGTTAATGTGGCTCAAAGGCTTTCTCAGTTGTACATATTGCTACATGTGCATTATACCCCGGCTAGACTGGTAAGCATGGGGGTACGAGAGGAGCCTTTCTGTACTAGATGCATGAGGGATCATGGTGATCTGATCCACATGTTGTGGCGGTGTCCCAAATTGCATCTTTACTGGTCGGAAGTCTTGGATACGATTAATACTGTTTTTCAGGTGCAGCTTACTGCACACCCTAAACTGTGCTTGCTGGGAATTATTGGCAACATCCCGGAGGAGGATCCCATTAGGTTGGGTATAGCGAGAGCCCTGTTCCAGGCCAGGAAACGTATTCTGCGACACTGGAAGTCAGAGAAACCCCCCACGGTGAGGGAATGGTGGAATCACATGGGGGACATTATTAGATTAGAAAAATACATATCAACATAGAGGGACTGTAAACAAATTCAACAAGATTTGGGCTCGATGGTTGGAGATCTCGGATCTGGACCCGGTTGATCCGTTTATGGACCGCCTGCTAGCTTAAGGGGCAGCTCATAGGCGTGGGAGGGATTATGGCACTAGGGGTGATCCCCCCTCAAGAGGGTCTATGGTTCTGTTATGGGGTTTGTCTATAACATATTCTGGTCTGGTTACAATAACTGTATATTTTTATTTTCTTGCCTGGGTATATATGATGTCTTCTGAAATGCTCTGCCAAAAATACACTACTGTGGTGGACGTGGTACAGGGTTGAGTGCTCTGACTTAGAAGGTGTATAATTTTATTATGTTTTATTATCTATTCATATTTTCATTTTACTTGTTATTTCTTTTCCCTGTGGATACACAACTGTATGTGCTGTACTGTGTGAAGTGTTTCTTATGCATATCTATTGTTCTCTAAATAAACGTCTATTTGGTTTAAAAAAAAGTATATGTGTAGCCAATGCTTTTCTTTATAGGTTTGAATAGAGAGAAGGATGAAATTTTAGATTTCCCCTCACTTTTTATCTTGGTGACAAATAAAGAAGGGGGAGGGAAGGTGTTCTAATGTCAAATGCAATGCTTTTTAAATATGCCCCTTAACCTTTTCAGTTGTTTTACTATAAGTTTCTCTTGAAAGGTTAGGATTTCAATAAGGGCTGGTTTACACTTCAAAACAAGGTCAAACTATTTAAAGCTCCATGTCACTAAAGAAAATGGTTAGCTCACAGTCCTGTTTACACCTGCTTTTGCTTGGTGCTTCGATGAGGCTTTGTGAGGCTTCAATGAAGCTCCGGTGGGGCTTCGGTGGAGCTTCGTTGGGGCTTTGTGAGGCTTTGGCAAAGCTTGCTGGGGCTTTGATGAGACCTCTGTGGGGCTTCAAGCGAGCTTTGCCATAGACTTCTATGGAGGCTTTGAAGACGTTTTGAAGCACCACCAAAGCTACATGGGGTATCATTTTTGAAGCAAAGCAAAGCAAAGCAAAGCAAAGCAAAAGCAGGTATAAACAGGACTGTAAGCTAAATATTTTATTTAGTAATAGGAGCGTTCAGAGACCCCGAAATCAAAGGGATCCGGGTCGGCGACGAGGAGCATAAGCTATCCGCTTTTGCGGACGATATCTTGTTCTTCATCACAGACCCGGGAAAAACTATCCCAAAGTTACTCCAGACATTTGAACAATACGGGGCTATTTCTAATTTTAAGATAAATGTGACCAAATCCGATATACTAAATATAAACCTCAATAAAAATGAAGTGAGACTAGTTAAGGAGATCTGCGCCTTTTCCTGGAAGAAAGAACTAAACTACTTAGGGATTAAATTAGCAAACACGGATAGGAAGATCTATAAGATCAATTTTATACCACTATTAAAAGAAATCAAAAACGAAATATAAAAATATATAAATAAACCCATCTCATGGGTGGGTCGTATTAACATTTTAAAGATGATTTATATCCCTAAAATATTGTACAAATTTCAGTTATTACAAATTCTACTACCCCCCCAATACTTAAATATGTTAAACTCCGTGGTAATGAACTTTGTCTGGAAAAACAGAAAGCATAGAATCTCCCTTTTAAACCTAAAACAGGACAAACAGGACGGTGGCCTGGCGGTCCCCGATATCAAAAGTTACTACAAGGCGGCAGTACTTTCACGGGCGGTAGAATGGGCTAGGGACAAAAAAGAGAAAAGGTGGGTACAAATCGAGAAATTCCAAACCACGACTCAACTAAGAAAAATTCTATGGATACCCGCACAATATAGAACTTTGAAGCACAACATATTTGAATTGACAAAAAGCACACTGAAAATGTGGGATAGGGTTTTGACACTCACTAACAGTAAATTTAACTCTCCACTCATAAATCTCAAGGAAAATCCATATTTTGCACCCGGGGAAAAAAAAATAGGTGGTAATTGGATCAAAAAAGACACAGTATATCTAGGGGACATTATAAAAGGGGGCGAGGTGGTGGCCTATGAGGATTTGAAATTAAGACAGGATACATGGAATCTAGACAGGTGGCATTATTCACAGATAAAACACTTTACCATGCAACTACCCCAACCATTACGGACGGGGTCGGAGCTGACACCTTTAGAAAAGCTTTGCACAACAGAAAACACTAGGGGCACGATATCTAAGTTATATAAAATACTTATAAAGATTGGGGCAACGAGGGGCTACACCATATGTAGAAAAATGGGAAAAAGAGTTAGGAATTTATAAGGGAGACAACTCGATTAATAGGATAATGTACCTGACCCATTCCTCCGCCATAGACTCGCAAACAGCGGAGATGAAGAGGCTGCCCCCGACTTGGTTTTTACAATGGAAGAACCTCTAAAGGGGGAGGGAAGGGGGGAAAAAAAATAAAAAAAAATAAAGCAATGACTCACAGATGATGCAAAAACCGCTAGTAGAGACGATTGAAGCTTTAAACATGAGCGGGTCTCAAACGAAAGGCATGAGCTGATGTGAAAAAAAAAAAAAGGAGCGTTCAGAGAGCTTTAACAAAGCCTGTCTGAAGCCTTGTTGAAGTTGAAGCAAGTGTAAATGAGCCCTAACCGTCACATAAGGGTTTGTAAATTGTAAGCATCATTTGAGATGATATGTGTAACTCAATGGGTTATATTTGTAGAAGTGTACATATATACCCCACATACACATTCTCATTGTAGTTATTTATTTTAGCAGGGATGCACATGTTACATGAATTTTACTGTGTCTGCTATAGATGTGCTAATAATAACCACGAATTGTGTCAATTTGGAACAATAGATCAGATATCTAATGTCAGTAAAGTGTATTTATAGACAAAGTGCTTTTTTTCTTCAAAACAGTAGGGAAAGATTTGAACCCCTACCAAGTTATGATTGCCTATGTCCTTGCCAGGGAGATTCACTGTCTATACCTGTGTCTTGGTGATCACTATCAGATAAGATGTGCTGGGAAATCCAAAATCTTACAAATGTCACCAGAACAAGAGTTGAGGGTAGATCTTCTAATAGGAACAACTGTGTCTAAGGTGATTTCCCCACATTTTGTAGAGGATTTCTGTTGTACCTCTGGGATGGGAAGTGAAACGTAATCTCCCCTGCAGGATACAGACAGCATGAAATAAATTCACTGGATTTATCCCTCCCCTACACAAAAAAAACAGAAAAAAAAAAACTTTGGCTATACATATGCTTTAATGTCATGCCGCGTACACACGATCACTTTTTTGTGATGAAAAAAAACAACGTTTTCAAAAACGTCATTTAAAATGACCGTGTGTGGGCAAAACGTTGTTTTATGTCTTCAAAAAAACAACCAAAAAAAATTCGAACATGCTTGAACTTTTTGTGTTGTTTTTCAAAACGTCGTTTTTTGTGTCATAAAAAGTGATGGTGTGTGGGCAAAACGATCTTGTGTACGCGGCATCAGTTCTTCAAACTCTTAAATCTGAAGAAAATATACCTTTAAACCTGGAAATAAGTCCAATAATTGCTAGTGAGGCTTACAATTCTGCCAACACAGAGGGAGATTTTCCTACTTTTAGAGCCAACTAATCCAATGTATTTTTTTGGTTTTGGTTTTGGGAATTTAAATTAGTATTTTACTTATTAGGGTATAATTTGACAGCAATCAGTCTAAATCCAGGACCAAACCTTATTACACTGAAAATATTGAATTTTATTGAAACAATGTTAGCAGTGTTTCTACTGTATGTTTAATGGGGATATTGTTGTTACACCGTGGGCTGTTGTGTGTTGTAGTGTAATTGTACATTTTTGTAGCTTTTATACATCAGGATTGGATTATATACTATATTGTCAAAAATAATGGGACACCTGCCTTTATACTGCCTTTATACGCACATGAACTTTAAAGTGGATGTAAACCCAATAATGAAATTTGAGCTGGGCACATATATCTGCAGTATTTTGTTATCTCTCTTCAAAAAGCCATAGCTCTCTCCTGACCCGTTCCTCTGTTATCGGCCAGATAACTCCTGACAAATTCTCTGACTCATCAGATAAAAGCAGCCTGAAATTTCTGTCAGGGGAGGTTGTTAAAATAGATTAGCAGGAAGCTGGTCCTGTTACAAAACACCTCTGAGAGTCTCTGCCTATAATGAAAGTGGGTGTTTGCTTTTCCTCTAATTAGTAATTTTAGCTATCTTGGCTGTATGCCCAGACATCGCACTCTGTGTTAAACAGGAAAAGAAAATTTCCTAACACGATCTGAACTTTCTAAACAGTATATAAATGTGAAGACAGCAGATATACATGTAAAACCTATGTAGGGAGATTTGGTAAATCTCTGTGTATCATCTGAGGCTGTTCATTTTACTGGGTGTACGGAGGGTTTACATTCACTTTAACAGCATCGCAATCTTTGTCCGTAGGGTTTAATATTGAGTTGGTTCTTCTGGAAAGGCTGTCAATAAGGTTTAGGAGTGTGTCTATGGGAATGTTTAACCATTCTTCCAGAAGCGCACTGGCTCAAAGTCTCCACTGTAATTCATCCAAAATGTGTTAGGGGTAAGGTCAAGACTCTGCAGACCAGTCAAGTTACTTCACCCCAAACTCACTCATCCATGTCTTTAAGGGCCTTACTTTGTGCGCAGTCATGTTAAAGCAGGAAGTGGCCATCCCCAAACTACTCCTTCCACAAAGTTGGAAGCAAGAAATTGTACAAAATGTCTTGGTATGCTGACACCTTAAGAGTTCCTTTCATTGGAGCCAAGCCCAAGCCCTGAAAAACAAACCCACACCATAATCCACCCTCCACCAAATGATTTAGACCAGTACACAAAGCAAGGTTCATAAAGACATGGATGAGCGAGTTTGGGCGGGAGGAACTTGACAGGCCTGCACAGAGTCCTGGCCTCACCCTGATAGAAAACATTTGGGAGGGATTAGAGCGGAGACTGAAAGCAGGGCATTCTCGTCCACATCAGTGCCTGATCTCACAAATGTGCTTTTAAAAGAATGATCAAACATTCCCATAGACACACTCCTAAATCTTGTGGACAGCCTTCCCAGAAGAGTTGAAGTTCTTATAGCTGCAAAGTGTGGGCGGATTCAATATTGAACTCTAGGGACTGAGACTGGGATGCCATTAAAGTTCATGTGCGTGTAAAAGGCAAGTGTCCCAATACTTTTGGTAATATAGGATTGGGATAATAAAGCTTTGCATCATATGCATTTTTACTCATTGTTTGACATCTTTTTATTTGTGCTTCCTGAGTAATCCACACTATCTAGATCTTATGATCAAGTGTGTAACAGGTTTTTGTTTTAGAAAGGAAAATCCAAGATTCCTTCTTATGCTCATGTGCTATTTAGTGGGCATGGGCATGACCCCTTATTCTCACAAAAGTCCAAAGACATAAATAGACACAATGGGACAAGGTGTGACAGTTTTCACAGACTGAAGAAAACTGCCCTCTTGGGATACCTGATCTACCTGCAGTAAAGTTTGCAGGAAATGTAATACAATATATTAATCTTTTATGTTCATAGGAAATATATATTGTCTTCAAATACCACCATTGCTGAAATGTCCAGTTCGCATTAATAATTATATAACTAACTACTTAAAATTAATGCTATTTCCTCATTAAGTATTACATTTTTACTGTTAAGCATGTAAACAGACTTGCACGTGTAAAGTACATGGGTAAATAAATCTGTTGCACTGGCAGTCTTAAATTGTACCACCTTGCCCATAAGCCAAAGTCTCTTTGTGTCTGAAATAAAACAAGCATTCATAAATTGTTATATGCCACTGCTGTTAAACAATTCCTGTATCAGGTAAGTGTAAACCAAAAGAAAATTGCCAGCTCAGCAATGCCCTTGGATTTTCTTCACATTTGGTGTACTAATCATCTCTTAAGCCTTGTACACACGATCAGATATCTAATGCAATCTAATCCGATTGATTTGTTCATCGGATATCCGATGAAGCTGGCTTTCATCAGTCTTGCCTACACACCATCGGTTAAAAAAAAACGATTGTGTCCAAATGCGGTGACGTAAAACACAACGACGTGCTGAGAAAAATTAAGTTCAATGCTTCCGAGCATGCGTCGACTTGATTCTGAGCATGCGTGGATTTTTGACCGTTTTCATCAGACAAACCGATCGTGTGTACAGGGCTTTACTACATCTGCATCAGATAAGTGTAGTAACTGTCTATTAGTGGCCTTTGATTTGTTTTAGTCCTTAAATGCATTTAACTACAAGTGGTCATGAGCCACACTATGTCAAAAGAAAACTGAGATGAACAAATCATACTATAAGGCCTCGTACACACGATTAAATCTGTCTGCTGGAAACGGTCTGCTAGACCGTTTCAGCAGACAGATTCGATCGTGTGTACAGGCTAACAGACGGATTTGGCCACCCGACAGATTTCAAAGCATGCTTTGAAATCTGTCGGCTGGGAACCCGTCCGCCCGACATGTCTGCTGGTTAGTACGCTAACCAGCAGACATGTCTTCTCGCACATGCGCCGAATGGTTTCGACGCATGCGCAGAAGTGTTTTACTTCCTGGTGCGGTGACGTGGCGGCGTCAACGTCACCGCCACGTCAGCGCGCTGTCTGCTGGCGGGGATTTTGGTTTGCTCGTGTGTACACGCGAGCAAACCAAAATCCCAGCAGACAGATTTGTTCAAATCTGTCGGACAGACAGATTTGAACAAATCTGTCTGCTCGTGTGTACGAGGCCTTAAACAGATACATTGCATGACCTTTGATTGGTATATTGCTTATAGCTTGGAAATGTGGTCACTAAACGGATGTAGCAAGCATGTTTCTAATACTGTACATAGCAGACACTCAAAAAGATACAGTATTTAAAGCGGGGTTTCACCCAAAAAAAAAAACATTTTAACATTACATTCAGCCGAGTTGTGAGATAGAGATTAGGCTGTTTTTTTATTATTTCATTGCAGTACATACCGTATTTTCACCGCGGCTTCCGGGTATGTTAACTGCGGCACTGGGCTTTCCTAATTGATTGACATCCTTCCGACCGGCGCATACAGCGCGTCACGAGTTTCCGAAAGAAGCCGAACGTCGGTGCGCAGGTGCCGTATAGAGCCGCACTGACCTTCGCTTCTTTCGGCAACTTGTGACGCGCTGTATGCGCCGGTCGGAAGGATGTCAATCAATTAGGAACGCCCAGTGCCGCAGATTACATACCCAGAAGCCGTGGTGAACCCCCGCTTTAAAGAGGAACCTTCACCATCCCAAAGAAGATCATACCTCTCCACCCCTTCATTTACTTCTGTTTATATGTTTTTTTTTCTATTGCCCCACCTCCACATGCACATCATCCGCCATAGGCACGTCACATATCCTGGGAGACATAGGCTTTCAATAAAGAACAGGAGGAGGGGACAGGCCTACCTTCACATCATTAAGCGGCCTGCCCGAAAAACCAGGAAGAGACAGCAGGCCTCTCGATTACATCAGATAGAACGTGGTAGAGCGGTACAGAGCTGTGGCCAGGCATGAGATGATCTCAGTGGGTCAATGCTGGATTTCCTGGATGGGTGAGTATCTGAAATGTGCAGATACCACCATCAGGTACAGTAAGTGGGGAAAAAAAACAAAATGGGGAAGTCGGCCAGAGTTCCTCTTAAAGAAGTAAATTAAGCTGAATGATGCAAAAGACATATACACTCAGACAAGTGCTAGTCTAGATATGTGTCGCAGAAAATATAAGGCAGATTGCAGCATCAGTTCATAGTAAAGCTGCAGCCTTGTCCCTCAAGCAGGCCACCAACTGAGACTTTCAGAACAAGCATACTCAGTACCCTTTCAGTAGATGTATCCCGTAAAAAAAGGAAGTTTGTTACGGCATTGTGTATCATAATAAACAGTTGCCAAATGCTTTTCTTTTAAAGAATACTTTTAAACATTTAAACATATTTTTAATTTGTTGTTATACCTCTTTCTGTCAACATACACTCACTCCAGCGTCATTGGCATGTCATTTTTTAAAGTGATTGTAAAGTTACATTTTTTTGGTAAATAACAAACATGTTATACTTAGCTCCTCTGTGCAGTTGGTTTTGCCCAGAGCAGCCCGGATCCTCCTCTTCTCGTGTCCCTCTTTGCTTCTCCTGGTCCCTCCATCCTATTGAGTGCCCCCAAGGCCCACATCTTTCTATGGGGGCACCTGAGCTGAGTCTGAGCTCCGTGTATCTATTCAGACACGGAGCCCCACCCCGCCCCACCCTCTCTCTGCCCCGATTGGCTGACTGACTTTGATTGACAGCCGCAGGGGCTCAGGTAAGTAATTAGGGGGTGCTGTTGAGGCTGCTATACATAGAATAGATTCCGATAAAAAAAACTTCTGCCTTTACAACTTAAGGTGACTTCCTGATGGTGACAACAGCAAAACATTGCCGTGCAACATATGCTGCTAAATGAGGCTAGTTTACTAAAGGAGTTAAGAATTTTCACTAGATACAATGAGGGAAAATTCTCTTCAATTATCCAATCATGTGCAGATTAAATAAATAAAATAATTAAATAAATGTGTTTTCCATAATTGGATCATTAAAGTACATGCAGACTGATTATACCAAAGAATTTGAGAATCTTCACTTATAAATTTAAGTAAAGATTCTGTTTAGTTAAACAGTTATGTAAAAAGTAAGTGAATTTACATTTATTAAGTGAAAGTTCTATAATTAAAGTAGCTGCAAACCCTCACATATACCCAGTGAAGTGACTGGCTTCAGGTGATACACATCCTCCTTCAAAAGCTGCATCTGTTTATCTGCATACGTTCAAAGCGCTGAATTTTAAAGCTTGCCTGGGAGTTCCAAAAGAAGGGGGCAGAGAGCTGAAGTTACACTCTGCAGAGCTCAGTGAGGAGAGCTCTGACAGCTGATTGGAGGGAAGGGACACAAACCCTGCACATAGCACACAGGCACAGAGCTGGGGTTGTCAATCATCTGGAGGTCCCTCCCCTGATATAATTTTTCTCTTGGTTTCAGAAAATCTTGTTGGAAATAATTCATGCTGATAGCAGAGAAACAAAGCAGCAGACACAAGTGAGACAAGTACACACTATAGAGGGATATACTTTATTTATATTTTATGTCTGAGGTTTACAACCACTTTAATTCTTCTTTGGTAAATCAGCCTCAATATATTGAATACAGAGCCTCACTCTCTTATAAAAGGATAGTATATGGATCTGAACTAATGTTGAGGTGTGCCATTATCCCTTATGCAAGCATAGAAGAAATACACCTCTTTGGATTGGACTATAAAGCTGCGTACACACAACCATTTTTAATGTCCTAGAAAAAAACAAAGTTTTTCTCGATGTGATTCTTGTCAAGCCTGCCTTGCATACACACGATCGTGAAAAAAAAATGCTCGAGCAAAGCGCAGTGACGTACAACACGTACAACGGCACTATAAAGGGGAAGTTCCATTTGGATGGTGCCACCCTTTGGGCTGCTTTTGCTGATTTTGTGTTAGTAAAAGTTTGGTGAGAGATGATTTGTGCTTTTCAGTCCTCGTGCTTTTCAGTCTGTTACAGCGTGACGAATGTGCTATCTCCATTACAAATGCTAGTTTTACCAGAACAAGTGCTCCCTTCTCATTACTTGCTTCTGAGCATGCACGTTTTTTTCCCATCGTTAAAGCTCACACACGATGGGAAACGTGAAAAACTACGAGAAAAATTAGAGCATGTTCTAAATTTTTAATGCCCATTTTTCATGTTGAGAAAAATTCTCTGGAGCCTACACACAATCGTTTTTAATGGTCATTTTAAAAAATTGCATTTTTTTGTGTACGCGGCATAAGGGCAAAAACCGAACAAGAAATGTCAACAGAAAATAGAATTTACTGGTACAAAAAGTTTAGAAAGACATACTGAAATAACTGTTAATGCAGCAGTTGGTGTACAAAAATCATATCTAAGATACGAACAGCAACTATACAATCTATCCTAGTATAATATAAAAGAGGACACTGCGCATTTAGAGAATTCTTCTTCAGGGGTGTCTGAGTTTAGCATAGAAAACTGACTGCTCTGCTTGGCTTCTGGAGATTTCATGGAGATGGCATCAGTAGTAATTTCCTGGTTTTTCCTGCAGAGGTAAAGCATAATGGGCTACTATGCATCGCATAGTAGCCCATTATGTGACACTTACCTGCAAGAGAAGCCTGCGATGTCCTTGTCTCCCTCCATGGCAGCGAGCATCCATTCTTCACCCCTCTTCCTTCCAGGGCCGCGAACTCCGGCTCTGTGACTGGCCGTAGTCGCGTGACATCACTCTCGCCACTTATGGCATGACCCGAGCTAGAAATGGCACTGCATGTCCTTTTTAACTTACGGCGATTTGTAAGTATCTCCTAGGTATAGTCAATAAACTTCATTATTCTTAGCAAGGGCAGCCAAAAAGTAACTTAAAATGATCCTAAACAATATCCTTTTTTCAAAAATAATACATAACACATCCACTACTAAATAGTCCTTGAATAAATTTTCTCATGAAATCATGTGTGTTTTTCTGCCTCCATGTAATGTACTCTGTGAGCTCCCAAACTCTAATTTCCCCTTTCACTTCCATTTGTTTGGAGTGAGCAGTGGATGCATTGCTAGCTGCGATCAGGTGCACTGCTTCAAGCACACAGGAAATCCTATTGTGCCTAGACCATTTTGGGAACACACAAGCGGGGATGGCTATGTTCCTACATACAGTGGGACCTTGGAGAATGAATGTAGCTACCCTCTAACAGGAAGTCCGAGATTTGGAGGAGACTGAGATTAATAGAAGCAACTTTTTTGAGTTAAAAATACATACTGTACTTGAATGTGAATTTTTCAAACTAGTATTTAGTGTCACAAATTAACTGAATGACAATAGAAATAAAATAAGCCTTTTATATATTATATTATTCCAAAAACCAAACTGATTAAATAAGCATTTCTCTCATGTTGTTCAGATGCAAAAATAATACAACTATTTTAAAGTTAAATTCAAATATAAACACAAATGTACATTCCAAGAAGAGAATAGCATTAATTGCGTATATGAACCATGCAAACACAGAGAATGAACTTTCAAATGCTACATTTATAGCTGTGAGCAGAAATTCTCATGCCCCTTTGCCCACCTTTAGTAACAGCATTAACAAAGCAAGACTGAATGCCTTCTGAAATTACTCAGGCAAGAGCAAATGTTGCCCATGTTTTATCTCCCTAGAGACTCAGAAACTTTCCAAGAATGAAGTTATGGGAGCGGATCTGGCAGTGGGGTGAGTCAGGGAGAGCAGTAATGTACTGTCTCTTGCAGACAACAACACTTCAGTGTCAAAGATACAAGTCCAAGGGCATCTGGCTGATTCAGGCATACAGCAGGCAGAAGAAAAGAAAACAATTTCTTGGCAAAAAACTGAATTTTGAAGAGAAGAAAGAAACAACAGGAGAGCTAACATTTCAATCTACATATATAAAGAAAAGCATGACCATGGACAGTCATAATGTAGAAGGGCAATATACAACAAAGAACATTATCTTAACAACAAATAAATCTTTCCTCTTGAAATCCAAAAAGTGATCCAAGGCCAGTCTATTTTGTTGTTACCAGTCTGGGTATAGTTGGCAATGATAAGGCAGTGTAGGGGTTAACAATCAAGTGTTAATGAACTACATGAGAAAAAAGTCAACTGCATTCCTTCCATTAGCTAGAACTACTAAGGTCAGGGCTTAAACTCAAGCTTCCAGCTATTTTAACATACAGTATACTGTATAGTTCTCCATTCTTCTTATACATCTAGCAGAAATATTTAGCTACGCATGATTCATCTAATGCCCCATAGAATTTTTCTATGCATTTTCTTATTTATGTTTTTGAAGATAGGTACAGGAAAAAAAATAGTTTAGAAATAAAATAAAGATCTCGGTCAGGCTTAGTTTTTCACAATTCACCATTCAGTAAATGTCCGCAAGTGGTACAATAAGAGGCAAAGCAGGAAAAATAAAGGCACAAGCAAAACATTGGTTGGATGAATATGCTTGTTCGAAAAAAAAGGAGGGTAAGTTAGGCAAATTAGCAGGTCCAAACCTATTTCAGTGTGGTATCAATCACCTGTGCTCAGGGTTAAGGGTGTTAATCGGAGAGGATGTCAATAAAAAGAAGCTGGTAGAAAGCTACTGCTACAGGGTGGGAGATAAGGGTAATTTTGAGGGTGTACTGGATAGGATGTTTCCATAATTTATCATGCAGCTTCATAACTAAGTAAGGGAACTTAGGCAACCATGATTGTTAGTAAGAGGCTCTGAAGGTCTAAATGTGAATATACAGTATATTGTTTAGTAGGAGTTAGCCTAAGGATGGATTAGATCTGACTACAGATTTTGAATTTTCTAAATTTTTGGGAAGGATTACAATCCCTATCAGATTTTTATTTCTGGTTGGGACTAGGAATTGTGGTTTCTCTGGTGGGTACACAGCCTGCAAGTAAACACTTTTTCAGTAAAATAGGCAAGCTTTAGAATCTCCATTAGGTTTTTATTACTGTCTATATTCCTGTCCCAGTAACAGCCGTTTCCCTATTTTCTAGGGAAATAAGGAACACACACACACACATATATATATATATATATATATATATATATATATATATATATATATATATACAGACCAAAAGTTTGGACACACCTTCTATCCAAGAGTTTTCTTTATTTTATATATGAACATTGTAGATCACATGAAGGCATAAAATATATAACACATGTGGAATTATATACATAACAAAAGAGTGTGAAACGACTGAAAATATAGTCATATTCTAGGTTCTTCAAAGTAGCCACCTTTTGCAGCAGAAATCTCTAGAACAACTTTAAGAGGGACTGTGTGAACAGGCCTTCATGGTAGAATATTCTAGGAAACCATGCTAAAGAAAGGCAACAAGCAGAAAGACTTGTTTGGGCTAAAGAACACAAGGAATGGACTTAGACCAGTGGAAATCTGTGCTTTGGTTGATGAGTCAAATTTGAGATCTTTGTTCCAACCACCGTGTCTTTGTGCGACGCAGAAAATGAACGGATTGACTCTAGACTGGTCCCACGTGAACTGGAGGAGGAGGTGTGATGGTGTGGGGGTGCTTTGCTGGGACACTGTTGGGGATTTATTAAAAATTAAGGCAACTGAACCAGCATGGCTGACAGCATCTTGCAGCGGCATGCATTCCATCCGGTTTGCGTTTGTGGACCATCATTTATGTTTTAACAGGACAATATCCAAACACATAGGCTGTGTAAGGGCTATTTGACAAGAAAAATGGGGTGCTGTGCCAGTGTGCCTCCAAACGACTGAACCCAAAATGGTTTGGGGTGATGGACCGCAGATGAAGGCAAAAGGGCCAACAAGTGCTGTCTTTGGGAACTCCTTATTGGAAGACCATTTAGACTACCTCTTTAAGTTCAAGAGAATTCAAAGTGCAAAGCAGCAAAGCAGGTGGCCTGAAGAACCTAGAATTGACATATTTTCAGTTGTTTCACACTGTTTTGTTATGTATATAATTCCACATACTTTTGATGCCTTCAGTGTGAATCTACAATTTTCATAGTCATGAAAATAAAGAAAACTCTTGGAATGAGAAGGTGTGTCCAAACTTTTATATATATATATATATGTATACACATATACAACCACACTATAGAATGGTCTACTATTGGAAAGAAAATTACAGTACAGTCTTTTTGCCTGTCTTTTTTAGTGTTTAGTTTCCCCTCTAACACCGTAACATCGGTTACATCACGTCAAAAGGCCTTAACATCGAGTTGTCACACAGATGCATCTAGGCAGTGTCACTGTTCTGTGCTGGGGGGGGGGGGCTTGTTCATTGTGACCACAGGGGGCTGGTGGGCAAGGTTCTGATTATGTCATCACCTTGACAGCCAATCACAATAATCACATGACCATGAAGCCCATTTAATGCCTCTGGGTTAAAAACTTTTAAAGCTGGCTGCTACCAGCTGGAAAGGGTTAATGGTTAAAATAATTTGGCTTTTGTGTAGTTTTGTATTGGTATAGATATATCAATACATGGGGGAGTTATATCTGACTAATATACACGTAGGCTCTGCTTTTTGTGTTATAACATTGTTACTCCTTACTACACTTGCACTTAATACAACGTTATTGAAAACAAGGTATTCCCATATGGGTGACATTTTAAAATATGCTAATCCTAACAATCAACTTGTTTTCTTTATTTTGGTTTGTCAAATACACCATTAAAAGCTTTTGGTTATATTTGTTATATGTGTTCAAAAGGGGCAAGGAAATACCTGTTGTTTCTGCTAGAAAATTGTTACATTTTGTTTCTGGTTTCAGCTTCTTGGTGAACTGCAAAACACTTCCTGTGGTATGGAGAAGTGCAAAAGGAAAAGTGAGGGAGAGGTGCCCTGTAGCCCTATCCTATAAGGAAAAAACTGCTCCCCCATTGATATACCTTATAAACTACTGCAGCAACAACATCTAAAGACTAGTAAGCTGCAATACTGAACGTTATTGATGACATGTTTTAAGCGGGGAGGTGTAAAGTGCACGTTTGCCCAGACTATTAAAGTTTATACAAATCCAAAAAACTGGTAGATGCACTCACAGGTTTTGCAGTACAAAAAGATCAAAACAGGACCATTTTTATTGTGATGTTTCGATTAAACTCATTTTTTTCTACACTACAACGTGGAAGTGAACATGCCTATAAACCCAAAGACCCACCCACCAACAACTCCCCCTACTAGTTATGACATCACACATCAGTTTTGGATTTGTATGGCTTTCTTTGTGGGTGAGCACCTGAGCATTTATTTCAAACATAGGAGTGCCATGGCTACTGATGGGACATTAAAGTTTATGTATACTCTTAGCAAGCAGTAAAGGAGCTTCAATACTAGCAACCCCAACCTCTCTAGCAGCGCATACTTTGAAGTAATTCATCCTACAAGATCCATGAAGATAACAACGAAGACTCTAAAGTCTAGAGTCAGACAGTTTCCAACAGCTTATAACATGAGCAAGAATGTAAAATAACAGTAACACTCAAATAATAAGTTGAAAAATGTGCCTGTTAGAAACACTATATTTTCTTTAAGAGACCATAAGCAGCCACAGTAAAGAGAGCTGAAGTTGGGAACATTACCTCCTGTAAAGGATGACTTTCTGAGATCTGGAAGACAACTTCTTGTCTGTGGCGGGTGCTGTCATTTCTATATGAATGTCTCTACGTCTTGCACTGCTCTAAACTTTGGTTGTACTTTCCATGACTTCTGAAGTTTAAGCACACCAAGGATGAAGGGATTTTGCTTGTCGTAACTACAAGACATTAGAATGAATCTGCATATCCTGACTTCTATAATGGCATTCACATACTCATGAGAAAAACTGATAAAGACATTCAGTTCTGTCTAATTCAGCAGGAAGCAAAGTTCAGTCTCAAAGGAAGAGATTATAATAATGACCTCTCTACAGAGGCTATCGAATTTCTTAAAGCTGAACTCCAGGATCTTGCCCACTTTTAAGCCTTAATGCCTTGTACACACACGACCGTTTTCCTCTGCAAAAACTATCAAGAAAAATGCTGGCAGAGCTTTTTTGACGAGAAAAACAGTCGTGTGTATGTTTTTCGTCGAGAAAACTGACGTGGATCTTGATGAGAAAAAAAGAGAACATGCTCTCTTTTTTCTCGTCGGGAGTCTCAATTTTCTCGCCGTGGTTCTAGTCCAGGGGTCTTCAAACTGCGGCCCTCCAGTTGTTCAAGAACTACAATTCCCATCATGCCTAGTCATGTCTGTGAATGTCAGAGCTTTACAGTGCTTCATGGGATGTGTAGTTTCGCAACAGCTGGAGGGCCGTAGTTTGAGGATCCCTGTTCTAGTCGGACTGGTTGACGACGAGAAACACGTTCGTGTGAATGCTTAAAAACCCAGGCATGCTCAGAATAAAGTATGAGACGGGAGCTCACCTTCGGTAAAAGTAGCGTTCGTAACGGAGATAGCACATACGTCACGCTGTAACAGACTGAAAAGCACGAATTGTCTCTCACCAAACATTTACTTAACACGTGGTAACATGAGATTAGCAAAAGCAGCCCCAAGGGTGGCGCCAGTGTAATCGAACTTCCCCTTTATAGTGCCGTCGTACGTGTTGTACGTCACCAGCGTTTGAGAACAACGAGATTTTGTCTCGACAGTGTGCATGCAAGGAAAGCTTGACAAGAACCTTCGTCGAGAAAAACAACGTTTCTTATATGACGAGATTCTCGGTCGTGTGTATGAGGCCTTAGTTTTGTTCCCCATGCACAATAAAAATGCTTTTATAGTTTTTAAATTATGTTTGAAGTTCATATGATTTCACTAACTCAATCCTAAAAGTTTGTGGCCTGGTGGCAGGAGAGGAAATGAGGCAGGCAGTGCAAGAAACTATATTTCCCAAGAGACCATGGGGATTCACTGATTTTGTGCAGGGCGGTGCTTAGGGCTGTTCATTCATAACTTGTAAGCAACCACATAACAACTATTAATAAAGGATATCTAAAGCCAAAAGTGAATAATGACATATATTGCACGCATTCTGCAAGGGTTCGAAAAAAACAATATGGTTCTCTATGTGCCCTGTTTACACCACACTGTGCATATTTTTTCTGCGCAGGAATCTGCAACGTGTTTGCACAGGATAAACTAACATGACATCAACGTTGGTGTGAATAGGGCACATAACTGACATGTAATAACTGATGTCAACGTGCATAAAACTAAGGTAAACTGATGTGAAACTCATATATAAACTGATGTCTCTGCAAGTGAAATCTGTGTGGTATTCCCATCATTTTCATGCACGTAGGTATGAACAAGCCTTCATTAAAGTGTTTTCTTTTACTACTTTTAACAGACTAAGCGATCCATCAAAAGTAGCAGTTAGAGAGTTGACACAAACCATTTACCGCTGACAGGGATGCTTACAGCTTTTATTCATTTAGACAAAACCTTTACCCCAAATGGGGAAAAAAAATTTGTTGTATGTGCCTAAAAAAGTAGAGTTTGGCTTTAATTTGTTAGTCAAGTCTATATAAATTTGTTAGTGTTGCATCCAACACTACCCAATCCACAAGTTGTGAATGCTGTTGTCAAAGGATGGCTTTATTATTCCTCCATGAGACAGGAAGTATGTTATCAAATAGCGAAACAACAAGGTTTTGAAAACACTTAAAAACAAAAGAAAATCAAGTTGATAATTACAATAAAACTAAACAAAGGCCAGCCATACATGGTTTGAATCTCAAACCATTAGTGGGCAGGCTGAATGTACCAAGTTGATAGTATAACCAGCCTGCCGGATTAGCTCGGAAGCGGCTGCCATAGCTGCTAGCGATAATCACTATCTTCTCCCGGCCAAGACAGCTTGGATCTAGATATACTTTAAAGTGGATGTAAACCCTTCATACACCCAGCCTCAGATGATACACATAGATGAACCAAATCTCCCTACATAGGTTTTACGTGTATATCTGCTGTCTTCACATTTATATACTGTTTAGAAATTTCAGATCGTGTTAGGAAATGTTTTCTTCCTGGTTAAGTGGCTGAGTGTGATGTCTGGGCATACAGCCAAGATAGCTAAAATTGCTGATTGGAGGAAAGGCACACATCCCCTCTCCATATAGGCAGAGACTCTCAGAGGTGTTTTGTAGCAGGGCCAGCTCCCTGCTAATCTATTTTAGCAACCTTCCTGGACAGAAATTTCAGGCTGCTTTTATCTGATGTGTCAGAGAATTTGTCACAAGTTATCAGGCTGATAACAGAGGAATGGTTCAGGAGAGAACTATAGGACTTAGATCTTTGAATAGAGATGCAGATATATGTGCCCAGCTCAAATTTCATGAATTGGGTTTACATCCACCTTAAGTTAGTGACAGACTGCATTATATAATGTCATTATCACTCATGTAAATCTTAATAAATGGCTATAGTTCACTGGCTTACTCAATATTGATAGGCCCCATTTTACTAACTGAATGCCTATATTTACTGTACTTCTACATGTAAGATGGCCAATCATTTAGTTAACAACCACCCTCTGCAGATATTTACTTTGATTATCAGAGAGAATAGAAGAATTAGAAGAATGAAAATGAATTATGCTTGTCTATGGCCATTTAAAAAGTAGGTTGGTATGTGGTTGTATTTACTGTAACACTAATGTTTAACAGGGTGTTTTTATTAATAAGGTAGTTAGGAGTGTGAACAATGTGCCAATGTACACAAAACTGTATTAGTCAGTGAAACAAAATGCAGGCACTAAAGCATAAAAAAACTATATTTAAAACTCGAGTACACAATATCTACAATGCAAATGATCCAAATGTTCCTGTATATAAAAAAGAATATACATAGTGTGCCTATAAATATGGCAGTTGCTAGGAACCAGCTGCTGTTAGCAAGCCCTGATATAAATGGGTGCAGACTGTTTATAACCTATAATTATACTGTATGTGTAGTCCATCTGCTGCAAAATGCAATCCATTCAAAAATTCTGGATATTTCACATTCATTTACCTTGTAAATACCAGACACATTAAGACACCCAGAGCCAATGTCACTTTACAGTACGTTTCAGGTAAGTGTTTTATGCTAATAGCTGAAACTCAGGCAATAACACGATTGTTCTTACTGGCAACAATTGACATTTGGATGTGTTTTTATGTATAACATATATTTAAACGTGTGCTTATGCGTTATTTTCCAGAAAGTATCTATTGTTTTCTGACTCCTTCATTTTGATGATTTATCATCAAGGTTCTTGGGCTGGAATGCAAAGATATTGAAAAGTATTGTTTTAATGCCACCATATTAGAATAGATGGCTTTTAATCTTACTAGTGCCAATGAATTTTGAAAATACACTACATACCGGTAGCTAAAATTTTGTGGACATCCAACTATCACACCTATATGAGCTTATTAGGCATTCCATTCTAAAAATATACACATTTGTATGGAGTTTCTGTCCCTCTTTTGTGACTACCAATCTCTCTGTTTTTGGGAAATACTTTCCTATAGTGTGTTTGAAGGAATATGTGTCCATTCTGACCAAAAAAAAATGAGATTAGGTACTAATGTTGGGTAAGTAGACCTGGTCTTATGCCTCGTACACACATACGGGTTTCCCGGCAGGAAAACTGCCATTAAAGCTTTTGGCTGGGAATCCCCGCCACCGTGTGTACGCTCCATTGCAGTTTTCCCAACAGGAAAACTGCCGGGAAAAAAGAGAACCAGCTCTTTTTTTTCCAGGTGGGAATCCCCAGTGGTTTTTAAGCCGGGGGGTTTTCCTATGGGAAAAGACTGCGGTGAAACATACACACGGCCAGGTTTCCCGACCAAAGCTCTCATGGAAGTTTTTCTGTCGGGAAACCCTGCCGTGTGTAGGGGGACAAAGTAACCAAGCAGGTTCTTGGTTTTCCCCTCAGGTTTCCCGGCAGTACATATTCAGTGCGATTAAAGTAGACCTTCACTCAAAATTTAAAGTAGCCCCCATTTTCCTCCCTACCCCCACCATTAAACATTAGATTTTGGGAGGTTTTTTTTTTTTTTTTTACGGGGAACGGGTATCTTTTTTGAGGTATCTGCTACCACTTCCTCAATTCACACCTAGGCGAGAATTATGTTGCTTGTTCTGCACCCTGTTCCATCAGCAACCTCCTGGGACACCTCACACATCCCAGTAAGCTGAAAGACTAGTCTCACTGTGCTGAGCAATCTCATGCCGAATGCAGGGGGAGCTAGCTGTGATTCTTCAGGAAATCAAAGTCAGTTCCCATATCAAGGTGCCAGGGACCTACAGGAGGAAGAAGAAGCAGATGTGGGAAGACAGACAGACAGTATTTGTAGTTGCAGGCTTTTATATATTTATTCATCTTTAAAAATGTTTATGCTGAGTCATGCTATAACAAATGTGGGTCTTCCCAAAGGGTCCGTTGCCACAAGATTGGAAGTATACATCTGTCTAAAATGTCTTTGTACCCAGTACTGGAAACACCTGAACTTGATCACTTGGAGGGACATCCACATACTTTTAGGCTGGGTTCACACTATTTCAGTAGTTCACCGTTTCAGCGATGAATCAGGTGCAAATTTTTGTCTGAATTTGGACCTGAAATGGAGCCAAAGATGCACAGGGCCCTTCTGAAGTGTGCTCCGCAGCCACCCCGGATATGTGTGAACTGGCTCCATTGCGAGCCAGTCACACATTCCTATCATGTGAATTGGATGCAGGGAAAACTGCATCCAATTTGCATAAGTGTGAAGCAAAGAGAAAAGGCAGCACATCCAGAGATGAAGAAAAATTTGTTGGTTTATTATAGAGTCAAAAGTTTAAAAAATATGACACATGAGGGATCCACACTGTTCAGCAGACGCATTTCACACAAAGTGCTTAATCATCTGCAATGATTAAGCAGTTTGTGTGAAACGCGTCTGCTGAACAGTGTGGATCCCTCATGTGTCATGTTTTTTAAACCTTTGACTCTATAATAAACCAACACATTTTTCTTCATCTCTGGATGCGCCACTTTGTCTCTTTGTTGCATGGATTTTTCAAGTTGCGGACCTCTGTAGGCACCCAGTCTTCTTGTCACAGTAGTATCAAGAGATCTTTCACTTGCAGACAGCCCTGGAGTGGTGTACACTCTACTTCTCTTTTGCATAAGTGTGAACCCAGCTTAAGCCATACAGTGAGTGTGATAATCAGTTGTTCACAAATCTTTGTTTATTCACTTGCTTACTGGGCACGTATACCCCCTTCCAGACCAGGTGAAATTTCAGCTTCTGGCACTGCATCGTTTTAACTGACAATTGCGCGGTCGTGCGACGTGGTTTCAAAACAAAACTGACGTCCTTTTTTTTCCCCACAAATAGAGCTTTCTTTTTGTGGTATTTGATTACCTCTGCGGTTTTAATTTTTTGCGCTATAAACAAAAATAGAGCGACAATTTTGAAAAAAAACAAACAATATTTTTTACTTGTTGCTATAATAAATAGCCCAATTTAAAAAAAATCTCATTCTAGGCGATACGTATTCTACATATTTTTGGTAAAAAAAAACCACAATAAGCGTCTGGTTTGCAAAAGTTAATGCGCTTACAAAATAGGGGACAGAATTTTTTTTTTTTTTTTTTACTACTAATGGCGGTGATCAGTGTTTTTTTCCTGACTGCGACATTCACATTCACATTTATACAGCGATCAGTGCTATAAATATGCACTAATTACTGTATAAATGTGACTGGCATTGAAGGGGTTAACACTAGGGGGTGAGGAAGGGGTTAAAACGTGTACCCTGCATTATGTTCTAACTGTGGGGGGAGGGGGGGTGACTGGGGGGAGGTGACCGATCTATGTTCCTATGTACAAGGACACAGATCTATCTCATCTCTCTTTCCTTTACAGGACAGGGATCTGTGTGTTTACACACAAAGATCCACATCTTGTCCCTGTATCCGCCCCTGTAACGCGCCCTCCAGTGGCCTGTAGTGGCCTGTAGGAGCGGAGGCCGTAAAAACACGGCCTCCCAGAGAAGTAGAACCACCCTGCAGCCGTACAAAGTCGAACGGCCGCCAGGTAGTGGTTAAAAGTGAAAGGGGTGCTGATGTATAAGTAATCATTTTACAAACCACAGAGTGTTTTACTGAGGTTTACATAAGAAAGGGTATAAATACAGCAAATGCATCAAAATATACCAGAAATAAGTAGATGAAACACAATACATGCTGAGAAAGGGGTGTATGGAAACAGAAAGAGGGAAAGAGGATGTACTATCTATATATATATATATATATATAAATATATATATATATATATATATATATATATATATATATATATATATATTAGGGCTGTGGAATCTAACTATTAATTCATCGATAAATCTTTCATTTTTCATCGGGACCTTACTATCTGCCACACGCAAGGGCTGTTACACTTACCTCTATCACTTCCCTCTATCAACCTGGGATTCTACAACCATCCACTGGCAGTTGTGATAGTCCCCTTCACGGGATATCTACATGCCGATGGACTGATGTTAACTTCTCCTCATCTGGATTCAGCAGTGGCATCGTTGTACACATTTTTATACCAGTATCATACTTAGCTACATGATTTTATGACTGCTTATGTTACCGTTTGGTAATACTCGCACCATTTTTACAGTTTATGTAGCTACATCGATTTTATCTCTAGTGTAATATTTATTTTGTTACCTACTTGAAGATTATACAAGTTTAATGCTATTCCCATCGAGCGCTGCCTTTGTGTGTTTTTTGTATCCTGCTATGCATTTTTCCAGTGGTTGGGAGCTGCATTGGGGATCAGCCTGCAGGAGGAGATCAGCTAAAAGTAGTTGGATCTGTATGTGCGTTATAATTAATCGAAATTAGTAAATTAATCGATTAAAAAAAAAAATTGATTAATCGAATTTTGATCAGTAACAGCCCTGATATATATATATTTATTTATATTAACAGAAAGATAGATTTTCAGTTATGCAACTTTTTTCTCTTTTTACCCAGTCCAAGTGAAGGTGTGACCTGTACATTTTATAAAAAAATGTGTTTATTTCTTTAAAAAAAAAAAAAAAATTATGTAGGCTTTCAAAATGAAGTTTGATGCATCGCCAGGGACTGCTGATGTTGGAAAAGTATTACATGAAAGGGTCTTTTTAATGTAAAGGTTTAAGCTAGACAAAGGTTAGAAATAATAGGTATATTTACTGTTAAACCAGTAAAGTGAGAATGGTAATGCTTTACTGGTCAGGTGCTATTTGCATTTTCTTTAACTTCTCACTCTTCTCTTTGTATTCGCTGGTCTACAGTTGATAGACCGTGAGAAATAAAGATGTTTACATTAGAACGGAAGCCTACTGTATATCGTTATCTAAAATTTGTCAACCTGTCAAACACCTATTCATATCTGATCACCTGGCAACCAAAGTATGAGCTTCCATGGCCAAATTTAGTTTGACAGAAGCCAAATTAAATTTAGATTGAATAGTTTTCTTGTCAGTGCAAAGAGCAATGTTAATAGGCAAAGTGCTGTAATGCATTGGTTTTCATCCAGAGTTGCACCAGATTTTGCACTCTCCAGTTTTAATAAATGAACCCCAATGCGCTTTAGCAAACTAACAGCCATTCACTTATGCTGGATTCACACTTTTGCAGTTTTTTAATGTGCTTTAACCACTTAAGGACCCCCTATCGATGATATACGTTGGCAGAATGGCACGGCTGGGCACAATCACGTACCTGTACGTGTCTCTTTAAGGCCCAGCCGTGGGGTCGCGAGCACCCCCACCGGCTGTGCACTCGCAACCCGATCCGAAGCTCCGTGACCACGCCTGTTGGACCCGATCGCCGCTGGAGTCCCGCGATCGGTCACCGGAGCAGAAGAACGGGGAGAGGTGTGTGTAAACACACCTTGCCCGTTCTTCATTGTAGCTGTGATCATCTGTTCCCTGATATAGGGAAAGATGATCACTGACGAAACACATATGAGGTCACACTTAACCCCTACAGTGCCCCCTAGTGGGTAACTCCTAAACTGCAATTGTCATTTTCACAGTAATCAATGCATTTTTATAGCACTTTTTGCTGTGAAAATGACAATGGTCCCAAAAATGTGTCAAAATTGTCCAATGTGTCCGCCATAATGTTGCAGTCACAAACAAAAATCGCTGATCACCACCATTAGTAGTAAAAAAAAAAAATTATTAATAAAAATGCAATAAAACTATCCCCTATTTTGTAAACGCTATACATTTTGCACAAACCAATTGATAAACGCTTATTGCGATTTTTTGAACCAAAAATAGGTAGAAGAATACGTATCGACCTAGACTGAGAAAAAAAAGTTATTTTAGATATTTTTGGGGGATATTTATTTTAGCAAAAAGTTAAAAAAAATGTCTAAATTGGCGCTCTATTTTTGTTTATAGTAATTGTCTGTTAAAGCGACGCAGTGCCGAATCGCAAAAATGGGCAAGGTCCTTAACCTGCATAATGGTCCGGGTTTTAAGTGGTTAATGTACACACTTTGCCATCTATTGTACAGTGTTTTGAGGGGAAAGGTGTTCATAAAAAAAATGACACCCTAATGCAGTGCACATAAAACAGGTAGCAAAGTGTTAAATTCCCTGTTGGTTTACCTTTTCATGCTTGTATGCCTCTTATGCCTCGTACACACGGCCGGACTTTGCAAGAAAAAAGTCAGACGGGCTTTTTTTCTCGGAAAGTCTGGCTGTGTGTAGCCTTCATCGGACCTTTTTTGTCAGAAGTCCGACTGACCTTAGATCTTTCTTTCCATCGAACTTCCGACGGACTCATGGCGGACTTTTGCACGGTCAAAAGTCTGACCGCGTGTTCAAGGCATTGGGGAGCTTTCCCTTTACTTTCTGTTCCTGAGACATAACAAAAAGACAGAGAAAATCTCCAAAAAGTGAGGGAGCTCAGGGAGCTTCCTCTTCTAGGGCCCGTCCACACCAGAATCCGCGTTCCGTGTGCATTTCCTGCACCACGTTCAAAATGCACTGCACTTGTGATCTGCAAAGTATGTCAATGCAATGCTAACGACACCCCAAACACAGTGTGTTTGCCTGCCCTGGATTGCATGGTACAGAAGTACCATGCGATCTGGGTTGCAGTACATTTCTTAACCACTTCCCGAAAAGCAGGGATAAGAAACTGAGAGATCTAGTAGTAAAGGCAGCAGCAAACTGTACACACATTACACATAACCCCTTCTCAGCCAGTTTTATTAGTACAGTGACAGTGTATAGTATTATCACTGATCGGTGTATTAGTGTCAGTGGCAGTTAGTCAGTTCTGCCCAATGTCAGTTAGTGTCAGATTGCACTATCACAGTCCCATTATAAGTCGCTGATCACCATCATTAGTAGTATATTTTTTTTTATTCCATTACATATACCAAAAAATTTTGGGCGCAATAACTTTCTTGCAAACCAATCAATATACACTGTTTGAGTTTTTTGATTTTATTTTATCAAAGACATGTAGCAGAATACAGTTTGGCCAAAACTTATGAAGAAATGTGATTCTTTAAATTTTTAATTGGATATGTTTTATAGCAGAAAGTTAAAAATATAATGTTTTTTTTCCTCAAAATGCTTGGTCTTTTTTCATTTATATCTTAACCACTTAGCAACCACCTGCCGAAAAATAACGGCGGCAAGGTGGTTGCTTAACTCTGGGATCACGTTATATAACGTGATCCCAGAGAATCGTTCCTGCGCGCCCCCTCGGGCGCGCACACAGAAACATTCGTGCACGCCGGGTCTATGAGACCCGGCGCAACACAAATCGCGGTGACTGGCCAATGACAGCGGCCTTTTACCACGTGATCGCGCCGTCCAATGACGGCGCGATCACAATGTAAACAAAGAAGGTCAGGGAAAGTTCATCTCTCTCCTCTCCTCACACAGTATCAGCGTGAGAGGAGAGGAGAGATCTGTGAGTTTTCCCTGGCAATTGCATTGCCCTAAAGTCAATATTAGTGCCCCATCTGTGCCCAGAGTGTGCCCAGAGTGCCCCATCTGTGCCCAGAGTGCCCCATCTGTGCCCATAGTGCCCCATCTGTGCCAATAGTGCCCCATCTGTGCCAATAGTGCCCCATCTGTGCCACATCTGTGCCCAACAGTGCCACATCTGTGCCCAACAGTGCCACATTTGTGCCCAACAGTGCCACACCAGTGTCACCAAAGCCGCACCAGTGTCACCAAAGCCGCACCAGTGTCACCAAAGCCGCACCAGTGTCACCAAAGCCGCACCAGTGCCACAACAGTGCCGTACCAGTGCCACAACAGTGCCATCTCTGCCCATCAGTCCTTTCTGCGCCACTGCAGTGCCGCCTGTGCCCACCAGTGCCGTCTGTGCCCACCAGTGACGCTGGTGTCCACCCCAGCCATCTGTGCCGCCTGTGCCCACAAGAGCCGCCTGTGCCCACCAGAGCCGCCTGTGCCCACCAGTGCCGCCTGTGCCCACCAGTGCCGCCTGTGCCCACCAGTGACGCTGGTGTCCACCCCAGCCATCTGTGCCGCCTGTGCCCACCAGAGCCGCCTGTGCCCACCAGAGCCGCCTGTGCCCACCAGAGCCGCCTGTGCCCACCAGAGCCACTACAGTGCACATAAGTGCCACCTGTGTCCACCAGTGCCACCACAGTGATCTGCAGTGCAGTGCAGCCTCACCAGCCACCAGTATGGCAAAAAAATTCTTAACCGATGAGGAGATCTACCAGCATCTAATCATGAGCGATGAGAGCAGCGGGGAGTCTCTGTACGATTCAGATTCGGCCTATGAACCCGTTACAGACAGTGGGTCTGATTCAGAATCTGAAGGGGAACGTGTGCCCGTGAAAAAAAGGGGTGCTGGCGTGGAGAAGCGGCCTACTCCCAGAAGTGCAGGGCCATCCACCTCAAGCGCAGGGCCGTCCACCTCAAGCGCAGGGCCGTCCACCTCAAGCGCAGGGCCGTCCACCTCAAGCGCAGGGCCGTCCACCTCAAGCGCAGGGCCGTCCACCTCAAGCGCAGGGCCGTCCACCTCAAGCGCAGGGCCGTCCACCTCAAGCGCAGGGCCACTGCAACAAAGGCCAGGCACCAGTAGGGTGTCATCTCAGCCCCAAAGGGATAGGGGCCATGCCAGCCTTCCCTATGGCCTTCAAAACCCCCTGTGGCTTCCCCCTAATTCCGGAGCAGCAAATATCCCCCCTTTCACTGCCCAGCCAGGTGTCCAGGTGAACACCGACAATTTTTCCATGCTCGATTTTTTTAATTTACTTTTCAACGAAGACTTGCTATCCTTCATTGTGGCCCAGTGCAATCTCTACGCACAGCAGTACATAGAAAGCAACCCTGGTTCTAGTTATGCCCGTCCCTTTGAGTGGAGAGAACTAACCGTGGAGGAATTCAAAATTTTCCTAGGCCTAACTTTTACTATGGGACTTTCAAAAAAAAACCAATTGTACTCCTACTGGTCTACCAAACCCATCCACCACATGCCACTCTTCTCCTCCCTTATGACAAGATCCCGATACCTAATAATTATGCGGTTCCTCCACTTTAACGACAATGCCCAGTGCCCTCCCCGAAATGACCCTGCTTTTGACAAACTTTACAAAATTCGGCCACTCCTAAATTTTTTCTCGCAAAAATTTCCCCAGTTATATACCCCTGAACAGAACATATCCGTGGATGAGTCCCTTGTAAAATTCTCAGGCAGGCTGGGCATCAAACAGTTCATCCCCAGCAAAAGGGCCCGATATGGGGTCAAAATGTACAAACTATGCGACAGAGCCACAGGGTACATTTACTCCTTCATGGTGTACGAAGGGAAGGACTCCCAACTGCATCCCCCTGAATGCCCAGAGTATATCGGAGTCAGCGGAAAAGTGGTCTGGGATCTGATCTATCCTCTATTTGGAAAGGGATACCACCTTTATGTGGATAATTTTTACACCAGCTTGCCCCTGTTTAGAAATCTGTACCTTAGGAATACCCCAGCATGTGGCACAATAAGGGCCAATAGAAAAGGCTTCCCACAAAAATTGGTGAATGAAAAGCTCAGACGAGGGGAGTCAGCAGCATTGAGGAACCAGGAGATATTGGCTGTCAGGTGGAGGGACAAACGGAACGTCCACATGCTTACATCAATCCACAATGACACCTACGTGGAAGTCCCCAAAAGAAATGGATCAATCCAAAAACCAGCATGCATCTATGACTATAACTTGTTTATGGGGGGAGTGGACTTCAACGACCAGATGATCGAACCCTACCTTCCCACAAGAAAATCCCGTCACTGGTATAAAAAAGTGTCCATTTATTTCTTCAGTCTGGCCTTCTATAACTCTTATGTTATATACAAAAAATCATCAGAGAACCCCGTATCCTATCTGTCCTATCAAGAAGAAGTCATCACCGCCCTTTTGTACCCTGAAAACCCACCAGAGAATATTCGCTCTGATTCTGTGAGCAGACTACACGAGCGTCACTTTCCTGAGAAAGCCGTTGCCCGTGAAACAGGCTACAGACGCCAGAAAAGATGCCGAGTGTGCTCCAGAGAAGGAATTCGAAGAGACACTGTTTATTATTGTCCCGATTGCCCTTCCCAACCAGGCCTCTGTATAGGTGCATGTTTCCGCCGTTACCATACGTTTCTACATTATTAGGGAAGTATGGTAAACGCAATTCTCATTTCCTGTAATTTCCCTCCACATCCCTTATGCCACTGCACTGAACTGTTCATACCTCTGCCTTCTCCGGAACCGACCATGGCCTGTTATACGACCACTCT
The DNA here is from genome assembly GCA_029574335.1 of Rana kukunoris. Taxonomy (NCBI): domain Eukaryota; kingdom Metazoa; phylum Chordata; class Amphibia; order Anura; family Ranidae; genus Rana; species Rana kukunoris. The sequence continues at coordinate 478,190,803 of CM056049.1, read as the reverse complement.
TTTGCCTAACCCTAAACATACCTCTGCCTTCTCCGGAACCGACCATGGCCTGTTATACGACCACTCTTTTGCCTAACCCTAAACATACCTCTGCCTTCTCCGGAACCGACCATGGCCTGTTATACGACTACGCTTCTGCCCAACGCTAAACTGTACCTACCTCTGCCTGCTCTGGAACTGACCCTGGACTGTTTGACCACGTTTTTTGCCTGCCCCTTGGATTGATCTTTTTACCCTGCTATACTAGTGGGAACACAGGGGTCTCGCATATGTGAGGGGCTCCAGAATTGTTTTTCTGGATGAAAAAACTAATTTTTTAGTTTTCTCATTCCCGGATTAGGGTCTGGTTGCCCGGAGGCTTCAAAGAGATTTGGGTGGGAGAAGCCTCTACCCCTGTCCCCATTCTTTCCTGGCCCACTACTTGGACCATGTTCCTGCTTATTACTACCAGGACGATTATTTTGGCACTGCTGGCAATGTCTCTACTTGCACTGGCCCTGGACTGTATATGGACAGTATCCCTGTACTGACTATGGACAATATTCTTGCCTGCTGCCTGGACAATTCCATTCACTGTCGCTGACCAGTGATCACGTCTCTGCCTGCTGCCTGGATCAGGGCTCTCCTCCTGTGGACAATTGCACTACTAAAACCACAGGTAATCTTTTTTTTTTTTTACCCATTACTCAGCAGAATGTATTTTAGGGTGTAGTCAAAAGACTCATTATGCCTCATAGATTATACGTTGGGGTGTTAGCTTTCCAAAATGGGGTCACTTTGTGGGTGTTTCCATTGTCCTGGTGCTCCAGGGCCTTCAAAAGTGTAATAGGTGGTTGAGAGATTAGATGTGTAATTTATGCTTCTAGAATGCTAGAAGTTGTTACTTCAGTGTTGGGCCTCTGTATGTGGCCAGGTTGTGTAAAAGTCTCACACATGTGGTATTGCCATACTCAGGAGGAGCAGCAGAACATATTTTGGGGTGTCATTTGTGGAATATACATGCCATGTGAGAGAAATAACCTGTTATAATGACAATATGGTGTGAAAAAAAAAAAAAAAAAAAATATATCTTAATTTTGCAAAGAATTGTGGGAAAAAATTACAACTTCAAAAAACTAACTATGCCTCTTATTAACTACCTTGGAATGTCTACTTTCCAAAAATGGGTCATTTGGGGGGTATTTGTACTTTACTGGCTTTTTAGGGTCTCAAGAAATGAGAGAGGCTGTCAGTACATCAGGTATGATCAAATTGATAAATTTTCAGTAATTGGTACCATAGCTTGTAGACCCTATAACTTCCACCCAGACTAAATAATATCCCAATTTTTTTTTTTATTATTACCAAAGACATGTAGCAGTATACATTTTAGGCCAAATTTATGAAGAAAATTAACTTTTTTGCAAAATTTTATAATAGAAATGAAGAAAAAATCATTTTTTTACAAAATTTTCATTCTTTTTTCATTTATAGCGAAAAAAATAAAAATCGCAGGGGTGATCAAATACCACCAAAAGAAAGCTCTATTTGTGGGAAAAAAAGGACACAAATTTCATTTGGTTATAGTGTTGTATGACTGAGTTATTGTCATTCAAAATGAGAGAGCACCGAAAACTGAAAATTGGTCTGGTTATTAAGGGTGTTTAAGTGCCCAGTAGTCAAGTGGTTAATAAATAGAAAAACCCAGTGGTGATCAAATACCACCAAAAAAAAGCTATATTTGTGTGAAAAATATACATTTATTTAAAAGATACACATTTAATTTGGGTACAGCGTTGCATGACCGCACAATTACCAGTATAGTAAAAAAAAATTGGCCTGGTCATGAAGTGGTAAAATCTTCCGGGGGTTAAGTGGTTAAAGTAGTGCATGCACTACTTTTGGTGTGGTGCAGTGCAATTTCAGCTTATTCCAATGAATAGGCTGAAAACACACTGCACTCAAAGCGCACAGGAATCACACAGGAACACGTATGTGTGCGATTCCTGGTGTGAACCGACCTTAAGCCCAGGTTCACACTGGGTACGATTTAGTTCGATTTGAGATGCGATTTCACATGTGAAATCGCATCTCAAATCGGCGGCAATTGCCGGCAATGACACCGTCCTAATCGGTGCGACTCCGCATCTGCGGCGCTGCACCGATTTCAAAAAGTAGTTCCTGTACTACTTTTTGCGATTTCAGGACGCGATTTACATTGACAACCTGCACAGATGTCTCCTAAATCGCGCCGAAATCGGGACTGCCAGAGGGAGTGAAATTGCGCAATTTCACCTGAAATCACGCAATTTCACTCCCGCAGCCCAGTGTGAACCAGGGCTTAGACGGATGTCTGCAGAACATGTGTCCCCACTGAAACATTTACTCTAAACTTTTGTTTTGGTGACAGCTGGAAAAGGGTTGCATTTCCCTTCATTTTACGTCTTGTTTACAGTGGTCACCAGGAGTACAGAGCGCAAATATTTTGGCTGTATATAGAAAGAAAGTGGAAACTGCACTTATTTACAATTATCATAATTGTACACCCAGTGAACAACTTTCTCAGGAGCCTCATGAAAGACAAATTCTTTTATCTCATGGCGTTTGGAGATTCCTCACAACAAAGGTTTACTGCACCAATTTTCTGTAGTAAATCACTTGGGTGTCCTTTTATGAAGCAGTGAAATCTATTCACTGCTTCGTTCTCCGGCATTCACGGAGGAGATTTTTCTCCTCTGTGTGCCGGTTTATGAAGTGGAGAAGATCGCTTCACCCTTGGAGGAGTGAAGTGATCTTCCAACGCTTCAAACAGTGGAGAACGGCCCCTGATACTGGAATCCCGTGAGACTTCACGAGATTACAGTACCAGAAATTCACAGAAATACGGAGATGTCAGTTTATTGAGCAGTGATAAATTATCACCGCTCAGTACACTGACAGACGGCGTGGTTATTGTATTTAAAATAACGAGTCCCCCTACATAATATATAAATGTATACACACACACACTATATATATATACATGTATATGCACACACATTATATATATGAACATGTACATATTATATATATGTATGTATATATATGTATACACATAAATATTACAGGGGGACATGGTTACAGTGTTGGGGGGTCAGAACGAGGTAGAAGGAAGTTAAAAATCTTCCTCCTTCCTCCTCAGAACCCCCAGGATTCCCTCTTCACTCCCCGCTTCACCAGCTCTGAGATGGTGAATCGGTGAGTGTGAATTCTGACACAGATCACCAGTGAAGCTCTCAGATCACAGCTTCATAAACTGGCCGTTTCTGTGTCAGTCTATGAGACTTCACTGTGTGTGGAGATAATTGGCGGGAGAACAAATTCAAACACTTCTCCCCCCCATTATCTCTGTTTCATAAACTGTTTATGGGCTGTGATCAGTGGTGATCCCTGGGATCACCGCTGTTCACTGCTTCATAAACGGACACCTTGGTGATGTAACATCACAACATCACAACATTATCATTTCTATCCTAAACAGCCAATTAACTATGGAAAATTGGTTAGTCTATAGGATTTTCCTTTCCTCTGACCTTCACTGAGAGAATTAAAATGATTTCGATATTACAATGTTTCAATTTTTTTTTATTACGGACATGGCTTTTTTTCTGGGGGAACTTGGGGGAACTCAGTTCCACCACCTTTGGCTCAGACCCTTTGGTGCCTGCTCACCACAATCACATGTAAACACAGAAGTCTGGTTTCTGTGTTTACAAGTGCCAGCTCTTCACTCTGTGTGTAACCTCCCCTGAACTCTGCACTCTGTATTAGTGCAATTCTGGTATTTAATGCCCCTTTAAGACCCTTCTACTGTTTGTGAAATCTGAACGGGTCGTGGTTGAGTTCCTGCACCTATTTTCTGAGAAAAAAAGCTCTGATTACGGAGCATGGGACTAGGGTCCCACGCACACATGAGTGTTTTGTAGCTTGAAGCTCCAAAACACTCAGCATCCAAAATCGCACATAATCTAGTGGTGACTGTTTACATATAAGTGCTATGCTGTCTGTAGCTTGACAGCAGTAATTGGGTATAGGGAGCAATGAGTTTTATGTGTACATAAATGTCTATGCAGACCAGCAAAAAATGTATAGAGTCCAATTGGAGCATTCAGGGTAAGTTTCCTGCTGATCTCAATGCACCAGATGCAACACCTCTGCAGAGACCGAAGTATCTTTAAGCAAACAGATAAGAACAGCAGGACGATTTATTGTGGTGAAAAGACAAATGACAACTCACATTGTGACAGTTAAAATCAGGCTCATCACATAGTGAGGGCTTACAAAGGACAGTCTCACAACAACATGGAACCTCAGAACAGGATACAAACACAGGTGGATAGATACACCTGCAGGACCAAGAGAACACACCGGGGGGGCACCAAACTAAGTCCACATTAAATGTACAGGGAAACACTAGTAAATTAGCAACTCACGTGGGAAGAAATTTCCTACATTGTATGTAAACCAAGGCGTCCAAGCCTCTTTCTCAAGCTAACCATTAGCTTGAGAAAGAGGCTTGGGCGCTCTTTAAAAGAATAGCTCCACCCCCTGACATCACTTCCCGTCTGCTGTGCATACTACAAGAAGCCCTCTGCCATCTTGTTGGTTTTCACTTGCTAATCTAAGCTGTCATCCAGCCTGACGTCTGGACTTTTAAGGCTGCAAGTTGTAGGAAGAGGTCTCCATTCTTAGATGCTTGAGCCAACTGCTCATGGATTACATACATAAGGTGGCATTTCTTCTTTCAATGTAAGTTGCTAATTTACTAGTGTTTCTCACCACATTTAATGCTGCACTTACTTTGGTGCCCCCCCCCCCAATGTGTTCTCTTGGTCTTGCAGGTGTATCTATCTACCCAGTGTTTCTATACTGCCATGAGGCTCCATGTTGTTGTAAGACTGTACATTAGTGATGAGCCTGATTTTACCTGTCACAATGAGAGTTGCCATTTGTCTTTTCACCACAATAAATTTGTTAATATACTTCACTCAGAATGCGCCCCGCAGTTCTTCTTACCTATAACATAACACCTGATGCTTCAAAAGCTATTTAAGCAATTTTGACAGCATTAATTTGAATGCCTGAAAACACGACCAGGCATTTTTTAGGTACTTTTAAGCCTGCAAGGACTTGTCTCCTCCTCCTTTCCATTGGCCAAAAAAGTGTGAGGCTTGAAGCCCGATTCACACTAATGTGAATCTGATCAGAAATTCATAGATTTGCATGACATCTGAAAATACATTGTTTTCTATGAAGGCCATTCATATCGATGCAGTGCAATCTGGGTTTGATCCGGTTAAAAAAAAGGGTCCTGTGTGAGTTTAGTGCGGGTGCGGTGCAAATTTAAAAAAATCTTCAGCTTTGCCCAATCCCCTCAGAAATTACATAAAATAAGATATGCTTAATAAAACAATTTCCAGCAAAGACATTTTGAAAGTCATAAATTAACTACCTAAAAATAAAGCACCAGGAGCTGATGGTCTATCAGGAGAATATTATTTGACCTTCAAGGACATTTTAATTCCATACCTGTCCAGACTGTTTAACCAAGTAGCAAACTTTATCTAAATTTGGCTTCCAAGGTTTTATCCATTCTGCCATTATGGCATTATACATTCATCCCACTGCAAAGGTTTTTTTATCAGGCATGCTTTCCAGAAATGTTGCTTTAACCAACGGGACCAGACAGGGATATCATCTATCCCCACTAATATTCTCCCTAGCGATAGAACCCCTAGTGGAATATATACGCTCTTCCCCAGATATCAAAGGTATTACAATTGGTCAAGACGAACATAAATTAGGCCTATTTGCTAATGGCATTATACTGACATTGTCCAAACCTGAATTAGTCTTACCATCAGTAATTACAACACTAGAAAATTTCAAGGAAGTGTCATACTATAAGGCCGTGTGTACGACCTCGGCCGTGTGTACGCTCTCGGCGAGCTTCCCGTCGGGAAGCCCGTCGAGCAGAAATAGAGAGCACGCTCTCTATTTGCTCGACGGCCCGCCTGGATGAATGGCTGGTTGCCATTCCCGACGGGCGGGTCGCCGATTTCGACGGCCGGCAGGGAACGTCGACGGGCGGAACGATGTGTTCTGCCCGTCGAGGTTCTCTGCCGTGTGTACACGGCCTGACGATCAACCAAAATAAATGCTAAATCCTACCAATGAATATACCCAATTCAATAATAAATGACCTTAGTACACAATATGGATTCAACTGGAAAAATTCCTTGTTAACTTATTTAGGAATACAACTAGCATCACAACTACCAAAAATATCTCTGCAGGGATAAGAGAGCTGAAATTTGCACCGCACACCGGTGAATCCGGCCTGAAGGGTGCAACTGCACTTTGCAAAGTGCACAGTCTATTTGCCTTTAGTAAATGAACCCCTATAAGGGAAAAAAAACCATGCTAGCATATACCGTATTTATCTGCGTATAACGCACACTTTTTTCCTCTGAAAACAGAGGGTGAACAGTGTCTGCGTGTTATACGCCGATATCATGTTTCACCAGCAGGGGGGGGCGGATAGTCTGTGTTTTACAATGGTAAAACAAAGCTTGTAAATGTTTCTATAGCTCCATTTTTTTCAGGCTGCTCTCCTCCTCCTCTGAGTGTAGCTTTGATTGGAGGAGGAGAGAAGTCACATGCCCATCAGAGGAGGGCAGTCATGTGACCAGGTCAGTGAAAAAAAACCCGGAGCTATTGAGGTAAATGCAAGCTTTGTTTTGCAATAGACACAGGAGGAGCAGTGTGGTAGGGGCTGACAGTAATTTTTTTTTTTTACTTAACTGTAGAGAATGCTGGCAGCACTGTCCCAGGAGACTGGGGGTCTCGTGGGAGTGCAGGGGGGTATAATGGATGGGGGACTGTATACTGGGGAGGGGGGAATGTATAATGGATGGGGGGCTGTGTACTGGATGGGGGATGTATAATGGATGAGGGCTGTATACTGGGGAGGGGGGCTGTATAATGGATGGGGGGCTGTATAATGGATGGGGGGATTTGTACTGGATGGGGGATGTATAATGGGTGGGGGCTGTATAATGTATGAGGGGGCTGTGTACTGGAGGGGGGATGTATAATGGAGGGGGGATGTGTACTGGATGGGGGAGGCTGTGTACTGTAAAGGGTGGCGAGAAAACATTTTTTCCCTAAACTCCCCTCTTAAAATTGGGGTGCGTGTTATACGCCGATAAATACGGTAATTGATACAATGAAGCCAACAGTATCCAAACAAGAGCTAACCATGTTCATGGGTTCATTAATATAATCAGCGACAAGCCTGAAACTAGAAGTATTAGGCTGTAAAACAGCATGGGATTGTTGCCATGTTTCATGCGGTGGATCAATTTAATCATTGGATCACATGTAATTAGTAAACCAGTTACATTAAAATTAGGTGTACATAGGGGACACATAGTGTAAGATCATATATTATTGCGGTAGTTAACTACTTTACGTATAAAGACTGTGCACAAGGGAGTCCTGAAAAGTGTCCCCTTGTCACTGGGCCTAGAAGATTGCTTTGACTATAGTTCTGCTTCTGCTTATGAATCATGTTCTGACTAAGCTTCTGGACAAATTATAATTTATTTTTTAATCTCTCTTAAAAATTGAAGTTTTTTCCAATCTACTAAACTCTTGCAGAGATCCATGTGTTTACAACTTTCACAAAATCACCTGTGTATTTAGACACAGATATGTAGATTTAGGTGTGTAAACATAAAAAGTGGAGGAAATAGAACTTAAGTAAAGGAATGTGTATTGGAACTTGATAACAGGTCACTGAGAATTATTATCATCCAATAAAAATTCTTGTTGATATAAGCAGTTAACATCTGCTAAGTACTTCTAATTACTGCCATATCTTTTGAAACATTTTCTTAAAATAGCAGGTCAAATGTTGCCTGACGTCAATTAAAAGTTACAGGAAATTCATATCTATAACACATAACACATATATGAGTTTTAATGTATTACTATTGACCTATTTGACTATTTGCTCAGCGTTTAAAAAAAAAAAAATAATGAATTAGAATGCACAAAAACACAATATAATACCCAATTGTTTGGTAAAATATAAAAGAGGATGTTACGCCAAGTAAATAGATACCAAACATGTCCTGCTTTAAAATTGTGTCTGCCCATGGAACGGACCCAAATTACATTACCCAAAAATCTCCATAGGCAACTCTTTAAAAGCCTTTACAGGTTACCAGTTTAGAGTTACACAGGAGGTTTGGAGCTAAAATTATTGCTCTCCATTATTGCTCTTGCTCTGACATTCATGGCAATACCTCACACGGGTGATGCAAACATTGTTCATATATGTGTGCACATTCTTTTTTTTTTTTTTTTAAAGTGTATTTTGTGCGTGAACTCGAGAGAGAGGAGCCGGACTGCAGGAGTTGGGAGTAGGCAGACCCTCCCCCCGGAGGCAATCGCCATCCTTCTCCATGCCCCCGGTGGCAATGGCGGGTGTGAGGGGGGGCCTCCCACTCACCCCGCCCTACCTGCTCCACTTGGGAGCCCAACTGGGGCCCAACAGGACCCCATCGGGGCAGAGGGACTCCCCCTATGAGGGAGTGAGGGGGCCCGACCCACCAAGCCAGCCTCGTAGGTCCTTCGCCTCTCTTTAGGAGACCGCATGGCCAAAGTCCGTGCGTATTAAACCAATTTTGTGTGCGTGCAAGTGTGGTGGTTTTTGTGGGGGGGTGGGCGTACTAAGCACAGGCGTACCTTGCATAGCACACCCACCGGGAGCCGGGCTGAGACCACCAAACTCAATTCACATGTAGCCGAGACCGGGCTCCGAACCCTTGGCTGCAGATGTGAACGGCTTGTCAGAGCAGTGCCAATCACGTTGAGCCACCACAGCTCCTATGTGTGCACATTCTAACGTTTGCATTTGCATATAAGCACAAAGGCGCTTTAAAAAAATAATTATTGTACTTTATTTTAGGAGGGGATGGGGCCACCTGACAAGTAGTCCAGCAGCTCGTTGGTCGCTAGTATTACTTTTACTTTGTAGAGAATCACCAGCCCTAAAAAATTATATCTCGATCATTGCTGCAGCTGCAACAATGCAACAATGACAAGATATCACTCTTCCTGTCTGAGGACGTTTTTAAGCGTATGGCAGACAGGAAGTGGTTAAAACGTGCTAGAAAAATAAACTAGTCAATTCGCTAGCACAGTCCCTCCCTCCTGCCATGTCACAGCCCTCTTCTACTCTTGGAGTGTTTAATTACTGTTTCTGCTAGCCCAGCTCCTCTGACATCCCTACATAACCTTTTTTAAAGCAGTCAGTGGAAGAACAAATAGGGGTACAATAAAGCAGCCTTTCACAACCAGGGTTTAGTGGAGCCCTGGGTTTCTCCAGAGGGTACCTAGGGTTCCCTGAAAAGAGAGTCAAAGCAGATTGATCTTCTGCCTACATTGGACCTCCAGTAAAAGGGGGTACTACAATGTTCCTAGTCCATTTCTTTTTGCAGCCATTATTATTCTTTATTTCGTTTTATGATTATTCATTATTTTTCTCTTTAAAACTCTAAACATACTAATCATGCTAAAATGCACCATGAGCTGTTGATCTAATAATTTTAGTTGGGGTTCCCAGGCACCAGACAGTATTTCAGGGGTTTCTCCATGGCAAATAGGTTGAGAAAGGCAGCTATAGCATGTCTGTCACAGTCAGGGGCTAGTCTCTGAAACCAGTAGCTATAGCAGTAGAAAGTCTCCCACTGACTATCTGGATTAGTTTACAAGCAGTCACCCTGGCGGATGACGCAAGTTCAGCTGAGACACAGGGTCTAAGTACTAATGAGGGTTCACCAGACTTCCCAATGGTGGAGATGGGTTTTGCTGCATGTAAAAACCAGGTTGTGGTCCTCAGGATCGCCCTACCAGGAGGTGAGCAAGCCGGAGTTCAGTAGCAGATGTAGCTGGTAGGGATAAATCAGAAGCCTAGTCAGTAAGCAACCTAGAGGCTGGTAACAAGTGGTTGCAGGTTGGGATCAAACAGAAGCATAGTTGAGGAACAAGCCAAAGGTCAGTAACAAGTGGTAGTGAAGATATGGATGGCATCAGGAGTGACTAGGGCAATATATTGGCTGGAGAGAGCACAATAATCTGGCAAACAGGTGGTCCAGAGACCTGGCTTAAATCAGAAAGTTCATGGGAGGAGCAAAGAGAAACAAGACAAAAGCCAAGGTTGTCTAAGCCAGGGGTCTCCAAACTATGGCCCTCCAGTTGTTCAGAAACTACAATTCCCATCATGCCTAGTCATGTCTGTGAATGTCTGAATTTTACAATTCCTCATGGGATGTGTAGTTCCACAACAGCTGGAAGGCCATAGTTTTAAGATACCTTGTCTAAGCAAATAGACAAGGAGCTGCCCAGAAATTTGAAATTTGGTGTGGAGTTCCCCCTCAAGATTCATACCAGACGCAGCTGACACAGTGCACTGCGATTACCTGTGGTTATGTGCCGATAGCTGCAGGATTGCGCATTGAGATCTATTTTTTTTATCCGTACAAAACCGGGTAACAAAACCGCAGGTAACCGTAGTGTGTGAATGATGTCATAGGAAAGCATTGTGTGCTAAAGCTAAGCTAAAAGCACCATACTATCCGGCTGTGTGAAAGGGGCCTTATAGTCACACAAATGGTTCCTAGGCGAACCTATTCAGAGGACCCATATTAACACTTGGATGGTCTGAAAGGATTTAAGGACTTCTTAGTTCTTATCTGTCACCACATCATTTATTTTATGATTAAATATTTTGTTCCCTAAATGATGGAAAATGCAGGGATGAACGTTTTCTGTCAAAATATGTATGTAAAAATAAAAAGCGACCATAGGAAGAAAGGTAGTCACAATTCCAATTAAAGTTATCAGAAGTACTGAAATGACGAATAATTATGATTAAATAAAATGATGAAATAAATGAAATGATAAATAATACCAGCTATACCATACCTCACCCTGTGAGCATAAACATTGTTAAGGCCCTTGAACCCCCGCTTGCTCATTGGAGATCGCTCCGTTGATCCCCGCTGAGCCGGCAGATGACAGGGCAGTCCCCACACACTGTGCAGGGACTGCCCTGTCTTTCCACGATCTCCTCTATGTGGGAACGGGTGAACACGGGCCGTCTGTCTGTGTTTACCCAATCCGATCCGCAGACGGATGGAAAAATAGGGTTTTCCTCTGTCTGCAGAATCGGAGCAATGCGGACACCGGGCGAGATCTGACATGTTCATCTGACACCCGCGATCTCATAGGGACCAATGTATGTCCCTTTTTTATCTGTACATGGATGGATGAAAAATCGGATATACGGTCCGCCCGTGTGAAAGGGCCCTAAAAAACTTCAGATGCAGAAAAAAAATAGTTTTTTTTCCACCCAGACTGACGATTGCTGAACAATCGTCTCCATTCCTTCAAGTTTCAACTATTGGCCTTGCCAGGCCATACTAAGGAAAGACCATATTGAGCTTCCCACATGCAAACTGTCTGGAAACTGTTATTTGTGCAAAGGCTAGATGCATACTTGCTAGTTAGAATGCAGCCTGGAGGAGGACTGGGGCTGTAAGAAGGAAAGGCTGTAAGGCCTCATACACACGACCGAGGAACTCATTGTTTTCCTTGACGAGATTCTTGTTAGGCTTGTCGAGAAACTTGACAAGCTGTCTTTGCGTACACACTGTCAAGACCAAATCTCCTCGTTCTCAGTGACTTCAACACATACAACGGCAGGGGAAGTTCAATTCCACTGGCACAACCCTTGGGGCTGCTTTTGCTAATCTCATGTTACTGCGTGTTAGGTAAAAGTTTGGTAAGAGACATTTTCACTTTTCAGTCTGTTACAGCGCGACAAATGTGCTATCTCCATTACAAATACTACTTTTACCGAAGGTGCGCGGATTTCTAAGCATACACACCAACGTGTTTCTCGTTGGAAAACCAGCCCGACGAGGAACACGAGGACTCCCTTTGAGGAAAAAAAGAACTCTCTTTTTTCCTCGTCAAGTTCCTCAACAGTTTACTCGATGAAAAGCATACACACGGCCGTTTTCCTCAGCAAAAAAGCTCTCCCACCAAGTTTCTTGATAGATTCTGTTGAGGAAACCAGTCGTGTATACGTGGCCTAAGGCCAAGAAACTGAAATGAAATTTTTTGGCCTGTCACCTTATTAACTTTTCTTATCAGTTAGCTCATGTGATGTCGGATAGGGGATTTTATTTTTTTTGTATTTCAGTTTAATCTTAATTCTTTGCCTTTTAGGGATCATTGATAAAAGCATCAGATTATCTCTGGGCAGTCTTAGTTGCGGTAGATTAGTTTGCATGTTAATATATTTATTCAGTAAATTGCTCATATCTTGTGCTAGGTCTGCAGTTATACTGCTAGCTGACTTTGCAACAGGTAAGCTGTTTAATTACAGCTTTCCACCAGCTTCCCGTCGTGATCAGTCTGGTATCCATTTAGCTCTCTGCCTGCCGTCTCATCAACACATGATGTCACTCAATCTATTGACACGTTAGCAGTCTCTTCTTACATACTACAAAATCACTTCACTACTTGACCTTACTCCCTTAAGATGTTCTTTTCTCCACCATTCCCATCACCTATTCACTTCACAAATCATCTCACTTTCTAGCTGTGATGGAAAAGCTAAACCCCATACAGTGTTTGTAATCTTTGCATTCACAGCTTCATTTTGTTACATTTTGACTGCATGATGCTTCGGCCCCTTTCACACCTGTGGACCGCATGTCCGTGTTTTCATCCATCTGTTTACAGATGAAAAAGGGACATACATTGGTCCCTACGGGATAGCGGGTGTCAGCGGATGAACATCCGCTGACACCCGATCTCATCCGCTATGCTCCGATTCTGCAGATGGAGGAAACCCTATTTTTCCATCCGTCTGCGGATCAGATCGGGTGAACACGGACAGACGGTCCGTGTACATCCGATCCCCCCATAGGGGAGAGCGGAGATCTGACAGCGCGGTCCCTGCACAGTGTGCGGGGACTGCCCTGTCATCTGCCGGCTTAGCAGGGGATCAACGGAGCGATTCCCACTGACCAAGCGGAGGTTCACGGGCGGATCATCACGGATCCGTCTCATGTGAAAGGGCCCTTAATGTCATGTCAACAGTAAGTTGAAATGTAAAAAGGACTACTTTACAATGCGATTTCTGCCAAGACTATGTGAAGCATCCTCTGCCAAGAATGTAAATTGAGTGTTTAAAAGCTCCAGATATGACTTTATTCCAATAAAATGTCAGAGGGACATTTGAAAGAATAGCCAATGTGTTTTGGAGGTCCAAGACAACCTCTATTATCAGGGCTTGATTGAAAACCATATACTTTAAATGGACCGGAAGTGGACTGGTAATGGTATTTCTTCAGGTGTGATTGCAAGCATAGGGCTTATGCTAACAAATCACACCGGAAGAAATACCATAAAAGGTCCAGTTCACTTCTAATACATTTATATGGGTTTCAATCCCAAGCTCTGGTAAAGAGAATGGTTTTGGACTTCTGAAAACAAACTGGATTACTCTTCCTACTGTCCACCTGACCTTTATGGGATCAAATGCTGTATATGGACCCTTTAGTAGTGGTGTGGCACTTCAATTTCAATTTTGAAGACTGCAAGCTAAAAAGACTGCTGAGATCCTTTGGGGTGCAGAAGCCACTTACCCTTGAACCAGATCACCTACATCAACAGCAATAACAATAAGATAAGATAGCAATAACAATATGATAGCCTTGTGGGTCCAGTTTTTTTTTTTCCATTTTCCTTTATGGTCTTCACATTACTGCACCACTTGTCAACTATTTTTGGTCCTGTGTCAATGGGCTTTAGGATTGTGTTGATGATTTAGTTTACCACCAGTCTGACAGGTAAAATTGACCTGCAGTTGACGACTCTGATTTGCATTTAAACTGCTTCAAGAAGGTTTTGCAATCCTATTAGAATGTACAAATATGCAAAACCCTGTCTAGAGCATGTCCCAGCTGAAGAGTGTACAGTATATGTGGGCTGGAGTGGAATTTACCAAGACTGCTCAGCACTAACGTGTCTATATAATGATGCACCCGTTGAAATTTGAGCAGTGGGTGGCCCTAATAGCACCCGATCACCTAACATTGATCCAAAAATCAATGGAGCCAGGCAGACAATTCTCAGCACAACAGTGAGTGAGTGAGAAACTTATATAGCGCAGCACATGCGAACTAAATCGCCTCTGAGCGCTCGTTGTCCATTTCTCTTTTGTCCTCAGAAGAGATGAGTTTTGATCTTTCTCCTGAAGGTCAGGTTGTTTTCCTCCAACCGAATGCTGGTTGGTAAAGTGTTCCATAGTCTGGGTCCTTGGACCGCAAATCTTCTTTCTCCTTTGGACTTGTACATGGTTTTGGGTATCTGCAGTAGATTTTGGTTGGTGGATCGAAGAACGTGATTGGGGTTGTGAGCTTTTAGTTTGTCGCATAGATATTGGGGGGCATTTCCTTGAATGCGTCAGACAGAGTGCTTTGAAAGTAATTCTGTCTTTTACTGGCAACCAATGAAGGGATCTCAGAGAAGATGAGATTGATTCTCATGTTTTTTTCCCAGTCACCAGTATAGCGGCCGTGTTTTGAACGACTTGCAGGCGAGTGATTTGGTACTTTGGGAGTCCAAGATAAAGGGCATTTGCATAGTCAAGTCTGGAGGCGATAATTGTTCCCACCACGACTGCTATGTCTTCTTTTGGGATAAATGGAATAAGTCTGCGTAGTAGGCGCAGTACATGGTGCGATCCACTGACTACTGACCCTATTTGTGCATCCATTGTCATGCAGTGATTTCAGCCAATCAGCTGCAGTCACTCTTTTGCAGCACCCACTGTATTCTGACAGTCACTGGAGCTGGCTGTGAGGATTTCCTGAAGTTGGGGAAAATGTCTCCAATGGGCAATCAGTTAGAACCTCTGACAATATTCGTATTGCTCTATGTGCCTTGTGTCTGCTATAATGATGACAGCTCCTTTTATTTAATGTATGAGTGTCAAAGGGACAGGAAATGGGATAAAATCCCCCAATCTTCCCAGTGGGATCACAGATAGTAATGAAAATCTGACAAAAAACTCAACGCTATCCATAATTAAAAATAAAATGGCTAATATTAGGCTTTAATTAAATAGAAAAATTCACCGATGTTCAAACAAATTGAACATACAGCAGCTAAAAACATAGCTGTACCATGTTTGGCAAAGTTTGAACTTATGAATTATTGAGTGTATTTTACATGTTCAATTTGCCTTATTCTCCCAGTTTGGCCCTATGATGATAACAGTAACCTTACTTACCCGTTTACCTTACTATGATACTGAAATGTTGATCTGCCTTATTAAGAAGCAGATCAGTGACAAATACACTGAATAGTTTGCAATTACCTTCCCTCAAGCCTGCTACTTAGAAATTAAATCCTTCCAGTTCCATTTCCTCTTCTCACGCCAACTTACAAAACTTCTTTTGTATGGTATCTAACTTATGCCCTGGCAGAAGAGGAAGTTTAAAGAAAAGGAAAGGTATTTACGTCTGTATAATACTTTGGATGCTTCCTTGTAGAATGCATAGAATTACAGGTAAGTGAATTATTTTAATTTGATTTAGAACAAAACTTAATGGTCTATCCTATAAAATATTAATTACATGGTTTGGTGTATTAACACCAGCTGCATATAAAGCAATTATTACAATGTATCTTCATTGTGGCTGCTGGTAGAGCACACAAATGGGACCATGCTGCCACTCCACAGGCATATATCATTGGGTATTATTTACTGAGGAACATTGTTTTCCAAAGTCTTTGTTCATATTAACCACTTTCTGCCTGGCCTATGGGCATATGACGGCCGCAGGAACCCTTCGTCCCTCCGAGCGGCCGTCATATGAGGTCCTGGGATTCCCGCAGTGTGGAGCGCTCGCCGTATCACTGGGGACCCCGATGCGCGTGACCGGTGGCCGCAATGTCCGCCGGGCACCCGCGATTGCTCGTCACAGGGACGCGGATCTCTGTGTGTAAACACAGAGATCCACATCCTGTCAGGGAGAGGAGACCAATGGTGTGTCCCTTGTACATAGGGACACCGAACAGTCACCTCCCCCAGTCAGTCCCCTCCCCCCACAGTAAGAATCACTCCCTAGGGAACACATTAACCCCTTGATCGCCCCCTGGTGTTAACCCCCTCCCTACCAGTAACATTTATACAGTAATCAGTGCATTATTATAGCACTCTTTGATGTATAAATGTGAATGGCCTGTAAATAGTGTCAAAAGTGTCTGATCTGTCCTGACAAAAATCACAGATCGCTGCCATTATTAGTAAAAAAAAAAAAAAGGTCATAAATTAGCTTTAAAAAGCTATCAGTGTATTAGCTATACACTGATAGCTTTTTTAAGCCTAGTACACACGGGCCAAATGTCGTGCGGCATCAGCCGGTTCAATAGAATTTGACCGATTTTTGATTTGCCTTAGATGAAGCAATGCAACCACTTCCTGTGTCAGCTGCCTATTGATTACACTTTGAGAAAGCATGCTCCTATCATGGGCATCCGCTGAAATTTTTTCAGGGGGGGGGGCGCGCTTTGGCAGCAGCGATACACAGATGCATTTTACCCGTTCGACTGCTAGCAGGGGTTAAAAGCGCCCCCCCCCCCTTGTTAAAATGTAAAAACACCCTACTGTGCCCCTGCATCTTTCAATATCTCTTTGTCACTACTGTGTACCCCCTCTCCACAACTGCACCTCTGGACCCCTTTACATTACACAGCACCTCACAGCTCTGGACCCCTTTACATTACACAGCACCCCACAGCTCTGGACCTCTTTACATTACACAGCACCCTGCATCACTGGCCCCCTTTACATTACAAAGCACCCTGCATCACTGGCCCCCTGTACATTACACAGCACCCCTTTCCCTTGACTGAAACACTACACTATAGTGACAGTATATTTATTTCAGGTCTAAAAGAGGAACCTTTTGGAATGAGGGACAAATGGATTTGATTCCAGAAGAGGGACAGGCACTCTAAATAAGGGACAACTAGAAACTATGCCGTAGGCTACAACTCTGTGTTGTGTTTGCTCTGCGTTTCCAGACTTGCTAAAACACATCAGAAAATAGTCTAGTGTTACCTGTGGCAACAGATGTTGGAACAAACAAAGCACAGGCCTGGTAAACGATATAAAACGGCGCTCCCCCCCCTCTGTCCTCTGGCACTCGTAGGACAGAAGGAGGGGAGCGCTGCAGCCGCCGCTTAAAGCACCCCCTGGGCCAGTTCGGCCCTGCTCCTGGCTCTTCCTGGCTATTCCAGGGGGGGCAAACGACCCCCCTTGCCCTATGGAGCGGACGCCCATGGCTCCTATTGATGCCTTCCTCCTTCTGTAGGCTGCCCAAATAACTCAGCCTCCAGTTCTCTGAAAATGTTAGACTACAATGCAACTAAGCATGTTTTGCTCACACTGCAAACCCAACACTCATTTTTTTTGCACTAAATGAAAATACATAATTTTTAATAAATACTTAAATAAAATGTGTTTCTTTTGATTCATGTATCATTTAGTAAATGGAATGCATTTGGTGTAGCTACATTTAGCTATAAAAGGAATATATTGTATTAGGGCGTGACCACGTGATCCAACCGTCCAATCGGGTAAGCAGCATTCTGGGTCTCACGGCGTCAGGAGGAGGAATCCCTATTGACAGCACACACAGTGAGAGCTGCTCAACACACGTATTGTGACAGGCGCTTTTTCATGCTTTTATCTTGTAAGCCTAAATTTTAAAGAGTGTGTCTCTCCATGTAATAAACAGCTTTACACTATGTGGAGTCTCCCTCTTATCTTTACATGACCACAACCCCATATGAGTATCCTATGAGAAATAACAGAGCTGACCAGGAGGAAGCAGAGCAACTGTGGAGTGATCCAGCCATACTGCACCATACCCCTGAGAGACAGCGTGTGTCTAAATGCACATTGATGATTTCCATCTGGTGAGTGAGGTCCCTTTGGGGTATCCCCTCATGTCAAATTTACTTACATCGTCTATAAGTTTAATAGCTGGAGTCTTTCCATCCAAAGTTTATTTCCTGTTGTTTTAGGATTGGCTGATGGACTGTCTTCTTTCCTCAATGCATTCTCTTGTATTAGCAACACATCTCGGTATTTAAGTTGTTTTGATTGAGGACATTAATATTCTCTGAGAGATGTTACCATACACACACTCTCTTGCAGAAATTTCTTATATAGCAGGATATGGTAACATATTATTTGTTTTGAGCTTATCTGAGCTCGTTTTAGCGCTGTTAATGTTTATATGATTTATGGCGCTCAGTATCATTAAGTATAGACATGCTTTTTTACATGTGACGTTTTTATATAATAGCTGCTTAAACTGCTTCATACTATACATGACTAGATATCCACGCAGGTGTAATATCTTTTAGTCAATTTCCATTTGAGCGCTGGGTTCAGTATTAGTCACCTGATCTTTGAACAGGTGTTTTGGTACTGATTTACTTTGCAATATATTGTATTATATCAAAAGACAGTCTATATAGAAAACCACATCACTTACTCTTCAGGTGCTGCTGCTGAGTGGTTGTTAAGGAACGCTTCCTTTTCCAAGCAGTGGCTATCAGTTACAGGTAATAATCTGAAAGGAAACAAAAAGACCTCTGTTAGAAAACTTAAAAGCTTACACCACACTTTTTGGACCAGTGCTGTTGTTTAACTTTTTCTTATAAAAAGACACATGGTTGTATGTACATACAAAGGCATGCATAAATGTACACGTATGCACTAACAGGCTCATATATAGTATTGGTGAAATTTAAAGACATTTAAAGTGGTCAGGATACCATAACTTAGAGAGTTGGTTCACACTCGGGGGACTCGCAATCAATGCAATGGAACCGTTCTAATAGGAGCGACGCAAGTCTCTCCGACTTAGAAAAAGGTTCCTCACAAATTCAGGGGCGGCTCGGTGCACTCTCCCTTACGTCACAGTGCACCCCCCTTTCCTTATGCTGCTGCTGGGAAGAAGCTGGATGCATTACTTGAAATCAGAAAGTAGGGGTCTGGAGTGGAGCTCTCCTGCAGGAGAGGTGCGAGGGCCACATGAAATGGCCTGGAGGGCCGGATTTGGCCCCCGAGCCTTGTGTTTGCCACCTATGACATAAAGGAAGCCAACTGTCATTAGTGGCATCATTCTGGAATTCCAGGTTCTTAATATAATGTGCTATAATATAAAACTCTGGTGTCCCCAAAATAGGTCCTCTAGAATGGGCACGATTACACGAGTTGCAATTCTACCATGCTACCTGCAATGCACTGGTACCACACTCTACTGGTAATTATACCACTGCAAGTATAGTGGAACCTTGGATTACGAGCATAATCCGTTCCAGGAGAATGCTCGTAATCCAAAGTACTCGCATATCAGAGCGAGTTTCCCCATAGAAGTCAATGTAAATGAAAATAATTTGTTCCGCATTGACTTCAATGGCATGCAATACCACATGTGGCCAGAGGTGGGGGGTGCCGGAGAGCCTCGGAAACAATCGGAAAGGCCAGAGGACAGCTCGGCTGAACTCGGAAAACTTGAGAAAGGCTTGGGAATGGAGTATTTTTGAAGTTTTCCAAGCATTTCCGAACGGCTCCACTCGGCTACGGCACCCCCCCCCCCCCACCTCAGGCCAAACACCTCAGGCCACTACACACATGCTCTTTAACCGCGTTACTCGCAATCCGAGGTTCCACTGTACACCATTTTTGTATAGTCCTACCAACAAATGCATAAAGCATTTTCACAGATGAATTGCAGAAGAAGTATACAAGAAATATACAACTTTTCAGCATTTGTTGAGCACATCCCACAATAATATGGTTTGCATGCATTTTGCTAAATGCACTAAAAGTAGTATTTTAGCATCACAATCATCAAGAACTTGAAAACGTATGCAGCCAGAAAAAAACACTTTATTAATTATAGCTGCGTCTCGGTACATTCTAAACACACAGATCCATAAAAATATATGCTCATGCAAAACACAAACCAAAGGTTTGTTGTTTCAAGATTACAGTATTTATTGGCGTATAACACTCACTTTTTTACCCTGAAAATAGAGGGCAAACTGTGCCTGCGTGTTATACGCAAGGGGGTCGTGGAAATTTTTTTTCCTGAAACTTCCCTCTTAAAGTTAGGGTGTGTGTTATATGCCTGTGCGTGTTATACGCAGATAAATATGGTAATTAAACTACAGTATATGCGGCAGTATATTTTGAAACATTCTTCTATTGACAAGTGATAATATGGGTTTCAAAAAATCATTATAAATTATATATTACGTATATCACACTGACAACTCTGACATGCTGCTTTCATGACTAAAAAATAAGTTTAGTCACTTTAAATCCAATCGGTTTCAGTTATTATCAAATGGTAAACTGAAATACCATTAATTACTGTGTTTCCCCGAAAATAAGCCAGAGTCTTATATTAATTTGGCAACCAAAAACGCACTAGGGCTTATTTTTGGGGTAGGTCTTATCATGCCATGTGCTGTCTTCCCTCCCCCTGGCTCTCAGAAATCCTCTGTGGAACTGTGTAAAAAAGCTTGTAAATTCCTAAAATCCACAGCACCACATATTGCAAAATGTGTATGTCTGCAATTCAATTGTGCCACATACCTTTTTCAAGTGCTGGGCGCATCTGTAACCCCCTGGAGCTCTCTTTGCCTCTTCAAGCACTGCAGAGGGAGGGGGGCCCAAGATCCCCCGCTGACAGCTTGCAGAAGAGGAGAAAAGCAGAGCAGCGTGACATCGGCTGAGCGCTGCTCAGTGTTTCCATGGCCCACTGGAGGTCTCTTTCCAGCTCTAAGGAATGCAGAGGGAGGGGGACCGAGTTCCCCCCTGACAGCTTGCAGTAGAGCAGATGAGCAGAGCAGCGTGACATCAGCTGAGCGCCGCTCGCTCGGCGTTTCCATGGCCCGCCAGAGATCTCTTCCCAGCTCTAAGTAATGCAGAGGGAGGGGGGCCCGAGATCCCCCCTGACAGCTGAGAGGAGAGGAGAAGAGGAGAGCAGCGTGAGATCAGCTGAGAGGAGCGGGAGGTCAGCGCTATACCGAAGGTATTTGGCACAAATAGATCATATAAACACACACACACAGTCAACATTGTAATAGAGTGGACTCTAGTATTTTATCAGCACTTTAAACTAGGTCTTATTTTCGAGGTAGGGCTTATATTGCAACCCTTTTCCGAAAATCGGGGTAGGTCTTATTTTTGGGGAAACCCGGTAACTGGCAAGCAATGATCTGTGTCACCTATTCATTGATCATCTAATATAAACAGGTTACACTATATTATTAATAATATTGAACAGGATTTATGAAGCACCAACAGTTTGCGCATCGCTTTACAACATGAGGGCAGACAGTACAGTTATAATACAATTCAATACAGGAGGAATCAGAGGGGCCCTGTGAACGTTGTATATACTGTATACAGTACCTGGTAATTTTATTATTTTGTGAAATTAACGAGGACAAACACATGATGGCAAGCTGGAATGCAGTCTTATTGGCCCCGAGCTTGATATCAACGATAGCAAACCAATGATGTGCTGCATTTCATTGTTTAAATGCCACCCATTCCAACCTAAAGTTGTTCTAAGACGTTAATGACATGCTTCAAGTCACTGACTGTCAATAGTAGGTCAAATATGTTCAATTAAAATGTTGTTTTACTTGTACACATTGTTCTGGGGTGGAATTTTGATTCCTTTTGTTTACATTTTCTAAAGCTCATAAAGTAAAATATGTTCTGATATTTAACCTACAAGCAACCTAAAGCCCAACTCAAGGTTGGGCACAGAGCTCATCCCCATTCTGTCCACTTCGGCTCCTTTCACATAAAAAAATAATAATAATTCATATGTAAACTTTTTTTTCCATCTCTTTCCTTCAGTCTTGAGGTCCTCTTCCTTCTCTTCTTTCCTCCAGCACTTGTGGTCTTTATTTTTGTACAGAACGGCACTCATGCATTGACAGGTAAGCATCGTATTGCACAGCAGTAGTGTAAACCCAGGACAGTGTTATTATATATATTCACCCCTAGGTATGTCCTTAGTGCCTTGGTCTCACATAATGTGGGTTGAATAATGCTGAAAACCATATAAACTTAAAGAACATGAGCAGCATCTGGGGGCTGGATGAGTCTTAAGGCTGCATTTAGACCTGGGCGTACGCTGCAGCGGCGTATTGCGGCGACAAAACGCCTATTGATTTTTTGCAGAAGAGGTGAATTAACATTGCCGGCTATGCCCGTACGCCCGATACGCCTGAAAAAAAGGGTCCGGGACTTGTTTGAGCTTCAGGCGTACGGGCGTTTGGGCGTTCGGCGTGGAGATGTGAAACTTCTCCATAGCCGACAATGTTAATTCGCCCCTCCAGCGTATCTAGGGCTGCTTCAGCGTCGGGCGTAGGGCGACAAAACGCCTAGGTCTGAATGGAGCCTTAGGGGACAGTCCGAATATGAGGATGCAGCAAAAGCAGTTCTTTTTATCTTACTTACTGCTGGTAATTAAATTTTTACATTAAAATGGAGTTAACCCTGATTTTAGGAGCCAGTCCACGATAAAGTATTATTACAGGTATTGGTAGAGCCTAGCGGACCGAGACACCTGCTAACTTCTAGTATCTCTTAGGGCAATTAGCCACATGTTCTTTATGCATGAGTTTAGAATGTTCCCATTTCATGGTAATTCCACTCCTTATATTCTCCATTATATAATATGACTTAAGTCAAACTAGGAGAGTGTGACTCCCTTTTATTAATTGTGGCAGATGATTAGATTACTGCCAGATATTGAACACATTTTAATTCGAATTACTTCTCCAAATCTGAGCTCAACACATAATCGCTGAGTGGATATAACCAGTTGGTAATTCAATACAAGCTTTTTGTGCTCTTATCCTACTGTGTATAGTCTAGTTCAGGGATCCTCAAACTACCGCCCTCAAGCTATTGTAGAACTATACATCCCATGAGGCGCAATGACATTCACAGACAATACTAGGCATGATGGGAATTGTAGTTCCTGAACAACTGAAGGGCCGTAGTTTGAAAACCCATGTTCAAGTTGGTAAAATAATGGGGAAATTGGACATAATACCTAGGGGTTGATTTGCTAAAGTAAAATAGGCTGTTCACTTTGCAAGGGAAGTTGCACATTGTAATGGCAATTTCTCCTTACATGTGATACCCAATAACATACAAGGAAAATGTAAAAAAAAAAAATGTTTTGATTGGATGGATGAAGTCAGATGGGCTTTACCTCGTTCACCAATCTCTAGGGATAATTCCCTTGCAAAGAGCAAATGCCCTTGCAAAGTAAACAGTCTATTTGTCTTTAGTAAATCAACCTCCTTAATATCTGCTCTCCCATTGCAAGGAAAGTTGGAAAAATATATAGATGCACTATTTATTTATTTTGGGGGGGGGGGGGGCTCATTTTAAAACAAATTCCTGAATTTTAATTAAATGAGAATTCTTATTCAAATTAATTCTACGTCAAGTGCTTTCCAAGGGATATTCCACTAATGCGTAGGTCTTCACAACATAAAACTGTTATTATTCAAAGGCAGCAAATCAATTGCTTTTATAGTTTCTCATTGAGAGACACTTGTTGTTGCTGGTCTTCAATTTGCTATATTGAGCCTCAAGTGCTTTTGTAGCGACAGAAAATGATACAATGAAGAGAAAAGCTGCAGAGGCGGCCTTTCCATTTGAGGTAACCGAGGAAGATGGCAAAGGATGGGGCTGAAAAGAGAAAGAGCTGCTGTTATGCTCAGCTGGGTTTCCACCAATGCAACCAACACTGAAGTCAGAATTGAAATGCTTGAAGAGACCCTTTTCAGGGAATTAATTTGGAAAAATTGGAAAGGCGAGAATCAGTCCCCAAATATTACAATTACCAACAAATTACCAACAAATAAGGGAGGTTTGGCTGGGAAAATGATGCTAATGGGGTCCCCACATAATTCCATAATAGAAACTCTGGAGGCTGATTCTTTCCCTGTTAAGAACTCAACATTGAGGATGGTTAAAAGAATATGGCAAGCAGGAAAGTTAGCGTTGGGGTACAAGGGACCAACGGAATATTCCCCACTCTGGGAAAACAAATATCTGCAGGAAATCTTAGCTATGGGGAAAATTAAAAGAATGGGAAAAGTTAGGTATAACCAGATTGGCCCATATATATGTGGGTAACATATTAAAATCTTTCTCAGAACTAAGAAATTAGTATGTTATTCCAAATTCTTTGTTTTACCTACAGATCAGACACACTCTTCAAGCCCAATTCAAGGCACATCTGGTGAGATGGCAAACAATTCCCCACCTTCAAAGGTTAATTAAGTTAGGGACTTCTAAAGGCCTTATTTCTGAATTATATGAGCAGATTAATGATAGGTCCAAAGGGGAGGGAGATTGAAAAAAAATAAACAAAAGTGGGGGGAGGATGTAGGCCCCATAACAAATGATCAATGGGAACGGATATTGGAGTTAGGGACATCAGTGTCACTCGCTCCGTCACAAAGAGTATCTCATCTATTTTTAGTTCATAGAGTCTATTACACCCCAAAGAAGTTATATACATTTGGAAGGATGCCGGATGACAAATGCCCAAGATGTCAAAGAACAGGAGACCTTATTCACATAATGTGGAAATGCCCAAAATTATATAGCTACTGGGTTAAGGTATTGGATATTATAAATACAACCTTTGGAATTGCTCTGGAACCGGAGGCCAGGGTATGCCTACTGGGTTGTATAGAGGAGAGACATGAGCAAAGGGGAATTACGGTAGTGATTATAAGGTGCCTGTTCCAGGCTAGAAAACTGATAGCACAAAAGTGTCTGTCACAGGGAGCGCCCACATCAGCGGAATTGGTTAATGTGGTAAACTCGACAATATGGAAAGAAAAAGTAGCCTTAACCAGGTGTGGAAACTTCAACAAATTTAAAATACTGTGGGAGCCCTGGCTGAGTAAAATGGGATGTCCACCCTAGAGAGGGGAGAAGAATATCGATTGGAAAAGGGAGATCAGTCAGACAGCAAAGAGAGGGAGGAGATAGAGAGAGAAAGAGAGAGAGAGAGTTGCACTTTAGAGATAAAGGGAATAAATTCACCTAGAAGAAAAAGTTTACACTGTAGTAGAGATAGAACTTGTGTGTGAGGTACAAATAGGATGTTGGGTATGGGATATGGAGATATGTATTTCAAAAATGTATGTAATGTGTATCTTTGTATAGAGATGTACGTGTTTTATTAGACATTTTTATATGGAAGAAAATAATAAAGAATATATATATATATATATATATATAAAAAAATAAATGCTTGAAGTCACAACAACTCACAACAGTAAAAACCTGAACATGGTGATCAGAGTATGTTCATTTATAGCCTGTACCACTGAAGTCTTATACAGAGATGACCCTCTTATCTTAGCGTACTAACCAGCAGACATGTCAGGCGGAGGGATTCCCAGCCGACAGACTAGTCGGCTGGCCAAATCCGTCTGCTCGCCCGTACACACGATCAAATCTGTCTGGCACACCGTTTCCAGCAGATAGATTTGATCGTGTGTACGCGGCCTTAGAGAAAAAACTATCCAAAGATCGCCAACCCTTAACTGAGATTTCACATATTACAAATGTTTTTGGTGTGAATTTTATATTGGTCTCTCCATGCCTTAAAATAGGATCAGCAAACAGTGTCAGGCCACCATAGGTGTTTAAATGGACAACTTATCACTTTTTTTTATTGGTATAGCAAAGGTAAACAGTGCTAACCTGCTCTTTTACATTACTATACACAGGCAAGTCAGCAATTGCACTTGAAATAGCATGCAGCTTTTGTATGGCTTTAGATAATATATTTTGTTACTGTTTACTTTAGATAATCTTAGTACGTTAGGTTATTAGTGCATGCCAGCCCATGTTAGACACACAGATGCAATTGTATATTTACTGTATTTATAATGTATTGTTTACATTTATTTACATGCTGTACACTCACCTCAGTCCCTGCCTTCAAGGAGCTTACAATGCAAGGTCCCTATCTCCCATGCATATATACACGTATTAGGCTGGGTTCACACAATTGGGAATTGGATGCGGAATTTCTCGCATCCCATTCGCAATAGCTGAAACATTGAACGGGGATGCAGCGGGCCCTTGCTGGTATTAGGTGTGAACCCAGCCTAAGGTTCGATTTTAGACTGAGCCAATTAACCTACCAACATATCTATAATTTACTAATTTTGGGTGAATTTATTTAATTGCTGCAAAGAATAAGGAAAAAAGAGGTGTAGTTAAATACCACCTTTTTAGTAGCTACGTGAGTATCTGGGATAAGTGGGGACGCAGCCGCTGCGCCCCCATAGATTTGAAAGCCTTAGCTGCATTATTTGTATTATTGTGTCCTGGTTTTTATTACATATATTTGCTTGTTTTATTGAGCATTCAATAAAAATACTTTGTGTTTTTGTAAGTAAAATTGTTATCCGTCCTTAAATATAGAGACATACATCCTTATGCCGGGTGCACACAAGATGAAAACCTGGGATGAAAAGGGTCGGTTCCGCAAGAATCGGACGACTTTCGGCCCGTGTGCACAGTTAACTGTCCAACAGAAGCCAGTCTGATGGCTGGCATCTATCAAAAGGGCATATGTATGTCTATGATACTGAGTGATGGGGATCCTTGGCAAATATTCAGAGGTATATTTACATCTCCCCATTGCGGTATTTTCTATCCTTCTTTAGGAATAACCCTCTTGTCCCCTCTGACCACTGCCAGCTTTTCTTAGCAATCCAAGCCTTTAGAGCAGCCTTTCTTCAACCTTTTTACCGCTGGGGAACCCTAAATATAATTTTCAGGTCTCGGGGAACCCCTGATAAAACCCATTCATTGGGGGTCAGTGGGAACAATGCCCCTTACTTTGGTGGTCAGTGAGAAGAATGCCCTTTTTTACAGTAGTGGAATGCCCCCCTTACAGAGAACTATGAAGATTATTGGTGTAATACCACTGGCTCCTCCAAGTGGAATTGGCTCAGAACTATGTAGGCACCATCAAACAGGAGGTAAATTAGCCACAGCTCAAGGAACCCCTAGCCACCTCTGGAGGAACCCTAGGGTTCCACGGAACCCTGGTTGAGAATGGCTGCTTTAGACCTTGATGTTTATTTCTCTGCTTGCTGTAAGTTGGGGTTTCTTTCCTTTGTGATCCTTGTGGGGAGCATTTGAGACCTTGGCATTCCTCAATCAGGGGGGAATCAAAGGGGGACCACTGCAACTCAGGTGTCGACAGAATTTTTGCTGTTGATTCTATTTATGACAAGTGAAGTGCGGGCTTGTTGGTATGTCAACTTTTTATACATTTTTAACATCATTCTCATTTTTGTATCCCCATATATGTTCTTATATGAGATATTTTATTAAAGAGTGCTACAAATCCATGATCTATCCTATGAAAATGCCCCTGAAGAAAGGATTCTTACCCGTTCCTGAAACGCGCCGGACATAGTGTCAAGAGATCATAGTCATTCCTTTTAGCTACACTTTTCAGTCATATTTTACATTTTGAAATGTTGTTCTATGGGGATGTATACGCCGATCTTTTTTAATTTTGTATATAAATAAAATTACATTTTTACCTTACTATATTATATTGTTCTATTGAGTTGCCTTGAAAGTCCCAATGTACCAGAGGGTACCCTCTTGCAATTTGAAGGGGCATGCTGGAAAACCAGCATCCAAATAGCATCCGATCAGCACTGGCAGCCAATGGCTACGAGCGCTGATCACTGTGTCCTGGCAGGGGGGTGTACCTTCTGTCAGAACACAATAGCACAGCAGGGTAGACCACTGTACTAACGTCGCTTGTGTTAGTACAGAGATCTGCCAGTTTTTATTCCTTCAGCCTGCTGGTTTGAAACAAAAAAAAACTTAGGCCAACCATAAACAGCTTAAATCTTGGCCGGCACAGCAGAAACCGGTTGAGATTTGAACCATGTGCAGGCTGAATGTACCAAGTTGATAGATCAACTTGGGTACAACCAGCCTGCCAGATTTTATATTTGATTATCGCTAGCTGCTGGTATAGCTACTAGCAATAATCATTGTTTTTTAGCATTGGGGACAGCCCCCCCCACCCCCACCCTGGCCGGGAGAATACAATAGCTCAGTGGGAGGGATACCCCTGTCAGCACAGTCTGTGTTGATGGGGCAATATAGTGATTTTTCACTTGTAACCCGTTGGAGGAAAGAAGTTTGCTCCATGTATGCCTTATAGTGTTTACCAGGCTTTACATCCTTGTGGTTGCTCTGATGGCTGTATACAATCATGCAGATTAACACATGCTTACACCTGCATATCGGCTCAGATAGCAGTACATATACACATAGGCACACAATAGAATCTTAACGCTTTCTTTTCATGAGTGATGCTTATTGAGTCTGATGTCATTGTTTCTGCAACCTTATCTCAAGCTTTATTCTTTGCTCTTTGTAGTAAGTCTTGTAACAGAAGAGAAGCTGTTGCTAGGCGAGGACACAAAACCATGCTTTAAAACATGCTAAATACCTTTGAATTACCACACTATCATTTATTTATATGAACCTTCATGTCGTAATGTGGAATAAAACAACATTACGTTAAATACACAATGATGGCAGCAGTGAGAAATGAATGCGGTTTGCCTCTGTGGTTTAGGGTTTTAGTGGAGAACTGTACCACTGAAAACAAGATAAACAGGGTCTAATAGCATTAGTCTGTAATTGGTGCTTTTGACTTTTTCTTTTTAGAATTTGATAAAGATTAAGCAAATTAACTGTTGCATGGAGGATTTTTTTTTCTGTTTCAAAATGTTTTATTAACCACTTCAATACCGGGCATTTTGACCCCCTTCTTGCCAATTTTCAGGTTTCAGCGTTGTAACACTTTAAATGACAATTGCGCAGTCATAATTTTTTTCCACACAAATAGAGCTTTCTTTTAGTGGTATTTGATCACCTCTGCGGTTTTTATTTCTTGCGCTATAAACAAAAGAAGAGTGACAAGTTTGAAAAAAGCACAATATTTTTTACTTTTTGCTATAATTAAATATTTGTTTTATTAACCACTTAAGACCCGGACCAATACGCTGGTAGGTGTTTTTGCGACACTTTAATTGCGCGGTCGTTGCGATGCTCCCAAACAATTTGTCCTTTTCTTCCCACGCTTTTGGTGGTAGATCACCTCTCGATTTTTATTTTTGCGCTATATACAAAAATAGAGCGACATTTTTCCTATTTTTTACTTTTTGTTAAAAAAAAAATGAAATAAACAAATAGAGCAAAATTTATTTAGCCACATTCTTTTAGTACCTAGCGGGAACAGCGGTATACAGCGATCAGAAAAATGATCACCTCGGTGATCAGGGGGTTAAAACTTTATTTGGGGGGGTATCCTTTAACTGTTTTTTACACTGCCTGTCACACTGACACTAAATGCAGTGATTAAATCAAAGAAGAGTGACAAGTTTGAAAAAAAGCACAATTTCCTCCTTCCTGTATGACAGGCTTTTACTTTATTGCAGATCCCTATAATAGGGGGACCCCGCACGCCGCGGAGGGGGTCCCGATAAACGTAAATTCTTGTTTACATATTCTGTTAACTTAAGTGGTTAAAATTTTTTTCTCAGTTTAGGCCGATATGTATTCTTCTACATATTTTTGGTAAAAAAATCTCAATAAGCGTCATTGATTGATTTGAACAAAAGTTATTAGTGTCTACAAAATAGGAGATAGATTTATGGCATTTTTATGATTTTTTATCGAGACTGTGACATTGCGGAGGACATATTGGACACGTTTGACACTATTTTGGGACCATTCACATTTATACAGCACTCAGTGCTAAAAAAATGCATTGATTACTGTATAAATGTCACTGGCGGAGAAGGGGTTAACACTAGGGGGCGATCAAGGGGTTAAATGTGTTACCTAGGGAGTGATTCTAACTGTAGGGAGAGGGAACACACAAGGGGAGGAGACCGATCGGTGTTCCTCTGTACTGGGAACACAGCATCGGTCACCTCTCACCTGACAGGATGTAG
This sequence comes from Rana kukunoris, assembly GCA_029574335.1. NCBI lineage: Eukaryota > Metazoa > Chordata > Amphibia > Anura > Ranidae > Rana > Rana kukunoris. The sequence continues at coordinate 478,160,536 of CM056049.1, read as the reverse complement.
ATCTTTTTTGCATAATTCTTTATTTTTATTTTCTGTATATTTCTTTACATCACATACATGTATACCAAACATCTACCGGGGACAGAATACAAAACATTTGTAAATACAAACAAAACAAAGACAAAAAAGAAAGAAAGCGAGAGAAAAAAAAAGTGGGGGACAAAGGGAATGTGAGGGAGCAGTGCCTCTCCCCTCCCCCTCCCCCTTCCTACTCCCCCCCCCCACATAGATTATCGCAAAATTATTTCTCATTAGTGCATTCCCCCGTTTATATTCTTGTGTACTTATCGTGTTTATCATGTTTGTCGTTTATCGTGTTTGTGTATTCCTATTTTAAAAACGTGGGGAAATTTTTATATATATATATATATATATATATATATATATATACACACACACACACACACATACATACACACATATACATATATATACACATATATATATACACATACATACAGGATGTACACACACACACAGATCCACGGTCCTTCTCTGTTATTGGGCAATCGCCGGAGGCCCGGCGGACATCTTGGCCGCTCGGCACGCAAATTGGCTGCCCAGTGATGCGGTAGGCCCCCTAGAGGGCCGGGAAACCGAAGACGTCATATGACGGCCGCTCGGAGGGACAGGGTGTTTTTTCAGCTGTCATATTACTATGGCTGGGTAGGGAAGTGGTAAAGTAATCTTTGACAGGGCAAACATAAAGAGATTCCAGCACTGATTTTGAATAGACATGTGCATTCGTTTTCGTTAGAATGCATTTTCGTCCGAAAATCTGCAAGAAACGAAAACCGAAAGATCCGACATAAAAAATACTTTATTTTCGTTTTCGTTGCAGTAAAAATTCGATATAGAGAGATTCGACATTATAGGGAAAAGATTTGACAGTATAGGGAAAAGATTCAACGTTATAGGGAAAAGATTTGACATTATAGGGAAAAGATTCGACATTATAGAGAAAAGATTCAACACTATAGAAATAATAGATTCGACATTACAGAGATTAGATTTCGATTTATGAGAAAATAGATTCGACATTATTACTAGTCATACAATATTAGAATTCTTGTAGGCGGAATATTCAAACGGAAATGTACGATTCAACGTAAAGATTCGACGTTCCGTCGAATATTCTTTTGACCATTCGACAGAAACCAAGTATTATTGGATTTTCGGACGAAAGCTATTCCCCAACGAAAAACAAAATAAATCAAAACGATTTTCGGGAGTAACTAAATAAATTTATTTTCCAAACGAAAACGAAAAAATGAAATATTCCAGTCTGCACATGTCTAATTTTGAACAATACGTAACTTCCAAAATTTGAATTGCGTACGGTATAAAAATAGAAAGTCATACTTTATTATCGATTCAAAGAAGGAGAGTTGGGGACAGATAGAACTTTCCCAGTACCGTCATAAGACTTTACAACAAAAATGTTTTAAATAAGGTTGTATGTTGTCAATATGTAAATAAACTTTATTTTTAAATTACTGGTAGTTGTAATTGTCTTTTTTTGAACATATTTGAGCAGAACTTGACCACTTCGGGTCCGCGCTATTGACAGAATACACTGAGGCGCCGGGGTCACGTCTTTGGACGTGATTTACTTGTAATTCCCCGCGCGCGCCACAGGTTGGCGCGCGGCGGGGAAAAACAGTCCCGACGCTTTACCGAGGATTCGATGCGTGTACCCGGTGGCCGCGATGTCTGTCAGGTACACGCGATCGTCGGTGACAGAGCAGGGACATGGAGCTCTGAGTGTAAACACAGAGCTCCACGTCCTGTCAGGAAGAGGTGACAGATGCCGTTTCCCTTGTACATAGGGAGACAGCATCGATCACCTCCCCCAGTCACCCCCCTCCCCCCACACAGTTAGAACACACCCAGGCAATACATTTAACCCCTTCCTCACCCCCTAGTGTTAACCCCTTCAATGCCAGTCACATTTATACAGTAATTAGTGCATATTTATAGCACTGGTCACTGTATAAATGTGAATGGCGCCAAAAATGTGTCAAAAGTGTCCGATGTGTCCGCCGCAATATCGCAGTCCCAATAAAAATCGCAGATCGCCGCCATTACTAGTAAAAAAAATTAAAAAAAAAAAAATCATAATTCTGTCCCCTATTTTGTAGGTGCTATAACTTTTGCGCAAAGCAGTCACTTATTGTGTTTTTTTTTTTTTTACAAAAATACGTAGAAGAATACGTATCGGCCTTAACTGAGAAAAAAAAAAATATTTTTTTAAAAAAAAATTGGGATATTTATTATAGCAACAAGTAAAAAATATATATATTCTTTTAAATTGTCGCTTTTTTTTTGTTTATAACGCAAAAAATAAAAACCGCACGGGCGATCAAATACCACCAAAATAAAGCTCTATTTGTGGGGGAAAAAAGGATGCCAATTTTGTTTGGATGCCACGTCGCACGACCGCGCAATTGTCAGTTAAAGCGACACAGTGCCGGAAGCTGAAATTTCGCCTGGGCACGAAGGGGGTTTACGTGCCCAGTAAGCAAGTGGTTAAAGCAGGCTTTAACCCACAGCATATACTGCCTAGTCACAGTAGACAATGACTCTGTTTTACTTATCTGCTAGTCAAAATTGCATACTTGTCAGCAATACAGACAACTAAAGAGAATGGTGAGTTAAAAAGAACCCTTGGCCTACAGACATTAGAAAGTTACTGACTGATCCTGTCAAACTATCGAGATCAAGGGATGATTGGGGTGCATAAACTATGTAGAAATGCAACAGGAAGTATAGTATTATTCACAAGAACAGGCTATAAAAAAAAAAAAAACATTTCCTTTGATTCAGAGTTTTCACTCAAATGCATAATAGGAAGTTATCTAGATAAATATGAGCAGTTCAAAGTAAAGTATTAGTCAGAAAAGAGCTGTTCACCAATCTAAAGATTAGATTTATATCTCAATGGAAACTTTCTTTTTAGAACTCTGCTAGATAACAAACTTTTGTAGTAACAGCATACTAGCCTACTGTGTTATTTAATACCATGTATATCTAGCAGCTTGAGTTGCTTTCAAACACTTTTTTTTACTATTGATTCACCCATTTATAAACCTAAATGATATGAAATCCAGAACCCAGGGAAGCCACAAAACAGTGTTACATAAATCTTTTATCATATGAGTATATCTAAAATATAGAGTCAGTGATATTGACAGGAGTTATGACTATACTTATATGTGGTATGCAAAATATATAAGAGTGGTGGTCAACTTGCTAGATAAAGGAAGCCTAGACTGTGGTCCTTGACATCCCCAGGGGACCAAGCACAATGTCCAATATATACGTAATGCTATAGTTAAAGACAGGGGTGTATTTAGGTTTTGTGCTGCCCTAGGCCTGACTAAACCCCTAATTTAAATATGACACACCCCTTCCTGACAAGGCCATGCCCCTTTCTATTTAAGACCCGCCCTGGATTTCTTAATTTGTATACATTTCCTCTTACTTCCTGTTTGGCTATGGGGTAGGAAGTGAAGGGAAATCTCTGCAATGGGACAGGAATGGTAAAAAATAAACTGACAGGGGCTATAGCCCCCCCCCCCCTTACTCTATCCAAAATGAAAAATAAAGTTAAGTGCCTTTAGTTCTACTTTAAGCACAAATTTCTGATAATTTTATGGAAAGGATTAAGAAGATTTAACCATGCCAATGGTGCAGCAGAACCCCCCCCACAGTTGCAGTATGCCGGCCGCCTGCATACCAGAAGCAGTATGGCCGCTTTATGGGGGTGCTAGACTAATTTGCCTCTCAGCCCAGCCTGCCCCATAAGACTGCCGCTACACTAACAGTGTAGCGCAAGCCGGCGGGGACTCTTTTTGTGCTGCCCCCCTGCAAAGTGCTGCCCTAGGCCTGGGTCTTGTTGGCCTAGGCCAGGATACAGCACTGGTTAAAGACTGCTGACATACTGCAAGTCAGGGTTAGAGACTGAGGACATGTTACAGGTGTGATTGGAGACTGGAAATATGCTTTAGAAGACATTTAGAGACTGGGCATATATATGAGGCTGCTAGAAATCATTGCTATTACAGCTAAGGCCAGAGAGGCACACAATAAGTACCAATGGGTGGCATTTGGTCCAGTGGCTCTGGGGCTGCAGGTTAGGCACCAGGGATCTATACCATATCATTTATTCACAAAAGTAAATGGTGTATCAGTGACATCCCTCTTGGAGAATACAAATAAGTGTTCCTTGATTACATATGTCACTGCTACTGCCAATAGCAGCTATGTACCACCTGGGCATCTGGGCACATATGCATTACAGATACGTTTATTTCCCATATTCTTTTCTATACACCATTGGTATTTTTAGAAATCACAGCACTTAGCACTTTACAATGTCACTTTTAAGATTTACTAAAATCTGTTGCAGCTCTGCATAGAAACCAATCAGATTCCAGGCATAGAGAGATGGACCATTGTTAACCCCTGGCTTACCCCTTATGTAATACCTGTGTAGCGCCCCCTTCTCTTTAGCATGGGTATTGCGCTAGAGAAAAAAAGAAGTTAGTTGGATTGGGAGAGTTACTTTGCTGTTAGGTTTGTGACCCGTATAGTTCCGGAAAGATCCACTGGCTCAGACTGCATTCTGGGGATGTGAATTAGTTCCTGGCGGCAGTGGGAGCCAGAGGGATTTCTGGCGGATTGATTCCTCCTCAGCAGCCAATGGGAGAGGGTTTTCTCTCGCTGGTCATGCTGGGAGGGGATATACCTGAGAGTCAGGTTATGTGTCAGGGTTCTTTTTCGCGTCTCCTGCGGGGCATCCCAGAGTCGGGGTGCGGCACCCACCTTTAGGGTGGGAGCGCCCATGGGGCCCGCCGACGTTGTCCTCCTGGCCAAGTGTCCGGAACCTACAGAGTCTCAGTCGGAGATGAGTCTGGAGGGACCCCAGTGAGTAGCTGGGTTTCCGATGCCGTCAAGAGAATTAGGCACCTGGGCCATACACAGGTGCGTGCCGATGTCGCTCGGTATGGGACACTGAGAAAACATGACGGGGAGGCTTTGCTTTATTCAGACAACTGCAAATTATTGAAGTTACACCAGCCTGTGGCAGAGGCCTAAAGCCAGGCCAACGAAGAAGACCTGTGCTCCTCCCTGTCTGTGTCCGAATTGGCGACGTGAGCAAATCTGTACACTTAGCAGCTGAGTTATGCTGTGCTCTAATCCAGGCCCAACATTGAGAGTTTCTTTCTTCATCAACCTGTCTCACTTTTATTGAGTTGATGTTCGGCTATGTTGGCCTGGAATTAAAAAATACAGAGAAAAATCTTTATTTGCCTGTCTGGACATTCCATTTGTTACTGAATACTTCTGGTGCACCCCTAGAGAGAAGAAGTGTAACTTAATCTGCCGATCCCATCATCAAACCAGCCGCTCCTTTGGGGGTGAGCGCTACACCTGTATGTTCTGGACTCCTGTTCAATTATATGTGAAGTGCAAAATCTAAATGTTTATCTGTGCCTGGTATAGGCAGGACGTCTCCTTGTTTGCTTACTGATGCTTTTCTTGTCTGATGTCTATATTTTTATGCTTTTGTAAGACCTTCCTGCATCATACATCATGTCATAACAAGACTCATCGTTTTAATACTGAAATTCGGTTACTGGAGAAAAACAATTGGATAGCATAAAAAATGAAAAATCTAGGCTCTGTAAAAGTCATATTTCAGTATGGTAATTCCTTACCTGCAAACTGAGCCTCCATCGCTGTTACAGCTCCCCTGATTACCAGCGGCTTTGGTATTCCAAATCTTCAGCCTCCTGACTGGCCGGGACGAAAAACTGGAAGTGACGGGTGGCGAATTTTGATTCACTAAAATCAAAAGTTGACGGGTTTGGGGCGCAGTGCTCTGAGCCCTGAGCACAATGTTAAACAATCCAGTTAGAGCCTCAGGCTTTAATGAAGTGCTTGTTAAACATTGACAGACCTCATAGACTTCTATTAGTTCAGTGCCCCACAATACACTGCACAAATATAGAACATTTTTTTTTTAAATAAATCATAATATGACTATTGGCGCATACACGATCGGAAATTCCGGAAATTCCGACAAGAAAACCGTGGATTTTTTGTGACAGAATGTTGGCTCAAACTTGTGTTACATACACACGGTCACACAAATCTTGTTGAAAATTCTGACCTTCAACAACGCAGTGATGTACAAGACGTACGACAAGTCAAGCTCAATGAAGTTCAATAGACAGTTCGGCTCTTCTGCTTGATTCTGAGCATGCGTGTTTTTTTTGCACGTCGGAATTGCATACAGAAGAGCAAATTTTCCAATAGAGAACCTGCTCTCAATCTTTTGTTGGCGGAAATTCCGACAGCAAAAGTTCCATGGAGCATACACAAAGTCTGAATTTCCGCCAAAAGCTCATATCAGACTTTTCGGCCGCGATTCAGATACATTGGCGTATCTTTGTGTGGGCGTAGCGTATCTTCTTTACGCTATGCCGGCGCAATTTAGAGAGGCAAGTGCAGTATTCACTAAGCACTTGCTGCGTAAGTTGCGGTGGCGTATCGTAAATTGGCCGGCGTAAGCCCGCCTAATTCAAAGTAGGAAGGAGGTGGGCATTATCTATTTAAATTAAGTGTGACCCCATGCAAATGAATGGCCGGTCGAACTGGGCATGCGCGCGCATGCTCAGAATTACGTTGCATATACTCACTAAGATACGTCGGCGCAATGCCCACGATGTAAACGTAACCTACGCACAGCCCTATTCACTTAGTACTACGTAAACGGCATACGCGACATAAAATTAGACGGCGTCGTTCCCTGGCCCATACCTTTGCATTAGCTGCGCCTGCTATATGAGGTGTAACTTTACGTGAGACATAAGCCTTACGCAAATCGCGTATATGAAGCGGCCGGGCGCATCTATGTTCGTGAATCAGCGTATCTTACTCATTTGCATATTTAAAATGGGGTATCTCGCTTTGTGAATCGGTGCAAAGATGCGACGGCGCACATTTGGAATTACGGCGCCATATCTGGACATACGCCGGCGTAAATTGTTTCTGAATCCGGGCCCTCCTGTTGGAATTTCCGATCATGTGTACGCAGCATAACATTTTTTAACTTTAGGATGTTAAAAAATGTTAGTCATATTATCATTTTTTTTTAAATAAATAGTTCTATGAATCGCTTGTCTATTGGTGAAAACTTTGGGGGGGGGGGGGGCGGCGCCCCTTATGAACTGAACTGGTCACCTCTGGCTGATTGGCTACCATGCATAGTAAATAAACCCCACTAAGTATAACTTCCCCAATTCTCATACATTAACATACAGTACCTTAAGATTTACTGGAACTAGTTCTCAAAAGTCATGGGAACATTTCTACATTTACATTGCCTCCTGACCAATTGCAATGTTTAGTCTATCTCGCTGCCACTAAGCAACACCTTCTCTTGGCCACATTGCTGGGTTCACACTAGAGCACGCAGCGGCTCACAGCAGGTGTCTGGTCAATCTCCATTCACCGTTTTAGGTCTGAATTCAGCCCAAATTTTGGGCTGAATTTGGACATAAAGCAATCCAAAAGATGCACAGGACTCCTCAAATTGGCATTAAACCCACTAAGCCCTGGGAAAATTCCCTCGCAAAGTGCAAATTCACTTGCAAAGTGAACAGTCTAGTTCAGTCTTTTTCAATCAGGGTGCCTTTTGGGTTCTTCAGGAGTGTCTTGGCAAAATGCCTAAATATTGTCCAAAAATGGTCCACCAGCCAGCAAGTGGATAAAGCCTGCTTTTTATTTACACAAAGCCACAAGTGTTTATTGGGCAGTAATAAAACCAGCCACCAATGCCCTAACAACGAATTAAGTCATGGTTTAATAAGGAATACGTTGGGTGTTTCTTGTCCCCTCTCACCCTTCCCCACCTGCCATTCTCTGTCAGCAATGGGGTCACATTAGCGGAGTGAGGGAGAGAAACTGACAGAGAAAAGAAACACTGAAATATTAATCAGTACCGGTGTGCAGTGGTGTAATTGCTTTGTAAGAATAAATCTCCTCTAATGCTGGAGTGTCCCACGTGTAGATGTTACTGCATTTTGAAAAACTATCAGTTCAGCTTTTTACATTTTAGCACGGGTGCCTCGAGATTGTGCAGAATTTTAAAGGGTTCCACAACTGAAAAAAAGTTGAGAAACATTGGTCTAGTTGTCTCTAGTAGATCAGCTCTGGTGTGTTAGCAGATGACCACAGTGAAAAAAAGGTCCTAGCCCTAACGGATTTCATAAGGTTCATTAATGAAGGCTAGTGTGCCCTGGAGCCACGAAGAACAGTGTTGTTAAGAAGAAGGGGACATATTGACAAATCTTGTACACACTCTAAAATTCATGAAGCTAAAATGAGCTATTACCTATTTTAAATGTGATATGCAACCCATGTATTTCAGAAGTTTGTGCATTAGGCATATTTATTTTACTTAGCATTGAGGTATCTTTACTTAGATGGGTATCTTTTTATTTCCATTTTTCACCACTTCTGGTTCTCATACTTTCACTTTGGTAGGTGTGGCTGTCGTCGTTCTTTCAGTTTACAAAGTGTGAAAGGTAACATTTAACTAACATCACTCTACTTTACCCTGGGACACAGTTCATCCCTGGGTCGCATCAAGTAAAATGGTTTTATGTGGCCACAGGTCAGACTTTAGCAGAAAGAAGAGAGACAACACAAGATGTAATTTGGTACAATTAGAGACTACTGCAGTGCAAAAGCCTACAAAGTGATATGGTGCATGCCCTGAACTACCTCTCACCCTATAAAATGTGCTGACCCCTCAGACTACAGACCGAGGTCACTGGCAGGCCAGCAAAAGGAAGGAAGGAGTCCTGACTAATGGTATAGTCATGGTATGGTATAAAAGTACCATCGCTTACTTAAAAATTCATAGCTGTCAACTATCCATAATTTCCAAGGGCAGCTCCAGGCTTTGAAAATTGTTCTTGGAAATAATTGTCAACTAATAAAACCCTTGGTTTCAAAACTGAAAGCTTAGCATAACCCCCCCCCTTTTTTTTTGTAACATTTTTTTATCATGTTAAATTCAGCTTTAACAATATATTAATATTTTTTAAAGGTATATAATTACTAAAGAGGGGGTTCACCCTTAAAACCACTTTCTCCCATGCCATCCAGCATACTGGCGTCAGCGCCAGTATGCTGTCTTTTTTTTTTTTTATCGGTGTACTTACCTCTTAATAGATATTTAATTTTCGTCCTACCGCGGGGTATGGCGCCGCTATATCGCGTCACGCCTTTCCGAAAACAACCGACTAGCACTCGGCTGTAGCTGACTGCGCAGGCGCCGTATACAAGTCCTATTTCGGCTTTTTTGTGACGCGGCTATATACGGCGCCTGCGCAGTCAGCTCTAGGTCTGTGCTCAGGCGCCGTATAGCGCCGAGAACAGTCGAGTGCTAGACTGTTTTCGGAAGGCGTGACGCTATATAGCGGCGCCATAGGTAGGACGAAAATTTAATTATCTATTAAGAGGTAAGTACACGATAAAAAAAAGACAGCATACTGGCGCTGACGCCATGTATGGGATATGGGAGAGAGTGGTTTTAATGAACTCTTAAGGAAAAGCAAAAAATGCAAAAAGTGATCATGTGGAAGTTCAGTTAGTGGGTCGCAAGTTTGGTTAAGATTTGACCCTAATAGGTGAATGACGCTATATTAAGACTCAAAAATTTGAATAAAAACATTGGAAACTATAATGCAAAAAGTATTGTTTTTCCAATTTAAAGTGTATATATAATGAAAAATGTTTTTTTGAGTTTTGGAAGGAGTAGGGAAAATTATAACTTGTGGCAGACAACTGTTAACACTGGAAGTCCCTCACTCTGTAGAGATTTCTTCATACTTTCTGATGTGTGTCTCTGACAAGAAGGGTGAGGCATTGTACACACGGCAGAGAACCTCGACGGGCAGAACACATCGTTCCGCCCGTCGAGGTTCCCTGCCGGCCGTCGAAATCGGCGACCCGCCCGTCGGGAATGGCAACCAGCCATTCTTCCAGGCGGGCCGTCGAGCAAATAGAGAGCGTGCTCTCTATTTCTGCTCGACGGGCTTCCCGACGGGATGCTCGCCGAGAGTGTACACACGGCCGAGGTCCTCGAGGTCCTCGCAGCTTCCAGCGAGGTTCTCGCTGGTTTCCAGCGAGAACCTCGGTCGTGTGTACACGGCCTGAGGGAAATCTCTCACAGGCAGCAAAGAAAATAAGTAAAAAAAAAATGTTGTATTTTAATCCTTCCCAACTCTATCCAAAACTAAAAGAAAACATTTTGGCTATACATACAATAACTACACTTTAATATGTATATATTTTACTACTGAAAGTGCCTTGCATCACCAGGACCTATAAAGGACAGATCTCAGGCCCGTACACACGACCGGTTTTCTCGGCAGAATCCATCAAGAAACTTGATGGGAGATGTATTCTGCCAAGAAAACTGGTCGTGTGTACACTTTTCGCCGAGAAAACCGCTGAGAAACATGTCGAGCCAAAAAGAGAGCAGGTTCTCTATTTTCTCGATGGGAGTCGAATTTGGTTTGTCGAGTTTCTCCGACGTTTCTCCGACGAGAAACTCGAGCGTGTGTATGCTAAGAAATCCATGCACCTTCGGTAAAAGTAGCGTTTGTAATGGAAATAGCACATTTGTCACGCTGTAACAGACTGAAAAGTGAAAATGTCTCTTACCAAACTTTTCAGTAACATGAGATTAGCAAAAGCAGCCCCAAGGGTTGTGCCAATGGAATCAAACTTCCCCTGTTATTGTATGTGTTGAAGTCACCGCGTTTGAGAATGAGGAGGTTTGGTCTTTAACGTGTGTACGCAAAGCAAGCTTGTCGAGTTCCTCGACAAGCCTAACAAGGAACTCGACGAGGAAAACGATGTGTTTCGCCCGTCGAGTTCCTCGGTCGTGTGTACGTGGCCTCAAACTAGATTCCCCACGAGATATAAGATTTGTTTTATTAATTGTTGTGCTTTTCCTGCAGTTCTCCTTTAAATTGTTTTTAAAGCCTTACATATACCCAGTAAAGTGACTGGCCTCAGGTGATACACAGAGATTAACCACTTGTCACACGCCCACCGTCATATGACCGCAGGCGGGTAACTCCAATGCCCTGACTGCACGTCATATGACGTGCAGTCATAGAAAGCTGCTAGGGGCGCGCGCGCCGCCGGTGGCGCACGCGCACCCGTCGCATCACTGGGACCCCCGTGCATGTGCCCGGTGGCCGCGATGGCCGCCGGGCACACGCGATTGCCCAGTAATTGAGCTGGGACGTGCAGCTCTGTGTGTAAACACAGAGCTGCATGTCCCTGTCAGGGAGAGAGGAGACCGATTGTGTCCCTTGTACATAGGGACACAATCGGTCACCTCCCCAGTCACCCCCCCTCCCCCCACAGTTAGAACACAAACTAGGAGAAACATTTAACCCCTTCCCCGCCCCCTAGTGGTTAACCCCTTCCCTGCCAGTTACATTTATACAGTTATCAATGCATATTTATAGCACTGTTCACTGTATAAATGTAAATGGTCCCAAAAATGTGTCAAAAGTGTCTGATGTGTCCACTATAATGTCCCAGTCCCGAAAAAAAATCGCAGATCACCGCCATTCCTAGTAAAAAAATAAATAAAAGAAAATAATAATTATGTCCCCTATTTTGTAGGCAATATAACTTTTGTGCAAACCAGTCACTATACGGTTATTGCGATTTTATTTTTTACATTTTTTTACCAAAAATATGTAGAAGAATACGTATCGGCCTAAACTGAGATAAAATTATTATTTTTTTTTTTTTAATGGGATATTTATTATAGCAAAAAGCAAAAAATACTGTGTCTTTTTTCAAAATTGTCGCTCTTTTTTTGTTTATAGCGCAAAAAATAAAAACCGCACAGGCGATTAAATACCACCAAAAGAAAGCTCTATTTGTGGGGAAAAAAGGACGCCAATTTTGTTTGGGAGCCATGTCGCACGACCGCGCAATTGTCAGTTAAAGCGACGCAGTGCCGGAAGCTAAAATTTTGTCTGGGCAGGAAGGGGGTGTAGGTGCACAGTAGGCAAGTGGTTAAACAAATTCTCCTATATAAATTGTACCTGTTTATCTGCAATCTTCTCTTCTCTACATCCGCTCATATCAAGAATTTATAAAGCTTGTCTGAGCTGTCAGGAAAAAAAGGCAGAGATCTGAAGGAGAACTCTGAGAGCTGATTGGAGGGAAGGGACACAGCACACAAAAACAGAGCTGAGGCTGTCAATCAGCTGGAGCTCCCTCCCCTGCACTACCAAGGGATATACTTTGTTCATATTTCATGTCTGAGATTTACAACCACTTTAAAAACAGGAGGTAAATCAAGCACTAGATCACTGCTGTGTACTTTGTTTTATACTGCATTGTTCTTAGGCTAGCCAGGCATATCTGGACTTACAGCACTCTTGCAGGCACCAGACATTGCCAATGCTTGTTCTAGTTGCCATTGCCTCCTAGATTGAACTGATGTATTTTATTCAGCTGTACATATTTTAAACATGCAGCAGTTTTAATTATGTTAAAACTGATACATACTGTACCAGCCTACTGATATATCTTTCTGCTAAGCTAACTACTCCTAGTCATTCAATGGTGACTAGCGCCTGACACACCTACATATAGGCTATGGTGAGTACTTAGTGAGTTTAGTCAACTTGTTTATGGCATAATGAAAGCTAACTTCAAAAAGAACAAAAAATGGGGAAAACTGCTATGCATTAACACTAGAAAAAAACATGCATATTCAGTGAGTAGGATTAAGGCAAAACTAAGGATAAACTTTTTTTATTTTGGGGAGGGTTATAACCCTTGTCAGTTTTGTCCCAGTGGGGAGATTTTCCTTCACATCCTGTCCCATACACAAAACAGGAAGTGAAAGAGAATCCTTCCAAAGTGAGGGAATTCCTGGTTGTCACCAGGGTCACCAGAACTAGTGTCCCCATTGGAAGATTTCCCCTCTATTTCTGTTTTGTCCACAACCCAAAATGTAGGATTTTTTTTCAGTCTCACTTTTTTTGGTGAGTCTCCAAAACATTGAATTCCAGTCTTACTTTAAATTCCAAATTCCTATGAAAATTCCTCTTGGTATGATTGTACAACATATAGCACAGCATACAAAAGGCAGCATTTCGGGGTCCAAAGATTTTAGCACAGAGTATGTACACAGCACAATACACAGCACAACATACATATTTTTAAATTGTTGTAGGTACCAGCCATAACTTAATGTATTTTTTCTATATATAGCTATATATATATATATATATATATATATATATATATATATATATATATATATATATATATATATATATATATATATATATATATATATATATATATATAGCTATACATAGCTATATATACATACACAGTATGTTTGCTGGTGATTTTATCCCAATTGTTCTACTAAAGTTAAGGTAAGTCCAAAATAAAAATGTGTTTTGCCCTAACTGTCTAAATGAAATTTGTGCCAGTATATATATCTGTAACAGATTTCATCCAGGTCAACAATAAGCATAGACCATTTGGCAGGAGATGTGAAAAATAACTATTAGGTTCAAGAAATTTGTAAGCAATTCCAATAACTAATGGTTGTCCCATTATCACTGTCTTTCTGTATAATTCTTCCTTTCTACTTGTACGGGAAAGCCATTAATATGACTAGTGCCCTCAGGTGCGGACTGTACAATTCAGCGCCACCTCTCTAAACAATAAAGGCCTTCCTTTTTTCATTAGCTCCTTGTCCTCGTCAAATGATATGTCTGCTGCTTAAAGGTTCTGGCAATTTATTTCTCTAGCTCCAGGCAAATAATTTGACAGAGGCATGAGGTTCTCAGGAAGCTGATAGCAGTCTAAATTACTTGGTAAATGCGATAGCTATGGATAGCTAGTGAGGATAACAAGGACTTCTTCATCATTGTGTGGGAACTAGACAGTGGTGCAACTGATCACCAGGCTCACTCAAATGGATTTCCTATTCTGAACTTGCATTCCTGCGATGCCAGATTCTTCAGCTTCATTATTGTAGGCTTTGTGGAATTTTCTCACCATAAACAGAAAATATAGGGTTTTTGTTTTGTTGACACTGGCCAACTGTCAGCTCTTTGGGGCAAATGTTCCTCTTTAAAATTAAAGGGCATGTCCATATTTATTTTTAAATGTTTCCATATTTTTTGTTTTTAATGTACATGGATTAATTCCTTATTTGCTTCTAATGGTATTTGTTGATGCTACATATACTGAACAGATAATACAGCTTTTTTTTAAAACAAAACCATAGCATACTGTAAATCTCACGCGTCTACATTCTGAACCCCCCCCCCCAATCAGGTCAGCTAGAGTGTTACACTATTTACATGGCAGGTAGGCAGGGGGTGGTGGACACAGCAATCACCCCCCCCCCCAAATCAGGTCAGCTATACACACAGTGCTAGTTGTACACATGGCAGGTGTCCCCCCCAAATCAGGTCAGCTATACATACAGTGCTAGTTGTACACATGGCAGGGGCAGGGCTTTTTTTCAGGGGGAACTTGGGGGAACTCAGTTCCACCACCTTTGGCTCAGACCCTTTGGTGCCTGCTCACCACAATCACTTGTAAACACAGAAGTCTGGTTTCTGTGTTTACAAGTGACCCCTCTGCACTCTGTGTGTAACCCCCTGAACTCTACACTCTGTATGTAATGCAATCCTGGTATTTAATGCCCCTTTAAGACCCTTCTACTGTTTGTGAAATTTGAATGGGGTCGTGGTTGAGTTCCTGCACCTATTTTTTGAGAAAAAAAGCTCTGGGCAGGGGTCCCCCCCAAATCAGGTCAGCTATACATACAGTGCTAGTTGTACACATGGCAGGGGTCCCCCCCAAATCAGGTCAGCTATACATACAGTGCTAGTTGTACACATGGCAGGGGTCCCCCCCAAATCAGGTCAGCTATACATACAGTGCTAGTTGTACAGATGGCAGGGCCCCCCCCCAAATCAGGTCAGCACATGGTGGCAGAGCAGGCAGACACACACACACACACACACTCCTCCAGGCTCCTCATCATACAACACCCCCCCCCCCCCTCACCACTATTGTCCCTAAGGCTCTTAGACTCAGCCTCTGCTAGGGAGTAACTTGGGAGGTCCAGATTCGATTCCTGATCCTGCCTCACTGCCTGTGTCTGTGTCTGTGTGTGAAAGTGAAAGCAGCAGCTGAGCCACCCCAGCGGAGATGCGCAGCGCACCCCACATAGCGAAGTCACTCGGCCACTGACACCC
The DNA here is from genome assembly GCA_029574335.1 of Rana kukunoris. Classification (NCBI taxonomy): domain Eukaryota; kingdom Metazoa; phylum Chordata; class Amphibia; order Anura; family Ranidae; genus Rana; species Rana kukunoris. Next base: position 478,145,183 of record CM056049.1, on the reverse strand, counting down.
CCCCAATGTGTGGTACCTGCGTTCTATCTGTGCTCCAGTGTGAGGTGGTGGAGCTGTGTATGCTATTGCGGTGGACGCAAAACAGGCAAAAGCAAACCTACCCCACTGTGAACTAGGAACCAGTCCTTTTATGTGTTGCTTATTTTAAATGAATGCTGTGATTTAGTATACTGACACCGCTTGTTAAATAAAGTCTTGAAACGGTATCACACCATATCCAGTCTTTTTTATGTATCCTGCCACCCGGTGTATTGATGCAGTAGACATTGATGTGTATAACATATACAGTTTTTGAAAAAACAATTATTGTTAGAGAAATATAGAGGCTGCTTCTTTCAAAAATGCTAGTTGGCTAGCTTTCTGTGGTTTAAAGTAGAACTATAGGCAATTTTTGTTTTTCATTTTGGATAGCGTAGGGAGTGTTATAACCACTGTCAGATTTATTTTTCCATCTGCATCCAACTGCAGAGACTCTGCTTCACATCCTGTCCCATAGCAAAACTCTAAAGTGAGAGGAAATCCTTACAAATTAGTGGAATTGGCAGATTTGCCCTCTATTACTGTTCTCGGGACAACCCAAAATGTGTGATTTTTTTTTACTTCCAGGACAATTAGAGAGGGTGAATCTCTCTAACAAAGGCACAGCCATAAAAAAAACAAAAAACAACAGGGGTGCTAATCCACCTCCACTCTATCCAATTCTTAAAAAAAAACTACCAACTTTACACATCTAGAGAGTGAAATTGTTGCCCATTCTTCTTTGCAAAATATCTCAAGCTCTGTCATATTGGATATGAGCAGAGCATCCGTGAACAGCAATTTTCAAGTCTTGCCACAGATTCTCAATTGGATTTAGGTCTGGACTTTGGCTGGGCCATTCTAACACATGAATGTGCTTTGATCTAAACCATTCCATTGTAGCTCTGGCTGTATGTTTAGGATCGTTGTCCTGCTGTAAGGTGAACCTCCCCCCAGTCTTAAGTCTTTTGCAGACTCAGGTTTTCTTTTAAGATTTCTCTGTATTTGGCTCCATCCATCTTCCCATCAACTCTGACCAGCTTCCCTGTCCCTGTTGAAGAAAAGCATCCCCACAACATGACACTGCCACCACCATGTTTCATGGTACAGATGGTGTGTTCAGGGTTAGTTTTCCCCCACACATAGATTTTTGCTTTTAGCCCAAAAAGTTCAATTTTGGTCTCCTCTGACCAGAGCACCTTTTTCCACATGCTGTGTACGCCACATGGCTTCTCGCAAACTACAAATGGGACTTTTTATGACTTTCTTTCAACAATGTCATTCTTCTTGCTACTCTTCCATAAAGTCCAGATGTGTGGAGTGCACAACTAATAGTTGTACTGTGGACAGATTCTCCTACCTGAGCTGTGGATCTCGGCAGCTCCTCCAGAGTTACTATGTCTTGGTAGGTTTGCAGTTGTGCCATACTCTTTCCATTTTTGGATGATGGATTGAACAGTGCTCTATGAGATGTTCAAAGCTTGGGATATTTTTTTATAACCTAAACCTGCTTTAAACATCTCCACAACTTCTGACCTGTCTGGTGTGTTCCTTGGCCATCATGATGCTGTTTGTTCACTAAGGTACTCTAACAAACCTCTGAGGGCTTCACAGAACAGCTGCATTTATACTGATTAAATTACACACAGGTGAACTCTATTTATGAATTAGGTGACTTCTGAAGGCATTTGGTTCCACTGGATTTTAGTTAGGGGTATCAGGGGAAAGGGGGCTGAATACAAGTGCATTTTTCAGATATTTATATGTAAAAAAGTTTGAAAACAATTTATCATTTACCTTCCACTTCACAATTATGTGCCACTTTGTGTTGGTCTCTCACATAACATCCCAATAAAATACATTTTCGTTTTTGGTTGTAATATGACAAAATGTGGAAAATGTCAAGGTGTATAAATACTTTTTTAAGCACTGTAAGTACTTTGTGAGTATGCTGGTATGTTATTTAGCCTCTGTATAAATCGTCCCCAGTATGTTTATGTATGAATATGAGTTAAGGACCTTAGATTCCATGAGGGCAGGGACACATGTGAATATAAATTGTATATGTAAAGTGCTGTGTAAACTGATGGCGCTATATAAATACCTGTAGTAAATATGAAAATATAGCATTAATACTACATTTATATTAGTATATGAGCAGGCATAGCCATAACTTTATAGTTACAGTAAAAAGTAATGCACATACATTAATGCTTGATGGTCAACAAAGTGACAAAATGGTTTATTCATCAAGATTTTTTTTTAATTAATAAAAAATGTGTCTTGGGAGGCTGTTGCCATGAGATTGTATAGTTCACAAGAGATGTCAGCAAGGCCTGCTGCTCGTGCTTGGCTCTGAAGTTCTCCATTCAAGCATACCATTAACATTCTTTAGATGCCTCAGGCTACCCAGTCTCTATGACATTTCCATAAGCATCCTTTTTTTATTTAATTCTGTCATCCAGGTGCCATCTGCTAAAAAAAAGGGCACCACTGTAGTAATATAAGATTAGATTAAAGTGAAAAAGCAGCTAATTGTATGTGTATAAGAAGACTTTAGATTTTTATATAAAGGGAAAACCATAAGAATGCGTTTTGGTTTTGAGCTGCCATCTTTGCAGTAAGGATATCATGCCTTCAACCCAATCTGCCTATCCTATGTTCCATTGAAAAACCTTCCAATGCATGCTCAACAAAGGCAGGGTGGACTGCAAATGGCAATGCACCAGAAGATTACACAGAGAAATAAGCAATGTTTACACAAAATGGACATCCAATTCACTCCATACTAGTATTTACTTCTTTACAAACCATAAATGTTCACTTAGGCTCCATTCACATCTGAGCGACAAAACGCCGGTCGCCCGACGCTCTTGTCGCTCGAGATGTGAAATAACATTGCGGTCTATGGAAATGGTTCACATCTCAACGCCTGTCGCCTGAAAAAAAGTCCCGGACCCTTTTTTTCAGGCGACATTGGCGTTCGCTCATAGACCGCAATGTTAAAGAAAGAAGAAAAAAAAAAGGTTAATCTACAGGCGGCAAGATAAGCCACGTACGCGGCGTATCGTGTCGCCTAGGTGTGAATGCAGCCTAAGGCTGACTGTATGTGGGGGTCAGGAACATGAGTATAATCAATTGCTTTCCCAACCCACACAAAATGTGCTGCTCTTTAGCAGACGTGTGGGTGTGCCATTAATCCTTAATAGAATCCCCACGCATAGGCACCCACATGCAAAAATGAATGGTACATATAACCTTATTCTAGCAGACACTCAGCACAATTATTTAGGCTGCTTTCACACTGATCAGTTTTTCTTAAATTTTTGTGTTAAAAAAAGTGGAAAAAAAAACACATGACTATTACTATCCAATGGAACTCTTCACACTGGTCAGTTGCAGGTCAGTTGCGTTTTTTAAAGTCCTGCTTGCTGCATTTTTGGTGCATGCTTGGTGCATGTTTGGTGTGTTAGAAAAAAAAAATGCCACATTAAAAACTTGGGAAAAATCCATAAAACATGTACCCACGGTTGTGTTTTTGGTACGTTTTTTGAGTCATATGTCCTTTTTTTCACAGGTGCAAAATACACCAGAAATGCTGCAAAACACATATGCGTTTTACAGTGTTTTTGCGATGGAGTAGTGGGAAAGTAGCATTTAAAAAATTTACTTTTCCATTGAACATGCTTTTCAGCTTATCTTGTGGAAGAACTTCATAAAATAGTCAGTGACTACTTAGCAGCCAGACAGCAAGGCAGTGACAATTTAGGAGCCCCTCTTACATCTGAGCTTTCTTTTACATCATAACCCCACTAACACCAGAGCTCCCCCTTACACCAGAGTCCCCAGTACATCTGAGTACCCTTTAACATCAGAGTCCACCCTGATGTCAGAGTCCACCCTTTCTTACATCAAAACCTCTTACATTGGAGTTCCCCTTTAGATTAGTACCCTCTTACATAAGAGGAAATATCCCCCTTTGATTAGAGACCCCCTTACACCAGGGACCCTCTTACATTGAGTCCCCTTTTACAGTTAGCTCCTTCCTTGAGTCCTCCCTTACATCAGTCCCCTCTTACAAGGGAGAACCAATAAGATCAGAGCCCCCCTTAGATCATAAGTCCCCCTTAAGCTAGACATAGGTTACGTGATTTTTTTTCCTGCAACCACAGGTTGAGCCATTGTCTTCTCCCTAGGGGTGAGGGGGGGGGAGTATCCCTGTCAGAAGTGATAAATGCTAGTGTCTAGGGCTGGTGGCAATAATCACATGCTAAACATCCAACATGATGGTTCTACCCAAGTCGGTTGACTTGGGTACAATGAGCCTACCTAACAAAAACATCTTGGCCAGTCTTCTTTCGATCAAAGACCCTCTCTTACAGTACAGCACAACAGCAGGACAGGAGCCAGGGGTCAGAGGACATAGCTGGGGGGTAGATTAACTCCCATCCTGCAGGCTGGAGAAGTGTGATATTTGTTGCTAGGATTCTGGCAGTCCTAGCAACCAATGACAGCAAAAATGATGGCGGCAGTTGGGGGAAGCTGTGCTGGAGACTGCAGAGGGAAGAAGCAAATTGACAGGAATCCTAATCTGTGAGAGCACAGTGGGCACTATTCTCCATGTGCCCTGTATAGATACTGCACAAATTGAGGATACATCACTGCACCAAACAGAGAAATATATACTGCAGAAATTGACTATATAAAGATAAGTATGCAACAAAGTCCACACCTAGTATACTGTACAACAACATATGCCACCATATACAATATGCAGTACAGCAACAAGTATAATAGTACAGAGGTAAGCAAATCTTAACCGCAACAGTGAGTCACAGTACATAAAATGGATCAAAGTTTAAAACTCATACAAAGAGTGTGTATTTTAAAAAGCAATAACGTCACAGTGTCAAGGAAAAATGATCCGGGTACACAGCCTAATCTGTCATAATGATTACCTCCTCTCTACAAGCCTTGTTTTCACAAGTGTGAAATAAAACCCCATAGATTCCTATGGACTTTTCTCTAGAGTGTAACCTCGTACACACGCTCGGTTTTCTCGGTTCTTGCCGAGAAAACCGAGCGTGTGTACGAGGCTACACTCTAGAGAAAAGGCTTTCAGGTTTCTCGTCTGGAAATCTGGCCAGAATCTTCATCCTGCTCTCTATTTTCTTGTCGAGATTCTTGACGGCCTGTTTCCCGACGAGAAACCCGAGAGTGTGTATACTTACCTGTCACCGTGGAAACCTGCGCATGCTCGAAATGACTTCAACGCATGCGCGGTAGCTTCCACGGCATTGGTAGGGTGAAGCAAGATGGCAGCGACGGCATCGAATGTGAAGAGTACATGCTCGTCATACACAATGACGTCACCGCGTTCTTGCCTTTCAAAAGAACCACAGTTCTTTTGAAAGGACTGTGTGTACACTCGGGCGGCAAGAGATTCTTGCCAAGAATCTCGTCAGACAAAACAACGTTTTTTTTCCTGACGAGATTCTGGCCCATGTGTACGAGGCCTGTCTCCTGCTTTAGGAGACAGCCAAATAGAAATCTATGGGTTTCAGTGGGCCCCATGAAAGTCTATGGGATTCAGAGGGTAAAAAAGGAAAGCAGGGGTATATATTGCAGGGGGTGGTGCTGGACCCTGTAAGAACTATGTTAGTCTGCAGCTGACATAAGGTAGTGTGAGTTAGATAAGTCAGTATGGCAGTGGTTGTAGAGGGTAAGTAAACTTTGTTTGAAAGTTTGCTTACCCTTTAAAGGCAGTATATCATGGAAAAATTAGGGAAGTTACCATTGCTGACCTATTTTCCTGAAAATGCTAGTTGTCAAGCTGATAATCATCACTCCCCCAGTCACGTGACAGGGCTGTGGCATAGCAATTGGCTGTTAGATCCAGGCACAATCATAGTATAGCAGTTAGCATACTCCCTATACCTGAAGCTGAAGGGTTTGTTGCCAGCTGAAGAGACACAGGGGGTTGCAAGGCAGCACAGTTAGGGCTCATTAATTTGTTGGGTATAAGTCCTCATGTTTGGCTCACGTGCATGTTTTACCACCCCCCAACTGCTCCCATTATGCTGCAAAGACAGAGGAGAGAAAGTATATAAGTATCGGTCACAATGCGGTAAAAATTATTTGTCTCTTTCAACAGGAAGTACGACCCACTGAATGAAAACCATTGAACTGAATGGGGGCGCACCACCCTGTAATCATGTGCAACGCAGGCAGTTGCAACATGTTATAAGCTTACTGAAGAGCGGACCATTATATAGAGATCAACACTAGTGTAGACTAGCCTTTAGGATGTTGGTTGGATTCTGTTTTCTGGGGCACTGCCACTTTTTGCCATACATTGGCCTCATCCCTCTGATACCTCCCTAAAGCTGGCCATAGATGTTTATTTTTTTTTTTTTTTCAACCAGTAGGTTGAACAACAAAAGAAAAAATGACTGATTCCCCACATCCACACATTCGAGGTATATGGGGAATCACTCCAGTTGTGCTATTGTATTCTGTCGATGGGAAACCTTCCTGATCAGCACTAATTGTTTGAGAAAAAAAACAGACAGGCTAGTTGTACACAAGTTGATCGAAAGATCGACTTGTGTACACCCAGCTAGCCCATACATGAATCAAAATGTGTCTGGTACCTGCTGAATCGATTGATCAACTTGGTACATTCAGCCTGCCCATACATGGTTCAAATCTCAGCCATTTTCTGCTGATCTGGCCAAGGTTTGAAACGTGCATGGCCTGCCTAATATTTTGTTTTATAAAAGGATCACATCTGGGCATTATGGCAGCACAAGTTAAATGTTGTTTGTCCTTCAAAGTGACAATTGTATTATTATAAAAGTAATTAAAAGTTCAACGTCAACATGCATGAGCAAATTCTTATACCATTATCTTTAGATCAAGTGCTTGTCATAGCAAATGCTAGGAAAAATCACCTACTGTGTTTAGTCATTTTAAGCAGATGTTAAACATGTATATTTGTGGTCGTGAGAAAATGACATTCCTAATGAAATGTAATCTAATGCAAATAGCAACTATTTTTGCCCAGCCTTTAGATTCAGTTGAGGCTATAGAAGCTTAATGTAAACATGTCATTCCTGTCTGTAGGAAAATGGTGAGGAGGTTAAAGGAACTGTACTGAGAGAAAAACATTGGCTGTCGCTGCTGACATCCTTTCTGTTGCCTGGTTATCTCTAGTCAGTAAGTTCTAAGCCTCAGCCTCAGAACAAGCCTGCAGCATGCAGAGAAATGTAGAACTTCAGTTCTGCACCAATATTATGGGGCCACTTACTGAGAAAAAACTGAAGCCTTTGAATCACTATTTTATACAAGCAACTAGCATTTTCAAAAAGGGGGTATAGCAATTGCATATATCCTCATTATTAATATCAGTATCAGTATATCAGTATTGGCTTCCTTCAATAAAAATGTATGTTATCTGATATACAGTAGTATATTTGTTAAGGGTATTTGAGGTTTATTTATTAGAGCCGTCTTTGCTTCACAGCAAACCCCTTTACTTCACAGCCTTTACTTCACAGACCCCCATTATTTCACACACCCCACTTCCCAGTCCTAATGTACATTGCAGGGCAGAGGGCAGGTCAGGTCTGGATGGAGGGTCGGACCGTAGCAACTTTTCCTGTTACAAGCAAGTGATTGGTTGCTAGGACCACCCTGCATCGTAGCAACAAATCAACTGCTTGTTAAGTTGAAAAGCTGAGCAGCTCCCACCCTCCATCCAGACCTGTAGCGCCTCTGCCCTGCTGTGTACAGTAGGACTGGGAAGTGGGGTGTGTCAAATAATGGGGGTCTGTGAAGTAAAGGCTGTGAAGTAAAGGGGTTTGCTGTGAAGCATAGGCTCTAATAGGTGGCTGTCATATTAAGGGGGCACTGTGATCTAAAGTGGGATAAAAAACCTTCTGTGTGCAGCCCCCCTAATACTTATCTGAGCCCCATCACGATCCAGCAATGTGCACGAGAGCCTCGGCGGGCAGCCGCCATTTGCTGGCCAAGCCACAAGGACGTTACTTCCACGCATGAAAGACTGGAAGCAGAGCCTGGGTTCCAGTGGTCTGGAGGGGACCCCTGTGTTGGGGGCTCTACCTTGGGGCAGAAGAAAGAGGAATAGACGAGAGTAAGAAAAGGAGAAGAAGACTCAGGATATTAATCACAGCTAGGCTTAGCTGTAGACACCAAGTAAAGACAGCACAGCCCGCTTAGCAGTAGGGACCAGGACAACAGCTATTCTGGACCTTGGGAACCCTTCAAGGGGGACTGTGTCAGTAGAATCCAGCTTTATACCCAAAGACAAGAGAGGACAGTGAATTGCAATACCTCAGATGTCTGGAGCCTAAGGGACAGCTTAAGTGCAGAGCAAGTCCGCCAGAAGCACCCAATCATACTGTATGTCTACTTTTGTCTATTGTTTCTTCAATGTACCTTTGTTTTTGGAACTTTGTTCAGTGGAAAACATTGATGTTTAGTGGATTTATTACCTACCTATGCTCTGCGTCCTATGCCACTGCTTACTTCTGCCTGAGCTATAGTGCTCAGTCATGTCGACCAGGAGATCACCCGGCCCCATAGAGCAGAAAAATAAACAAAAACAAAAGCCCCGTACACATGATCGGACCTTTGTCCGACCAAAACCACTTTGGAATTGCGTCGGAGTAAAATAGAACATATTCTGTATCTAAACTGTGATGGAATTCATTGGAATTTCCGATGGAATTACTCTGATGGGGCATACACAGGGTCAGAATTTCCGATGGAAAAAGTCCGTCAGACCTTTTCCATCGGAAATTCCGATCATGTGTACGGGGCTGAAGAATGGTCAATTGCCATTCCCTGGACAGTCCTGCAGAATCCAGGACAGTTAGAGGGTATGATTTCTGGATGTACAAACAACTTCTCAATCTATTTTATAAAAATAAAAAAATTTAGATGGCTCACTGTATAAATTTGTGATGTAGGCAAACCGTCACAATCCCAATCTTCGGGATCCTAATTTATGTATGCAGATTAAAAGTTCATACACTGTTTATTTATTTTGTAACATATGGGGCAAATACTGTTGCAGATAGTCTACCTTTAGGCCAACCCCCATGGAGAAAAAAAATAACTGCATGATGAGCTTAAAGTGTTTGTAAATCTAAAAAAACTCTTGCACTGTATCTTTAATGTTTTAGTAAACCATGCCTCTCTCCAGCTTTCACTGATATTCGCTTGCCTACAGCCACTCCTCCTCTCCAGTTTGGGAAGATGCCTCTTAGACATGTCAGACGTGTCTGCCCGCTCTATACACGCCCACCAGCAGGTCATGTGACTTATGGACCTGCTGGTGGGCATGTATAGAACGGGGTAGACACGTCCGACATCACAGAGAAGACAGGAGGAGCAGCTTGATCAGCTCTATAGTCCCAACAACGGGTCCGTGAATCGCACAGGAATCAGCAGTATTGACTTTACCTGCAATTTAGAAAACAAAAAATGCACTAAAGGCAAGTTTTAAAATAAAATATCTAAACACAGATCGATTAAAGGGTTATATTTAGCTATTTAAAAATGTTTGTACTGTCATTTGCATTTACAACTGCTTTAAGGTAGTATTAAACCAATAACCAAAAATGTAATATATTGCAGCTTACAAATCATTAGATGTGTTGACTGCATTCATTTTTATTTTTTTAGGTTTTCCCCTCTGTTGTCACCTGGTGATCTAGCCAGTAACACACCTCCTTTGTTAGGGTGCCCCCACTCTGGATGAATGAGCACCATTGTCAGTCTGGAGGGGAGGAGAGCAGATGCACTAGCAGATTTAAATAAACTAACAAATTAAAGCCAAACTATTTATAAGCAGTTACAGAATAGTTTTGTTCTTTTTAGCAATAAAGAGTGAACAAATAAAAGCTGATCACTGAAAAACACACAGACAGTGGTAAATTATTTGTCTCATCACTATGAATTGGCAATCTGCAATATACTAAAGCCTAGTACACACGATCAGTCCATCAGATGAGAATGGCCCGAATGACCCTTGTCATCGGTTAACCAATGAAGCTGAATGATGGCCTAACGTGCCTACACACCATTGATTAAAAAAACGATCGTGTTAGAACGCGGTGACAACGACGTGCTGAAAAAAATTAAGTTTAATGCTTCCAAGCATGCGTCGACTTGATTCTGAGCATGCGTGGATTTTTAACCGATGGTCGTGCCTACAAACGATCGGTTTTGACCTATCGTTAGGTATCCATCAGTTAAATTTTAAAGCAAGTTGGCTTTTTTTTTTAACCGAAGGTTAAATAACCTATGGGGCCCACACACGATTGGTTTTGACTGATGAAAACAGTCCATCAGACTGTTGTCCTCTGGCTATCCTATCGTGTGTACGGGTCCTAACTGTTTGCTTTTGGGTTTAATACCAGTTCTAAGGTCAGGGTTGCCAGACTGCCAGTACTCTTCCCAATCTGTCCATTAATATACTGTAGTGCCATGTATATTAAATTGTCAAGCATGTAAGCTGATTCTGGTTCTTCAGTACAGTTTGAAACCCCACCCAGTATTATCACCTACTCACTTTTTCCTGTGTGGACTGTTTAGGAGTTCAGATGTACAGATAAATATAACCCATAGCATAAAATGAGTTCACACTCCTGCAGACTCAACAATTCAAAAGCATAAAAGTGTGAATAAGTCTGATTTGGTATTACATTGAATAATAATGAATGAATAATAAAGAAAATATTATTGTAATAGGATAGGAATAGTATAGGGCCTTAAAAAGGTGCACCACTTCCTAATTAAAAGAGCATTCTCTGCATTAAGATAAAACACATTTTCGGTGCAGCAGCCTAAAAGCTGCTACACACAGACTTTATGAACCTCAACAGCCTAAAAGCTTTACCGAAAGCAAAGATGCCAGCACCAGGGACCTGAAAATCAGCAAAGGACTGGCCCAGATGAGGACAGCGCCGCATCTCTGGACAGGTAAGTGTCCTTTTAAAAAAAATCAGCAACTACAGTAAAAGTAGCTGCTGACCTTACATTTTTTGGAGGGGGACTAAAGATCCTCTTTAAATCCCTAAAGTGTTACTAAACCCTGGACCCTGCATTCAGTATATATGGTCTCTCACAGTACACAGAACATGGAAATGCAATACTTTTAGTGAATATAAACTGCTTAATACCTTGTCTCATCAGCAGTATATAACAGTCTTGTGACTTCTATCAGTGTCTTGTAAAAGCTTGTAGGGGGAGGTTTTATTCTCCTCTGACTGTCCTATGAGGTTGCATGACCCCTGTCCTTCTGTCTGGGCAGTGCTAATTGGCCCTATGCTGATCAAATGCACCCTCCCAAGAAAAAAAACTCTCTAGTAATACACACCAAACTGAGCATGTGCCCCCAAGGCTCTGTTCTATCAACAGATGGATTGGGGGCAGTAAAAGAAGGTGAGGATCAGAGGGGGCAGGACCAAACAGCCTTTTTACACAATGCAGAGGATTACCCCTTAGGTTCCACAGTGAGTATAACAAACATGCTTTACTGCATATACAGACTGATTTTACTGTTGTGGGTTTAGTAACACTTTAAGGCTGGATTCACACTTGTGCGGTGCGAATTTCAGCTCTCTTATCTCTTCAGATAAATAAGGGAAGTGTTCAGCAGATTAGCTCCATTTTAGCTGCGAATTTGGAGACCTGGGAGAAGTTACAGGTGAGAGGAGAGTGGGGGAGAAGTGTATTGAGCTGAATGAGAGAAATTCCTGAAGAGAACTGAACATATCTGCGAATCAGCTGCGTACCCATAGAACAGGGGTCTCCAAACTGCGGCCCGAGGGCCAGATGTGGCCCTTTGCTAGCCTTTAGCCGGCCCTCGGGCACTATCCCTCTCACTGATATGAGGTACTATTCTTTCCACTGACACCAACAAGGAGGCACTATTTCTTCCACTGATACCAATGATGGGATACTATTCCTCCTACTAATAGGGGCACTACTCCTCCTCCTCCTACTCACCACCAACCCTGATGCCATATTAATTCTCACTGATGCCAAGCCCAGGACATTTTCTGCCCCCGCTAGCCACAGTCTGGCCCTTCTAAAGTCTGAAAGACAATAAACTGGCCCTTCATTTGAAAAGTTTGGAGACCCCTGCCATAGAAGATAATGGATCTGAATTCGCACCTGAGCCGCACCGCAAGGCATAAAATCCGCACACGTTTTTACTGCAATGCGCAGTGCGAATGCATCGCACATATGTGAACCAGCTTTATTGAAAACAATGTATTCAGAAATGTTCTGTGTATTGGATGCGGTTTAAGCCGCACTCAATTCGCATAGGTGTGAACCCGGCCTTAATCCTGTTGGGTGACTGGAGATTGTTTGAAGGAGGGGAAACACTTCCTGCAGTCTATTCTGTTATATCGCCAGTGAAACAGACTTTTCATAATTCAATTATATCTGCTTTTCCTTTATTCTTAAATCATGGACTAAGGCTACATTGGTGACTATGCTCTTTTACTTAGGGGCAGTAGACACAAAAAAAGGAATATACAATATATGTTTTTTGAAATTTCCCAGACTTTGTTATGGGAACTAATTATAGTCAAGAACATTGCTTAGGTAAAGGAGACTGGCAAATTGCCACAGTCTGGAGTCTTTCAGTCTAGGGGTGCTCTGGTTAAGGAGTCCAGTTAGTAATGATGGAGGAATATACCATGAGAAGAAAGACTTATTTTACATACTCAAAATGCATGAGTGAGTAAGGCAACTCATAATCTGTGTGGTTATAAACCAGGTAGAGTTATATGGACTTACCATTTGGAAACTCTATGCAGAAAAGTGACACCTATTAGTAATAATAATAAGCACTCAGTGAACATTGCTCACTATTTCTTCACAGGTTTGATAATAAGTACTAAACTTTGCCTCAGGCTAAAAAAAATATTCTACCTGTTATTATTATCTCTAGGTGTGGCGTGTCAAAAGTCATGCAAAACTAAGATAACAATTGCTAATGTTTGGTCTGTGTGATCTGTCTGCGACGTGTACTGTAAGAGAGGCAAGGCGCTGAGAAATGACATTTAAATCACACTCTCGTTCAGTACAGATCTCCAGTCTGTGAAGATATACAGGGTCTGGTCTGGAAAATCAAGGACCAGAACATAGGCTTATTTAGGCTTCAAGCATGAGCTATTCTCCAGGAGGCATTTGATAAGCTGTGGTTAAGCTGCGAACACAAGCTTGTGTGGTTAGACTCTGATGGAAGCAACCATACCCTGACTCCTGTGCCTGTTCTGGGACAATGATCCTGCATCTATTTACTGATCCTGCATATAACAGGATGTCTCTTTACTTGGTCTTTTCACTTAAATAATCAGAGACAAAAAGTGAACAGTTACAGTGAGTGTCCACAGAAGCCAAACTAACCTATAAACCAGTGGACTCCAAACTGTGGCCCTTTGCTTGCTTTTATCTGGCCCTTATGAATTATAAGGAATTATAACAATAGGGAATAATTCTCCCCCTGACACCAACAAAGGGGCACAGTTCCTCCCAATGACAGGGCACAATACATCTCACTGACACCAAAAATGGGGCATTGTTTACTTCCACTGATGGCAGGACTCTACTTCAAATGGCCACAGTCCAGCATCCGTGAAGTAACCCAGAAAGTTTGGAGACCCCTGCTAAAAACATAGGGCCAGATTCAGATACACTTAATTTTGCACTGCGTAATCGAAATACACTACGCTACCGTATTTTACCAGGCTCTAAATGGAATTCTGGTCGATTTTTGCCCGTACGCTACGGCGGCGTAGTCTATTTCTCACCATTAGGGGGCGTGAAGCATTTAAATTAGGCGCGTCCCCGCGGCGATCGAACTGCGCATGCTCCGTTCAGAAATTTCCCGCCGTGCATTGCGCGAAATCACGTCGTTACGTCATTTGTTGTTTGAGTAGCGTCGTTTACGAACATTTCTATTCCCGGACGACTTACGTAAAAAATAATAAAAGACGACGGAAAACGTAGAAATTCGACGCAGGAACGACGGCCATTCTTAACATGGGCTGTCTAATATTAGAGCAGCAAAAAGCTGGTATAGTGTTACGCAAAAAAAAGATGACTAAAGATGCCGTAAGAGATTGCGATTGAAGATCGTAATTTCTGGGATCGCCTGCAAAAGCTCATTAGCATACCCCGACGCGGAAAACGACGGGAAGTCCACCCAGTGGCCGCAATTTTATTGCAGCGTAGATCCGAAGGCGTACGAACACGTAATCCAGTCGAATTGAAGCCCGCAGCCGTCTATTCATGGTTTGAGATTTCCGACTAGTTAAAAAACGTGCGTAATTTGAAATTACTCCAGTCTAACACCAGTTAGACAGGAGTTACGGCTCTCTGAATCTGGCCCATACAGTATTTTTTATATTTAACCAACTTATGTCAAGAAATATTGCAGCCAGTGGTCTTTCACAAGTATCTCCCCTAAGAGATATCAAGGTGTAAAGGTCATTTACTGCATTTTATATATCCACAGTATTGTAGGTTTATGCTGGATATGCTGGAACATCTCTAACTCGTTCCTGCCAAAATGCAAGTATGAAAAATGCCCAAATGACCTAAGCTGGCTCCTTTTGCCGTTTCTATTCCAACATGATTCCGAACTGAATTCCAAAATTCCAAAAGAATTTTGTTTTTTTAAATTGTATCTAGTGGGCCGCAGCAACTGACGATTTTTGTGCGCCCATCAAATTTCGGTGATTGGGCGTGTTGGAGATTTTTTGAAAAACAAACGATTTTCTAATCAATGATGGGAGAATGGTTTGAGAAATATAGTCGAAAAGGAAATGCATATGAGCACAAGAAAATAAAGTTTCTGTAAAGAAAATTAGATTCCCAGCCATGGAATTTTTTTTCTGTAGGTGACATTAAAGGCTTGGTTGGTCAAATTTCAAAATCAATGGTGGCACCATCAGATCACAAAACACCCAATATTTCAGATTTAAAAAAAAAATAATGAAACTTGACTGGTGTATGGCATTCATAAGCCTAGCACCTCAGCTCAAACTTATTTCGGTTGGATATACTTGCAACATTATTCCACCTATCATCAGCCTACAAGCAAAGATGAAACTCAACTCATACTTCATTCCAATAGACTATAGACCATATCTGCTAGTCTGCCCTCACCGATTGACTCACACTTTGCCATCATCATTTCTTTTTTCCATCAGTGAAGAACATCAACCCAAGGTACTGCAATTTCATCCACAGGATATTAACTCAAAGTGGGTCAGTACCATTACACTTTTTTTTTTTTTTACTTGAAATTGTGCCTAACACTTGTGTATTCTACTAGAAGCGTTTGAAGGAGCCTATAAATTATAAAAAAGAAATGTAAAAAGAAAAATGGCAAATAATGAACTCACTTTGAATGAACAAATATATTAAATATTATAAATTAGGACATATTAAAAATAACATATGACTCTATTGATCTAACATAGCCCTTATTGCCGTCGTAAATCATATACAATAAAAAATTCTTATCTAAATGCCCAGTTTGGTAGCCATGATGGTGCCACATGCCGGTAAGTAGATACAGAAAGGAGGTTTATGGAAGGGACTTTTGGAAAGGCAACACTATGACAAATATATATATAAATACAAATATAATTTTATTAAATACAATCTTAAGACACTAATAAAATGCATGCAACAGTAAATGCATAATTTGCACAGGATGATGGGACTTTCTTCATACAAGGAAATCCCCAAAAAAGTTTTTTTTAGGATATAGAGCTTTTCCTTGTATGAAGAAAGTCCCATCATCCTGTGCAAATTATGCATTTACTGTAGCATGTATTTTATTAGTGTCTTAAGATTGTATTTAATACAATTATATATGTATTTTTATATATACTTGTCATAGTGGTGCCTTTCCAAAAGTCCCTTCCATAAATCTCTTTCTAAATCATATACAATAATCTGCATGTTTACCTAATCTGTCTTCCCATTTATCTATTTCACCTATTTCAGTCTATTGGCTCTTTTCATATCCACCATATTTGTCTTTCCTTCTCTACCTTTTATCGTCCTCTTTATCCCTGTAGTAATGTATTATTTAATTAGCTCCTGTCCCTCTTTCAGAATGATTGGATTATTTCCAGAAGCAAATAGACCATAACATTGAATAATAGCAAATATAAATAAATGCTATGCAAGCATTTAACAGCTTGTTGGTAAGATTGTATTAAATTCTTGCCTATACAATAAGTGATCTTATATATGTAAAATGTATCAATGTCTTTTTTTTATTTTTTTATAATAAATCATATATTTTTTTGGACTGTGTACTCTTCTGTATACATTCTACTTTTAAGTAAAATTTTAAATACAAAACAAAAAGATTTATCACAATTTAAAATGGAGTTAAAAGGTCTTTCCACCAAATATAAATGAACAGTTAATTTATATTCACAATTTCATTTAGAAATTATGTGTCTTGGACAAGTAAAGAGAAATGGCTATTCAGCACAGTAAGGCCTCTTACACACGATCGGACATATCCGATGAAAACGGTCCGCGGACCATTTCCATCGGATATGTCCGATCGGGAGTTTGATCCGATGGCGTGTACACACCATCGAATCAAATTCCCCGCCGCCGGACGGCGCGGTGACGCGGCGGTGACGTTGACGCCGCCGCGTCACCGCCACGTCACCGCACCAGGAAGTAAAACACTTCCGCGCATGCGCCGAATCCATTCGGCGGCGGCGCGGCGGCGGTGCGGGACGACATGTCTGCTGGTAAGTGTACTAACCAGCAGACATGTCGGGCGGACGGATTCCACCCGATAGATTTCAAAGCATGCTTTGAAATCTGTCGGGTGGAGAAATCTGTCCGCTAGCCCATACACACGAGCGGAGATGTCTGCTGAAACGGTCCATCGGACCGTTTTCAGCGGACATATCCCCTCGTGTGTACGAGGCCTGAGGCTTCATTTCCATGGACGTTTTTACAGCCACTTTTCTGAGCGTTTTTGCAGCTTAAAAACGGCTCTCCATGTTAGGCCTCGTACACACGAGTAAATAGATTTGTTCAAAACGGTCTGTCCGACCGATTTGAACAAATCTGTCTGCTGGCATTTTGGTTTGCTTGCGTGTACACAAGAGCAAACCAAAATCCCCGCCAGCAGACAGCGCGCTGACGTGTCGGTGACGTGGTGGTGACGTTGACGCCGCCACGTCACCGCACCAGGAAGTAAAACACTTCCGCGCATGCCTCGAAATTATTCGGCGCGTGTGCGAGAAGACATGTCTGCTGGTTAGCGTACTAACCAGCAGACATGTCGGGCGGACGGGTTCCCAGCCGACAGATTTCAAAGCATGCTTTGAAATTTGTCGGGTGGCCAAATCCGTCTGTTTGCCCCTACACGCGATCAAATCTGTCTGCTGAAACGGTCTGGCAGACCGCTTCCAGCAGACAGATTTGATCGTGTGTACAAGGCCTTAGTCTTTGGCCTCATGCCCACCATGACTTTTTTGAGCTGTAGATGGCTGAGCCGTTTTAAGCTGCAAAAAAAAAACAGGACCAGTGCGTTCTGAAGCTTGAGCTGTAAAAACGCCAGACGTTAAAAAATGCTCAAAAACGCTACCGCGGCATTTTTGAGCTCCAGCTAAAAAAAAAAAAACATGGACAGGCGTTTTTAAGCTTTAGGCTGTAAGAACGTCCATGGAAATGAAGCCTAAATCTATATATATCATTGTCCCGCCATGGTCAAACTTACCAATTTATTGCTTAGCAATCATGTAGGTTGTGTAGACAAGGGTGGTTTTGCCAGCATGCGCAAATGATACAACTTTGTAGCACAGCTCTCATGTTTCTACCTCTAAAGGCGCCTGTAGATGAGTGTTTACACCCCACCTTACAGGCCAACCAAGTTCTGCCTGTACTCCCTAGCTCATACTCAACTTCATTGAACCTGCTAAGGCTTATGATCCAGATGAGCCTCATTGGAAGACTAAAGACAAAAAATGTCATGCCTAGTGTATTCAGTCTGAATGTAACAGAAAAACAGAGGCACTGGCAGGAACACCAAGTATTTTTCACAATGGAAGCAATACAATCATAATGGGATACTTTTTCATACAAGCACATGGTACAATAAGTACATAGCACGAATTTGAAATGTTGGGTAGACATATCCTTCAAAGCAGTAATAAGCCCAAAAGCAAGCATGTATTATATTATAGCTTACCAATGCATAGATGTCTGCATTAGCTTTAATTTTTAGGCTTTCTTTTTTTTATCCAGCCAGTATGTCTGTTTTTTTAAAAGAACAGACTCTACTGTTACAGGGATGGGACAAACCGTTTACCACTTACAGGGGTACTTGACAATGATCAACTTTTATTTATTTATGTAAAACCTTTATACCCCTAAAACAAAAAAAAATTCTGTAACTGCTTATTATGTAGTAGCTGGAGTTCGGCTTTATTATGTTAGTGTATCTGAATCTGCTAGTAGGGGTTCAACGGATCAAAAAACTCACGGTTCGGATCGTTTCTCGGATCAGAGTCACAGATCGGATCATTTTGTGGATCACCACCATATATAGTCCCCAGATGTCCAAATCTCCCCCACTGTAATGTCCACATCTCCCCCATTGTAATATCCACGTCATCTCCCCCACTGTAATTTACACGTCATCTCCCCCACTGTATTGTCCACATCATCTACCCCCTGGAATGTCCACATCTCCCCTCTGTAATGTCCACATCTCCATCTGAAATGTCCACATCTCCCCCCTGTAATGTCCACGTCATCTCTTCCACTGTAATGTCCACGTCATCTCCCACACTGTAATATCCATGTCATCTCCCCCACTGTAATATCCACATCTACCCCCTGTAATGTCCATGTCATGTCCCCCACTGTAATGTCCACGTCATCTCCCCCCACTGTAATGTCCACGTCATCTCCCCCCACTGTAATGTCCACGTCATCTCCCCCCACTGTAATGTCCATGACATCTCCCACACTGTAATGTCCACTTCATCTGCCCCACTGTAATGTCCACGTCATCTCCCCCACTGTAATGTCCACATCTCCCCCACTGTAATGTTCACGTCATCTTCCCCACTGTAATATCCACATCTCTCCCACTGTAATGTCCACATCTCCCCCACTGTAATGTCTACGTCATCTCCCCCACTGTAATGTCCACGTCATCTCAACACATCTCACCTAGGCCGTCGCCGGGTGTACCAAGATGGTCGCCGCAGTATTGAACCAAAATCCCCTCTGAATTCTAATAAGTGTTAACAAGCAACTTAAGCAAATAACATTGGGGTTAGTTTACTAAAACTGGAGAGTGCAAAATCTGGTCCAGCTCTGCACAGAAACCAATCAGCTTCTAGTTTTTTTTATTTTTATTGTCAAAGCTTAATTGAACAAGCTGAAGCTAGAAGCTGATTGGCTACCATGCACAGCTGCACCGGTTTTTGCACTCTCCAGTTTTAGTAAATCAACCTCAGTGTTATTAGGACCCTTTTAGGGCTGCTCTTCTTCTTTATTCATGCATGCATGCATGCAAATTTATATTTGATAGAAATGTAAAAACTGGGTCTGATTTATTCTACATGAAGGAGATAGTTAAAACGGTGTTCCAGCCAATTTTTTTTTTTTTAAGGCAGCAGCTACAAACACTGTACGTGCAGACTTTTAATAAGGACACTTACCTGTCCAGGGAGCCCGCGATGTTGGCCCCCCTGAAGCCCATCTGTCAATCAGATCATGTGACGGTGCCACCATCCTAACTAAGGGAAACTGGCAGTGGTGCCTTGCGGCTTGACTGTCCGTTTCCTACTGCTCATGCGCGCGTTGCGCAGCGCTTTGTGAATGGCCGGCTGTCTTCTCGGACACACACAGGTCCCAGAAGACAGCACACCCCATTACCCAGGAGAAAATGTGAGGGAGGTAGAAAAAGAAGAGCTCCGCGGTATAGGAAGTGGCAAATTAGGAAGACTGCATAGCAACAGTAAATAAAAACAATTTATTTACTTATCTGGTAAATAAAAACAATTTTTTTTTTCAAATGTTTTTTTTATAGACTTGTTGGAGAATGTTAATGTCATTTTTTATTTTAGGGTGGACCTCTGCTTTAATGCTGATCTCATGCTAACATCAATTTGTTTCCACTTTACTTTATAACTAGAGATTAAAGAACCAAATTGGATAGATTAAACTACCCATTGATGGGTAGAATCTCGGCGAGTTCAGCAGGGAATGGCTGAATTTTCATCTATCTATTGTTATTCCCATTCAACAGAAGTAGAAACGGGGCTGTTGGAAAAGTTTTGTTGATCAGTCAGCTGCAGCCAATATTCTGACAGGGGAGGAGTCCCTGTTGTCAGAATACAATGGCACTGTGGGGAGTATTTCTCCATCTACCTCAAGTGTGTGGACATGAAAATCATTTTTTTTTTTTTTTTTGATCAGCCCTCTGGTTGATTGAAAAAAAAAAGGCATCCCAAACTGCAGCCCTAAGGTAGGTGGTGGAAGAGTGATCGGATCATGATGGGTTGGACCTAAACCCAGGTCGCCATAATTTTCATGTACAAGCAATGCAACGCTCAAAGCATTTTTACATAACCTAGTTCATATCTATATAGGAATAACCCATTGGGACTATAGTTAGTACTCTTTTTCTAGGTAATATTTTACATATTTACTGCTTTAGCACTTTTCTGCAATGCTAAGATGATGGAGAGACAACAATATCAGGATTTTGGTCTTGTGATAAAATTCGTACTAAGGACCTTTTTATGTTAATTTTACTGATGTTTTGTATAACATACAGTATACAGGTACCAGTCACCATTAAAAAATAACTAAACCATAGAACAAACAATGAATATATCGCAGCTTACCAGGCCTTAGATGCGGTGGCTGCTTTTATTTGAAATTTTTAGTACAATAACATTTCAGCAAGTACTAAAAAAAAACTGTTGGATTGCCAGAAATGCAGTGACATTGTCACTTCCTGTGAGCTGAACTACTAATCTCTCCTTCCCCCATGTAATGGAGATGAACAAAGGCAAACATGTTTAAAGTCCAGCCAGGGTGGCAACCATTGCTCCCTTTACAGATACAGTGAAGGAGTAAGTATTTACACACAGGTACAGGTAACATGTTATTATTAGGATTACCAGGCAAAAATATAAGGAAAAAACTTCAAAAAGTAAACTAACGCAGCCACCATATCTAAGGACTTATAAGATATAATACATTACATTTCTACCTTTGAATATAGATATGCTTTAACCACTTGGCTACCACAATATGTATATATATATATATATATATATATATATATATATGTTGCAGTTTGCAAGTGGTTTACCGGGATTATGGCTGAAGATACCCGGTATTGTTTTTGCAGCCAGCGGCCGGCTTTACTATCTCATTAGTGAATTCTAACATAATAGTCTATATACAAAGTGTCCAATTGCTTTCCAATGCTGTTCCTCTGTAAATCAATCAGCGATGTCTCTTTTCAAAGTGCTCTGTGTATAAAGTGCCAAAAAATTGCATATATATATTCTCTTCAGTGTGTATTATCCTCCACCGTGCATCACCACCACACTTGCACATTCACGAGATGACTATGACCTCTCTGGAAAGAGTATGGTAGAAATGCATTTTTCCACCAAGGGGTTAATAATTCTAGGCAGCAGCCTTTTCGCTCCAGGCTAATTTTCCAAAAAATGGAAAGAGAGAACTCTTATAGTGTACATTTTTTTTATTTAAATATAATCTAAAAAAATAAAGAAAAACATCAATAAATGCACTTACATTATAACGTGCATTCCCCTTTCACCTAGGTTGAATAGTTTTTTAATAACCGGCCGCCTCAACTATCTCACCACTCCCAGGTGTCAGGCTCTCGTTCAGCACAGTTAGCTTCCTGTAACTCTGCCCTGACATATGTTTTGTGACAACGTCTTCAGGAGATGTTGCAGGAAGCTCTTTACCTACCCTCCTTTTATCTTCCACATTTGCATATTACAACTTATGATCCTATAGCTCTGAACATTTCTATGTGCTCATGACGTCACCAATTCCCACCCATGTGCTGCTGCAGTTTAATTCCCACTCTACTTGTAATTTAAACAGCCCTCCATGCTCCTGACTCTAAATGATCTCCTTCCCGACATCTGCACATGCATGGTCCTCCAATTAAACAAAATCTGGACGTATCAAATTGGCAGTATTTCCATGGCACTTTATACATTACATTACTGTAAGA
Source organism: Rana kukunoris (assembly GCA_029574335.1). Taxonomy (NCBI): domain Eukaryota; kingdom Metazoa; phylum Chordata; class Amphibia; order Anura; family Ranidae; genus Rana; species Rana kukunoris. Next base: position 478,122,826 of record CM056049.1, on the reverse strand, counting down.
AATTGTTACAATACAATCCATCTTTTTTATACATTAAATAAAAATAATTATTTATAAAAACATAAAAATATTTAATTAAAATGGATTGTATTGTAAGGTCCTAAGGTTCTTACAAACTAACTACCTTGTTAAATTACCGTAACTTACAAGTATAGGCACCCGGAGGACACCCACACAACTAATAGGGAGAACCATAAAACTCCATTAAGGTATTTACAGAATTGGAACTGATTCTTGGACCCTGGTGGCACATTAGGTTTAAAATGCTCCAACTTCTCATGATAATCTATAATTAAGGAGATAATTACAATGCTAAAACAATCACTTTTCAGTTATCAATCAATCCCTTGTTGCATGCACCAAAACGTTAACATTTGAAGATGGAACAGTGCAAAAAAAATCTTATTTGCTTAAATATCATGAATACGGCCAACGCGGTTCTTGGGATTAAGACATCTTCAGGGTTACAGCTTAAAATTTTAAAACATAAAACATATGTGGGCTATAAGGTTACTGATAATGCCCGGAGGAACAATGATTAGAATTACACTGATGATTAGATTCATGTAAAACGTAAGATTCTTTATAATTCTATAATAAAACCAGACCAATTTAGGAACGTTTAAAAAGTAATGCCACTTTTGTTCAGAAAAAACATTCCCCTCTTGGTAATCAATGTACATTGCAAGGATTTTAACAAACTTTGGTGCAGGTCCCTACCTTTTTTTATTCTGTAGAAATAGCTATTTGTTTGTATGTGTCCATGTGTCAAGTGAATCTGTATGGGAGTGGTTTCATAATTATCAAGCAGCTGCTGCACCTACAGGGCTCTAATGAGGAAAACTGCAGGGTCTACATCCCTTTAGACCAGCTTCACACTGTGTCAGTATTCAGGCGCTTTAGCACTGGAAATGGCCTCTGCTAAGCTCCTGAAAACCGCCTCCCATTCATTCCAATATGTCTTTTCACACTGGGGCAGTGCACTTGGAGGATGTCCTGAAAAGTCAGCATCAGCAGCATCTTTGGGGTGGGTTTGGAACGCTGTATTTAGCACTCCCAAAACGCCCTACCCATTGAAATGAATGAGCAGCGCTTTCAAAGTGCCTTAAAAAACGTTTGCCCTGCTAGTGGCTAAAAAGCGGCATAAAAGCGATGCTTAAACGAGCAGCGCTTTAGCGCTAAGGGCCAGCGCTTTCAGTGTGAAAGCAGCCTTAGTCATCATTTCCTATTGGCAGTATCTCACCAAAAATTAAATTTTTTGTTACAGGGGATGCCTGAAATCTGACTTGTATCTTAGTGCAGACTTCTGGGAAAATCAGTGAGCCAATCACACAAGCAGGAAATTATGTTACTGGGGGGCATTCTGTACGCATTCTGTATACAGAACACCTCCAGGTAGCCATATTGCATTGCATCTTATAGAAAATTACAGAGCTGCAGATTGAAAAGGAAAGGTGTTTTTTAATATCCTTCTATTACAATATGACTTGTGTCACAACTGTATATGCTATATTATTATAATTTTTTATTTATTTACCATTTGTTTCCTCCCTACGAAAATGGAGTTACCCTTAAATGATGTGCAGCACTGCAGACTTTAACTCACATTCATATCTTGATATTTAATGAACTCATACCAGCAAATGTCTTTAGCATCTTGAAATCAGATTCCCCCCCTTACATATGACATGCTTTTTATGCAGTTATACAAGATATGTATTTGCATACAGTGGTAAATAGGGTCCAAACTAAAAAAAAAGAAAACAAATTAAGAAAATGCAACCTATTCTAACCTATAATAATGAAAGAACAAAATACATTTATATACCTTTTAAGAGTATCTAAACTCAAACACACAAATGTCATATATTGCAGCTTACTAGTCCTTAGATTGCCTTAGGCTTCCTTGTTTTCACTTTTTTCTCTTACAATAACAATACTTTCTGTTCTAGAATAACAATGCTCAACCTCTGTACTGTATCTATGGAGGAGCAGTGTTATCACCCTAAACTGCTCATTCCTAGAACCCCTTTTCCTTATTAACAGGCATTTTTGCATTAAATAGATATAACAAAACATTTTAAAGGTCTATTTAACAGACCAAATGGGAGCAAATAGGTTTACTGATAGGGTTTACATACACTTTAGCTTTTAAAACAACAAGCATTTTGCATCCAAGCTTAGGATTTCACACAAGTAATATCATACTATTCTATAAATCTGATGTGTAGTTCGTTATTGATTTACTGATACTATAAATTCAATATACTAATTGCAAGTTGGTTATTTCGATTTATTGGCTTATTATAAAGACAAATGGCAAATACAGTAACAAGACTGTCATAAACAAAATAGATCCAGCTAATTTAAGACATTACCGGAGGAGTGGCCAAATCCAGGACAATTACAAGACTAATAGTGATTAGAGAAATGGACACTCCTTGGATAAGAAAAAGTCAATGACACAGCCATGACAAAGCAACTAAAGCAAAATAAAACATACCACGGTAGCCAGGTATTGCGAATCAATTGCTGTCAGCTGCAAACACGAACCTGATAATTCTGTTTGACTTGTAGGAGCCCTTGTTTAATATTTAATGTCACAAGACAACACCTCAAAACACGTTTGTCACAGTGCTATGACACGTTAAACAAAGATGGCTGTTAACATGATACCCAGGTTGATAGTGATACTGTATAAGACAAAGAGCGAGGTACAGTGTGCAGTAACCCATAGGACAAATCAGAGAGCATCTTTTATTAATCTGACTACTGCAAAGAGGGGTCTGATTGGTATGGGTCAGCTATTTTCGACCAGGGTTTCATGGAACTCTGAGGCCGCGTACACACGAGTACACCAGTTCCTTGTTCAGCAGTTAAAAAACTCGTCGAGCCAAATTCTCCCATTGCCCATCGAGGAAATAGAGAACATGCTCTCTTTTTGGCTCGACGAGTTCCTCGACAGGTTTCTCGGCGAAAAGTGTACACACGACCGGTTTCCTCCGCAGAATACGTCTCCCATCGAGTTTCTTGCTGAATTCTGCTGAGGAAACCGGTCGTGTGTACGCGGCCTAAGGTTCCTCCAGAGTTTGCTAGGGGTTCTTCGAGCTGACGCTGATTGACATCTTATGGGGTCCGCATAATCCTGGTTGAAATGCCCCTTGGCTGCCTCAGCGGAAATACACCATTTAGCTCTGATAGATTTAGCTCTTATAGAGTGGCTTCTTCCCCTTAACCACAAATGTAATTGTAGTTCTTCCAACTAACTAACTAATTATTATATTGTTTTAACTAATTAATTAATATATTATTTTAACTAATTATTATATTATTTTAACTAATTGACACATTTTTAATTTAATGTAATTTAATTTTTAATTTAATGTAATTTAATTTTAAATTTAATGTAATTTAATTTTTAATTTAATGTAATTTAATTTTTGATTTAATGTAATTTAATTTTTAATTTAACTAATATTTGATCAATTATTTTAGCAAGTCTTCCCCAAAACTATTCCAACGGTTCCTCTCGGGTAAAAAACTTGAGAAAGACTGCTCTAGGTTATTACTCTATACACACCATCAATACTTACTTTACTGAACAAGCTTGAATGGATAAAATAAAAAACTGCCACTACAATCCACTTTTGAAACAACAATAAGCATACCAACTGTAATAGACTGAGACGGAGACAGTCATTATACAGCTGTATTTGTATCTGGAGCTTTGAATGTTTAATCGTTACAAGGCCTCCAGGCTTATGAATCTTGTCAAACTAACACCCAGGTTCATTATTTAAATTTTCCATCATCAAGTCAAATAAGCTCTTGTCAGCATCACCTATTCTATCAACCTGCTCACAGGTGTAGCACTGGCAGAGCTTACCTCTCAGGAAGACCCTTCTTGCCAGATTTCTTGGATTCCCCATCTTGGTGATAATGACCCTCCAGTGCCACGGTGGACTGGCAATCCACGCAAGCGAGAGAAAAAAAAAAAACACGGGCCCAGAAAAGAAACAGCCACCAATAATGAGACAAAAGACAACACACGCAAGGTGCAGACAGGTGCCTAACAGCAGAACACCTTTAGCATTGAAGCAGTAGCTGCAGATCAGCAGAGTACAAAAGGCAGTTCAAATTACTGCTTAGCTACCAGCCAATCCTCAGTGAGCCAGGCCCTGCTGAGCAGAAACCATGACGTAAGGGGAAGAACTCTCACAGACATAAGACGGAGCGAAGGCATTCAGTTTCAGTAATGATTTTCTTATTCAGTAACAGTTTTATTTTATTTAGAGGAAATTAGAGGAAGCCTACGGCAGCTAGGGTGTGTATAACCATAGTTTTTCTGCTTTAACTGTACATGATCTTGTTGCCAACTTGTACATGAGTTATTCAACTCGCCAGAGATATAGGGAAGTAAAGTTTTATTGTGCTGCATAATTCCTATTGATTATTTGGTGACTGTAAAATATTTTCATTACTTCAGGTTGTTCATTTACAGTTGGCAACTGCTACAAAGAAGTACCGGTAGTATATTTCTGATAAAATAGAAAATATACAAAAATATATTTTAATGAGCTCATACATTCGATATACCATTGAGCTTTATTATCATATACAGTGCAGTTAGGGCTTTTTTTGTCAGAGAATTGATGCAGGTACTCACTGCTCAAACACCCCAACTCCCAGATACTCCTTACCCCCTGATCCTTGGGGAAAATAAGTAAAGCATTGCATGTAGCCTGGGTGGTCCAAGCTGTGAACTATGTATTACACAAGGTGCCAGGTTCAGGACTCAGAGGTGCATATCACACAGGGCAAAGGGTTCAGGAGTGTGTATTGTGCAGTTCAAAAGTGGGTATCACACAGGGCACAGGAGTGGGTAACACAGGTCAGTGTATAGCCAAAAATTACCTTGCCCCAGTCCCCCAGTACAAAGTTCTCCCTGGCTCTCCCTCGCAGCACAGAGCTCTCCCACAACCCCCTTCCTACTCAGAGCTCTCCCTCCCCTTAGTAAACAGCTCCCTTTTAAAGTCCACAGTATATTGCCCCCCATGCACAGTATGGAGCCCCCACAGAACAAATTCCTTCACACACAATTCACCACACCAAAGTACAGAACCCATCTGTGCACTACTGACCCTCCTCTCAGTACAGAGCGCCCCACACAGCACAGAACGTTCCCCTCCCAGTACAGGGTTTCCCTCCACAGAATGGAGTCCCCCCCCCCCCCCATAGTACAGAGCTTGATCTAAAACTATAGAGACTGCACAGTACAAAGTTCCCCACACACAGTTCACAGTTCCCCCACACAGTAGGGAGTCCCCTGTAACAGTACAGAGCCCCCCTTCACAGAACAGAGCCCCCACACACAGTACAGAGCCCCCACACAATACAAAGCCCCCCCCCCCATACAATACAGAGCCACCTTTACAGAACAAAGCTCCCCCACAGCAGAGAGTCACTCACCTGCCAAGGAGAAGCCCTAAAGAGAAGCAGTGAGGCTGGAGGCTCAGTAGCTCACCTGAGGTGCTCGAAGAGGCATGCTGTCATTGTAAACACAGAAGTCAGTACAGGAAGCAAGTAGTGCAGAAAACTTCCTTTTACTGGCTTCTATGTTTACAGTGACAGGTCAGAGAGAAGAGGGCTGTCAGAGGTGGCAGAACTGAGCTATGCCATGTTCCAGCTAAAAAAAAAAAGTATATAAACCCACACAGGATCAGACATCAGTTAAAGTGGATGTAAACTTCCATCACTAACTTTTGCCTATCGGTAAAGCCTATAATAAGGCTTACCTATAGGTAGCGCAAATATCTCCTAAATGGGCACCCTTTAGAAGATATTTACATTACATACAGCCAGTGACATCACTGGTGAATGCGCTCTGAAGAAACGGAAACTTGTGCTACTCCTTCAGAGCCCTGTGAATGCATGGGAGTGATGTCATCGCTGATCCGGCCGATCACAGAGCCGGAGTCCACGAACCCGGAAGCAAGACGGGTGAAGATGGGAGTGCTTTCATCTCTGACATCTCGGCACTAGAAGAACGTCGTTTAAGGTAAGTTTAACATAGTGTGCTAGTCAGCGATGCATACTAGCACATTATAGTATTGCCCTGCAGGGTAAGAAAGAAAAAAAAAAAACGTCCAGTGGCTTACAACGCTTTAATAATAAAATGTTTAGTTTTGCTATTGATTATCTCTTTGTCAGGTCAAATCTGGAATATGCTGTACAGCTTTTGCCCTCTAATAATATAATAATAATAAAAATTATTACTTTCAGTGTTTGATGATGAATTTCCCCACAAATCACTATCGCTCAATTCTGCAAGTGATTCTAATTTATTATCACTGTTTTAAGTCTAAAACCAGTTTTGACTTACAGGGACACTTTTTGGTTGCTATCGACAGCCTACAGTTTCGAGACAGAAAGAACAGTCTTTATTATATAAAAGTGCATGCAGGACACTGGGCAGACCACTAGGGACAAAGGGTGTGTGTATTTTTATAGATTACAGTATACTGTATGTGTACTGTGTTTTTATTTTTTAGAATTTTGCGCCGATCTCCGCCCCCGTGCATCGTAACGTCGCAGGGATCAGAGCTCTGCGTCACATGGGCACTGTGTGAATCGAGCAAGGACACAGCTCGATCACACAGCGGGGAGACATCGCAGGATCCAGGGGACAAGGTAAGTAAACTTCGCCTGGATACTGCGATGCGGTGCGATCCCAATCTGGCTCGGGGATACCGTTAATGGTACTGGATTTCCTCCCCGAGCCAGACTCAGGATTACCGCCAGGGAGGTTAAGCCAGCCATACGTGGATTGAAATTTGACTGGTTAAGTGGGTACCATAGGAATTTTAATGAATGTATGCGCAGGCTGGTTGTACAGAAACCTGTCAGATTTTCTCTGTTCGATCAGAGCCATCGGCTATAGCTGGCGGCACTGATCCATGTACTCTGACAGCAGGGAAGTTTCCCCACTGTCAGAATACAACATTTTAGCTAGGAGGATTTTCTCATCCACATCTAGTGTGTGGGTGCAGGAATCAAGTACCCTCAAACTGCTGGTTGAAGACTATAATTCTATCCAAAAAGAAAAAAGAAAATTAGTTACTTGAAGTATATTAGAATCCAAAGTAAGAATTATTTAAGGAACATGCCAAACTGAGAAATACATTGGATTTTGGCATTTTCTCCCAAAGTGAACCTGTCACAAAAGAAACACAGGGCTGCCATTGCTGATCTTTTGAAAAAAATTAGATTCTTGAGTATGTTGACACACCAGCAACAACAAAGTGCTGAAGATAGTTATCCGAACAGAACTATGTCAGGATCTTGAAATGGAGGCTGGGCAGATGATGTATAGCCCCGCCCCCTCCATTCACAGATTCGGTGTCATTAATATAAATTGTAGTACAGCTTCTATGAATTGCACATCAGGAAGGAAAGGGCAAGCATAATCAAGCTCTTTTGATGAGATTTTCTGCAGCCCTATAATAACCCCCACCAAACTGGAAGATTACAGTGGCGGGGGAGGAAGGGGATAGAACCGGGCCAATATTTGGCTGAAACAAGAAGAATGAGCAAAAGGGGCTCATCATACTTACTGTAAATTGTGTCTCTTGTGCTATTTTTTATGTTTGTAACTTTAGCTAAATGTACAGAAGATACACTATATTGTCAAAAGAATTGGGATTCCTGCCTTTACACACACGTGAACTTTAATGGCATCCCAGTCTTAGTCTGTAGGGTTCATTATTGAGTTGGCCCACCCTTTGCAGCTTTAACAGCTTCAACTGTTTTGGGAAGGCTGTCCACAAGGTTTAGGAGTGTGTCTATGGGAATGTTTGACCATTCTTCCAGAAATGCATTTGTGGGGTCAGGCACTGATGTTGCACGAGAAGGCCTGGCTCACAGTCTCTGCTCTAATTCAGCCCAAAGGTGTTCTATCGGGTTGAGGTCTGGACTATGTGTAGGCCAGTCAAGTTCCTCCACTCCAAACTCATTCATCCATGTCTTCATGGACCTTGCTTTGTGCACTGGTGTGCAGTCATGTTGGAACAGCAAGAGGCCATCCCCAAAATGTTCCCACAAAGTTGGGAGCATGAAATTGTCCAAATGTCTTGGTATGGCTTAAGAGTTCCCTTCACTAGAACTAAGTGGCCAAGCGCAAACCCTGAAAAACAACTCCACACCATTATCCCCCTCCACCGAATGATTTGGACCAGTGCACAAATTGATTGAGTTTGGGGTGGAAGAACTTAACTGGCCTGTACAGAGTCCTGTCCTCAACCCGATAGAATACCTTTGGGATGAATTAGAGCGGAGACTGCGAGCCAGGCTTTCTCGTCCATCATCAGTGTCTGACCTCATAAATGCACTTCTGGAAGAATGGTCAAACATATTCATAGACACACTTCTAAACATGAATGACAACCTTACCAGAAGAGTTGAAGCTGTTATAGCTGCAAAGGGTGGGCAAGCTCACTATGAACTAAGGCCTTGTGCACAGGTACAGGTTTCCCAGTGGACTTTTTGCCACCGGGAATTCTGAGGGGAGAACCGAGAACCTGCTCGGTAACTTCTTTTTCCCCCTACACACGGCGGGGTTTCCTGCCAAAACTGCCACGAGAGCCTTGGTCGGGAATCCCGGCCGTGTGTATTCTCCATCGCAATGTTTCCCATAGGAAAATTGCTGAGTTAAAAACCGCTGGGATTCCTGGCGGGAAAAAAGAGAACTGGTTCTCTTTTTTTCCTCGTCAGTTTTCCTGTCGGGAAAACTGCGATGGAGCGTACACACGGCTGGTTTTCCCGGCAAAAATCTCTCACGGCAGTTTTCCCAACGGGAAAACCGGTTGTGTGTACGAGGCTTTAGACTGTTATGGCATTAAAGTTCACGTGCATGTAAAAGCAGCTGTCCCAATACTTTTGACAATACAGTGTAGGTAAGGTGTCACCTGACAATCAGCAAAGGAATACATTTTTGCAATCAGAATTAAAACAAAACTGCCTTTTAGGAACAGAAATTGTGGCTGAGCCTTTTTTGTAAAGACTAGTACAATAATGAATACACTAAATTTTAATGTATTAGTCAGGATATAAAGTTGAGTATATTAAAATGCATCATACATGCTCCGACAGCATAGGCTTAGGTTAAATAATCTCTGTTATTACTGCTTTAATTTATATGTAGGTGGTAATTAATATTTATTTATATTCATAACTGAATCACTAGGCATCATTGACTATTATGCAATACATCTAGTAGATGGGAATGCTACCAGTGCAGTTCTGTGTGGTTAATAAAATAAAGGAAGTATTTTATTAATAGGCCAGAGGGAAGAATGAGGAAAAAATACACCAAAGTAAGTAGAATATGAAAAGTGGGGTTTGTGTTTTACAATTCTGAAACTTCACAGATACTGTAGATATTTATTTAACCACTTCCATACAGGGCACTTAAAGCGGAGCTCCACCCTAAAGTGGAAATTCCGCATATCGGATCCCTCCCCCTCCAGTTCCACAATTGGCACCTTTACAGGATCCTTCTTCTCCCCTGGCGGCCGGGCTAATAGGAGAGAGGAGCGAGGCATCGCGCAAGCACAGTAGGGTTCCTGGCGTGAACACTGCCTGGTTCCCTTACCCGCAATGGCGGCGGCAGTACAGCCTTTCGGCTTCACGCCGGGAACCCTACTGCCGACATCTAGGGACAGAAGGACAGGTAAGTGTCCATTTATTAAAAGCCAGCAGCTGCAGTATGTGTAGCTGCTGGCTTTTAATATTTTTTCCCGGACCTCCTCTTTAAACACCGCTGTTGTCGCTGTTTAAATGACAATTGCGCAGTCATGCTACACTGTACCCAAGCAAACATTTTATCATTTTGTTCCCATAAATAGAGCTTTCTTTTGGTGGTATTTGAGCACCTCTTTTTTTTTGCTAAACAAATAAAAAAAGACCGAAAATTTAGAAATGTTTTTTTTTTTTTCCGTTTGTTTCAGTTTAAAAAAAAATTGTAAATAAGTATGTTTTCTCCTTCACTGATGGGCACTGATAAGGAGGCACTGATAGGCACTGATAAGACGACTCCAATAAGGTGGCACTGATAGGTGGCACTGATAGGATCTCATGGGTGGCACTGGTGGGCACTAATAGGCTGATGACACTGATGGGCACTGAAAGGTTGCACTGATGGGTACTTATGGGTGGCACTGATAGGCGGCACTGATAGACGGCACTGATACATGGCACTGATATGCAGCACTAGTAGATGGCGCTGGTAGGCATCCCTGGTGGCACTGGCAGTGCTAGGCATTGTGGATGGGCACTGATTGACAGCCGTCTGGGCATTGATTGGCATACCCTGGTGGTCTAGGGTGGCATACCTGGTGGTCTAGTGGGGTGGCCATCCTGGTGGCCCTGGGCAGCTTCCTTGGTGGTCCTGGGCAGAATCCGAGGGGGGCTGTGCTGATAAACTATCAGCACAGACCCCCGCTGTCAGGAGAGCAGCCGATCGGCTCTCCTCTACACGATGTATGCCCCCGAATATGAGACAATATATAAGCTTAAAGTGGTTGTAAAACCACTTTTACCTACAGGTTAGCCTAGATTAAGGCTTACCTGTAGGTGCAAGAAATATCTCCTAAACCTACACGGTTCAGGAGATATTTGCAAAAGACATGCATTGATATCTACGGCACAGGCGCACCAAGCGTGTCGCTTCTAACAGCGATCATGCGATCAGTGGCGCGGGAGTGACTCCGCGACTCCCGTAGGAGTGATGTCATCACGGCTTCGGCCAATCACAGCGCCGAAGCTGTGATACCCGGAAGTCACTCCGGGAGAGATGGCGGTGATGGAGGAGGTGAACGAGGACGGCTGCGGGGGCTTCAATCTCAGGTAAGTACTTCATATTGAGCTAGTATGCTATGCATACTAGCTCATTTTGCCTTTGTCTTGCAGGGAGTCATTTTTTTTTCTCTTATTGAGGCTTTACTTCCTCTTTAAATTGCTGGTCTCCTTCTGGAAGCCTTCCCTTGCTTTTAAATTAGGAAATAACTGCTAACCAGTCTTTTTTTTGCCACTTAAAGCGGAGTTCCACCCAAAAGTGGAACTTCCGCTTAAACCACTCCTCGCTCCTAATTTTTTGTGGGTAGGGAGTGGAGGCTTCAGTAGGAGTGGAACTTCCTGACCCACTTCCTCCTTCCGCCCAGGGACCGCTTAGGCGATATGTCATATCGCCTTTTGGCGGCCCCTCCCTGTAGGATCACCTGGGACACGTGACAGGTCCCAGGCGATCACCTGTCCACTCAGGTAGCGCAGCGCCGCTCGCTCATGCGCAGTGAGTGCCCGGCCGTGAAGCCGAAAGCTGTCACAGCCGGATGCCCACAGTTAGAATGGAGGCGCCGGCGGAGAGGGGGGGAGAGGAGCTGATCAGCTATGCTTTTTGTAGCTGCTGACTTTTAATAAACATAAAAAAAGGCTGGAACTTCGCTTTAAGGACCAAGCATCTTTTTCAGACTCAGTGTTTATAAGTTAAAAACATTTTTGTTTGCTAGAAAATTACTTAGAACCCCCAAACATTATACATTGTTTTTCTAACACCCTATAAAATAAAATGGCGGTCATTTCAATACTTTTTGTCACACCGTATTTGCGCCGCAGTCCTCGAAGCACACTTTTTTAAAAATCTCCATAGGCGATGTTTAAAAAGGTTTCATGTTTTGAGTTACAGAGGGGCTCTAGGGCTAGAATTATTGCTCTCGCTCTAGCGATTGCGGTGATAACTCATATGTGTGGTTTGAATACCATTTTAAAATGCGGGCGCTACTCACGTATGAGTTCGCTTCTGCGCCCAAGCTCATCAGAACGGGGCGATTTAAAAAAAAAAAATGGGTCACTTTTATTCCTATTACAAGGAATGTAAACATCCCCTGTAATAAAAAAAAACATGATAGGTCCTCTTAAATATGAGATCTGGGGTCAAAAATAGCTCAGATGTCATATTTGAACTAAAATGCGATAAAAAAAAAAAAGCAAAGAAATTGTTGTCATTTAAAAAAATGACAAAAAAAAATGTCCCTTTAAGAGCTATGGGCGGAAGTGAGGTTTTAACGTCGCTTCTGCCCTGCTATGGTAGCTTGTCTCCATACCCAGCATGAGAGAGGACGCTCTCTCGCCGCTGATAATGGTGATCTCGCAGAGACCACAATTATCGTAAACCGGACTGCTCACTGAAGAGATGGATACCTGGGTTATGGCAGCTAGCTGCTGCCATAACAGAGATATCCATCTTTCTCCCGCCAGCGCATCGCCTCAGTGTGAAAGCTTGACTATAGTATAACAGATGTATTACAACCTGTAACCCCCCTTACTCTTACTGTAACCCCTCGAAACCAAACCCCCCCAACCATTAACCTCCCATTAATTGGAGACCACACCATTTGAGTTGGGGAAACAAAGGCCGTAGCAGCCTATTTATTAAAACGTAATAACTTAACATTCACGTAAAACACATCTGTTATAAAACCTGAACTACCTAAAGTTGGTCTCCGCAGGCGAAGCCTCTAGCAACCATATCTCAACTCTATATATATAAACATATATATATAACTCAACATTTTTGCACTGCGGTCTCTGGACTTCCTCTGACAGGCCTCAAGCCGACAAGCTGGCTCAAAGACACTTACGACCGCAGTGCTCCATACTCAGTCCCTCCAGTTAACCTCCGTTATCTGGAATCACCATCATACCCCCTGTCACCGACAGGTCGAATTTCAGCTTTTTAAAGTCTCGTCCTTCACCCGCAGAGACCAACTAACGCTGCCACGACAAACCTTCTGTGCCTAGAATGACAAGAAAAGAACACACAACACCACAACACTAACAGACAATTACTTACACAAAAAAATGTTTTATTTTTTTATTTTAGGGGAGGGTGGGCGGGAACTTTCTACCCACGTTGTGCTGGCCGGGGGGCGGGAAACTGACCTTTTATGAACTCCTATCCCCTCCCCTACCCCCTGGCCAGCCAATGGTTGTTCCCTGTTTCCCTAGTCATGTAGCCCTCCGCCCAGTCCATTACATTCCCCTGCTCTGGGCTTTTCTTTCACATTGAGGATGCAGTGAAGGAGTTTTTAGGCGGTATAACATCGCTATTTTTAGCGCTGTACCGCCTGAAAAACTCCTCAATGTGAAAGGGGTCTAATCCTCTGACTGACCACTGCGGCTGTAAACCAGAAGCCAAGGCAGGCCCAGTTGTGAATATGATGTACTGTGCCTTGATTGATAAAAGATCTGTGAAGGGCTCTACAGTAAGCCAAGAGAAGACTTTCAGGAAGAGACAAGCGTTTATGACAATCCTTTTAAGATCAGGGAGTTTCTCAAGATTTAAAAAACAAGATTCAGCTGCCTGCAAAAAAACTAAGCCTGTGACTTTCGTTATTCCAATTATGTCAGCCAGTTGTAAACCAAAACATGTCATGTGCTGCTTATGGGAAAGAAACACTTACAAATTGAGTCACATAAAAATTGTAAAACATTATTTGCTTTTAATGGACTTGTCACCAGGGTTTGCATTTTGAAGTGTTGTTTTAAACTTATATACTGAATATGTTCCTAAACTGTTTAACCACTTCCGGCCCGCCGTATGCAGAATGACGGCTGGGAAGTGGTTCTGTTATCCTGACTGTTTGTCGTATGAGCAGCAGGAGAACATGCCGGCGTGTGCCCGTGGGGGCACGCAGCACGCCGTTCACGAGTGTGGCGTGTCAACCTCACACACCGCATCTCCGATCAACGCCTGAACCAGGAAGTGCCGGTAAACGTCATTCCTCGGTTCGCACTGACAGGGAGAGTCGATCAGCGACTCTCCCTGTTAGGGGGGGGTCTGTGATGATAATCAGCACATTGGTTATCAGCACAGCCCCCTCAGATGTACAAATCAGCTGCCAATCAGTGCTCAACAGTGCCCCAATAAAAAAGCCTGCAAGTGCCCACCGCAGTGCCAATAAGTGCCCACCACAGTGCCAATAAGTGCCCACCGCAGTGCCAATAAGTGCTCACCGCAGTGCCAATAAGTGCCCACCGCAGTGCCAATCAGAGCCCACCACAGTGCCAATCAGTGCCCACCACAGTGCCAATCAGTTCCCCGCAGTAACTCCTGTCAGTAACACATCAGTACCTAATCATCAGTGCTGCCCATCAGTGCCACCTGTCAGTACCAATCAGTACCACCTATCAGTGCCAATCAGTGTCGCCTGTCAGTGCTCATCAAAGCCGCCTGTCATGCCCATCATCTGAGCCATTCTGGCTGGGGGTTAGTCAGCAGGCTTGCCCCCTTCTTTGGGACTACATGCCTGCAGGGCTGACTCTGTGTTGAAATAGACTTTTCACTTTGCAAGGGAAGTTACACTTTGCTAAGGGAATTATCCCCAGAGCTTAAAGTGTTATTAAACCCACAACAGTAAAATCAGCCGTTTTATGCAGTAAAGCATGCTAGTTATTCACTGTGGAACCTATGAGGTTAATCCTGTGCATTGTGTAAAAAGGCTGTTTGATGCTGTCTTCACTGATCCTACCCTCCTTTCACTAACTCCTAATAATTTCCTGATAACACAGAGCCTTTGGAGTCAGGTTGCATATACTAAGTTTGGTGTGCATTACTAGAGAGTTTTTTATTTTTTTCTAGGGAGGATGCATGTGATCAGCACAGGGCCAATCAGTACTGTCTGGACAGAGGTTCAGGGGTCTTACACTTTCATAGGTCAGTCAGAAAACTCCTCCTACAAGCTTTAACCAGTGCTTGGCTGGAAACTGATAGAAGTCACAAGATTGCTCTGATTAGAAAAGGTATTTAACAGTTTATATTTAATAAACAAATTGCATTTCCATGTTCTGTGTACTGTGGGAGACCAGATACAGTGAATGCAGGGCCCTGGGTTTATTAACACTTGAATGAAAAAGGTGAAGATCTGCCAACTTCCATGGTCCAATCACGTGTAAGCAAAAATATGTTGTTGTTTTTTTCCCTTGAACATGATTGGGTATTCCTCGCTAAGTGAAATTTCACCACATTCACAAAGCTCTGGGGGAAAAGTGATCAGCCTATTTGACTTTAGCACTGGGTAATCGCTCACCTATTTTGAAATTGGTTCCCTCTTATTTCTTGTTTCCACAAACAACATCATAGAAAAAATATTCACCACTGAATGCCTTTCAGCCTTAGGAGCCTTTTTAATCCTTGGTTATATCTACACAATTACATATTTTGAAGGTTACACCTGATTGTGGCCACTTGCCATATGGAATTTTCTTTAAAACTGGGTGATCCTTTAATCATTAAGAAAAATAAATCTCTTCCTAAGACAGATCTTGGCTTTGACACATGCAAAGGGCATAAACTCAGTTGTATAAACTCTGTTACCATAATGATGCCAGAAAGCATTAGAAATCGGCTACACCCACACTCATACCTCCATGGCCATTTCACTGACTGACATGTAAGTAGATAACGTAATGTATTGGAGGCTGGTAACATGGCATTACCTCATCTTCTTCACAGGCATCTTTTCATTAATTATATGATTGAAAATATACACTGTTGATCTTGAGAAGGCAGCATACCTTCTGGGAAATATTTTAAATACCAGCATACAATTCCAGACATAGTAAGCTGTGTTTCAGAAGAGAACCTTCACTTTGTTTTAGTCTGAAAATAAGGTATAATATATACATTAACCACTTGCTTACTGGCCACTTAAACCCCCCTCCTGCCCAGACCATTTTTCAGGTTTCAGCACTGATGCACTTTGAATGAAATTGAACGGTCATACAACACTGTACCTAAAATAGATACAACCCACAAATAGAACTTTCTTTTGGTGGTATTTGATCACCTCTGCGGTTTTTATTTTTGGTCAAAAGCAATTAAAAAGACTGATTTAAAAATAAAATAAAAAAATAATAATAATAATAATATTTTTTTAAATTTTGTTATAACATTTTGCAAATAGCCTAGGTAATTTTTCTCCTTCATTGATGTACACTGATGAGGCTGCACTGATGGGTACTGATGGGCACTGATGGGCTGCACTTATGGGCACCGGTGGGCTTCACTGATAGGCACTGATAAGGCGGAACTAGTGGGCATGATAAGGTGGCACTGGTGGGCTCCGATAAGGTGGCTCCAATGGTGGTGGGCATTGTTAGGTGGCACTTGTGGCTATTGATAGATGGCACTGGTTGTCACTGTGGACACTGGTGGTGGCATTGGCAGGTGGCACTGGCAGGGGGTTTAGGTTGGCACATAGAGGCAGATGTACCTCCTTTCTGTTCGGGACCGATGTCCCTTGCAACCTAAGCCGGTGATCGGCTTTTTTTTCCACCCGACTCCAAAGGGTGGTCAGGACAAGCTGGGTCAGCAACTGGAATAAAGATACAGGATCACAGGAACACAGAATACACTGGAGGCTGAATAGAAAGCAGCAGTGATCCTGAGCACAGGCACAGTTTAAATAGCCTGTTCGGTGTCAACATCTGTTACAAGTGCACGTCAGCACGTTTAAGCAAACAGGTACTCGCACCATTCTGTAATCAAATGCGCATGTGCCCAATTCTTGTGTGCACATAAAGGAACATGTGTTAGCCTGTGAAGGTGCATAGAAGAACGTCCAGAGGAACCATCTTATTTACTGGCATGCCCTTCCTGACACTTAGCTTTGAATAGGCCTATGGATTTAAGATTGTTTCTTAGGCGAACCAAGTCAGCGGCAAAATAAGTGTGTAAAAGATGGAGTCCTTGCTGTCCAGTTCATTTATGGATATCTGAATTTAATGTAAGGGTCCTAGAGAAAGCTGTCATTGAGTCTTCACACCCAGGGTTTTCAGGGCAGGTTTTGCAATCAATGATTACTGCCAGTTTAAAGAGGAAATCCTTCTTAGAGGGGAGTTCAGTCGCATCATGGGCCGCCAGCCATGCTCCAGCAAAGGGAGGTCATCACCCATAGCAACGGGAGAGGCATCACTGCGACAACAAAGCAACAATCAAGCAATGGCTTGGGAGAGCATGAGTGTGCATCAGTGTACCAGCCCTGTGTTTTCTGCAAACATATCGGTTGTCACCCCTGGCAACAGTGGCAAGAAGTCTGTGTGGCCTGCAGGGGGTACCAATGAGCATGAGCAAAGTAAATATGTGTATTATGGCCACTTATGTGAAGTGGTCAGCCCAGAAAGAAGGACACAACAGTCTGTAACCACCATGAGGTGTAGCCAACCATTTGCACTTTGGAGTGCTGGTCTGCTGTTACCCCTAGCAACAGGGATCCTGTGTTACATGTAGGGGGTGTTGGTGGGTCTGGAAAGGCTGCAGTGTTTCTCCATGACCACATGAAAGATTCAGCCTATGGAGACACCACAGATAAGAGACAACGCACTCAAATGAAGGCTATGACAACGGCTACAGGAAGACTGTTACAGTTTATGGGACCGAACCCAATGAAGTGGAAGTGTGTTCAGCGGGGAGATCCGCAGTACAGGTGGACTTGCTGCAGTGTGCTGCCCAGAGTAGGGGGGAGGCACAGGGTAAAGCCCAACTGTCAGCAGGACTAAAGACTCAAAAGGACATGGGGACTCTGTATGTATCTGGTGGAATCCAGCAGAGTGCTGGAAGAGCTGTACTAGGGGTGACCAAAGAAATCTGTATACTATGTTCCCTAGTGACAGAGACAGGTGCTGTGGGGTTGCCCAGCGAAACCTCCAAGGAGCCAACAGTGTTGGAGCGGAGGGTTTCCCAGGTCAGCTATAGACCTTCTCAAGTGGGTAAGGGGCCACCCAAAATAGCTACAGCTATGTCTAGGTGTCATGATGATCCTCTAAAGGTTGAGAAATTAATTTCTGTAAATGTCATATTTGAGAATAATGTTGGTAATATGTTTACTAAAAAGGATGGGAGTAGGATGTCTTCCGTGACCGCCAGAGGCAGAGCTGCAGAGTTGTCCGGGGAAACCTCCAGGGATCTCCCTGTGTTGGAACTGGAGGTTGTCCAGAACCATTCTGGCACTACTCTGGGGGAACAAGGAGAGACTGCACCACACAATGAGAGTGTGTGGGTGCAGACCACCTGCCTGGTATGTGACCAGATTGGTGAACAATTTGTTCACCCTGTTAGGCCTCGTACACACGAGGGGATATGTCCGCTGAAAACGGTCCGATGGACCGTTTCAGCAGACATCTCCGCTCGTGTGTATGGGCTAGCGGACAGATTTCTCCACCCGACAGATTTCAAAGCAAGCTTTGAAATCTATCCGGTGGGAATCTGTCCGCCCGACATGTCTGCTGGTTAGTACACTTACCAGCAGACATGTCGTCCCACACTGCCGCCGCGCCGCTGCCGAATGTATTCGGCGCATGCGCGGAAGTGTTTTACTTCCTGGTGCGGTGACGTAGTGGTGACGTGGCGGCGTCAAACTCCCGATCGGACATATCCGATGGAAATGGTCCGCGGACCGTTTTCATCGGATATGTCCGATCGTGTGTACGAGGCCTTAAAGCTGGTAGAAGACAGATGAAAACTCTGCTCTTTTGATGACCAGAGAGACAGAAACATGAGCGCCCAGAGGCTATTCAGTTCGCATGTGCCGCGCTATATAAGTCTTTCATTAATTTATTCATTCATGTATACTGTTGAGATTTCAGTTAGGATATGGTGTTTTTAGAGACAAATAGTCAATCATAGAGTATGCTTTGGCTACTGGGGTGAAAAAGGTGTAGTCTTATTTCTTAGGGCACAGGTGTCAAACACAAGGCCCGCGGGCCGAATCCGGCCCTCCAGGCCATTTCATGTGGTCCGCCCACCTCTTCTGCAGCTGCCGGAGAGCTCCAGCCCTTCTCTTTTCCCCCTCCAGACCCTTACTTTCTGCTTTTAAACAATGCATCCAGCTTCTTCCCAGCAGCAGCATAAGGAAAGGGGGGTGCCTTGTGATGTAAGGGAGAGTGGGGGACTCAACTTCTGATGGTGGGGTGGCTCTTGACATCTAATGAAGGGGGATGGGATGCGCTGGACATCTAATCTTACAGATACACCTGGCCCTTTTGAGGGCAATCATAATGCTAATGCGGCCCACAATGAAATTGAGTTTGACACCCTTGTCTTAGGGTGTTGAACAATCAGTTGCTTTTCTTGCAGCCCTTCTTTAAAGCATTTTAAATATGAGAAAGTCAACAAAACTTCAAGCAGATGGGCTAAAGCAGCAGAAGACCACATTGGGTGCCACTCCTTTCAGCTAAGAACAGGAAACTGAGGCTACAATTTGCACAGGTGCACCGAAATTGGACAACAGAATATTGGAAAAACGTTGCCTGGTCTGATGAGACTCGATTTTAGTTTTGACATTCAGATAGTAGGGTCAGAAGTTGGCTTAAACAACATGAAAGCATGGATCCATCCTACCTTGTATCAACAGTTCAGGCCATTGGTGTAATGGTGTGCGGGATATTTTCTTGGTATGCTTTGGGCCCCTTGGTACTAATTGAGCGTGGTTTAAATTCCACAGCCTGGAGTGTTGTTGCTGACCATGTCCATCCCTACAGTCTACCCATCTTCTGATGGCTACTTACAGCAGGATAATGCCCCATGTTACAAAGCTCAAATCATCTCAAATTGGTTTCTTGAACATGACCATCAGTTCACTGTATTCCAGTGGCCTCCACAGTCACCAGATCTCAATCCAATAGAGCACCTTTGGGATATGGTGGAAGGGGAGATTTGCATCATGGATGTGCAGCCGACTAATCTGCAGCAGCTGTGTGATGCTATCATATCAATATGGACCAAAATCTCTAAGGAATGTTTCCAACACTTGTTGAATCTATGCCACAAATAATTAGGCAGTTCTGAGGGTGAAAGTGGGTCCAACCGTTACTGGCAAGGTGAACCTAATAAAGTAGCTGATGAGTGTATATTTTATTGCAGTAAGATTGAATCAAGTTTAGCACTCATTTGGTTAAGTAAGCCTGTGGCTAGACTGCAAAATAAACTATTTACAAATTCTAAACAAGCAGTAAAATCACTTTAAAACAAGATCATATTCACCTCTTTAGCTTTAGGCATGGGTGAGAAATTAATCTTCAAGTTCACAACAGAGACACTCAAAACAGAGCTGCTTGTGGCGTACTTTACAAGTGTAGCAGAATCTTGGCAACGTGCCTGCCCTCTAATGGTGTATTTGGAAACTGACTGAATTTGACTTTAGAGGTCTCTGTTGTGATCTTTCAGAATCTTTGAAGCGGAGTTCCAGCCTGTTTTGATGTTTATTAAAAGTCAGCAGCTACAAAAAGCATAGCTGCTGGCTTTTAATAAACATACACTTACCTGCTCCACTGTCCAGCGACGGATTTATACTCCCCCCCCCTCTCCGCCGCCACCTCCATCCTAACTGTGGAGCACCTGGTCCGTGACAGCTTTCGGCTACCTGATTGGACAGGCGATCGCCTGGGACCTGTCACGTGTCCCAGGCGATCGCCTACAGGGAGGGGCCGCCATAAGGCGATATGACTTATCGCCTTAGCGGTCCCTGGGCGGAAAGAGGAAGTGGGAGAGGAAGTCCCACTCCTCCTGAAGTCCCCACTCCCCCACCCCCAAAAAAAATTGCAAATGTGGCATGTAAGGGGGTGAGGAGTGGATTAAGCGAAGTTCCACTTTTGGGTGGAACTTGGGTGGAAATTTTGGGTGGAACTTTGTGTATTTCAGTTATCAGAAAGACAAATACAATAATTAATAAGTTTATATTTACATCTTGGCTGTAGAGGTTGGGATTGAGGAACAATTTAGATTTTTAACTTTAAATTGCATTCAAACATTTAAAGGGTAGTTATACATTTCCAAAAGAAACCCTGTCCCACCTTACTTTTGAAATCATGTACTATCACTGCAGACCTGCAGATGAGAACTTTAACCACTTCCCTACTGGGCATGTAAACCCCCTTCCTGACCAGGTGAAATTTCAGCTTGCGGCACTGCGTCGCTTTAACTGACAATTGCGCGGTCGTGCGATATGGCTCCCAAACAAAATTGGTCCTTTTTTCCCCACAAGTGGAGCTTTCTTTGTGGTATTTGGTCACCTCTGCGATTTTTATTTTTTGCGCTATAAACAAAAAAGTACGACAATTTTGAAAAAAAATACAAATTTTTTACTTGTTGCTATAAAAAATAGCCCAATTTAAAAAAAAATTCAGTTTAGGGCGATACGTATTCTTCTACATATTTTTGGTTAAAAAAAAAAAAAAAAAATCGCAATAGCGACTGGTTTGCGCAAAAGTTATAGCGCCTACAAAATAAGGGACAGAATTGTTATTTTTTATTATTTATTTTTTTACTAGTAATGGCGGGATCTGCGATTTTTATTGCGACTGCGACGTTATGGCGGACACATCGGACACTTTTGACACATTTTTGGCACCATTCACATTTATACTGCAATCAGTGCTATAAATATGCACTAATTACTGTATAAATGTGACTGGCAGGGAAGGGGTTAACACTAGGGGGTGAGGAAGGGGTTAATGTGTTTCCTGCATTGTGTTCTACTGTAGGGGGAGGGGGGGTGACCGATCTGTGTCCCTATTACTAGGAACACAGACGGTATGCTCTCTCTATGACAGGACGCTGTCATTGTGAAGCCGGCAATGAGAAATGATCTCATATGTTTACATATGAGATCATCTCTCATTGGCCCATCAGATCGCATCGCAAACGGCCACTCTGATTGGCCGTTCGAGGCGATCTGTGATTGGCTGTGTCCAAGGGACACGGCCAGTACACAAGTTCCCCGCTGCGCGCTCTGGAGCGCGCGCTGGGAACGAGGAAAGGGGCTGCCATGAAAACACGGCAGCCCGGAGATTTAGAGCCACCCTGCGGCCGTATATACTCGTACGGCCGTAGGGAAGTGGTTAATATTTGTATTGATGCTGCTTTCTCATGGTTCAGTCTTGTTTATGTACAGTGCCTTGAAAAAGTATTCATAGCCCTTGAAAATTTCCACCTATCATGTTACAACCAAAAACGTAAATGTATTTTATTGGGATTTTATATGATACACCAATACAAAGTGGCACATAATTGTAAAATGGTAAGGGAAATGATAAATGGTTTTCAACATTTTTTCCAAATAAATATGTGAAAAGTGTGGCATGCATTTGTGTTCAGCCCCATTTACTCTGATACCCCTAAATAAAATCTAGTGGGACCAAATTGCCTTCAGAAGTCACCTAATTCGTAAATAGAGTCCACTTGTGTGTAATTTAATCTCAGTATAAATACAGCGGTTCTGTGAGGCCATCAGAGGTTTGTTACATAACCTTATTGAACAAACAGCATCATTGAGAAGCAGGGTTAGGTTCTAAAAAGATATCCCAAGATTTGAACATCTCACAGAACACTGTTCAATCCATCATCCCAAAATGGAGTACTGCACAACTGCAAACCTACCAAGACATAGGTGTTCACCTAAACTGATTGGCCGGGCAAGGAGAGCATTAATCAGTGAAGCAGCCAATAGGCCCATGGTAACTCTGGAGGAGCTGCAGAGATCCACAGCTCCAGGTGGGGGAATCTGTCCACAGGACAACTATTAGTGATGCACTCCACAAAGATGACCTTTATGGAAGAGTGGCAAGAAGAAACCCATTGTTGAAAGAAAGCCATAAGAAGTCCTGTTTGCAGTTTGCAAGAAACCATGTAGGGGACACAGCAAACATGTGGAAGAAGGTGCTCTGGTCAGATGACACCAACATTGAACTGTCTGGCCTAAAAGAAAAATGTTGTGTGGTGGAAAACTAAAGCAGCACAAAAAACGTAACACACCACCCCCACTGTGAAACATTGTGGTGGCAGCATGATGTTGTGGGGATGCTTTTATTTAGCAGGGACAGGGAAGCTGATCAGAGTTGATGGGAAGATGGATAGAGCCAAATACAGGGCAATCTTAGCAGATAGAGTCGGCAAAAGGCCTGAGACTGGGGCGGAGGTTTACCTTCCAGGAGGACAACAACCCTAAACATACAGCCAGAGCTACAATAGAATGGTTTAGATCAAAGAATATTCATGTGTTAGAATGGCCCAGTCAAAGTCCAGACCTAAATCTAAATGAGAATCTGTGGCAAGACTTGAAATATGCTGTTCACAGACGCTCTCCATCCAATCTGACAGAGCTTGAGTTATTTTACAAAGAAGAATGAGCAAAAATATCACTCTCCAGATGTGAAAAACTGAGAGAAACCCAAAAAGACTTGCAGCAAAAGGTGGTTCTACAAATTATTGACTCAGTGACATTTTTCACATATTTATTTGTAAGAAATGTTAAAAACTATTTATCATTTTCCTTCAAATTCACAATTATGTGCCACTTTGTGTTGGTCTATCTATCACATAAAATCCCAATAAAATAAATTTACGGTTTTGGTTGTAACATGACAACATGTGGAAAATTTCAAGGGGTCTGAATACTTGTTTAAGGCACTTTAACTCAGCATTCTATTCTGTGACAATTAAAAAAATACATCAACCTTGCATCATCCATTCTCTGGATGGGCCGGCAAGCATTCACTATTACAGACAGCCACCAGAATTCTGAACATTGTTAACCCTGCCAGGTCATAAATGTTTCATAAATGTATGTACATAATATAACTAAGTACCAACATTTATAGGTAAAGTTGATCCAGGCAAGATCCAATTGCCTCTTGGAGGGGATCAGGAAGGATTTTTTTTTACCCTGCTGTAGCATATTGGATCATGCTTTGCTGAGTTTTTTCACCTTCCTCCTAATCAACAATGGGTATAGGATTGTGTATATGGCATTGAATGATTTTGTTTCTATAGGTTGAACTAGATGGACCTGTGTCTTTTTTTTAACTTGATCAACTATGTAACTATGGTGATATTGCCAAATTTTTAACTGAGTAAAAAGGGACAACCTTAAGTCCCCCCTATAATGAATGTCTGCCTTGCCTATGCAGGGTAGAAAGAAAGGTCCACTTTCATGATTGGCTCCTCCTTTGCCCTGGTGTGTGTCATGGTTTCGATATTACTCCTTCCTGGGCTTTTTTCTCATTCTGTTGTTTGAGATTCTACTGGTATGCAGGAGTTCCTCTTTTCTAATCCTCACTTTTATTCACTACTTATTATGATATTTGTGTGGTTTGGTTGGGATATTGATTTTTATAATTTATTATTTTTTGATTGCATTCTTTTTTTATTACACATATTATATGACATCATCACTGGTGGGAGGGGTTATTGACTTTGTTACTGTTTTTTTTTTTCTTTTTGAGAAAGTCAAGCTGCACCTTGATAATGCATGGACCACATTTAACATTTTCTTGAATATCCCTTCTGCTGTCAAGATCTGTGGAGTGCATCTGCTTTTTGCCTGCGATTCCACATACCATCCTACTGTTTAGGTTTGTGCCCAAGCTGTTATCTCTACAAGGGTGTGTGGTACCCTACACTTTTGCTAGCAATAATAAATACATTCATATATTCACATATTTATATTATTTCCAAGTATACATTATCATTTTACAAGCTTTGATGGTGTAGAGGTGTATCAGAGTCTATATTGTAGATAACCTGCTCTTTATGAAAAATAAACTTGCAGTTTGAATGCAATTTAAACTTAAATGCAGCCCTTCCAGTGAATATCCCACTTTTCATTTATTGCAGACAATTACTTGAGCTTACGTTTAAAATGAAAATAATTTCAAACGGCCTATTCAAATGTCAATGCTTCTCAGGAAAATGTACTCCCATCAGACAAATAGGGAACCACAATAGTTAATAAGGAACCATGTAAATAATCTGTACCTACAAAAATTCTATACATTTAAAACATACTTTTCATTTCATACATGGCTGTAAATAATGCAATGATTGTAGTTTTAAAATACAGGTGAAACTCGAAAAATTTAAAGATCGTGCAAAAGTTAATTTATTTCACTAATGCAACTTAAAAGGTGAAACAAATAAATGAGATAGACTCATTACAAGCAAAGTAAGATAGTTCAAGCCCTGATTTGTCATAATTGTGATAATTATGGCTTACAGCTCATGAAAACCCCAAATCCACAATCTCAGAAAATTAGAATATTGTGAAGAAGGTGCGATATTCTAGGCTCAAAGTGTCCCACTTTTATCAGCTAATTAAGCCATAACACCTGCAAAGGGTTCCCGAGCCTTTAACTTCCCTGGCGGTATGATTCTGTCTGGAATTACGTACCAAAAGCGGTACAATTATTTTGCATGGAAATTCTGCGTTTTATACTGTAGGCCTGCAATTTTTAGGAATAACTCACTTAAATTTGTCCAAACCAGAGTCTAGTAGACATCCCGGGTATGATAAAGTTTGAAACACAAAATCATAAAATTATAATATAATAAATAACTATAAATAATTATAACAAATAATAATATAATTATAATACAAATTATTCACTAATGTAATCAAATCAAAATCACTGAAATTTGCTCAGTTGCAGAATTGTCGCTGTCATTACTTTTATTTTTTTATGACGAATTTCCCCACAAATCGCTATCGCTCAATTCTGCAAGTGATTATAATTTATTATCGCTGTTTTCTAGCTGCTCTAAAATCACTTTTGACATAAAGGGACACTTTTAGTTGCTATGGACAATCTACAGTTTGCAGGCACAAAAAAAATGTTTTTATTATATAAAAGAACATGCAGGGCACTGGGCAGACCACTAGGGACAGGGGGGGTGTGTACTTTTTACATACAGTACTGTAATCTATAAGATTACAGTATTCTGTATGTAATGTGTTTGTTTACTTTTTTGAATTTGCCGCCGGTCTCCGCCCCCGTGCGCCGTTACGTCGCAGGGAACGGAGATCGGCGGCGCGCGGGCACTGTGTGAGTCGAATGGAGGACGCCACTCGCTCACACAGCGGGGATGCATCGCTGGATCCAGGGACAAGGTAAGTACAGTACCCTGCCTGGATACAAGGTAAGCCAGCGTGCGCTGCAGGCTCTACATATTCACCCCGAGCGCGACTCGGGGATATCGATATTTACATAAAAAATCCACCCCGAGTTGCGCTCGGGGATACCGTTGTAGAAGGGAAAAGTGTGGAAGAAAAAGGTGCACAAGCAGCAGGGATGACCGCAGCCTGGAGAGGATTGTCAGGAAAAGGCCATTTAAAAGTGTTGGGGACTTTCACAAGGAGTGGACTGAGGCTGGAGTCAGTGCATCAAGGGCCACCACACACAGACGGATCCTGGACATGGGCTTCAAATGTCATATTCCTCTTGTCAAGCCACTCCTTAACAACAAACAACAAACAACTTCAGATGCGTCTTACCTGAGCTAAAGGAAAACAGACCTGGTCTGATGCTCAGTGGTCCAAAGTCCTCTTTTCTGATGAGAGCAAATGTTGCATCTCATTTGGAAACCAAAGAGTCAGAGTATGGAGGAAGAATGGAGAGACACACACTGCAAGATGCTTGAAGTCCAGTGTGAAGTTTCCACAGTCTGTGTTGATTTAGGGAACCATGTCATCTGCTGGTGTTGGTCCACTGTGCTTCATTAAAGGGGTTGTAAAGGAAAAAAAAAATTCCCCCTAAATAGCTTCCTTTACCTTAGTGCAGTTCTCCTTCACTTACCTCATCCTTCGATTTTGCTTCTAAATGTCCTTATTTCTTCTGAGAAATCCTCACTTCCTGTTCTTCTGTCTGTAACTGAACACCGCAATGCGAGGCTTTCTTCCTGGTGTGGAGAAAGTCTCTTGAGGGGGGAGGGGCGAGCAGGAGTGTCAGGACTCCCACTAACACACAGCTCCTTTCTCTATCTGCAAAGTAGAGAGTGTCCTGACTTGCCTGCTCACCCAATCCCCCCTCAATAGGCTTTCTCCACACCAGAGAGAAAGCCTTGCATTACGGTGTTGAGTTACAAACAGAAGAACAGGAAGTGAGCATTTCTCAGAAGAAATAAGCACATTTAAAAGTAAAATCGAAGGATGAGGTAAGTGAAGGAGGACTGCACTAAGGTAAAGGAAGCTATTTAGGGAAAAAAAAATCCTTTACAACCCCTTTAAGTCCAGGGTCACCGCAGCCATCTACCAGGAGATTTTGGAGCACTTCATGCTTCCTTTCCGCAGATGAGCTCTATGGGGATGCCGGAATTTGGCACCTGCCCACACTGCCAAAGCACCAAAACCTGGTTCAATGAAAAATGGGATTACTGTGCTTGATTGGCCAGCAAACTCGCCTGACCTGAACCCCACAGAGAATCTATGGGGCATTGCCAAGAGAAAGATGAGAGACATGAGACCGAACAATGCAGAAGAGCTGAAGGCCGCTATTGAAGCATCCTGGTCTTCCATAACACCTCAGCAGTGCCTCAGGCTGATAGCTTCCATGCCACGCCGCGTTGAGGCAGTAATTGCTGCAAAAGGGGCCCAAACCAAGTACTGAGTACTTATGCATCCTTATACTTTTCAGAGGTCCGATATTGTTCAATACAAAATCCTTTTTTAATTGATTGCATGTGATATTCTAATTTTCTGAGATTGTGGATTTGTGGTTTTCATGAGCTGTAAGCCATAATCATCACAATGATGACAGCTTGAACTATCTTGCTTTAGTGAAATAAATTCAAATTTTTCTGAGTTTCACCTGTAAACTGAGAATAAACCAAATGACCCATATGTCATGACAATATTTATAGGGACTACTGGTGCTGGTTATGGTAACCGACTGTCAAACACTGGAAAATGTTCTGCCTTAAACCTGTGGTCAGGGTGAGGTTAGAGACGATAGGGATAAGTCACAAAGGAAAATGTAACTCTTAGCAAATAAAATTCCGCCATGTAATTCCCAAGATGTGTTTGCTTGTGTAGGCTGTTGTTGCTTTGTTTTAAGTCTTCACTTAATTTAAATGTTTGTGTAACAAGGTCTGGCTGTGTTGACTTTGAAGTATACCTGTTGAAACAGCAAAGTGTTTTGAGACTCAATTATGCATTACTCAAATAGCTGTACTCAAAGAGTACAGTGACGCTGCTAATGGTCCAGTTCATATCATACAACAATGACAATAATCAGAGATGTTGCTAGGATTATAAAAGACCTGAGGCACCCTGAAGAGGGAAAACATATGATGCATCTCAGCAAATGATGGGCATGGCTGAAAGGTAGCGCTGGCTCAAGAGAGTATGGTTATATACAGCCAAGCTAAGTCTACATTTAACCAACTATATAAACAGGCAACAGGGGTATAGAAATCCCCAACCACCCCTTTCATCTGGGGTATAGACGTTCCCAACCACCACCTTCATCAAGGGTATAGACATCCCAGACCACCACTTTCATCAGGGGTAGAGACATCCCTGACCACCATCCTAATCAGGGGTATTGACATCCCCAACCACCACCTTCATCAGGGGATTAGACATGCCCAACCACCATCTTCATCAGAGTTAGAGACATTCCCAACAACCACCTTCATCAGGGGTATAGACATCCCTGACCACCATCTTCATCAGGGATATATACATCCCTAACACCATCTTCATCAGGCTTATAGACATCTCTGACCAACCCTTTCATCAGGGGTATACAGTAGACATCCCTGACCACCCCTTTCGTCTAGGGTATAGACTTTCCCAATCACCACCTTCATTAGGGGTATATACATCCCTGATCACCACCTTCATCAGGGGTATAGACATCCCAGACCACCACTTTTATCAGGGGTATACAGTAGACATCCCCAACCACCCCGTTTGATTGGGGTATAGACTTTCCTGACCACCACCTACATCAGGGGTATAGACATCCCCAGGGCAGGGCTTGAGTGTTGACGGGGCCCCCTGGAGCGAGGGGGGGTCATAGTTGTTGAGGGGGGGGGGCGAATTGGAGTTGTTGAGCGGGGGTGCGCATTAAAGAAGTTGTTAAGCGGGGAGTGGGGGGGGCGAATTGAAGTTGTTGAGCGGGGGGGGGGGTTGACTCTCATCTGTGCACAGAATAAAAATAAAGAAATAATATATATATATATATATATATATATATATTATATATATATATATATATATATATACATATATACATACATACATACATACATACATATATACATATATATATATATATATATATATATATATATATATATATAAAAAGGGGGGTAGCCATCCGGGGCCCTGGGGATCTCTGGGCCCTATAATAAAAAAATAAAAAATAAACCTCTGGGCCCTTTAATAAAAATAAAAAATAAAAATAAATAAACATTTATAAAAAATACAAAGAAAATTTTAATATTTTTATATAAAAAGGGGGGTTGCCATCCGGGGGCCCTGGAGACCTCTGGGCCCTTTAATAATAATAATAATAATAATAATAATAATAATATTATATATATATATATATATATATATATATATATATATATATATATATTAGAGTTGCACGATTAAACGTCAAGAGTCGTTATCGCAATCTTTTTCCATTGCGATTCTTAATACAGGGTTTCACGATCTTTGACATGAAAATAATTTTCTCTCTGCACTTTGGTATGCATTTCCTGTCTGCTCTCAGCCAAAATCAGTCTGGGCAATCTGCCAAGTTTTGGAAACATTCTTTATCAGTGGAAAGTTAAGTCTAGACAAAGGAATTAACTTCTTCTGTATGTAAATTAGGAATTTTGAACCACTTAAACACCAAACCAGCTCTTTTCAAGTTAAAATCATTATTTTTTTTTGCTAGAAAATTACTTAGAACCCCCAAAGATTATATCATTTTTTAGTACCCTGGCCTAGAGAATAAAATGGCGGTTGTTGCAATATTTTATGTTGCACTGTATTTGCGCAGCAGTCTTTTTAAATGCATACTTTAATGAATTAAAAAAAAAAAAAAAACTAGGCAGTAAAGTTAGCCCATTTTTATTTTTATTTTTTGTATAAATGTAAAAGATTTTACGCCGTGAGAATCGTAAGAGAATCGTGACCTCCAGTAAAAAAGGGAGGTTGCCATCCGGGGCCCTGGGGACCTCTGGGCCTTTTAATAAAAAATAAAAAAATATAAACAAAAATAAAAAATAAACTGCCATCCAGGGGCCCACCTCTGGGCCCTAGAGGGGCCCCCTATTGGGTGGGGCCCATGGGCTTGAGCCCAGTCAAGCCCAATGGTAAGTCCGGCCCTGGACATCCCCAACCACCACCTTCATCAGGTGTATAAAAAAAAAACAACTTCCACGGGGTACAGACATTCCCCACCTTCACCTTAATTCTAATTCTTATCATCCTAGCAACTGATCAGGGGGCAGGATGAGCTGGACAGAGACACACACAGCAATGGAGGGGAGTAGGAACAGGCTCTGTGTTCTTTTGATTTCACGCCCCCTCCCTCACCCCCCAAAACCAGATCATCTGCCAACTACAATGTAAATCTGGACTTCTGAAGCTAGCTGTCATAAACAGGGGGCACTGTAATTAGAGGAAAGGGGGGATGTTTGCATTATTACAGTGCAGTCCCCTTTATATTACAGCACAGTCCCCTTTATATCACAGTGCCCCTTTACATTACAGTGCGGATGAATTACTCTGTAAATATTCTGTCACCAAGCCACAAGCAGGCGCAATTTTGAAGTATTACAGTGGGGCCCCTTTATGGGGCATTCTTTACAAATTTGTCCGTGAAAACGGCGGATGACAAATCCGATGTACGGGCTCAGGTTTGTCGGAATATTCTGTCACCAAGCAGGTGCAATTTTGAAGTATTACATGTGGGGTATCAATTTACTTGGCGTAACATTATCTTTCACAATATATAAAAAATTAAGCTAACTTTACTGTTGTCTTATTTTATAATTCAAAAAGGTGTATTTTTATACTGTATATGGTGTGACAGAAAGTATTGCAACAACCCCCATTTTATTCTCTAGGGTGTTAGAAAAATATACATAATGTTTGGGGGTTCTATGTAATTTTCTATCAAAAAAAATATTTTAACTTGTAAACAACAAGTGTAAAAAAGAGACTCTGGGCTGAAGTGGTTAAGCCTAAAAGTTCCACTCAAAAGCCTCTAAAATAACAAGTTATATCTTTACTAAGATCATTACATAGGCCTAAATGAATGTCCACACTTGCTCCCAGATGTCACTGTCTTGACCTTAGGTTAACGCGCTCATTTTTCCATCCTACCTTTTAGGACTGTCTAAAGAACATACGATGGTGATCTTCTTGTGTCACTAGCTTAATTTTAAATTGTGGGCTCAAATAACATTGTCATAAAATAATTATGAAGACTGCCATTGCTGAGAATGTTCCTTGGATGTCAAGCAGATATGTTGGCTTTAATACTTTACAGTTACACTCTGTCATTCACTTATTGTCTACTTGTTCCTTGCCCAGACACAACCAAACAACTAGCATTTTCCAAGTAAGGCCAGCAATGGCAGCTGGCATACTGCTCTTATCAGGCCGCGTACACATGAGGAGACAGGTCTGCTGAAACTGGTCCGCAGACCAGTTTCCGCGGACATGTCCGATCGTGTGTACAGCCTAGTGGACAGGTTTCCAGTGGACAAAAGTGGAAGCATTGAACTTCCTGGATTGAGCACGTCGGTGACTTTGGTCTGATGGTGTGTACACACATCAGACCAAAATACAAAAGTGGAAGCATTGAACTTCCTGGATTGAGCACGTCGGTGATTTTGGTCTGATGGTGTGTACACACATCAGACCAAAATATCCCAGGAGACATGTCCGATGAAAATGGTCTGTGGACCGTTTTAATGGTACATGTGTCCTCGTGTGTACAGGGCCTCACAGGCGTACTTTGGTACCTAGACGGCAGTCATCACATTAGCAGCATGCTCATCTCAGATTACAGCCAAAAAGTGGCCTTGACATTTTTAACTGGATTTACCAAAGGTGTCACTTTGCAAGGAAATTTCCCCTTAGCTTAACTTCTTTAAAAAGTAGAAAAATCACTTTGCAATAATACTCAATCACAAGGAACATTTAATAAAAAGTAATTTTGCTTGCACATGATTGGATGATAGAACTCATTCGATTTCCAACTAATTTCTGCTCATTCTCACAGGCTCCCGCTATTGTCAGTCTAAACCTGTGACGTGGGAGCGGTGGCTGGACTGAGCCATGCTCTCTCTGTTTTTTTGGATGTGGGCAGAGTGGCTTGGCAGCGACCCGCAGGAGTGCCACCATAGAAAGTGGATTCCTATGGTGGCAAAGCCAAGAGAGTTTAAAAGAAAAAAAAATTGACTTTACAAACGCTTTAACATTATTTAGATTTGTACTCCTTATTTTTCCACGTGACATATAACTGTTGAAAGCCTAATTTCCTTTTTAATTTTACAGTGTTATTTTATCACCGTCTCAAAGGTTCCATTTTCTGCTCATCAATATCACAATATTCACAGTAATCACTGGCCTGAGGATCAGCAAAGTTCGGGTTCTCTGCTGATTTGGTCTTGTGCACAAAATGAGAGGGGAGTGTCCTATTACTCCAGTGAGTTTGCTGTTCTCACAGGAGAAGGGGAGATTAATGGATAAGGCTCTGTACACACGGCCAAGAATCTCATCAGGAAAAAAACATTGTTTTCCCTGACGAGATTTTTGGCAAGAATCTCTTGCCGCCCAAGTGTACACACTGACCTCTTCAAAAGAACCGTGGTTCTCTTGAAAGGCAAGAATGCGGTGACGTCATCACGTACGACGAGCATGTGCTCGTCACATTCTTGCTTCACCCTACCTATGCCTTGGAAGCTACCGCGCATGCGTCAAAGTCATTTCGAGCATGCGCGGGTTTTCACAGCGACAGGTAAGTATACACACTCTCAGGTTTCTCGTCGGGAAGCAGGTCGACAAGAATCTCGATGAGAAAAAAGAGCGCAGGTTCTCTTTTTTCTCATCGAGATTCTGGCCAGATTTCCTGACAAAAAACCTGAAAGCCTCGTACACAGGAATGTTTTTCTCAGCAAGAAGCCGTTTTCTTGCTGTTTTTTGCCAAGAAAACCGGTCATGTGTACGAGGCCTCGGTGGCAATGGGGCATTCTTACTCTGACAATATTAATTACCCGTAATTTTGGAGAAATGTATAAAGATGGGTGCATTTTCTTATTTTTTACAAGAGCTTTATTGGGCTTAAAGGAATAATAACATGTGTGATAATCTTTATAAAATAACTTTAAAGCGGAACTTTAGTCATTTTCTTTTTTCCATCTATTAAATCTTCTGCCCTTGTTGTTTTAATTTTGGATAGTAAAACATTTAGGCTGCCTACACTTAACAAAAGCTGATTGTTAAAGAGTTCCGCTGTCATAAGGTTAGAGTCCCCCATTAGTGTGGATGAAGGAATCAGATTTTTTTTTTTTAAATCTATAACTATCCTTAGGCAGTTGTCAGAGGAAAAGTGTACCAAAAGGAGAATTTTCCCACACCCCTTGTTCTGGTAACAGCTGTAACATTTTAGATTTCCCATTGCTTTCTGTTCTGGTGATAATACAGAATACACTCACAGTAATAAAAAACAGACAGACAACCAAACCCTTTCTTACTCTAAAAATGGAGAAAAAAAAATTCTCTCTGCAGTGGGTGTCTTTCTTCATGACTGATGTGAATCTACATCTCTGGATTTGATGGATGATAGATTTACATTGTGCACATTTTTGCTTAATTATAATTGGAGCTCGTCAAAAGTGTGTAATTATTTACATTTTACACTTATTTTGTGAATTCTGATAAGGCTCCCTGACTTCAGACCCCTACAATCTTTGAACCAGGGTTGTGAGGAAGAGGCCCTTGTCCTGATCTACACTGAGGACAAGTTATTTTCTCTGGTGAATCTAGTGATTTTAGTCCTGAAAACAAATGATCTCTCTTAGATCTCTTTCACATTGAGGCAGTTTGCAGGCGCTATTGCGTTAAAAATAGCGCATGCAAACCAACCCTAAACAGCGGCTGCTGTTTCTCCAGTGTGAAAGCCCTCAGGCTTTCACACTGGAGCGGTGCGCTAGCAGGACCACTCCAAAAGTCCTGCTAGCAGCATCTTTGGAGCGGTGAGAGGAGCGGTGTGTTTAATGATCCTCCACTGCTCCTTCCCATTGAAAGCAATGGGACAGCACGGCTATACCGCCGGTATTAATGTTTTTTCAGCCGATAGCGGGGATTAAAACCACACCGCTAGCGGCCGGATACCGCAGAAATTCCAACTGTATAGCGGCGAGTAATTTAGAGCTGATAGTGATAATTTAGTGTTCTATACTCTTAAGTTCAGCTCAACTTAACTAATAATACTGAGGGCCAGATTCAGGAACACTTGCGCTGGAGTATTTCGATATGCGCCGCACTGTGATGATGCGCCGTCGTTTCTATGTGCCCGCTAGATGCGCCCAATAACGGGTCATTTGGACAGCACAGAGACTATACCGCGCGGTATTAATGATTTTTCACAATTCACGAACGGATTAGCACCATTTACATGCGCCGCCGATAGCAAAAGGGGATTAAAACCACACCGCTAGCTGCCGGATACCGCAGAAATTCCAACTGTATAGCGGCGCTAAAAATATTTAAATGTAATTTAGAAAGAATCCTGATAGTGATAATTTAGTTGTACCGGGTCTAAAACAAAAACAAAAAAGACTCTTAAGTTCAGCTCAACTTAACTAATAATACTAAGTGTGTCTTTAAAAATGGTGTTCCAGGCCTTGGCGATCTTCCTGCGTGACTCAGTTGCTCTAATTGCTTTTCTTATGAAAGCATTGGATGTAAGACTTTTGTAAACTGTTTAATACTTTGACGGCCATTCCGGTTTAATGGTCTGTGCAAATAGGTTTATTTTTAGCCATAAACAACCGCAGTGCAGAGAGGCAATGCTTTTGTAGATGATTATCTTTAAGGCCAGAAAAACAACTTTTTTTCTATTGAAAAGGACTTATTTCAGGAAAAACTTAAATATTTTAAAACTCTGAGGCTAGTTTATACTTTCCCTTGTTTTTTTTTTTTTTTTTGTATGCATTTTCAAGTATGTTTTTAATGTATTTTCCATGGTGAAAATGTACCTTCTGTATTAACATACATGAATTTTTCTTTTTCTCCTGCATTTTTATACAGTTAAAGTGGTTGTAAACCCTTTACAACCACTTTATGCTACAGATAAAAAATTCTGATCTTAGGTTAAGTGAGAACTGCTGCCTCCATATATTAAGTTTCACAATAGTGAAATCCAGAAATATAATAAGACTCAAAAGGTGAAAGTGCTGCTGTTCTATAAAACTCCAGTCTAGTAGTATAAGTAATGTGTAAGTAATAAAAGTGAAATAATACATATGTGCAAAAAAATGCTTGAAAGTGGAATTGAGTCCAACAATGTATGTAAATCCAGCATACAAATATTAAAGTGAGTTAGTGCATGTCCAAAAAATAAATCTTCCAAAAAATCACTGGTGCAAACCCAAACAAATATTCTCGTGACAATCTGAAAAAAGTTTCAGTGACAAAAATATTTGGTGACTATATTAAGGCTTACCTGTAGCTACCCAGGATATCTCCTAAACCTGCATGGTTTAGGAGATATCCCCTGACCCCTGTGGCACATGCGCACTAAAGAAAACTGAAGCAATGGCACCTCTGTGCCGTTACTCCAGTCCGTGTCCGTTACTGGCAGGTCCCGTGCGCATGCATCACGGCTCTGGCCAATCACAGCGCCGAAGACACGATACACAGATGTAACCCCCGGGAAAGATGTTGCCGCAGTAGGGGGGATGAGGACCGTTATGGTGGCTTCGATCGTACGTACGTACTGCTTGAACCTTAAAGAAGGGGACATACCCCGAAAGCGTGTCCTGAAAAATTGTATGTTAGCGCAAATAAAGAAAGTATCACGGATAGTACTCAATTTTCACAGTATATTCTAGAATGCTTTACTGCATAAACCTTTGTGTACATTATACATCTTTTAGTGTTTGGCTTTAGATGTGCTGTATGTGCAGCACATGACACCCTTCATTTAACATTTTTCTCATTGTTTCTTTCATCCAGTATGTCTAATTGTACCATTTTGTACAATGCATTTGGAAATATTATCTTTCCTGGTCAAAGTGTTTTAGCATTGAGAAACAGAAGGGGAAACTAAGTAGCCAAATTCTGAAAAACAAAAGCAAGTCACTTGCCTTTTAAAAAAAGAAGGTAATTTTGTATAAAAATGTTTTTTTTAAAAATATAGACTAATAATATGGTAATATGCATTTAGAAAAAACTGAAAATCCCCTATTTTGGTTGAGGGCTATTTTAATTCACTGAAGATAGATGTTTCAGAATACACAAATGCGTAACACACTTTTCTTATCATGCAGAAAACATTTCTGGTAAAGACAATGGGGTAGATTCACATAGATCGTACTGCGCATGCGCCGCCGGCTAAATTTCCCAGCGTGCATTGCTCCAAATGACGTCGCAAGGACGTCATTGGTTTCGACGTTAACGCAATTTACGTATTGGCCGTATTCGCGAACGACTTACGTAAACGACGTAAAAAATTCAAAACTCGACGCGGGAACGACGGCCATACTTAACATAGGATACGCTGCACTTACCCCTCATATAGCAGGGGTAACTATCCGCCGGAAAAAGCCGTACGCAAACGACGTAAAAAAAAAAAAGCGACGGCCGGGCGTTCGTTTCTGAAACGGCGGTTCTCCTCATTTGCATATTCGTCGCGTATAATAACGGCATCGCCACCTAGCGGCCGGAGGGAGATTGCAGCCTAAGATCCGACGGTGTAAGTCACTTACACCTGTCGGCTCTAAGGGAGATCTATGCAGAACCTGATTCGAGGAATCAGCCGCATAGATCCGAGCGTTGGATCTCAGAGATACGACGGTGTATCAGTAGATACACCGTCGTATCTCTATGTGAATCTACCCCAATGAGTATTGTTTAACCACTTGCTTACTGGGCACATATACCCCCTTCCTGACCAGGTGAAATTTCAGCTTCCGGCACTGCGTCGCTTTAACTGACAATTGCACAGTCGTGCGACGTGCCTCCCAAAAAAAATTGACATCCT
This sequence comes from Rana kukunoris, assembly GCA_029574335.1. Lineage (NCBI taxonomy): Eukaryota > Metazoa > Chordata > Amphibia > Anura > Ranidae > Rana > Rana kukunoris. The sequence continues at coordinate 478,085,728 of CM056049.1, read as the reverse complement.
TTTTTTTCACAAATAGAGCTTTCTTTTGGTGGTCTGGTGGTCTGCGGTTTTTATTTTTTGCGCAATAGACAAAAAAGTGCGACAATTTTGAAAACAAATACAATATTTTTTACTTGTTGCTATAATAAATAACTCAGTCTAGGCCGATACGTATTCTACATACATGGAGCCCAGAGTAGACATGCAGCGTATTTTAGACCCTGCATGTCTCATTAAAAGATCCTGTCACCTACATCCTTTATATAGTGAACTTGTAGAGTTATTTACTTTAAGGTCTGGAGGAAAGGAGATTTAATCTCCAAATACGGAAATGCTTTTCCACAGTAAGAGCTATGAAAATGTGGAATAGACTCCCTCAAGAGCTGGTTCTGGCCAGCTCAGTAGATTGCTTTAAAAGAAGGTCTGGATTCTTTCTAAATATACATGATATAACTGGATTTACTGGATGAACATTTATAGGTAATATTGATCCAGAGAACATCCAATTGCCTCTTGGGGTGATCAAGAAAGAATTTGTTCCCCTGCTGGAGCAAATTGGATCATGCTTTGCTGTTTTGTTTGCCTTCCTCTGGATCAACTGTGGGTATGAGATTGTGTCTATAGGATTTTGAAATTATAACTTTTTTGTTTGTTTTGCCCTTTTTATTGATTGTACTAGATGAACTTGTGTCTTTTTTTAACAAAACTAACTATGTAACTATGTACATGTGAAAACGTTGATTGTGATACACATTTTACACATCGCCACGCACGCCAGAGTTAGCACCAGCCCCTTCATAACACTAAACAGATGATGGGCTTTTGAAGCGACGCCTATAGAAAATATAGGGTACTGATTTATGTTGCCATTTCACGACCGCACACAAATTTAAGGTTTAACATTGTGAGAATCTATTTATTTGGTGCAACCTTGTCTTTTACCAAAAATGTAGGTAGTTTATTGCGTTTGTTTGCCCTAAAATTCAGGTTAGTGTGTTTTTTACATAAATTTCACATTTTCTAGACCTTTGCGGTAATTTATCAAGAAATTCTTTTTTTGGGGGGGCTTCAGTATTCTCAGCTTATAAGCTCCTGAGATGGAAATCTGGCCCTGCCACTTCTACTGTGTTCCATACAATATTGGACCTGTACCAACCAATACCTGTCAAATTAGCCCAACACCTTAGACCTTTGTTTTCTAAACTATGCGTTTTGGATCGCAGACGTGTTTATGATGGGTTGCCACGTGACAATGTAATAAACAGGGCCTAGCAGCGAAATCAGTGGGGAGGGATGGAGCATACTTTATGCATCACTGTTTTAAATTTTATACAACCCCACTCTGGGACGTATCCTATGCACAATACAGCACAGTTAATGTATTGCAGAGAGTGTTAATTTCTATGGAGTGAAAACATAATAAATATTTCTGCCCAAGATAATACAATCCCTCTTAGAACCTGTAAAACAATTGAACTAATCTAATTGTCAGCACACACACGTTTGTGCGTACAAGGCTGGGGATGAAGGAAATTATATTGGCAAGGTTGTGAGGTGATGAGACCCTGGCACTACTTTAAAATGGGAGAAAGATAATGTTACAAATAATACATTCTTCTTGGTTTTGCTAAGTTAATAAAATCTTCCTCAGAACTTTTTTGCTCACCTGAGTCCATCTTCGCATTACCTACCATGATGCCTCATACAGGTGTAAAAACTGTCAGTTTACCACTGGAACAATTATGTCCCTGTGAGAAATCAGCCAATGGATCCAATTAGAAGTGTCCATTTCAACAGGTAATGAAGTATGCTCCCAAAAAAGGACCATTCTACTCTCTAATGGAGAAGAAAGAAGACTCAGAACCCAGAACAGGAATTTCGGTAAGTGTTTGGGCCAATAATTTTTTATTTTTTATTTTCTTGGGCTATTGCCTAGTGGTGGGAGGGAAGTAAAGTTTATTGAGGGTGGATCCCTGGCAAAAGTCTATCACCTGTTTGGTTGTAAAGTGTGCAAAAGCTGCGTAAATCACAAGATTAAATGATCAAAATTACAAATCCCTTTGACAAATAAAACAGAAAGCTTTAGTTGTTTGTAGTAGATTAATACAATAAATGGTAAACGTAATTGTCAATCTTAAAGCTTAGCAAATAACGTATGAAACTGAAAAACAGCACCTGTCATGCTTTACTGAACTGAGCCCTTTTTCACAAAAGGGGCTAAGATGAATTGATAAGATACCAGTAGCATTCATTAACATAAGCCTAATGATAATGGTACACAAACAAAAACATAATAAGCACCATGACCAACCATCATAATCGCTTTTGCAATATGAGAAGTACATTACTTCATTCTTGAAATTCCGTGGGTTATTTTGGGGCCTATTTCTCAGTATGTCTTGTCATCCTTTATAATAAAGTAACAGCAAATAATTATGTGTTACTTGGCACGGAACAGCTTCAAATGGAGTTTCAGACTACAGTACTTGCCCTGTTTGCAGCTAATTAACTGTCACTATAAACTTCCTCATTCCTTAAGTTCGTGTTTCTTTTATGTGTTCACATGTTACCGTATTACACAATTGTACCATGGAATTCTTTGGAAAGATTTGGATCTTTCTTGGACTTTTTAAGAGAGCCAAAATGATTCATGTCAAATACAGCTGCCCACAAAGATAGTAACTATTGTGAGATAAGCTGAAGAGGGCAGCAAAGAATTTTATTATGAGTTTTGTAGTTTAGCATATGACATACAGCACAATGCAACTATTAACCTAATTAAATTTGTCAGTAAGCTCATGGTTGTGCAGTCAAAAGGTGGTCCTACACAGGACATGTTTTGCAACATTTACTAAAAATGTACATCTTAAAGCTGAACTCCAGGTATGAACTTAGAATGCATATGTCAAACCTGAGTGGCTGATGGGATAGCGCTACTTAATTAATAGCTGTGATCTTCTGGGTCCTGTGCCAACCAGCTTCCCATCTGCACACTGACCACAAGGGGTAGCTCGTTCAGCACTGCTGCTATTCACATAACGCTGTGCATTTTTTCAATTGAATACAAAGCATTCTCTGTTTGGACTAGGTGGAGATTGTGATATCACCTTCCTTCCTCTCATATCTGAGATACAATAGCCACAAATATTGTGCAATGACTGGACAGTATGTAAGCATATTGGTCAGGCCACAACATATGAGGGAGAGATGAGGCAGGTTTCATTTTACAAAAACAGTATATTATCTGATAGTCACACATATTGTTTAATAAGGGAGGAGAAAACCACAATGCAAACTGCCATATTGTAGTATTATTAATAATAAAAGTGCTTTATTAAAAGACAAAGTCATCATTGACGTAGCAGTTTGGTGGTATGCAGAGCATACCGCCATCCTGCCTTTTGCTATAAAGCACACACTTCGTCCTAGTGAAATAATCCATCTCTAGGCTAATAGTTTCACTCACCATCCATCCGATCTGCCATTCATTCAAGTTAGGCCGCGTACACACGTTCGGTTTTGTCCGATGAAACTGGCCTTAGGGCCAGTTTCATTGGTCCAAACCGAGCGTGTGTACGGCCCATCGGTCCGTCGTCTGTCAGACCAAAGTTTTAAAACTTGCTTTAAAATTGGACCGATGGACGCCTGACCATCGGACTAAACCGATGGTTAGTACGCAAAAGCATCGGACCAAAAACCAGCGCATGCTCATAATCAAGTCGACGCATGCTTGGAAGCATTGAACTTCGTTTTTTCAGCACGTGGTTGTGTTCTACGTCACGGCGTTCTGACCCGATTGGATTTTGGACTGATGTGTGTACGCACATCAGACCATCAGACCACTTCAGTGGTGAACCGATGAAAACGGACCATTCTTATCGGGTTGGACCGATCGTGTGTACGCAGCCTCAAAGAGACCATCACACCAGCTTGTTTTCAAGTCACCATCATCGCCATCATTGCCCCTCATGGCATATAACGGCTCATTTTATTCTCACACAAACAGGAAGTGATCACTCCACAAGTTAATCACCTCCCCCATGGGAGTGGTCATCACAGGATGTTCTCTCCACATAGCAAGCACCATATATAGACATCCCTCCAACAGGAAGTCCTTTACAATGAATACAATACAATGAACACAATACAATACAATACACTACAATGAATGGAATACATGAATAGAATCCATACGATGAATACAATGCTGGCTAAAGTCTTATGGGCGTTTCTGGGCAGGGAATGCATGTACGCATTTCCTGATGCCAAAAACGATCAGAAGCTCTCATATTAATCGCTGATAGAATCCCTAATCTGCGCCATTCCATAGAATAATGCATATCCAGATTATACCATTATTGTACGTGGAATGGAGGCTATCTACAGGCGTACTCTACGAATCCCAAACCATGCTGATCAGACATAGCCTAGATAAGAGCGCACATCTGTCTATAACCACTAGTGTCCATGCGGAGTGAGCGTAACCCCTCCTCAACGATCGTCTGTGCTAAATGCACAGAGGGCCCCTTGCCGGCGGACATATGCTCACGCCGCAAACATCACACTCCAACTTCAAGACATTTTCTACTACCAGAAGAGATTCAACCAGTTTTAGACTGCTCCAGTCAGTTATTTTAGAACAGGTTGCAGAAGTACCAGGACTGGGTGCCATTATGACAATACATATTAAATACATCTTTAAATTTCAACATCATCACTGAGTATGTGACATGGCACACCCAGGGACTGCCAAGCAGGGGATAGAAAGACAATACACCCTCCACAAACCCTAACAAGGGGCATGGATGTAAACTGAGGAAGCCTGCACTGACAGGATGTGCTCAAAGATGCAGAAACCTTGTTGGAATTGAAGTTCCCCAGGTTCCCCATCTTGTTCATGTCACAGTGTTTTAACCGATATTGACTTAGACCAGGTTTGAGCACTGTTTTCTTGGTGTCTTTGAACACTCAGATTTTTGAAAAATTTTGTTTAGTAGCTGGACCATATAACCACCATATTGCAGTTTACAGAATGTGACATCATTTAACACCATATTACAACTAACTCTCCCTACACAAACTGTCAGTTCTCTCAAAATTACTTTAAAGGGGTTGTAAAGGTTAATTTCTTATTTTCTAAATAGGTCCCTTTAAGCTAGTGCATTGTTGGTTCACTTACCTTTTCCTTTGATTTCCCTTCTAAATGTTTTTTTCTTCTTTTCTGTCTGAATTTTTCACTTCCTGTTCCTCCTCAGTAAGCTTGCCCGCATCATCCGAGCAGTTCTGGCTGGGGGTTAGTCAGCGTGCTTTCCCCCTCCCTTGGGACTACATGCCTGCCTCTGTGCCTGTGAACATTCATAGCGTCTCCCTGCAGGGATGTAGTCCCAAGGGAGGGGGAGAGCACTCTGACTAACCCCCAGCCAGAACGTCTCAGATGATGGGGGCAAGCTTACAGGAAGTGAGAAATTCAGACAAAGAAAAAAAACATTTAGAAGGGAAATCGAAGGAAACAGTAAGCCAACCAACAATGCACTAGCTTAAAGGAACCTATTTAGAAAATAAAAACGAACCTTTACAACCCCTTTAACACACACTAAAAAATGGCTGCTGGTAACATTTTTTTTTAAACAAAGCCCTTATGGCTCTTCTAAGCCACCTGACCTAAGTTAAAAAGGCTAGGAAGTGCATTATTAGTAGATGGTTGCTATGGTGGCACAAACAGGTTGGGTTCGCCCAAACCCGTGCACGACCAGAACCGTAACCTCGAACCTCATTCCAGCAGTGCTGGAATTTTAATATTGGATGAAAATTTAAATAGTTAAATAAAGGGTAAAAAAAGTAAATAGTCTCTAATAAAAAGTGCTTTAGCAAACTAAATATATAAATATTCAATTTAGAGTTTACATCTACTTAGGATTTGGTGCAGTCAATGAATAAATTAAACCAACAAAATAAATACACAGATGGAATGTTTCAAGGCATAAATTGAAAGAATGCTGGCTAAAAAAGAGACAGCAAGAGGCTTAAACCCTGCCCCGTTACAAAAATGGTTTCTTCTACTGTTTTGTTATTAACTCAATTACTGCCATGTGGCAGACAACAGAACAGAGTGGTGAGGGTTAGGCTAGAAATATTTAAACTGATATAGGATATGGGCCAGATTCAGGATGGCGAGCGTTTCTTTTCGGCTGCATAACGTTACCTATTTACATTACGCCGCTGCAACTTTACGCGCAAGTGCTGAATTCACAAAGCACTTTCGTGTAAAGTTGCGGCGGTGTAGCGTAAATTGGGCGGCCTAAATCAAATTGGGCGGGTAGGGGGCGTATGCTATTTAAATTAGGCGCGTCCACCATTGAAAAATCCCAGTGAGCATGCTCCGAATTATGAGGGTGTTTTCGATGTGAACGTAATCGATGTAAATCCCCATTCACGGACGAGTTACGCAAACGACGTAAACAATTTCAAATTTCATCTTTTTGGTGCTTTATCTTTACTTTGGGAAACCCCTTACGGAAACGGCGTAAAATCACTGCGTCGGGCGGGCGGGCGTACGTTCGGGAATTGGCGTATCTCGCTGATTTACATATTCTCGGCGTAAATCAGTGGGAACGCCCCTGGCGGCCATTTTAAAATAATACAATTAAGCTTGTCAGATCTTTCCTGCAAACTGGCGTATCTTGTTTCTGAATACAGAAAACAGATACGCCGTGGCAAAGTCAGAGTTATGCCGGCGTATCACTGATACGCCGGCATAACTCTACCTGAATCTGGCCCTATAACTCTTCTCTACTCCGCCCAAAACTAAAAAAGCTTGGGCTGGAGTTGAATAATATACTACTTCATGCTTGTGTGTTTGATCTACTAAAGGAGTAGAGAGCGTTTCCATTGCAGACTCAGAGCTTTTTTTGCTTAGCTCAAAGTCACAGTTAATTTTGTTTAGCTCACAGTCAGTGCTCAATTTCCTTAAAGGGAAGAAAATAAATAAATAGGCTGTCCCAGCAGGATAAGGGACTTAAATAATCCCCTGCCAATTGGCTGAGACACCCCATACTGTATGGTGGAAGTTGTTTTATTATACGCTAATGTTTATAATTCAAAATATCGACCTTAGACCCCAATTTTTTTTACCTTGGACTCGTAGTAAATGGCTATAAGAATGAGTTACAAGATTGTTTTGGAAAAGAGGTTAAAAATGCCAATGAACTAAGCTAGTATGTTCCAAGCACGTCTGAATTTCTCATACCTAATTGCCCTTCATATCCACCTTTACAAGCCTTAGATATTACTTGAATTACTGCTTATGTATTATCCTGAATCTTAAACTAGGTGTGGATGGAGATAAAGGGAAAACCGCCGCTCCAGACGACACTCTTCACTGGTGAGTAAAGTTCAAAAACTCAAGTGGGTGCAGGCAATGCGTAGTGCAGTGTAGGGGAAAAGAAATGGACAGCCGCACTCCAATGGATGAAAAAACTTTTTAGGTGTGGATGGAATGACCAAAGACAGAACTCACTATATATTTCAGATCCTTTTAAAAGCATTATTGTGAACTTTCAGCATACAAGGCTTGTCTTCTATGAAGACCATGATAATATTTCCAAAATCCAGAAAAACATACACTCAAGACTCTTCATAAAGAACTTATTGAATGCTTGAATGCACTTATTAAAGTTTATCTTTGGTTAAATAAATTAAAAATGGTGTTACAAACCAATCCACATACCCCATTGCAACCAAAACATGATCCATCCAAGAAACTATTTCCCAATCTACATCTAGAATAGACTGCTCACTTTGCAAGTGAAGTTGCACTTTGCAAAGTAGTTTTCCCCAGAGCTAAGGGAATGAGGTGAAGTTTCACTATACAAAGAATATCCAATCACATGCAAGGAAAATAAAAAAAAAAACAGCATTTTTGCTTGCACGTGATTGAATGATGGAAGTCTGCCTCACTTCACTCATTAAGCTCTGGTGATAGTTTCCTTGCAGAGTGCAACTGCACGTATAAAGTAAACAGTCAATTTGCCTTTACTAAGGCCCCTTTCACACTGGTTGGACTTGAAAGTTGTGCGATTTTGCTGTGATTTCAGAGAATGCAAACTTGAGTTCTCTGGACCTCAACTCGCATCAAAGTCAGACCAAAGTTGTAAAGGGACTTGAAGTTGCACAGATATGAATGGTTATCATTGAGAATCATGGAGTACAACTTGTCATAAGCCTCTGATATCCAAAGTCGCAGGAAAAGTGACACAAGTGTGAAAGGGGCTTAAATCATGACGATAAATGTTGGGATGTTGATACAGATAACCATAAAAAGAATGATATCCCTGTACCTTTTTGCTCTTTTTGCTCCTTCTAAAACAATTTCAGTAGTAGTCCATATTATTATTTTAGAAGTACAAAAGTACCTCCTCCCCACAATAGGTTGCTGAATACAGCTGAGTTTGATATTGTAATATGCAGGCAACTTCTAATTTTAAATTGCAGCTCAAGCCAAAACCTTTTTATTTAATTTTGGACAGCATGTCAATAGTTATATCTTCATGTTAGTCATGTTATTTTTGCTGACTGTATTCACATCAGGAAGGTTTCCTGTATTTTCTTTTCCAGTATATCAATGAAAACTAGGGAAAATACCACATCTGACAGTTTTCACAAGAACAGGTATCTCTACCTAAAAATATCCACTCTATCCTTGTTCCATGACAGCTTTAAAATGTGGGATTTTCTTTCACTTTCTCTCCTGGTGACAAGTGTGCCGAGGACAAATAGTAAGGTTACATCACCTCAGCTGGGATAGGAGCAGAACTAGAAACCTAAGGGTTTACTAATCCTTCCAATTTCTAAATACAAAATCATAATTTTCATTGTTTTCATATTGGCAAATTGAAAGTATTCTCCAAATCACAAAAGATGTGTGGAAGAAGAATGTTAATGAAGACTAGAACAAGAATGTTGTGTACCACCTATGGTACTATTTCATTAGAGCTTCCTGATGGTGGCCCTTTGATTGGCTGAAACGTATCAAGCTTGATCGCATCATCGCGACAACACTTCCACCTGCGTCACTTCCGGGTATCGCTCCGAGCTACGAATCACAGGACTTACCAAAATGCCTGCTGAGATACCCCTAAAACCCCTGCTGTATACACTGGGTGCCAGGACATAGGCACCATACAATGTGAGTGTATAAACGTTCACTTTTTTATTTCTAATAAATCATATGGTTTTACGCTATGAGGTTTTCCTTCTTCCCCATTAACATCAGAAAAGAAACATTTGTAAGACATGCATTTAGGGCACCTGTTTTGAGCCCAGGCACCCATTTTTAAGATTTAAGAGCACAAGTGCTTTATGAAACACAGCACTTTGGGACTATTTGGTCTATTGATTATAAGTTGCTATAAGGACTGTCGTTGATATGTTACTATTTGTTGTTTTAGCATTAAGTGTGATGTATTTTTATTTAATATTTATATTGCAAAATGTTTTCTGCCTGTTAAGACTTTGTGATATTTTGTTACTGACAGTCACCAGCTCTCTGCTCAGGCAGCCCTGAGAACTGAGCGATCAGTGGTGTTTGATCGCTTGTTTCTCAATGTTAGAGCCGGACCGATGCTGCATCCACCTAGGTAAGTATGATTCTGCAAAAAAGAACAAAAAAAACATACTTCTCTTTTAAGCTTGAATGACATGTCTTTTCATTTGTAGTAATTATGTAATTACCGTCAATCAGGATTTCTAACATGCTGCCAAAGTGAGCTGTGAGCTGTGAAGTTACAAGGCCTGGATAGTTAAAACTTTTTGAAGCCCAGGGGAGTTTGTAAACTTTTTAAAGCTAAAAATTATATTTTGGTAAGCAATGTATACACAACTGAGTTTACAAAATGTACTTTTTAGCTACTGGCTTGTATAAACCATCCTTTAACAATTTTAAATATAAATCTCACTTTAATGTTTGACCATTCATTGCCCCTTGCAGAGAGAAGGTGAAGTGCTTTGGGATCAGCCACCTGGCTTTCATTTTTAATTAAGGGAAATTAGATTGCCTTTCCCTTGTCTTTTATATTATGACAGGTTCATAGACGGCCTGGTGCTATGACCTGTTGTCTGGTTTATGGGTCATTGAATACTATTGGTTTATCACCATCTTGCAAGCTTATTTTCCCTGCAGAAGCTCTAAAGCTCAAAACAGGTCAAGTTAGGAATCTAGCTTTACACAGCCAAAAAAGGCAACATTTTTAAAATGAATACCATTTCTTGACATCAAAAAAAAAAAAAAATTGTATTTTCTCTATGCTTTTTTGATAAAATATAGTTATATACTGTTTAGTTGTAGATATAAGTGAATTGTAGAACTACTTTGTCTGTTGTTAACTGTCCTAACTTAGTGGTACGCAGATACAGCAGAAAAGATACCCAGAAGTAAATTTTCAAATAGCAGGCAAGCTGAATTGAAAGTACATGTATGCCATACACTAATATACATTGACAGTTGGCAACAAAGATCATCTCTGTGAATAAATAATGTGGACGTACAGCAGAAACATCTTTTCTCCCATGCTTGAATTCTGATCAATACATATTATTATCTCTAAAAGCACATTGCAAGGGAATTTGTGGCAGAGCTAGCAAGGGAGGCTCCAGACAAATTCTCTTGGGGGTGCTGTGCAGCTGCTGGGAGCCAAAGATTTAGGGTTAATGTAGTGCACTATGCACTTGTCAGCATGGTTAAAGCATGGGTGTGCGAAAGTGGGCATGGTCAAAATATAGGTGTTGTCTTATAGTGTCTTATAATGTATGAATTGCAGTGTAATATGGGGCCTGTGAGGCCTTGGGGTACAACTGAAGAGATTGTGGGAGTAAAAAAAGACCAATTGAGGACAGAAATAATAACTCCCAGGAAAAGCCAGAGGCAGTGATGATAATCCCTAGCAGAATTAACCCCCAGAAAGAGTCAGGGACAGCAATGATAAACCCCAGCAATATAGCCAAGGGATTATCTCAGCATTGGTGTTCAATAGTTTTATTTACATGAGCACTGATCCAGCACTTTGCTGGAGTGTCTTCTCATAAGATTTCGGGTACTTAGCAAAGCCTGGAATCTCATCAGGGTGGATGGGGACTTCACTCCCTGCAGTATGGAAGCAGGCTGAGGTAAGTATATTAACTTACTTTTTTCCACACTGGAACAGTGTTTTGGATTGGGGTTCAGACCACGTAATAAAAAAAGCAGATCTTGCAGGAGGTCTAGTCAAGAGTTAAGAAGCTGGGGTAAGGTAAGTATATTTACTAACCCATTTTACCACAGGATTTTATGTTTTAGGCTTTAAAAACCAGTGTGTGCTCCAGACACAGGAAGTGACATAGACCTTCACAATCCCCACCTCAACGCATTTCACTCGTCAGATCATCTTCAGGAAGCCAGGTTACGTTGATGTTGCATCCTGTATCTGGAGCGAATGCTGGTTCCAGGAGTGGGACAGCGGTGCTTCCAAGTACCACACATATTTCACTGGATATACCAAATGCCGGTATTGCCACTTATAAATGTGAGTGCATGCATGTGAGGGAATTTGTATGGGGGAATATTAATTTAATAAATAGTTTGGTGTGCAATGAATTTCCTTTTGTGGCTTTCTTTATTTGATCATACTGTATGAGCTGAGGAGAAGGTTGGAGAGGCTCTATGGTGGAGATCAGATGAGCGGTGGGAATCAATGCCATTTTCATAAAAAAACACAGCCTGACCTACTAGATATACAGGGTCAACAACACCTGGTGAGTCCTTACCTATAATAGGGGCATGTTTATTGTCACATGTATTGGTTTCTGCATGATAAAAATGCACAGTGAAAAAAAAGAATTTGGTGGAATTATATGTTTTTTTCAAGAGGACTTATTGCATGGACTTTATTGATACATGTTGAAGCACATCACTAATAATTGAGACAACAGTGGTTTTTGTTAATATGTTTTGTATTGTTTAATCCTGAGCTCTGTTTACAATTTTCTGTTTATTAATTTATGTCATCTATGTACCTGTGCCACGCAATGTGGCACAGGTACATTGACTTGTTCTCTGCTCTAAAAGGATGGAGTACCAGTTTCCCCAAGTACAGGTTAGTATAGGAAGGGATACAAGTAGTCCCCATCACTGCACTCTGCATCTGGAAGAAATAGGAGCATGGAAAATGAAACGCATCTTTTAAAATAAATCTCAACATCTGTAACCAAAAAAAATTAGGCTCACACAGAGATATATTCTATTTCTCTAATAAAAAAAAAACTTCTATTCATCTAAAATACTCAGATTGCATGGAATGGAAAAATACAAGGCCTCCACACCCAAAGACACTAAAGTAATCTTATCCAGTAAAGTGATGTCTTGAAAAATCTTTAATCACAAACCTTTGATGGTAAGGATTCAACATCTTCCTTTAAAATGACCCTCTACTGTACATAACAGGTAATCTGGTCTTTAAAATTTTTATGGAGCTTTGGAAGAGCAAACAAAGTAGCCACAACAGGTTTTTCTACTTTAAATATTTGGCTATATACTGAGTTATCACATTATCTTGAGAGGTCTTAGTCATTTGGAACAATACCTTTTAAAAATTGTCCACCCTGTCCTTAGAACTTTTTCTATGGCAGTTAACATTTTCATGCATATCCATTCATATCTGTCCCTAACCATTACAACTGTATTTCTACATGTTTTGGCCGGATTTATCAGCAAATATCTTCGAATGGCTCAGTAGTGAATTTCTTTGTAACGCAGATTATTCTCTAGGATCAGTAAGATGTGGCTGTGAAATTTGCAGAAATGGATGGTGGGTCCCTTCAACTAATGGCACTTTTCGTTGGGACCTTTGTGGACATTTGCAAGAATCATGTGGCCTAGTCAAAGCTCCTTTCACTAAACAAAATAATTAGCCAATAGTCCTGTTTACACCTGCCTTTGCTTTGCTTCGGCTTTGTTTCAAAAATGATACCCTGTGTAGCTTCAGTGGTGCTTCAAAGCGTCTTCAAAGCCTCCATAGAAGTTTATGGCAAAAGTTGCTTCAAGCCCCACTGAAGCCTCATTGAAGCCTCATTAAAGCCCCACAAAGCCTCACCGAAGACCCATCAAAGCCCCATCGAAGCTCCACCAAAGCCTCATGGAAGCCCCACCGAAGCCTCATTGAAGCCCCATTGAAGTACCAAGCAAAAGAAGGTGTAAACAGGACTTTAAGCTAACCATTTTATTTAGTGACAGGGGCTTTGACTGGCATTCAGAGAGCTTTATCAAAGTTTTGAAGCAAGTGTAAACTAGCCCTTAGAGACATGTAAGCTCCTTGAGGGCAGGGACTGCTGAGAATGTATAATAAATATGTGTAAAGAGCTGCGTAAATTGACAGCCCTACATAAGTACCTATAATATATAAAAAATAAAAAAATAAAACATTCTACCATTCTAAGGCCCCATACACACGATCGGACATATCCGATGAAAACGGTCCGCGGACCATTTCCATCGGATATGTCCGATCGGGAGTTTGATCCGATGGCGTGTACACACCATCGGATCAAATTCCCCGCCGCCGGACGGCGCGGTGACGCGGCGGTGACGTTGACGCCGCCGCGTCACCGCCACGTCACCGCACCAGGAAGTAAAACACTTCCGCGCATGCGCCGATTCCATTCGGCGGCGGCGCGGCGGCGGTGGGGGACGACATGTCTGCTGGTAAGTGTACTAACCAGCAGACATGTCGGGCGGACAGATTCCACCGGATGGATTTCAAAGCATGCTTTGAAATCTGTCAGGTGGAGAAATCTGTCCGCTAGCCCATACACACGAGCGGAGATGTCTGCTGAAACGGTCCATCGGACCGTTTTCAGCGGACATATCCCCTCGTGTGTACGAGGCCTCATACATGCTATTGAATATCCATTATGTGGTATGTTATCCGTAAGCTACTTATGACTATTATTGTCATTGAATATTTGATGTTGAGGGGATGTGAAATGGCATATATTAATCATTAAAAATAATCCAGTCTTAAGCTAACCTGAACTATATCAGCTGGAAAGCTATTTTAGTCCCTTTATGATGGTCGATGGTCCCATTGTACATACCCACAACTTTCCTTTTTCCTGCCTATGAGCATGAGATATTCAAGAGAAACCAGACAGAACCGGGCAGCGTTGCTTGTCTTGCCCCAGGTAATGCTAAAGGAATGTTGGATGATTGTCTCAAAACAAAGCAGAAGGGAGCCTTTTTTTTTTTTTTGATCTTACAATAAACATTCAGCAGCTGAGGATGGAAAATAGCTTGACAAAGTCTCACTTTTCTGATGGCATACATGTCCAGGAAGTGTGATGTCTGGTAAACATGCAGGCCAATTTTAACTGAGCAAACCAGTTATTAAATACACAACCTTGTTTAAAGATCTTTTCAGCAATTAAAAAAAATCGAACAAGGTGTGAAATAAAGAGATTGATTCTATCAGAAACCCCTTTGTTTACTTTCCACAGCCTCTGGTTTAGAGACAGTATTGCTTGGCAAAAATGTAAAACCCAGGTATATACAGTATGAACCAATGCAATACTCAGGAAGAACTTTTAAAAAAAAGAGCAAGCTGCAATAATGAAGAACAGACACATGGACATTATGCTATATCGAACAGAAGTTCCCTCAAAGGGGTAAACTGTAGATAAATAGTTGATCCAACTATTTATCTACAGTTTACCACCTTTGAGGGAACTTCTGTTCGATATAGCATAATGTCCATGTGTCATTTATATGTTTGAATTATTTATTTATTCATTATTTTTCTATAATATTTTGTATCTAATGTGAATATTTTGTGTATTTTCTACTTATTAAATATAATTTTTATAATTTTTTAATCCAATTTTTTGTTGCCTACATAGTCCCAAACCTAGAGTTTTTTTCTTTTTCCCAATTTTTTTTTTTAGCATGCAGTTCCCCCCAAAACATACCTGATCCCAATCATGATCCGGTGATGTGCATAAGAGCAGCTGCTCTCCTAGGCCTCCTCACTGGCTGAGAGACAACAGCGGGAGCAATCACAGCCAGTGAGGAGGGAGGAGGGCAAGGGATAAGCCCACTCTGTGTTTCTTATGGACACACAGAGCGGGACTTGGGAGCGAGCATGCATGAGTGCCCCCATAGCAAGTGGCTTGCTATGGGGGAACCCAGAGATGAGGAGGAGCCAGGAGCACTGGCAGGGGAACTGAGAAGAGGAGGATCGGGGCTGCTCTGTGCAAAACCGTTACAAAGAGCAGGTAAGTATAACATGTTTGTTATTTTAAATATACAGTATCTCACAAAAGTGAGTACACCCCCTCATATTTTTGTGTTTGTATTTTTTTCCCCCCATGAAAGTGGGGTCACCCTTTAAATATTTTCCAAAACCTGCTGTTCAATATGTGTTAATTTTTTCCGTAATTACCAATAAGTAAACGGAAAATTGTAAACAGCGCACAGGAATAAACAATCCAAAATATTAACAAAAAACGACTGGTGTCTCAATTATTAATGATGTGCTTCAGCATGTACAGTATTTCACAAAAGTAAGTACACCCCTCACTCACATTTTTGTAAATATTTTATTATATCTTTTCATGTGACAACACTGAAGAAATTACGCTTTGCTACAATGTAAAGTAGTGAGTTTACAGCTTGTATAAGAGTGTAAATTTGCTCTCCCCTTCAATTAACTCAACACACAGCCATTAATGTCTAAACCGCTGGCAACAAAAGTGAATACAGTGCACTCCTAAGTGAAAATTTCCAAATTGGGTCCAATTAGTTATTTTCTCTACCCAATGTTATGTGACTCGTTAGTGTTACAAGGTCTCAGGTGTGAATGGGGAGCAAGTGTGTTAAATTTAGTGTTATCACTCTCACTCTCTCATACTGATTACTGGAAGTTCAACATGGCACCTCATGCAAAGAACACTCTGAGGACCTGAAAAAAACAATTGCTCTACATAAAGATGGCCTAAGCTATAAGAAGATTGCCAAGACCCTGAAACTGAGCTGTAGCAACGTGGGCAAGACCATACAGAGGTTTAATAGGACAGGTTCCACTCAGAACAGGCCTCACCATGGTTGACCAAAGAAGTTGAGTGCACATGCTCAGAGTCATATCCAGAGGTTGTCTTTGGGAAATACACTTAGAAGTGCTGCCAGCATTGCTGCAGAGGTTGAAGGGGTCAGCCTGTCAGTGCTCAGACCATACGCCACACACTGCATCAAAATTGTCTGCATGGCTGTCATCCCAGAAGGAAGCCTCTTCCAGAGATGATGCACAAGAAAGACAAACAGACTAAGGACATGGATTACTGGAAGCAAGTCCTGTGGTCTGATAAGACCAAGATAAACTATTATTAGTATTTGTATTATTAGTGTACTATTAGTATTTGGTTCAGATAGTTTCAAGCGTGTGTGGCGGCAACCAGGTGAGGAGTACAAAGACAAGTGTGTCTTGCCTACAGTCAAGCATTGTGGGAGGAATGTGATGGTCTTGGGCTGCATGAGTGCTGACGGCACTGGGGAGCTACAGTTCATTGAGGGAACTATGAATGCCAACATGTACTGTGACATACTGAAGCAGAGCATGATCCCCTCCCTTCAGAGACTGGGCCGCAGGTCAGTATTACAACATGATAACGACCCCAAACACTCCTCCAAGATGATCACTGCCTTGCTAAAGAAGCTGAGGGTAAATATGATGGACTGGCCAAGCATGTCTCCAGACCTAAACCCTATTGAGCATCTGTGGGGCATCCTCAAATGGAAGGTGGAGGAGTGCAAGGTCTCTAACATCCACCAGCTTCCGTAATGTTGTAATGGAAGAGTGGAAGAGAACTCCAGTGACAGCAAAAAATCAAACATATTACAGTTGTCCCCAAAACAACAGGGGAGGGGGAATCTTCCATTGGGCACACCTGATACAAGAACAACTGTCTCAGAGAGGAATTCCCCTTACATTGGGAGATTTTCCTCCTTAGATCCTGTTGTATTGCTGGTGCAGGAAGTGAAGGGAAATATCACCAATAATACACAGACAGAAAAAAATAACAACTAGCAAGGGTTTTAACTGCTATATCCAAAACTGCATACATACTTTACATACATTTTAACAATTCTGCATGTGTATTTCATATTTGTTTCTATCAATATAATAATATATGACTATTATTTAAAGCCCATCTCTGGCTAAAACATTATTTTTTTAGATTCGGACAGAGTAAAAATTGTTAGAGCCTCTGTCAGATTTGTATTACTAACTGATCCCTATTAGGAGGGTTCCCCTTATTACCTGTCATGTTCTCTGTCAAACATTTTTAATGGTGTCTGTGCCCTCCTGTTTCTGAGGCAACTGCTCCCCCCAATTTTTGTGTGACTTTTACAGGAACCGTAAGTGAGGAAAATCTCTCCAGCGGGGCAGCCAGAAAAAAAAAGACCCTTAGGCCCCTTTCACATGTGCGGACCGTATGTCCGCTTTTTCATCCATCTGTTTGCGGATGAAAAAGGGACACACATTGGTCCCTATGAGATTGCGGGTGTCAGCGGATGAACATCCACTGACACCCAATCTCGTCCGCCTCCGCAATGATCCGATTCTGCAGACGGAAGAAAACCCTATTTTTCCTTCCGTCTGATCGGATCGGATGAACATGGACATAAGGTCTGTGTTCATCCGATCCCCCCATAGGGGAGAGCGGAGAAAAGACAGGTGTGCGGGGACCGCCACTGTCATCTGCCGGCTCAGCGGGGATTCACGGATCGATCCCCGCTGAGCATACGGAGCATACGGAGGTGGATCGTTACTGATCCGCCCCGTGTGAAAGGGGCCTTACAGACATATTAGCTATCTATAAACATAAAAAACTATTATTATAGTTTGAGCCCTGTTCTGAGAGTAAGGCCGCGTACACACGGAGGGACATGTCCACTGAAACATGTCCGACGGACCGTTTCCATGGACAGTCTCCTCCGGATTTTCTCCGACGGTGTGTAAACATCGGAAAAAATCCCCTCGGCCAGGGAATGCGGTACGTGGCGGTACGTTAGCCACCACATCACCACTCAGGAAGTAAAATATCCACGCATGCGTCGAATCCATTTGGCGCTGCGGGAGATTTCTTCCGCTGTTAGCATACTAACCAGCGGAAATATCCGACGGACAGTTTTGTAGCGGACAAATTTCAAAGCATGCTTTGAAATTTGTCCGCTGGACAAACCTGTCCACTAGGTCGTACACACGATTCGATTGTGTGTACGCGGCCTAAGACTCACATAAGAAAAAAAAAAACAAATCTGGATCACCTATACAGAGTAGTACATTGATATTATAGTAACACTGTATTGCTCTGGTCACATTAAAAAATAAAAAACATTGTATAAAAAAAGGAAAAAATAAATAAATAAAAAAAACAATATTTAAAAAGTTGAAAAAACAATATTTATCTTTTTTGTTCTTTTTTATATACTATACTGTCACCAGTCAGTACCCCTGATCACTGCCACACCAGTTATATGACAACGCTGTACTGCACTGGTGACAGCTTGTAAAATATATATATATATATATATATATATATATATATATATATATATATATATATATATTTGGATATATCTATCTGTCTATATATTTTTTTTTAAAAATACATTTTTTAATCTCTTAATTAAAAAAAAAATTGTGCAACAAAAATTACAGCTTCAAAAAACTTGCCATCCTGCTGACTAAATACCTTGGAATGTCTACTTTCCATAAAGGGGCCATTCAAGGCATATTTGTAATGTTTTTGGCATTTTTGGGCCATAGGAAGCTGTCAATAGGATATTCAGATATATACCATAATAGAATGTAGGCAGGGAGAGATCAATCATGGACACCACATCCCATAAAGTGCGACAAATGAGAAAATGGGGGAAACGCTACGGACCATCAACTGATTATTTTATTCTAATCATGTTATTTTAATTTTTGTATGTGTAAATTAAATAAATTTTGTATATTTTCTTAATTCTAGTTTACTGTTTTATCTGGACACCGTTTAAAGTCCCGGGGCTTGTTGCCCCATTTTCCCCCATTTTCTCATTTGTCGCAGATATATACCATAGTTTATGGACTCTAACTTTCCTACAGACAGTGGCGGAATTTTCATTGGTGCAGCAGTCGCGGTTGCGACTGGGCCCTGTGGTTTAGCCAAGTCGGGGGGGCCCGCTCGCCGCCCGTGTGAGGGGCCCGCCCACCGCCTGCCAGTGTGGAGCCGTTCTGCCGCTGGATCGGGTGCTGACAAGGCACTGGCAGTAAATGCAGGGGCGGCATCGCAGCAACCCCCCCCAAGTCCCGGCATCTCCCCCTGCACCTCTGGCTGGCTGTTTAGAGTGCAGTGGGGAGATGTGGTAGGAGGTGGAATCTGGAGATCGGCAGCTCTATGGTGCCTGTGTGGGCAGCGTGATCTCCCTGGGGCTTGTAGTACTCGAGTGTCAGTGTATACAGAGAGGGGAGGGGTCTCTGACCCGAGCAGGTATCAGTTTCACTTTCTCTCTGCTTGCAGTTGCACA
The DNA here is from genome assembly GCA_029574335.1 of Rana kukunoris. Classification (NCBI taxonomy): domain Eukaryota; kingdom Metazoa; phylum Chordata; class Amphibia; order Anura; family Ranidae; genus Rana; species Rana kukunoris. The sequence goes on along the minus strand of CM056049.1, from coordinate 478,066,155 downwards.
CTGTTGTTGATGCCTGGGTCAGAGGCCCCTCCCCCTCTGCTGTATTCATGATTCAGAGAACTACAAGCCCCAGTGAGATCCCCCTGCCTGTGGACACTATAGAGCTGCCGATCGCCACCTCCACCAGCCAGGTACAGGGGAACTTCTGCAAGAGGGAATCAGCTGTTTGGGGACCCTGATGTAAGAGGGGGGCTTCTGGGGACACTAATGTAAGGAAGGGGGCCTCTGGGGACACTAATGTAAGAGAGGGGGGGCTTCTGGGGACACTAATGTAAGGAAGGGGGCCTCTGGGGACATTATTGTAAGAGAGGGGGGCCTCTGGGGACACTAATGTAAGAGAGGGGGGCCTCTGGGGACACTAATGTAAGAGAGGGGGGCTTCTGGGGACACTAATGTAAGGAAGGGGGCCTCTGGGGACACTAATGTAAGAGAGGGGGGGCTTCTGGGGACACTAATGTAAGAGGGGGGCTTCTGGGGACACTAATGTAAGAGGGGGGGGGGCTTCTGGGGACACTAATGTAAGGGGGGGCTTCTGGGGACACTAATGTAAGGAAGGGGGCTTCTGGGGACACTAATGTAAGGAAAGGGGCCTCTGGGGACACTAATGTAAGGAAGGGGGCCTCTGGGGACACTAATGTAAGAGAGGGGGGCTTCTGGGGACACTAATGTAAGAGAGGGGGGCTTCTGGGGACACTAATGTAAGAGGGGGGGCTTCTGGGGACACTAATGTAAGGGGGGCCTCTGGGGACACTAATGTAAGGAAGGGGGCCTCTGGGGACACTAATGTAAGAGGGGGGCTCTCTGGGGGCCCTGATGTAGGGGGAGACTCTCTGGGGACCCTGATGTAGGGGGAGACTCTCTGGGGACCCTGATGTAGGGGGAGACTCTCTGGGGACCCTGATGTAGGGGGAGACTCTCTGGGGACCCTGATGTAGGGGGAGACTCTCTGGGGACCCTGATGTAGGGGGAGATTCTCTGGGGACCCTGGTGTAAGGGGGGCTCTCTGGGGACCCTGATGTAAGGGGAGACTCTCTGGGGACCCTGATGTAGGGGGAGACTCTCTGGGGACCCTGGTGTAAGGGGGAGACTCTCTGGGGATCCTGGTGTAAGGGGAGACTCTCTGGGGACCATGGTGTAAGGGGAGACTCTCTGGGGACCATGGTGTAAGGGGAGACTCTCTGGGGACCCTGGTGTAAGGGGAGACTCTCTGGGGACCCTGGTGTAAGGGGGGCTCTCTGGTGACCCTGATGTAAGGGGGGCTCTCTGGTGACCCTGATGTAAGGGCAGACTCTCTGGGGACCCTGTTGTAAGGTGGGGTTCTCTGGGGACACTTATGTAAGAGGGGAGGCTCTCTGGGGACCCTGGTGTAAGGGGGGCTCTCTGGGAATCCTGATGTAGGGGGAGACTCTCTGGGGACCCTGATGTAGGGGGAGACTCTCTGGGGACCCTGATGTAGGGGGACACTCTCTGGGGACACTAATGTAAGAGGGGAGACGCTCTGGGGACACTAATGTAAGAGGGGAGGCTCTCTGGGGACCCTGATGTAAGGAGGGACTTTCTTGGGACACTAATGTAGGAAGGGAGGCTCTCTGGGGACACTAATGTAAGGGGAGGTTCTCTAGGGACCCTGATGTAAGGTGAGGTTCTCTGGGGACCCTGATGTAGGGGGAGACTCTCTGGGGACCCTGGTGTAGGGGGGGCTCTCTGGGGATCCTGATGTAGGGGGAGACTCTCTGGGGACCCTGATGTAGGGGGAGACTCTCTGGGGACCCTGATGTAGGGGGAGACTCTCTGGGGGCCCTAATGTATAGGGAGGCTCTCTGGGGGCACTGATGTAGGGGGAGACTCTCTGGGGACACTACTGTTAGGGGGAGGCTCTCTGGGGACACTAATGTAAGGGGGGCTCTCTGGGGACACTAATGTAAGAGGGGAGGCTCTCTGGGGACACTAATGTAAGAGGGGAGACTCTCTGGGGACACTAATATAAGAGGGGAGGCTCTCTGGGGACCCTGATGTAAGGAGGGACTTTCTGGGGACACTAATGTAGGAGGGGAGGCTCTCTGGGGACACTAATGTAAGGGGAGGTTCTCTAGGGACCCTGATGTAAGGGGAGGTTCTCTGGAGACCCTGATGTAAGGGGAGGTTCTCTGGGGACCCTAATGTAGGGAAAGGCTCTCTGGGGACCCTGATGTAAGTAGGAAGGCTCTCTGGGGACCCTGATGTAAGGGGGGCTCTCTGGGGAGTCCCCCTATGTGATGGCGTGTGTGTGTGGGGGGGTGGCATTGAAGGACCTGGCCTTGGGGCAGCAAAGGGAATAAATCTGGGCCTGGGCAGATGCAGCGCTGAGACTGGGGGCTGACACCAATGAGAGAAGGCGGGGGAGGAGCTTTCCTCTCTGCGTGGAGTACCTATGCCGTCTACCAATAACACAAGAAGGCATCCTGGCGGGAGATTAGAAGGCACAGTGATGGTGACGGTAACTGATCGAACGGAATTCCCAGGGATTCGATTGATTAACAGTAAGTGACATTTTTTCAGAGCTGAGCAATCGATGCCAACCTCCACCACCTGTGCCTCTTACTGATCCCATCCCCCCCACCACTGATCTCATCCCTATCCCCCCCATTACTTCTACAACAGAGGTGATGGGGGATAGGGCTGAGATCAGTGGTGGGAGGATAGGATCAGTAATAGGCACGGGTGGTGGTGGGAGAGGATGGCACCAACACTGCTGCTGCAGCCACCCCCCTCAAGTACCACTGCTGGTACTTGAGGGGGGGTGGTAGCAGTGATACTAGAGCGGAGTGGTAGTGGTGATACATAAGGGTGGTGGTGCCGGTGGTACTTGAGGGGGGTGGCAGTGGTGATGCCATCCTCTCCCGCCACCACCCGTGCCTCTTACTGATCCCATCCCCCTACAGCCGCACCACTGATCTCATCCCTTTCCCCCTATTACTTCTACAACAGAGGTTGTGGGGGAATAGTGATGAGATCAGTAAGAGGCACAGGTGGTGGTGGGAGAGGATGGCACTGCCACTGCAGCCACCCCCCCTCATGTGAAATCAGAAACAGAATTGTTTTACTTTGTTGTACAGAGTAAAAAAATTAAGTATCAAAATCAGTCTTTTCGGGGGGGGGGGGGGGGGGGCCTTCATGATTTCTTGCACCGGGGCCCTGAAGTCTCTAGTTACGCCACTGCCTACAGACTAAACAATATACACTGATTTGGGTTATTTTCACCAAAGAAATGTAGCAGTATACATTTTGGATTAAATTGTTTGAGAAAAATAATTTATTTACAAAATGTTATAACTCTAATAAACAAAAAAAAAAAAAATGTATCTGTTTATTTAGCAAAAAATAAAATACTTTGCAAGAAATAAAAGAAATGCTACCGCTTTTAAACTTGGAAAGAAATGGTGAAAGCTGATATGCTAGCAAGCTACATTCTTGAACCAAGTTGCTCAATTGTGCACCTGTAAAATTGTTAAATCTCTAGTCATGTCAGAAGGATATATCAAATGTTCAATAAACACCAAGCACTGAACCATGAAGCACCAGTTGAAAGTGCAGTACATGTATAGAATCCATTGACTGCATAATATCATCAGCTATTTACTCTCCATACAATGATAGAGGTAAATTAGAACAATAATAAATGGATTTTACAAAAAGCCACATAGATAAATATAAAAAAAAATCATATAAGCACTTATTTAATATAGTAAAAAAAATATTATTGATAATTGTAGTTTAAAAACCTACCAGACACAAATGTACAAATATAGGGCCAGATTCAGAAAGGACTTACGCCGACGTATCACTATCTACTAATACGGCGCGTAAGTCCACGGATGCGCCGTCGTATCTATGCGCCTTATTCTTGAAATAAGAAACGCCTGAATTTTGGCTTTATCCGACCGACGTAAGTCTCCTACGCCATCGGATCTTGGGCGCATATTTACGCTGGCCGCAAGGGGCGCTTCCATAGATTTACGCGTTGAATATGTAAATGAGCAAGATACACCGATTCACAAACGTACTTGCGCCCGTCGCTGTAATCTACTCCGTTTACGTAAGACGTGCGTCCGGCGTAAAGTTATATGAGGCGCAGGTCATGCAAAGGTATGGACGTCGGAACAGCCGTCGAATTTTACGCCGTTTACGTAAGTCGTACGCGAATAGGGCTGGGCGTAGGTTACGTTCACATCGTAGGCATTGAGCCCTGTCGTATCTTAGGGAGTATATGCAACGTGATTCTGAGCATGCGCGCGTGGTTCGTTCGGCCATTCATTTGCATGGGGTCACGCTTAATTTAAATAAATCACGCCAACCTCCTTCCTACTTTGAATTAGGCCGCCACAACTTACGGAGCAAGTGCTTTGTGAATACTGTTCTTGGCTCTCTATATTACGTTAGCGTAGCGCATATGAGATACGCTATGCCTGCACAAATATACGCCGCCCTACGTGAATCTGGCCCATAGTTTTTATGTCTTTGTGATAATTCCTCAAAAACATGTTATAGCGTGTCAGTCCTTATGATGCATCTGGAGTTTTTTTTTTAATTCTGCTCTTGCATGAACTGACCAGAAGTCAACATAATAGCACAAAATGATGGATATTATTATTATTATTATGCAGGATTTATGAAGCACGAACAGATTTCACAGCGCTTTACAACATGAGGGCAGACAGTACAGTTACAATACAATTCAATACAGGAGGGCCCTGCTCGTTAGAGCTTACAATCAAGGAGATAAATGTTTAGTAGAGCTGCTAATTTACATACTGTCTGTTTTGCCACTGCAAGCCCGAAAATAAAGGGAAAGTGTGGTATGTTGTATATTAGTAATATTAGATTTTAAAGTGTAACTTCACTTTCATTGCCAAAAAAACTAGCAAGCAAGCAAAAAATAATACAGAATATGCAATTGCTTTTTTGGAAACTGAAATTGCTGGGGCATGTGGTGCTACCCAAACACTGAGTGTGATTATTGGAGGTCAAATAACAAAAAGGAGCAGTAGGGGTCCTTGTTAGCAAGTTAAAATAAATGTATTGCACAAACAAAAATAGCACACTTAGGAAACACCATAGGAAGCCAGCATGAAGGAAACCTGGTTTGATCGCTGTTAGAGAGCCGCCAGTGTCTGGAATTCTCCACTACCTACCTCGTGACAACCCCTACGTGCTGTAGGAGAAACGGGGATGGTGCAGAGGGGTGGTAACGCGTTTCAAGGGTTTACACCTTCTTTGTCATAACCATGCAACCATAACCATAAGTGGAAGAGGCCCACTCTTCCACTTAGCGAAGGTTTAGGAAATTTAATATAGGGTTGGTTGGGGTCAGAATCTCTGTTAGATATCTTTGCTGTATGAGTACCTGTTGGAAGATATTACCTGAAGATCCTAAATAAGAACTCAAATGGCAATGAAAGAGGTACTTTGCTGGACAGATACTCCTCAATTCCTGCCAATTGAACTACACAGGAAATAAAGTAAATAACCCTTAGGCCGCCTACACACGATCAGTCCATCCGATGAGAACGGTCCTTAGGACCGTTTTCATCGGTTAACCGATGAAGCCGACTGATGGTCTCATGTGCCTACACAACATCGGTTAAAAAAACGATCGTGTTAGAACGCGGTGACGTTTACATGTTTTAACACAACGATGTGCTGAAAAAAAATGAAGTTCAATGCTTCCAAGCATGCGTCGACTTGATTCTGAGCATGCGCGGCCTTTTAACCGATGCTTTTGCATACTAACGATCGGTTTTGACCCATCGGTCAGGTGTCCATCGGTTATATTTTAAAGCAAGTTCTCTTTTTTTTGACCGAAGGATAACTGACTGATGGGCCCACACACACGATCGGTTTTGACCGATGAAACTTTCTTGGTAACATAACTTCTGTTGACTTATGGGACCTAGACACCTGTTGCAGCCATTAATAGGGGGTCCCACGATCCCTGTTGTATGTTTTGGAAATAATTTCACATTATGGAAAATGCAATAGGAGCAGTAAAAACTTGCAAATGTTGGTGAAAATACTCAGGAATAAGTTGTAAAATACAGCTGAAAGATTTCCATTGTTGGAGTTTCCAGGACATACTGTATAAGAAACCGGGAACTGGCCCAGACCACCAGGTTGCACCTATAAGTACATTTTGGTGGACTTTGAGAAGAAACCCAAAAACAAAGGGATCTATGTATCATCATATATAGTTTCACCCAAGATAAACACATTTTTTCAATTGATTCTCTGACATGGGGCTAAGGACCTAAATGAACCATGAAACATGAACTATCATGTCTAACAATGGAATAAATGGAATAAGAATCATAGTAAAAATAATAATAACAATCGTAAAGATAATAATAATATTCATAGTTTAACACGCCATTCAAAATTCTTTGCACAAAATACCTGATCTGATTGCTATGTTCTAGGTTAATGAGGATACCTAACATGACTGTTTTTTGGCTTAGTGGCTAACACCTGTGCCTTGCAGCATTAGAGCTCTTCCCAACCAGGAGACTACCTACATTGAGATTGCATGTTCTCCCTGTGCTGGTAGGTTAATTGGTTTCCAGTAGCTCCTTGTGGGCAGGGACTGATCCCAATGTACTATAAGTAAATGCAATGCACCTAATGTCGATGCTACATTAATATCTGTAACAGTTACAATAAATGGTTTACTTTAAAGATAAATAATGTATAACACACTAAATGTCTTACCTTCGTACAACCAGCTGGAGATTCTTGTAGGAACTTTTTACAAGTGAGATGGCTTCACTTCTTGAACTGCTTAGTTCCACATCATTGATTCTGACCAATTCATCCCCTACTTGAAGTTGGCATTCCAGTGCATCAACTTTCCCTCCTTCCTCAATCTGTAGATGTAAAAGAAGTATTATGGAATTTAACATATAGACATTATAGCTGGTAAGTAATCAGGGCAAAGATGTGATTTTTACGCCATGTGGAAACAGATTGATCACAAGATATGTAAATTGGGGCCTAATCACATTTTTCCTGCATGTGGGGAGGCCTCAGATGGCTTCAGATGTTGGCATCATTGAAACTTTCTTCAAACACAGGTCCAGCAATCGGTAACACTACTACTCCATTAGTTCTATCATTGGAAATCTCTAATATACTGTAGCAAGAAGAACAGTAATAATATCCCCCTCCTCTTATCTACCCTGCCTAACCTGCATAAAAAAAATCTGTATACTGACCTATTTTTAATAATCTCTGGCTACATGATCTCACAGCTCGCGCTAACCTGCGTCAGTGAGCTGCTGATGTAGGGGATAAGAGGACACATGCATACACTTTAACCACTTGGCCTTCGGAAGATTTACCCTGCTTCCCAACTAAGCCATGTTTTGTATTTTTGTGATACGACACTGTGTTATTTTAATGGACATTTGGACATTTTAATGGACATAAACGTATGACTCTTTTCCCCCATAAACAGAGCTTTCTTTTGGTGGTATTTAATCACCTCTGCTGTTTTTATTTTTTGCACTATAAACAAATAAAACCAACAATTTTGAAAAAAAAACAATAATTTAGGACACTTACCTTGTCTTCTATAAAGTCCAGCGGCGTCCGCATAAAAAAATTTAACAAGGATGAGCGATTTCGCTCATCACCCAATATGTATTCTGCTCCCCCCTCCATATTTCAACAAAAAAAAACAATAAGCATATACTGATTGGTTTGCGCAAAAGTTATAGCGTCTACAAACTATGGGATATTGTATTTATTTTTTACAAATAATTGCGGCAATTAGCAACTTAATGTGGGACTGCAATATTGCGGCGGACAGTCGGACAGACTAACTGACACGTTTTGAGGAGCATTGACACTAATACAGTGATCATGGCTAGAAATATGCACTGTCACTGTACTTATGACACTGGCTGGGAAGAGGTTAAACATCAGGGGTGATAAAAATGTTAATTGTGTTCCTAGCTTGTGATTTAGGGTACTGTGGGAGGTGCTTTAACTAGGGGAAGATATGGATCCATGTCCCTGCTTTGCAGGAACACAGGATCCATGCCTTCCCTCCTGTCAGAACGGTGATCTGCCTTGTTTACATAGAAATAAAATATGACTAAAACAAAATTTAGTCAAAAGACTAATGCCGCGTACACACGGTCGTTTTTTGCGATGAAAAAAAACGACGTTTTCTGTGAAGTAAAAAACGACGTTTTTGAAACGTCACTTTTCAAAGACAATTTTGCATACACACCATCATTTTTTCACAAAAAGCAAGGTTACGTTCACCACTCTTTTCCATTGAAGCTCGCTTCATAACTAGCTTCTGGGCATGCGCGGGTTGAAAAACCGTCATTTTGAACGACGTTTTTGCTACACACGGTGACTTTTTGTGCTAAACAAAAAAACGACATTTTTGAAAAACGACACAAAAAATTCAAACATGTTGGAATTTTTTACGTTTTTGTTAAGACAAAAAACAACGTTTTGCCCATAACACGATCAATTTAGTCAATGACGTTTTAGGCCAAAATTTATTTAGCGCAAAAAACGACCGTGTGTACGCGGCATTAGACTAAAACAATATTGAAAATTGACACTACACTGCTGGCCATTTCTAAATCGGCAACACAATTCCATCCAGAGCCTGTAATAATAGCACATTAACGTTTAAACATGTATTGCACTACCACGTAAGGGGTATATACTAAGCTGCTGAAAGAGAAAAAAATAGGAAAAAGGCTTTTCTTATATATATTTTTTTAATATTCAATGTTGGTATTATATTCAGGTAACATGTGCAATGGCATTACAGCCTCTAGAGTTTACAGCTTTTTTTTTTTTTTTGTAACTTAAAGCGGAGTTCCACCCTTAAAATCACTTTGTTTCATTCCATCCAGCATACTGGCGTCAGCGCCAGTATGCTGTTTTTTTTTTTTTTTTAATGCATGTACTTACTTTATATAAAATCATTGAATTTCAGGCACACCGCGGTATGTCGCCGCTATAAGGCGTCACGCCTTCCGGAAACAGCCGATTAGCATTTGGCTCTTCTCGGCGCCTGCGCACAGACCCAGGAGCTGACTGCGCAGGCGCCGTATATAGCCGCGTCACGCCCTCCAGTCTGAAAAACTGCGAGGGAGCATACACACGGCCGGGATTCCTGGCCAAAAGCTCTCCTCGCAGTTTTACCATCGGAAAACCGGTCGTGTTAACAGGGCATGTGTCTGTAGTGCAAATGTTCAAACCTTAATACTATAAATATTAACATGTTATTAGATTTTTACTCCAGGAGTATATAATTAGTTTAGAAATTCTAGAGAAATGTTTAAAGTAGTTGTATACCCACTTTTTTTAATTTTTTCCTACAGGCAAGCCTATAATAAGGCTTAGGTATAATGAATATCTCCTAAACATGTGCGTGCCACTCACAGCGCCAGAGCCGCGAACCCGGAAGACACGCCGAGGGCAAAATGTCAGCTCCCTCTGCGTGGACCGGGTAAGATACCGAAGCTTTGTTCTAAAGTATTTCATAATGAGCTAGTATACTAGCTCATTATGGCTTTGTCTTACAGGTTTTTTAATATATATATATATTATTTTTTTGTCCTGTGGGTATACAACCGCTTTAAAAAATGCAATACAATGCGATTTTAGTTGGCTAAAATGTACTGGAGATTTTAGTCGACTAAAATATAACTAAAACATGACTGCCAAAATTAACACTGCTCGGAAGTACCTCTGCTGTTTACTTTTCTAAGGACTACAGTAGGTCTACTGAAAAAGCCCAATAGGAGGGCGCAACGCATCTAGAAGGGTGGAGCTGAGCCTGAGATGTCACGCCATCACAGAGGTGGAGTTCTGAATGGGACCCCCGACCGCACTGGCTGGCGTAAATATAAAGTATGCCACATTGTGCCTGCACGTGCATTCTAGTAAGGCCGTATATGTGCGTTTTAAATGCGGGCACTATGTTGTTGCCTTTGTAATTCATATAATATACTGGGAAACTGGTGAGAAGACAAAGATTAAAGCTCCAGAGTGCCTGGAACAGAGGAGTGAGGAGATTTCTGCCAGGACTAAAGAATATCTGTTAGATGAGATTAATTAGATGAACGTTTGATTATTTGCTGTGAGGTAAGCAGGCATTGCTATAGGTGTGTGCACTTGTGACAAGGAATTGAAAGACACTGGGGGTTATTTACTAACGGAAGAGCCACTTCACACTACAAGTGCACTGAAAGTGCACTTGGAAGTGCAGTCGCTGTAGATCCGAGGGGGACATGCAAGAAAGAAAAACATGCACATGATTGGATGATAAAATCAGCAGAGCTTCCCCTAATTTCAGATATCCCTCAGATTTACAGCGACTGCACTTTTGCAGTGAAAAGTGTATTTGCCTTTTCGTAAATAACCCCCACTGTGTTTCTAGAGCACTGGGTGTTGAACGTTCTATTAAGTGGATGCACAATTGGACTGTCATTGGTTTTTTATATGCTAAAAGGACTTTAGTTGGTTTGGTTTTTACATTTTTTTCACATGTTTTAGACTGTTGCGCTTCTCTACAATTGAGGAGTATTTAACTTAGGCTCCTTTCACACTGGGGCGGGAGACGCGGTGGTGGTATAGCGCCGCTATACCATCGGAATTGGTGTGGGACTCGGCCGCTAGCGGTGTGGTATTAACCCCCGCTAGGGCCGATAAAGGGTTAATACCGGGGTTTCCAATTGTTTTAAATGGGAAGGAGCGGTATACATACCGCTCCTTTCACCGCTCCAAAGATGCTGCTTGCAGGAGATTTTTTTCTCTTCTGCCAGCGCATCGCCTCAGTGTGAAAGCCCTCGGGCTTTCACATTGAGAAGGCTGGGCAGGAGTTTTTCAGGCGGTATAGCAGCGCTATTTTTAGCACTGTACCGCCTGAAAAACTCCTCAGTGTGAAAGGGGCCTTAGTGTCAGGGCTGGGCTCAGCCCTTTCTTCGCTGTGCTGGCAGCTCAGCTGTCAGCTAATTGCCAACTCCCATCTCTCCACAGTGATCCACCTGTTGATGATCCTGCTCATCAGCTCTGCCTACTTAAAGCCTTCCAGTTAATTTTCTCTTTGCCTTCGCCTGTGTTAACATCACAAGAGACTTCTACTGCGTTCCTGTTGAAGACCTGCTTGACTGATGTTCCCTCTGGCTACAGATCCTGCTTGCTGTACTAATATCTTTATCGCTGGCTCTTGGACATTGGCTTGGAATGTGCTTTTACTATTCCAGCGAGTGCGAGATGTCGGCAGCCTGTCGCCGAGAATCAGCGCGATGCTGTCGTGCTATAAACACATTCTCGGCGGCAGGCACTGTAAGTTACCCAGAATTTGTGGCTTCCTTCAAAAGGGTATTTGACGTTCACGCACGCTCCGCTTCAGCTGCCAAGTGCCTCATGTCCATCAAACAGAGTACGAGGACAGTTGCCGATTACGCCATTACTCTGGCAGCAGAGGTTGCTTGGAACAATGAGGCCCTCGTGTCCTGTCATGGACAGACCTTAGGTGGCATTGTTTCATCTTCAGTTTCCCAGAAGGATGAGAGCCTGGTTTCGGTTACCCTGTCATGGGCTGAGTTGTCCATCGAGATACAGGCTCTTATCGGCTCTGGGGCTGCAGGCCTGTTCATTGATGCTGCCTTTGTATCGAAGCACTAGATTCCGCTGCAGCTGCGTGACATTCCACTTGCCATTGAGGCTCCTGACAGAAGACCTCTACAGCCTGCCCATGTGACTCATGAGACTGTTCCATTGTCCATGGCCGTAGGGGCTCTTCACCATGAGATGATCCAATTCCAAGTTATTTCCTCACCTAAGTTTCCAATGGTTATTGGTTATCCTTGGTTACAGAGGCACAACACTTCTTTTGATTGGCTCCATGCTGAGGTTCTGTCCTGGTCTCCACAATGCAGTAAGAGATGCTTCCAGAAGGTAGTCAAGGTCCTGTGCACCTCTTCACTCTCCTCCCTGCCAGAGGAGTACAACAATTTTAGCGATGTCTTTGACAAAGGTCAAGCCGGTACTTTGCCTCCACACCGGTCATATGATTGCACAATTGACCTTCAACCTGGTGCCATACCCCCTCGTGGCTGGGTTTACCCTTTGTCGGTCTTGGAGGATAAGGTGCACTCTCTTGTCTCCTTTATGGTGCTGGTTTCTTTTTTGTGAAGAAGAAGAGTGGTGAACTGAGACCTTGCATTGACTATAGGGGTCTCAATCGTCTCACCATTAAGAATGCCTATCCGATTCTGTTGATTACGGAATTATTTGACCACCTCAAGGGAGCAACGGTTTTTGCAAAGCTTGATTTGAAAGGGGCATACAATCTCGTGAGGATTAAGGAGGGCAACGAGTAGAAAACTGCCTTTAATACCAGAACTGGTCATTATGAGTATCTCATAATGCCTTTTGGTCTCTGTAATGCTTCGGTAGTTTTCCAGGAGTTTTTTAACAATGTCCTCCGAGATTTGTTGCAGTTATGTGTGGTGGTCTATCTCGATGATATCCTCATATTTTCCCTGGAGAGCCACCACACCGATGTCTGTCGACTGCTTCAGAAACTAAGAGAACAATCTCTATTGTAAGCTGGAGAAGTGTGAATTCCATCAGGAACAGGTCAAATATCTGGGTTATGTAATTTCCATGGCTGTTTTTTTTCGAAGGACCCAGAGAAACTTTCTGCTGTCCTACAGTGGCCTCGACCCGTGGGTTTACATCCTCTGCAGCGATTTCTTGGCTTTTCCAACTATTATTGGAAGTTTATTCGTAAATGCTTGTCTCTGGTCAAGCCCCTAAATGATATGACCAGAAAGGACGGTAACCAACAGAGTTGGTCTCCAGAGTCCATTAAGGCTTTTGATCCTACGTTGCCTTTTATCCTTGAAGTTGATGCTTCTGAGACTGGAGTTGGCCTTCTCTCTCAACGTCCTAGCTCTGACAGCGCTATGCATCCGTGTGGCTACTTTTCCAAGAAATTGTCACCTGCAGAGTGCAATTTAACTGTACTTCTGTCTCGGTCTGATTTATGGTTTCTGACACTTAGGGGGCGAGGTGAAAACACCTTTGGAGTGTTACAGCAGGCAACACAATATTATAATATATTTTTTTGGTAATTTTCGAGATAAGAGATTCACATTGTAGCTGCACGCAGTATTATATTTAATTTGTATTGGGCAGCACTGATTATAGAAACACTATACAAATATAACTATTGTATGTATTGTTATTACAGTGCTGATTTTTAATAAAAGGGAAAGAACTCTTCACTTGACCTAATGAAAAAATTTGATAATGTGAAATAAATTGATTGAAAAACAATGGTGCTGCTGTTTGTAAAAAAAAAAAAAGCCTAAATACTTAAAGCCCAAAAATCATGTGAAAAATATAGAAACAAGCGTGCAACCACTAAAATGATTAGTGTAAAATCAAACCTATTTAAAGGAAAGAATTTGATAATCACTATGTGAAATTGACCAGCTCAGTGAAAAGTATGCATGTATAACCACATAAATATATAAATATATATATGACCAAAACATTTTACATTAAAAAGGTTCGAAAATTACAAATGAGTCCATATAACTCTGTATCTTGAAAAACAGTGCTGTACAAAAAACAGAAAAAGTCCCAAAATATGAAAATATGAATATGGATGATATTCACAGTATGTAACTTCTAGGAATCAATCCAATATTAACTACAATATTTAACGAAATATTCAGAAGAAGCCTGAATCTATTTAAAGCCAAATAATGTAATATTACTGCCGCTTACCAGATAGATGAGATCTCAAGTTATAGAGATCTGAAGAGTGTGTGCATCAGCCTGCCGGCCGCGATAGTTACCATCTATTCCTTGATCATAGAAGGATGTTCTCGTCTGGTTACAATGAAAATTATCTCCTTCAGCTGTTCAGTAAACCAGGTCAAGCAGGGAAGAACACAAGCAGGATTCGCTCAGCTTTCCAGGCACTATCCTAAGAATGGTAGCAAACAAAGATGGTAGCAGCAAGCCATGTGCTCACATCTGTAGATGTGTTCTTCCCTGCTTGTCCTGGTTTACTGAACAGCTGAAGGAGATAATCTCAATTGTAACCAGACGAGAACATCCTTCTATGAGCATTAAAACTTTTATAGTCTTCAAGTAGGTAACAAAATAAACATTGCACTGGAGATAAAATCGACGTAGCTACATAAACTGTAAAAATGGTGCGAGTAATACCAAACGGTAGCAAAAGCAGTCATAAAAACATGTAGCCAAGTATGATACTGGTATAAAAATGTGTACAACGATACCACTGCTAAATCCAGATGAGGAGGGGTTAACATCAGTCCGTCGGCATGTAGATGTCCTGTGAAGGGAACTATCACAACTCCCAGTGGATGGCTTTAGAATCCCAGATTGATAGAGGGAAGTGTAACAGCCCTTGCTTGTGGCAGATAGTAAGGTCCCGCCAGCATGCAGATATGAAGGCACAGCAAAGGAGCCCTTCAGATGGACATGGGAAGCCCCACCGGTGTCCGTGACATCACCGGATCTACGACGGAACTCCCTGAAGACCCGGAAGCCGGCGGAGAGGTGAGTACCGATCAAAAGAATTTTGATTGATCAAAAAAATTTACAATTAATCGAGGAATTAATAGTTAATTTCCACAGCCCTATTTAAAACACATATGTATATCCCCATACAAGATTTTCACATTTTCCCAAAGAGGTTAAATATAAAAAATGCTAAATTTTAAGTGAAAGAAAAATGTATAGATTCCTGTGAAACTGGCCTTAACATTTATGTTATGTATTCTGTCCTATACATACTGCAAGCTAGTATAATATTAGATGTGGTTATTTTAAGCTGAGCATTTATAACCCATTTTATTTTATTTTAGCTTAAAATAGGACAGGTTTTACATTATTCCTGATGTGCTGTAATTGCCGCTGGCTTGTTAGCATTCTTCCACATTCTTGCCAGCTTTATATTCTGTATATGCAAAGACCATTATTTTTTAATCCTCTAAACTTTACCCCCACTAACATTCTTTCTTCGGTTACAAAAGCAATCTTAGGATCCCAGCAGAGGTGAAAAACTCTGAGATGAAAATGTTTTCACCTACTGAGAAACGTGAGACACTGCTCAAAAAATAAAATAAAACTATGTGTAACAAACCATAGACTTCAGCAGAAGACTTTTAAATGAGTTGCAGAGATAATAATCTATGCAAAATGTTTTAGCGCTTCTTAAAGAAAACCTTATACGACTTGTTTTAGCGCATCTTAAAGAAAACCTTATACGACTTGTCCCACGATTTTGGACTGCAAAATCGTATGACAAGTCATTCTCCATTATTTTCAATGAACACCATTCATACTGGCACTTCATACTGGCCTACTTCAAAGTAGTCCCTGTACTACTTTGGTCCAATTTTGATGCCACTTACACAGGCATTCATTGAAATTACGGCCGTGAATCGCGGCAGAATCGCTGTAAACTCGCGGCCACGAAATCGCGGTAAAATCGTGCGACTTTGAAGTCGTACAAGTGGTACTGACAGAATTGTATGAATTCCAACCTGGTTAGACACATAGGTTTTTTTTTACGAAAAGCAAATCCACTTTGCACTACAAGTGCAAAGTGCACTTGGAAGTGCAGTCGCTGTAAATCTGAGTGGTAGATCTGAAATGAGGGGAAGCTCTGCTGATTTTATTATCCAATTTTTTTTGTATATAGAGGGAGAAAGGAAGTGGGATTGTAACAGTTCCAATAGATAAATAGCAGAAACATAAATAATTAAAACATTGAATTTATTAGAAACATGATTAAAATATAATCCAATAACATTGTTAGGTTTCAGTGTACATATCCATTATGGTGATCAAACAAGTGTGATTCCAGTTGTATGATGGTTAAGGTTCATATGTTATCCCGAAATGTTTCGCCAGTGTTGGCTTCATCAAGTGATTTAAGAACCAACCAGAGGACACGAGAGGGGACACCATGCATCCACAGAGGGCACAATAAGACCAGGTTAAAAGGCAAAGCATAAATTAAACACAAGAGGGCACCTGCAGGTAGGGCAGTCTATGTCCAGATCAGGTGAAATGATTATCGTAATACCGCTTTCTCATTTATACAGCTCATAGTGACCCTGTTAACGACACCGCCCTAGTCCTAGGGGGAACTCTCTGACCTCCCTTTATTGGTCTTTTTTTTAACTGTGGTGGATTTGATATCCAGGGTAAGCATTGAAGTGATGACCACAACATTTTAAAAATTGCATTTAGTACTCTGTACTTTCTCAAATAGATTCTATTTCCTTAATTATATATGTTTTGTTATAGGTTTAATAACCTCCAATTTTGAACTCCTGAGGAAGCAGTCTAACCGCAAAACCTGTCAAGTTCTGGCTAGCTGAATATTACATCTATTCACGTGTCATACTTATTATTGAGGGTAAAAACACTATGGTCATAGTTAAGCCATTGTAATGGGTTATTTTTTAAACTCTTTATTTTAATGTATATGTTTTGTATTCTCTTTATGTATGTAATAACGTTTTTATGATCTTATTTAGGTTTAGAATTCACTAGATTAGGATGTAGGTACCCCCCTCTAAAATGGCATACTGGCAAGAGAACTAATATATTTTCTAACTCAACTGACAAAATATATTTCCAAATTACATTTGTTACTCAATAGTCACATAATGTTGCTTGTAGTGGTTTAGTAAATTGTAATGTCTAGAATATTAGCTCAGTGAATTGGATGCACACTGTCATTTGGTCTAAACAAGTCATAACAGTTAAACGGGCCAGAAAAAAGATTGAGAGCACAACTACTATATTTAGGTTAATATAATAATACATATAATAATAGTGGTTCCTTCTATAATTAATGTTATTTATTTATCAAAATATCCATTGCAAAACCTACAAAGTTGTGCTTCAATCTTTGCAAAACACTATGTTTAGCAACTGAACAAAATTAACAGTGTCAGGGGAGACAAATTACTGTGGTGCAGCTTGACCATGTACTCCTTACTGTCATGGGTCATTGCCTTTACCAGGCTGATACATCTTAGGATCAGCTGTCCCACGGAATCTTTACAAAACATTCTTGGAAAAACCCCATGCAGAGCAATCCAGGAGGTGGAGAGCTCCCTCCAAAGCAACTACTGATGCACACCACTAGTTACTGTATTGTACCATATTTTCATACAAACTAGAATTCAATTATAATAATTAATTGTTATATGGCATGCATAACTTTTTTCTATCCTGTTTAACTTTTCAACAAATTCTTAAGACAATGCACAATTAAAAAACACAAAACGAAAAGCTGAATTAACATCAGGATCTAGGTACTCAATGGGCAAAAGAAGAACAATCCATACAAATCAGGATCCAATGCAGCCTTAGTAATGCCCAAAGCCTGAAAAAAAACATTAGGACTATAAGCTGCAATAAATGTGGTTAAAAAAGATGTACAAGATATACGTGTTAACAGCAGATGAACAAGATCATGTATGTGTAGATGTATGTATGTTAATGTATAAATGTAATAGTGTTTTATGTATGTCTTAAAAAAAGCTTAATAAAAACTTTTTTGAAAAAAAAAACAGCAGATGAACAAATCTACTCCAGGCTTCATAACTGGAGCTTCTGTCCCAGCCTTGTGGCAAACCCACAGCCAGATAACTGTTGTTTCTCCAAGATGACCACCACAAAAAAAACATTGGTAAAGGCTTTTAATAGAGTAGTTATAATTGTGGTACCACTTAGCCAACGATATATCCTGGCCTAGGCCAAGAGGGCCCAGGTCTAGGGCAGCACTTTACAGGTGGGCAGCACGGAAAGAGTCCCCGAGGACTTGTGCTACACTGTTATGCCACATACACAAGATCGGTTCGTCTGATGAAAACAATCTGATGGACCGTTTTCATCAGACGAACCGATTGTGTGTGGGCTCCATCGTGTTTTTTCCCATCGGTGAAAAAACGTAGAACCTGTTTTAAAATTATTTGATGGTTAAAAAAACGATAGAAAAAAACGATTGTTTGTGGGGAAACCCATCGGTTAAAAATCAACGCATGCTCATAATCAAGTCGACGCATGTTCGGAAGCATTGAACTTCATTTTTCTCAGCACGTCGTTGTGTTTTATTCAAATGTTTTTTTTTTTAAGTGTATTTTGTGTGTGAACTCGAGAGAGAGGACCCGGACTGCAGGAGTTGGGAGTAGGCAGACCCTCCCCCCAGAGGCAATCTGCCATCCTTCTCCATGTCCCCGGGTGGCAATGGCGGGTGTGAGGGAGGGACTCCCACTCACCCCGCCCTACCTGCTTTACTTGGGAGCCCAATGGGGCCCAACGGGGCAGAGGGACTCCCCCTATGAGGAAGTGAGGGGGTCTAGCCCGCTCAGCCAGCCCCGCAGGTCCTTCGCCTCTCTTTTTTAACTACTTGCCGACCGCCCGCCGTCATATTACTGCGGAGCGGTGGCTCTGTCTCGCGGGAGCACGTAGCTCTACGTTCTCCCTTTAGAGACTTGTAGAGCGCACGCCCACTCGCGCCCCGCGCGCGTGCCCGGCGGGTACGATCGCCGCCGGGCACCCGCAATTGCTCGTTACAGAGCGGGGAACGGGAGCTGTGTGTGTAAACACACAGCTCTCGTTCCTGTCAGCGGGGGAAACGCTGATTTTCTGCTCATACAATGTATGAACAGAAGATCAGTGATTTCCCCTAGTGAGGCCACCCCCCCATACAGTTAGAACACACCCAGCAACACACTTAACCCCTTCCCTGCCCCCTAGTGTTAACCCCTTCACTGCCAATGGCATTTTTATAGTAACCCAATGCATTTTTATAACATTGATCGCTATAAAAATGCCAATGGTCCCAAAAATGTGTCAAAAGTGTCCGATGCGTCCGCCATAATATTGCAGTACCGAAAAAAAACGCTGATCGCCGCAATTACTAGTAAAAAAATAATAATAATAAAAATGCCATAAAACGACCCCCTTTTTTGTAAACGCTATAAATTTTGCGCAAACCAATCAATAAACGCTAATTGCGATTTTTTTTAACGAAAAATATGTAGAAGAATACGTATCGGCCTAAACTGAGGAAAAAAAAAGTTTTTTATATCTTTTTTGGGGATATTTATTATAGCAAAATGTAAAAAATATTGAATTTTTTTCAAAATAGTCGCTCTATTTTTGTTTATAGCGCAAAAAATAAAAACCGCAGAGATGATCAAATACCACCAAAAGAAAGCTCTATTTGTGGGAAAAAAAGGACGCCAATTTTGTTTGGGAGCCACGTCGCATGACCGCGCAATTGTCAGTTAAAGTGACGCAGTGACGAATCACAAAAAGTGCTCTGGTCTTTGGACAGCAATATGGTCCGGGGCTAAAGTGGTTAAGAGACCGCATGGCCAAAGTGCGTGCATGTTAAACCAATTTTGTGTACTTGCAAGTGTGGTGGTTTTTGTGGGGGGGGGGGGGTTGGCATACTAAGCACAGGCGTACCTTGCATAGCACACCCACCGGGAGTCGGGCTGAGACCACCAAACTCAATTCACATGTAGCCGAGACCGGGATCCGAACCCTTGGCCCCATCGTTTGTTTTCCCATCGGTGAAAAAACTTAGAACCTGTTTTAAAATTATCTGATGGTTAAAAAAACGATAGAAAAAAAACGATTGTTTGTGGGGAAACCCATCGGTTAAAAATCAACGCATGCTCAGAATCAAGTCGACGCATGCTGGGAAGCATTGAACTTCATTTTTCTCAGCACATCGTTGTGTTTTATGTCACCGCGTTCTGACACGATCTGTTTTTTAACTGATGGTGTGTAGGCAAGACTGATGAAAGTCAGCTTCATCGGATATCTGATGAAAAAATTAATCAGACCGTTTTCATCGGATGAACCGATCGTGTGTACAGGGCATTAGTTTAGCGCTAGTCTTATGGGGCGGACTGGGCACCTCCATAAAGTGGCCGCACTGCTTCCGCTGTGTGGGCGGGCAGCATTCCACAACTGTGAGGGGGGGGGGGGCACTGCTTCTAATTTTGACTGTTCTATCATTCTGGACCACACACCTTCCTCACTGTGCTATATGTTTTCTGCTGTACCATTTTCATTTTTATATCTTCTTATCCTCTCCATAAAATTATCAGAAATTTGTGCTTAAAGTAGAACTATAGACAATACTTTTTTTTTCATTTTGGATAGAGTAAAGGAAAGGTTATATCCCCTGTCAGTTTATTTTTTACCATCCCTGTCCCATTTCAGAGATTTCCCTTCACTTCCTGCCCCATAGCCAAACAGGAAGTGGGAGGAAATCTATGAAATTTAAGGGAATACATTGCCACTCCCCGGCCCTCAGAACAATTGTCCCCACTCGAAAATTCCAGGGTCTTAAACAGAAAGGGGTGTGGCCTTGACAGAAAGTGGTGGGTCATATTTAAATTAGGAGGTGCAGAAGTTTAGTCAGGCCTAGGACAGCACACAACCTAAATACACTACTGCACTTAGCTAATGCTTCATGGCAACATAGCCTCTTACTCCACGAGTGTACACGTCTCAAAGGCAAAAACGGACTCTTCTCCATTTCCAAACTTCTACGTAGAATGAATTTTGAAAGGATAGAACACTTCTCTTTGTGCAATATGAAAAGCACCTTGATTCAATATACAAAAATCCTACTCACAGAGAACAGGGTACAACAAGCATTAACCCGGTGATGTGGAGAAAGCCTCTTGAGGGGAAGGGGGAGCAGGAGTGTCAGGACGCCCACTAACACACAGCTCCTTGATCTATCTGCAAAGTAGAGAGTGTCCTGCCTTGCCTGCTTGCCCCCTCCCCCCTCAAGAGACTTTCTCCACACCAGGGAGAAAGCCTTGCATTACGGTGGGGAGTTACAGACAGAAGAACAGGAAGTGAGCATTTCTCAGAAGAAATAAGGACATTTAAAAGAAAAATCGAAGGATGAGGTAAGTGAAGGAGGACTGCACTCAGGTAAAGAAAGCTATTTAGGGGGGAAAAAAATTCCTTTACAACCCCTTTCAATTCCACAGGGAGAATAACAATCATGCTTTACTGCATATACATAGCATAGTTACATAGTTACATAGTTAGTCAAGTTGAAAAAAGACCATCTAGTTCATCCAATAAAAAAAAAAAATACAGACTGATTTACTGTTGGTGGTTTAGTAGCAAGTATATATAAACCAGGGCTCAAGTCCTGGGGGAACGCGTGGGAACGGAGTTCCTGCACTTTTTTAACAGCAGAACTAGAGCACCTGAGCCGCCCGAGCCAATCCTTCACTAAGCAGCGATGTCAGAGCTCGAGTCACTGTCAGGGGCAGGTGAACCTTAGTAATCCTTTATGTTACTGGCCGCTTCCTGTATATGGATTCATTGGGTAGTGTGCGGGTATTCCGTCACTTCCTCGATGCCGCAATGTCTCCTGGGAGCTTTTGTCCTTGTTCCCAGGAGACGTTGCGGAGGTCTGCCGTGAGATATCGTGGGATTTAGAAAGAACGTGGTAGGGGCAACAATGTTCAGATACCCGAAATGGAGGAAGTGACGGAATACCCGCACACTACACGATGAATCCATATACAGGAAGCGGCCAGTAACATAAAGGATTACTAAGGTACAGTGGATAAAAAAAACATGAGGTTTAGTAATTATGCATATGAGCGTATCATTTTTTATTTTTTTTGGTGGGGTCCGGGACTTGACCCCTGATGTAAACCCTCACCTTGTAAAACAACTCATTCTCTTTAAAAATAGAAATGAAAGGAAAAACATTTGTGTATACATATAAAGAAGATTATGGGACTTCTATCATCCAATCATGTGCAAGCAAAAATGCTGTTTTCTTTTTTTATTTTCCTTTCACATGATTGGGTACTTTTTGCAAAGTGAAGGTTTACCTCCTTTACTAAGCTCTGAAGCAACTGCACTTTGCCTTTAGTAAATCAACGCCAATAAATACTGTTTTACATATTTTTTAACCACTCTTATGCCACGTACAAACAATCGGAATTTCATTTCATCGGAATTTACAATCGTGTGTGGGCCCCATTGGACTTTTTTGAGTCGGTGTTTAGAAATAGAACATGTTTTATTTTTTTTCTGATGGAAAAAAAAGGATTGGAAATTCCTATCGTCTGTGTGCAACTCAGATGGAGAAAAAACCCACGCATGCTCAGAATCATGTCGACTCATTCTCGGAAGCATTGAAATTCGATTTTTCTCGGCTCGTCGTAGTGTTTTACGTCACCAGGTTTTGGACGTCGGAATTTAGTCTGACAGCGTGTATGCAAGCCTGATGGAAGTCAGCTTTATCGGAATTCCGACGGAAAATTCCATTGGATTTTATTCCATCGGAAATTTCCTAAGGCTCCCTTAATCCTTAGGACAATTCGAATGTGTTTGAACT
Organism: Rana kukunoris; assembly: GCA_029574335.1. Lineage (NCBI taxonomy): Eukaryota > Metazoa > Chordata > Amphibia > Anura > Ranidae > Rana > Rana kukunoris. The sequence continues at coordinate 478,043,678 of CM056049.1, read as the reverse complement.
CAAATCAGTTTTATGAGAATATGAAGGTTTCTGGCTAGTAAAGAGTTGGGGTCAGATTTGTCCGCCGCAATGTTGCAGTCCCGCCAAAAAAAAAAACGCGCAAAAAAAAATTCCGTCTTGCCGAAAATGCATTAATAGCGCGGCGTAGGCGCATAGTTAGTGAAAAAATTCAGTTCCCATTGAATTAATAAATGCAAATGAGGGAATGCGCGTATCCCGAAAACGCGCGTCCGGCGTTGGCTACTCGTGGTGCGCGTAACTCGAAAGCCTTGAGTAAATCTAAAAGCACGGGTCTTTGCCAGGCCGTGTGCAAGTCAGCTGGAGAGCAACTACAGCAGCACCGTAGACGCTGAGCAATCACATACTGGACAACACATTCGTTGCCAATTGCCAGGGCCGCATGGTCTTAACCAGGTATGCAGAGGAAGAGGCACATAGAAGGAGGAGTAGGAGGAGGGGGGCACGTGAGAGGATACCGAGCGCGCATGAGGCTTTGGCATGGGTGATGAGGAGGTGTTGCATCTTGATTCATTGCCATTGGAAATAACCACAGCCCTGCAGGATGACATACCAAACCGCTCACGTGCATGCAGCCATGAAGGTAGAAGAATATATATCAGCCTAAACTTCAGACGCATGTCCAACCAGTTCATCAGACCCAACTGTGCACCTGCGGCAGAAGGCAATGACAATTTCTAAATTAGTTTATATATGCCACAGAGCACATATACCGCAATAGGAAGCATGGCATATATATATATATATATATGGCACGTTGCCAAAGACCCCGGGTCCAGCCATGACAGCTACATCTACTCATGGTAGCTTTGGGGACAGCTCTGGTTGGTGATGACATGTGGCAGCCATGACTATCCCCTCCATGATCAAGAAGTGGCACATGTGATTACCATCCTCCTGTCTTTTCCCTATGACTCTGCATATACACTGGGACCCCATCTCAACTCCTCCGGAACCCCCAAACCAGAGGAGAGAGAAGATACAATGAAGCACAATCAAAACCCGTGGAGTTAGCGCAAGCCTCCTGAGTTTCCTGTGATAAGTGGGGGGGCTATTGTATTCCCCCAACTTTGTGGGTGATCATTGGCATGTTGTATTCTGCACAACTTTGCTGCGAGGGCCTGCAATTGCCCTACGTGTGACCTGACCCCCCAACCACACAGCCCCCCCCCGCCAGAGGAGACCTCAGCTGATGGAAGAGCAGCAGGAGGGTCCTCGTGCCAATCTTTGACCGTTAAACACACACATTCATCATGGCACACGACACTGACGCGTGTACACCCTGATGTCCCTAGATCACACACACCACATGCACTCGCATTGGATTAGCCCAAGTCCACATGTAGGAGTGGGAGCAGCAACGCCACGTCAAGGCCCCAATGATGTTGCTGTCCATTCATACACCTTTCACACATCATTCATACAGCCGTGGGGTTAACTTCACCTCAGACACCCCTTACTGTCAGGAGGCCACCCTCTCACATTCACACACCATTCACACTGCACCGTGTGCGTATTAAAAAATAAACAAAAAAAGCTCTTATCCAGAGGTAACAAATAACAAAAAAAGCTCTTATCCAGAGCATAACAAATAACAAAAAAAGCTCTATCCAGAGCATAATAATAAAGAAAAATAAAATTAATGGGCCTGGCGGGGGCTCTGCCTGGTGCCAGGTACGCCTGGGGGCAGCCACAGTGGGGGGGGGGCAGCAGGTTGAGGAAGAGCATCCCCACGTCCCTCCCTGGCTGCCTGTGCCCTCGCCCATGCGGGTCCCCAGTCCCCCGACAGCAAGGCCAGGGCACGAACCTCCCCCAAAGTTCCGAGGTGTTTTCCTGCAGCTCCCCCAGCTGGTCACGTTGCTGCGCTGTTAACGCAACATCCTGGATGGCACAGTAATATTGTCCGAGGATGCCAGGCTTCGGCCAGGGCCTCATCTCCTCCACGACCTCGGCCAGGTGCTGATTCTGCTGGTCCTGCTGTCTGACCAGCTCTTCCGCAGGACTTATGAACACTGGTTTGGCTTGCGGGGATGCAGGGGTCCGGGCATAAGGGAAGGATGTTGAGGGGCCGGAGATGAGGGGGGGGAAAGAGAGGGACTGGAGAGGTTGGAGGGGGACGCTACAGGTAGAGGAAAGCCTGGGCTGGTCCGGCCAACCCACCATCCTCCTCCACAACCTAGAGGGCCGGTCATGGACTACCACACCCTCCTCAACCACCTCCTCCGTTGAGGTGGCCCACTCCCTCCAAGTCCTGTCCAGGGGGGCAGCCAGAGGGACTGAATCTTCAGGGGAGGATCCTGATGGGCCCTGGCTCAACAGATGGCCCCGCTCCCTCCTCCATCTGTGGATGACACAAAAGATGCCCATGTTGGTGGGCCACACACTTGGCACAGTTCCCTTCCACCCCCATACATGTACTAACAGATGAATATAAAACACCTTACCGTCCTCACGGCTGGCTTCTGGGACTCATAGCCCCCAACTCCCTCTACCTGCTCCGTCTTAGGCAGCGGGCAACCACCTTCTCCTCCTCAGTCAGGCGGACAGGGCAGGGTGGCCCCCTCCAGTGCCCTTGGCATGCCGGCTATGGCAGCCAGCTTGCCCTTCACATGCGCCGCAGGTCATTCATTTTCTTCTGATGTCCTGCGGTGTCCGGACCTCATGGGAGGCCCCCCCTCATTAAAACTGATCCCTCTGGGACTTGCTGGTCCGGGCATTCAGCACCATGGACCGAATCAAACTTCTCCATGGCCCTGACGCAGGGCCCTCTCCTCTGGGGAGAAATTCTTCTTCCTCCTCTCCTTAACCACGGTTGTCATCCTGTCCAGCACAAACTTTGCCGTCACTATTCAAAAAATGGGAGACGTTTGCCTGCACGGGCCATGGGGGGCATTATATACCCTGCGCCGGGCATCGTAGGGAGGCTTTGCCTGCGCAGAAGGCTCCGTCACGGCGCGGGTCAACCACGTCTGGCGCGGGTCATCCAGTCACGGCGCATGCTCCGTTCTCCCGGCCTCATTTCATGGGGTCAGCTTCATTAAAATGCAACACGCCCACTTCCCTCCACTTTGGAGTTGCGCCGGATTACGCCCATGATTTTACGCGACGCAGGCGCACTTGGAGCGCATTTACTTAAAAAAAAAAGAAAAAAAAAAAAAAAAAGAATAATTTTAAAAACAAACACTGCCCTGAGTTTGTTTGTTTTTGTTCTGTTTGTCTCTGTACACACAGAACAAATTGAAACTAGTCTAAAAACGAAACCAAACTGCAGGCACATTATATGATTGTTTTTTATCTATTTTTAATCATTTTTAAAAGGAATAAATTAACTGTTATGTCTCTATACACTGTAAACAGTAATTTTTTCAGCAAAAAAAAAAAAAAAATGTTTTCCTTTACTACTCCTTTAAGCTTTTATGTTGATTCTTTCTATGGTGTGCAATTTCTAATGATGTATGCTTGAGCCATGTGTCCTTGGAGTTGCCATTGTATGTATTATTTCACATACATTTTTGGTGGTTTAATTCATATTTTGTATAATATTTTTTTTCACATACGTCTCATCACTTATATTCACTATAGGTACACATGCTTTACCTTTAGTGGTCAGTATGTGCACCTGATATACTTCTATACTGCCATGTGATTTAGCGCGATTATTTATTTTTCCATATTTTGTATACTGCTAGTTCACAGATTAGTCACTGCTTATATCTACCAGATTTAGGCTATATGGTCATACCAATTTAGCAGTACTCTCCCTGTTTTTTACATAGAGCAGTTGTTCCTCCAATTTTTTACATGATTTACTGCATATACAGACTGATTTGACTATTGTGGGTTTATTAAAAATTTAATAATTTGAAGCTGTTGGGTTTTGACCGGTCAGTAAAAAAAACTTTTCTTCATGTTGATTTTTGCTCCCATTCCAACCCTTTTTTAGGTTCTCTACTAAATGACTTATATTCTTGTATACACTTATAAATATTCTAATCTCTACTATTATATGAAAATAAAACTATTATTATTGATTATTTTATTCAGTATTTATTCTATTATGATTTCACTGGAAATTTAGGTTGTATTTACACAGTAGATTTTTCTTGTCAAGAATCTGCATGCAAGTTGGAACTGAGTATCCAACTGTTCCAATAAATATTATTGTTATTGCTACATAATGTGTGGGATGGTCAGACTAGCAAGTCACTGCTGGCTTTTTCAAAACATCTGTATTAAATGTCTTGTATCAAACTAGTTGTATTTATGTACCTGGGTGTGGTGAATTAGCTCAAGCATCTTTCTCTCCCATAGGTTTCTGCACAGAATTATGCTTTATGGGACACATTTTCCTTTGCATGCTACCTAAAGAATACGTGTAGACAGAAGAGGCCCATGAATTGATACCAGCTAATTCAGGTATTGTTGCTGGGCAATCAATGGGGCATAAATAACTGTAGGGCAACATTACAGTGTGATTCATCATCTGGATTGGAAATGAATCAGTGAATCAGTACTGCTTGGACCTTGAAGAAGGGGACACACTCCGAAAGCTCGTCCATTAATAATAATATGTTAGTGCAAATAAAAAAAGTATCACGGACAGTACTCAATTTTCTTTGGTCCTTACAGAAAAAAAGATAGTAAACGGAGCATTATTTTTAGCCATCTCGTGTCTATTTGAGCAGCACAAGACAATGCAAAACATTACTTATATCAGGGAGAATCAACAGTAATTATAACAAGGCTTCACACCTACTCCATTGATTGTTCCTCTTAGGCTCCATTCACATCTGAGCGACAAAACGCCAGACGCCCGTCGCGCTTGTCGCTCGAGATGTGAAATAACATTGCGGTCTATGGAGTCTGTTCACATCTCCACGCCTGTCGCCTGAAAAAAATTCCCGGACCCTTTTTTTCAGGCGACATTGGCGTTCGCTCATAGACCGCAATGTTAAAGAAAAAAAAAAAAAAGTTTCATCTACAGGCGGCAAGATAAGCCGCATACGCGGCGTATCTTGTCGCCTAGGTGTGAATGCAGCCTTAATTGCAGCTGACAAAGAAAGGCCAGATAAGGTGGTTGGCATCTCGTATCCTTGGGTAGGCACAGAGAACATACTGTACATTTGATGTCTGTATAGTTATAGGACTAGATTGTTTTAAGAACACATACTGTTACAAACACTAAATAGTAGACCTAAGCTTTTACGAGGCAATATCATTTTCTGCAACATTGCAATTTGTTGCCATCTTGTGGTGAATGCAGAAACTGGTGCAAAAGAGGATAAGGACTAGTAAACAAAAATGAATATTTTACGAATACTGCAAAAAAAAAAAGCTTCTACAATTTTTCAATGATACAATGTTTTAATTAGTGATAGCTAAATAAGGTGGATAAGTATTTTTATAATTTTTAACACCCTCACCCCATGTTCAGACAAACATTTCTAATTTCTACTTACTCCCTCCACACTGCAGTACTGTCCTCCCTTCCTACTTAGTCCAGTACCAGCAGTTCTCTTTGGGCAAAACAACACTTCTGTCATTCTGTTTTTTTTCCATATGAGACCAGCCTGTCATTTACATGCCCCAGCGCCATCCAGGCTTTGTTCACCGCCCTCCAGAACTGAGCAGTGCTCCTACATCATTATATGAGTACCTTTCTGTCGTAAAAGAAGGTCCATCCCTTGCCGCCACCGGAAGAATTAGAGAACGTTGTCTTAATGTCATCGGACCAGCTAGAAACGTGCAGGGCAAAGGTATGTATGGGGGATGAGGATGGTGGCTTAAATGGTGGAGTTCTGCTGCTTTAATGAGTCTGTTGAATTTTAAGGGAACCTTATTGGTTTTTAGGATCTGGGCAAAGAGACACAAAAAATACTTTGTACAAGTACTTGTTCATTCTTACATAATGTTCATGAAAATTCATTTACTGTAGATCTCTTAAAATATACATTTTAAGAACAGCAATCTGGGTATTAGTTTATCCAAAGTCAAAACTGTTCAGTGTGTTTGGGAGGGTAGAACATGTTAGCTTCCCATTGCCGTGTCTCTGCTAGGGAGATTTACTCTATCTATTTGTGTTAGTGAGCACTGTCATTGCAACATCTTATGCCCTGTACACACGATCTGAATTTCCGATGGGATGGGATAGAATTCCATTCAAGCTGTCTTGCATCTGACCAAATTGAAACGTGGTTAAAACACTTTCTAGAAAAATAAAGCGGAGCTGGAATTCCATTCAGTGTAGCTGTCTTGCATACACACTGTAAGACCAAATTCGACCGTTTCCTACTCCAGTCTCACGCTGGCTTGTGAATGGGCGCGCGCTCTCTGAGAACACACACAGTCCCAGAAAGACGCCCCATTCACAAGGAGAAGAAGAAGAAGAAAAAACCGCGGACAGGAAGAGGCAGATTACGGACTTGATGCAACAGCCGAGAAAAAGCTCCGCTTTAAGTTCAATTTTTCCGAGCATGCGTCGACTTGATTCTGAGCATGCATGTTTTTTTCTCCGTTGGAGTTCCACACAGACGATTGTAATTTCCGAAAAAATAAAACATATTCTATTTCTAAACTCAGACAGAAAAAAGTCAGTCTGTCTGAATATTCGATGAAAAAATTACGTCTGACTTTTTTCATCAGAAATTCTGATCGTGTGTACAAGGCATTAATGTAGTGATATCTATCTTCTTACAGACAAAGGGCCAGATTCACATACAGTGGCGCATATATTGACCGGAGTAGCGCACCTCCTTTATGTTAGACCGGCGCAATGTAGAGGAGCAATTACCGTATCCTCGTAGTATTTGCGCAGAAATTTGCACCGGTGCAACGTAAATTCCGAGGTGTAAGGCGGTGTAATTCAAATTGGGAAGGATGTGGGCGTGTTCCATTTAAATGAGCCGTGACCTCATGCAAATTAAGGGCCGGCCGGATTGCGCATGCGCACATGAAGCAAACCATGGTCAGCACCTCTCTGCGCATGCTCACAACTCGGCACGGCGCAATCAGTGAAATTGGAACTAGGCCCAGTCAACTTAGTGAGCTACGCAGAGAGCTTAAATAGACAGAGACAAACGCCCTTCATTTGCAAAAGTACATCCATTTGTATCCCTTCCTATACAGCAAGGTGCTTTTGTTCTGTTGTCTGTTCGTGTTTGTCGGTTTGTGACTTGTGTTTGATATATTTGTTGACTGTTTTGTATAGTGTTTTGGATAGTGGTTTTCTGAGTGTTGTTTGGTGACTGTTTTTGATACTTTTTGGGTGACTGTTTTTGATACTTTTTGGGTGACTGTGTTTTGGTGACTGATTTTTGTTGATTGTTGGTTCCAGTTTGTGAGAACATGAGTGAAAGGAAGGGAAAGTTGAATTTTTCTTTGCGGGAGAAGGCAATTCTTGCCAGGGCCATTACACAATATGGCCGTTTCCTGCACGGCCCGGAGAGTGCCAACACCACCCCAGCCAGGAAGGCTGAGATATTGCAGACCATCACCGACGAGGTAAACTCAATGGGGGGGGAGACTCGGACACGCCAGGGGATTGCCAAGAAGATTAATGACCTCCGTTGTGTGGTCCGTGGGAAGCTGGGCAAGATTGCAGCCCATGCCAGGGGCACTGGAGGGGGCCCACCATTGCCTGTTAGGCTGACTGAGGAGGAGCGTGCGGTGGCCCAGACCTTCAACAGGCAGCAAGTGGAGGGGCTGCCTGGCTTTGAGTCCAGTCAGGAGGCCGTGAGGACAGGTACGTTTTTTTTTCTTTCTATCTGGTGTGTAGCATGTGTGTGGAAGGGGGAGGGATCCCCAACCTGTGAATGTTTTGTGTCATCCACAGATGTGCAGGAGGGTGCTGGGCCATCTGGCCTGACCGCACCATCCCCGGGACAACAGCCTAATGAAGACCCCCAGACAAGGCCGGAGTCCTCTGAGGAGGTTGAGGAGGAGGAGTTTGAGTTGGAGGAGGAGGGCATGTCAGGGAATGGCTTGTTTATTTTGGAGGAGTCTTCCCCTTTGGCTGGCAGCATACAGGCCTCCATCAGGGGTAGCCCCTCCCACTCCTCCCCAACAGGGCTCCCCTCCCAAGGGGCTCCCCTTCTCCCCGGCCACAAGCCTCATCTGGAGGCAGGAAGGCAACCCACAAAACTAGGGGGTTGGCCGAGGTTCTGCCTGCCAACCTGAGAAGGGACCAGGCCCTTCAGACCCGCCATCTGGGACAGGTCAGTCAGACTTTGGAGCGGATGGAGGAGAGCCTTTCCTTCATAAAGGATACACTTGGGGACATGGCCTGCAACTCCCTGGCCCTGATCAATTGCCTAAATGAACAGCAGGCTACCACAGCAGGCGTTGGTCAGGATGTGCGGGCCCTCGGTCAGGATGTGAGGGCCCTCACCCAGGCTATCCAGGCCAATACGGCAACCCTCAATGATGGCCTGAGTCGCATTGCCGTGGCCTTGGAGGGCAGGCCGCCAGGTGGGCAGAGATCAGAGGATGCTCCTCCTTCCCCAGATTTCCTCCCCCATGAGTCGGCTCTGCAGAGCCGGGGGCCGTGGCCGTGGCCACCCCAGGCGTGGGTCACGCCAGCGGCGGTAGTTTTTTTTTCTTTTCTGATTTTTTTTTCTTTGCTGGTCATTTTTTTTGGGTGCTGGGCAATTTTTTTTTTTTTTGGGTTGTGAATTATTTTTGAATGTGGGGGTGACATTCCTGCCAGAAAAGGGGTGTCACCCTCATTCGTGGTGGAGAAGGGTTCCCCAGGACCAGGGAGAAGTGATCCCCAGGTCCGTGTGAATGGTGTATGAATGTACAGTGACATAATTGGAGCCGTGGCGTGGCGTTGCTGCTCACAAGTCCTGCATGGTGGGCTTGTGTTAATCCAATTTGATGAGGATGTGGGGTGTGTGTGCTAGGGACCACAGTGGTGTGCATGCATGCATTCTCATTGTGCCATGATTAATGTGTGTGTTTAACGTGCAAAGATGCCTAATGTGAGCTGTCTCACGGGGGGGCTGGAGTGTGTGCAATTAATGGTCCCCACGGTGCGTGGGAATCTGTCAATTCTGTAGAAATCTGTCATTGCCTTCTGCCACAGGTCCTCCTGGGTGGGATTGATGATTTGGTTGGCCATGCATCTGAGAATTGCAGGGATAACCTGGTGCACACATCTGCTCATGGAGGATTGTGACATCCCAGCCACCACTCCACTTGTTCTTTGAAAAGAGCCACTGGCAAGGAAATGGAGTGTTGCCAGGACCTTGACTAGTGGCTGCACTGCATGTGAGCGGTGTGTTGGGCTGGTGGTGTCCTCCTGCAGGGTTGTGGTTAATTACAGGATGGCAACAGGGGTGAATCTGAAGATGCGAGACACCTCAGAATCACTCATGCCAAAGAGGTCTATGCGTGTGCGGTATATCCTCTCCCGTGCCCTCCTCCGTGCCCTCCTCCTTCTGTGCTCATCTAAAGTCAGTAGTATAGCTATGAGCAAGGATGCCCCTGGCATGTTGGCATACAGATTGTTGTCCTGCAAGTGTGGCTGCTCAGCTCGTCCCTAACGGTGTTGCTTTAGCTGACATGTAGACGGATTGTCTAATTTAAAGCAAGCTTTTATATTGCCTAATTTTAGACAGGACGTGCAGCTGATGCGCACAGCGCGTAGCCTGCGCTGCACAAACTTACTTTTGTGGATCGCCGTAACTCCCTCATTTGCATATTTGCCTAGCAAATCAATGGTGTGTCTAGCGCATTTTTTGCGCACACGATGCGCCGGTCTAACGAAATTACGTCGGTCGAAAAAGTCTAGATTTCTGACGTATAACGTTTTGAGGATACGGCGCATAGAGACGAAGGCGCATATTTCCAATTACGCAGGCGCATCTCTTGATACTTCAGCGTAAGTGCTTTGTGAATCTGGCCCACAGTGTGTATAGTATACCATCCTTTTTCTTATAAATCACCTTTTGTCTTTAGTCTTTAGCTTTTGTCTTTAGCTTGCATAGAGTATTGCTTTATTCATGACTCAGATTGCATGTACTCTATCAGGCATTCCTCAAGATTTTATTGTGTTTTACTGTCTGTCTGCTCTTGACTTGTCAATTCTTGATTTTCTTGCACTTGTGAAGTCTGAAGATGAATGGGATCAATTGTTAACACCTTGGTGAACTTTTGCGTGTCACAGAGTATGGTTGTTTTCTGTTTTCACATCTTTGGCTGTCCTTGCTTATTAAAATCCATACATCTCAGATCAGTGTAATTCCTACATATTTTTGGGGAAACCTATTATTTTGTGGCAAACACAGACACACACACCCATAAATAATGCCAACACATTTTAATTGTCAATTTTAAAACCTTTGGTCACATACTGTATTATAAACCTGCATTTACATCTATGTTCTATGTTGATATTATAGGGTAGGTAGGTGGCACTAGATCCCCAGAATAGGCCAGATTTTATGGTGTACAGTAAAATGGATGAACCGTACTACATTGTCACTGAGCAGACAGTACAAAAAAGTGCAGAAAGGTCCTAGAAGCCCTTCAGGTTGAAAAAAAAGCAATTGAAGTACCACACTCAAAAATAAAGTAAAAAAAATGTATTTACTTATAAAAACATCCACTTAAGTTCTGCAAACTTACCCAATGTATTTTAGAGGCCAGGAGATGGACCCATCGTCTGAGCCCAAAGTAATACAAACAATGTGAAATCAATATAAGAAATATACTAATTGATATTGTAACAGGAACTGCACCTATAATGTTATATATGATATTTTTTTTATTTTTAAGCAGCCAAAGACTTTATTGAAGAACTTGTACAGAAAACACATTGGCCATACTAGTGCAGGGCTTTTACACCATATCTCAAAAAGCAAAGAAGTACAAAATCAACAACAAATCCAGTACATGCAGTAACCATCAGTGTATAGGTAAAAATAAATAAACAGACATTGTTTTTTGTAAACAGAGGTACAAGCAGAGGTACATTAAACAAGCCGGTTTACCAAATCCATCTAATATGAGGTCTAACCTCAAGAGTCTCAATTTGTATGCAATCAGGCAGGCCCTTGCACTACATGGTTTTGGTAAACCTGAAGAGAAAAACCTGAAGGAAAACTGATAGTGTGTAAGAGGCCTAAGGCTACGTACACACGATCAAACATATCTGCTGAAACTGGTCCACAGACCAGTTTCAGCGGACATATCCGATCGTGTGTACGGGCTAGCAGACAGGTTTCCAGTAGACAAAAGTTTTAAAGCATGCTTTAAAACTTGTCTGCTGGAAAGCTGTCTGTCGGATATGTCCGCTGGTTAGTACGCCTAACCAGCGGACCGAAATCTCCCGCAAGCGTCGAATGGATTCGACGCATGCGTGGAAGTATTTTACTTCCTGGTTTGGTGATGTGGCGGCGTTAACGTCACCGCCACGTCACCACGCTGTCTGTCCGCGGGGATTTTGGTTTGATCGTGTGTACACACATCAGACCAAAATCTCCCAGGAGACATGTCCGATGAAAACAGTCCGTCGGACCATTTTCATCGGATATATCTCCTCGTGTGTACGCGGCCTAACAGAGAGCCAGCATGGTTTAAACAAAATCACTGAATCACCTGAATGCCAGCCTGCTAGTCGCAAGGTCCAGCATGCACAGGCCTGGTGTATCCAGCTTGACCAAAGTTTATTTGGGCAACCTCTATGTTGGTAAATAAGGAATTCAGGCCAAAGAGTGTCCTCAACATGCTTAATCAACTCAGATAACGTGGGTGGGGTGTCAGACTTCTAGTGGAACAGAATGAGCTTGTGGGCAAGTATGAAAAATAATTTATATATATATTATTAAGGACCATCTATAAAACCATTCAAATAGACTAATACGTTTATGAATTTAAAGAATCATAATAATGATATACATTGAAAAATAAAATAATATTGATAACAAAAACTGAAGCCTAATATTATGCCATTCCAAGTGACATGACATTTCAAGACCTAACAAGTCATTTATACTAGATATGCCAGTCAACAACTGTGAGTCCCCAAGGGTAGAATGAAAAATGGAATTACAGTGGCAAATCCCATCTAACAATTTTTTTTTCTTGTTCAGTCTTTTTATTTATTTCAAGCGTAAACATAGAACATGCAGTAAGGCACTTCAAAAGATATCCAATGTAGAATACCTCAATGTGCAATAGCAGTTATTGAAGTATACATTAGACAAGTATAGCAATGTAGAGAAGGCTTGCCAGCCTCACAATAAAAATGTTCAAAAACAACATAGACATTGTTCTTGGGTGCTCTCCTCAATACAGAAATACTAGCATTAAAAAAAAACATAATAAATCATATATCCAGAGTAAAGGAAGGAGAATAAAAGTTCAGTTAAGCCTTGTACACACGATCAGTCCATCCGATGAGAACGGTCTGAAGGACCGTTGTCATAGGTTAACCAATGAAGCTGACTGATGGTCTGATGTGCCTACACACCATCAGTTAAAAAAAACGATCATATCAGAACGTGGTGACGTAAAACACAACGACGTGCTGAAAAAAATGAAGTTCAATGCTTCCAAGCATGCGTCGACCTGATTCTGAGCATGTGTGGATTTTTAACCGATGGTCGTGTCTACTAACGATCAGTTTTGACCTATGGGTTAGGAATCCAGAGGTTAATTTTAAAGCAAGTTGGCTTTTTTTTTAACCTAAGGTTAAATAACCAAAGGGGCCCACAAACGATCGGTTTTGACCATTAAAAACGGTCCATCAGACTGTTGTCCTCTGGCTAACCTATCGTGTGTACGAGGCCTAAGAGAAAGCTAAAAGGTGTTACAGAGTGAATAATAAGAGAGGGAAAAGAGAGGGAGATGGGGGGAGAGAATGGGTTACTTAACTCTATTTTAATCAGGTATACCTAATTTGGCAATCACTGAGCCCATGCAAACTGCTGTCATTGCAGACTTTTCCATATGTAAACTGATATTAGTTTTGCGTAAAGCTCTCAGAATAGACAAAGGCCCATGTATTTGTTCTGAAGCAAAATTACAAGCAACAAAAATGTTTCCAGCTCTCTAAGAAAAAAATAGCTGCTTAAATTAGTGATGCTGTAAGCTTCAGTTGTTTTAATTTACTAAAACCAAAGAAATCCAATAACCTACTGGCTTTAAGTTCTATCTATACTGTTGCTTGGTTTAGTGATCCATTACTAAATACTCCATGCTTAATTGTTTCATTTTGTGATCTAGATTTGAGGTTAAAAGAAAAAAAAATCATAATGAGCAATTCAATTCCCTGTAATTATTCAGTACACATTGGAAACCAAATCTAATCCTACTTGGTAAATTGATAGCTCGTTTAAATTCATGGCTATTTAAAGCCCTTTTATTACGTTTTTTTTTTTTCTAAAAATAAACATATCAGATTGCTGACAGACATTTTAGGAATTAATACATGCCAAAGGATTGGTAACATCTTGGAAAGTTTTAGCAACTGATTATTCTCTGATTTAGGAAATTTGGAGAATACACTAGCTCATGCTTGGTATATTCAAGGTTTAGGTATTAGGTACTGCCAACTAAGGTTTCCAACTCTCTTTGAATCTTGAGGGATAGGCCGTGTACACACGACCGAGGTTCTCGCTGGAAACCAGCGAGAACCTCGCTGGAATGCAGGACCTCGGCCGTGTTTACGCTCTCGGCGAGCTTCCCGTCGGGAAGCCCGTCGAGCAGAAATAGAGAGCACGCTCTCTATTTGCTCGACGGCCCGCCTGGAAGAATGGCTGGTTGCCATTCCCGACGGGCGGGTCGCCGATTTCGACGGCCGGCAGGGAACTTCGACGGGCGGAACGATGTGTTCTGCCCGTCGAGGTTCTCTGCCGTGTGTACACGGCCATACATAGAGAGTAGAGTAATGAACTGCCACAGAAAATTCAAAGTACAGATTTAGGGCCAGATTCAGATACACTTAATATTGCACTGCGTAATCGAAATACTCTACGCTGCCGTATTTTACCAGGCTCTACACCGAATTCTGGTAGATTTTTGCCCGTACGCTACGGCGGCGTAGTCTATTTCTCGCCGCGTAATCGAAATACGCGATTAGGGGGCGTGAAGCATTTAAATTAAGCACGTCCCCGCGGCAATCGAACTGCGCATGCTCCGTTCAGAAATTTCCCGCCGTGCATTGCGCGAAATCACATCGTTACGTCATTCGTTGTTTGAGTAGCGTCGTTTACGAACATTCCTATTCCCTGACGACTTACGTTAAAAATAATAAAAGACGTCGGAAAACGTAGAAATTCGACGCGGGAACGACGGCCATACTTAACATGGGCTGTCTAATATTAGAGCAGCAAAAAGCTGGTATAGTGTTACGCAAAAAAAAGATGACTAAAGATGCCGTAAGAGATTGCGATTGAAGATCGTAATTTCGGGGACAGCCGGCAAAAGCTCATTAGCATACCCCGACGCGGAAAACGACGGGAAGTCCACCCAGTGGCCGCAATTTTATTGCAGCGTAGATCCAAAGGCGTACGAACACGTAATCCAGTCGAATTGAAGCCCGCAGCCGTCTATTCATGGTTTGAGGTTTCTGACTAGCTAAAAAACGCGCGTAATTTGAAATTACTCCAGTCTAACACTAGTTAGACAGGAGTAAGGGCTCTGTGAATCTGGCCCTTAGTCTTCATGTAAGGACAAAGCACAGGAAGGCCAAGAGTGGGAGTTCGCTTATGCCAGCTGAAGCCCCTGATCCACTGAAAAGAACCCTCACAACTACAGTTCTTTTAAGCTTGAGTTACTTGCCATGCTTTGGGCCATCACTGAGAAGAAGTAGCAGATAGAGGAATGAGACAATTTACCCATGACAAGCGTGATTACAATTATCAGCGTTTATGTTAAACTTAATTATGTAAAGTCTTTATCCCAAAAGAAAAAGAAACTGCTTAAAAGTGTGAGCTTGTGTTTGGCTTTAGTTTGACTTTAGTTTGCTAGTGTATTTATTTAAGCTAGTCCATCTAACACTCCCCTTCCAGATTAACAATGCTGCTGTTGGTGCTTCCAGCCTGACCCGGTCTTCCTTCTGGGTTTGCAGGCTCCAGCCATTTGAACAGCCAGGTCGCAATGAAGTCACTCATGCGCATGCTTATGGGAGTTACTGTTTTGCATAGCACTCCCAATGGATGGAATATTGCAGTATGCACAGTGTATATAATGCAGGGAAAAGTAGTGTGTAACGCACAGAGATAATGATTGCATAATGCAGAGATTGCAGAGGTCGGGAGTGCATAGTGCAGAGGGGTCAGCAGTGCATAGGGCCCAGGGTGCAGGGGTCAGGACAGCATAATTTACGAGTGAGTACAGAGTGCAGAATTCCCCCAATACAGATTTCCCCCCTGCCATTAATACAGCTCTACACCCAGTAGAGATCTCCTCCCCCTGAAACAGTTGGTGCCAGAGTGTTGAGAGAGAATATCCAACATGTTTCTCGCTCACTGACCTTTTTGAAATGTTCAGCTTTGGAGCAATTGTTTAGTATATTCTCAGCTATCCATACATGTAGGCCGATGGTCGACAGCCCGTGTGTTTCTTTGAAATGTCAGGAGATGCTGTAATTTGTACTTTCTTGTTCGAGTGCTCTCATGTTCTGATCATCCTATAGGAGGGTACCGTAGGGTCTATCTTTTGCAAAGACTTATATTTCAGATAAAAAGCAGTAATGAATCTAATAGGTATCAGGTCTGAACTATATTTTTGTTTAGGGACATTACTCTATTCAAAGTAGTTTTTATCAAGAATAGAACTTCTGCGAAGTCGATAAAATTTACTTCTAAGAATGTTCTGTTTCCACCTACTGTAGGATTGTGGTAGCTACTGGAATGGACATACAAATATTCTGCTGTGATTTTAAATTAAATTTACATTTTTTGAGGATAATTTGAGAAAATAAAACACCCAATTCTAAGTCCATGAAGACCAAAGACATCTACCACATATGTGAAAAATGACCCATAATTGTAATTGCAATAGCTGACAAAATCTGCAGTCCTGGGGGGGTTAACATCTGCTGATGTGCAAACTGGTTATGGTTATGAATGGGATTCACTTCCCAAAGGCCTATGGTCAGATTGTCATATCTGCGGGAAAGATGCGCATTTTCACATGCTTACTTTACACCCGCCCTAGGTACGAAATTTAAAGGAATATTTCACTTGTATTGTTTTACTTTAAGCATTATTAAATTCACTACTCCCGGAAAAAAAAATCTGTTTTTAAAACTTTTTTTTGCATTGATACATGTCTCCTGGGACAGGACCCAGGTCCCCAAACACTTTTTAGGACAATAACTTGCATATTAGCCTTTAAAATTAGATCTTTAGATTTCAAACGTTCGAGTCCCATAGACTTTAACAGAGTTCTAAAGTTCACACGAACATTTGGTGTGTTTGCAGGTTCTGGTGCGAACCGAACAGGAGGGTGTTCGGCTCATCCCTACCCAATATATTCGAATAGGCCATTTGTGATACTATCCATCAAGGCTACTATGGGTCTACCAGGGGAATGGAATGCTCCTATTTCTATTTGAAACTCTCAAGCTGATCTTTAGTGAGTTTTCTGTAGGTGGCAGGGTCAGCCAAAAAAACATTTGGCCTCTAACATATAATCAGATCTAGTACTATCACGCCAACCTTATCTGCTAGCTTTATAATGATTTCATTATTCTCTTCTAGGGATGGGGGGACGTGTATTTTGCCTTTATTTAAATTATTCTTACATTTATATTTGCTGTTACACATTTTCAGAATTTCAGCATACACCATATTGCAAAAAGTTTCTAAAAAGACACCCTTAATGTATGTAGACTTAAATATGGACTGTGTTCTAAAATTGGTGTGCTGGATGGGAAGGGTGGGATGGGTGAAGATTTCAGAATCAGAATCACACATTCTCAAAGATGTTCCTCTAACGCAGGGATCCTCAAACTATGGCCCTCCAGCTGTTGCGGAACTACAAGTCCCATGAGGCATTGTAAAACTCTGACATTCACAGACATGACTAGGGCATGATGGGAATTGTAGTTCCTGAACAGCTGGAGGGCCGTAGTTTGAGGACCCATGCTCTAACGCCTCAAGAGTAGCAATGTCCTTGTTTATCATAAAACCTCCATATGAGTGGTATCAGTAGCAGTCACTGGACCATTAGTTTGTAAACTTTTCTTGTTGCATAACTTTTGAAGATAGTAAATGTATTTGGTGTGGGCAAAGGTACGAAATTAGGACCTTTACATAGGAGGGATGTATGATCTTTGGAGAGGGAAAATGAAGATAAACTAAATATCTTTATTGTGTGGTTTCTATTCTTTTTTTTTTTTATGAGCTCTTATTTCTACCTGAATATACTACCTGATCCCTCAGGATCATTATTTTGGGCCTCAGGGAGAATCTTATAGGCTGCAACAAGTGTGCTGTTAACATTTAGAGTAGATGCAGTGCCACCTTTTGTAAGGGGTACAGGTAATACAGTTATCACAATTTCTGTGATAGAGTCCAGCGTAATAAGTGACAAGGAAGAATTGTTTGATCAAATTCTCAGTATCTGTGGTTGTAACAGAATGGCCCGTGACACCCAGAGACGTTGGAAGGATGAGAGATACTCCTGTGCCAGCAGCAACAATAACTCTTGGGTCGAAATCCACCCTGTGCCCTTTTGGGTGTAGGGTGGCTAATAGTGAATTATAATTCCTTTACTAACAGATGGGACATTATTAATACTTCATATTTCAGGACTGAGATATTACAAGGAGTTCATGATGACATGACCAGGTCAACCAGACAGTGACTCATACCTTTGTATAATAGGCTATTGAAATATCTTAAGGTGTTGGCTATTCACTGTAAAGACATTCCGTTGAAAAGGTGTTGATTGCACCCACTCTCACAAGACTCTGCCATTGTGTGATAAAGCTGTCTAGATAACTTATTCAACTAGATGTCTGTGTTAGTATTCAAAGTTAATTGAACTCTATTGATGATGCGGTGCCGTCATGTCTAGATACCAATTAAAGAATTATCCTCAGTGAGTGAATAGGGGGGTAGGGACTGCATTGTCCTGTGATGAACTGCATTATGCTTGAGACTGTATAAGAAGCTAAGAAAACCAATAAAGTCATTCATACATTTTGGAAACTAGAGAACGGAGCGCAGTCTCGTTTATTCTGGGAAATGGAATGGATCATGTCTGCCTGGTTGTTGGTGTGTCGGATAAGCTTGTCGTGGTTGGATGGAAGGTCGTAAGCGGTGGTGACCGTTACATTTGGTGGCACAGCAGTGGGATGATTCCATCATCAGAAGGACAGCTACAAGGGCACATGACAATGGAGACGGTGTATGAACAGATGAAGCTCTCTTCCCTAATGGACTTACTGGAGAGCCGGGGCAGACCGGCCAGCAACCGTAACGGACAGGACACCCAAGGAAGAAAGTTTTGATCGGGCTGTTAACCTAAGACTGGCACATTATGGTCCTAACCCTCCACCGGAGATCAGGGACCGAGTTATTGCGGCTCTGAATGCCACCTTGCTACAGAGAAGAAGTGCTGCAGCAGCTGAAGTCACAGCAGCACCAACTAAAGAGAGAGGAGAGGTGCAGATACCAGTCTCCATGGAAGAGGAATTCCAAAGAAGGTTACTAGAGATGCGGATACAGCATAGAGGACCAGTATCAGAGGAGGTCCTGTTGGGATGGTCGGATGTGATTCGGTGCCAACTCTGAAAGGAAGCACTAGCTCTGGAGCAGCAACACCAAGGAAAGGTCCTGCCGTCCATCTATGCAAGGTACTGGCCGCAGTATGACGTACGAATGCTGTTGTTGGGGAAACAACCGAAGCAGGAGTGGACAGCCGAGTTGAGCAGGCTGATCCGGGCAGAGATGCAGCTGGATGAAAGCTACAGAGCCCTCCAGTGGTATGTAGCCCAAGAGTGCCCGTGGCCAGCAGATGACAGCCCCACAGAAGGCCATGACTATGTTGGCCTGGGATTATTGTATTGGAGGATGTCCAGTGATCCAGACTTCGGGGATGATCGGGAGTGGCGCTTGGAGGACATAATGGAGCACAGAGAGGAGAAATTGAATATCTCGGGAGGCCACTGGTCACAGGAAGATTTAGAATTTCTGGCCATTCAAGAATGGGAGCTGGAGGTCGCCTACAAACAGCTGCTAGACTTGGCTCAGCAGCAGGGTGGGGCTCCCATTGCGTGGAACTATGAGGAAAGTTCAGATGACAACTATGAACTCCTGGCTGATGAATCGGCAGTGGAAAAAATGGAGATTGCCATCCCTAAAGACGAAGCGGATGGTGTGGAGTTCCAGAGAGCCGGGGCGGTTGACCCCTCTCTCCAGCAACAAGCTGAGGTGGTAAAGCTTTTACCCCCAGCTGAATCACTGGCAACAGAGAAGGGTGCCCCAAGCCTCTGCTCCCAACTAGCAGAAGAGGGGGACCCTGTGGTAGTGGATGGGACTGTGGTCTCCACTCACAGCAACCCAGCGGAAGAGCTGGCAACAGAACAGAGTGTCATAGGCCTCTGCTCCTCACTAACAGAAGAGGGGGACCCTGTGGTAGTGGATGGGACTGTGGTCGCCACTCACAGCAACCCAGCGGAAGAGTTGGCAACAGAGCAGAGTGCCCCAGGCCTCTGCTCCTCACTAACAGAAGAGGGGGTTCCTGGGGTAGTGGATGGGACTTCAGTCTCCACTGGCACAACCCCAGAAAATGGTACAGGACTGGGACAGGAGGATGTCGGCTTTGCTTTGCAAGCACCGGGGGGTTTTCACCAAGCACCAGTGGATGGGACTTCAGTCTCCACTGGTATACCCCAGGAAGGGGGGGCAGTTGGCCCAGACCCCCAACAGCATGATGGACTGAGCCCAGCCACCCTGCCTCCTCTCCAGCGGCAGGCGTGTTCTCTGAGAGAGGCAGAGGTTGGCGGGGTGAGTAATGCTCAGTTTGGAGCCATTTATTTGGGGTACAGTATGGATACCAGCATTGGAGGACTGGAACTACTGACGGACTTCGGAGTCAACCCGTTTGGGGTTCCCACCTGTGTCCGTCTCCCACCGAAAGGGGAGAGATGTAACAGAATGGCCCGTGACATCCAGAGACGTTGGAAGGATGAGAGATACTCCTGTGCCAGCAGCAACAATAACTCTTGGGTCGAAATCCACCCTGTGCCCTTTTGGGTGTAGGGTGGCTAATAGTGAATTATAATTCCTTTACTAACAGATGGGACATTATTAATACTTCATATTTCAGGACTGAGATATCACAAGGAGTTCATGATGACATGACCAGGTCAACCAGACAGTGACTCATATTGTATAATAGGCTATTGAAATATCTTAAGGTGTTGGCTATTCACTGTAAAGACATTCCGTTGAAAATGTGTTGATTGCACCCACTCTCACAAGACTCTGCCATTGTGTGATAAAGCTGTCTAGATAACTTATTCAACTAGATGTCTGTGTTAGTATTCAAGGTTAATTGAACTCTATTGATGATGCGGTGCCGTCATGTCTAGCTACCAATTAAAGAATTATCCTCAGTGAGTGAATAGGGGGGTGGGGACTGCTGTACTGGATATATAAGCAAGCTAAGAAAACCAATAAAGTCATTCATACATTTTGGAAACTAGAGAACGGAGCGCAGTCTTGTTTATTCTGGGAAATGGAATGGATCATGTCTGCCTGGTTTGTTGGTGTGTCGGATAAGCTTGTCGTGGTTGGATGGAAGGTCGTAAGCGGTGGTGACCGTTACAGTGGTCATGTCTATTTTAATGTTGTTGGAAGAAGCAGCATTAGAAAGAGGTGCTTCCAATTTAGGGCTTCAAAGAGGTTCAGAAGTAGTAGTATTTGGGCTAACCCCCATTCACGTCACACGTTGACAACATATTATGTCCATGGTGTAATATTGTTTTGTGTTAAATCTACAGGTAGAGATTCCTTTCTTGTTGAGCTCTGAACTATGGATGAAGAGGAATGGGATTAGTTTTATGAAAAAACATGTTTTTTGTATTTTTTTCATGTGACCCACATTAAAGTTAGGTCTGGGGCTTAGACTCATAAAAGGAGTGGATTAGGTTCTGACTTCATAAGGGACTTGGAATACGTTTTTGTCTGTGTGAACACTCAAACCTATAATCAGCAACATTTCTTTTGTATTTACCTATTTTAGACTATATGATCCTCATAACTAGCAGTATTTTGTTGGAGAACTTTGACCCATTTAAAAAAAACACAAGATAACTGGTGTTTCTGTAAATCAGTAATTAATAATATAATAATATCATTATGGAAACATTAGTTCACCCCAGTGTTTAGTAAGATCCTCTTTTTTTTAAAACACAGGGCCAGATTCAGAGAGCCATTACGCCGGTGTTACAGGAGATGCGCGGCGTAAGTCTAAAACTGCGCATGCGTATCGATGCGCCGCATCCCCAAAACGATATACGCATGAAATCAAATTTTTTTCGGCCGGCGTAATTTCGATAGACCGGCGCATCTGTGCACGCAAAACTGCGCTAGACACACCATTGATTTGCTAGTCAAATATGCAAATGAGGGAGTTACGGGGATCCACAAAAGTAAATTGGTGCAGCGCAGGCTACGCGTTGTGCGCAACAGCTGCACGTCCTGTCTAAAATTAGTCCGTATAAAAGGTGGTATAAAATTAGACAATCCGTCTACATGTCAGCTAAAGCAACACTGTTAGGGACTAGCTGAGCAGTCACACTTGCAGGACAACAAACGGTATGCCAACATGCCAGGGGCATCCATGCTCATAGCTATACTACTGACTTTAGTTGAGCAAAGAAGGAGGAGGGCACGGAGGAGGGCATGGAGGAGGGCACGGGAGAGGATTTTTTTTTCTCTCCAAAAACGTTTTATTTGCTTTTATAAACATTACAAAAAAAATATACATACATACATTGCGGAAAATAAGTATTTGAACACCCTGCTATTTTGCAAGTTCTCCCACTTGGAAATCATGGAGGGCTCTGAAATTGTCATCGTAGGTGCATGTCCACTGTGAGAGACATAATCAAAAAAAATTCCAGAAATCACACTGTATGATTTTTTTAACTATTTATTTGTATGATACAGCTGCAAAGAAGTATTTGAACACCTGAGAAAATCAATGTTAATATTTGGTACAGTAGCCTTTGTTTGCAATTACAGAGGTCAAACGTTTCTTGTCGTTTTTCACCAGGTTTGCACACACTGGAGGAGGGATTTTGGCCCACTCCTCCACACAGATCTTCTCTAGATCAGTCAGGTTTCTGGGCTGTCGCTGAGAAACACGGAGTTGGAGCTCCCTCCAAAGATTCTCTATTGGGTTTAGGTCTGGAGACTGGCTAGGCCACGCCAGAACCTTGATATGCTTCTTACAGAGCCACTCCTTGGTTATCCTGGCTGTGTGCTTCGGGTCATTGTCATGTTGGAAGACCCAGCCTCGACCCATCTTCAAAGCTCTAACTGAGGGAAGGAGGTTGTTGCCCAAAATCTCGCAATACATGGCCCCGGTCATCCTCTCCTTAATACAGTGCAGTCGCCCTGTCCCATGTGCAGAAAAACACCCCCAAAGCATGATGCTACCACCCCCATGCTTCACAGTAGGGATGGTGTACTCATCATTCTTCTTCCTCCAAACACGGTTAGTGGAATTATGACCAAAAAGTTCTATTTTGGTCTCATCTGACCACATGACTTTCTCCCCAAGACTCCTCTGGATCATCCAAATGGTCATTAGCAAACTTAAGACGGGCCTTGACATGTGCTGGTTTAAGCAGTGGAACCTTCCGTGCCATGCATGATTTCAAACCATGACGTCTTAGTGTATTACCAACAGTAACCTTGGAAACGGTGGTCCCAGCTCTTTTCAGGTCATTGACCAGCTCCTCCCGTGTAGTCCTGGGCTGATTTCTCACCTTTCTTAGGATCATTGAGACCCCACGAGGTGAGATTTTGCATGGAGCCCCAGTCCGAGGGAGATTGACAGTCATGTTTAGCTTCTTCCATTTTCTAATGATTGCTCCAACAGTGGACCTTTTTTCACCAAGCTGCTTGGCAATTTCCCTGTAGCCCTTTCCAGCCTTGTGGAGGTGTACAATTTTGTCTCTAGTGTCTTTGGACAGCTCTTTGGTCTTGGCCATGTTAGTAGTTGGATTCTTACTGATTGTATGGGGTGGACAGGTGTCTTTATGCAGCTAATGACCTCAAACAGGTGCATCTAATTTAGGATAATAAATGGAGTGGAGGTGGACATTTTAAAGGCAGACTAACAGGTCTTTGAGGGTCAGAATTCTAGCTGATAGACAGGTGTTCAAATACTTCTTTGCAGCTGTATCATACAAATAAATAGTTAAAAATTCATAAATTGTGATTTCTGGAATTTTTTTTTTTGATTATGTCTCTCACAGTGGACATGCACCTACGATGACAATTTCAGACCCCTCCATGATTTCCAAGTGGGAGAACTTGCAAAATAGCAGGGTGTTCAAATACTTATTTTCTGCACTGTATATACATCAATACATAACATACATACAAAATACAAACACAGTCTCACTATCTTTTAATAGCCCTTTAAAACCTTGATGGATATAAGAATCTAATACAATATTCTTATCTGATACAAGCCCCTCACTCTTCACTTGATATATCACACATGCATAGACATCTTTGGCATGAGTGATTCTGAGGTGTCTCGCATCTTCAGATTCACCCCTCATGCCATCATGGAATTAACCACAACCCTGCAGGAGGACATCACCAGCCCAACACATAACACCACCCATGACACCCATGACAGCTACGTATACAATCCTAGCCCCATCCCCACAGATTTCGAACAGAACATGTATGGGGGCAGCTGGCTGGTTGGTGAGTGACATGGGTGGCAGGCATGACTGTCCCCCCCATGATGCTGAAATCACGGGACACATGCACTACTAACTTCCTCCTGTCTTATCCCTTCAGGGTGACTCTGCATATGCACTGGGACCCCATCTCATGACTCCTATCTGGAACCCCCCATGGTACCCTGTTGTATTCCCCAAACTTTGTATGCCGGATCATCGGTGCATGTTGCATGCTGCACAACTTCGCAGTGAGAAAGGGCCTGGAGATTGACTTACGTGATGACCTGACCCCCGAACCAGACAATCCCCCCCTAACCGAGGCTACCCCGTCTTCTGAGGGAAGAGCAGCCAGGAGACAGCTCACATTAGGCATCTTTGCACGTTAAACACACACATTAATCATGGCACAATGAGAATGCATGCATGCACACCATTGTGGTCCCTAGCACAGACACATCACATCCTCATCAAATTGGATTAGCACAAGCCCACCATGCAGGTCTCGTGAGCAGCAACGCCATGCCACGGCTCCAATTATTTCACTGTAGACGGTAATCAGGGAAATGGCAAGTTCCGTTTTTTTTACCGTTTAGAAGGGGGGTCAGGAGATTTTTAGATCCTCGTCTAAAAAAAACCCACAGTGGCCTAGATTCACGTAAGGCGGCGTTACACTGAGCGGGCGTAGCGTATCGGATATACGCTACGCCGCCGCAACTTAGGACGCAAGTGCAGTATTCTCAAAGCACTTGCGTCCTAAGTTAGGGCGGCGTAGCGTAAATGTCCCGGCGTAAGTGCGCGTAATTCAAATGTGGCAGTGGTGGGCGTGTTTTATGTAAATTACTTGTGACCCCACGTAATTGACGTTTTTAACGAGCGGCGCATGCGCCGTCCATGGACGTAATCCCAGTGCGCATGCATCGGATAGTATGCCTAAGATACGTCGAAAACTGCCTATGCCTTGAACGTAACTTACGCACAGCCCTATTCGCGTACGAATTATGCAAACGACGTAAAAAGATACGCCTGTTCCGACATCCATACCTTGCATGGGATACGCCACCTAGAGAGCAGCTTTATCTTTACGCCGGCGTAACTAATTGCGACGGGCGCACGTACGTTCGAGAATCGGCGTATCTAGCTTATTTGCATATTTCACGTGGAAAATTTATGCGTAACTGATTCTAAGAATCAGGCGCGCATATATACGACGGCGTAAATTCAGACTTACGACGGCGTATGTGGACATACGCCGTCATAAGTCTATGAGAATCTGGCCCAGTGTTTAAGAATGCATAACCCCCAAGTGATAATTTTAAGTTCAAGATTTTCTGGGGAAAAAAATTCCCATTATTGGATAATATCTGCTTTGATCTTATCTTCGAATTTGCAGAATGTTTTACACATGGAGGGAAGCTGAGATGTGAGTGAGGTCTGATGAGATATAGTAGTAGAGGTGGTGACTCGGGAGTAATGAAAATATTTCATTAAACATTTTACTTTAGGCTGACTTATTGTTTTTTCAATCCCCATTGTACCTAATTTTTGTGTCATAAATATTACTTTGTTTTTATGCGATTCCAGTATTTCCCCACTCTATCCAAAACTAAAAGAAAAACGTTTTGTCTAGACATACACTAATTGTATTAATTATGATGTTATTTCTTTTATATATATGTAACTCATTGATCATGTTGACGTACTATAAATTGTAGATCTGAAAATTATTTATGGGGTTTCCTAGACAGGATACTTTTTTCAAGGGTTCCTCCAGGGTAAACAGGTTGAGAAAGGCTATTTTTGCTCCTCTTTGTTAAGATTTTGAGTTTCTATGCAACTTTTTTCAAAGCTACACTGCAATTTGGGATTATCAAATTAGTAAATAAACAAACAAACGACTAAAGCCATTTTGTTGGTCCAAAATACAAAGGACAAATGTGTGCTCTGTTGAAGTAATAAGTCATTGACCCAAATAAGGTACAAAAATTATTTTAATGAGTCGGCTGCCATTATCAATTGTGCATGTTGCTTGAGCAAAGTGCAGTTATCCATTAAATAATGTGACAAAGCCAGCATTTGGAATCAAATAGTTTGATTTGATTCCAGGAAAAATACTTATGAGTTTTCATTCATATTTATGTTTAATTTAAACAGATGTACAGAACTACGCATGCAGTATATTACTAATTAATACAAGCAACATACTGTATGTTTGAGATGAGTTGAAGCAGATGTTTACTTATTTCTTTATTATTTTTGGCTATGCAGCACCAGGGACATAACTTACCTCTAATAAAGTATGTCTCATGTCCTGCTGGCTGCTGTTTAGTGTAAAAATCATCCCTCAATGACTCCAGACAACTAAGCCAGCCCCCGCAAGCATTGAATGAATAGTAAAAGTTATGTGAATAGACGAGAGAGGACATAGAGGTGGGAAAGCAGCACCAATGCTTCACCTGCGCAGCCACTGATTTCAACCTCCATAGTGCAGGAATATCACCACAGTCACATTAGGAGATATTTCTACACTAACCAGCAGATAGCATGATATAGGACATCTTTCATCATCAGAGGTACTGCAATTTGTTCCTGATGCTGCATAGCCAAATTAAAAGTCATCTTTGAGTAATAACTCTTTTTAGTGAATTACAAAATGTCCGGTTGAATTAAATTAAGGTTAACATTCATCCCTGTTTGCTGTTGACAGTCATTGTTGTGAGGGATCTGTCCCTGAGAAACAAGCATCTCGGGATTCATCCCCAGGTGTCGGCACATTGCAGTGTGTGAACTGCTCCAGCCATGCCCTTCTGGATTGAGGTTGCACACTGCAATCTTTACACTACCCTGCCAGCTCCTGAGGATGACCAAGAATCAAGTCACAATTTACCGTAAGTTATTTTCTATTGACCGGACCCCAGAACCCTGTGCATTACTTAGCCTGACCTCATGCTTGGATTCTGTGCAATGCTTAATCCTGACCCAGGTATTCTTTTGATTACTTAATACTTATCCCTCAGCTATTTTCTTGGTTAAACAGCGGCTACAGCCAATCAACAAATAGTCTACAGGTTTATATAGCTACGATGTGGTGTGGGGTTTTGGCAGTGACCTGTGATGTTAACTAAGATTTATCGTTATGACACTAAACGCACCCCACCACTTTGCCTACTCAGTAAAACTCAAAAGGAATAACATCCCTCCACCTAGCAATACTTAAAGGGTTTGTTAACCCATCCATATAAAACTATGCCAGCCCCTCTATTCGAGGCTGGCATAGAACACTGTGTCTGTAGCTTTAAAAAACAAGCGTTGTAAATACCTAATTTTAGCTGTCTTCAGGCCGGTCACATCACTTGAGGCCACTTTACGGCTCTAAACTATTGCTTCTGAGGAAGGGGCCGTGATCTCCCTCTGACAACAGCCGGGGAGATCACGTGGCCGCTTGTCTCCTCCGCAGAAGCCGTGTCTCATAGATGTAAAGCTGCCGCGAGTCACGTGACTGGCCTGAAACAGCTGAAATTAGGTATTTACAACATTTGTTTTTTAAAACTACAGACACAGTGTGCTATGCCAGGCACTAATAGAAAGGCCGGCAGTGATTTTATTTTATTTTATTCTACAAGAATAGTGGTGGGGGGACCAGAGACAGACACAGAGGGGATGTCAGGCAGGAAGGAGGGGGGAGAGAGGAGAGCAGAGGGGACAGTGTATGATGGAGGGATGCACTTTGACCACGGTGATCAGGGAAATGGCAAGTTCCGTTTTTTTTACCGTTTAGAAGGGGGGCAGATTACACAGCACAAGCACTGTTCTGTGTAATCTGATTTAAGGGACCAGGATCTGCATATTTTTTTGGGGGGTTACCAAACACTTTAAAGCTGGCCTTTACTGCCCAGATCTACTTTAGCTCTCTGCACTCCTTCCCCCTCTGCAATATAAGTCGTCAATTATTTTTTTGATTTTGTTACTATTTTTTTATTATCTTGTGTCCGCCCCATCATCCCACTTTCTTTCCCTCAGGCAAGAATAATGTATCCCTGTTCCTGTGACTCCTGGGATACCACGTTATATATCCCAGGAACCTGTAAGAGCAGGGAGACACAGTGTCAAATGGGCAGAGCAGGGCCGCCATCATGGATGTACAGGCATTACACCTATAAGGAGCCCAGCCCCCCTAATCATGTTGAGTGTTTGACATTTTCGGCAGAACCCCATGAAAGAGGAGGTGAGATGACACTTTGACATTTTCGGTAGCCACCCGTCACCCCCCCTGGTTCTCAACTCGCTGAAGGAAAGGAAAGAGGGGGTGAGATGACACTCCTGCCCCCACCCCTATTCTCTGCTCTAGGGGGCTCATGCATAAAGCTGTGTAAGGAGCACCAACATTTCTGATGGCTGCTCTGGGGCAGAGCTGCCATGCATCATCGTGGACCAGATTTCTGAAATCAGAAGAGGCCTACATGCTGTCTTCCATGATATTAGAGAAGATGACGGTGAAGAAGAATCTGGGCTGTGACAGCTGAACAGCGGATTGCAGAAAATTGCAGCAAGACACTATTAGATATTAAGTTCTAATGAACAGGGCCCCTGAAACCCTGTATTGTATTGTAACTATACTGTCTCCCTTTACATTGTAAAGTGCTGGGCAAACTGCTGCACTGTATAAATGATAATAATAATAATGGACAACACTGGATTCATTGGGCAGGTGAGTATGTGAATCAAGAACAATCCATTCTAACAGGTAAGGAACAAGTTAGAGGGGGGTGAAGATTCTGTTTAAACTTCCCTGTACTTCCCGATAACTCTAGTGCTCTATTTGCAAGCTAAATCCTAACCCTCTGTAAGCTCTGGGTCCGATGGCCTAAAAACTTAGATATGGTTTACTTCTTCCTCCTGGATTGGCCAGTCAGGTTCAAGTACATCATGGATGTAGGTCACTTGCTCCTCCATACCTAGAAGGACAGCTATTTACTGACAGCTCCTACAAATGGTGCTGTAGTAGATAGTATAAATGAAAACATAGATAAAGTCAAGCATTAAACCCTTGAGAAGAAAGCCAGGTTGCAGAGAAATCACTCTGCCTGGAGAGGGTAAAGCCAAAAGTAGGCCTGTGAGATTATTCAATGCCGTGCTGAAGGATACATCCAGAAAGCATCGAGCAGAAAGATGGCTGCCTATAAGGAACACCTTGTGGAAAAACTCTACTGATGAAAAATGGTCTGAAGAACTAAAGTAGGTAATACTGTTGGTGGACATTTGTGCTGCCTGGTGATGTTTTCCAGTTTGAAGATTGACAGTTTCAAATTAAAGGCTCCTTGTCTCTGTAATGACTGTAAACAGCAGTTGGGAGTTACATTGTTGTCTCATTTTTGGGTATATTGTGCCCCAAACCTCTCTTCTTGAGTTGGTTGTGCCTAAATAAAGTTTCTAAAATGTCATAAAGTGACTAGTGCCGAATTTGTACACCCCACAATGACAGGTACAAGGTGCACAAGTAATAGTGGGTCATGGTAAAAATTAGGACAGGCATACAGTATGTCTTCCCATCTGATGTAGTTAGATATCTACTGAACTGTAGCCTGCCTATGTCTCCTGCATATCTATGCAGTATATATATACATATTTTTCTCTTACAACTAATACAATTCTGAGATAGTGACGCAGAAATATCTCTTTTATCTCACCTGCAACAGACTTTTGTTGTCAGACACCTATTACATCTGTTGTGCAATGCTTAATAATGTTCTTGATTTATTTCTATGTATTGTTTGGTTTGTACCTCATTATGCTTTGTTTACTCAGCAATTATGTACTGAGTTTCGTAATCTGATAGCAGTGTGAGAACTAGAGTACAGTTCACTTAGTTGATAGTCTTAGCATGATCTCTACTTGTGTACACAGTGTTCAGATTTTCATAAGTAATTAAAAACAAATCTGAAATGTGTGAGTTATTTTTCGTGAGTTATCTAGTACAATATGCAAATAGGTAAGAAAGCATAAATAGAGCCAACAACTACAAATCAAATAGATACTGATTGTCCCATTTTTTAAAGATTGTCATATTGTGACATTTTGACTTTATGTTTAGAGGCCAACCAAGTAGTAAGCTGGTCTTAATAATATTCAACTCAAAGTCAAACTCCAACCAACAAGGTGAGGGAGCAAGGGTTATGACTTCTGATAGTGTATTGTAGAAAGTAATTGAAAGGTGGTGCTATATCTATCTTGGTGGTTTGTCTTGGTGGTTTAAAGAATACCAGGCAAGGATTGTGGAGGCAGTGGAGTCAGTGGTATCCTGAGTGGTGGTCCCACAAGTGGATGATTTCTGCGTTGTTAATCTCTTATCATTTGGAAATGATTACTGTTTGGTCTTTCATCATTTTCAAGATTTCACATTTGGACTTTTATATATTTCTCTTTGAAGTTTACTTCACTTTTCTTTCTACCATTTATTTGATGCACATTGTTTAGTATGGTTTTATATGAGTTATGCCGCGTACACACAACCGTTTTTAATGTCCTGGAAAAAAAATACGTTTTTCTCGACATGATTCTTGTCAAGCCTGCCTTGCATACACACGATCGTGAAAAAAATGCTCTAGCAAAGCGCGGTGACGTACAACACGTACGACGGCACTATAAAGGGGAAGTTCCATTCAGATGGCACAACCCTTAGGGCTGCTTTTGCTGATTTCCTGTTAGTAAAAGTTTGGTGAGAAACGATTCACGCTTGTCAGGCGGCGTACACACGACCGAGGTTCTCGCTAGAAACCAGCGAGAACCTCGCTGGAAGCTGCATTCCAGCGAGAACCTCGGCCGTGTGTACGCTCTCGGCGAGCATCCCGTCGGGAATGCCGTCGAGCAGAAATAGAGA
Organism: Rana kukunoris; assembly: GCA_029574335.1. Classification (NCBI taxonomy): domain Eukaryota; kingdom Metazoa; phylum Chordata; class Amphibia; order Anura; family Ranidae; genus Rana; species Rana kukunoris. Next base: position 478,012,896 of record CM056049.1, on the reverse strand, counting down.
GCATGTTCTCTATTTGCTCGACGGCCCGCCTGGATGAATGGCTGGTTGCCATTCCCGACGGGCGGGTCGCCGAATCTGACAGCCGGCAGAGAACCTCGACGGGCGGAACGTTGTGTTCTGCCCGTCGAGGTTCTCTGCCGTGTGTACGCGGCTTCAGTCTTCGTGCTCTTCAGTCTGTTACAGCGTGATGAATGTGCTATCTCCATTACGAATGCTAATTTTACCAGAACGAGTGCTCACGTCTCATAACTTGCTTCTGAGCATGCACGTTTTTTTCCCCGTCGTTAAAGCCTACACACAACCGTTTTTCACGACGTGAAAAACAACGAGAAAAATTAGAGCAGGTTCTAAATTTTTAATGCCCATTTTTCACGTCGAGAAAAATGCTCTGGAGCCTACACACGATCGTTTTTAACGACCAATTTTAAAAATTGCATTTTTCACGTCATGAAAAACGGTTGTGTGTATGCAGCATTAGACTTATTTTGTCACACACATATTTTTGTATTGATCACTTCAGACATATTGGTTTAGAGTAATTATTTTTGCAATTTCTTTGTGTCTAGAATATAGGCTGCTACATTACCTCCTTTTGCACATTTTTTTTATGTTTAAACTTCTGAATTTAGCATTATTACTTCCTGGGTAGAGGTGCTGATTCTGATTTCTTGCTCAGTGAGGAAGCTGGAAGTTAAGAGACGACACTGGAAGCTGAATTACCAAACCAAGAATATGATTTGCTTCAATCTACAAACTAAATGTGTCATCAGTCCGGTTGTGCAGTGTGGAACCCTTAACACCACAAATACAGGATTGACTGTACATAATTACAAATTCTTTGTCAGGTAAAGTTGTGAGCAAATAATAGTTAAAGCTAATTTCTGGTTGACTTTATTACACAAAGCCTGTACTATATTTACAAGTACAACATTTTAGTTAATGATTCTGACCCCTTGGAATTTTTCTCATTTTAAAAAACTTTATGATCTCCCTGCCAGAGATCCCGAATTTTACCTGAATACATTCCTAAATACTCATATGACTGCATATTAACACCAGATTGCTGATTCAAGGGATATTCAACTGCCTCCTGGGAGATAAGAATTTTTTTTCCTACTAGAGAATACTTCATAGGGTTTTTGAGGTTCCTTTGGATCATTTGTAGATATATGATTCTGTATATTGAAGTTTTCGATTTATTTATTTTTTCTATTGGTTGAACTAGTTGGACTTATGTGTATTTTGAACCTGACTACAGTGGAACCTCGGATTGCAAGTTAACAACCGTTTCGCAATACGAGCACTGTATTTAAAAAAATCCTAACTTTGTTTTGCGAGTGTTGTCTCGCAAAATGAGCAGGATTCAAGCCAAAGCAGTGTGCAGTACCGCATTTGGCCTGAGGTGGGGGAGTGCCAAATCCGAACGACGCTGATCGGAGCCGATCAGCGATGTTCGGAAATGCTCGGAAAGACTCAAAAATACTCCATTCCCAAGCTTTTGCAAGGTTTGCCAAGGTAAGCCGAGTTGTCCTTGGGCCTTTCCATGTGTTTCCAAGGCTCTCTGGCACCACCCCCCCACCTCTGGTCACGTTCGGTATTGCAGGCCATTGAAGTCAATGTGCAACTAATTATTTTCGTTTCCATTGACTTTAATAGGAAAAATCGCTTTGAGTACTTTGGATTACGAACATTCTTCTGGAACATATTATGCTTGTAATTTGAGGTGCCACTGTATGTAACTTTGTTCCTCTTGTAGGCATTGGGCTGCACTATATCCCCTAGCCTGAAGGTGGCACTGCACTATTTCTTCAGACTAGCATGGGACCATTGAGGACTAATATGTCCTCTACTATGGGCTCCAGGCAGTCATCTTGGGGAGTGCAGCATATCTTATTGGAATCCAAAATACAATGACAGTGGACATTTTGACACAGAAGTCCTTAAATAAATTTGTAGGGTGACTCAGAAACCTGATACCTCTTCCAAGGGAAGTGCTCCTCAGGCATTCTTTGTCAGAAGTGCATGTTACATTACTATTGTAGATCTGCACGATTAATCGTTAAAAATTGAGATTGTGATTTTTTTCCCCCCTCGCGATCTTAACAAAGCATTTTCCCGATTCTATGCAGAGTTCTCTACATAAGCCAACAAATGTCAAAAAACAAATCAAGAAAAAAAACAGGTAGTCTGCCAAGTTTCACAACATTCCTCAGCAGCTAAGATAACTATAAACATTGTAACTTTTTCTTCTTTAGATCAAAAGAATGAACTGGTCTGTAAATGAGGTCAGTTTAACCACTTACAGACTAAGGGCTAGATTCACGTAGGAGCGCGTATCTTTGTGCGGGCGTAACGTATACTATTTACGCTACGCTTCCGCAACTTTTACAGGCAAGTGCTGTATTCACAAAGCACTTGCTCCGTAAGTTGCGTCGGCGTAGCGTAAATGGGCCGGTGTATCCGCGCGCAATTCAAATTGGGCAGGTAGGGGGGGTGTTGTATTTAAATTAACGGTGACCCCACGTAAATGACGTGCCGAACGAACTGCGCATGCGCCGGCCGTGGACGTTTCTCAGTGCGCATGCTCCAAATCACGCTAATACTCAATGAAAACGACGTGAACGTAACTTACACCCAGCCCCATTCTGAATCGGCTTACGCAAACGACGTAAAATTTATAAATTTCGACGTCGTCTCGACGTCCATACTTAACATTGGCTGCGCCATCTTTTTGTTGGAATATCTTTACGCCTGAAATCGCCTTACGTAAACGGCGTATCAGTACTGCGACGGCCGGGCGTACATTCGTGAATCGGCGTATCTAGCTAATTTACATATTCGACACGTAATTCGATGGAAGCGCCAACTAGGGGCCAGCGTAAATATGCAACTAAGATACGTCGGCGTAAGAGACTTACGCCGCTCGTATCTTAGCTCAATCCTGACGTATCTTGTAATTGGTGGTATATCTGCTCAAGGTACAATATTACCGAGCTAATGAAGGAAAAACCGTGAGGCTGAAGTGTGCATAGGGGGGTCCCTGTTCCCCAAGAGTTTACATGTTTCGTTCCGTGGGTATCGGAACTTCGTCAGTTCTGACGAAGTTCCGATACCCAAGGAACGAATATTACTACAACACTGTCTTCTACCAACTAGCATATTATATGCCCGATCACCTTTCATCCATCCACAATAGCTGATATAAATCTCATGGAATGTGAGCTGCCTAATAGGATTAATAAGCACTATGGGCCAGATTCAGGTAGATCAGAGCATCTTTGCTCTGGAGTAACGCTTCTCATTTACGTTACTCTGCCGAAATTTTAGGAGCAAGTGCTGGTATTCATGAAGCACTTGCTCCTAAAGTTGCGGCAGCGCATCGCAAATGAGCCGGCGGAATTCAAATTGGGCGGGTACGGGGCGTGTGCTATTTAGTGTGGGGGGACTTCTGTGTGGAGGGTGGGGGCGCTACTTTTTATAGACTCTGATCTCCTCTTGCTGCAATGGAGGAGAAGAGCACTATGACTGCTATATCCTCTACAATTAATGCTTTTAAAACTTTAACAGAGATAAAAAAAAAAAACTGCTTTTGCAAGAGAGCAGACCTGCAAATGAAAGTGTAGGGAACCTGAACATAATGTTTCCAAGGGATAAAACACATTATTACCTATCTTTCAATATTTTTGAGCGGGCTGATGACACTTATACACATACTTAAAAATTTGTAGGGAGCTGTGGTGGCTCAACGTGATTGGCACTGCGCTGACAAGCCATTCACCTCTGCAGCCAAGGGTTCGGATCCCGGTCTCGGCTACATGTGAATTGAGTTTGGTGGTCTCAGCCCGGCTCCCGGTGGGTGTGCTATGCAAGGTACGCCTGTGCTTAGTACGCCCACCCCCCCCCACAAAAACCACCACACTTGCACGCACACGAAATTGGTTTAAAACACATGCACTTTGGCCATGCGGTCTCTTAAAATAAAGAGAGGCGAAGGACCTACGGGGCTGGCTGGGTGGGCTAGGCCCCCTCACTCCCTCATAGGGGGAGTCCCTCTGCCCCATTGGGGTCCCATTGGGCCCCAGTTGGGCTCCCAAGAGGAGCAGGTAGGGCGGGGTGAGTGGGAGGCCCCCCTTCACACCCGCCATTGCCACCAGGGGCATGGAGAAGGATGGCGATTGCCTCCGGGGGGAGGGTCTGCCTACTCCCAACTCCTACAGTCCGGCTCCTCTCTCTCGAGTTCACGCACAAAAATACACTTTAAAAAAAAAAAAAAAAAAATTGTAAAAAAAAAAGTTGTAATGAAAAATTAAGTTGGTAGCTATTTTCATATCTTATTATTGATCAGAATCTGTCACATTCTTGGTGCAGTCATGTGCACATTCAGTCAGAGATTGTTAGCTTGGCATTACATCCAGACCTCATTACCACACTCACGCATTGGACAGCTTAACCCTATTTCAATTGTTTAATAACCAAACTCACTTGTTAGCATAAAGAGAATAACAGAAAAGCAGTGCAGTACCATGCTAGATGTCCTCACGCAACCTCAGTCATGACTGTCCAACAAAGTGTGCCTAGTTACAACAGGAAAATTATTCTAGCATTTTCTTAATTAATGAGAAGCCAGGAAACGAACTTGCAGGAATTACAACCATCACTGCCAGTAAACTTAAATGAGCCTGGCATTTCCGTGCCAATTTAGAAGCCGCAGTTGCACACCACATATTGCAGGTTGCCTGATTCCTGACTATATGAAATAGCAGTGGCCTGTCATATTAGTTTCCAGAAAGTAATCACTGAGCAGAAAATGCAGAGATTAGGGTTCATAGGGTGTTTCTATTCAAAGCCATACACACTTCTTAAAGTATTTAGAGGAATTTAGGGATTTCCTACTTGATTCCCCTTAGTCTCTTATTTGTCTTTATCTTCTAAAGAGTGGTATATTTTTTTTAACATATTTTAAGGAGCAAAAGCAAATAAGCACTTCCTCGTTTGAGGAGCCTGGGGCCAGCTACAAGAAAAAATGTAATATAGCACATTTCACTAGGTTGAAATACAGACATTCCCCTGGCCCTGGGGGCAGTGGGTGCATTGATGATTCAGGGGAGGAGTCTGTCCGGTTCAGGAGGCTAGTGTAAAGGGAGCACGGGTGGATCCCATTTGTTAAGATCGTTGTGCTGAGATATGTACCAGCCATTTGTTTGGCCACTGTGGGTCATTTTGTTTCAATGGAGGGAACATCCTACCTATGATACAAAACACTGTCAATAGTGTACGTGTTGGACAACAGTGTCTAATATTTTTTCAAAGGTGGAGAGAAGTCTTTTCTATATTGCTAAGCTCATGTGAGCATTTTTGCATTACTAAAGTCTTATAATAATTTAAATATTTTTTTTAAAAGCTATTGGGTTTCTATAATATATGGCTACTGTTTGGTTGGCCTATGCCACAACCTCATCAGTGCCTCCTCAACAATGCCGTTTATCAGTGTCCATCGGTGCCACCTCATCAGTGCAGCCCCATCCGTGCAGCCTCATCAGTGCCTATCAATGCAGCATAATCAGGGTCCATTGGTGCAGCATCATCAGTGCAGCCTTATCAGTGCCCATGAGTGTAGCCTCATTGGTGCTCATTAATGTAGCATCATCAGTGTCCATTGGTGCAATCTCAGCAGTGCAGCCTCATCAGTGCCCATCGGTGTGCAGCCTCATCAGTGCCCATCAGTACAGCCTCATCAATGCACATTAGTTAACCCCCTAAGTGGTATTCCCGAGTCTGGATTGTGGTGGAATTTCAGGACCAAAAGCGGTAACCCGGAGCCAGACTCGGGACCGCCTTGCAGTGTCCACAGGCAGAGTAACTTACCTTGTCCCTGGATCCTGCGATGCCTCCGGCTGTGTGATCGAGCTGTGCCGAGTGCTGCCGAGCTCTGTTCCCTGCGACGTTATGACGCACGGGGGCGGAGATCGGCACCAAATTTGAAAAAGTAAATAAACACAATACATACAGTATACTGTAATCTTGTGGATTACAGTACTGTATGAAAAAAAATACACACCTCCTTTGTCCCTAGTGGTCTGTCCAGTGTCCTACATGCACTTTTATATAATAAAAACTGTTCTTTCTGCCTGGAAACTGGAGATTGTCCATAGTGACCAAAAAGGGTCCCTTTGTGTCAAGAGTGGTTTTAGACCAGCTAGAAAACAGCGATAATAAATTAGAATTACCTGCAGAATTGAGCGATCGTGATTTGTGGGAAAATTCGTCAGTAATAATTTTTATTATTATTATTATATTATTTGTTATAATTATAATTTATGATTTTGTGTTTCAATTTTTTTTATACACAGGATGTCTACTAGACTTCTGTTTGGACAAATTTAAGTGAGTTATTCCTAAGAATTTATGTGAATGTGGTTGGCGCAAGTGGAATAAATAAAATAAATAAATTAAACTTATGGGTGTGCTGCAATTTAGAAAAGTCGGGTCTGTTTGCCTGAAAGGAGTCCAGTACCAGTAGTGTATAAGAGATAGAGTGAAATTGCGCTCCCCTGTGTTACTATTATTCACCTCCTAATTGTTATATGGTGGAGTATTTTTATGTGAGAATACTCTTCCTTACTTATACAGTATACTATAATAGTGATATTGTTACATGGTATATGTGAAAAAAACTTGAAAAAAACTTTAAGTGGTATTCTTATCAAACTAAACAAACAAATTGGTTAAATGATTCAGTATTCAAAAATTGTGAAAAAAATGGTTATTAAACACCTATTTAAAATCATAAACGTGTCATGTGAAAGTTCATATATAGTCCAAATAGGTTGCCCAGGAAGTGTTCCTCTGCAATGGTTTCAGACTATTATCTGGTGGTCGCTAATTAGTGGTATCCCATCACCGGTAAAAATGGACACTCACCAGATGTCGTGGTAACCCAGGCCTGTGGTTCATTAATCAGGATAACCAGTCCTATATTGTTGTTCCTCCTGCTGCCAGGTATGTTGGATGGGGTAATGTGTTGCCTTCTTCTATGTTTTCTCACAGGAAAAGAAAGGTGATCCACATAGTTTTTTTATTTTTAAAAATTCCAATTTATTATGTAAAACAAGTAAGTATTACACTCACATTTCAAAGTGCCTTATGCTGGCACCAAGCGTCTCCAACCGTGTATGCAAATATTCTGGGTGGGTAACAAAGCCAGTATCCTAAGGTCCTCCCAGCTGTCCTGCAGTCTGAGTGTAAAGTTGTACAGCAGCGTCTACGCGTTTCGCAATCAACATGACACGTTTATGATTTTAAATAGGTGTTTAATAATCATTTATTTCACAATTTGTGAATACTGAATCATTGAACCAATTTTTTTGTTTAGCTTGATAAGAATACCACTTAAAGTTTTTTTTCAAGTTTTTTTCACATATACCATGTAACAATATCACTATTATAGTATACTGTATAAGTAAGGAAGAGTATTCTCACATAAAAATACTCCACCATATAACAATTAGGAGGTGAATAATAGTAACACAGGGGAGCGCAATTTCACTCTATCTCTTATTCCTTAGAATTGCAGGCCTACAATATAAAACGCTAAATTTCCATGCAAAATAATGGTAGCTCTTTCAGCACCTAAAATCTGAAATAATCATACAGACAGGGAGGTTAAGAAAAACAAATGATGTATTTGCAAAATTTTATAACAGAACCTAAGAAAAAAAAAATTGGGGTTTATTTAGCAAGAAATAAAAAACAGTGGTGATTAACCACTTAAGACCCGGACCAAAATGCAGGTAAAGGACCTTGCCCCTTTTTGCGATTCAGCACTGCGTCGCTTTAACTGACAATTGCGCGGTCGTGCGACGTGGCTCCCAAACAAAATTGGCGTCCTTTTTTCCCCACAAATAGAGCTGTCTTTTGGTGTTATTTGATCACCTCTGCGGTTTTTATTTTTTGCGCTATAAACAAAAATAGAGTGACAATTTAAAAAAAAATGCAATATTTTTTACTTTTTGCTATAATAAAAATCCCCCAAAAATATATAAAAAAACATTTTTTTTCCTCAGTTTAGGCCGATACGTATTCTTCTACGTATTTTTGGTAAAAAAAATCGCAATAAGCGTTTATCGGTTGGTTTTCGCAAAATTTATAGCGTTTACAAAATAAGGAATAGTTTTATTGCATTTTTATTAATTATTTTTTTTTTACTACTAATAGCGGCGATCAGCGATTTTTTTCGTGACTGCGACAATATGGCGGACACTTCGGACAATTTTGACACATTTTTGGGACAATTGTCATTTTCACAGCAAAAAATGCATTTAAATTTGCATTGTTTACTGTGGAAATGACAGTTGCAGTTTGGGAGTTAACCACAGGTGGGGCTGTAGGGGATGTGTGCCTATGTGTTTTGTTTACTACTGTAGGGGGGTGTGGCTGTAGGTGTGACGTCATCGATCGCGTCCCCCTATTACAGGGATGACGCGATCGATGCTACAGCCACAGAGAAGCACGGGGAAGCCGTGTGTACACACGGCTCTCCCCGTTCTTCCGCTCCAGGGACGGATCGCCGCACTGCAGCGGCGATCGGGTCCGCAAATCCCGCGGTCCCGGTGCTTCGGACCGGGTCGCACGCCCGCGGGCGCGCGCCCGCGACCCACGGCTGGGTACTAAAATCAACGTATATATACGTTGATGTGCCCAGCCGTGCCATTCTGCCGACGTAAATGTGCAGTAGGCGGTCCTTAAGTGGTTAAATACCACCAAAAGATACTGATTACACAAAAAAAAAATACCACCAAAAGAAAGCTCTATCTGTCTCAACAAATGATAAGAATGTAAATAGGGTACAGTGTTGCATGACTGCACAATTGTCATTCAAAGTGCGACAGTGCTTAAAGCTGAAAATTGGCCTAGGCAGGAAGGGGGTGAAAGTGCACAGTATTAAAGTGGTTAAATAAATGTTTATACAAAATAAATATGTAATGTTGCTAGTTGAAGGAGGCACCCTAAGTCCTCTAAAAGGGAATTGTGTATGCTATGGGTTACATTCTGATCAATTCACACCTCTCCAAGTTCATTGTTCTGTTATGCATGCAGTTCCTCATACCTCTCATTACATACAATGCTTCAAACCTCTCTCTTTAAGAGAAAGTATGTTATACATCTCTATTACAAGCAGTACTTAATACCACCTATTTATTACACAGGGGGGGAGGCGTTGATTTACGAAAGGCAAATCCACTTTGCACTACAAGTGCACTTGGAAGTGCGGTCGCTGTAGATCTGAGGGTGACATGCAAGGAAAATAAAAGCAACATTATTGCTTGTACATGATTGGATGATAAAGTCAGCAGAGCTTCCCCTCAGGTCTACAGTGACAGTGCACTGGTAGTGCTAAGTGGATTTGCCTTTGGTAAATCAACCCCATAGTATCTTATTTGTTTTTTAGGTAGAGTGTATCATGCCTCTCTTTTACATGCAATGCCATATAACTCTCCATCTTATTTCATACCAATCTATTACAACCAGTGCCTCATACTTCTCTTATACACAATGACCCAATTTATAAAAGGAATAGAGCATGTTAATTTTCAAAGTGAATTTTTACTTTGCAAAGTAATCTTGTGTGTGCATTTGTGTGTGTGTGCATTCTATATTATATAGAATATATGTTCTATTCTTTATTAACTAATTTCAATTAACAGTCTAATGGGTTGATGCTAAAGTGGTTTGATGCTGGCATCAATGTTTAATTATATAAAAACTAGAATACCCGACAAGTGGCTTTAAGTTGGCAGATCTTTTCCCTTTCCCCACAATCAAGTGAAACACACGCCTTTTATCACATAATTAAAAAGAGGCCCAAGCTTCTTTGTACATGCATTTCTAATTATCTAGGTTACATTATCCAGTGTATCTCACATTTTTGATTTTATCTCTTCCTATCATTTTCCAAGTACCACTTAATTTAAGTAAAAATAAATTAAAAATACTTCATACTTTGTTAAATCTGTCAAGCGTGGCCTTGTTAGATGAAAAACAAATCCAGTCTTCATTCAACTGTGGTAACTTGACAAATGAACACTTATCTTTGAATGTGAAACAAAATAAATGCATATTTTGAAGAAATGTTTCATAGGATGCATTGTGATTTCAAGTATATCTAAAGCCATTTTTCTTTTAAGTTTGGATAGAGTATGGGAGGGGATAAAGCCTCAAGTTTTTTGTCTCATCAGGAAGTTTTCCCCTTCGCTTTCTGTAGTATAGACACAAAAGGAGGTGAGAGGAAATCATTTCACTGTTTCACCTATCTGAGCAACTCCTGATGGAAGTGTACAAGTGCCAGGGAACTGAAACTGAAGGTTAGAGCCTGGGAGCACTATTATCAAACAAGCAGAATTACAGCTGGTAGGGCACCCACAATAAACCAAATTCAGTTATGAGCCGAGTCGGGTCAGAAGCAGGGTTTGCTAACAGCCGAACAAGAAAGAACCAAATTGTAGGCAAAATCAAGTACTGTTTAAATTCCTTACGAAACACCCTTGAGCATACGCTGTGATGCGCATACACAATGTCATACCTCTAGTTATGCTTCTATGCCTGGTTGGCACAGTCTTTCTGATGGCTGGCATGATGTTACTGACACATTTATAAAACACGTGCACCTTCTGAATACAGTATATCATGACAGGAACCAGAACTAACTTGTACAGGTTAAATAAAGTATTTTTTACGTGTAGCAATTGTAAATAGTGTCACCTGCAGACTGGAGGTATGAACACCACATTTCCCTCATAGTTCAAACAAGTCTTTTCCTCGGGCTACATTGACACCTGAGGCCGCGTACACGCGATCAGTCCAACCCGATGAGAATGGTCCGACGGACCGTTTTCATCGGTTCACCGCTGAAGTGGCCTGATGGTCTGATGTGCGTACACACCATCAGTCCAAAATCCGATCAGGTCAGAACGCAGTGACGTAGAACACAACGACGTGCTGAAAAAGTGAAGTTCAATGCTTTCAAGCATGCGTCGACTTGATTCTGAGCATGCGCAGGTTTTTGATGCTTTTGCGTACTAACCATCGGTTTGGTCCGATGGTCAGGCGTCCATCGGACCGATTTTGAAGCAAGTTTTAAAACTTTGGTCCGACGGACAATGGTCCGATGGGCCATACACACGATCGGTTTGGTCCGATGAAACTGGCCCTAAGGACAGTTTCATCGGACCAAACCGACACGCGGCCTAAGTGTAACTTTTTCAGGTATTTTGTTCAAGCAGTTTTGGAACAAAATTGCACATTTTTGCAGCTTTTGTCAGACTTTTTTTTTAACTAAAGGTTGAAAAACCTTTTTTGGGGAGCTGCTGTTTGAGTAGAAAACATTTGACAAAACACCTGAAAAAGCACTTAAAAAAAGATCATGATATGTTTTTCAGGCATATCTATTGAAGTCTATGGGGACAAAAACGCTCAATGCCTGAAAAGTAGCTCATGTACTTATTGGAATTACAGACATTTTTCTACAAGCGACAGGACGCTCAGATGTGAACAAGGAAAATAATGGGCCAGATTCAGGTACATTGGCGCATATATTGACCGGAGTAGCGCACCTCCTTTACGTTAGACTGGCGCAATGTAGAGGCACAAGTACCGTATCCTCGTAGTATTTGCGCAGAAATTTGCGCTGGTGCAACGTAATTCCCCAGGTGTAAGGCGGTGTAATTCAAATTGGGAAGGACTTGGGCGTGTTACATTGAAATGAGCTGTGACCCCATGCAAATAAAGGGCCGGCCGGATTGCGCATGCGCACATGAAGCAGACCATGGTCTGCACCTCTCTGCGCATGCTCACAACTCGGCACGGCGCAATCAGTGAGATTGGAAGTGGACCCGGTCAACTTAGTGAGCTACGCAGAGAGCTTAAATAGACAGACACAAACGCACTTCCCTTGCAAAAGTACATCCCTTTGTATCCCTTCCTATACAGCAAGGTGCTTTTGTTCTGTTTGTTCGCGTTTGTTGGTAGTCTTGCTCACGAATATTCGCATTGCGAAAATTTCTTTACGAATATTGCATATTCGAGTATTCGCGAATAACTCGAAAATCGCGGTGAATATTCGCTATTGCGAATATTCGTATTTTTTCAAACTTATTTTTAAAACAGATCACATCCTAGTGATCTGATCTCCATCGACGTCTAAAAGCATTGATGGTATGATTAGAGACCCTGGGCCGAGTAGCTGAGGCGATGCTTTTATGTTGCCGAATATTCGCAATGCGAACATTCGTATTACGAATATTTGCGAATACGTTCTCTGCCCTTCTGTGTTTTGTGTATAAAAAAAAAATAATAATTAGCTTTAGTTTTAGTCATATAAGTTTGTGTAAGAAGAGTTAGTGTTTAGTGCCTATTAGTTTAGTAATCCAGGAAATGATCTCCGTTTTCACGTGTTGACGAGAACTTCGCAATCAATTTCGCTTTCGCATTGGCGAAATTTTGCTAATGCGAAATTTCGCTATTTTTTTTTTTTTTATAAAATATTGCGAATATTCATTAACCACTTAAGACCCGGACCAAAATGCAGGTAAAGGACCTTGCCCCTTTTTGCGATTCGGCACTGCGTCGCTTTAACTGACAATTGCGCGGTCGTGCGACGTGGCTCTCAAACAAAATTGGCGTCCTTTTTTCCCCACAAATAGAGCTTTCTTTTGGTGGTATTTGATCACCTCTGCGTTTTTTATTTTTTGCGCTATAAACAAAAATAGAGCGACAATTTTAAAAAAAATGCAATATTTTTTACTTTTTGCTATAATAAATATCCCCCAAAAATATATAAAAAAACTTTTTTTTTCCTCAGTTTAGGCCGATACGTATTCTTCTACCTATTTTTGGTAAAAAAAATCGCAATAAGCGTTTATCGGTTGGTTTTCGCAAAATTTATAGCGTTTACAAAATAAGGTATAGTTTTATTGCATTTTTATTAATTATTTTTTTTTTACTACTAATAGCGGCGATCAGCGATTTTTTTCGTGACTGCGACAATATGGCGGACACTTCGGACAATTTTGACACATTTTTGGGACAATTGTCATTTTCACAGCAAAAAATGCATTTAAATTTGCATTGTTTACTGTGGAAATGACAGTTGCAGTTTGGGAGTTAACCACAGGTGGCGCTGTAGGGGATGTGTGCCTATGTGTTGTGTTTACAACTGTAGGGGGGTGTGGCTGTAGGTGTGACGTCATCGATCGCTTCCCCCTATTACAGGGATGACGCGATCGATGCTACGGCCACAGAGAGGCACGGGGAAGCCGTGTGTACACACGGCTCTCCCCGTTCTTCCGCTCCAGGGACGGATCGCCGCACTGCAGCGGTGATTGGGACCGCGACTGGGTACTAAAATCAACGTATATATACGTTGATGTGCCCAGCCGTGCCATTCTGCCGACGTAAATGTGCAGTAGGCGGTCCTTAAGTGGTTAATATAGAATATTCGTGATATTTTATCAAAAAAAAAAATAGCGAAATTTCGCAATCAATTTCGCTTTCGCATTAGCGAAATTTCGCAATTTTTTTTTTTTTTTTATAAAATATCACGAATATTCTGCCCTTCTGTGTTTTGTGTATAAAAAAAAAAAATAGCTTTAGTTTTAGTCATATAAGTTTGTGTAAGTAGAGTTAGTGTTTAGTGCATATTAGTTTAGTAATCCAGGAAATGATCTCCGTTATCGCGTATTGACGAGAATTTCGCAATCAATTTCGCATTCGCACTAGCGAAATTTCGCATTAGCGAAATTTCGCAATTTTTTTTTGATAAAATATCACGAATATTCGATATTAACGAATATTCGCGAGTATTCTTCTATATATTCGCGAAATATCGCGAAATCGAATATGGCGTATTCCGCTCATCACTATTTGTTGGTTTGTGACTTGTGTTTGATATATTTGTTGACTGTTTGGGCCAGTGTTTTGTATAATATACTTGATAGTGTTTTTTGGTGACTGTTTTTGAGACTTTTTTGTTGATAGATTTTGTTTGATTGTTTTGTTGCTTGATTTTTCCTGCTTGTTTTTGTGAGTGATTTTTGTTGATTGTTTGGGAGAGAGTTGTTGTATGAATATGACTGAAAGGAAGCGCAAGACCAATTTTTCTTTGGGGGAGAAACAAACTATTGCCCGGGCCCTTACCCAATATGGGCGTTTCCTGCACGGCCCGAAGAGTGCCAACACCACCCTGGCCAGGAAGAAGGAGATATTGCAGAACATCACCGACCAGGTAAATTCATTGGGGGGGAGACCGGGACACGCGAGGGGATCGCCAAGAAGATCAATGATCTCCGGCGTCTGGTCCATGGGAAGCTGGGGCAGATGGCAGCACATGCCAGGGACACTGGAGGGGGCCCACCATGCCCTGTTAGGCTGACAGCGGAGGAGCGTGCGGTGGCTCAGACCTTTAACAGGCAGCAAGTGGAGGGCCTGCCTGGCTTTGACTCCATTGAGGAGGCCGTGAGGACAGGTAAGGTTTTTTTTTCTATCTGGTGTGTAGCATGTGTGGGGGGGTGTGGAAGGGAATATGTGGCAAGTGTGTGGATCCTCCAACCTGTGAATGTTTTGTGTCATCCACAGATGTGCAGGAGGGTGCTGGGCCATCTGGCCTGACTGCACCGTCCCCAGGACAACAGCCTGATGAGGACCCCCAGACAAGGCCGGAGTCCTCGGAGGAGCTTGAGGAGGAGGAGATTGAGATGGAGGAGGAGGTCATGTCAGGCAGTGGCTTGTTATTTTTGGAGGACTCTTCCCTTCTGGCTGGCAGCAGCCAGCCCTCCATAAAGGGTAGCCCCTCACACTCCTCCCCCAACAGGGCTCCCCTCCCAAGGGGCTCCCCTTTTCCCCAGCCACAAACATTATCTGGAGGCAGGAAGTCGTCCCAGAAGACCAGGGGGTGGCTGAGGTTCTGCCTGCCAATCTCAGAATGGACCAGGCCCTTCAGACCCACTATCTGGGACAGGTCAGCCAGACTTTTGGGCGGATGGAGGAGAGCCTGTCCTCCATAAAGGATACGCTTGGGGACCTGGACTGCCACTTACAAACTGCCTAAACGAACTGCAGACTACTACAGCAGACGTTGGGCAGGATGTGAGGGCCCTCATCCAGGCTATCCAGGCCAATACGGCAACAATAAATGCTGGCCTGAACAGAATTGCCGTGGCCTTGGAGGGCAGGCCGCCAGGTGGGCAGAGACCAGGGGCTGCTCCTCCTTCCCCGGATTACCCCCCCCCATGAGTCCACCCTGAGGAGCCGGGGCCGTGTCCGTGGGCGTCCCAGGCGTGGGTCACGCCAGCGGCATTAATTTTGTTTCCCCCTTTTTTTCTGGTTTTTGTTGGACATTTTATTTATTTTTTTTGCTGGTCATTTTTTTTTTTTTTGTGGCCTTTTTTTTTTTTTTTGCTGGCCATTCTTTTTTTGGTTTTGCCTGATTTTTGAATGTGTGGGTGACATTCCTGCCAGAAAAAGGGGTGTCACCCTCATTTGTGGTGGAGAAAGATTCCCCAGGACCAGGGAGAAGTGATCCCCAGGTCCGTGTGAATGGTGTATGAATGTACAGTGACATAATTGGAGCCGTGGCGTGGCGTTGCTGCTCACAAGTCCTGCATGGTGGGCTTGTGCCAATCCAATTTGATGAGGATGTGGGGTGTGTGTGCTAGGGACCACAGTGGTGTGCATGCATGCATTCTCATTGTGCCATGATTAATGTGTGTGTTTAACGTGCAAAGATGCCTAATGTGAGCTGTCTCCTGGCTGCTCTTCCCTCAGAAGATGGAGTAGCCTCGGTTAGGGGGGGAATGTCTGGTTCGGGGGTCAGGTCATCACGTATGTCAATCTCCAGGCCCTTTCTCACTGCAAAGTTGTGCAGCATGCAACATGCACCGATGATCTGACATACAAAGTTTGGGGAATACAACAGGGTACCCCCAGACTTATCCAGGCATCGGAAACGTGACTTCAGGAGGCCAAAGGTGCGCTCCACGAATGCACGGGTTTTGGCGTGTGCTTCATTGTATCTTTCCTCTCCTGGGGTTTGGGGGTTCCGGATAGGAGTCATGAGATGGGGTCCCAGTGCATATGCAGAGTCACCTGGAAGGGAAAAGACAGGAGGATGTTAGTAGTGCATGTGCCCCTTGTGATTTCTGCATCATGGGGGGGGGGGGCAGTCATGCCTGACTCCCATGTCACTCACCAACCAGCCAGGTGTCCCCATACATATTCTGTTTGAATTCCATTGGGATGGGGCTCTGATTGTATATGTAGCTGTCATGGCTGGATCCGGGGTGTTTGGCATGGACGTGCCATATGAGGCCTTGGGCATCGACTATCCTAAGTAGAGGAAATTTGCGTAGTCGAGTCTATAGTTGATGATTGTACTGACTACTACCACTGTATCCTCTTCCGAGATGAAGGGGATGAGTCTACGCAGTAGCTGGAGCAGGTAATGGGATCCACTGACTACTGATCCTATTTGCGCATTCCATCGACATCTCTGAGTTAAAGGTTATTCCGAGGCTTTTGATCTTGGTACTTGGGGTGATGATCTGTCCCAGGATGGTAGGTGGTATCCATGAGGTCCTCGCTGTAGTCTTTCGGTTTGCGCGGAGGAGAAGTAGTTCTGTTTTGGATCCCTTGAGTTTGAGGGAGCTCTCAGTCATCCATTCGTCGATCAATGCCAGGCAGTATAAATTGTACTACTATATACATTTTATTTATAATTTAAAGTGTTGGGATAAAGGCCTAAGACCCTTTTTATACTGAGGCCGCGGCTGCATTAAAGCGCAGCTTATTTTAACGCTGTTTAAGCTGTGCTTTTGTGTCGCTTTTCGGATGCTAGTGGGGGTTAAAACCTCCCGTTTGCGGAGCATTCAAATCACTTTTAAGGTGCTTTGAAAGCGCTGCCCATTCATTCCAATTGGCAGGAGCGTTTCGGGAGCGTTGTATACAGCACTCCCAGACCGCCCCAAAGATGCTGCTTGCAGGACTTTTTTTTCCCATCCCACAAGTGCACCACCCCACTGGAGTGAATGCAAGGTGGTTTTCAGGCACTTAGTAGAAACTAAATCTAGCGTTAAAGAGCCTGAAAACCGACCAGTGTGAAGGGGTCTAACCATTGTTACCCATCTGGTTTGGGATGCTATATCTTATTGTGATATGGAAGCAAATCTGCATCAATCCTTGGCTACAACCTGCTTTTTTCAACAAGTTTTATAATGATATGAATGTTGAAACACATTGCCTTTGCTTCTACATAAAATAGCTTCCCAAAAATATTACTTTTAATACTTTCAATGGCTGTGAGATTGCTTAGGAACAGAACCAGTTACCCCAATAACATTATATTAGACAATCAGCACTGAACCTCTATTGTGTTCTTTCAATGAGAACTGTTTTTTTTTTTTTAAGCCCAAATTTCACAGCTGGAGACCTCAGCATTTAAAAAGAACAATTAGGCCAAAACCTTTCAGTAATGTTCAAATCTTTTCTGTTCCCCTTAATAGGCTGTAAAAAAAAATGTTCAGGTGCTGAAGTGGTGATATTTCTCTGTAATTTCTTAAGTTGTTTGCCAGCCAAAAATAGTTTTTATTAATAGCATAATGACAAGTCAATGCTATTTTTTTTTTAAATGTGAATGTAAGGACTGTGCTGTATATTAGAAATACTTTGAAAGTCAACAAATTAAAAATTCAGTAAAACAGAATAGCTCTACACATTCCGAGCACAATAAGCAAAGGCCTATGAATGGGCCCAATTGCTGTCATTCTGGAGGCCAATAGCAGGAATTCACAGGATTCTATTGTATTCTTTGCTGAAATGACAAACTCATACACCCCCTGCTGTACATAAAGAAGACATCTGACTATCCTATTATAATTTCGCACAGCACGGATAACATGATATAGCAGCTTTATTAAACATTATACTATGACAATAGACTGTAGGGATTCGACCCTTTATCAGGTTTTCATTGCTTATTGTGTCTTTCCAAGACTCGCCCTCTTCATATGTCCCAATGACTATTGTCAGAAAATGATGAACAATCCTAGTTTTAAAGTTATAACCTGTAAAGCGGGGAAGAGAAGTTTTCCAGTGAGGACACGTGCTCTACTAATTTCTAGTTTAAAGATTTTGTCCAACTTGTGTCTGAGCGATACACTGTACCACCATGCCACCAGGGCCGAGCACAAGTAGCATGTTGTAAAGGACGTCATAAGAAGCCCAGTCACAACAATTAAACCACCGCCCGGCCATCATCTTGCTATAGGCCAGGCTGTATGTGGTTAATTTGGGAATGTTGTAAATGAAATGTCTTTAACTACTTGCTGACCAGCTGCCGCAGTTATACGGCGGCAGGTCGGCTCGGCTGCGCGAGATCACGTAGCTATACGTCATCTCGCATTTCAGCCCCCTGCTCGCCCCTGGTGCTGACACGCATGCCCGGCGGGCGTGATCACCGCCGGGCACCCGCAATCGCTTGTTACAGAGCGAGAACCGGGAGCGGTGTGTGTAAACACACACCGCTCCCGGTCCTGTCGGGGGGAGAAATTACGGATCGTCTGTTCATACAATGTATGAACAGCGATCAGTCATTTCCCCTAGTCAGTCCCATCCCCCCTTCAGTTAGAACACACACAGGGAACATACTTAACCCCTTCCTCGCCCCCCTAGTGTTAACCCCTTCCCTGCCAGTGGCATTTTTATAGTAATCAATGCATTTTTATAGCACTGATCACTAGAAAAATGCCAATGGTCCCAAAAATGTGTCAAAAGTGTCAGAAGTGTCCGCCATAAGTTTGCAGTACCGATAAAAATCGCTGATCGCCACCATTACTGGTAAAAAATTTTTTTAATAAAAATGCCATAAAACTATCACCTATTTTGTAAACGCTATAACTTTTGCGCAAACCAATCAATAAACGCTTATTGCGATTTTTTTAACGAAATATATGTAGAAGAATACGTACTGAGGAAAAACATTTTTTCAAAAATTGACGCTCTATTTTTGATTTTAGCGCAAAAAATAAAAACCGCAGAGGTGATCAAATACCACCAAAAGAAAGCTCTATTTGTGGGGGAAAAAAATATGCCAATTTGTGTTTGGGAGCCACGTCACACGTCCGCGCAATTGTCAGTTAAAGCGACGCAGTGCCGAATCACAAAAAGGGGCCTGGTCATCGACCAGCAATATGGGGAGGGGCTGAAGTGGTTAAACCTCCAGCGGAACACTTAACAGGCCATAGAGTTGAACTACACCCATCAATTTTAAAGTGGAGTTATAAGCAAAAAGTTAGGTGCAGCACACTCAATCAATTGAATTGTCAGCGCTTCCCCTTCACCTACACACACAAGTCTTCTTATATGACACCAGTACCTCAAAAATGCTTTCTTATCTGAATGGGTTTGAATCCCCACTGACTTCCTTGTAAAAATAAGAGAAAGGGATGGCTATAGCTGCAAAGGATTGGGGGGTTTGGGGGGGAACGCAATAATAATTTTAATGTTTTTGAAATAGAATAGGTTTAAAAATTATAAACTTACAAACATGTTAAATAATAGGTTCCCTTTAAGTGTCTATTGAGAAGCAGCAGCTACTTCTAGCGTTCATAACATTTTATGTTCCACATTTCAGTATTCTAATTTTAACTCACCATTTTGTTCTGCATAGTAATTCCAGCATGAACATGTTAAAAAGCTCTGTCGCACGATTGACACATGCATCACATTAGCCTTTTGGCAATAAACTCAATGGAGAATGAGCAGTGCTTCAGGCTAAGCATTTTAGTAAGATTTTCATTTTTAGATTCAAAGTCACAGCTGGCAGTGGTAATAGCATAAATTGTAAATCATTACTTAGATCAGTGGTTCTCAATCTTTCTAGTGCCGTGACCCCTTGATAAAACTTCCCAAGTTGTGGGGACCCCTGACAGTAAAATTATTTTCGTAGTGTGGGTTGTCAGCACCCAAGGCAAGACAAGTAATTTGCGCCACTAACCCACAGACATTTAGCGCTCCCCGAGTCCCTTCCACTCGCACAGTATTAAAACCCCTGTATGATACATTTTAGAATGTACCACTCTTTCTTTGTTCTCTTTTTATCTCTCTCTATTCTAATTTCTTGTTCCCCCATTCCTCTCTCTAGCCCTCTTTCTTGTTCTTTCTCTTAATCTTTCTCTCCCCTTTTCTTTGAGATCGGTGCGGGCTTTAGGAACAACCCAGGATTCGGTGACACCTGGCAAATAGTCATTTGAACCCCGAGGGGGTCCCGACCGCCAGGTTGAGAACCACTGACTTAGATGAAAGCATGAGTGCTTAGTTCTAAAATATTAAAAGTGGTAAAACATACAGTAAGTAGAGACAGAGTAAAATTCTATCCAAAACAATAAACTGAGCTTTGGATGCCATCCTCAGAAGAGAACTTAGACAGAGAAGATGACACATGGGGTACAGAGTTTTCAAGGTGTGTACGAATATGTTTTGGGTACTGAAGGAGTGTTTTGCTATCACCTGCCACCTTAACTACGCTCCTGCACTCTTATGCCCTGTACACACGATCGGTTCGTCTGATGAAAACTAACCAATGGATTTTTTCATTAGATATCCGATGAAGCTGACTTTCATCAGTCTTGCCTACGCACCATCGGTTAAAAATCCATTTGTGTCCAACGCGGTGACGTAAAACACAACAATGTGCAGCGAAAAGTGAAGTTCAATGCTTCTGAGCATGCGTCGACTTGATTCTGGGCAAATGCGTGGATATTTGACCGATGGATTTCCCCACAGACGATCGTTTTTTTCTATCGTTTTTTTAACCATACTTAAATTTTAAAACAGGTTCTATTTTTTTCACCAATGGGAAAAAACTGATGGGGCCCACACACGATCGGTTCGTCCATCAGTCTGTTTTCATCAGACAAACTGATCGTGTGTACAGGGCATTAGGGTGTCTGTGTACCGTAGGGTAAGCTAATGAATACGATCAGATTCCAAGTGATTTATGCACCTTGTTCTCTGATGCCAACATGGTATTAGTAAGTTATTTAGAGAGTGAAAACATGGACTTTATAGGCACACACATAGCATTTATGTAGATTTTTTTATTTTTTTATTTAACTATGATTAAAAGAACAACATTGTTGACATACATGTTAAAAGCAAAAAATGGTGTTGACCTACACAGCACACAGACCACCTGACATAACCATTTGTTACCACAATACTGAAAATACAGTGTGGGCCATTTATATGGATACACCTTAACAAAATGGGAATGGTTGGTGATATTAACTTCCTGTTTGTGGCACATTAGTATTTGTGAGGGGGGAAACTTTTCAAGATGAGTGGTGACCATGGCGGCCATTTTGAAGTCGGCCATTTTGAATCCAACTTGTGTTTTTTCAATAGGAAGAGGGTCATGTGACACATCATGGTGTGTTTGGTTTTAACGTAACTTTATTCTTTCATGAGTTATTTACAAGTTTCTCTTTGTTTACAGCCATTGACATGTCACCGAGGTTAACACGTGTGGAGCGGATAGAAATTGTGTTGATGTCTGGTAAACGCAGTAACCAGGTCATTGCAGCAGATTTCAGAGCAAGACAGCCTACGAGACCACCCATATTCCATCTTTAGGGTCATCTGAAGGCAATTGTCTATGCTGTGAAGATACGAGATGTGCAGCACCTGAAACTACGGATACTGGAAGCCTGTAATAGCATTCCTCCTGCGGTGTTGCTATCAGTGTGTGAAGAGTGGGCAGCACATTGAACACATTTTATAAGTCGTCAGAAACTTGTAAATAACGAATGAAAGTATAAAGTTATGTTAAAACCAAGCACACCATTGTTTTTCTTGTGAAATTCCCAATAAGTTTGATGTGTCACATGACCCTCTTCCTATTGAAAAAAACAAAAGTTGGATTCAAAATGTCCGACTTCAAAATGGCCAACATGGTCACCACCCATCTGGAAAAGTTTCCCCCCTCACATATACTAATGTGCCACAAACAGGAAGTTACTATCATCAACCATTCCCATTTTATTAAGGTGTATCCATATAAATGGCCCACCCTGTAGATTAGGTTCAACATGGTTGATAGTGATTGGAGAAAAGTTGGGTGGTGGTAGAGGTGTGATAAAGAAAACTCTACATGTTGTGCTCCTTGGTCGCTTATTCAGGAGCTTGCAATTGAATGTACACGAAAACAAAATTTAAAAACCAACAGACAAACAATGCGTTTAACATCAAGGTCAAATAAGGCTATTTAACTGATATGTATAAATAACCATATGCACCCCCAACCAGGAACAGATAAGCAAGACAGCACACAACAGAGTGCAAGCAAACCCCCCACCTGCAGGGGCATATATAACTTTAGAACTATAGTCTGCTAGGGCAGGTACCAGCCACCAGACAAAAAATAGTAAATAAAAGACAACAAACAAAGACCACTTACGGTGCTGGGTAGAAAAGACAGTATAGGCAGGGGGCCTGGCAGATATATCCACCAAACAACAGCTCAGTATGCTGGTTTGTATAACTCAAAACAAATAATGTATAAAGGTATATATATCTAAGCATATATAATGTTACAGTTTATAACATATACCCTAACTACCAAAAATGGCCATAAAGAAAACGTAATATGTATAACAAATTAAAAAATATGCTTACCCAGGTATTCTTGTAAAATACTTGGGATGGCGGTGTCCACATATATTAATAAGCCAGCCTAGGGCCTTACAAAGATAGACACAGCAAACTGATAATATCTAATGATCAGGGAAAAGTCCAATACGACTATCCCTTTATCAGATCTAATATAAATGTAAGGGTTCTATGAAGGTCCAAGAATCTTAGAACTGAAACCACAAAAAGGAGAAGAAAATATACTTCAAAGAGTTGCTAATTGAGAAACAGGCAGGAAAATAAAGCACAGGTGTCAAGCACAAGGCCCGTGGGCCAAATTCGGCCCTCCAGGCCATTTCATGTGGCCCTCGCACCTCTCCTGCAGCTGCAGGAGAACTCCAGCCCTCCTCTGGTCCTATTTCAGACCCCTACTTTCTGATGGTGGGGTGGCTCTTCTAATGTAAGGGGAGGAGATGCGCTGGACATCTAATCTTACAGATACAACCGGCCCTTTTGAGGGCAATCATAATGCTGATGCGGCCCATGATGAAATTGAGTTTGACACCCCTGGGTTAGAGCAAACCTACCTATTACTAGTGGATAATAGGGTAATCCATGTGCCTCAAGACAGAGTGAAACTGTCTCTGCCTAAGAAGCGATGTGAATGTCTGTCTATACGTCCTGACCGGACTTGCATCACTCCCGAAAACTGAAAGTGACGTCGCCCGGACCGGCCGCAAGCCAGTGCGCATGCGCCCGCTACACCGCTGACACGGGAAGGAGGGACAATGCTACGGAAGCAGAGAGGGACCAGTTCTATTTGAGAATGGACCCCCTAAACGCTGCAGTCAGACCACAATAGCGGCTGAGCATGCGGCGCTGGGCGGCCGCACAGCTAGGGAGAAGTGCCCACACACTGGTCTGAGCCAGCCAAGCAAGTTTCTCAAGAAAGGGGATAACAAATAGAGTGACATTTATGATAGCAATTACAAAGTCTGTATAACAACATATAATAATTAGCAATTTAAAAGTTAGACAAAATATCCAGTAACAAAACAAGGACAGCATAGATGAAAATCATTTTGCTCGCACTCTGTTGTGTGCTGTCTTGCTTATCTGCTTCTGGTTAGGGAAGCAAATGGTTGACAAATGGCTGACATGCATACTATCCATATACAGTATACATATGAATAAATAGCCTTTTTTTTACCTTGATGTTAAAACGCATTGTTTGTCTGTTTGTGTTTTACATTTTTATTTTTGTGTGCATTCGATTGCATGTCCTGAAGAAGCGCCCAAGTCTGACAATATGAGTTTTCTTTATCACGCCTCTACCACCACCCAGCTTTTCTCCAACCTCTGTCACCCAAGTTGAACCTAAACTATTTTCAGTATTGTGGTAACAATTGGTTATGTCAGGTGGTCTGAGTAGACCACCATGTTTTGCTTTTTGCTTTTTAATGTATGTCAACTATGTTGTTCTTTTAATCATGTTTTCATAAAATGTTACATTTTTCTACATAATTGCTATGTGTGTGCGGCTGTGCCTATAAAGTCCATGTTTCACTTTCCAATATATCTAGGACGTTGGCACACAAAATAGTTTGTATCCACAACGCCATCTTGTGTTGATACAAGAACTTCATGTTCCAACATGGTATTAGACCGTTTCAGCAGACATCTCCGATCGTGTGTACGGGCATGCTTTGAAATTTGTCCGCTACAAACCTGTCCATCGGATATGTCCCCTGGTTAGTACACTAACCAGCGGACAGAATGGATTCGACGCATGCGTGGAAGTATTTTACTTCCTGGAGTGGTGACGTGGCGGCGCCAACGTCACCGCCACGTCACCGCGTCCTCAGACCGAGGGGATTTTCATCCGATGGTGTGTACATGCCATCGGACCAAAATCCGATGAGACATGTCCGCTGCAAGCGGTCCGTCGGACATGTTTGAGCGGACATGTCTCATCGTTTGTACGCGGCCTTACAGTATGCATGAACAGCAATTACAAGGGAAAACAGGCCATTTACACAATGCCAAGGGAACCTGAAGGTAACTAATATTAGAGGGATGGACAAATGTCATGTAAATTAATTACACACAGTGGACTGATCTGTATTGGTATATGTTCTGCCTAGCTGTATGGCCCCGTACACACGGCAGAGAACCTCGACGGGCGGAACACATCGTTCCGCCCGTCGAGGTTCTCTGCCGGCCGTCAGAACCTGTTCTCTATTGGCTCGACGGGTTTCCAGACGGGTGGGGCTCGCCGAGAGCGTACACACGGCCGAGGTTCTCGGCAGAATGCGGCTCCCAGCGAGATTCTCGCTGGTTTCTGCCGAGAACCTCGGCTGTGTGTACGGGGCTTATGTGAGTGCTTCTTTCTAAAACAAAAAAAATCACCCTGAAATATACCACAAAGGTTAGTAAATTGTTTGGGCTGGTAAACCCTCTGACAATGACAATCATAGGCATGCACACAGGGTGTGCCAGGTGTGCCTTATACAGTGTGCTGTATAAAATGCTTTAAAGAAACAAGATCCATTATTTTATTATATTTTTTTGGGTTAACAAATGTTTTAAAACATAAGGGCCCAGATTCAGAGAGAATTGGATTCTCGTAGCGTATCAGAAATACACTACGCCGCCGTTTCTTACCTGGCTCTACGTGGAATCCAGGTAGATTTTGTCCAGTAAACGACGGCGGCGTAGTGTATTTCTCCCGTCGCAATCCATATAGACGAGTAGGGGGCGTGAAGGATTTAAAATAGGCGCGTTCCCGCGGCGATCGAACTGCGCATGCTCCGTTCGCAAATTTCCCGCCGTGCATTGCGCGAAATCACGTAGTTACGTCATTCGTTGTTTGAGTAGCGTCGTTTACGGACATTTCTATTCCCGAACGAGTTACGTAAAAAAAAAAAACAATAAATTAAAATCGACGCGGGAACGACGGCCATACTTAACATGGGTTACGCACCGTTAGACCAGCAAAAAGCTGGTCTAACAGTACGTAAAAAAAAACAGACGTAAGCGATTGCGAAGACCGCTCGTATCTTCGTGGATCGCCGTAAAAACACATTTGCATATCCCGACGCATCAAAACGACGCAAACTCCTCCCAGCGGCCGCAAATATATCGCAGCGTAGATCCGAAGGTTTACGAAGACGTAAGCCTCTCGGATCGAGGCCCGAAGCCGCCGTATCATGGTTTGAGGATTCAAACTAGTGATACGGCGCGCGAAATTTGAAATTACTCCTGTCTAACACCAGTTAGACAGGCGTAATTGCTTTATGAATCTGGGCCAAGGTGTGCAAAGTCTTATGCCGCGTACACACGGTCGTTTTTTGCGATGAAAAAAAACGACGTTTTTTGTGAAGTAAAAAACGACGTTTTTGAAACGTCACTTTCAAAGACGATGTTGCATACACACCATCGTTTTTTTCACAAAAAACGAGGTTACGTTCACCACACTTTTCCATTGAAGCTCGCTTCATAACTAGCTTCTGGGTTAAACTTCGTTTTAAACGACGTTTTTGCTACACACGGTGACTTTTTGTGAAACAAAAAACGACGTTTTGAAAAACGACACAAAATATTCAAGCATGTTGGAATTTTTTTTTGGTCGTTTTTTTTAAGACAAAAAACGACGTTTTGCCCACACACGATCAATTTAAATGACGTTTTAAAAAACAACGTTTTTTTTCATCGCAAAAAACGACCGTGTGTACGCGGCATCAGTTTGTTTTCAATAAAATCAGCCACAGAAAGCCTGCATCCTGCCAACATGCTGTAGAGTGGGACCCTTGTTCTCTGTGTGGAAGCAATGGTCTTGTTGCAGAGCTCAGACACACCCCCTCCTGAGTCTGAGCTAGCGGAAGCATGAGCTCCGTTGATTGGACAGCTATTCGTCTGACTGGATCGTGTGTACGGGCCATAAGGGTCCCACTCTGCAGGTGCTAGCAGGGGGCTACTACAGACTGTGGCTTCTTTAGAAAGAAAACTCACTGTAATGGTCCGTACACACTATCCGAATATCGGACGAAAACGATAGTTCGAGGAAGAATCGTACGATTTTCGGACAGTGTGTACACTACTTTCGAGAGCCGATCACGACAGTTCTTCCGATATTATTTGATCGGACAAGCACGAAAATGTTCCTCGTACGATGCCAGATTGTACGATTTTCGTTTAGTTAGTATAGTTGTCGTCCAAAAATACAATACAAATAGATTACAACACCTGACATCACTTCCAATTTTTTTTTTCTGTTGCACGAGAATTTTCGTGACTTTAATAACCTATTTAATTTCTACTTGCGACCATTAGATCTGTCGTACGATATTCGTATCGTGTGTACGGGCCATTAGACACTAAACACCTTTTGTTGATACATCTGGAATATAGGTAATTAAAACTAAGGGTTTAATTGGGCTTTAATGCCGCGTACACACGGTCGTTTTTTGTGATGAAATAAAACGACGTTTTAAAAAACATTGTTTTTGGTCTTCTGAAAAACGACCAAAAAAAGTTCGAACCTGCTTCAATTTTTTAGGTCGTTTTTCAAAATGTCGTTTTTTGTGTCATAAAAAAATGATCGTGTGTGGGCTAAAGCGACGTTTAAAACCTGCGCATGCTCAGAAGCAAGTTATGACGCAAGCTCGAATGTAACAGAGTGCCGTCGTACGTGTTGTACGTAACCGCGCTTTGCAAGAGCATTTTCAATAAACGATGGTGTGTGGGCAACGTCGTTTTTTAAAATGAAGTTTGAAATGAGAAAAAACTATGTTTTTTTACAAGACAAAAAATGACCGTGTGTACGCGGCATAATGCTTCCTTTCTCCCTAAAATATAATCCTAACATTTAAATACAAATGCTCTCTAAACCCTAACCCTAATAACACTAATTAACACCACTTGTCAAGGTGTGTTTAAAAGATCCCAGATCATTTTTTTTTACAAGGGGTGCTTAATCAGCTCAGACTCACAAGTCTGTTTACATAGAGCAGTGGTCTCCAAACTGCAGCCAAGGGCTGGGCCTTTGCTTGCCTTTTTCTGGCCCTTGGTGCACTTTGACTCCCACTGATAAAAGACACTGTTCCTCCCACTGACACCAACAATGGGGCACTATTCTTCCCACTGACACCAATGATGGGGAAATATTCCTCCCACTGACACCAACGATGGAGCAATATTCCTTCCACTGACACCATTGATGGGGAACTATTTTTCCCACTGACACCAAAGATGGGGCACTAGCCCTCAAATTGACACCAACTATGGGGCACTGTTCCTCCCTGCAATGTTTACTCCCACTGATGCCAGGACAGTCTGAAGGACAGTAAACTTTGATTATAAAAAATTTGGAGACCCCTGACATAAAGGCTACCTCTGTCTCTTAACAGTCTCCCTCTGTCATGAATGTCATATTTCGGGATGGTTTAGGTGCCTAGCCATTTTGGCCAAGCAGGCCTGGACACAATGTCCCAGTGTTGCACAACCTGCTCTAGCAACAATGGTTTCTACAGAAAATCCCTGACTGATTACAAACTCTTCCAATTTGTGGCCAAACCTATACCTGTATCTAATCAGATTCATCTACTGGGCTACCTGTCCTGATCT
Organism: Rana kukunoris; assembly: GCA_029574335.1. NCBI lineage: Eukaryota > Metazoa > Chordata > Amphibia > Anura > Ranidae > Rana > Rana kukunoris. The sequence continues at coordinate 477,984,597 of CM056049.1, read as the reverse complement.
TTCATGCACTCTTTCACTGCCCAAACCACCTCTCCCCATGTCCACTGCTACATTAACATAGTGACAGATAGCTCATATGTAGGGATGAGCTTCGTATTCGAGTGGCTTTGGCCAGGGTGGCTTTTGCCAATTATGGCTCAGGGGGTTTAGTACACTCCCCACAATATAAAAGGCCGCCTGCAGGTCGGCCTTGTGTAGTGTGTTGCGGTGGTTAAAAGAGAGAAGACAGAGAGAGAGAGAGAGTGTCATTTAGTAGGTAGGCAGGCAGGCAGACAGGCTAGTCAGTTAAAGTTACAGTGTGTAGAGGATATACTGTATATGCATCCCAGGTGTTGTATATATATTTATACACTGTATAGTTTAGCTAGATCTGCACTTCCTAATTTACTGGCAGGAAGGTGATTGTGCTAGCTGCAGTATTATCACGTGGTGTACTGCCTGTGTCCTCTGCAGTGTTCACCTAAAGCTACGTGGTGTTTACTGCCTGTGGCCTCTGCAGTGTTCACCTAAAGCTACGTGGTGTTTACTGCCTGTGTCCTCTGCAGTGTGCACCTAAAGCTACGTGGTGTGTGCTGCCTGTGTCCTCTGCAGTGTGCACCTAAAGCTACGTGGTGTGTACTGCCTGTGGCCTCTGCAGTGTGCACCTAAAGCTACGTGGTGTGTGTACTGCCCATGTCCTCTGTAGTGTGCACCTACAGTAAAGCTATGTGGTGTGTACTGCCTGTGTCCTCTGCAGTGTGCACCTAATGTTATGTGGTGTGTACTGCCTGTGTCCTCTGCAGTGTGCACCTAAAGCTACGTGGTGTGTACTGCCTGTGTCCTCTGCAGTGTGCACCTAAAGCTACATGGTGTGTACTGCCTGTGTCCTCTGCAGTGTGCACCTATAGCTACGTGGTGTGTACTGCCTGTGTCCTCTGCAGTGTGCACCTAAAGCTACATGGTGTGTACTGCCTGTGTCCTCTGCAGTGTGCACCTAAAGCTACGTGGTGTGTGTACTGCCCGTGTCCTCTGCAGTGTGCACCTAAAGCTATGTGGTGTGTGTACTGTCTGTGTCTGTGCTATTTTTCACAATGATTTTCATCCATATTGCAGGGACCAGACATTACATTAAAGCCACAAGCAGTTTTAAATTACTTTTTTCTTATAGAAATCTCATTTTGTGCAGGGACAGTTCTAAACATGTGTCACTTCACAGGCATACTATAGAAACCCAGCAGGTACGATATTTAAAGGAATTTTTCATTTTTTTTTTTTTTTCACTTGAAGCATCATTAAAATCACTGCTCTAGAAAAAACAACTGTTTTTAAAACTTTTTTTTTCATTGATACATGTTCCCTGGGGCAAGACCCGGGTTCTCAAAGAGGTTTTACGACAATAACTTGCATATTAGGCTTTAAAATGAGCACTTTTGAATTTGAACGTTCGAGTCCCATAGATGTCAATAGGGTTCTAAATGTTTGCACGACCGGTCGGTCCATTCAAAGTTTCTGGTGCGAACCGAACGGAGGGGGGGGGACCTGTAAGTGAAAGAAAAACTGCAGCAGATAACAATTAGATCCCCTTCTCTGAGAAATGGCTGTGTTCTTATAAAGTGCTGTGCTTTTAGAAGTTGTGTACATCGCACAACTAGGGTGACCACGTGTCCCGGATTGCCCGGGACAGTCCCGCATTTTGCAGGTCTGTCCCGGGCACCTTCATTCCAGGACAATACAGTGTCCCGGAATGAAACTGACACAGCCACCCCCCAGGACCAATCTGATGCCCCCAAAAATGGCCACCACATCACTGCTTTACTCACTGACAGTACTTGTCCTGGCCAGGAATGCCTGGAGAAGCACAAGCCCCCTGCTTGTGATTGGAGAAATCATAAATCCCGCCTCTTGTGTCCAATGATTGTGCTGTGATTCGTTACAGCACAAGCTGATTTTTGGGAAGGGAGGGTGTCCCTGAATGGTAGTTTGGAAATGTGGTCACCCTACTCACAACTGGATGGTCAGACATACAAACACCTGCCAGTAAATCAGCTACATTATATGTATTTCATCTGTGTATTTAGCTTTTTGCCTGGAGTTCAGCTTTTAAATAGATTCAGAATAAAAACCGTTGAAAGCGCAATCTATTAAGTACGTGAAAGTCATATAAAAATAGCTTGAAGGTAAACACTGCAGTAAGAACTAAAAATATACATTCACTGAAAATACACTGCAATTTCACTTTAACTACATTATTCACATATATGTCCCTTAGTATGTTTAATTCCTTTTTATTTCTTTGTTATTTTGGAAATCATCATAGTCAGAGCTTTTTTTCTCAGAAAATAGGTGCAGGAACTCAACCACGACCCGTTCAGATTTCACAAACAGTAGAAGGGTCTTAAAGGGGCATTAAATACCAGAATTGCACTAATACAGAGTGCAGAGTTCAGGGGGCTTACACACAGAGTGCAGAGCTGTCACTTGTAAACACAGAAACCAGACTTCTGTGTTTACAAGTGATTGTGGTGAGCAGGCACCAAAGGGTCTGGGCCAAAGGTGGTGGAACTGAGTTCCCCCAAGTTCCCCCAGAAAAAAAGCCCTGATCATAGTCCATAAACTAGGGAACATAGACATGCATTACATTGCCAATGCAAATTCTGTATGTAGAGATTTTTTATGTATTTATTTATCAATTTTTTTCCGAAGGATGAACACAAAGGAATTTAACGTTTTTTTTTTTTTTTTAACATAACTAACTATGTAACTATGTTGACTGTAAGCAGCACAAGACTTATGTTAGTTTATTACCTTTGAGATGGTCAGGGGTTCTCCATACTCCAACCCTCCTTTTAGAGAGAACCCCCATGGAGCTCCACCTTGAAGAGTTGCCTTGAAGTATAAGGATGGAGCACCCAGCTGGTCGGAGGATATTCTCCAGTCCATGTTGTCCTTTGACCTCACTCAGTCAACATTGTCACTCTTCATCTGTCCTTAGTTTGTGAAGGTAAAGTCTATGAGCTTCAGGATCCCCCCCATTAGATGTCCTGAAAATGAATGCAGAACACAGACGACCACATGAGCTGAATCTCTGGAGCTGACTCTCACGCCATTAGAAGTTGAATAAATACAATTCTTGACTTTTTTTCCATTTTTTCTTAATTCCAAAGGCAGGTCCACTGAAAAAAATAAATTGCTCCACACAAGCAAAAACAACAAACTTTTGAAACTATGCGTGCAGAACGGGTGACATGTAAAGTAGTGTTTGTTTTTGATTGATGATGCTCCTTCTGCTTCTCCCCCAGACTTACCATTACAATAGGCTATCTTTTCAGTTCATTGCATTCAAAGAATGAGATCTCTGGTGTTTTCAAGCTGCATGGGTTTCTAGTAAGTGAGCTATAACTTGCTCCTGCAGTCCACAACCCTTGGAATTTCCACTTGTTGTTGGGAATGTAAAATCTAATCAGTACAAAAGGAAATCAGGCAGGGCTTATGTACAGATCAAACTGAAACACTGCAGGTGGATTTCCTCAGAGCAGAGGAAGTGAACGTGTTATGCAGATCTGTAAATTCCTCCTCTTTCTCCAGTACTTGAGTAGATCAGACCATAACTACATTGGGAGAAGGAGGGGGAGTGAAAAGTGGAGGGTGTGAGCGAAGGATTAGTACAAGTCATGCTGATTTTACACAGCAAGTACCCAAATGATATGCGGCTAAGAATAGAAAGAGATGCTTCAACACTTCATGTATCAGAAATCTTGGCACGATGGTACATTCTCACTTGCAGTATCCGCTTTTAAATTCAACTTATGATATTAATTAATAAAATAATTCCGCTTCGACAGTGCTATCAAAAAGACATATGGTCCCAGTGCAGAATGTAAACAAGGCCCCTTTCTGAGTCCTTCAAAAAGCTTATTACTCTTGTAATATGTAAGTTCTAGATTTGACCAGTATGTCAAGGGAGACCCTATCCAGGCCCCCTTCCCATTTGCTGGAAGAAAACAAAAGAAGCAACAGCCCATAGTGTAGCATTAAAATAAAATAGAAATGCATTCCCTAAGGTATTATGTACGACATTGCATAAAGGTGACTCGAAGAGCAGCCAGAGGACCACCAGCCTTGGGCACCGGTTGTGAGGTGAAGCGTGCTGAAAATGTAGGAAGCCATTGAAACTGCAATCGGTGTTCAACCCATGACTGGAATCCCCGACGTCACTGTAGAAACATGTGTTGTAGACACGGGACACATTTTAACCACTTAAAGGGTCACTAAAGGAATTTTTTTTTTTTTAGCTAAATAGCTTCCTTTACCTTACTGCAGTCCTGGTTTCATGTCCTCATTGCTCGTTTTTGCTCTGGTGTTGCTGTAATTCTGCTCTGTTCTGGACACTTCCTGGTTGTCTGTTTCCTGATGACCACAGTACTGGGAGATTCTAGTTTTGTTTTCCATCACTCTCTATGGCACTGTCCAGCACAGAGGCATTAAATTACATGCAAAAACTAAGCTAGATGCAAAAAAGAAAGTGAAACTAGAGGCACATTATATGATTGATTTTTATCTGTTTTTATTCGTTTTTAAAAGGAATCAGTTAACTATTATGGGCCAGATTCAGGTACAATTACATTGGCGCAGAGTATCAGAGATACACTACGCCGCCGTATTTTACTTGGCTCTACGACAAATTCAGGTAGATTATGGCCCGTAAGGTACGGCGGCGTAGTTTATTTCTCGCGGCGGAATCGAAATATGCGATTAGGGGGCGTAAAGCATTTAAATTAGGTGCGTCCCCGCGGCGATCGAACTGCGCATGCTCCGTTCAGAAATTTCCCACTGTGCGATTGCGCAAAATAACATCGTTACGTCATTTTTTGTTTGAGTAGCGTCGTTTACGTACATTCCTATTCCCGGACGACTTACGTAAAAAATAAAAAAACACGTTGAAATTCGACGCGGGAACGACGGCCATACTTAACATGGGCCGTCTAACTATAGACCAGCTAATAGCTGGAATAACTTTACGCAGCAAAAAGATGACTACAGATGTCGTAAGAGATTGCGAAAGATGCTCGTAACTTTGTGGATCGTCGGATAAAGCTCATTTGCATACCCTGACGCGGAAAACGACGGGAACTCCACCCAGCGGCCGCAAAATTATTGCAGCGTAGATCCGAAGGCGTACGAACACGTAAGCCAGTCGGATTGAAGCCCGAAGCCGTCGTTTCATGGTTTGAGGATTCAGACTAATGATACGACGCGCGTAATTTGAAAGTACTCCGGTCTAACGCGAGATAGACCGGAGTAAGAGCTCTGTGAATCTGGCCCTATGTCTCTATACCCTGTAAACAGTCATTTCAGCAAAAAAAATGTTTTCCTTTAGTGACCCTTTAAGACCCGGACCATTATGCAGGTAAAGGACCTGGCCCCTTTTTTGCGATTCGGCACTGCGTCGCTTTAAATGACAATTGTGCAGTTGTGCGACGTGGCTCCCAAACAAAATTGGCGTTCTTTTTTTCCCACAAATAGAGCTTTCTTTTGTTGGTATTTGATCACCTTGCGGTTTATATTTTTTGCGCTATAAACAAAAATAGAGCGACAATTTTTTAAAAAAATGCTATATTTTTTACTATAATAAATATCCCAAAAAAATATATAAAAAAAACATATTTTTTCCTCAGTTTAAGCCGATACGTATTCTTCTACATATTTTTGTTAAAAAAAAATCGCAATAAGCATTTATTGATTGGTTTGCGCAAAATAGGGGATAGTTTTATGGCATTTTTATTAATATTTTTTTTTTACTAGTAATGGTGGCAATCAGTGATTTTCTTCGTGACTGCAACATTATGGCGGACACATCAGACACTTTTGACTCATTTTTGGGACCATTTTCACAGGGAAAAAATGCACTGATTACTGTGAAAATGACAATGGCGGTGAAGGGGTTAAACACTAGGAGGCGCTAAAGGGGTTAAGTGTGTCCTATTGTGTTTTTTTTTTTTTTTTACTGTAGGGGGGCGTAGCTGAACGTGTGACGTCACTGATTGTTTACACTCACCTCTCCCCGTTCTTCAGCTCCTGTGACCCGATCATAGGACACCGGTGGCAATCGGGTCCCATGGGCGCGGTCACGGAGCTCAGGACTAAGCCGTGAGTGCACCGCCGGCGGCACGTGCCCGACCCATGACTGGGTTCTTAAAGGTGACGTGCCTGTGCCCAGCCGTGTTCTTCTGCCAACGTATATCGTCGTGAAGGGGTCCTCAAGTGGTTAAAGCCAGCTGGCTTCTTCATCAGCCCCTTCCCATATGCCTCAGCAGCAACAGACTACCTACAATTATTATGAACAGTGATCTTTAGATGCAGGGGAAGGCAGGCTTAAAGAAGCTTTACCCTGAAAGCTAGGCTAACAACAAATGGCAATGACATCATAGATGGTGCCACAACACTTCCTCTATCTATGCCATGCTGCTTTAGAGCACCATGGAGTGCTTTAGCGCAAACAAACACAAGAGCTAATCGACTCAAGCCCTGGCCTAGTTGCTGGGCCATGACTGTCACTGGAAGCTGGCAGGTAAAGCCCTAAAGCCACTAGAACTCATTGTGCAGTCTGCTGTGCTCCAGACCTGAACTGAGTTCTGGAACACTGGTAACCGCAAGCTTTATTTTACAACGTTTTTATTGATTTTTTTGTTTTTGTAGAAAGGTTTTACATAACAATCAGATGCACAATAAAGTAGCATGCAAAGAACAACTGAGGCAAGAAAATAACTACAATGTTCATCAAATACTGTATGTGGTGGTAGCTCTTGAAGAACACAGTTCAAGCCAGCGGTACTACTTATAGTGCACTATTTAAACATCGTTTCCAGGAACCACAAGCTTTAAACGTTGCGACCTATTCTGGCCAATATATATCTACCCAATGCACTGTAGCTTACCTTTCTCAGTTCTGCCGATCTCTCCCATTGGAGAAGGTAATTTTGGGTGGAGACTTTGACGTAGCCTTGGACCCCCTGATGGACTCCTCCCTTGGCTTTTGCCACTTTTCCTATCTGTACCTTTAAAGATTTAAAGGAGAAGTATAGCCAAAGCTTTTTTGGTTGTACTTCTATGGATTAAAGGAGTGCAGATAGTTCTGCACTCCTGTGACCCAATTTCAGCTGACAGCAGGCTGAAGCCTGCTGTCGGCTGACGTCCCAGAGCCTATTCAGGCTCTGGAAAGATCAAATCCATAATGACAGGTTCCACCCAGATGCCTGCACCAGCAGCTGGCTCAGCCTCTTTGCAATCCATGGAGAGTCTGAGCCAGCCCCTCCGGCATCCTCCACAGTCAAGCGCTCCAGCTGTGTAGTTGTCTGCCCATACCGTGTACAGGCAGGTAGTTACTGAATGACAGGAAGCTCAATGGACTACAAGAGCACTTACCAGAACCTTTGCAGATCATTGAGGACTATAAGTTGTCAGTTGCAATGGCTGAGGGAACTTGTAGGCATTCATTCACAGAACTCTTTTCAAATTGTGACAGCGAGTGCAGGGAGAAGATCCCTGCCCCTGCTGTCACAGAGGGGGAGGTCAAAGATTGGGGGAAGGTTGCAGGAGCGGGAACATGTTAAATGTGCCACCCTTAAAACAGGTGGAACATGTAACATGTTCAGATGTTCCCAAAGGTAAACCTATCCTTTAAAGACATAATAAAGAGTGGGGAAATGGTAACAAACCCTGGGGACTTTGAACGGTGCCAGTAAATACAGTAACACAAATAATATAAAAAGTAGAACATTTATTTATTTGAAAGCAGTAATGTAAAAAACCATCCAATGGACATAAGTATGGCTCAAACAATGAGCTAAAGGAACCTTTTGCAGGAGTTGCTCTACATGTTTCGCTCAAATTGAGCTTCTTCAGGAGCTTGAACAGGTAATGCTACAGGTCACAAAAGAAAAATACACAGGATGGAACAGGGATTAGTGAATCTGCATACATAGGTAAAGACTAAACAATACAGTAAAGTACACATAATTGTGGGGAAAAGAATAAATACATATAATAATTTGAATATAGATACGGTATATGTTCACATAGATTAAAGTGCACAACCTTGGCAAAAACTCACTGTGACCCATTTTCAGCTGACAGCGGGCTGAAGCCTGCTGTCGGCTGACGTCACAGAGCCTATCTAGGTTCTGGAAAGCTCATACCCATAATAAACCTATCCTTTAAAGACTTTTGCACGTTGCATTATAATCTCCCAAATGTACAACTCTATCTATCCCCAGATAACGTGCAGAAGGTGTGGCCATTAATAGCCCACTTACAGAAGAGGACTTCACTCTTGCCTTGAAATTTATGCCTTCAGGGAAAGTGCTGGGTCCCAATGGTTTCACATTGTTTTATAATCAGACGTTCAACAATCTCTGGCCTCCAATTCCACACTTTAGGGCCACCTTCTGAAAGACACTTACTCATATCACAATGCATCATCAGTGAAGCCTGAAAAAGACCCCTTGCTCTGTGTCAGCTACAGGCCCATTTCTTTACTTAACACTGACTTGAAACTCTTTGGAAAGATACTAGCGTCAAGGTTATTTCCTTATTTCGCAAGAGTTATTCATCTAGATAAAACCAGCTTTGTGTCTGGCATAGAGGTGAGGGACAACACGACCAGGGCCCTGAAACGTATTTATTACTTTAACTTTTGCTATCTGGTACTCTCTGTGGATGCCAAAAAAAGTGTTTGACAAAGGGAGCTGCAACTTTATGAAGAATATCCTTAAATATATTGGGATCAGCGCCAGCATGATAAAACGAATCAATGTGCTGTATGACTGACTTACAGCAACTATAAAGGTTAATTGGGTAATCTTATCCGATTTTACCCTAGCTAACAACACTCACTGGGGATATTCTCTTTCGCCCCTCAAATTTATACTTACCCTAAAGCACCTGCTTCAACCCATCAGAACTCTGAAATTAAGGGCATAAAGGTCAATGAAACACTCTACAAAGTTGCTGCATAGACCGACCACCTGATTTTCTTTGGTACATGTCCTGTAGCATTGATCCTTAACTTGATCAAACAATTATACCTTTACTCTGACCTCTCAAATTACAAAATGTACTTTTCAAAGTCTAAATTGGTAAACATCATGATCCCCTCTACTAGGCTTGGTACTTTGCAATTGAACTTCCAGTTTAAATGGGCAACCCATTCTTGGGAATTATCCTCAACCAGACTCTGGCAACAACGTTTTTAGGAAAACTTCACCCATTGCTCTCGGTCATTTGACGTGATATCTGATACTGTCGTTTGTCTACAGTTTGGTAGTGTAACGGTCACCACCGTTTACGATTTCCCTTCCATCAACCACGACAGCTTATCTGACACTCCAACCAACAGGACCCGATCCGTCCCATTTCCCAGAATAACTGAGACACAGCTCTGGTACTGGTTTCAAAATGAATGAACGCTTTTAATGGTACACTCTGCTGGTTCTTATACAGTTCAAGCATGAAAGGAACAAAGAAATTCTCCACCCCCCTCATCACACACTGGGGCTTCAATACACCTTCAGATGGGCTAATTACTAATCAGTATCCAGACTTTTCGGCACCGGGCTGACATTTTTAACATTACCTAATTACTACACCTGAGAAGTCACATCTAATAGAATTCTGACAAAACAGCATCACAGACATCTTAGACAGACTTTCTGTCTCCGACAAAAAGGTATTCACACCTGATCATCAATGGGCTTTAAACAGTGTTATCACACAATGAAAGGTCTTTGGAGCAGACCTGAATTACCACCTCTACAGCCTTACACAATGGACAATGGAATATCTTAGGAGTCTATTGACCTGGTGTGGGTCAACATTAACCAACAACTCGTAATAATCTATGCTATCCCCGTCTTAGCTCCCCTTTCCATTCCCACCTCCATTTAAAACAACTCCCTCTCCATAATGGTATTTTCATTGCAGACACTTTGTTGATTGCCCCTCCAGAAAACCATACCCCCTCTTTCATAACCGAATGTGAGAAGGACTTGGCCAAAACCCTGCCTTTTAACCAAACGAATTTCTCTTTTTTACACACAGATCTTTCATTTCATTGAGAGGGCCAGAATCTGGATACAAACTGCTCACTAGGTGGTACAGGGTTCCGAAGAGGTTACACTGCATGTTCCCTGATGCCAATCCAAGCTGGTGGAATGAACAGGTGCACGCTCCTCCACATGTTTTGGTCTTGTCCACAGATCCGCCCCTTCTGGCAAGTTGCCTGTGTCCTAAAAGAGGGACACATGGGCCTTTCCATTGACCAGAGCACCCCTCCCCCTCCTCATTACCTACTTATTAGTGGCCACCAGTGCATAGGAGGAATCCTTTCAGATCTCCCACATAGAGGAGTTTGGCTCCCATGGTTGAGACGCAGGATCTTTCATTCTATTACTAGGGTTGGACCCACTAATTTGGAGGAATTTGTCGCAGTAAATGGGCTTAGCACTATATGATCATATAGTGTGACCAAACCCCCGTATTTTTTGAATATGTTCAGGTGTTTTAAACAAGCCTTACAGGATAAATGTCAATCTTGAATGTGTGCGCTATAATCATGTTTGTTCTCTACTGAACAGGACACAACTTACTGTTTGTTACACCTCAGCTCGCTCTCTAAGCATAGACATCGCCACTCATTGGTGAGACACCTCCTCAATGCGGCCATTTTCCAACTCTACCTAAACAGAGACCCTGTGACCTTCCATTCTTCCTTCTCTTCTCATCTTCTGTAATTTCACAGAAATTATACAGTTTTTGCAGGGTGTTTGGTCTCTCCACCCTGGCGACTTACATTTTCAATGTCCCACATAGTTGCCATAATCTCATATGACTATGGTCCAATACATTCTTTAAATGTAATGTTAGCGTTTATGGCCTCCTTAGTGATGCAATTCCTTTTAATGCTATTCTCTGTAACGTATATTGATCACTGACTATGCACCTGTTTGCTCTGGTTGACTGACTTGCCTAACATCTGTTTACTATGTTGCTATAAAGAATTACAAAAAAAAAGGATTGGCCTTGATTCTGCATGACGTAGGCAGACACAGGATGTTGGCATTCTGATAAGCTCTAAGGCTGCAAGTAGTCAGGTGCCTGAGCTAGGATTTTGGGGGTTAAATATAAAGATATGGAGTACTTAAAGCGGAGTTCCACTTAAAAGTGAAACTTTTGCTTATCTGATTCCCCCCCCCCCCTCCAGTGCCACATTTGGCACCTCTCAGGAGAGATAGGGGAGCGGGTACCTGTTTTTTACTTCACTTCACTTCCTCCCTCTGCTGCTGGGCCAGTAAGAGAGCACAGCACCCTTCGCCCATGCGCTGTAGGGAACCGGCTAAGAAGCTGCAAGGCTTCACTGCTGGGTTCCCTTACCGACAATGGCAGTGGCAGCACCCGACAGCCGATGGAAACATCAGCTGGGGTGTTGACATCACTGGATTCCAGGACAGGTAAGTGAGTGTCCTAATATGAAAAGTCAGCAGCTACACATACTAGTATGTGTAGCTGCTGAATTTTACTTTTGGGGGGGGGGGGGCGGAACTCCGCTGTTAAATTGCAGTCCATATTTTGTAACCACTTCAGCTTTTTTGGTGGTATCATCTTGCAAAATTATGTTATGGTTTTTTTTTTTTTGCAATTGGTAAATCCTGGACAAAAAGAGTGTCAATCCTGGATTAGAACATCTCTAATGTTTCAGTAGATAAAATACCAAGCAGTATTCAGCCCTGCCTAAGTTCTCTGCAGGAGTACAAAATATCTGGACAGGAACCACAGGGACCGGTTTTGTGCGGGGAAGATTGAAGATTAGTAAAAGTTCCCTTCTTCAACACCTAGTACCAGTGTAAGCCAGCATCAGTGTCATGATCACTATCCACACTAGTAACCGCATCACCTACCTCCAGTGTAAGATAGAACCAGTGTCCTGATCGCCTGCCACGCCACACCACACCACGTCACCTAGTACCAGTAAAAACCAGCACCAGTCTCCTGATTGTAAGCCACACCTTGTATCAGTATAAAGCAGCATCAGTGTCCTGATTGCCAGCAACACCAGTGTCACCTAGTACCAACATAAGCCAAAACCACTGTTCTGATAACCCGCCACACCACTATTAGTGTCTTGGAAGTGTCATGTAGTACAAGTGTAAGCCAGCATCTGTGATTAGTTTGCCAGCCACACTAATATAGTGTCATCTAGTACCAGTGACCTGATGCCCAGCCACAGCAGTACAGTGTCAATTTGTACCACTGTAAGGTAGCACAAGTCTCCTGACACCTGCAAGCACCAGTGTCATCTAGTACCAGGGTAAGACAGCAACAGTCTCCTGTTTGCTGCCAGCACCGGTACCAGTATCACCACCAGTGTACTGTAAGCCAGAACAACTGTCCAGATGACCCATCACACTAGTACCAGTGTAAAACAGTACTAGAGTCCTGATTTCCAGACACACCAGTATCTGCGTCCCCTAGTACCAATGTAAGCCTGCACCAATGTCCTGATTGTCAGCCACACTACTACCAATGTAAGCCAGCACCAGGGACCTGATTGCCAGCCACACAAGTACAATGCCATCTAGTACCAGGGTTTGACCTGGTCGCAAGCAACACTAGAACAGTGTCATCTAATATCAGTGTTATCTAGAACCAGTGGCCTGATCGCCAGCCACAACAGTACTAGTGTACGTAAGCATAATTTTTCTTATACAGTTGTGCTTATAATTTTGCATACCCTGGCAGAATTTATGATTTCTTGGCAATTTTTCAAAGAATATGAATGATAACACAAAAACTTTTCTTTCACTCATGGTTAGTGTTTGGCTGAAGCCATTTATTATCAATCATCTGTGTTTACTCCTTTTAAATCATAAGGACAACAAACACTACCCAAATGACCCTGATCAAAAGTTTATATAACCCAGTTCTTAAAGCGATGTTCCACCAAAAAGTGGAACTTCCCTCATCTTATTCCTCCCCCCTCCTGTGCCACAATTGCCACCTTTCGGGGAGGGCGGATAGGATTATGGAAACATCAGCTGCGTGTGCCGACATCGCTGGACTCCAGGACAGGTAAGTGTCCATTTATTAAAAGCCAGCAGCTGCAGTATGTGTAGCTGCTGGCTTTTAATGGTTTTTTTTGGGCGGAACGCTGCTTTAATACCATGTATTGCCCCCTTTAACACCAATGACAGAATGAAGTCTTTGGTGGTATTTTTGGATGAGGCTCTTTATCTTCTCAGATGGTAAAGCTGCCCATTCCTCTTGGCAAAAAGCCTATAGTTCCTGTAAATTCTTGGGCTGTGTTGCATGAACTGCACATTTGAGATTTCCCCAGAGTGGCTCAATGATATTGAGGTCAGGAGACTGAGATGGCCACTCCAGAACCTTCACTTTATTCTGCTGTAGCCAATGACACTTGGCCTTGTGTTTTGGATCATTGTCATGTTGGAATGTCCAAGCACGTCCCATGCGCAGCTTTCTGGCTGATGAATGCAAATGTTCCTCTAGTATATTTTGATAACATACTGCATTCATCTTGCCATCATAATTGTCCATATGTCCTTTGCCTTTGTAGCTCACACATCCCCAAAACATCAGTGATCCACCTCTGTGTTTCACAGTAGGAATGGTGTACCTTTCATCATAGGCCTTGTTGACTAAATTTTGGTGTCATCACTCAAAATGACTTTGTGCCAGAAGGTTTGAGGCTTGTCTCTGTGCTGTTTGATATATTGTAAGCGGGATACTTTGTGGCATTTGTGTACTAATGGCTTTCTTCTGGGGGCAGCCCATCTTTCTTCAAGTACCACCTTATTGTGCATCTTGAAACAGCCACACAACATGTTTTCAGAGAGTCCTGTATTTCACCTGAAGTTATTTGTGGGTTTTTCTTTGCATCCCGAACAATTTTCCTGGCAGTTGTGGCTGAAATTTTAGTTGGTCTACCTGACAGTGGTTGGGTTTCAACAAAACACCTAATTTTCAATTTCTTGATTAGAGTTCGAACATTGCTGGTTGGCAGTCTCAATTCCTTGGATATCGTTTTATATCCCTTTCCTATTTTATACAGTTTAACTACCTTTTCCCACAAGTCCTTTGACAATTCTTTTTCTTTCCCCATGACTCAGAATCCAGAAACGTCAGTGCAGCACTGGATGAAAGATACAAGGGTCTGTCAGGAGTCCAGAAACTCATTGACCTTTTATACACACACACACACTAATTACAAGCAAACAGATCATCTTTAATAGCCATTCAAATCCAATTGTGTGCATTTTTTCAGGCAAAAATCACCAGGGTAGGTAAACTTTTGATCGGGGTCTTTTGGGTCGTTTCAGCTGTCATTATGATTTAAAAAAAATAAACACAGTCGATTGATAATAAATGGCTTCAGCCAAACACTAACTATGAGTGAAAGAAAAGTTTTCATATTCTCAAAAATAGCAAAGAAATCATAAATTCTGCCAGGGTACCTAAACTTAAAAGCACAACTGTTACCAGTGTCCTGATCACTAGAAACACCAATACCAATGTAATCTAAGAGCAGTGTTAGGGCTCTTTCACACGTCCGTTCAGTTTTTTAGATCAGTTTTTTCCCCCTTCAGTTGATCCGTTTTTTCATCCGTTTTTCGTCCGTTTCCGTTCCGTTTTCCGTCCGTTTTTCATCAGTTTTTTTCATCCGTTTTTCATCCGTTTTTTTTTTTTTTTTTTTAGAACCTATTTTGATGAAAAACTGACGTTAGCGGATCGGATGGTAAACGAATCATCCGCTAACGTCCGTTTTTCGTCCGTTCCGTTTTTTTGACGGAAGAAAAATAGGGTTTTCTTCCGTCCAAAAAAAACGGAGCTTACCGCAGACAGATGTTAATGGACGTTAGCGGATGCTCATCCGCTAACGGACGCTAACCCATAGGGAAGCATTGAGGTCCGTTAACGGACGTCCAAAAAACGGACGAACTGAACGGACGTGTGAAAGAGCCCTTACCCAGAACCAGTGACCTGATCGCCAGCTACACTAGTACAGTTTCACTTATTACCAGTGTAAGCCAGCACCAGTGTAAACTAGTACCAGTGTCCTGATCATCAGCCACACCAGTACCAGTGTACACCAGTACCAGTGTCTTAACTGCCAGCCAGGTCCACACCAGTACCAGTGTTCTCTAATTCCAGTGTAAGGCTGGCCATACATGATACAATTTTCTGTGCAATTTTCTGTACAATTTTCTTTAGATTTACCTTTAACTATGTAGTACAAGGGCCTGCCTGATTGCATACAATTGAAAGTGTTGTTTAGTTTAATCTCATATTATATGGTTTTTGGTAAATCTAAAAGAAAATTGTACAAGAAAATTGAACATTTATGGCCAGCCTAAGACAACACCAGCAACCTTAATGTCAGTCACACTAGTACAGTGTCCTCTAGTATCAGCATTTGACCTGTTCGCCAGCCAGACCAAAACAGTGTCCTCTAGTAACAGTGTAAGCCAGCACCAGTGTCCCGATTGCCAGTCACAACAGTACCAGAGTCACCTTGTATTGGTGTAAGTCAGCGCCAGTTTCCTGATTGCTAGCCACACCAGTACCTGTGTCACCTAGTACTAATAACTTCCAAAGTGCATCAAAGCATATCTATGGTCAAAGTGTATAATCAAATATTAATTTACACTTTAATTACAATTATTTCAAGCCTACGCCTATTAAGCTGTATGATATCAAAGTCTGTAAACTTACTTTGTGAAGATTCTCACACAATTACTTCCTTGAATTCTGTGCCAAGTATTCAGTATGCCCTCTGGGTAAGCACTGCCTTCTGAACTACAGAGGTGCTGAGCGGAGGAGTTTCAGGAGGCTGAGTTTTTGCAGGAATCACAGTTTGCCGGCAGCAAGGTATCATGGGATATATAGTCCTTAGAAAGTGAAAGTAAACAGCAGGGTATATGCTTCAATGTATGCAGAGAATTTAGGAAGTTGTGGAAAGAGTTGGTCAGCAGACAGGCAGCACTCACAACATGAAAGGAAATGTTTTAGGTAAGCTTAAAATGGATTGTTATATATAACTATTTGTTCTATTGTTATTAGAATGCTCCATGTTTTTACAATGAAAGTATATTCTGTGACTATAAATGTGCTTTAACATAAGTACATTGAGGGAGAAGTCATCAATCTCAAGCACACAGAATCAGGAGCAGCTGTGCATGGCAAATGATCAGCTTCTATCTTCAGCTTGTTCAATTATGCCTTGAAATGAAAGATGGAAGTTGATTTGTTACCATGAAATTCCCCTCAGTCTGCCCCCCAAGCCTTCAAATCTTTAACTCTTTTTTAAAACAGGAGAATGCACACCTAGATTACATCTGGTAATGAGATCTTTCAGCACAAAACTGTCAATAATGGCAGATATAACTCCCATGTCATCTCGTTAAAGTCATCTTCTCCTCAGGTGCCAGATTTTTGGCCTCTTGTTTTGCCAGCATGACGCCATTCCATGCATGCACATGGGAGCCAGCCATTCTTGTGTGCCAGGAATGTGTACTGTGTCAATATAGGGCTCGACAAAACCCAGGCGCCAGGTGACAATGGCGACTGGAAATTGCATTCTGGTGCCTGGGCTACACTGCTGTAGCGGTCTCACTAAGGTCCGGCTGGCCAGCAGGTGAGGCTGCAGATTTGCAGCCTGCTGGAGAGGTGATACACGCTCTTTTGTGTGAACCAGCGTCCTCCTCTGGTGGGTAGAGCTGTTGTGAGCGCAGCTGAGGGCGTTGCTTGCTTGCTCTCACTGCCTGCCTACCTCCGAAATCTCCTTCCCAGTTTGACAGCTGGGGTTAAGGTTGCAGGTTTGATCTGTCACTCTTTCCTTATCGCCGCTTAGTGGACAGGGAATGCCACCTGTCAGTGCCCATGAGTTCCACCTATCAGTGCCCATCACTGCAGCCTATCAGTGCCCATCAGTGCAGCCTGTCAGTGCCACCTCATTCATTTCACCTATCAGTGTCCATTAGTGTCTCCTCGTCAGTGCTGCCTATCAGTGCCTAACAGTGCCACCTCATCTGTGCCACCTATCAGTGTCACCTCATCTGCGCCGCCTATCAGTGCCTAACAGTGCCACCCATCAGTGCCCATGAGTGCCACATTATTAGTGCAGCTTATCAGTGCCCATCAGTGTAGCCCATCAGTGCTCATCAGTAGTGCCTATCAGTGCAGCCTCATCAGTGCCACCTCATCAGTGTTGCATATCAGTGCCCATCAGAGCAGGCTTATCAGTGCCCATTAGTGTCACCTCATCAGTGCAGCCTCATCAGTGCCCATCAGTGCAGCCTCATCAGTGCTGCCTATCTGTGCAGTCTATCAGTGCCACCTCATCTGTGCCCATAAGTGCAGTCTATTAGTACCCATCAGTGCAGCCTCATCAGCAAACATCAGTGGAAGAGAAAAAATACTTACTGTATTTGCAAATAGTTATAACAAACAGAAAAAAGTTTAAAAATAAATGTGTTCCTATTTCACTTGGCATCAGGCACGAGCAATTCGTATGGCCCAATGCCCCGGGCATGCAGTTCTGGGTGCTTGTCAACTGATTTAAAAAACTATTTTAGCTGGCTCCTAGATTCAAATTTGTCAAGCCCTGATTCAACAGAAAACTGTGAGTAGGTAGGTAAGTGTATAAGTATAACATGCTTGTTATTTTTTTTAAAAAGCTTTACAATAACTTTAAATTTAATAAATGTTACTGTCCCCCCTCTCTTTGGGAAATCACAATCATTTTTTATGTGAGGAAAAACCTTTTATAGGGGAATGCAGCCCGAAGCCTCCTGGAATATCCATGTCAAGCATTTCAGAAGGCTTTGGGAATATGTAGAGCACAGTCAGGCCCCGTACACACGGCAGAGAACCTCGACGGGCAGAACACATCGTTCCGCCCGTCGAGGTTCTCTGCCGGCCGTCAGAATCGGCGACCCGCCCGTCGGGAAAGGCAACCAGCCATTCATCCCGACGGGCCGTTGAGCAAATAGAGAACCTGTTCTCTATTTGCTCGACGAGTTTCCCGACGGGCGGGGCGAGCAGAGAGCGTACACACGGCCGAGGTTCTCGGCAGAATGCGGCTCCCAGCGAGGTTCTCGTTGGTTTCTGCCGAGAACCTCGGCCGTGTGTATGGGGCTTAATACATCATCAGGGGGTGTGCTGCCAAGACCCAGGAGAGACAGCTGTCTCCCAGTGAGGTTCACCAAAGAACATGGCAGCATAGAATTGGGTGTGTGACAGCATTTGGTGAATTACTATAGACAAGCACTGGATTTGCTGAGCAGATGAGTATATTATTTGAGCGCAAACCAAGCAGAGAGGGCAGGGGAGTGTAAAGAAAAATGAAAATAAAAGTTAACTCTGAGCTTTTTGTAAATTTTCTCGTTCACTGATGTGCGCTCATGAGGCGGCATTGATGGGCACTGATAGGCTGCACTGATGGGCACTGACAGGCAGCACTGATGAGCAGCACTGATGGGCGGCACTGATGAGCAGGCACTGATGGCCACTCAAAGGCAGAACTGATTGGTGTCACTGATGGCCACTGATTGGTGTCACTAATGGCCACAGACTAGCATCACTTGGGGCTGCACTGATGATCAGTGTCCTGATTATTTGTACAGTCTCCCCTGTGAAGAGATGCCGTTTATTGGCTCTCCTTACCTCACACTCTGTCAGTGTGAGGCAAAGAGAGACGATAAACTGCATTTCGGCATTTACATGTGATCAGCTGTGTTAGGACACAGCCAATCACATGGTTAAAGAGCCACGTCATGAGAATGTGATCTCGGGAGAGCGGTGAGGGCATAATCATATGACGTTGTCTAAAAATGAGAGGTGATCCTGCCCAATATAGTTATTTACAGTAGGGGTTCCCTGAGACCAGAAAGTTATTTCAAGGGTTCCTTTGTGTTTAAAATGTTCAGTAAGGCTAGCTAGAGGGTTAAGACAAACCATTTACTAATGACAGGGGTGTTTACAATGGTCAGCAGTGGCTGCTGGTGCTCAACATTTTTGGGGGGCGCAAACGTAAACAAAAACAAAAAAACAATTGCAGCCTCACTGTGCCACTGTGCCATAAATTGTCACCACTGTGCCGTGCCATGCCATTAAACGCAGTTACTGTGCCATGCCATCAAACGCAGCCAATGTGCCATCAATTGTCACCACTGTGCCAATTGTCGCCACTGTGCCCTTTAATTGTCGCCACTGTGCCAATTGATGCCACTGTGCTAATTGATGCCACTGTGCCCTTTAATTGTCGTTACTGTGCCCATTGTCGCCACTGTGCCAATTGATGCCACTGTCACTGTGCCAAATGTCGCCACTGTGCCAGTTGATGCCACTGTCACTGTGTCCATTGTCGCCACTGTGCCAATTGATGCCACTGCCACTGTGCCCATTGTCGCCACTGTCACTGTGCCAATTGTCGCCACATTGCCCTGTAAAATGCCCCTCACCCCCCGCCCGGCACTTACCTTTCTGGGGTCGTCCATCCACCTTCCACATCCCTCGATATCTTCTCCCGCCCTCGATGACGCTTCAGCCAATCAGGTTACCGGTAACCAGAACCAGTGAACCTGATTGACTGAGACGCCTGTCAGTCTAATCCAAGGAACGCACCCCCCGTACGTCCCTTAGATAAGTATCTGGAAGCCGAAAACAGCCTGAGGGCTGTACTCGGAAAGCCTATCAAAGCCGTTGGCACTTCCACATGGCCAACCAGCTGCAGTTATTCATTTTTTTTTTTTTTTTTTTGCAGTTATTCAGATGGCTGGCGCTCACCTTCCGGCCAGCCATCCGAATAGTCGGCGGCAGCGGCAACAATACATACGGTAGATTCATGCAATGCATGAATCTATGTATTGTAATCAATGACGGTGCGAGAGCCAGAGGGGGCGGCGCTCTGGCGCCCTCCATGGACACACCGCCACTGATAGTCAGCCTTTATTTATGTAAAACCTTTTTTATCCCAACAGGAAAAAAACTGTTGTTGGAGCTCAGTTTAAATTTGTTAAGCCAGCGCGGAGGATGTGAGAATTGAACCATGTATGGGCAGAATGAATCCCCCACGAGGAGAACACAATTGCTCGGCGGGGGGGGGGGGGTCCCCCCTGTCAACACAATAAAAAAAATGCTCCGTCCATGGCCAGCCTTAATCAAGTCCATCTAAATCTGCTAGTCTATATAATGCTGCTGTCCAGACATGTCTTTGTTGCACCTCCAGCAGGGACACTGTAAAAGTCGTATATGAAAGTGGTCTATAAGAAAATCAGGCAAACAATTGTGCAGTTTTCCTAGATGTTTTACAGCAAGTCGGTACCAAGGATGGAAATAATGTAAGAAGATTCTCATATGACAAAGGCTTTTTTTTTTTTTTTATTCTGATCATGTGCAGTCTTTCCTATCTGATTCTTCTTGTACGAAAACAGTACACATAAACTAAAATCGTTTGTTCTGTACACGTACGAGAAAAAATTTGTAATTTTGAAATTTTCTATTGGAAAGTCTGAATCGGATGTGGCAATTTGTATACTCAGTATACAAAAATCGAACGATTGTGCCTCATAAAGAATTCTTCTTCCGATTTTCTCATAGTGTGTTCCCAGCTTAAAGCAGGGGTTCCACGGGTATTTTTTTTTTAGATCGTTCTGCTGCTCTTACCCGTAGTAATCTGCTCCTCACGTATCCTAATCTCCTAGCCGCCACGATTATCTTTGTCCCGCAAAAGATCATTTAGATAATTCATAGATGGACATTTCCATCTTGATTGTGGTCACTCTGAAGCCCACTAGGAGTTCCTTCCGGGATACGGTGAATGCTGACGTCCCAGCATTCACCGCTCTATCCCGCGCATGTGCAGTGTTGACGGCGAGCGTTGCCGCCAACACTGCACAGTTGCGGAGCCACGTGACCCGCGAGATATTACGGGATTACAGTACAGCGCGTCTCCTGGGATTCTCAACACTAGACATGTGCAAAAGGAAAAAAAAATTTTGTTTCGTTTTAATTCGTTATTTAATTAATTTCGTTATGTTAAATTCGTTAAATTTGTTAAATTCGTTTTCGGAATTCGATCGATTTCGATAGAAATTCAAAAAAAACCTGGTCGAATTTGATTCTTTTCAACCGAATTCGAAAAAAACGGTCGAATTCTAAAACATTTCTACCGGATTCGATAATATTTTTACCGGATTCGAATTCAATCATATTTTTAACGGATTCGAAAATATTGCAACAGAATTCAATAATATTTCATTTGCTATCATTAATATTTCAACCAAATTCGATGATATTTCAACCGGATTTGAAATTATTTCAACCGAATTGGAAATTATTTCAACCGAATTTGAAATTATTTCTACCGGATTGGAAATTATTTTACCCGAATTTGAAATTATTTCTACCGGATTGGAAATTATTTCTACCGGATTGGAAATTATTTCAACCGAATTGGAAATTATTTCAACTGAATTTGAAACTATTTCAACCGTATTGGAAATTATTTCAACCGAATTGGAAATTATTTCAACCAAATTTGAAATTATTTCTACCGGATTGGAAATTATTTCCACGGGATTGGAAATTATTTCAACCGAATTGGAAATTATTTCAACTGAATTTGAAACTATTTCAACCGTATTGGAAATTATTTCAACCGAATTGGAAATTATTTCAACCAAATTTGAAATTATTTCTACCGGATTGGAAATTATTTCCACCGGATTGGAAATTATTTCCACCGGATTGGAAATTATTTCCACCGGATTGGAAATTATTTAAACCGGATTTGAAATTATTTCAAACGGATTTGAAATTATTTCAACCGAATTTGAAATTATTTTAACCGAATTGGAAATTATTTCAACCGAATTTGAAATTATTTCTACCGGATTGGAAATTATTTCAACCGAATTGGAAATTATTTTACCCGAATTTGAAATTATTTCTACCGGATTGGAAATTATTTCAACCCGAATTGGAAATTATTTCAACCGAATTTGAAACTATTTCAACCGTATTGGAAATTATTTCAACTGAATTGGAAATTATTTCAACCGAATTTGAAATTATTTCTACCGCATTGGAAATTATTTCAACCGAATTGGAAATTATTTCAACTGAATTGGAAATTATTTCAACCGAATTTGAAACTATTTCAACCGTATTGGAAATTATTTCAACCGAATTGGAAATTATTTCAACCGAATTTGAAATTATTTCTACCGGATTGGAAATTATTTCAACCCGAATTGGAAATTATTTCAACCGAATTTGAAACTATTTCAACCGTATTGGAAATTATTTCAACTGAATTGGAAATTATTTCAACCGAATTTGAAATTATTTCTACCGCATTGGAAATTATTTCAACCGAATTGGAAATTATTTCAACTGAATTGGAAATTATTTCAACCGAATTTGAAACTATTTCAACCGTATTGGAAATTATTTCAACCGAATTGGAAATTATTTCAACCGAATTTGAAATTATTTCTACCGGATTGGAAATTATTTCCACCGGATTGGAAATTATTTCAACCGGATTTGATTGTATGTATTTGTATTATTGTATTTGATTACATTCTATTAAATTATATTCTGTTCTTTACTATTCTTTGATTTTATTATTTTATATTCTATTTTATTGTATTCTTTTTTAGAAATCGATTTTTATTTTTTAGATTCTGATTCAAACTTGCTTTCAATTTTCATTCGAATTTGTTTACGATTCGAATTGTTTTCGAATTCGATTCAAATTCGATTCGAATTTTTTCGAATTCCATTCAAATTCGTTTCGAATTTTGTTCGCGGTTTTTCGAATTTGTTTAAATTTTCTGTTCGTTAATTTTGTATGCATCCGAATTTCCGAATAATGAAAAATTTGTCCGAATTCGTAACGAAACGAAATGCACATGTCTACTCATCACTAACTCCCAGGAGACATAGCGCTTGTTGGGGAAAAGATAATACACGCCCACTCCCGCGGGGAATGGATGACTGACACAACACTGATGGCTGCATTACAAAGGTAAAGAATCTAATTTAAAAAAAACAACGGATTGTGCATAGACGATGGATAGAGGTTTAATTTAGATAAAGTTGAATTTTAGGGTGAACCTCCGCTTTAAGACAGGAAGTGTGTTACTGACCAGGTATCCAGTTGAAAACAAAAGGGAAAAAAGCACAAAAAAAACCTAATGGAGCCCCCACATATAGAGAATGGTACCCAGCTGCAATAAATGTTTTTTTTTTGGGGGGGGGGGGGGGTTTAATACCGCTTATGTTATGTGGAATGGAACACATAACAAATATAACGTAGATCCCAATTTACAAGTGCACAAGTGGAAATGCACATTTATTTTGACTTTTTTCAACTTTATTTAACAACTGCATTGTTAGATTTTAGGAAGATCTCCTAATTACCTGAAAAAGTCACCTGTATATAACCGAAAACAATTCCAGGGATGAATCCTGCCATTCAGAGTAGTGCTGTGTTTTGAAGCTTCCAGCAGTTACTGAGAACTACAGAAGTAAAATTCCTTCTATTCAGAACAAAGTGAAAGGGGATGGGCAGATTGATTTCCACCCTCTAGGCTTGGAGCGTCTCTATGACAACAGAGAAGCGTCTAAACCGACAGAGCAAGCTGTGGTGGGGGTGGGCACGTCATCTCCCCCCTACTGCCATAGACACAGCAGAGCCCTGGTCCTGGTATCGGAGTGGCATGGTCATAGGTGAGGCTTCATCTTGTATGTGTGTGGGGATGTGGGCGATGAGCATTTGTCTGCATTGTGCCCAAAAGGCAGCAGAAGAATAGCTTGTCTGGGGTATCAAGTTACTGTACTGTGCACCTGTATAGGGACATTGTCACTGGGGATGGGGACTAACTCTGCAGAGTTACTGGCTCTAATAAAAGCAGCCTCAAATCAGCACTACGATACGTTTTTACTTTTATCGCTTTTGTTACTTTTAATATACTATTTGTACATCAGTGCAGTGATTGCAGCTGCCAACCTGGTGGACAGTGACACGTGATCTTACTGCTGCTCCAGCCAGTTTAGTTTTATTTCAGATGCAGCTTTCCAAGGCGCTTACCTTGTATGGTGCTTCTTCTTCTACTTTAATGCATTGGCAGAAAAAAAAAATGTGCATTTAATTATTTTTTTGCATATGGGCCTGCAAAGCATTGTGATCAGTGCAATTCCAGGCTCCTGTACACTATACCTTTATTTTATTTATCTTTACTTGTGTTCCACTGAGAACGACCCTCGGCCAGGCATGGTATTGTGCTGAGGCTGTGCAGACAGGGCCATGCGCTTCCACACTAAGGGCCAGATTCAGGTAGATGGGAGCATCTTTGCTCCAGAGTAACGCTTCTCATTTGCGTTACGCTGCAGAAATTTTAGGAGCAAGTGCTGTCATTCACGAAGCACTTGCTCCTAAAGTTGCGGCAGCGCATCGCAAATGAGCCGGCGGAATTCAAATTGGGCGGGTACGGGGCGTGTAGTACTCAAACGAAGCGCGTTCCCGCCGCGAACATACTGCGCATGCATCGAGTGTCAAAACATCCCCGTGCGCATGCTCCAAATTCTGTGAATGAACGTCAATGACGTCACATTCCCATTCATGAACGTTTTACGCAAGCGACGTTTTTTTTTTTTTTTTTCGACGCGATGACGACGCCTATACCTAACATAGGATATTCCAACCCCATGTAGGTATAACTATGCGCCGCGTATCCCATCCGGAAACGTCGTAACGTCACTGCGTCGCGCCGGAATGCGATCGTGAATTGCCGATTTCCGCTCATTAACATATTTTTTGAGCGGAAATCGGCGGGAACGCCCCCGGCGCCATTTTTAAGTTGAAGTAACGATGCGATGGCGAAACTCAGTTACGCTGCTCGCATCGGAGCTTCAACCCGGCGTTTCTTGTTTTCTGGTTATAGAAAACAGGAACGCCGGCTTAAAGTGACAGTTAGGCTGGCGGATCACTGGATCCGCCAGCCTAACTCTTCATGAATCTGGCCCTAAGTTTTAAAAGCAACAGGACTTTTTCCAAGTGTAATGTTTCTTAGTGTTTATTTTATTTTATTTTTCTGCTCCTTTTCTACGAGCTTACCATTAGTGTTGAGCGGAATACGCCATATTCGATTTCGCGATATTGCGCGAATATATAGAAGAATATTCGCGAATATTCGCTAATATCGAATATTCGTGATATTTTATCCAAAATTTTTTTTGCAAAATTCTCATAAACGGAGATAATTTCCTGTATTTCTAAACTAATATGCACTAAACACTAACTCTACACTAACTCTACTTAAAAGAAAGGAGAATAAGGGGGCAAAAGAAGGGCGGAGAAGATAATCGCGCAATATTCCTTTTGCCGAATATTCGAGTTATTCTGATTGGCTCTGATGCAAAAGAAGGGCGGAGAAGATAATCGCGCAATATTCCGTTTGCCGAATATTCAAGTTATTCTGATTGGCTCTGATGCAAAAGAAGGGCCGAGTAGCTGATGCGATTCTTTTATGTTGCCGAAAATTCGCAATGCGAATTTTCGGCAACATAAAAGAATCGCATCAGCTACTCGGCCCAGGGTCTCTCTGTAATCATACCAGCAATGCTTTTAGACGTCGATGGAGATCACTAGGATGTGATCTGTTTTAAAAATAAATTAGAAAAAATACGAATATTCGCCATAGTGAATATTCGCCGCAATATTCGAGTTATTCGCGAATACTCGAATATGCAATATTCGTAGCGAATATTCGCAATGCGAATATTCGTGAGCAACACTACTTACCATAGTGTTTTTGCTATGGTTCCAATGATTATAAGCAATTGTTATAAGAGATATTGTATTTTCATCCATTTTGTTGTTTAATGCCGCGTACACACGATCATTTTTCAGCATGAAAAAAAATGTTGTATTTCAGCCACTGTGCCATCAATTGTGACAACTGTGCCATGCCACGTTGTTTTTCAGCATGTCCAAAAAACTAAGTTTTCCCACCTTCATCATTAAAACCCACACACCATCGTTTTAAAAAAATTATCTAACAAAGTGGGGTGACGTACAATACGTACAACGGGACTCAGTGGCGGAATTTTCACTGTCGCAGCAGTCGCAGTTGCGACTGGGCCCTCAATTTCGCCAAGTCCGGGGGGACCTGCCTGACTGTTACAGCAGTGTTATGTGTTGGCGGCGGAATCGGCGGATCATGATGCGGTGCGCACTGCGTGCTGTTCGTTCAGCCGCAGGCGTGCTTTTGCCGCTGCCGTCTGGCCCTGGTAAAAGATAAACAATGCAGAGCTGAGGCAGCACTCACTGACCATCCCCGACCCCGCCTATCCAGAGACACAGATGTAGGGAGGCGGGGCGGACTCTGCTGCAATTGAGAGAAGACAGGGAGGAGCTTTTCCCTGTGCGGCAGCCGGCGTGCGTGCGTGGAGTACCTACCTACATGGTGTCTACCCAGGCTGGCATGAGGCAAGGCATCTGGGAGAAGGCACACGATGACTCAGTCAGAGTCAGACCCAGGCCACAGAACAGGGATCATCATCAGCCGGTAAGTCAACCAAGAGTGACAGAGCTCAGCAACCATCCTCTGCCACTGTGCCTACAACAGAGGTGGCACAGTGGCGACAATTGGGGGCACAGTGGCTGTGTTGTGTTTGATGGCATAGTGGTGATAATTGATGGCATGGTACAGTGGCGACAATTGGGGGCACAGTGGCGACAATTGGGGGCACAATGGCTGTGTTTGATGGCATAGTGGTGACAATTGATGGCATGGCACAGTGTCGACAATTGGGGGCACAGTGGCGACAATTGGGGGCACAGTGGCAACAATTGGGGGCACAGTGGCTGTGTTTGGTGACAATTGATGGCATGGCACAGTGGCAACAATTGGGGGCACAGTGGTGACAATTGATGGCACAGTGGCTGCGTTTTGATGGCATGGCACAGTGGCTGCGTTTTGATGGCATGGCACAGTGGCTGCATTTGATGGTATGTCACAGTGGTTGCGTTTGATGGCATGGCACAGTGACTGCGTTTGACATGGCACAGTGGTGACAATTGATGGCACAGTGGCTGCGTTTGATGGCACAGTGATTGCGTTTGATGGCATGGCACAGTGGTTGCGTTTGATGGCATGGCACAGTGACTGCGTTTGGCATGGCACAGTGGAGACAATTGATGGCACAGTGATTGCGTTTGATGGCATGGCACAGTGACTGCGTTTGATGGGCACAGTGGCTGCATTTGATAGGTACAGTGATGCTGCAATTTTTTGTTTTTCGTTTACGCCCCCCCCAAAAATTTTGAGCACCAGCGGTGGTACTTGTGGGAGGTGGCAGTGGTGGTGCCATCCTCTCCCACCATCACCTGAAGAGGCACAGGTGGTGGTGGGAGAGGATGGCACCACCACTGTCACCTCCCACAAGTACCACCGCTGGCACTTGATGGGGGTGGTAGCGGTAATACTTGAGGGGGGGTGGCAGCAGTGGTACTTAAGGAGGGGTGGTAGCGGTGGTACTTGAGGCTGGTGGCAGTGGTGGTGCCATCCTCTCCCACCACCACCTGTGCCTACTGATCCCATCCCCCTCACCACTGATCTCATCCCTATCCCCCTCATTCCTTCTACAACAGAGGTGATAGGGGGATAGGGCTGAGATCAGTGGTGAGGGGATGGGATCAGTAAGAGGCACAGGTGGTGGTGGGGGAGGATGGTGCCACCGCAGCCACCCCCCCTCAAATACAACCGCTATTACCCCCCTCAACACCAGCACTGATCCCATCCCTCCTCCCCATTAGCACTGTTACTGATCCCATTCCCCAGGTCAGATTTAATTGATCCTATGATTGCTTCATAGAATCAGCAACCAATGTATTGCTTAATTTCCGTGAAATCCCTAGTGATATGGCCAATCCCTCTGTTTTCCTATTAAAAACTTACCACTAGGCAGGAGCGTACAGCATGGTCAGTACTCTAGCTAGGCTGGTAACTGCGTGTGCTCTCCTCCAATGATCAATATTGTCCCAACACATCCCCCCTGCACAGCCATACACTGGGAAGCTCAATGTGCTTTTGCTTCTCCTTTCCCCAGAACTTATGCAGTTGAGAACAGAGGGAATGTGATAATTTTGTAAAAAAACGTTTTTTTTAGATTATTTTGTAATATATATCTATATACAAGTGTAAAAAAATAATGTATCAAAATCAAGCTTTTCGGGGGGGGGGGCCTTCTCGATTTCTTGCACCGGGGCCCTGAAGTTTCTAGTTACGCCTCTGGCGGGACTATAAGGGGGATGTTCCATTCGCCTTTGGGCTGCTTTAGCTGATTCCGTGTTGGTAAAAGACGATTTGCGCTTTTCTGTCTGTTACAGCGTGATGAAATTTACGTCGGTTTTTTACGTCATTTTAGCCCACACACGATAATTTTTTACAACCTGAAAAACGACATTGTTTAAAACGACGTTAAAAAATGTAGCATGTTCGGAAAAAAAACTTTCGTTTTTCAGAACCTGAAAAATGATGTGAAGCCCATGATCATTTTAAATTACGTTTTTGAAAATTGTATTTTCATCCATTTTGTTGTTTGACTTTACTTCATTTCTTTGCACGCAATGCTATGGCCGACTGTGTTATATAATTCATTGTGAATGCTTTTTGTTTTTTTCAATAAAAAAAAAATGGTGGCCACACAAAATATTGACACTCTGGTTCAAATTTGGACATTTTCACTTAGGCGTGTACTCACTTTTGTTGCCAGTGCTTTAGACATTAATGGCTGTGTGTTCATTTATTTTGAGGGGACAGCAAATGTACACTGTTATACAACCTGTACACACACTACTTTACATTGTAGCAAAGTGTCATTTCAAAGTTGTCACATGAAAAGATATAATCAAATATTTGCAAAAATGTGAGGGGTGTACTAACTATTTTTGAGATACTGTATTTGTGCGGTGGCACTTGGAAATACATGTCACATGAGTCCAAAGAGGGGGTTCAGGCTTTCTTCAATGCTGATATCATTTTGCATTCTCTGGCTGGAAGTTCAGGTAAACTGCTTGGACCACAGCTAGTAAGCACATCTGATTAAACTCTCAAAGAGCCTGTTTTTTTTTTGCTTGGGAGGGGAGGGAGGGATGGCAACTATGACTGTGACTTTGAAAGTGTTTGTGGCACACGCCTATTAAACTGCAAATCACAGACAAAAGCAATGCAATGTGATGCAAACACGGTGTGTGTACTAGACCATTTCTATTAGTGTGAAAGACTAATTTTTCCAAGGCTTTGTTCACTTTGTGTGAACGTCTCTTCTTTATGCATGTATGATCTAAGCCTAAAAGTTCAAATACCCAGACTTAAGCTCACTAAATACTTCACAATCTAATTGTACAATCTTCTTTAGATCTACCAGCAAAACTGGTACACACTAAAAGTTTTTTGTGGGTTGCGCAAAAAAAACTGACAGCTTTGGTCAGAACCGCTGTACTAACCATGCAAGGTTAGTTCAGCGATCTCCCCCTGCTGAGCCGTTGTGTTCTGACAGGGGGGACACCCCCCCCCCCCCATACACTCCGATCACTGCTCTCATTGGCCATTGCTGCCTTTATTCATAATTTGTCATTTTATATATATATATATATATATATATATATATATATATAATTATATTATTATTATTATTCAGGATTTATATAGCGCCAACAGTTTGCACAGCGCTTTACATCAGGGAAGACAGTACAGTCACAATACAAATTAATACAGGACGGATCAGAGGGCCCTGCTCGTTAGAGCTTACAATCTAGAAGTGAGGCTCAAGTGGAACAAAGGGTAGTTAGCTGTGGGGGATGATCAGATGGACAAAATGAAAATATAGTTGGGTGTGGGAAGGGTAGGTTTCTCTGAAGAGGAGGGTTTTCAGGGATCCTCTGAAAGCTGATAGAGAAGACAATAGATAGCTAGATTGGGGTAAGGAGTTCCATAGGCTTGGAGAGGCTCTAGAAAAGTCCTGGATACGAGCATGGGATGTGGTGATGAGAGAGCTAGAGAGTAGGAGGTCTTGAGGCGAACGAATAGAACGATTAGGTTGGTATTTAGAAACCAGGTCATTGATGTAGCTGGGGGCAGAGTTGTGGATGGCTTTGTAGGTAATTGTTAGAATTTAATTTGTTGGGCGAGCGGAAGCCAGTGTAGGGATTGACTAATGTTTCCAAGGCTTTGTTCACTTTGTGTGAACGTCTCTTCTTTATGCATGTATGATCTAAGCCTAAAAGTTCAAATAACCAGACTTAAGCTTACTAAACACTTATATATATATAGATTGGTTTGCACGAACAGTATACCGTCTACAAACTATGGTATATATACTGGAATTTTTGTTTACTTCATTTTTTATACTAGTAATGGTGTCAATGAAAGATTTATGGCAGGGCTGTGATAGTAATGCGGGTAGTCTGACACTAACTAACACTTTGTGGGATCCAGTGACACTAATACAGCGATCAGTGCTAAAAATATGCACTGTCACTGTATTAATGACACTGGTTGGGAAGGGGTTAACATCTAGGGTTATCAAAGGTTTAAATGTGTGTCTAACAGTGCTTAGTGTGTTTATTGTGAAGTGCTTTTACTAGGGAGAGAGAAAAGGACAAAATTGGGTTTTACACCCTGGGATTTTTCAATGGTGTTCAATTCAAAAATATAGAAAGTATTAAAACGTAAACATGTTTATTGAAAAATATAAAATATACAAACAAACAGAAATAGACCATCCATGTTTATAGCATGACTTGGGCCATGGGTATAAACAGCTACCGTAAAGTCACTCTACTAGTTACGCTCAAATGAGCTTCTTCAGGAGTTTCTTTTGACCTTAGAGCAGGTCATACTAGAATTTTACAAAAACATAATGGATGAACAACACGTTAGTATACTAAAAGGGAGCACGTGCTTCAAAAAAAAAAAATAATATAAATATAATTTGAATAATCAAAGGATTCAATAATTAAGGTTTACAATATACTTTATGAATAAAGCAGTAACGGTCACAGCGCATGTTGGAAACGTTTCTCACCCTCGCAGCCCCAGTTCAGATCGCACATGAATATGTGGGAGGTCATTAAAACATTTGTGCAGGACATTCTTGTAAATGATTCTGAAAATCCACCACTTCAAAGAGATCCAACCACTCTTATAGGAGCCACAGAAGGAAAACAAACACTATACGATCACTGAAGCTCAGATGAAAGGAGTAAAAGCTCAATAGAGAAAATATGGTTTCCTCCATAGGGAAACAAGCTTAATGGACATACCTATTGTTTCAAACTATATATGATAATCAAGCCAGTTGAATCAGTCCACCAACCAGAGAGTGACCATTCAAAGAGAATCTCCAAACCACTAAGGAATGGGTTAATTGAGGATATATGTCCTAGAGTATTGTTGAATTGATGATTGTTTGACAGCACACTTATACTACAATTCAACATTACTCTAGGACATATATCCTCAATTAACCCATCCCTTAGTGGTTTGGAGATTCTCTTTGAATGGTCACTCTCTGGTTGGTGGTCTGATTCAACTGGCTTGATATACCATATATAGTTTGAAACAATAGGTATGTCCATTAAGCTTGTTTCCCTATGGAGGACATTATGCGTACTCTTACTTAACCACTTGACCACTGGGCACCTAAACCCCCTTAATAACCAGACCAATTTTCAGCTTTTGGTGCTCTCACATTTTGAATGACAATTACTCAGTCATACAACATTGTACCCAAATCAAATTTGTGTCCTTTTTTACCACAAATTGAGCTTTCTTTTGGTGGTATTTAATCACCGTTGGGTTTTTTATTTTTTTGCGCTATAAAAGAAAAAAGACTGAAAATTCAGTAAAAAAAATAAATTTTCTTTGTTTCTGTTATAAAATTGAGCAAATTTGTAATTTTTCTCCATATATTTTGGCCAAAATGTATACTGCTACATATTTTTGGTAAAAATAAGTACAAATTAGTGGATATTATTTGGTCTTAGTGAAAGTTATAGAGTCCACAAGCTATGGTGCCAATATCTGAAAATTGATCACACCTGAAGTACTGACGGACTGATCTCATATCTTGAGACCCTAACATGCTAGAAAAGTACAAATACCCCCCAAATGACCCCTTTTTTGGAAAATA
Source organism: Rana kukunoris (assembly GCA_029574335.1). Classification (NCBI taxonomy): domain Eukaryota; kingdom Metazoa; phylum Chordata; class Amphibia; order Anura; family Ranidae; genus Rana; species Rana kukunoris. Next base: position 477,952,341 of record CM056049.1, on the reverse strand, counting down.
AAATAAAAAGCAGTGAAGGGCGCTGGAAAATAGCGGGAGGGGGGCCCCCGCCACCAAAAATGGTGATCTTGTGGCTAATCCGCCGCGGAGACCACCGTTATCGTTTACAGGACCGCTCAAAAAAACGCTAAAAAAAAAGATGGATATGTCGGCTGTGGCAGCAGCTGCTGCCGTTACCGAGATATCCATCTTTAAAAACAGGACTTATATGTACATGAGCGGGTCCTTAAGTAGTTACATTTTCCTTCCCGTACCCAGTGATCAGGCTTTAAATTTCCTGTAATGCTAGTCATCTCCCGATGACCAGCAAAAACAGACAGGGAGGGAATCAAAGCCATACATCCCTACATTTTGAGATGGGAATGAGGGACACCCACTAGCAAACATATGTAGGCATAGGGCACGCCCCCTGCCACACACCCTTAGAGGAGAATTAACCAAAAAAAGGTTTATTAAAAGGCTTTTTTTTACCACTATTATTCCTTTACATTAGCTTTTAGAATTTGGATGAAAGGTTTAGCACTTGGAAACACCTTTTGAAAGACGAAAAGTTATAACTGATAAGACCAGGGCCGTTTTTACCATAGGGCAAACAGGGGCAGCTGCCCAGGGCCCTGTCACTGTTGGGGGCCCAAAGCAGAGCCGCTCGTCAAGCCCCTGTTCTGCCCACATATCCACGCTGAAAATCATCAGCTGCACGCAGTACTGCTTCCCTTCCCAGTGTTATAAAATGTACAGCACCCCTGGCTTCCCTTTAGACATGCACTTCTCCCTTCCTGCCACTGAGTGCTGTTTGTATATAAAAGTGAATTAGAATGTGATTTTATGGCATGGCATGGGGTCACAGCACCGTCTGTCCATTCTGCTTTAGCACCATGGGACCCCATGCGATGCCATGTGTAAAATACAGGAACTTTAAATCACAGACCAGACCAGCAGTCCAGGCTGAGTGAGGCCTCAGAGCACATGGCATTACTGTCTGTATTTAACTGCTTGATGGGCTTATTTTGGGCCTGGCTGGTTCACATGTACTGTATATGTTTTGGCGGCCCACATTTGCGCAGGCACAGCAGCCTATTCATTTTAATGGGCCATTGTACCCCTACCCATTCACCCCCAAAAAAGTTTCAAAAATAAAATAAAAACAGCACACAGGTTTTTGACAAAGTAATTTATTAAAGCAGCTCCGGCGTCTCTTCTCCATCTGATTTCTTCTCTCTTTGGTGATGTCTTCTGTTCCAGAGCATGATTCTGAACATTCTCATAAGTCCTTTGTACTGGATAGTGAGTAGCTATCTCTGCAAACTCTTGAAGTGAATCCTCTTCTAGAACAGCTTCAGCTTCATATACTGCAGGTTTTGCAGATGCTGCTACCAGGGCCAATCCTGGGCAGGTGCACCCAGGCGCCACAGAGGTGGGGGGCACCAAAGTGCCGGAATTCTCCCCTCCCTCCTCCTCTCCTTGTGTGTGGGCAGGGGCGCTAGTCAGGGCCGTCTTTAATATGGTTTGGGCCCTGGGCAAACATTTTTTTTGGGCCCCCCTCCAGCTTATTTTGGGCCTGGCTGGTTCACACGTATATGTGTTTTGGCGGCTCTCATTTGTGCAGGCACATCAGCCCATTGATTTGAATGGGCTGCCCTGCCTTTGTTTCCTGCAGAAAAAGGTGCATTCGGCATTTTAAAAATACAGTTGCCTTGAAATCCATTCTGCTTTTGCACCATGCTACTTACCTACAGTTCTTGCACACACAAACGCACAGTGTTTTTAAAAGCGTGACCTAAACGTCTAAAAAGTTTGACAGTGCAGGAACTGCAGATAAGTCACAGCAGACAGCAGAATGGACAGACAGTGCTGTATTTCATTGCTTGATGGGCATAGGTGTGCGGTGTGCGCAGCCTATTACATGAGGCATGCACTTTTCTTTTCAGGAAACGCAGGCATGGCATGGCATGGGGTCCCATGGTGCTAAAGAATGGACAGACGGTGCTGTGACCCCATGCCATTCCATGTATAAAATACAGGAACTTTTTAAAACACTGATCAGACCTGCAGTGAATCATCAAATATTATAAAGACTTTGGGTACACTCTACAGAAAACTTCTATTTACAATATAGATTAGCAAACAGTGACATACCTTGAGGAGCAGGACATGAAGAAGTCAGCCTCGGGAAGAGCAAACTGGGGATGTTATAAAATCATATTCTAATTCACTTTTATATACAAGCAGCACCCAGTGGCAGGAAGGGAGAAGTGCACGTCTAAAGGGAAGCCAGGGGTGCTGTACATTTTAAAACACTGGGAAGGGAAGCAGTACGGTCACTGGCTGCGTGCCGCTGATGATTTTTAGCCTGATTTGTGGGTAGCACAGGGGCTTATCGGGCGGCAGGGCAACCATCAGGAATTATGAGGCCCCTTACACAGTTTCAGGCATGGGTCCCCTGGGGCAGAGAACCGGGGGGTGCTGCCGCCTGAAATTGAGAAATATATAAACAAAAATAAAAAAATAAACATTTATAAAAAAAAGGGTGTTTGCCACATAGGGCCCTGGGGACCTCTGAGCCCTTTTAATAAAACTATATATATATATAAATATAAATATAAAAATTATAAAAAAGGGGGGTTGCCATCCGGGGCCCTGGGGACCTCTGGGTCCTTTAATAATAATAACATTTATAATATATATATATTTATTAAAATAAATATATAAAAAAAGATTTTTTTTTTAAAAAAAAGGGGGGTTGCCATCTGGGGCCCTGGGAACCTCCGGACCCCTAAAAAAAAAAAAAAAAAAAAAATTTTTTTTTTTTTCAAAGGGGGTTGCTTTGGGCCCCCTACAGTGACAGGGCCCTGGGCAGCTTCCCCTGTTTGCCCTATGGTAAAGACGGCCCTGGCGCTAGTGTGAGCACACCCATGCAGGGACGGACTGACCGCCGTTTGCTGGAATTCGCAAGTCGGCGACAAACTTTTTAGGGCCTAGGAATGGGCACAGGACCTAGCGTGCACTGGTGTGTTCAATATAGGAACCAGCGGCAGCTTCGCTCCCTGCTCAGAAAACCCTGCCCCTACTGCTGCTCCTCCGTGGTTGCCTAGCATCAGGATGAAGGTACCGTGGCGTGATGGGACCCAAGAAGGAGGGAAAAAGAGCGTGGGCAAGAAGAAGGAGAAGGCGGCAGAGGAGAGGACCAGAAGGGAGCCCATCACCGAGGAGAACACGGAGATCTGGGACCTCGAGGGGCACCTGGAGAGGTGATGGGGGCAGGGGCTACAGGTCTGTCTCATCATGCCCTGACTGGAATCAGAGGAGCAACAAGTTTCAGGTAGCACTACAACTCTCAGCATGTGGAGTTAAAGGAACAGGGTTATGGTGATAGCCAGCATTTCCAGTGAGATGTCAGTGACATGGACATATTTCCCTGAGGGCTCATTTACATCACAGTCTCTGCACTCCCTGTATATTCACCTGCATGTTCATTGCATTTGCTGTGCGTTTTATGGAAACAATTACATGTGTTTTCAGGCACGCTACCGTTAAACTCTATTGGAACAAATGTTTTCATGAAAGTGCATCAAACTGCTGCATACAGTAAATAATAAATAATAATAATAATAATAAAAATAATAAATAGATTTACAAGCATTTGTGTATTTAGAGGCAAATTTTAAGACCTTCACTGATCTGCAACAGGACTAAAATGGTTTCTGTAACTGAGGTAAAAACGTTATGTTGTTCAATAGGAAACTTTATTAACTTACACACCCTTACTGGATAATGAAATATCTTTCACTCATTTGACTAGTTTTGAACAGTTTTGTAAGAAAGACCCCCATGCGAGAGGCATAATATCTACCTTATATTCTCATGCATTAGTCCAATCTGGAATAGATAAACCACCGTATGTCCATAAATGGGAGGAGGATCTAGGGCGGGAACTAGACAACTCAGATTGGAATCAGATATGGAATACCACAAAAACAGCTTCACCTAACATACAGGCAGTGGGCAAACTATAAAGTATTAACAAGATGGTACTTAGTACCCGCTAGGATAGCTAAATACGTGAAGAATTACTCTGCACAATGTTTCAGGGGTTGTTCTGACATAGGTACACATTTCCATACTTGGTGGTCATGTAGGAAAGCTCAGATATTTTGGATAGAGATGTATAGAACGGTTCGCCGGCGAACAGTTCCCCGCGAACATCGCTTGTTCGCGTTCACCGCTGCCGGCGAACATATGCAATGTTCGAACCGCCCCCTATTCGTCATCATTGAGCAAACTTTGACCCTGTACATCACAGTCAGCAGACACATTCCAGCCAATCAGCAGCATACCCTGCCTCCCTGACCCTCCCACCTCTAGGGCAGCATCCATTTTAGATTCATTCTGAACCTGCAGTCTTAGTGAGAGGAGGGACAGTGTTGCTGCTGCTGATTTTATAGGGAAAGCGATAGCTAGGCCAGTGTATTCCAGTCCTGAAAGACTCATCTGATCTCTGCTGTTAGAACAGTGTTCTGACAGCACCCCAAACAGCCCTTTTTAGGGCTAATCAATCAGTCTGTTTTTTTTCTCTCTAATCTGTGCTGTGCGATTTACAGAGAGAGGGCATGCAGGCAAGCAGGCTAGTCAGTTAGAGTTACAGGGGTAGATTCACATAGATCAGCGGATCTTTTGATCCGCGTGATCTATCTTATTTACGATCCGCCAGCGCCAGTTTTTGAGGCAAGTGCTGTATTCAGAAAGCACTTGCCTCGTAAGTTGCCCTGGCGGATCGTAAATCCCCCAGTGGAATGCAAATTCCGCGGCTAGGGGGAGTTTACTATTGAAATCAGGCGCGTCCCCGCGCCGATCGTACTGTGCATGGGCCGCCGGCTAAATTTCCAAGCGTGCATTGCTCCAAATGACGTCGCAAGGACGTCATTGGTTTCGACGTTAACGCAATTTACGTATGGCTGTATTCGCAAACGACTTACGTAAACGACGTAAGAAATTCAAAACTCGACGCGGGAACGACTTCCATACTTAACATAGGATACGCCGCACTCACCCCTCATATAGCAGGGGTAACTATCCGCCGGAAAAAGCCGAACGCAAACAACGTAAAAAAAACGGGCGGGCATTCGTTTCTGAATCGGCGGTTCTCCTCATTTGCATATCCGTATAATGACGGAAGCGCTACCTAGCGGCCGGCGGGAGATTGCAGCCTAAGATCCGACGGTGTAAGTCACTTACACCTGTCGGCTCTAAGGGAGATCTATGCGGAACCTGATTAGATGAATCAGCCGCATAGATCCGAGCATCAGATCTCAGAGATACGACGGTGTATCAGTAGATACACCGTCGTATGTCTATGTGAATCTACCACACAGTGTGTAGAGGATATATATGCATTCCAGGTTCTGTATATATATTTATACACTGTATTGAGTTTAGCTAGACTAGAGGTGCAGGGTGCTGTGTAATGTAAAGGGGTCCAGCGTTGCAAGCTGCTGTGTAATATAAAGGGGTCCAGAGGTGCAGGGTGCTGTGTAATGTAAAGAGGTCCAGAGGTGCAGGGTGCTTTGTAATAAAAAGTGGTCCAGTGATGCAGGGTGCTGTGTAATGTAAAGGGGTCCAGTAAAGCAGGGTGTTGTGTAATATAAAGGGGTCCAGTGGTGCAGGGTGCTGTGTAATGTAAAGGGGTCCAGAGGTGCTGTGTAATATAAAGGGGTCCAGTGGTGCAGGGTGCTGTGTAATGTAATGGGGTGCAGGGTGCTGTGTAATGTAAAGGGGTCCAGTGATGCAGGGTGCTGTGTAATGTAAAGGGGTCCAGTGATGCAGGGTGCTGTGTAATATTAAAAGGTCCAGTGGTGCAGGGTGCTGTGTAATATAAAGGGGTCCAGTGGTGCAGGGTGCTGTGTAATGTAAAGGGGTCCAGAGGTGCAAGGTGCTGTGTAATGTAAAGGGGTCCAGAGGTGCAGGGTGCTGTGTAATATAAAGGGGTCCAGTGGTGCAGGTGCTGTGTAATATAAAGGGATGCAGGGGGCTGTGTAATGTAAAGGGGCATAGCAGAGAGAGAAGTCTGAAGAAGAGGAGTCAGAGGAGGAAGGTGGCTTTGAGGAGGTGGAAGACCAACCACAGCAGGCGTCCCAGGGGGCTTGTTGTCACCTTTCAGGGACCCTTGGTGTTGTACGTGGCTGGGTGGAGGAAGAGACATTAAATGACCTCAGTGAGGACAAGGAATGGGACATGGCTAGCTTGGTATCCAACCCTTGAGGTGCAGGGTGCTGTGTAATGTAAAGGGGTCCAGTGTTGCAAGCTGCTGTGTAATATAAAGGGGACCAGAGGTGCAGGATGCTGTGTAATATGAAGGTGTCCAGTGGTGCAGGGTGCTATGTAAAGGGGCCCAGAGCTGTGGGGTGCTGTGTAATGTAAGGGGCCCAGTGGTGCAAGCTGCTGTGTAATATAAAGTGGTCCAGTGGTGCAGGGTGCTATGTAAAGGGGTCCAGAGCTGTGGGGTGCTGTGTAATCTAAGGGGCCCAGTGGTGCAAGCTGCTGTGTAATATAAAGGGGCCCAGAGGTGCAGGGTGCTTTGTAAAATAAAGGGGTCCAGTGGTGCAGGGTGCTATGTAAAGGGGTCCAGAGCTGTGGGGTGATGTGTAATGTAAGGGGCCCAGTGGTGCAAGCTGCAGTGTAATATAAGGGGACCCAGAGATGCAGGATGCTGTGTAATATAAAGGGGTCCAGTGGTGCAGGGTGCTGTGTAATATAAAGGGGTCCAGTGGTGCAGGGTGCTGTGTAGTGTAAAGGGGTGCAGGGTGCTGTGTAATGTAAAGGGGTCCAGTGATGCAGGGTGCTGTGTAATGTAAAGGGGTCAAGTGATGCAGGGTGCTGTGTAATATAAAGGGGTCCAGTGGTGCAGGGTGCTGTGTAATATAAAGGGGTCCAGTGGTGCAGGTTTCTATGTAAAGGGGCCCAGAGCTGTGGGGTGCTGTGTAATGTAAGGGGCCCAGTGGTGCAAGGTGCTGTGTAATATAATAGGGTCCAGCGGTGCAGGGTGCTGTGTAATGTAAAGGGGTGCAGTGGTGCAGGATTCTGTGTAATGTAAAGGGGTGCAGGGTGCTGTGTAATGTAAAGGGGTCCAATGATGCAGGGTGCTGTGTGATGTAAATGGGTCCAGTGATGCAGGGTGCTGTGTAATATTAAAAGGTCCAGTGGTGCAGGGTTCTGTGTAATATAAAGTGGTCCAGTGGTGCAGGGTGCTGTGTAATGTAAAGGGGTCCAGAGGTGCAGGGTGCTGTGTAATTTATAGGGGTCCAGTGGTGCAGGGTGCTGTGTAATATAAAGGTGTCCAGTGGTGCAAGGTGCTGTGTAATAAAAAGTGGTCCAGTAATGCAGGGTGCTGTGTAATGTAAAGGGGTCCAGTGATGCAGGGTGTTGTGTAATATAAAGGGGTCCAGTGATGCAGGGTGCTGTGTAATGTAAAGGGGTCCAGAGGTGCCGTGTAATATAAAGGGGTCCAGTGGTGCAGGGTGCTGTGTAATGTAAAGGGGTGCAGGGTGCTGTGTAATGTATAGGGGTCCAGTGATGCAGGGTGCTGTGTAATATTAAAAGGTCCAGTGGTGCAGGGTGCTGTGTAATATAAAGGGGTCCAGTGGTGCAGGGTGCTGTGTAATGTAAAGGGGTCCAGAGGTGCAGGGTGCTGTGTAATGTAAAGGGGTCCAGAGGTGCAGGGTGCTGTGTAATATAAAGGGGTCCAGTGATGCAGGTGCTGTGTAATATAAAGGGGTGCAGGGGGCTGTGTAATGTAAAGGGGCATAGCAGAGAGAGAAGTCTGAAGAAGAGGAGTCAGAGGAGGAAGGTGGCTTTGAGGAGGTGGAAGACCAACCACAGCAGGCGTCCCAGGGGGCTTGTTGTCACCTTTCAGGGACCCTTGGTGTTGTACGTGGCTGGGTGGAGGAAGAGACATCCAATGACGTCAGTAGAGATGTAGAGAACAGTTCGCCCGCGAACTATTCGCGGCGATTTCGGCATGTTCGCGTTCGCCGCCGCGGGCGAACATATGCGATGTTCGACCCGCCCCCTATTAATTAACATTGAGCAAACTTTGACCCTCTACCTCACAGTCAGCAGACACATTTCAGCCAATCAGCAGCATACCCTCCCTAGTAGACCCTCCCACCTGTAGGGCAGCATCCATTTTACGTTCATTCTGCTGCTGGATTCTTAGTGAGAGGAGGGATAGTTTCTCTGCTGCCGATTGCATATGGACAGTGTTAGCTAGGGCTCCTGAAATCCATTCCTGGAAGATTTATCTGATCTCTGCTGTTATAACAGTCTCAAACAGCCCTTATTAGGGCTAATGAATCAGCAATCATTTTTTTTTAAAATCAGTGCTGCGAGACTGTAATATCTTTTAGTCAGATAGATAGAGCAGCCAGCTTAGTTAGTTAAAGCGGATGGTTCACCTTAAATAAATATTAAAAGCCAGCAGCAACAAATACTGCAGCTGCTGACTTTTAATATTAGGACACTTACCTGTCCTGGAGTCCAGCGGCGTCCGTAGCAGAGGACGAGCGATCGCTCATCACCCTGCTGCTCCCCCCTCCATCCACGGCGAGGGAACCAGGAAGTGAAGCGCTCCGGCTTCACTGCCCGGTTCCCTACGGCGCATGCGCGAGTCGCGCTGCGCCCGGCGATTGGCTCCCGCTGTGTGCTGGGAGCTGAGAGTTCCCAGCACACAACGGGAAAAGCCCGTCTTTTGCCCGAGACTGCGGGCCGGAAGTGGGTGCGGATACCTGTCTTTAGACAGGTATCTGCACCCCCCTCCCCCCTGAAAGGTGTCAAATGTGACACCGGAGGGGGGGAGGGTTCCGATCAGCGGATCTTCACTTTAGGGTGGAGATCCGCTTTAATCTTACAGTGTGCAGAGAATATATATACATCTTAGCAGTTGTACATATATTTATACACTGTATAGTTTAGTTAGATTAGAAGTGTGGGTTGCTGTGCTATGTAAAGGGGTACAGTGTTGCAAGCTGCTGTGTAATATACAGGGATCCAGTGGTGCATGGTGCTGTGTAATATAAAGGGATCCAGTGGTGCAGGGTGCTGTGTAATATACAGGGATCCAGTGGTGCAGGGTGCTATTTAAAGGGGCCCAGAGCTGTGGGGTGCTGTGCTAGTTAAAGGGCTACAGTGTTGCAAGCTGCTCTGTCTTCCAGTACTCCAGTTCTGAAAGAATCATCTGATCTCTGCTCCTTGTTAGGGCTAATGAATCAGCAATCATTTTTTTTAACTGCAATAGAGAATAGCAGTTTTCTGCAGGTATTTTTTTGTCAGGCCTATAGCTTCTACTCTGCCAGCTTCTGCCAGTGTCACCAGTGCCACTCAGATCTGGTGGCACTACATTTAAATAAAAAACACAATTTTAACTGCAATATAGAATAGCAGTTAGTTTTCTGCAAGTATTTTTTTGTCAGGCCTATAGCTTCTACTCTGCCAGCCTCTGCCAGTGTCACCAGTGCCACTCAGATCTGGTGGCACAGTACATTACATTTAAATGAAAACACACAATTTTGAATGCAATAGAGAATAACAGTTAGTTGTCTGTGAGTGTTTTTTTTGTCAGACCTATAGCGTCTACTCTGCCAGCCTCTGCCAGTGTCACCAGTGCCACTCAGATCTGGTGTCAATTGTCAAAGTACCTTGCACGCATAGTACAACTAAACTAATATAAAAAAAATGACAGGCAGAGGCAGGCCACCCCGCAGGGGCCGTCGTGGTCGTGGTGCGGGGATTCCCTTTGGCCCTAGAATATTACCTAGTGTTCAGAGGCCACGTACCCTGAACTCGAAAAGTTCTGAGGACATAGATGACTGGCTAACACAGGACACCCAATCTACTACAGCTTACGCTGGGAACCTTGACACACCATCCTCCTCCAGCTCAGCTTCGGGCACCTCTCGCACCACTCGCCCACCTGCCGCCACCATCAACACTAGCATCACAGCTGCTTTACTTGATCTGTCAGAGGAGTTATTTACACATGATTTGGAAGAAATGAGTGATGCGCAACAATTATTGCCAAGGGATGTAGATAAATGGGATATATCTCAGTCAGGCAGCATTACAAACATGGACGTATGGTGTGATGATGATGATGTTGTACCCGCTGCTGCTTCCTTTGCTGAGTTGTCAGATACAAGTGAATCAGTTAATGATGATGGACTGTTTGCGGTTGTTGGCGCTGCGTTAAACGGGGAGTTTGGTCTGTCAAAGTTTGGTCTGTCACTGTGAACCCTAACCTTGTCTGTAACCCTAACCCTAACCCTATCTGTAACCCTAACCCTATCTGTAACCCTAACTCTAACCCTAACCCTATCTGTAACCCTAACCTTAACTCTAACCCTAACCCTAACTCTAACCCTAACCCTTACAGTGCCTGATAGATACAACATCAAACGTGATGTTTTAAAGCACGTTATTCCAAACAATTTAGGGATGTTAGGTGATTTATGCCCTTTATGGATTAAAAACGGACTCTGCGACAACTACGTAATTTTCCATGGGAGTTTTGCCATGGATCCCCCTCCGGCATGCCACAGTCCAGGTGTTAGTCCCCTTGAAACAACTTTTCCATCACTTCGGTGGCCAGAAAGAGTCCCTGTGTGTTTTAAAATTCGCCTGCCCATTGAAGTCTATGGCGGTTCGCGCGGTTCGCCGGTTCGCGAACATTTGCGGAAGTTCGCGTTCGCAGTTCGCGAACGGGAAAATTTAGGTTCGCGACATCACTAGACGTCAGTGAGGACAAGGAACGGGACATGGCTAGCTTGGTATCCAACCTTGTGTAAATAGGGAGTTTGTGGTTGTGCAAATGGATCGTTTGCGGTTGTTTGTGGTGCGTTAAACGGGGAGTTTGGTCTGTCACTGTGAACCCTAACCCTATCTGTAACCCTAACCCTATCTGTAACCCTAACCCTGTCTGTAACCCTAACCCTATCTGTAACCCTAACCCTAACCCTGTCTGTAACCCTAACACTTACCCTGTCTGTAACCCTAACCCTATCTGTAAGCCTAACCCTAACCCTGACTGTAACCCTAACCCTGTCTGTAACCCTAACCCTAACCCTTAGAGTTAGTTAGGCTTAAGGTTAGGGTTACAGACAGGGTTAGGGTTACAGATAGGGTTAAGGTTACAGATAGGGTTAGGGTTAGGGCTACAGACAGGGTTAGGGTTACATATAAGGTTGGGGTTACAGACAGGGTTAGGGTTAGGATTGCAGATAGGGTTAGGGTTACAGTCTGTAACCCTAACCCTATCTGTAACCCTAAGGCCTCGTACACACGAGGGGATATGTCCGCTGAAAACGGTCCGATGGACCGTTTCAGCAGACATCTCCGCTCGTGTGTATGGGCTAGCGGACAGATTTCTCCACCCGACAGATTTCAAAGCATGCTTTGAAATCCATCCGGTGGAATCTGTCCGCCCGACATGTCTGCTGGTTAGTACACTTACCAGCAGACATGTCGTCACCCACCGCCGCCGCGCCGCCGCCGAATGGATTCGGCGCATGCGCGGAAGTGTTTAACTTCCTGGTGCGGTGACGTGGCGGTGACGTGGCGGCGTCAACGTCACCGCCGCGTCACCGCGCCGTCCGGCGGCGGGGAATTTGATCCGATGGTGTGTATACGCCATCGGATCAAACTCCCGATCGGACATATCCGATGGAAATGGTCCGCGGACCGTTTTCATCGGATATGTCCGATCGTGTGTATGGGGCCTTACACTACCTGATCGATACATCATACCTGATGTTTTAAAGCACGTTATTCCAAACAATTTAGGAATGTTAGGTGATTTATGCCCTTTATGGATTAAAAACCCACTCTGCGACAACTACGTAATTTTCCATGGGAGTTTTGCCATGGATCCCCCTCCGGCATACCACAGTTTAGGTGTTAGTCCTCTTGAAACAACTTTTCCATCACTATTGTGGCCAGAAAGAGTCCCTGTGGGTTTTAAAATTCACCTGCCCATTGAAGTCTATGGCGGTTCGCCCGTTCGCGAACATTTGCGGAAGTTCGCAAACGGCAAATTTTATGTTTGCGACATCACTAATTTTGGATAGGGATATTCAAGATTGCATCAATACTAAGTGGAAAGAATATTCCTTTAGATCCTGCCAAGGCACTTCTCAACTTGAAACCAGAAGGTATTTCGCTTTCTCGATTTAAATTGCTATTGCAGCTTTACACAGCAGCTAAACAGACTTTGGCAAAAGCATGGAGATCTTCAAAGTTAGTGGGAAATGAAGCGGTGACTAAAATGAAAAACACTATGACCCATGCCAAGATGCTAGCTATAGATACGAACATGATCCCTCAGTTTGAGAAAATGTGGAAACCCTGGATCGCATATGCTATGCCATCATCTTTTGATAATACGGTACTCTTGCCATGGTGACTAGAACAATAGGAACAAATACATCTCTCTCTTGTAGTGGTGGAGGATCTCGGCCTGACCCGTGGACCCCTTCCATTTCATTCTTCTCTCCTTCCATTTTCTTTACTTTATTTTTATGTTCTGGTAATAATTAGATTTTGTCTTTATGATTTGGAGCTCTGTTTTTTTAAATTATATGATAATCTGAATTACTCAAGAACGCAAATAAGAAGGCTACTTTTACAATATCTCTAGGCTTGACACCTTTTGAAGAACTGTAAATACCTTCTAAAGTTTTAATCGATCTTGTTTCAATATTATTTAATAGTTATTATTACATTCTCAATTAATTAACATTGAGCTTCTCACCCCTGACTGTATGATATTGTATTTACTTTATGCAATTTGTACACTACTTCTGTACTATTCAATAAGATATTTTGACAAGGAAACTTTATTAACAAAGGCAAGACTTCCTGTTTCTTTACTGTGAGGAACTGAACTGCAATTGCAACACGCAACCACCATGCATTGCATAATCAGCTTGGAAATGGCCAACATTTTCCAGTCTACCAGATCACTTTCATCTTCAATTCATTCGTGAAAAAACAGTAAAAATGAATGAATGAAAAACTTATATAGCGCGGCACATGCGAACCAAATCGCCTCTGGGCGCTTGTTGTATCAGTCTCTCTTGACATCAAAAGAGCAGAGTTTTAATCCGTCTTCTGAAGGTCAGGTGGTTTTCCTCCAACCGAATGCTGGTTGGTAAAGCGTTCCAAAGTTTGGGACCTTGGACCGCAAACCTTCTTTCTCCTTTGGAATTGAATCTGGCTTTGGGTACTTTGACCAAATTTTGGTCACTGGATCGCAGAATGCGATTGGGATTGTGGGGTTCTATTTTATCGCAAAGATATTGCGGGGCTTTTCCATGGATGCATTTAGTCAGACAGAGAGCTTTAAAAGAAATTCTGTCTTTTACTGGCAACCAGTGAAGGGATCTCAGCGACGGTGAGATTGATTCCCAGGGTTTTTTCCCAGTCACCAGTCTGGCGGCCGTATTTTGTACGACTTGCAGACGAGCGATTTGGTACTTTGGGAGTCCGAGGTAGAGGGCATTTGCATAGTCCAGTCTGGAGTTCACAATTGTTCCCACCACGACTGGCACGTCTTCTTTGGGAATGAATGGAATAAGCCTGCGTAGTAGGCGCAGCAGATGGTGAGATCCGCTGACAACTGACCCTATTTGTGCGTCCATTGTCATGTGGGTGTCAAAAATGATCCCGAGAATTTTGACTTTGGCGCTAGGGGAGATGATTTGGCCCAGAATGGGTGGAGGTGTCCAGGTTGTTGCCAGTTGACTCTTGCGACTGGCCTGAGCAGTGAAAAATAGCAGTGAAAAATAATCGAAGATTGTTAGGTTTGATTTGTGAACAATGTGTTTGGATTGATGCATGTCCTGCATTAGGGAGCACAGCTTACACCTGAACCATTAGGTAACCCAGCTATTTTTCATGTTGGACGCTAATGGAACCAATGGCTACCTACACAATTCCACTAAAGATAGGTGGGCAGTGGATATTTATATTTAAAATAAAAATGTTATGTGGGTGCCACTTGAATAAAAACTATTTCTGCCCTGTTCTAGGGGCATAATAGAAGGACACAGAACAAGGATGTCAACCAGATGGTAGATTACAGGCTTCAGTTTTACCTCTTTCCCACGTCATCTATACTTGGAATCAGTGATCAACATGTAACAAGATGTCTTTTCTTTTTCAGATGTTGCCAGGGCAATGGCGAGCAGAAACCTTCTTACGTTGAGGTACTAACAATAAAACTATGACTAATGCATGTAAATACACCTTAGAAAAAGAGTGTTAGCATTCTGTAAATTGCTTGAGTGGTGGGTTAGTAAAAAAAACACATTGTGCAGACATTTGAACAACAAAGCTAGCTATCTAATTTTATATAGGAATGAATGACTTTATTTTGACTCGGTTGTGTGCCATACCATTACTGTTAAATAGAAACATTGGCCCAGATTCATAGAGCGATTACGCCTGTCTAACTGGTGTTAGACAGGAGTAATTTCAAATTTAGCGCGCCGTATCACTAGTTTGAATCCTCAAACCATGACACGGCGACTTCGGGCTTCGATCCGAGAGGCTTACGTCTTCGTACGCCTTCGGATCTACGCTGCGATCTTTTTGCGGCCGCTGGGTTGAGTTTGCGTCGTTTTCAGCGTCGGGGTATGCAAATGAGCTTTTTACGGAGATCCACGAAGTTACGAACGTCGTTCGCAATCGCGTACGTCATTTTTTCGCCACGTAAAGTTAAACCAGCTTTTAGCTGGTCTAACGTTACGCGGCCCATGTTAAGTATGGCCGTCGTTCCTGCGTCGACTTTCACATTTATTTTTATTTTTTTGCGTAAGTCGTTCGGGAATAGGAATGTCCGTAAACGACGCTACTCAAAAAAAAAATGAGGTAACGACGTCATTTCGCGCAATGCACGGCGGGAAATTTCGGAACAGAGCATGCGCAGTTCGATCGCGGCGGGGACGCGCTTAATTTAAATGCCTCACGCCACCTCTTCGCGTATTTTGATTCCGCCGGGAGAAATACACTACGCCGCCGTACCTTACGGGCCAAAATCTCTCTGAATTCCTCCTAGAGCCAGGTAAAGTACGGCGGCGTAGAGTATCTCTGATACTCTGCGGGAATCTAATTCTTGCTGAATCTGGCCCATTGTGTTTTAAGGATATATGTTGTCAGATAAAGTAGTATATAATGGAATTCATTTTAAGGTTGTTTCCCAAGGCTGGCAATACCGATTGCCCTAATATTAATCCAAAAAGTGCAGCACTATATGACTTAAAGTTCAACTTTACTGTCCCAATCTACATTGACTATTTTTGATCCTAATGCTGCTAGCATTAATAAATAGATAGGAAAGTATATTACTTTTTTCATTTAACTTCCTGGTTTCTTGCCTAGACAAATGATGTCATACTTCCCAGAAATCTTCAGGAGGGGAGAAGAGGAGGTTTTCTCAGCTAAGCAACTCTTGTGCATGCATGCTTGAGCTAAGGGCAGGTGGGTTCCAGGAAGTAAATGCTACTAAAAACAATTGCCCTTACTCAAGATGACTACAGCCAGAAATGCTGGGGGGGTTCAAAAGTGATTTCACAACAAAATAAAGCATTAGGGTTGTCCCGATACCGATACTATTATCGGTATCGGGACCGATGCCAAGCATTTGCCCAAGTACTTGTACTCGGGCAAATGCTCCCGATGCTTCACCTGATACTTCTACTGTCGGCGGTGATCAGTGCGTGGGGCACCGATCACCGCTGATTTTAAAGCAGCTGAAAGCCGCCGTGTATCCCGTGCATCCCGCCATGTATCCTGTGCATCCCGCCGTGTATGTCGCCGTGTATCCCGCCGTGTATCCCGTGTATGCCGCCGTGTATGCCGCCATGTATGCCGCCGTGTATCCTGTGTATGCCGCCATGTATCCCGTGAATGCCACTGTGTATCCCGCCGTGTATCCCACCGTGTATGCCGTGTATTCTGTGTATCTCTGTGATTACAAATGTTTCAGTTTATGAATGAAGAGAAGACCCTGTCTTCACTCCATTCATTTTCAGCGCAGCTGATGCTGCTGAGAAACTTACAGGGGAACATGTGTCCCTAGTCCCTTTCTCTGTCTCAAAGGAAAGATGTCAGAGGTCTCTTAAGACCCCTGATATCTCACCAAAGCCCCCCCAACAGGGCTGAAACAATAAATAAATAAATAAATAAATAATAAAAAACCAAAAGAATAAAAACAAAATGATTGTAGAAAAAAAAAAAATTAAAGAAAAAACACACTGACATGGTCCAACCCCCCCCCCCCTTTAAAAAAAAAAAAAAAGCATTATAAATAAATAAAAAATTAAAAAAAAAAAATTGTTAAAGATTAGAAAAAGGATCTGTATTCGGTATCGGCGAGTACTTGAAAAAAAGTATTGGTACTTGTACTCGGTCCTAAAAAAGTGGTATCGGAACAACCCTATAAAGCATGAAGGTATGGATGAAAACATCGAGTTTATATTATCACCATATATTTATGCAATAAAATTTGACATTTTTATCTCAGTCAACCGTCAACTGCTTCATTTAAAGTCCCAAAATTCCTATTTATTCGTTACTGAACCCGGGATGGAAGCAAATCTATGACGTGCTTCATTCAAAGTCACAAAATCCCCCCCTTTTGCTACATGGAGTTTTCTTAGACTAAAGAAAATGAAAATGAAAAAAGGGAAATTAATTAAATAGTGTTTTTGGTTTGTGGTGCTTAAATGCAGTAAAGATCCGGTTTAATACATAGAACCATCAGCCATATAATCACAGATTTTAGGAGCTGATACCTAAGTGAACAAAACACTTTATACCACATGTGCTTATACGTAATATAGCCCAAATTTGTAACAGTAATAAAAAATGTAAAAAAAGTGATGTCCTATAGACATTACAATTTGTGACCCAATACGTGGTAACGCAAAGCCCAACTAAAACATGCTTTGTCTTGTAGATGACAGACTATATTGCACCTTCAAAAACTCCACCAGTGAGGACACAAAATAGAGAATTCACAGTGCTTACCAGATGATTATGGCCCTCTATCATAATGTGTGTTCAAAATCGCTTTTGGGAATATCCCAATACTCCAAAGGAGATGTTGTACTTGATTTCTTAAAAGCCTCCAATCATAAAGCAAAAATAGATAAATAGAGACCAAACCTCATAGTGTAGTAAGGTAATAAAGCACTTTATTAAAAGATACAAGTAATACACTAACATTAAAAGGTAAATATAGCGGCATGTCAGATTACTACAATCAAAATCCCAGCCCTGCAGCCAATGTGCGTGATGACGTCACATCCGGCTCGCCTGATGTGTTTCGTCACACGATGACATCATCAGGGGAGTAACTTGTGGCACTACTGATTGTTCTATAAAGCCCCATTCAAAATTGCAAAAAGGGTTGTTAGCAGTTACATGCGGAAGACCCAGTCCACTCGCATGCAATCGCTTGTGGAGTGATTACCTGTAATTTTTGGCCCTGGATGCAGAGAGTCTGTGATCGGCTGTGATTAGCTGCGGGAGCTGTCAGTCTCCTATTGCTTTCAGTGCAGCTGCTGTCTGTAGCTAATCGCCAGAAACCCCCCTGCTAGGTCTCTCGCATGTAATTGGTAACAAGTCCATTTGCAAATATGAATGGGGCCTAAGGATAGTTTTCTTATTTTACAACGCAACACTTGGTACTTTAGTAACTTATCATCAGACTCTTGGCAGGGGTGGACATAGTCAATAATAACATAAATAAATAATAATAATAAAAAAAAAAAAAATAACAAACATGTTATACAGTGGGGATCGAAAGTTTGGGCACCCCAGGTAAAAATGTGTATTAATGTGCATAACAAAGCCAAGGAAAGATGGAAAAATCTCCAAAAGGCGTCAAATTACAGATTACACATTCTTATAATATGTCAAAAAAAGTTAGATTTTATTTCCATCATTTACACTTTCAAAATTACAGAAACCAAAAAAATGGCATCTGCAAAAGTTTGGGCACCCTGCATAGTTAATATCTTGTATTGCCCCTTTGGCAAGTATCACAGCTTGTAAACGCTTTTTGTAGCCAGCCAAGAGTCTTTCAATTCTTGTTTGAGGTATCTTTGCCCATTCTTCCTTACAAAAGTCTTCCAGTTCTTTGAGATTTCTGGGCTGTCTGTCACGCAGTGCTCTTTTAAGGTCTATCCATAGATTTTCAATTATGTTGAGGTCAGGAGATTGTGAAGGCCATGGCAAAACCTTCAGTTTACGCCTCTTGATGTAATCCCCTGTGGATTTTGAGGTGTGTTTAGGATCATTATCCATTTGTAGAAGCCATCCTCTATTTAACTTCAGCTTTTTCACAGATGACATCAAGTTACCATCCAAAATTTGCTGAAATTTTATTGAATCCATTTTTCCTTCTACTCGTGAAATGTTTCCTGTGCCACTGGCTGCAATACAATCCCAAAGCATGATTGATCCACCCCCATGCTTAACAGTTGGAAAGAGATTCTTTCTAATTAAATTCTGTGCCCTTTCTTCTCCAAACGTACCTTTGCTCATTCCGGCCAAAAAGTTATAATCTTTAATTTGATGCCTTTTGGAGATTTTTCCATCTTTCCTTGGCTTCGTTATGCACATTAATACACATTTTTACCTGGGGTGCTCAAACTTTCGATCCCCACTGTACTTGCCTCCACTGTGCAGCTCGTTTTGCACATAGTGCGCACCGATCCTGGTCTTCTGGGGTCCCTCGGCGGCTGTCTCGACTCCTCCCCGCGAACTAACCCCCTTAATGGGAGCTCTCTCCAATGGGGGTTAGTTCTTGCGGGTGCGCTCCCGTGATACAGCCGGCGGCCATAGCTGCCAACTGTATCGCTCGACCCCGCCTCCCTGGTGTGCCGCGTCATTGATTTGATTGACAGAAGTGGGAGCCAATGGCTGCCCTGCTATCAAGAAAACCAAGTCGTGTGTACCTGGCTTAGGATTGGGATGCCATTAAAGTTCATGTGCATGTAAAGGCAGGCGTCCCAATACTTTTGGTAATATAGTGTATATGCATATTATTGTGTATTATGTTGTGTGTTCTCCTGTGGTGTTTTACGGCCGCCTAATGCTCAACAACCGACTACTGTACCTACTGCATTTCTTGTATTGCAGTGCACTCGAGTAGTGTTGAGCGGAATAGGCCATATTCGATTTCGCCATATTGCGCAAATATAAAGAAGAATATTCGCGAATATTCGCTAATATCGAATATTCGTGATATTTTATCCAAAAAAAAATTTGCTAAATTTCGCTAATGCGAAATTTCGCTAATGCGAAAATGATTGCGAAATTCTCATAAACGGAGATCATTTCCTGTATTACTAAACTAATATGCACTAAACACTAACTCTACACTAACTCTACATAAAAGAAAGGAGAATAAGGGGGCAAAAGAAGGGTCGGAGTAGATAATCGCGCAATATTCCTATTGCGCGATTATCTTCTCCGCCCTTCTTTTGCATCAGAGCCAATCAGAATAACTGGAATATTCGGCAAAAGGAATATCACGCAATATTCCTTTTGCCGAATATTCGAGTTATTCTGATTGGCTCTGATGCAAAAGAAGGGCGGAGAAGATAATCGCGCAATATTCCGTTTGCCGAATATTCAAGTTATTCTGATTGGCTCTGAAGCAAAAGAAGAGCGCATCAGAGCCAATCAGAATAACTCGAATATTCGGCAAATGGAATAATGTGCGATTATCTTCTCCGCCCTTCTTTTGCATCAGAGCCAATCAGAATAACTTGAATATTCGGCAAAAGGAATATCGCGCAATATTCCTTTTGCCGAATATTCGAGTTATTCTGATTGGCTCTGATGCAAAAGAAGGGCCGAGTAGCTGATGCGATTCTTTTATGTTGCCGAAAATTCGCAATGCGAATTTTCGGCAACGTAAAAGAATCGCATCAGCTACTCGGCCCAGGCTCTCTCTCTAATCATACCAGCAATGCTTTTAGACATCAATGGAGATCACTAGGATGTGATCTGTTTTACAAATAAATTAGAAAAAATATGAATATTCGCCATAGCGAATATTCGCCGCAATATTCGAGTTATTCGCGAATACTTGAATATGCAATATTCGTAGCGAATATTCGCAATGCGAATATTTGTGAGCAAAACTACACTCGAGCACATGGTAGTACATTATCATATCCTGCAGTGTGCTGCAATGCATGTACATTGTGGATGTACCGTATGCTGTGATTTAAAATAGATGTGTATCCAACGCCTCACAATTCCATGCTCTTGAACTTTCCCAGTCCACTAATCAGATCATCTGCTGTATGTACAAGCACTCTGATGCAATGCATTGGAACCTGCCTCTCCCAGTATTGAGACCCAATGTGCAAGGGTTTACTGTAGGCTATACAATTTGATCTGTATGTAACACTTGAATTTTGATGGATCTTGGAGTGCAGCCATTTCTTCATTGTTGATCTTATGCGGAGGCA
This sequence comes from Rana kukunoris, assembly GCA_029574335.1. Taxonomy (NCBI): domain Eukaryota; kingdom Metazoa; phylum Chordata; class Amphibia; order Anura; family Ranidae; genus Rana; species Rana kukunoris. The sequence continues at coordinate 477,931,807 of CM056049.1, read as the reverse complement.
AGCCAGGGCGGGCACCCGTGATATCATTAGGCTTCCTGTCTCACCTGGAGCAGCGATTTTTTTGGTTTGAATTTACTGTAGGCTAATTGAAGTCTCTTGACCCTGTCACGGAAGAAGTATGGGGGCTGCTATTGCTGGCCGCCTTCTGAAACTGCTAACTGCCTGGCTGTGGTTTGCTTCAATACGTGCTGTTAAATGAGTGTCAGAATTCCTTATCTCTATGCCTGTTTCAGGTAAGTGGCTTAGGACACATTAAAGCCAATGCATCAGCATGACAGTCAGGCAACCAGCATTTTCAGAAAGAAATACAAGCCTCAGTGATTCTCTTATGACATTATTTGTAATTGAATGCATAACCGGATTAAATGTGAGCCTTGTAATTACCTTTATTCCTACTTTAGAACAATTTCCCTTTAGAAAGTATTAAATTCCCAATCATTTATACATCATACATTACTTAATGGAAGAAATGTAAACATTGCATTTATTTTTTCTTAGGGCAGAGCTGGACGAACAAACCAAAGGAATCCAGAAGTTGCAACAAGAAGTGGAACAAGCTACACAGCATACAATAAACCAGTTGTCCTTCTCTATTCATGAAAAATGCCACAAGAATACCGCCAATGATAGTAATACCATCTCCAGGTGTAGGTTCTTTTCCTTTGCTGCACTGCTTTTTTTGCTTGTGCATATTGGTCGTTTTTGCTTTCAAATTCAAATGTTGCTCCATGAGTGTGAATATTTCAGTGGTTTTCTAATTTTTTTTTTTTTTTATCCATTTCTATGCCACTATAGCATTTTAAAGAATACATTAAAGCATTTGCATCAGCCCCTGAAATCAAAAGAACGCAAAGTCTAATGTGGCTACAGCAGTCATGCAGACACTTGGGGGTTGATTTACTAAAGGCAAATCCACTCTGCACTACAAGTCGTTGTAAATCTAAGGGGAAGATCTGAAATGAGAGGAGGCTCTGATGATTTTATCATCCAACCATGTGCAAGCAAAAATGCTGTTTTTCATTTTCCTTGCATGTCCCCCTCGGTCGGATCTACTGTGACCATGGGCATCCGCTCATAGGGTTAAGGGGGGGCAAGTGACCCCCCCTGGAATCAGCAAGGGTCTGCCATACTCGCATCTGTGGCTGTGCTGACTCTCTCTGTGTTTGTGCAGTCGGCTCCACAGCTGTTGCAAGATCAGTGTCACGGAGCTTACAGAGCTCTTTACTGCCACCTCTGGCCGATTCCTGTATGTGCGCCCACATGTTTGCTTTGATACCTGTAATGTATTTTCAAATGGACACAGGACTTGGGAGAAGGAAGACCACCGTGACCTTACAAGTGGGGGCTGTGAGTACAAGTGAAGGGAGGAGCCTGTTTGTTTACAGGGGGCTGGCATATATACAGATGAGGGGGGCAGCTGAGTGCATACAGGTATGATCAGTGAAGGGGGGGGTGCCAGATATAGGAAAGGTGACCGTAAAATTATGCCCCCCCCCCCCCCCTGGAAAAAGTTCAGCGGACGCCCATGACTGTGACTGCACTTCCAAGTGCTCTTGCAGTGCACTTGTAGTGCAAAGTGGATTTGCCTTCAGTAAACAAACCCCATAGACTTCACTGGGTCCAATTTTAGATTTAATACTTTAATGGCTATGAACACTGTCACCTAAAAGACTGACGCATTCTGCAAAAAGCCAAAAATCAACTACCTGACTTCCAGGATCCCCAGTGCTGAGGGCAATTGCTAACAGACCTGTAGACAGTTATTGTTAGGACTAAGGTTAGGGAAGGGTTAGGTTAAAGTAACTGAAAAACCCCAGCTGAATGAAATTTAAAGTGGTTGTAGCCCTAAAAAAAAAAAAAATTCTCTTGTTCCTTTAAAGCATGATCTATACCATGGTGCTTGTGCCATGTAATTTGTTGATGTTGTAAAATACCTGATTGATCCTGCCTCTTCCTGTGTTCCCCTATATGTACTGACCATGCTTATCATGGCTGCTGATCCATGATACTGTGGTCATTTTACGTCCCTCCATCAACACGCTGTGTGGTCAGTCTCTCCCTCTCCCCCTCCCTCCCTGCCTGTTAGCTCAGCAGTCTGTGTATCGAGTGACAATCTCCTTCCTGCTCCTCCCACCGGCATTCCTGTAAAGTAATGTCTATTAAACACTTGCATCCTCTCATACCGCCAGGGCGGTTAACATACAACACTTTAAATTGCTAAAGTATTTTATATCATAAGCAATTTCCATGTTTAGTTACAAGATACTAATTTTTCATCCTTATTGTGTTTGCTTTTTATCCATTTGGGACTGCTGATCTCTTCTAGTCTTGTTCAGCCACATGCATGTACTCCGGTGGCAGCCGCATGTAACTGCTTAGGAGAGACTTCCTGTGTGTAATAATTAGGGTTGTCCCGATACCACTTTTTTTAAGACCGAGTACAAGTACCGATACTTTTTTTCAAGTACTCGCCGATACCGAATACCGATACTTTGTTTAATCTCATGTGACAGCGGCACATGTGTCAGTATGTTTTTTTTTTATCTTTTGTTTTTAATTTATTTAATTTTTTTACAATTTTTTTTATTTATAATGCTTTCCTTTTTTTTAAGGGGGGGGGGGACCGTGTTAGTGTGTTTTTTCTTATTTTTTATTATTTTCTACAATCATTTTTTTTATTCTTCTGTTTTTTTATTCTTTATTTTTTTTTTCCTTTTATTTTTTATTTTTTTTTTAGCCCTGTTGGGGGGGCTTTGGTGAGATATCAGGGGTTATCAGACATGTTCCCCTGTCCCTTTCTCAGCAGCATTAGCTGCGCTGAAAATGAATGGAGTGAAGACAGTGTTTTCTCTTCATTCATAAACGGAAACATTTGTAATCACAGATTACAATGTTTCAGTTATGTGAATGGACAGTCAGTGATCACTGACTCTGTCCATTCGGAGCAGTAAGGAGCCGGATTTACTGGCTCCTACCCCGCTCTCCATCCTGACAGTTCCAGGGGGTGCAAGAAAGGCACGGAAGGGGAGAGAAACACGGCGGGATACACGGCGGGATACATGACGGCATACACAGGATACACGGCGGCATACATGGGATACACGGCGGCATACATGGCGGCATACACGGGATACATGGTGGCATACACGGGATACACGGTGGCATACACGGGATACACAGCGGCATACACGGCGGCATACATGGGATACACGGCGGGATGAACGGGATATATGGCAGCATACACGGGATATATGGCGGCATACACGGGATACACGGCGGCATACACGGGATACACGGCGGCTTTCAGCTGCTTTAAAATCAGCGGTGATCGGTGCTTGGAACTTTCCCATGCACTGATCACCGCCGACAGTACAAGTATCGGGTGAAGCATCGGGAGCATTTGCATTTGAAAATGCTTACTAGTATCGGTACCGGGACAACCCTAGTAATAATAACGGACCATGCATGTGCATTGGCAGAGCCACTTAGTCTGCATTGGACGTGCATGTAACAACACACAAAGGCAGTTCAGAGACAGGGACAAAGCATTGTCACCCTATAACAGGAAGCGCCATAACAAGAACCTTCATGGCAGGATCACAAGATATTATGTTAATGAAAATGGAGAACGAAAAAAACATTTAAAAGTTCCTTTGAGATTACAGTAACATGTTAAAGAATATATAAAATGTTAATGATTAGTTTAAAGTTGAACTCCAAGAAAGTTGAAAATTCTCCCTTGCAGTGGGGCAGCACCCTCCTGCAAGGGTTAACTGTTTGCGTTGTTCTAGGGTTTTACTTACCTAATCATCCTAACATGGGGAGATCATGCCAACTGTCTATAACTTGCAAGGAATTTAATTCAAGCCTCCAAAACTGAAAGGACTAACTACCATATCAGTCAGGTATATTTTCAGAAGGGATATTTAGCAATTGAGTAGACAATGCAGTAGGCCTTACTAAAAGAAAGACAGTTCAGGTTACTATAGCTAGTGAATAATAGACAAGAATGAGGTAATGGGGAAGTACCGGTATATATTTTACCAAATTCTTAAGAGATTATACCATTTAAGTAGTGCCAGTAGAATTGAGATTATGTGGATACCTGCAGTATGTACATAGATATCAGCACACCAGCAAACACCCCAAGCCCACAGATAAGTTGGTGGGTTTTTGTTAAAGTGGAACGTTACTCTTTCAATCATTAGTAATTATTTTTAATCCTTACGCTGTTAGCAAATAGAATAGAAAAGTACATGATATTTACTTGTTTTACATTTTTTTTTTTTTACATTTCTTTAGTAGCTTCCTGGTTTCTGGCCTAGACATCCCAGGAGTCTTCATGGGCATTTTTTTTTTCTTTCATCTGGAGGAGGAATTGCTTGACATAAGTCAAGCACATCTTCCTGCCTGCATGCCTAAGCTACGGGCAGGCTGATTGCAGGAAGTAAATATGACATGAATCATCTGCCCTGACTCAAGATGGCTGCAGCCAGAAATGCTAAGGGGGGTGTTTTTTAAAGTAATTTCCCAACAATATAAAACTTGGAGACATGGATGGAATGATGAGTTTCCTTTCAATATTAAATATTAAACCTGTTGCACTCAGAATCTGGTGCAGCTGTGCATGGTAGCCAATCAGCTTCTATCTTCAGCTTTTTCAATTAAGCTTTGGCAATAAAACCTGGAAGCTGCAGCAGAGTTGCGCCAGATTTTGCACTTTGGTGCAAAATGGTGCATTTTGGTTTGTGGTGCTCAGATATAGATTGATTTCATTTTAAAAAGCCTTCCCTTAAGAAAATTAATATATGCAAAGGAGCAGGGGGGTGAGAGAGAGATGCTAAGCGGCTGTATTATATTTGTGCCAAGGAATTGCTTCTTTTAAGCGTTTCCTTACGTGTGGTTTCAGCACCTGTCTATGAGTGCATTGTTTTGTGGTCTATGGCTTTAAGAAAAGGCTTTAAATAGTTTAACACTATATGCAGCTCTTTATCTTTTGCAATGCATGGGAGAGGAAGTTAGAAATCACGGGGACCTGTACAGCCTACCTGAGGCCCCCCCCCCCATGCAAAAACTTCAAAAGGAAAATCCCCCCTCCTAGCGCAAATCTCCCTCACCCCAAAAAATAAATAATTCCTGAATTCTCACCTAGGGGAGGATGACATTGCCTCAGCCTGACCCCTCCCCACCCCATCTGCAGCTTCCTGGAATTACATCACACATCTCAGGAGGCTACAGGGCCAGTTTTCCTGCACCCTTGATATCACACATTGGGGAGCAAGCTGTGAGTAATCAGGAAGTGGCAGTTGGTTTTGAAAGCCAAGGTGGCAGCGCTTAAGATCTGAAGCTCTGTTATAGACAGTCTCCCCTGTTTTTTCTGTAGTCTCCAAGATAGGAAGTGAGGGAAGGTTCCCCAGAGGGAAAACAGCAAATTAAAACTAAGGCCGTGTACACACGATCAGACATGTCTGATGAGACTTATCCGACAGACCGTTTTCATCAGACAACTCTGAACTTGTCTGATGGTCTGATGTGCGTACACACCATCGGACCAAAATCCGATCAGACCAGAACGCGGTGACGTAGAACACAACGACGTGATGAAAAAACTAAGTTCAATGCTTCCAAGCATGCGTCGACTTGATTCTGAGCATGCGCAGGTTTTTGGTCCGTTAATTTTGTGTACTAACCATCGAACCTGTCCAACGGACAGGTTTCCATCGGACAGGTTTTAAAGCATGTTTTAAAACTTTGGTCCGCTGGAAAACGGTCCGATAGGCCGTACACACGATCATTTCAGCGGACATGATCGTGTGTACGCGGCCTAACAGTGTTTACAATGCTCTTTCACTCTATTCAAGAGTTTAAAGAGGCTGTAAAGGAATTTTTTTTTCATAATAAGCATCCTTTACCTGCAGACATTCCTCTTTTCACTTCCTCATTGTTCGTTTTTGCTCAGAAGTTGCTTTATTTCTTCTCTGTTCTGTTTACTTCCTGCTTGTCTGATTGTTACTCACCACCGTGAAGGGAGGTTTTACTGCGGTGGTCAGTGACGTGCTTGCCCCATTCTGGGAACTACATCTGGCAGGACGCTTGCTACGTGTTAGAGACTTCAAGGAGGTGTGAATTACTGGGCGTGCCGCAATGCATACCGGAAAATGTAGTTCTTACTTGAACGAGCGCTGCAAACCAGAAAGTGAATGAAAGAACAGAAACTAGAATGCCGGAGGTGATATAGATGAAGGAATTTAATAGGTATTTACTTGTTTTTAACAGAATCATTACACTATTCTGTTTGTCTACCTTGCAGACATTAATTTTAGGCAAAAAAAAATTCCTTTAACATTATCATTACTGGTCAGTTATTGTGGATAATTCTGTATGTGAGTAAATGCATTCTAATGCTTTTACTTTTATTTTCTAGTATCACATGCTTCCAGTTCAGCAACAGGTAATCACAATGCGTTATCGTCTGTGTCTCTTCAATCCTTAAAAAGACACCTGCATGCTGGTCAGACAATTCATGGGGAAGGTGGCTTAACGACACAATGCAGTGCCATGCAAAATGGCCTGGATGGAACCACCTGCCTGATTGATAGGATCCCTGCAAAGACATCGCTGAATGACTATTCCTCCTTCTTCATAAATGCACATAGAAGGCCTGAAGCAGTAAGTAAACATCATTCCTATAGTGGTTGGTGATAAATCAAATCACACAGGTATCACCTGCCCCGGGTTGAGTGGATGCTAGTATTTAAAGGGGAGTTCCACCCACAATTTCACTTTTTAAATATAAATACCCCTGTAATACACAAGCTGTATTCTAGTAAAGTTAGTCTGTAAACTAAGGTCCGTTTTGTTAGGTTGTTAGAGCATTTATAATCTAGAAATAGACTGTGGCCATCTTAAGTGTGGGCATCATGAAGCCAGACTGTATGACTTCCTGGATTTCAGCTTTGCATATCTCGCACATGCTCAGTGCTGCACAAGCAATGTAATAGGTTTCAGTCAGGTTTGCAAGGACTACTGGGAAACATGATGCATATCCCAGAAACCCTTGCAAATAGCCATGTGACTTAATAGCCTAGGCTAATAAGGAGGAGGAAGTAATGAAGGACTACAAAATAAAGGTATTTACAAGCAACAAAATAAATACAAATTGTCCATTCTGAACACTATGAGATTAGGGCATGCAGCACAGACAAACATAAAAAAAATGGGTGGAACTCCACTTTAAAGATGTTGTGTTTGAATTCATCCCATTGTGATATTGAATATAGAAACAGAAATTCTTTAAATAGTTTACCATTCATCAACAGTCCAGTGCTGATGTTCCTTAGTTAACTTTGGGGAGTTTTCCACAGATAACAAGTAGTGTTGCTCACGAATATTCGCATTGCGAATATTCGCTACGAATATTGCATATTCGAGTATTCGCGAATAACTCGAATATCGCGGGGAATATACGCTATAGCGAATATTCGTATTTTTTCAAATTTATTTTTAAAACAGATCACATCCTAGTGATCTCCATCGACATCTAAAAGCATTGCTGGTATGATTAGAGACCCTGGGCCGAGTAGCTGAGGCGATCCTTTTATGTTGCCGAAAATTCGCATTGCGAATTTTCGGCAACATAAAAGAATCGCATCAGCTACTCGGCCCTTCTTTTGCATCAGAGCCAATCAGAATAACTCGAATATTCGACAAACGGAATATTGCGCGATTATCTTCTCCGCCCTTCTTTTGCATCAGAGCCAATCAGAATAACTCGAATATTCGGCAAAAGGAATATTGCACGATTATCTTCTCCGCCCTTCTTTTGCATCAGAGCCGAGTTATTCTGATTGGCTCTGATGCAAAAGAAGGGCGCATCAGAGCCAATCAGAATAACTCGAATATTCGGCAAAAGGAATATCGCGCAATATTCCTTTTGCCGAATATTCGAGTTATTCTGATTGGCTCTGATGCAAAAGAAGGGCGGAGAAGATAATCGCGCAATAGGAATATTGCGCGATTATCTTCTCCGTCCTTCTTTTGCCCCCTTATTCTCCTTTCTTTTAAGTAGAGTTAGTGTAGAGTTAGTGTTTAGTGCATATTAGTTTAGTAATACAGGAAATTATCTCCGTTTATGAGAATTTCGCAATCATTTTCGTATTAGCGAAATTTCGCAAACATTTTTTGGATAAAATATCACGAATATTCGATATTAGCGAATATTCTCGAATATTCTTCTATATATTCGCGCAATATCGCGAAATCGAATTTGGCGTATTCCGCTCAACACTAATTATAAAGTGTGAGCTGTAGTTTAGCTTTAATTTGTTAGTGTATTTAGATCTGCAATCCCAACTAACACTCCCCTCCCCCCAGATTGCTATCACAAAGATGCCCCCTGTTCTTCTTCATCCAGAGTGGGGGCACTCTAATACAAGAGGTGTGTTACTGGCCAGATCACCAGGTAAAAAAAAGAGGGAAAAAGCATTAAAAAAAAGGCAGCCTCTACATCTGATTGATAAGCTGCAATATATTACATTTTTTGGTTTTGGGTTTCATACAGTGTTAATATCAAAATGCACAATGGAGATAATTCACTAAAGGAGTAGTGTTTTATGTCATGGAGAATTTAAAAATGTTGCTTGCATATGATAAGATTAGATTGAGGTTAGCATCATTTCATCCCATTTATCTCATTAGACTAAGTAAAAGTTCCCTCTGACTTAGGGGTCTTAGTGATGGAGTATTTGTACTCAGTGCCACCAGCCAAAGATATATCAGTGGCATTGGTACAGGGGCAATATTTTGCCAGTCCTCTCGTGACTGACACTAAATCATAATATATGTATGCAAGAATTTTCGACTTTATTTTCAATCCATAATCAATTTGCAGGCGTTTTCTAAAAAAAAATTGTATTTCCCCTTTACTCACCTTTACTTACTTCCACTGAGAGTGGGGACTGAGATGCTGACATACGTTCCAGTCTTCTGGATCCTGAGTGTGCAAAACTGCATCAGATAACAGAGACCTGAGGTTCCTTACATTCATCTTTGAACATTCAGCTATGGGATTCTGCTTTTTAATTTGGCATAGTTACATTGGTGCAGCTTGGACCAATGTAAGTATGAGGGCCAAACCTGGTTAATCCCATCAAATCGCTGCAGTAAGCACCACTACTACAGTGATCTCTGTTGTCTTCCAGGTCCCTGTCAAGCGCCTGCCCTGATGCTTAGTAAACACAGGAGGTCACTCACTTGTCACAGGTGTGCTTTAGAAAAGCTTTCTCTTATTGAAAAGCCTCTCCGCCTCATCCAATTAGATAATGCATTGCATTCATTTAGAAAAAGGAAATGTTTTCTCAGAATGTTGCCCATGTGCCTTTGTATTGGGGAAATATGTGAAATTTCATTTTATAGTGATAATGTTTGGTTACCCAGATGTAGTAATACTGAGCTGTCTTTTGCTCTTAGATTAGTAGTACACAAGGGCACCATCGACACTCCCTCAACCAACCAATCAATGAGCTGAATCTGACGGTTCAGGAACTTATTAAAAAGAATGCTGAGATGGATATTAGGTAAGTAGTTCCTTCCTTCTGGGGACAGGTGCTGAATACAAAAGATCTTCTATTAGTAATGTTTTTTGTGGTGAAAACCTGCCCACATTTGAAATGGTCTGCCGATGGGGAAGGGATGGTACTGGAAGAAGCAATAGAAATATATGGCAAGTGGTGAATGCAATATAATAATATATATACACTCTAATATATATAGGTATCGCATAAATGTATTAATGTGTGGTCCCTTGTTTGCTAATCTAACCTGACAGAGAATATGCTAGGCCTAATGCTATAATGCTAGTTATAAAGACTGACACAGTTGCTTAGCACAAGAAATTACATTTATTCCTTTAAAAATAGGAAACATGTCCTAACAACAGATATCAGATACAGACTATATCATTAATAATAGTAATGAAAGATACTTAACACTCCTCTTAGTAATCCTCACTGGCTCTGCTCAGATGTAAATGAGGGCTCTCTCATTCACCAACTTCCTGTTTTAAAGGACCTCATCCATACATCATTCAAACTCCCTCCCCTTGCCAATTCATCTGCCGTTCGTCCAATCGTTGCACTTCCATGATCCTTGTCCTTGTTACTGATTGTCCTGCCATACCTAGCCTCTGGGGGCGATATTGCCCACATAATCTCCAATATCTCTCTGGTCTTTTAATCATTGCAACTATGTTGACAGTAGCACTTCCCTTTTGTCTGCGGAGGGGCTAATCAAAGGATTTCGCAGACATTGCGGAGTCGGGTCTAACAGATTACATTCCTGAGGGGGGCATCCTGTCCCCCAGGACACTGCAAGCCTCAGTTTATCTGACCATTGGGACTGGAAACAGAATATGTTCAAAACTCAGAAATGATATTCCTTGCAACAGCAAATCACATTCAGTGTTTGGTGTAATGCACCACTTCACCATGTTCGCCAACCACCTACATGTGTAAAGCTCTGTATAGTCTATGAGATCCAGTGGGGGATGCTTGGTAGGTGTTAAAACCACCTGAAAATCACCTATATTGAGAACCAAAACTGGGCTGGCTATCACTGGAGCCAGTGGAACATGTCTTACATCTTGTTAATGGCAGCCAGGGGAAACAAATGGTATGTGTATGTTTCACCGTCCCAAATGATGGAAACTTCACATGAAAACGTGAAAATAAACACAAACATTCTGTAACACTATTGCAATCAATAAGCATTTGTAATTTCTCCAAATATGAAAAGGAAACAAGGATTACAGTTGGTTGTTTTGAGCAGAGAAAAAAAATTCTACTAGTCCACCGTCCATGTATTAGCCCCTATATCTGGTTAGACATACAGTATATCTTATGTACTGCTAGGTTTGGAGAGCTAATTTAACTGGAAAATGCGGTGCCCAGGAACATTTCATACTGGGTTTAATCTGGCAGTAAAGGCAAAAACACCCCAAACCCCATTCTAAGCCTAATCTATCTAACCCTGTAAAGAAAAGATCACTATTCTTACCTATTCTGCAGCCGCCCCAGCCTGGTCCCAGGCTCAGCTGTCAACAGCAGCTTCAGTGTGTAGGAGAGGCAGCTGACAAGTCTATGGATGACATCACTTCCTAGCCATATTACAACCGTTGTCGGCTTTCTCCTGCACATAGAGGGCGCTGCTGGAGACCGGAGCGGCTTCACAATTGTTAAGCATAGCAGTCTATTCTTTACAGGGTTAGATAGATTAGGCTTAGGCCTCTTTCACGCAGGCAATCCAATTAGATTTTCAGGAGGACCTGATCGGACCCCTCAGTCTCTTCTCTGAAGCGGCGGATGTCAGCAGACACATGTCTGCTGAAACCTACTGCCATCCGATCTAAACCTGTCTGCCAAAAACAGATGAATGGGGAACCTATTTCCCATTTGTCTAGTGGATCGGGTGGTATCGGATTGAAAAGCACAGGTGCTGGCTGTCTGTTCTGCATAACCAGTCATCTGCCTGCCCAGCGAGGATCAGCGAAGAGATCCCCTGCGGATCCCACTTCACGGAGGCCCCTATGTGAAAGGGGCTTTAGAATGTGGGTGAAAGCAGGTTTCAGATCAACAGGCTGCCCTATGCTGTCGCACAGGAAAATCACTGAACAAACTTGTGTGGACGCAATGTTCTGTTGTAAATGGGGCCTTAGAGTTAATTGGCTTGGGGCAAGTAGATGGCTCTTCTGCTCATCTCCATGACCCACAGTTGTGCCACTAAACTATAGCAGAGCCACTCGGTTCCTTCACCTCAGTGCCTATGCAGCATGGCTGTACAGCCTAAGCCCCCATTCACACTGGTGTGACTTTGAAACCTTGCTAGTCCAGCTAGACTTCAAAGCTGCACATTAGTGCGATTTGCACTGCCGATTTCATTGAGGCTTCATTTAACAGAAGTCTATGCAAGTTGCAATGCAATCGGAAAAAAGTAGTGCAGGAACATTTTTCATAATTTCTTCGATATGAGTCATGGTGATATGAACAGTTCAATTGGCAGTAATGGGATCCGACTTGTTATGTGATTTGGAACTGTTAAATCGCATGACAAGTCACATCATTGTGAAGGGGGGCTTAGAGTGTCTTGCAAGAATTATAAGTCTTCTCACTAGTAGGGCAGTACATATGAAGGCCTCTTGAGCCCCTTAGGGAAAGAGAGCCTTGACCAGGGGTGGGCAACCTCGGCACTCCAGCTGTGATGAAACTACAAATCCCATCATGCCTCTGCTTTTAGGAGTCATGTCTGTGATTGTCAGGGTCCTGCAATGTCTCATGGGACTTGTAGTTTCACCACAGCTGGAGGGCCGAAGTTGCCCACCCCTGGCCTTGACTGATGGGGCATAGCCAGGTGCAGGATAAGGCAGATCAAAGGATAGATTGCTAGAGGGAATGGGCTGGGCCTGAGCTCGACAAAAGTAGTGCCCCCAGGGAATTCTGGGTCTTTTTCAAAAAACGTGGTTGGTAAGAGCTGCCCAGCCTCCTGCCCTATTTTTTATATGGTGTGTCACAGCTTGCTGCCGTTTCTTGACCTTGCCAGCATAAAATGGCTGTAATGGGCTATGCCCTTGATGGAAATCGGAAGTAGGCGTCCTGTCCGGCACTTATGGTAGGGACAGGCCCCCTCCGCTTTGGAATTGTGTGCTCATGGTACAACTGTAACTGACACTGGTTGAAAAGTGTTCACATTTGGATTTAATAAAGCTGTGGCCTTGCCCTTTCCAACCTAAATGGTTGTAAGTCTTTTTATTTAACGGGGTGAAGGGGCAAGGGGGAACGTGTTTTTATTATACATTTACGTTACAGTTAATTGCACTAGGGCTCATTGTGCCTCAGCAGTCATGTATTCCATCTGCATATTTTTCTGTCTGCTTGTAGCTCCCAGGTTTTCTTATTGCATGTTATTGTTTTCATATGTATAACTCTGATTTTATGTAGATGTAATGAATCAAAAAGCCAAGATGAGGTGAACAGAAAACTTCAAGATAAAATACAGGAACTAGAAACTGCTAATGGAGTTCAAGAGGAGATGTTGAAGCAGGCTCATGCCTACATTGACATTCTGAAAGAGATGTTGCAGAAGCGAGATTACGTACACCAGGATCTTCAGGCAACTATTTTAACATACATCAAAGCTTCTGGAAAGGAAATAATTCCGACCTACGATCTCAGTAATCTTGGAACATTTGTAGTAAAGATCTTACAGGAGCAGGCTGATTCCGCTTCTGCTCTCAAAACAAAACTTCAAACTGTAAGTCAACTAATTGATAGTAAACTTTAATAGTGATAATGTACTAAATATATTTGAAATATTTTTATATGCAGATCTCTGATTATCCACACAAAGCATTAGGAAGACCTCTTTATGAAAAAGTGTTCCTCTTGTGTGTGTGAATATGTTATTTAATTATATGTATCTGCTGAATCTCACAAAAGTATGTACACCCCTGACATTTTTGTAAATATTGTGACAACATTGAAGAAATGACACTTTGCTACAATGTAAAGTAGTGAGTGTACAGCTTGTATAACAGTGTAAATGTGCTGCCCACCTCAAAACTCAACACACCGCTGGCAACAAGGGAAAATGTCCAGATTGGGTCCAACTAGCCATTTTGCTTCCCTGGTGTCATGTGACTCCTAAGGCCTCGTACACACGATAGGTTAAACAGAGGACAACGGTCTGATGCACCGTTTTTATCGGTCAAACCCGATCGTGTGTGGGCGCCATAGGTTATTTACCATTGGTTAAAAAAAGCCACTTGCTTTAAATTTAACCGATGGATTCCTAACCGATAGGTCAAAACCGATCGTTAGTAGGCACGACCATCGGTTAAAAATCCACACATGCTCAGAATCAAGTTGATGCATGCTTGGAAGCATTGAACTTCATTTTTTTCAGCACGTCGTTGTGTTTTACGTCACCGTGTTCTAACACGGTCGGCTTTTTAACCGATGGTGTGTAGGCACATCAGACCATTAGTCAGATTCATCGGTTAACCGATGACAACGGTCCATCACACCGTTCTCTTTGGATGGACTGATCATGTGTACAAGGTTTTAGTGTTACAAGGTGTCAGGTGTGAATAGGGAGCAGGTGTGTTAAATTTGGTGTTATTGCTCTCACTCTCTCATACCGGTCACTGGAAGTTCAACATGGCACATCATGGCAAAGAACTCTCTGAGGATCTGAAAAAAATAATTATTGCTCTACATAAACATGGCCTAGGCTATAAGAAGATTGCCAAGGCCCTGAAACTGGGCTACAGCACGTTGGCCAAGACCATACAGCGGTTTAACAGAACAAGTTCATCTCAGAACAGGCCTTTCCATGGTCGACAAAAATAATTTGCGTGCATGTGCTCAGCGTCATATCAATAGGTTGTCTTTGGGAAATAGACGTATGAGTGCTGCCAGCATTGCTGCAGAGATTGAAGGGGTGGGGGGTCAGCCTGTCAGTGATCAGACCATACGCTGCACACTTCATCAAATTGGTCTGCATGGCTGTTATCACAGAAGGAAGCCTCTCCTAAAGATGATGCACAAAGCCTGCTAACAGGTTGCTGAAAACAAGCAAAGTAAGGACATGGATTACTGGAACCATGTCATGTGGTCTGATGAGACCAAGATAAACTTATTTGGTTCAGATGGTGTCATGGTGGTGGCAACCAGGTGACGAGTACAAAAACAAGTTTGTCTTGCCTACAGTCAAGCATGGTGGAGGAAGTGTCATGGTTTGGGGCTGCATGAGTGCTGCTGGCATTGGGGAGCTACAGTTCATTGAGTGAACCATGAATGCCAACATATGCCATTACATACTGAAGCAGAGCATGATCTCCTCCCTTCAGAGACTGGGCCACAGGGCAGTATTCCAACATCATAATGACCCAAAACACACCTCCAAGACGACCACTGCCTTGCTAAAGAAGCTGAAGGAAGGTGATGAATTAGCCAAGCAAGTCTCCAGACCTAAACCCTATTGAGCATCTGTGGGGCATCCTCAAACGAAAAGAGGAGGAGAGCAAGGTCTCTAACAACCACCAGCTCCGTGATGTTGTCATGGAGGAGTTAAAGAGGACTCCAGTGGCAACATGTGAAGCTCTGGTGAACTCAATTCCAAAGAGGTCTAAGGCAGTGTTGAAAAATAATGGGGGCCACACGGGTGCTTCCCTCCCTATCCAGCGATGCCCACCCACCCGTCCATGCATCTAGCCCCTTGCAGGACTCCGGGTGCATGAATTCGTATGATGGGGGTGTTTTTTGAAGCACCGATTAGAACCAGAGACTCTAATAGGCTTCAAAATAGGGTGGGCTCAGGGCGCAGAGATGCGCTCACAGCCCACCCAGGTGTGTTACAACAGCGAATATATATTCGCTATTGTAATACTGATTCCCCTCCCGACCAATCAGGAAATGGGTCTGAGACCTTTCACCCAATTGGCTGAAAGGACAGGCGATCCTATTGAACGCCTAGGAGGAGGGGAGGAGACGCATGGTGGAAGCGAGGAGGGGTGGACACAGGAGCTGCTGCCCAGATGCCCGCTGCATGTTTCCTGGGTGAAAACTGCTTGGATGCTGGCTGCATGCTGCTGGGTGCACACTGCTTGGATGCTGGCTGCATGCTGCTGGGTGCACACTGCTTGGATGCTGGCTGCATGCTGCTGGGTGCACACTGCTTGGATGCTGGCTGATTGCTGCCTGGATGCCGCCACCTAGATGTGTTAAGTGCCAGACCAGCAGACAGTGAGCGGGCAGGGCGGGTTAGGGTACCACCGGGGGTGGGGGGTGGTTGTATGCCACCAACCCCCCCCCAAAAAAAAACACCAGCCACCACTGATGCTGTATTTAAAATAAGTGGTCAGCACCTCAGCACCTTAGCAGCACTAGGGTTGTTGGTTCGAATCCCAACCATGACACTACCTGCCTGGAGTTTGCATGTTCTCCCTATGCCTACGTGGGTTTACACCCACACTCCAAAGACATGCTGGTAGGTTGATAAGCTCCTGTCTAAATTGGCCCTAGTATGTGTATGTATGAATGAGAGTTAGGGTCCTTAGACTGTAAAGCTGACTGAAGGCAGGGACTGATACTGTATGTACAGTATGTGCAATATATATATATGTAAAGAGCTGGGTAAATTGCCAGTGCTATATAAGTAGCTTTAATAAATATATTACAACAGATCTGTAAGAGCTTGTCTTTATGCTCATGTACAGCATTGAATATATAAATGTTTGAATATCCATATCCTGAACACAGGATCAGTATAAAAGACACCAAACATTGACTGCAGTGTTTTGCCTCCCTTAGAATGAAGACCAGCTTAGTGTTTTAGAAAAGGAATTGGAAGATAAAGAGAACTGTTTAAAACAGTGTCAGGAGAGGTGAGTTTTATTATTATTGATAATACATGCAAAACGCATGTGTCTTCCTTTTTCTTCTTATCTTTTATGTTAATAATTATGAAGATAACATATTACTACATGGTTTCTTCTGGATTTAGGTGTGATCATTTTGCTAAGGAGTATGAACAGGAGATGGCAGCAATGAGCCATGAAATGAACACTGCTAAGAGCCATGCCAAGACTACGCAGAATCAGTTTGAAACATTCCAGTATGTATTTTTTTTTTTTTTTAAGATCAAATTGTTTTTTTTTCCTCATTTATATAACCATTTAGCTATTTAAAAGTGAATCAAAATGTCAGATTTTGAAGGCAAAAACACGCGTGTAAAATAAACGATTAAATCATTTTAAAATGAAACTCTATGCCAGATGCTTTACCTTGCTTTCCCACAAATCACCTATTAAATAATCCCAGATAATATCACAATGTGAATCTCAATATTTCTATACATACTGTAGAAAGATGTAAACTTTACTTTAGCAAGGCTTTTTTTATTATTATTATTATTATTATTATTATTATTATTTCAAAGGTAGAGGAGAGATTTTACATTCCTTGTAATAGGAATAAAAGTGATTAAAAAATAAATAAATTCAAGGGATAGTGTAAATTAAAAATAAATAAGAGAATTTTTTTTTTTTAAAGTGTCTCATCCCTCCGTGCTTGTGCGCAGAAGAAAACGCATGTAAGTCGCATATGTAAACGGTGATCACACCACACATGAGTTATCGCCACGGATAGTATAGCGAGAGCAATAATTCTAGCCATACACCTCCTCTGTAACTCTAAACAGCTAACCTATGGAGATGTTTATGTATCGGAATTTGTCCCCATTCTACGAGCGTACGCGTAAGCGTGATATTTTAGCGTGATATTTTAGATCTATTTTCTCAGCATAATAGCATCTTTTATATCTTACCGAAAAAATGGGTTATATATTGTGGGGGGTTTTTTTGCAGTAAAATTATTTAACCACTTCAGCCCCAGAAGGTTTTACCCCCTTCACCAGGCCATTTTTGCGATACGGCGCTGAATTGTTTTACCTGACAATTGCACGGACATGCAAAGTTGTACCCAAATAAAATTGATGTCCTATTTTTCCCACAAATAGAGCTTTCTTTTGGTGGTATTTGATCACATCTGCGTTTTTTTTGCGCTATAAACAAAAATAGACCGACAATTAAAAAAAAAATTTTTTACATTCTGCTATAAAACATACCCAATATTTTTATTTATTTTTTAAATCTAATTTATTCATCAATTTAGGCCAATATATATTCTGCTACATATTTTTGGTACAAAAAATCCAATAAGCGTATATTAATTGGTTGGCACAAAAGTTTTAGCGTCTACAAACTATGGGATATATTTATGGAATTTGTATTTATTTATTTATTTATTTATTTTTACTAGTAATGGCAGAGATCAGGGATTTTTAGCAGGACTGCGACAAATCACACACTAAGTGACACTTTTTGGGGACCAGTGACACCAGTACAGTGATCAGTGCTAAAAAAAATGCACTGTCACTGTGAAGAAGTTAACATCAGAGGGCAATCAAAGGGTTAAATGTGTCCCTAGGGGGTGCTTTCTAACTGTGTGGGGTGTGCTTTGACTAGGGGAAAACAGAGATCCGTGTTTCTGCTTAGCATCTCCATTTTCCCGTCTGGAACAACAGCAGTCTGCCTTTCCTCAGATCGGTGGGTCCCGGCGGACATCGCTAAAAATTATTGTTAATAAAGAAATTATTTTAGAATTGTTGTGTTTCTGTGCCTTTTGGCTCTGATGTTTGGGCTTTCTATTTAAAAAGTATACATCACTGTGGATGTTGCACCATATATTTATGTTTAAAATTAAACATTTTATAATTTTTTTTCTTAGTGTATACTAAATAAAATGTTTGAATCAATAACAGTTCTTTAGCATAACAAAAATGTTCTCCTTCTGTCAGCCTGTTAGTCTGTCATCGGAACTAAAAGTTTGGGGTAAAGACAAAATTGTTAAGTTGTCACTGGAAAAGGAATAGATGGGAAATCTTGGAAATGTGGCACTTATTCTGGTGACACTTGTCTAAGTGGGTATTTTCTTAACTTTGGAGAGATTTCCTCTTACTTCCTGTTGTGTCTACAGAACAGGAAGTAAAGGGAGCTCTCCCCAATGGGACACAGATGGAAATAAACACTGACAGTTATTTTTACCTATTCCCTACTGTATTCAATACGAAAATAAGACCCCTTTCAAAATGAGGGCGCGCCGCGTTAGCGGTAAAGAGGCGCTAGTTTTAGCGGCACTTCGCCGTATTTTTAGCGATGCTTTTCACCCGCTAGCAGGGTGCTTTTAACTCCCGATAGCAACCGAAGAAAGGGTTAAAATTGCCTGTGTTTCGGCACTTCCGAATCGCTTTTCAGGCGCTTCAGAATTGCTGCCTATGCATTCCAATGGGCAGGGGGCAGTTTTGGAGTGCTGTATACAGCGCTCCCAAACTGCCCCAAAGATGCTGCTTGCAGGACTTTTTGTAACGTCCCGCAAGTGCATCGCCCCAGTGTGAAAGCATTAGGGAGGCCTTTTTCAGGTGCTTTACAGGCACTATTTTTAGTGTCAAAACACCTGAAAAATGCCTTCGGTGTCAAAGGGGTAGTTTATGTTAAAGTATGCATGAAAAATTGTATGGATTTGAGTTTCAAGTATTCCTAATAGCTTTTAATTCTCACTTTGTTTACAATCATTTTTTTTTAGGCAGCAGAACACAGAACTTAAGAATCATATAGCAAATCTGGAATCTGTAGTGTCTGAACAACGCTCTGAAGTAAGAAGCTGCAAGAGAAATTATAAAGACAAGGTGAGAGTACAAATATCTTTGTAGGACACTAAAAGATGTCTTTCCGAATGGCAGGCTCTAAAAAGCAATCTATGGTAGAACACTTTTCAGATCACAAATTAGAGCCAGTTTCATTCAGGAGGCAATGCTTGTTCACCCGGTTTTTGATCCTGCAGGGGACTTTATCAATAGCTGTGTTTGGCATATGGTTGAGGCATGGACCCATTGACTTTAACAGTTGCATTCGGCAGGCATAAAACTAGTTTGTTTAATGAGCCCATAATATTCTATGATATTTATTTGCCTTGAATGAAGGCCAAGTCTGCGACAATGTAGGAGTGTGGATTACTTGCCACTGTGCTGGCCCTTTCCTATGGTCTATCATCAGCTATAGGTCTGCTGAGAGCCAAAGGTCGTCATGGACATTTAAATCTTCACACAGTCTTTCCAAAAGCAGTAGGTTTAGACAGTAATCATCTAATATCTATAGGAGCCTCTATTATCCAGGCCATGTTAATAGGAACCTGCTACCATTGAAATGTGGGAGCTATTATTGTTGTTTGGGTTATTTCTGGAGCTCTCATCCCAATACCTTTTGTCTACCTACGGAGTCACTGACCAGAATCCTGAAACTGAAGCAGGGAAGCAACAATTCCAGAGCCTGAACTTTCAAAATCAAGTCAGCAATACCGTGTTTCCCCGAAAATAAGACGTACTCCGAAAATAAGCCGTAGCGGGATTTCGGCACAAGATCGAAATATAAGACACCCCTCCGAAAATAAGACGTAGCGATGTAGTGTCGAATCTCCGAAAATAAGACGTGGCGAATCTCCGATAATAAGACGTAGTGTCGTATGCGTAACGGCGCGGCGTACAGTACTGTACTGGAACTGAAGTGAGGAGAAGAACGTTGTGTAAAGCTGTAAAGCTTCTCCCAGCACCGACCAGCAAACCCCTCTCTCACCCCACACAAACACCAGGGGATAGGGGGAAAAGCTGCTACTGAGCCCAAAGAGATCACCCCAGCTCCACTTTGCTCCACATCAGCTTTGCTGGCCTATCTTTCTGTACAGCCAGACAAGATGAGTGCAAAGAGAAGAAGTTGGATATCCGAATGGTCCAAAAATGGCGTGCAGAATACGATAATCTCAGTCTACAGGTGGACAGAGGAAATGCTAAGAAGCGCAAGTGTGGTTCAGGTAGGCAACCTTTATTTTCTGTAATAAAAATAAGACACCCCCCGAAAATAAGCCATAGTGTGATTTCTTGAGGAAAAAAAAATATAAGACGGTGTCTTATTTTCGGGGAAACACGGTAGCAGCACACTTAGATACAGAGGGCACTTCCTCTCATATCATAGAGTACATGAACTATACACTATAATACTACAGCACCACCTGCTGGCATGGATAGGTATTATGTGTGTGTGTGTGTGTGTGTGTGTGTGTGTGTAAAAAGAAAGGGAAAGGGGTGGGGGAGAATTTGCGCTTGGTAAAGGTAATTTATGAAGAGCAATTAAGGAAAAGGTCCCTAAAGGACATCCTGCTGCTAAACACTACAACCTAGATACAAAGGGCCAGATCCACAAAGGAATTACGGCGGTGTATCTACAGATACACTGGCGTAATTCAAATTTCCCGCCGGCGTGTCATTGTTTTCTATCCTGAAAACAAGAAACGCCGGACTTACACTAAGATACGACTTGCGTAAGTTTCTTACACCGTTGTATCTTAGATGCATATTTACGCTGGACGCTAGGGGCGTGTCCATGTTAAATATGCAAATGAGGTAGATACGGCGATCCACGAACGTACGTACGCCCGATGCAGTGTGTTTACGTCGTTTGCGTAAGCGTCTGTACGGCGTAAAGATAAAACTGCTATAGTGAGGCACAGCCAATGTTAAGTATGGACGTCGGGACCGCGTCGTATTGGACGTCGTTTACGTCGTTTGCGTAACTCGTTCGCGAATAGGGAATTGCGTATATTACGTACACGTCGTTTTCATTGAATATTTTCAACGTGATTTCACGCATGCGCACTAGGTTACGTCCAAAAAATTACATAAATGGAAAAATGACAGGAGCTGCCGTTGCAATTTAAAAGTTTATAGGGCAAATTGAAATGTTATATTGACTGTGGAGGGTGGCTGGAAAGTGAAGTCCGAATAAAATAAAGATGCCAATGGTCCTGTACCTTGAAAACATCAGTACAGCCTGATACTGTGCGTCTGTTTTACCCACACACTTACACGGCATCAATTTAAAGCCATCAATCAACTTCCTGGAGCTGACGATCTCAGTCACCTAACCTGCGAGAGACGCTGGATTCCTCTAACGGATCCATCAGATGTACATCTGCTAAGCCTGTTTGACTCTCCTGAGAAGGACAGTCACATGCTTCTTGGTAAGCCTTGAATCCTGCTGGTGTCGGGTCACTTCTGATTTGATTATCTTCTTCACCCTTTGGATTCTTTATATTGGACACTTTCTATTTCACATTTGAACATTGCTTAATCCTTATGAGAGGGGTTGAACACCTCTTTTCATGTATGGACTTATACATCACTAATGTTGATTCTTCACATTGACTATTTATTGGTTTATACTTATGCCTGAGAGAAAGAGGAATGAATCTGCGCCACAGACAACTTAAATAGGTGATAACCTAGTGAAGTGATGAAATAATAAGTGATTAAATTATTGTAGTGGCAGCCCCTGCATAAAAAACCCACCTAGGTGGGGATAGATGATTAGGTATAAATAGCAGGTGATGGCGCCTACTAAGATTAGAATATAGGTGCAAAAAAGGTGTAGCCAAAAACAGTAAGTACTGTGGCCGAAAATAGTGTGCTGAAAAGTGCAAATCCTTGTAGTGATACCAGTAGTTTTGATATTACATATAATAAAACAATATGTGAAAGATAAATTGATAATAATAATCCATATAGTCCAATCAAGTCCAATTCCCAATCTTACTATGTGCAGTAAAATATTTTAAAAATTATTCCATATAAATAAATGATAAGTCCAATTTTCACTCTTGTTAATCCAAAAAAATTATTTTCAAGATTGCTTCATACAAAATAAAGTGATAAGTGCTTCATGCAGGTATAGCCGTCAGTGGATCACTCAGTGCTCTCCCCCAATGGTCCCGCACTCACCGGATCCAATCACCCCTGCAGGGGTAACAGGCTCTCACAACAAGTGTCCAAACTTCTATATCTGTCTGGTTTTCTCACATGGGATCTGTCCAACCGTTCAACCGCTCATAGAGAAGACAAACGAAAGTGCCCAATAGCGTGATACCGTTTCACAAATAGTAAAGTTTATTTCTGACAAACAATGGGTACTCACAATTTACATGTAGTTTTAAAAGCCTTGAGAAATGAGTGCTGTAGCGCTCCAGATGACGTCAGTACGACGAAACCGGTAGAGTGTTCGTTCCTCAGAGCTACAGCACTCATTTCTCAAGGCTTTTAAAACTACATGTAAATTGTGAGTACCCATTGTTTGTCAGAAATAAACTTTACTATTTGTGAAACGGTATCACGCTATTGGGCACTTTCGTTTGTCTTCTCTATGAGCGGTTGAACGGTTGGACAGATCCCATGTGAGAAAACCAGACAGATATAGAAGTTTGGACACTTGTTGTGAGAGCCTGTTACCCCTGCAGGGGTGATTGGATCCGGTGAGTGCGGGACCATTGGGGGAGAGCACTGAGTGATCCACTGACGGCTATACCTGCATGAAGCACTTATCACTTTATTTTGTATGAAGCAATCTTGAAAATAATTTTTTTGGATTAACAAGAGTGAAAATTGGACTTTTCTTGGATTATTATTATCATCAATTTATTTTGAAGAACTTATCATTTATTTATATGGAATAATTTTTTAAATTATTTACTGCACATAGTAAGATTGGGAATTGGACTTGATTGGACTATATGGATTATTATTATTATTATCAATTTATCTTTCACATATTGTTTTATTATATGTAATATCAAAACTACTGGTATCACTACAAGGATTTGCACTTTTCAGCACACTATTTTCGGCCACAGTACTTACACTGTTTTTGGCTACACCTTTTTTGCACCTATATTTTAATCTCAGTAGGCGCCATCACCTGCTATTTATACCTAATTATACTTATGCCTAATTGTTTATTTTATACCATGTGATATGATAGAGCTCTTATATCATATTTTTAGTATTTTATTCCAGCGCTAAACTGTTTTTTCACATGTGTGTGTGTGTGTGTGTGTATATATATATATATATATATATATATATATATATACAGTAAAACCTTGGACTGCAAGCATAATTCATTCCAGAAGCATGCTTGTAATCCAAAGCACTTGTATAACAAAGCAAATTTTCCCATAAGAAATAATGGAATCTCAAATGATTCGCTCCACAACCATGTATTCATACGTTCTTTCGTTTAAAGTCCATATAAAAGATTAAGTGATATGTTTCTATGGTAGGAAACATTAACAGCGCTGTATGGGTTAATTTAAGTAATCTGTAGATCCCAAAAAAAACACATAAAATCTGCTAAAATTATCTAAAAAAAAAACACATTAATAATGATTAGTATGTAAGATAATAATAATAATGTCCAGCAATGAATAAATATTAGCAGCAATCATATATATATATGTTGTCAGATCTGGCTGAATCATTGGCAAAGTCTCTTCAAAGAAATCATATGCTTCCAGTGAGGGGTTAATCTTGTCTGTATCTCTCTGCTCTTTGCAAGGGTGTCTCCCTTAGGAGTTCTACTCACCAGATAGTAGTGATATATGTGCCTGTAGAAATCAAAGGTAAGGTCTCCTCCTCGGTTCAGGTATTCTCATTCCTCTTACTCTCCACCAGGAATCCAGGTTAATGTCACCCAGGTGATTAGTGTTGGTTCATGGCAAATAGATTCATGAGTTGTCATGGAATTGAAGAGAGAGGAGAAGAATATAGTGTAATACAGTTTTTATTCAAGATTAAATGCCCCACACTAGCATATGCTTACAATGTGTATGCAATAAAAAACAGCACATCAAAGAGACACTGGAATGCGGATAGCTGCGGGTAGCTGTGCTTGTCAGCTCGGCTTACTCTGCTGGATCTCGGGTCCAGATGACTCCTTGTGTGTATGTTGTACGCTGGTCATGTAGCCACGCCCTTAAGCGTTTCGTGATTGGTGCTCACGTCTTCAGAGGGCGTGAAGCAGTAATGTGTAATTTAGATTAGATAACTAAGCTGAATTACACATTACTTGTGTCATTGCAGGTGGTAATGAGATGGGCGATCTGCCTGCTCACCATCCCCCGATCCCCATCCTATATAATACCATCTCATATTTTGTGCTCATAAAAACGTACAAGGCATTTGAGGAAAGCAAAGCAGCAGTGAGTCAACTTGTTTCCTATTCACCTACTATTCGAGATATTATATTCTATATAATATAATATCCTGAATAGTAGGTGCATAGGAAACAAATTAAAAGCCTGTGGTTCCTCTTTGCCACTGTTCCACTGCTGCTTTAACCCCTGATGTGCTTCTGGGCTTCATAACAGGAGAAAATATACAGATCCTCAGCTTACAGTCAGTACTATGTCTGTGTGTGTGACAGCCAGTGTCTTTTCTCTTGTGTAATGATGTTTTGTACCTGTCTGATGATGAGGATGAAATGTCTCCTCTCCTGCTGCCTGTGTGATGAGACAACCACGGCCTGGCTCACTCGGGTCTCCTTCCCAGTCCTGCTCTTGCAGCTGCTGCATGTGACTGAGTCGGGTCAAGGGCGGATGGTCTCCCCTGGCCTGTGTGCAGTGCAGTTAACGCGGCTGCACACAGTGATGCAGACGTCTGTGCAGCCGACGAGGAAAGCTGAGCGTGAGCTCTTGGGACCAGAGTCAGAGAACACATGTCTTCTCCTCTGTCTCACTCGAGTCGGACCTGCGACACACTCTCAGGGCGGCTGGGGATGACGTCAGCGGGAGGCGGGAGGCGGGAAAAAAAACGGCCTGAAAACTTCTGCTGTATTGGAGGCAGGGCATGGCGCGGCGGCACGGCAGGAAGATGACGTCATCATTAATCGATTACTTAAAGCTGTAGCATCGAAATCGCATCGTGGGCAGCTGAATCTCGATGCATCGATGTTACGATTATTTTTGACACCCCTAATATATACGTTAATGTCCCCAGCCGTGCCATTCTGCTGACGTAAATGTACAGTAGGCGGTCCTTAAAGCGGATGGTTCACAAATAAAAAAATATTTTAAAAGCCAGCAGCAACAAATACTGCAGCTGCTGACTTTTAATATTAGGACACTTACCTGTCCTGGAGTCCAGCGCCGTCCGCAGCAGAGGATGAGCGATCGCTCATCACCCTGCTGCTCCCCCCTCCATCCACGGTGAGGGAACCAGGAAGTGAAGCGCTGCGGCTTCACTGCCCGGTTCCCTACGGCGCATGCGCGAGTCGCGCTGCGCCGCGAATTGGCTCCAGCTGTGTGCTGGGAGCTGAGTGTTCCCAGCACACAACGGGCGGGAGACGGGATGTGATGCAATGCCCGTCTTTTGCCCGTGAATGCTGGGCCGGAAGTGGGTGCAGATACATGTCTATCTGCACCCCCCTCCACCCTGAAAGGTGTCAATTGTGACACCGGAGGGGGGGAGTGTTCGGATCAGCGGATCTTCACTTTAGGGTGGAGATCCGCTTTAAGAGGTTAAATGTAACCATATTGCTACACTTAGAGGCACCTCTCTTCTATTTTATATTCAGCTATGACATGACGCTACTCTTATATCAAGGCATCGCTTGTATATCAAGTCAAAATTTATTAAAAAATTCTGCTTGTTTTGCAAAACGCTCTTAAACCAAGTTACTCTCAAAGGTTTTACTGTAGTCAGGTTATAAGCAATACTTTTGCTTTTTTTCTAGAAAAACAAATCTTTTAACATTTTATAGTTACGTTTGTCTCTTCCGTTTTACCTGCCTTAACCCCTTCCATACAGGGCATTTTCACCCCCTTCCTGCCCAGACCAATTTTTAGTTTTCAGCGCTGTTGCACTTTGAATGACAATTGCGCAGTCAGGCAACACTGTACCCAAATTAAATTATTATGTTTTTTCCCCACACAAATAGAGCTTTCTTTTAGTGGTATTTGATCATCTCTGCGGTTTTTATTTTTTGCGCTATAAAAAAAAGAAGAGCGACAATTTAAAAAAAAAACACAATATTTTTTCTTTTTTATTTAATACATATCACAATATTTTTTTTTTAAAAACTTTTTTTCCCCTCAGTTTAGACCGATACGTATTCTTCTACGTATTTTTGGTAAAAAAAAAAACTGCAATAATCGTATATTGATTGGTTTGCGCAAAAGTTATAGCGTCTACAAAATAGGTGATAGATTTATGGCATTTTTTTTTTTTTTTTTTTACTAGTAATGGCGGCGATCTGCGTTTTTTTTTTTGTGACCGTGATGTTTCGGCGGACATATCGGACACTTTTGACACTTTTTGGGACCATTCACATTTACACAGCGATTAGTGCTATAAAACTGCACTGATTACTGTGTTAATGTGACTGGCAGGGAAGGGGTTAACACTAGGGGGCGCTGAAGGGGTTAAAATGTGTCCTAAAGTATGTTCTAACTGTAGGGGGAGGGGGACTCACAGGGGGAGGAGATCGATGTGTGTTCCTCTGTACTGGGAACACACATCGATCTCCTCACCGCTGACAGGAGGTGGATCTGTGTGTTTACACACACAGATCCACACTCCTGACGTGATTACTATCATTTCTGTCCACTGTCTCGTTACTTTTGATGCATTTTCCTGACACCAAGAGAAAAATGGTGACATGGGAGGGACCTCCAGCAGGATGACACCCTAGGCTCTGTTTCTTTGTGCTCTGTGAAGTGGGGCATGTCACTTTCCTCCAATCGGCTCTCAGAGCTCTCACTGATGTAACTTCAGCTCTCCGCCCCTTTCTTTTCAGAGCTGAGAGATCCCATGTAAATTCTGCACTTTGAATAAATGTAGGGGAAAGATGGCTATAAATAAACAAGTACAACTTATGTAGGAGGATTTGTTTTATCTTTGTCTATCACCTGAGACCCGTCCCTTCATATGTAAGGTTTTAAAATCACTTTAACCACTTTAACCACAAAAGACGTCCACAGCACGGCTCTCAAGTGCCGAGTGGACGTCTTTGGACGTCTTTTTAAGTGCATTACCCGCGCGCAGCGGGTAAACACTGTCCCGGCGCATCGCTGAAGAGCCGATGCGTGTACCTGGTGGCCGGGATGTCCGACGGGTACACGCGATCGGCGGAAACACAGCAGGTGACAGCAGGGATGTGGAGCTCTGTGAGTAAACACAGAGCTCCACGTGCTGTCAGGGAGAGAGGAGACCGATCTGTGTCCCTTGTACATAGGGACACAGCATCGGTCACCTCCCCCAGTCACCCCCCTCCCCCACACAGTTAGAACACACCCAGGGAATACATTTACCTCCTTTCTCACCTCCTAGTGTCAACCCCTTGCCTGCCAGTCACATTTATACAGTAATTAGTGCATTTTTATAGCACTGATCGCTGTATAAATGTGAATGGTCCCAAATTTGTGTCAAAAGTGTCCGCCGCAATATCGCAGTCGCTTATTGCGATTTTTTTTTTTTTTACAAAACTACGTAGAAAAATACATATCGGCCTTAACTGAGAAAAAAACTATAAAAAAAAAAAAATGGGATATTTATTATAGCAACAAGTAAAAAATATATATATATTTTTTTAAATGTCGCTCTTTTTTTATTTATATCGCAAAAAATAAAAACCGCAGAGGTGATTAAATACCACCAAAATAAAGCTCTATTTGTGGGGAAAAAAGGACGTCAATTTTGTTTGGGAGTCCTGTCGCATGACCGCGCAAATGTCAGTTAAAGCGATGCAGTGCCGGAAGCTGAAATTTCGCCTGAGCACGAAGGGGGTTTATGTGCCCAGTAAGCAAGTGGTTAAGAAAGTATTATCTCTGATTTGTGTTTTTAAGATTTAAAGTATCACCTGCCTTGTTAATTTTACACTTGCTAAATGCCAAGTTGTATTAAGTAGCCTGGGCTTACTCTGCTGACCTTACAAGAATAATCTGGCTTGTCACATATACTCTGTTTCTTTGCCCTTTCCTTCCAGTGGCATGAAACCAAAACTCCAGACTTGACACACTTGTGCTCCTGTAACAACTTCTGTTGTATTTATAGTTTGTATTACATCATTTGACCATGGTATTGCAGGCTTTTTCTCTTCCAAGTCTAATAAGACCTCTCTGACCTTTCCAAATCATGTCACATATTGACGTCGTATTTGCCCAACTCCAAACCTCTTCTGTCTATCATAATGAATGAGATTTCAGTAGCAGAAAATCCTGTATTTTTAAGTGTTAAAAGATCAATTTGAATGGAATTTGCCTGCATTGTATTATGCTGTGAGAGCGCAGACTGTTAGCTCATTGTGGATAATGGTGGGACATGCACAAAAATGTGGCTTGGAACATAGCCTCAGATAACTAACCATTTGTGTGTTAGATCATCCTCCAGCTGTTGCCCAAGCAATATGAGGAAATAGTTATCTGTGTATCTTGTATTTGTCCAGATTGGTGACCTATACGTGCGCCATGACCTTGTTGCCTGAGCAGACTTTCTCAAACTGTAAATTGTGCCCCATGTTATAACTTTCAACTGTATTGCTAACCAAATACATTTTTTGGATGTAGTAGTGAAATGTTAAAACCTCTGTGTCTTCTGGAGACATTCACCTTTTCTCTTTGTCCTGAGTGATGACCATTAGGGATGAGCCGAACACCCCCGCGTTCGGTTTACACCAGAACCTTCGAACGGACCGAACATTTGCGCGAACATTTAGAACCCCATTGACGTCAATGGGACTCGAACGTTCGAATTCAAGAGTGCTCATTTTAAAGCTCCATATGCAAGTTATTGTCGGAAAACGTCTTTGAGAACCCGGGTCTTGCACGAGGGAACATGTATCAATGGAAAAAAGTTTTAAAAACTTTCGTTTTTTTCTGGAGCAGCATCATTAAAAACACTGGGCCAGATTCACAGAGCCATTACGCCGGCGTTACAGGAGATGCGCGGCGTAAGTCTAAATCTGTGCATGCGTATCGATGCGCCGCATCCCCAAAACGATATACGCATGAAATCTACTTTTTTTGGACCGGCGTAATTTCGATAGACCGGCGTATCCGTCCGTGCAAAACTGCGCTAGACACCATTGATTTGCTATTCAAATATGCAAATGAGGGAGTTACAGGGATCCACAAAAGTAAGTTGGTGCAGCGCAGGCTTCGCGCTGTGCGCAACAGCTGCGCGTCCTGTCTAAAATTAGACCATATAAAAGGTGGAATAAAATTAGACAATCCGTCTACATGTCAGCTAAAGCAACACTGTTAGTGAGGAGCTGAGCAGTCACACTTGCTGGGCAACAAACTTTATGCCAACATGCCAGGGGCATCCTTGCTCATAGCTATACTAATGACTTTAGAGGAGCAAAGAGGGAGGAGAGCACGGAGGAGGGCACGGAGGAGGGCACGGGAGAGTATATACCACACACACATAGACCTCTTTGGCATGAGTGATTCTGAGGTGTATCGCATCTTCAGATTCACCCCTCATGCCATCCTGGAATTAACCACAACCCTGCAGGAGGACATCACCAGCCCAACACACCGCTCACATGCAGTGCAGCCACTGGTCAAGGTCCTGGCAACACTCCATTTCCTTGCCAGTGGCCCTTTTCAAAGAACAAGTGGAGTGGTGGCTGGGATGTCACAATCCTCCATGAGCAGTTGTGTGCACCAGGTTGTCCCTGCAATCCTCAGACGCATTGGCCAACCATATCATCAAACCAACCACTGAGGACCTGCGGGTGAAGGCAATGACAGATTTCTACAGAATTGCCAGATTCCCACGCACCGCGGGGGCCATTGATTGCACACATGTGGCACTCCAGCCCCCCCCCCCGTGAGACAGAGCACATATACTGCAATTGGAAGCATTGGCATTCCATCAACGTACAGGTGATAGTCGATGCCCAAGGCCTCATATGGAACGTCCGTGCCAAACACCCCGGATCCAGCCATGACAGCTACATATACAATCAGAGCCCCATCCCAATGGAATTCGAACAGAACGTGTATGGGGACACCTGGCTGGTTGGTGAGTGACATGGGTGGCAGGCATGACTGTCCCCCCCATGATGCACACATCACAAGGGGCACATGCATGACTAACATCCTCCTGTCTTTTCCCTTACAGGTGACTCTGCATATGCACTGGGACCCCATCTCATGACTCCTATCCGGAACCCCCAAACCCCAGGAGAGGAAAGATACAATGAAGCCCACGCCCAAACACGTGCAGTGGTGGAGCGCACCTTTGGCCTCCTGAAGTCCCGTTTCCGATGCCTGGATAAGTCTGGGGGGACCCTGTTGTATTCCCCAAACTTCATGTGCCACATCATCGGTGCATGTTGCATGCTGCACAACTTCGCAGTGAGAAAGGGCCTGCAGATTGACATACGTGATGATGTGACTCCTGAACCAGACAATCCCCCCCTAACCGAGGATACCCCGTCTTCTGAGGGAAGAGCAGCCAGGAGACAGCTCACATTAGGCATCTTTGCATGTTAAACACACACATTAATCATGGCACAATGAGAATGCATGCATGCACACCACTGTGGTCCCTAGCACAGACACATCACATCCTCATCAAATTGGATTAGCACAAGCCCACCATGCAGGACTTGTGAGCAGCAATGCCACGCCACGGCTCCAATTATGTCACTGTACATTCATACACCATTCACAGGGACCTGGTCCTGGTCCTGGGGGACCCTTCTCCACCACAAATGAGGGTGACACCTCTTTTCCGGCAGGAATGTCACCCCCACATTCCAAATTCATTCACAACCCAAAAAATAAAAAAATTGTCCAGCAAAAAGCAAAAAATTCCCAGCAAAAAAAAAAAAAAAAGGTCCAGCACAAAAAAAAGGGGGGGAAACCAAATTAATGCCGCTGGCGTGACCCACGCCTGGGGCGCCCACGGCCACGGCTCCTCAGGGGAGACTCATGGGGAGGGGGGATAATCCGCGGAAGGAGGAGCAGCCCCTGGTCTCTGCCCACCTGGCGGCCTGCCCTCCAAGGCCACGGCAATTCTGTTCAGGCCAGCACTTAGTGTTGCCGTATTGGCCTGGATAGCCTGGGTGAGGGCCCTCACATCCTGCCCAACGTCTGCTGTAGGAGTCTGCAGTTTGTTTAGGCAGCTTGTAAGAGCCCGGGAGTGGCAGTCCAGGTCCCCAAGCGTATCCTTTATAGAGGACAGGCTCTCCTCCATCCGCACCAAAGTCTGGCTGACCTGTCCCAGATGGTGGGTCTGAAGGGCCTGGTCCCTTCTGAGATTGGCGGGCAGAACCTCGGCCCTGGTCTTCTGGGACAACTTCCTGCCTCCAGCTGATGCTTATGGCCGGGGAGAAGGGGAGGCCCTTGGGAGGGGAGCCCTGTTGGGGGAGGAGTGGGAGGGGCTACCCCTTATGGAGGGCTGGCTGCTGCCAGCCAGAGGGGAAGACTCCTCCAAAAATAACAATCCACTGGTTGACATGACCTCCTCCTCCAACTCCAACTCCTCCTCCTCAAACTCCTCCGAGGAAAGGAATGCGGCAGCCGTGTCATTCTCTGCCTTAGCATTCGGAAACGCGTCGCTTGCCTGGTGACGTCACCATCCATCGCCCGCTGTTCCTGCTGCACGCCGCTGTGCTTTCTGAGGATTGTCTCATCCATTGCACCCACTTACCAACATCAAGGGAAACAGGACTGACTCCTCATCACACAGCGCTACACCAGTGGACACAAAGTGGATGAACGAGCGCACCAGATGACAGCCACCCCTCCCTTCTGGAGAAATTTTTGATATGCCTGTATATCACTACCAAAATGTGAGTGGTTTTCTTATTTTTGGCTTTGTAATTAAATTTGCTTTTTAAAATACTACACCCAGAGGCCCCTCTCTCCTTGTTTGCTTTTCTAGATTTGGAACTTGGTTTCTGTTCCCCACTGACGGCAGCCCTGAGTGTATATCCCCATCAACAAATAACATTTTATTCCAAAACCCCATTCCAAACAGCCTGAACTGTTTTTATTTTATTAATTTTTACTTGGACCTTTTGTTGGACCCTGGTTTATATCACGCTGTTGGGATATATTTTTTTTTTCTCTGATTTTTGCGCATAATTTACTTGTTGTATATACTATAGACACCCAGCAGGTACAATATTTAAAAGAATTTTTCATTTTTTTTATTTGTTTTTATTTAAGCATCATGATGCTTAAATAAAAAAAATATGAAAAATCCCTTTAAATATTGTACCTGCTGGGTGTCTATAGTATGCCTTTGTAGCTTTATGGTGCACACTGCAGAGGACACAGGCAATACACCACGTGAGAATACTGCAGCTAGCACAATCAACTGCCTGCCAGTAAATTAGGAAGAACTGATCTAGCTAAACTATGCAGTGTATAAATATATGTACAACACCTGGGATGCATATATATTCTCTACACACTGTAAATTTAACTGACTAGCCTGCCAGCTCTATCTAGCTAGAAAAAAAAACACTCTCTCTCTCTCTCTCTCTGTGACTGATATCTAACCAGCTCCGCAACACACTACACGAGGCCACCCTGCAGGCGGCCTTTTATAGTGTGGGGCGTGTACTAAAGCCCTGAGCCATAATTGGCCAAAGCCACCCTGGCTTTGGCCAATTACAGCTCTCTGTACTGACGGCACTGTGATTGTCCAAGCATGTGTCATAGTGCATGCTTGGCCAATCATCAGCGCGCAATGCTGCAGTGAATTATGGGCCGTGGCGCATCATTTGAATTTTGCGCGAACGACCTGTTTTGTTCGTATTTCAACGAACGATCGAACATACGATGTTCGAGTCGAACATACGTTCAACTCGAACACGAAGCTCATCCCTAATGACCATAAGCAATAATGAGAACATCCAGTATTTTACAGTTTTTATTGATGACAACTGTTTCCCCCCCCCACTATGGAAATCTTTTTGACCACTTCCTTTTGCCTTTAGAACAATAAATGAACAATAAACAATAAATGAAGAAAAAGCTCCTTAATGAAGAAAAAATAAAAGAAAAACGACGGTATTTTACTAAAAATAACTAGAAAAAAGATTTTGGTTAGTCATACACTTGAGACTGTAGCTACCCTGCCATTTTCCTGCCATAGAAATTTAAATGGAAAGGATAGGTAGTTGTCCTTTTAATGCCTTTGCTAAAACGGAATTTAACAGCTATTCATTTCTTGCAATGGATAGAAAGTGTTTTATAACCTGCTGTTGTCTTTATTAGCATAATGTGGGACCTTTCCTGGCCCCTTGTCACAATGCTTTGAAGGGAAATGTACAGTGTTTTAATTTTTTAGATATAGTTTACATATAAAAAAAGGTCAACTTAATTTAAATAATATTATCCATGTGTGCTTTTGAAACCTTATTTCTAAGCATATTTTGATAGATTTACATGAAGGTAACCATATTTGATCATTGCCAACACAGGATTTACTTCCTGCTTTGCATTCTAAGTCTAGGTCCACATCTCTGCAGTTGATTTGGTTTTCAGGCGCATTTTGTGGTGTCTTTTTGATGCATTTTTGTATGCAGCTTTCATGCATTTTGCATTTTTTTTCTCTTTAAAGATACTGTATATACAGTGCAGAAAATAAGTATTTGAACACTCTGCTATTTTGCAAGTTCTCCCACTTGGAAATCATGGAGGGGTCTGAAATTGTCATCGTAGGTGCATGTCCACTGTGAGAGACATAATCCAAATATTTTTTTCCAGAAATCACAATTTATGAATTTTTAACTATTTATTTGTATGATACAGCTGCAAAGAAGTATTTGAACACCTGTCTATCAGCTAGAATTCTGACCCTCAAAGACCTGTTAGTCTGCTTTAAAATGTCCACCTCCACTCCATTTATTATCCTAAATTAGATGCACCTGTTTGAGGTCATTAGCTGCATAAAGACACCTGTCCACCCCATGCAATCAGTAAGAATCCAACTACTAACATGGCCAAGACCAAAGAGCTGTCCAAAGACACTAGAGACAAAATTGTACACCTCCACAAGGCTGGAAAGGGCTACGGGGAAATTGCCAAGCAGCTTGGTGAAAAAAGGTCCACTGTTGGAGCAATCATTAGAAAATGGAAGAAGCTAAACATGACTGTCAATCTCCCTCGGACTGGGGCTCCATGCAAAATCTCACCTCGTGGGGTCTCAATGATCCTAAGAAAGGTGAGAAATCAGCCCAGGACTACACGGGAGGAGCTGGTCAATGACCTGAAAAGAGCTGGGACCACCGTTTCCAAGGTTACTGTTGGTAATACACTAAGACGTCATGGTTTGAAATCATGCATGGCACAGTGGGTTCCCCTGCTTAAACCAGCACATGTCAAGGCCCGTCTTAAGTTTGCCAATGACCATTTGGATGATCCAGAGGAGTCATGGGAGAAAGCCATGTGGTCAGTTGAGACCAAAATAGAACTTTTTGGTCATAATTCCACTAACCGTGTTTGGAGGAAGAAGAATGATGAGTACCATCCCAAGAACACCATCCCTACTGTGAAGCATGGGGGTGGTAGCATCATGCTTTGGGGGTGTTTTTCTGCACATGGGACAGGGCGACTGCACTATATTAAGGAGAGGATGACCGGGGCCATGTATTGCAAGATTTTGGGCAACAACCTCCTTCCCTCAGTTAGAGCTTTGAAGATGGGTCGAGGCTGGGTCTTCCAACATGACAATGACCCGAAGCACACAGCCAGGATAACCAAGGAGTGGCTCTGTAAGAAGCATATCAAGGTTCTGGCGTGGCCTAGCCAGTCTCCAGACCTAAACCCAATAGAGAATCTTTGGAGGGAGCTCAAACTCCGTGTTTCTCAGCGACAGCCCAGAAACCTGACTGATCTAGAGAAGATCTGTGTGGAGGAGTGGGCCAAAATCCCTCCTCCAGTGTGTGCAAACCTGGTGAAAAACTACAAGAAACGTTTGACCTCTGTAATTGCAAACAAAGGCTACTGTACCAAATATTAACATTGATTTTCTCAGGTGTTCAAATACTTCTTTGCAGCTGTATCATACAAATAAATAGTTAAAAAAATCATACATTGTGATTTCTGGATTTTTTTTTTTGATTATGTCTCTCACAGTGGACATGCACCTACGATAACAATTTCAGACCCCTCCATGATTTCCAAGTGGGAGAACTTGCAAAATAGCAGGGTGTTCAAATACTTATTTTCTGCACTGTAGCTGGTTGCTAAGTAGCTGGCCAGGAAGTCGATCACCACGTCCTTAAAAACCAATGAGTTATCAGCCATCAGCGGGGTCCCCTGTTGACAGCTGAATGTAAAAAAAAGAATTGACGGCAAAAAAACTAAATCAACAAAAATAACGCATGCAGCCGGCAGGTCAGGAAAGGAAGGGGACAAGCGAGTGCCCCCCCCCCCCCCCTGAACCATACCAGGCCACATGCCATCAACATGGGGGGTGCTTTGGGGCAGGGTAAGTGTAAAAGCGAATAAAGACAGTACAGAAGTTTATTAAAAAATAAAAAACAATGTCCCTCAATGTAGATCCCTCATCGATTCCAATGCCTGCTGCCACCACCAGACCCAAACAAATAAAAAAAAGCTCTGCTCACAATTAACGTTCCCACGGTCTGCCTGCTGCTTCTTGTGATATTTCTTAAATAGCTAAGGGGTGGCACCACCCCCCCCCCCTCTGTGATGTCGGTGGCGCAGCATGCACCAGTTGATGACATCACAGGGATTTGTCAAAAACTCTTGGACTGTCTTTATTCACATTTACACTTTTTTGGTGAATGGGTAGGGGTACTATGTACCCCATACTCATTCACATAGGCGGGGTGGGATCTGGGGGCCTCCTTGTTAAAAGGGTGTTTCCAGATTCCGATAAGCCCCCCCACCAACAGACTGCCACAACCACAGCCCAGGGTTGTGGGGAAGAGGCCCTTGTCCCCATGGGGACAATGTGCTTTGCCCCCAAACCACCCCAATGTTGAAGGCATGTGGCCTGGTATAGTTCAGGAGGGGGGATGCTCGCTCATCCCCTTCTTTTCCAGACCTGCCGGGTTGCATGCTGCTCAGATAAGGGTCTGGTATGAATTTTGGGGCGGACCATTTTATTTATTATTTATTTTTGCATAGATGAAAAAATAGATGGTTCATAGAACACTGTACTAATTGTTCTCCGTGCTTTAAATCAATGCGTATTAGAAGCATGTACACATGATTCTAACAAAGCCATTTGCTTCTAATTCCACTGCCTGCCTGCATATCCACATTACTGGGACACTTCTCTACCACAGTCAAAAAGTAACAAAGTGGCTCATATGTAATTAATACACATTTTTCTGAATTTTATACACTTTTTATGAATACATGAGAAAATAATATCCTGCTGTACTGTGCTTGAATTTTAATAGTTTTTTGTTCTTTTAAAATGTAGGTGGAAGAACTCAATAAGCAGCTATTGCTAGGCAATACTGCCCTGGAGAAGGCTCAGAATGAGCATACTCTGCTCAGTCAAAACTATGATAAACAGCTGCAGGAATTAAATGTAAGAATTCAATATATGATCTGTTTGAGGCTTGCTCCATATCCAGTTGGGAACTTAATATTGTTATTAAATAGTATTTATTGTTTAAGTGCAGAAACATTGAACATGTTTTCTTATAAAAAAAAAAATATCAGCTGATCTAATCAAAAAAAATCATTTTAATTTTCTACAGCAATTGCAAGAGGCCCATAAAGTGTGTGAAAAACAGCTGCACTTAGAAAGAGATTATAACTGGCAGTTACAGGAAGAGGTAAATGTCAGTAAGCTCACAAATGATCACTTACGAAGAGAGCTGCTAGAACGGAGTATGGAAGTAGAGCGCCTTCAACGAATGGTAAAAGAAGTAAAAGAAGAGAGTCAGCAAAAGGAAGAAGAGAAGGTATAGTATTATCAGCCCTCAAAATTTCCACTCGCCTACTAGCATTTGGCGAGTGGATTTAAGCTGGGGGCGAGTGATGACAGGGCTGCATGACCAATCTCCCTCCAATCTGTGCCTACACTTAGAGTCCCGATGCGATTGGCGGCCGAAGAGGAAAGGTGCATGCTCGGGAAAAGTAGTCTGGTGAGCCGCGCATAGGCAGAGCAGTACAAGGGTGCTCTCCTTACAATTCTCTTTTAGCCATGGGACCTAACAGTATGACCTCTCTGAGCCTGCCCCCCCCCCCCCTAGACCAATGTAGCTGGAGAGCAGAGAGCAGGGAGCAGGAAGTAATGAGTGAGGTGGAGGATTGCGAAAAATACCACTCCGGTGCAGCGCTCACTGAAAGTTGCCCTGACATGAGAGCGGCAGCCTTCCAGTTTGTGCAGTTTTCTTGTGCTCTATGTAAGTGTCCAAAAGTTCCGCCTGAGCACTGCGAACAGATTGGTCTCAATGTGTGCTGTGCGGTGTCGGTGTGCGCTGTGCTATGGTGTCAATGGCTGTGCAGTTGTGTGGATCTCAGCGCTGGATTGTACTCCCTCCCGCTGTTCTGCAGCTCCTCTCCTCACTGCCAGCCTGAATAAAAGGGGGAAGTGGGGACTTGCAAGCGTGGAGCCGCATACACAGGTTCCTGATGATGAGATGAATAGGAGAGGGAGAGAGGGAGAGGATGGATGGGAGTTGCAGAGAAGACAGCAAGAGAATGGGAAAGAGACCAAGTTATAGTGCCCTGTCCCTCTGTTCTGCCCCCAGTGCCCTGTCCCTCTGGTCTGCCCCCAGTGCCCTGTCCCTCTGGTCTGCCCCCAGTGCCCTGTCCCATTTTGTTAAAGTTGTTGTTGGTAATATTCAATTGTGTAACTTGATTCTGCATAAAACATTTAACAGTGTCATTACATGAGCTAATCTACGAGGGCGTGTTTACAGGCGCAATTAGGCGCAGGGCAGTGTATGAATTAGGTGGGGCAACTGGTGGCGAGTAACTCTTGAGGCTTTGCTAGTAGCTCAGGGCTTGAAATTTTGAGCACTGGTATTATCACTTGCTGGCATTTATAATGAAAGAAGAGGAGAACACAAATATCTTGATACAGACTAAACATGTACTATTTATGTTGACATGTTTGAAAGGCCTGACATGCCATTTGTAATTGAATCAAGTAACTGTCCCAAGTCTACACAGGTGGCAAATGTCCACTGGCCAGTGGGTACAGATTATAAATCCTGTCCAGATCACTATTGTTTTTTCCCAACATAAATGACAGTGGTGTCTACCTCCATTAATCTCCTGCACCCCCCTTTGCGCACTGACATAAACTTGCAGCATGAGAAGAGCTAACAGTTAAGATTGAAAGAGTATGTTGCTTTTTTGATGTGCTCTCATCGCTAGTGCTGTCAGTTTAAAATTAGAAAGCTGGGGGACTGGTAGGGTCACCAGGTATTTCACACAAAGGAAGCAATACAAACAGAACCAAATACGTTTTAGCACAAGTACATGGTACAACAGACACATTAGGAATATGAAATGTTGGGGTAACATAATCTTAAACTATTGTAATGTAATTTTGTTGATCATTTAACCACCAGCTGCTTACCAGTCATTTTTTCCAGCTGCTTACCAGTTTCCATAAATTGCTCTTCTCCAGCAAATATAGGGATACAATGTTTGGTCCATAAGACCCAGCTAGTCACAGAAGTGGTGGCCACAATGCAACCAACACTACATCTCTATCAAACTAATGACATATGGGTAATTGAAGTACCCCTATTTTTTTACTATTTCATATAGAATACATACAAAACATAGACAGCAAGAAAAAACTGGTAGGGATCGTAACCATTCCCTACTTTAACCAAAACTAAAACTGGCTATAGATATGCTTTAAGGCAGATAGAACATATGTAAAAACTTTAAGTAAAAATTATGTTTTGTTATTTCACTAAAGCTGAAAACTATTCAAGATATGACATCAAATAGAAGCATTATCACATGCCAGTTGGAGACCATGAAAGCTACATTGCAGAAAATGACAGAGGACCTGGCGGCCAAAACGCAAAGCCTGAAAAATGCTGAAAAGAACTTAAACGAATCAAAAGTTCATTTGGCGGGGAAAGAAGAGGCATTAAAGAATGCAGTAGACGAACTGAGAAAGCTGCGTATGTACGCAGAGGCCAAAAAGAAGGAGCTGCTGCAACTTAAAGCAACCTCAGAGCAAATGTCAGAGATGTTGGAAGATACAGAAACATTAAAGCTGCTTTTGGTGGAAAAGGACAACATGATAAAGACTCTGCGAAACCAAATTCAAACTTTAACTAGGGTGGTTGAGCAGCAGAATCAAAGAGTGGAATCACTGGAAGCAGAGAAGTTCCAACTCCTAGAGGAAGTTTTTCTAAATAATGCGTTTATACAGGAAACTAAGGTAAATACACCTTATGGATATTAGTTGGTTACTATAAAGTAGATTCATTCTGTTAAAATCTGAATTTGTCATTTAGATATGAATACCTTTTTCTACATTTTTTTTTCTTGATTATGTTACTAGTTTGTCCGCAATTATACTATATATGTATATGAACAATAAATATGACTGCCATGCACTTTAAACAATGCAGTGTATGCTGTAAATTTGGCTGGAGATAAACGTTAATATTGGTATTTACTGTATACATAAGTCATCTATTCTTATATTTGTGTTATTTATAGGTTGTGGCAGAGAAGAAAGACATGAGAATACATGAACTGGAAGAGATTTGTAGGTTGTTAAATATGGAGAAAAGCAAACTGACAAATGAATGCATTGAAAAGACTTGTGCAGCCAACAAGCTAAGGAAGGAGAGAAAGGAAATTGTAGCTGAACTCAGGGAAACACAACATGAGCTTGCATGCCTGTCAGGTAAACCTGAACCTAAAGTATTGTTCTAGTCATAGATGAGCAAATCTTTTCAGAAAAATCATTACATACTGTATTTATTGGCATATAACACTCACTTTTTTACCCTGAAAATAGAGGGTAAACTGTGCCTGCGTGTTATACGTAGGGGGCTGTGGAAAGTTTTTTTCCCTGAAACTTCCCTCTTAGGCCGCGTACACATGATCAAATATATCTGTTGAAACTGGTCCGACGGACCGTTTCAGCAGACATCTCCGATCGTGTGTATGGGCTAGCAGACATGTTTTCCCAGCGGACAAATTTCAAAGCATGCTTTGAAATTTGTCCGCCGGAGACATGTCCATCGGATATGTCCGCTGGTTAGTACACTAACCAGCGGACAGAAATCTCCGCGCATGCGTCGAATGGATTCGACGCATGCGTGGAAGTATTTTACTTCCTGGAGTGGTGACGTGGCGGTGTCAACGTCACCGCCACGTCACCGCGTCCTCAGCCCGAGGGGATTTTCATCCGCTGGTGTGTACACGTCATCGGACCAAAATCCGATGAGACATGTCCGCTGGAAACGGTCTGTCGGACATGTTTGAGTGGACATGTCTCATCATGTGCACGCGGTCTTAAAGTTAGGGTGCCTGTTATACACTTGTGGGAGTTATACGCCGATAAATACGATATTCTCCAAATGAACATCAAATGTTGCATTAAGAGAAGATCTACAACTTTTAGTTTCTTGGTTGGTTGCCACCTTCTGTGGTGTTGAGTTTTTTAAGTGAAATAAATGAGGCTGCCCTTGTGTAGTTCAAAGAAATGCATAAAGTAGCAAGTGTATATAATGGAAAATATTGAGCACCTGTCAAATGTGTCAGGGAATCACATAATAGGCAACAAAAGTCCACAAGTAATGAGAGCTACACATGTCTCTCAAGGCAGAATAGGCAGGGCCACTGATAATGCAGTACAACCGGCCCTCCTGTACTGGGCCCGGGCCCCACCAGTTCAAAAAGGGGGCCCAGGCAACTGCTGAGCAGGAGGGCCGGCTGTACTGCCTTATTGTTGACACTTGTGGATTCAGTGCAGCTGAGGCTGCAGAGAAAGAGATGGACGAATCTCTGTCCTCAGCCCCTTTCTCTGTCTTAAATGTGAGACATCAGGGGTCTGCTTTCACCAAAGACAGGGCAGTTTAAAAATGTAAAATAAACGAATGATACAATTAAAAAAAAATGAAATTCTAAAAACTAAAATATTTACAAAAATGTAGGGACTCCTTCAAATATTTTTTTATTGCCTGTTTTAACCCCACACTATCACACCCCAACTGCATGCCTTGCACCTGGTTGTGAGGCACTTGAAGAGCAGTAATATTCAACTAAATGGGTATTTATCGATGAGGGTATAGCATCGCAGCCATGGCATTTTAGCGAAAATATAGTTTGATATTTTTTGAAGGTGGGGGAGGGGGGCCCTGTCAGGACGGCTGTATGGGTCCCTGTGCCTTATTTTTCCTGTCCAGACCCTACATTTTGACACTATAATTTAAGTCCATAACTAACTATTCTGTATACACCATGTTTGTTAAAATACTTCTCGGTGAAAATATAATTGCAGTCAGCATGGTCTTCCAAAACACAATGTGAGCTTCTATATGACATTGCTTCTTCCACATTTTATTTGCCACATTTTACCTCCTGCTCTGGAAGTTGACATTCCTCATTCAACTGACTAAGATTTCAGGACACACTCTGTAATATATCACCATGAGATTCAGTATTCGCCCATCAGGCCATGGGAAACAAAGATTGCCCACCTCCACCCCACATCAGAAGTAACATGAGATAGCTGATGTTCTGTGTATATCTTTTTGCAGAAGATTATGAAATATTGAAAAGGAACAACCAAAATCAAACTGGAGATACAGAAAATGCAACCGCCATTCTTAAAATGCAGCTAAAAGCAGCTATTGCTGAGTTGGCACAGACCAAAAACACCATGAAAACTGTAGAGAATTGTGATGGTCATGGTAAGAAATGTTACCTTTTACTGTTTTAACACATCAAGTGATAGTTTTTGAGATTTTTTTTCTCAAACTTCTTTGCTTCAATTTTTTTTACCATTGTTGATATTTATGTGACTCAATCCCAGTGGCGCCACCCCCCAATCCATGCGCCCGGCCCCTAATCTACAAGCAGGGCGCTGGACGCATGGATTCCAATGGTGTTTTATTTTTATAGCAGCATGTGATTGAAGCTCTACTTGGCTTCAAAAAGAGGTGGGCTCGAGCCCACCCAGTTGTGTGACAATAGCGAATTTATATTTGCTATTGTATTCCTGATTCTCCTTCCGGCCAATCAGAAAGTGGGTCCTGAGACCCCCTCACCCGATTGACCGAGAGGTGAATCGATCCTTTTGACTGCCGAGGAAGAGGAGGGAGGGGATGCAGGGTATGCCGTCAAAGCCGAGGAGGAGGAAACACTGGGTGAAGCCGCAGCCTGGAGGAATCGCTGCCCACGACCTAGATGGGGTAAGTGCGGGGCTGGTGACCGACCGGGGGGGGGGGCTGATTGTTTTACGCCGCCCCCCAAAAAAATATCACATGCCACGTACACACGGTCGTTTTTTGTCTTGTAAAAAAACATAGTTTTTTCTCATGAAAAAAAACAATGTTTTTCAAACTTCATTTTAAAAAACGACGTTGCCTACACACCATCGTTTTCTGAAAATGCTCTTGCAAAGCGCAGTTACGTACAACACGTACGACGACACAGTGTTCCATTCAAGCTCGCGTCATAACTTGCTTCTGAGCATGCGCGGGTTTAAAAATGTTTTAGCCCACACACGATCATTTTTTATGACACAAAAAACGACATTCTGAAAAACGACATAAAAAATTGAAGCATGTTTGAATTTTTCAGAAGACATAAAACAACGTTTTGCCCAGACACAATCATTTTAAATGACGTTTTTTAAAACGTTGTTTTATTTCATCACAAAAAACGACCGTGTGTACGCGGCATTAGTCACTGGGAAAAAAAAACAATGTAACCCTAAAATGGTACTACAGTCAAAATCGGTGATCTGGTCAATACGCATGTTATTTTTCAGCTTTCTCTAATAGACCAAGCTGTCCAGCAAATGTGGAAGTTAGACGGTTCAGACAAACCATTTGACACTGACAAGGGTGCTTACAATGTTTAGTTTTTATTCAATTATGTAAAATCTATTGGCAATGCAAAAGATGCTTTGGTGCAGTTTATCAGAAGAAGGGCCAATTCACCTGTGAAGGAACTAAGAATGATCTCAGAATTGTCTAAAACTGATCTACAATGCAAGTTTTTTGCACCTGAAAGCTTGGTTCATTTGCCCATCTACACAAGCCCTTAAGATTCCTCTACATAGGTATAACAAGCCACCTAAAATGTCTCCTTCTGGTTATGGTCAAGGTTAAACCGGATTGTTTGTATATATACAAAATATGGTGTGGAACTTAATCAATAAAATCTTCTTTCTGGCCCATGTAATATTCAAGTAGAGACTATGCTGGAAAGTTGGGGAAACCAGTAAACATCCAATTTATCACAGAAAAGCAGAAAAGACTTTGAAAGCTTTTACGGGTTATCTGCAGCTTAATGGAGAAGTATAGCACAGACAAAGCTTGTTTGGCTGTACTTCTCCTGTGGATCACAGGAGTGCAGTTCGTTCTGCACTTATGTGAATCGTTTTCAGCAGACAGCGGGCTGAAGCCCACTGTCAGCTGATGTCACACAGCTGGTCCAGGCTCAGGCAAGATCATGACATTCCTGGACCAGCATCCGGCTCAGCATGAGATGGCCGTTCCCACCCCCTCCACAGCCCAGCACTGCATTGAGCGCGGGGCAGGGAGACAGAGCAGAGAACTGCTGACTGACAGTCACCAGCTCTCC
Source organism: Rana kukunoris (assembly GCA_029574335.1). NCBI lineage: Eukaryota > Metazoa > Chordata > Amphibia > Anura > Ranidae > Rana > Rana kukunoris. The sequence continues at coordinate 477,887,567 of CM056049.1, read as the reverse complement.
GCTCAAGGTGCTGTGAGAATTGAGCGATCAGCGATGTTTGATCGCTCGGTTCTCAGTGTTAGAGGTGCCTGGGGACAGATGCAGCAGCAGAATGCTGCTGTATCCACCTAGGTAAGTATGAATCTTATAATATCTTTTAACTAGTTTAACAAATATGTAGTAATTGTAAAACTTTGTTGAAACATAATATCTTATTAAAATCTTCTATTGTAATCTTTTCTTATAGCTATTAAAATTGCAACAAGAATGCAGAAGAAAATCACTGCCAAAAGAGAACAGATTGATACTTTACAAACTAGAATTCAGTTTTTGGAGGAGGCCTTGTCTCATGCAACAAAGGTATTTCTCATAGAGTTTTATGCTTGAAATACAATATAATGCACAAACCTAAAAGTACCATAATGACTTGTACACACGGCTGGACTTTCCGAGAAAGCCTCCATCTGACTTTTTTTGTCGGAAGTCAGACGGACCTTACATAGTGAACCTGTTCTCTTTCTTTCCGTTGGACTTCCGACGGACTCACGACGGACTTTTGCACGATCATGTGTACAAGGCATAAAAGTCTACACATACTTTAGATGGATTCTAGAGTGTTCTGGAATCCTGAAAATTGTAGCTCTCAGCTGTGCAAAGAATGATTACAACTCTGAAACTGTGGAAAGCTCCCTGCTGCCTTCTGCACTACATTATTGGCAGTGAAATTGCTCACCACACGTAAACACGCTTGGTTTTCTCGGCAAGAACCAGCAAGAAGCTTTCTTGCTGAGAAAACTGTTCTTGTCTATAGCCCCGTACACACGGCAGAGAACCTCGACGGGCAGAACACATCGTTCCGCCCGTCGAGGTTCTCTGCCGGCCGTCAGATTCGGCGACCCGCCCGTCGGGAATGGCAACCATCCATTCATCCAGGCGGGCCGTCGAGCAAATAGAGAACATGCTCTCTATTTCTGCTCGACGGCATTCCCGACGGGAAGCTCGCCAAGAGCGTACACACGGCCGAGGTTCTCGCTGGAATGCAGCTTCCAGCGAGGTTCTCGCTGGTTTCTAGCGAGAACCTCGGTCGTGTGTACGCCGCCTATGGTTTCTCGTCGAGAAAACTGTTGTGAATCTCGATGAGAAAAAAAAGAGAACCTGCTCTCTATTTTCTCGTCTGAGTCTCAATTTCCTCTTTGTGATTCTCGTCGGGCTGGTTTACGACGAGAAAAAAAATGTTTTGTGTGTATGCTTTTCCGAATCTTAAAAACCTGCGCATAGTCAGAATCAAGTATGAGACAGGAGCGCACCTTCGGTAAAAGTAGCGTTCATAATGGAGATAGCACCTTCGTCACGCTGTAACAGACTAAAAAGCGCAAATCGTCTCTCACCAAACTTTTACTAAAACGCGGTAACACGAGATTAGCAAAATCAGTCCCAAGGGTGTCACCAGTGGAATCGAACTTCCCCTTTATAGTGCCGTCGTACGTGTTGTACGTCACCACGTTTAAGGCCCCGTACACACTAGGAGACATGTCCGATGAAAACGCCGCCACGTCACCAAACCAGGAAACCTGTCCGCTAGGCCGTACACACGATCAACTCTGTCCGCTGAAACTGGTCTGCGGACCAGTTTCAGCAGACATGTTCGATCGTGTGTACGCCGCCTAAGAACGACACAATTTTGTCTCGAGAGTGTGTATGCAAGGAAAGCTAGACAAGAATCCCGTCAAGCTAAACGTCCTTTTTTTTACGACTAGATTTGTACACACGGCCGAATTTTTCTTGTACAACTTTCCTTTCGATTTTCCAAAACCATATAATATGAGGTCAAACCTAAACACTTTCAATTTGTGTGAGATCAGGCAGGCCCTTGCACTACGTAGTTGAAGGTAAATCTAAAGAAGATTGAATGGTGTATGGCCAGCGTAAGGGACCTATAGTGATGTCCAGGATGTGGGAGAAGCTTCCACTTCAGAACTGAAATTGAACTTTGTGTAACGGAGCACCCCAGGTTTCATAAATCTTAGTGCTCTGGAAGTGAACTCAAAGTATGTGTAGGCACCTCTAGGTACCGGCTTTTTAATATATCTAGTGGTTTAGAACGTTTAAGGAATACAGAGGTTTAATTTAAGTGTGTGTGTTTTGTTTGCGTATGACACATAAAAGGATGTAACACTGTTGGAACATTTGCCAGTATAGTCCGAATCCAGATGAAGTGCAATCACCATCTGGTTTCCATTATTTCATTTTGTTAGAGTTTTATATATATCTATAATGTACTTTTTTACTTTTTAAGGATACGCAGCATCTAAAACTGGGAAAAACAAAGTTACTGCAGAAGTGCGCTATTCAGGCAGCAGAAAAAATCAAACTATGTGATGTTGCTGAGATTCTGAAGTCAGAAAATATAGCTCTTAAAGGAAATGTGTTAAACACAGAAGCCACCCTAGACAAGGTAATACTAATCCACAGAAATGCTACCAGCAAAATGTCCTTACTATGGTTGCTGATCCTTGTTACTGTTCACCTGGGTGTTTAGGGGCCCACCTTTAAAGGTCCCACCACATCCTGTTGCACTATTCATAGCATAAAACAAATACAGGGAGAGAGGGGACCCCTCATAATGGTCACAACAGTTTTTCTATTAAATACTGAAAGATTTAGTGAGTACCAGGTGCATTTAATTTCTTGATACATATCCAGGCTAATCTGTTGGGGTTTTGCAGCGTACATAGGTTTGATTTGTTGTGTTTCTGATATAATGGCTTAAAGGTAATTTGTCAAAGAAATCAATACAACTCTGTATGAGCAGGCATGCAATATTTTGCATATTTTCTTATGTGTGTTCCAGAAATGTCTAAACTTGAATAAACTCAGAAAGGTGTCCTCAGTTTTAAATTTGGGCTCAGACATACCCCCAACATCTCACAGTGCAATATACATGGGGGGCGTGGCCAGCGCGGGATGTGAGCAGACGCTTTAGCACAGAGCTCCCGCACATTAAAGTGCAATATACATGGGGGGTGTGGCCAACGCGGGATGTGAGCAGACGCTTTAGCACAGAGCTCCCGCACATTACAGTGCAATATACATGGGGGGGCGTGGCCAGCGCAGGATGTGAGCAGACGCTTTAGCACAGAGCTCCTGCACATTACAGTGCAATATACATGGGGGGCGTGGCCAGCGCGGCATGTGAGCAGATGCTTTAGCACAGAGCTCCCGCACATTACAGTGCAATAAACATGCCTTTCTACTGGCCATCGAGGAGCACACAGTTCATTGTGTGATGTAGGGGGGTTTTCCAGAGCTCTAACTTGGAGCTCAAATTCAAATCTGCCTGCTAAGTGGGCCCATGTTTTGAGACTCATGGGTTGTGTAGAAAATGCTGTGAATACAACAGAAGATACCTTTGGGCACTAAAAGACTAGACTAGTTGTATGTTTTGTTTTTCATAGTGGGTTCACTGTCTTATTGGTTTAAAGACTATAAGCCATAGAATACTGTATGTTTCTTAGCAAGGGATATCCAACCTGCATTTGGTTTTAAAATGAAAGGGGTTGTAAAGGTAAAAAAAAATCCTTAAAAAGCTTCCTTTACCTTAGTGCAGTCCTCCTTCACTTACCTCATGTTCGATTTTGCTTTTAAATGTCCTCATTTCTTCTGAGAAATCCTCACTTCCTGTTTTTCTGTCTGTAACTACACACTATAATGCAAGGCTTTCTCCCTGGTGTGGAGAAAGCTTCTTGAGGGGGCAAGCAGGAGTGTTAGGACGCCAACTAACACACAGCTCCTTTCTCTATCTGCAAAATAGAGAGTGTCCTGACACTCCTGCTCGCCCCCTCCCCCCTCAAGAGGCTTTCTCCACACCAGGGAGAAATCCTTGCATTACGGTGTGTAGTTACAGACAGAAGAACAGTAAGTGAGGATTTGTTAGAAGATATAAGGACATTTAAAAACAAAATCGAAGGATAAGGTAAGTGAAGGAGGACTGCACTAAGGTAAAGGAAGCAATTTAGGGAATTTTTTTGGTTTACCTTTACAACTCCTTTAAGGACTTTGAATTGTCTGGCTATAATAAATCTGATTTAATTTAATTTTTTAATTGTTTCTTATTTGCTGCAGACATTGTTGCAGCTCTCTGAATGTCAAGCAGTAATCCAGCGTCTGGAGCAAGAAATAACACTTTTGAGATTACAGCACACACTGGACTTAAAGGCAAGTATGATGGAGCTACTGTTAATTCAGGACTTTTCTTGTCATTTACGTTTAGCCTGTGATGTTGTTAGTGTGGGCATGTGAACTGGTATAGCAATGCTTATACAATTATATTATATTATTAGTTGCTCTGAGAGGTACTCCCCTAAAATGTTTTGTAGTCCCCTAAGAATTTTTCTTTAGCAGGTGTCAATAGCATGTGTTACTGTCCTCTAACTGGGATGTAATGTATTACTACACTCCTACACTGCTGTTTTCTTTCAGACATAGAAAGTATTTTTGCACACTTTGGCACACAAGGGTTATGCTTATTTTATCTGCACAATACTTGGGCCATTTGGTACACATAATATTTCTTTAGCCATTAACCTCCCTGGCGGTATGATTATTTCAGATTTTAGGTGCTGAAACCTAAACATTATTTGCATGGAAATTTGGCGTTTTACATTGTTTGCCTCTTATTCTTAGGAATAACTCACTTAAATCTGTCCAAACAAGAGTCTAGTAGACATCTTGGGTATGATAAAATTTGAAAAATAAAATCATAAATTATAATATAATAAATAACTATAAACAATTATAACAAATAATAATGTAATTATAATAAAAATTAATAATGGAATCAAATCAAAAACACAGAAATTTGCTCATTTGCAGAATTGTCGCTGTCATTACTTGTATTGTTTGATGACGAATTTCCCCACAAATCGCTATAGCTCAATTCTGCAAGTGATTCTAATTTATTATCGCTGTTTTTTAGCTGGTTTAAAACCACTTTTGATGTAAAGGGACACTTTTTCGTTGCTATGGACAATCTCCAGTTTCCAGGCAGGAAGAACAGTTTTTATTATATAAAAGTGCATGTAGGACACTGGGCAGACCACTAGGGACAAAGGGGGTGTGTATTTATTTCATACAGTACTGTAATCTAAAAGATTACAGTATACTGTATGTATTGTGTGTATTTACTTTTTTGAATTTGGCCCTGATCTCCACCCCGTGCGTCGTAACGTCGATTGGCGGCACTCTGAAACTGTGTGAATCAAGTGAGGAGACAGCTCGCTCACACAGCAGAGAGGCATCGCAGGATTCAGGGACAAGGTAAGTAATTCCCTGCCTGTGGACACTGCGAGGCGATCCTGAGTCTGGCTCGGGGTTACCACTTTGGTTCTGAAATTTACCCCGAGCCCGACTAGGAAATACGCTGAGGGGGTTAACAGTTTAAGCCCTTAATTACACTGAAGCGTAAGTATAGCCAGGCAAATTAGGTGGCATTTTTTGTGCATTTGTATGTGTGACTTATAGTACAGAATCAGAATTTTAGACCTTAAACGCTTTTAGACCCATAGACCTCGTACACACGGGCAAGAATCTTGTCAGGAAAAAAACATTGATTTTTCCGACGAGATTCTTGGCAAGAATCTCTTGCCGCCTGAGTGTACACACTGACCTTTTCAAAAGAACCGCGGTTCTCTTAAAAGGCAAGAACGCGGTGACGTCACCATCTTGCTTCATCCTACCTATGCCATGGAAGCTACCGCGCATGCGTCAAAGTAATTTCGAGCATACGCGGGTTTCCACGGCGACAGGTAAGTATACACACTCGTTTCTCCTTGGACAAGAATCTTTTTTTTTGTTTAAATCCTTTTTTTATTGATAATATTCAATGTTTACATTTATCATGCATTTTGTGCCATTATACAGATATAGGATACAAACCATATTAACATTTAATAAATATATAAAAGTGCTCTTCCCCCCCTTGCACCCTTTCTATACTGTATTCTTTTTGTGCGTTATTTGTGTGTTTTTCCTATCGCCCCCCCTCCCTCCCTCCCTTCCCTCCCTTCCCTGCTCACTGCTATCACACTACCTTATAATTTTTATTATATTTTGCATCACTTTATTTTTCTTATTATTATTTATTTATTTTTTTTACTCTACTCTTTTCCTTTTATTTAATTCCGTAGTCTGTCCCTTATCAGTTGTGGCGGGGATAGTCTGTCGTCGCATAGCCATGTGTGCCATATCTGGTCAAATTTCCCCATCTCCCCCCTACGGCTATATGTTAATCTCTCTCTAGAAAGTAATGAGTTTACTAATGTAACCCATTGCCTTGCTGTAGGGACTTCTGGTGCCATCCAGTATCGTGCTATTAATTTTCTTGCTAGGTACATTACTCTGGTTAGCATTATATAGGTCCCTTTTGGAAATGTTTCCGCTTCTATGGCTCCCAATATATATACCAGAGGATCCAATGGGATAGGTGTCTGTATTAGTCTACTTATACATTGGGAGACCTCCTCCCAATATCGGTGTAATTTTGGACATCTCCAGATCAGATGTATAAAGTCACCCTGATGTATTTTGCATTTCGGGCATAGCGGTGAGTCTCTTCCTCCCCACCTGTGCATCTGCTCTGGTGTTCTATATGCCCGATGCAAAATAAATAGTTGTGACAGTCTGTGTGATGCTGATATCGATACAACAGGGATACAGTCTACGGCTCTTTTCCAGGTACTTTCGTTTATGTTCCCTACATCTTTGGCCCACTTACTGCGGCATTTTAGAGAGGTATAATCCTGAGCTCTGGATAGCAGTTCACTGTATATTTTAGATATTAGCCCTTTCCGTTCCTCTGTTCCAAGAACTGCCTGAACTAGGGGGGGTGCAGTTATAGTTAGAGGTTGTGTTTTTTGTTGTACCTGCAGCGCATGCCGAAGTTGGAGGTATTGAAAGAATCCCTTTGAATTCAGCTTAAATTCCTGGCACATCTGTTCATAGGTCTTCAATACCTCCCCTTCGTATAGCTGCCCAATAAAATGTATCCCTTTCTCCCTCCACTCAACAAATCCCTCTAGTTCCTGCAGTTCCGGGTATCTTGGGTTGTGCCATATCGGGGTGTAGGGCAACGGTCCCCCTATTTCCAAGATTTTCCTGACCTCCCCCCAAACCCTTCTAAGCAAAACACCTGTTGGCGCAGAGCGTGGTATACTTGGCAAATCCATCTCCAGGTGTGAAGCGGCCACTAATATGGGGGCACATCTCGTTACCAAATTGCAGATAGAGTCCTCATTCTTTTTCCGTCCCCATCCTGCTAGATGTTGGATCTGGGCAGCTAAAAAGTAGGTTTTAGGGTGTGGGACTGCAAGGCCTCCTCTATCCTTTCTGTACTGAAGGGTGGCTAGGCTAATCCTAGCTGCCTTCTTCTTCCATATTAGACTTCTCATCAATGTTTCTATTTGTTTAAACCATTTATTCGTAATCCACATTGGAGAGTTATGGAAGAGGTACAAAAGCTGTGGTGCCCAAATCATTTTGATTAAATTTGCCCGTCCTACCACCGATATTGGGAGTTTGCACCAGCTGTTACATTTCTCCTTCTGCCTGACCAATAGTGGGCCCAGATTTAACTGAAGGTACTCCACCGGGTCTGGGGATACCACTACTCCTAAATATTTAAAACTGTTACTTATGACCATCTGCTCTGCTCCAGATGGCAGTGGTCCCTCCATTTTGTCTATAGGCATCAGGATTGATTTTGACCAGTTAATGACAAACCCCGAGAAGCGACCAAACTTCCCAATGATCTGCATCACTGCCTGTAGCGATGCTGATGCATCCCCCAGATAGATTAGTGTGTCATCCGCATACATTGATATCTTGTCCTCCCTCTGACCCCTACGGAAACCCATTATCTCTGTGGAATTACGAACAGAGCTGGCCAGGGGTTCGACTGCCAATGCGAACAACAAAGGGGACAATGGGCACCCTTGCCGGGTACCTCTATAGAGCCTAAACACAGATGAGATATCGTTATTAACACGGATTCTAGCTCTGGGTTCCGAGTACAGCACCCTCACCCATTCTATAAACCTATCTCCTATTCCGAATCTTGCCAAGATCTCCAGGAGGTAGGGCCATTCCACACTATCGAACGCTTTGGCAGCGTCCAATGACAGAATGGCCCTACCCCCCGGGTTGTCCACCGGCATCTGTAAGTTCAAATAGAGTCGCCGAATATTATCCGCCGTGGAGCGAGATGGTATAAAACCACATTGGTCTCCATGTATCAGCTTCCCTATCACCTGTGATAGTCTTGAAGCCAAGATCTTGGCCAGTAGCTTCACGTCTGCATTTAGCAGGGATATTGGGCGATAGGAATCCAACGATAGTTTATCCTTTCCTGGCTTTAGTATAACTATAATTATAGCTTCCTGCATACTCTCTGGAAGGGTGCCTGTTACAGTTACCTCCTGCAGAGTCTGCAGCAAAGGCGGCAGAAGCATCTCTTTGTACTGAGAGTATACCTCAGCCGGTAGGCCATCTGGCCCTGGGGACTTATGTAGTGGAGCCTCGTCTAAGGCTTTCTTCAGCTCTAGCATAGTGATGGGCGAATTTAGCATTTCTCTGTCAGCTACCGACAGCTGTGGAAAGTACATGATTGCAAAAACTCGGTCATTTCTGATGGAGTGTATCTAGCTTTAGAGGAATATAGATCCTCATAAAAGTTTTGGAAATCCTTCAGGATGTCGGGCCCTTCAGTATGCGTCTCTCCTGTATTCGACTTAATTGCTATGATGTTTGAGGTTTCCCGCTGTCCCCTTACTATTAGGGCAAGAAGGCGTCCTGTGTTTTCCCCTTCCTCAAAAAAACTTTGTTGTTGAAAATATCTACTCTTCTCTGCTGCCGTTAATAAGACTGAGTTATATAGGGATTGTGCCTCCCTCCATGAGTCATGCTTAGTTTGAGTGGGGTCTGCCACTAGGGCTTGTTCCCTAGCTTTCAGTTCGTCTCGTGCCCTTTTTTCCCATTCCCTAAAACGAGTTTTAATGCCCGATATTTCCTTTATTAGGCAGCCCCTCAAAAATGCTTTGAGTGCATCCCATACGGTCGCTTCACTAGCAGAGCCTTTATTATAATGATAGAACTCCCGTATAGCCTCCCCCGTGCCATCCGTAGGTGTCAACAGAGTCAGCCAGTATGGGTTCACTTTCCAGGGCATGTGGTGCACTGTTGTGGTAATATTGATCTTTACCCAGAATGGTGAATGATCGGATAATAGGCGGGGCTCGTGGACAAGAATCTTGACGAGAAAATAGAGCGCAGGTTCTCTATTTTTCTCGTCGAGATTCTGGCCAGATTTCTAGACGAGAAACCTGAAAGCCTCGTACACACGAACGGTTTTCTCGGCAAAAACTGGTCGTGTGTACGAGGCCGTAGACTTTTAGAGGAGATCTATGGTAATAGCATACACTTTCATTTTATAACATCAGCATTGTAATAACAATACAAACAATAGTTATATTTGACAATCCATAAATATATATGTCTTTTCTTTATAGGAACTTAGAGGTCCATTTTTGTCTGAGATATCTGCCAAACCAACACGCCAAGTAGCTTCAAAATCTTTTCTTCAGTGTTGTGATGTTCCTGTACGTGAATATGATTTGCTGATAAAATCATGCCCTAAAGTTATCATGTCTACACAGGTAAAATGTATTGATAAAATACCTATGGTTACTGATATAAAAGGCCTTATATCCTCACTATATGGGTATCTGGTGACTCGCTTTCATAATATGGTGCATGATCATGGCAAAAGTGGATGGTTCTCAGATATTCACACACGTAAACAAGATCTGACTTTGTTAAAAAGACTTGTAGGCAAGAGTTTTGTAATTTAGTGACCTGCTGTGAAAAAATTGTCTACTTGCCCACCCATAGCACTGAATATACCGTACTAAGTTTATAGTAATTTTTCAAAACATAAACTGTAGAAACCTGAATATTTTTATTTGTCAGTTCAATTATAACTTAAAGCAGGGGTTCACCCTAAAACATTTATATACCGTTAGATCCAGCATACTGCTAACATCGACAGTATGCTGGATTTTCTTTTTATGCTGTACTTACAGTTGTACAGCTGTTTTCACTTCGCTTCCGGGTTCTCGATCCCCTCGGGGGGTAGGCGTTCCTAACACAGGTCATACATGATTGATGTGCGGGAAGGCGCGTCACGCCTTCCAAAAATACACGACGTGGACTCGGCTTTTTACGGCGCCTGCGCAGTCGGCTCTACACGGCAGGGGCAGGCGCCGTATAGCGCCGTAAATTGCAGAGTTCCACTTTGTGTATTTTCGGAAGGCGTGACACTCCTTCCTGCACGTCAATCATGTATGACCTGTCTTAGGAACGCCTATTACCCGCAGGAATCCCCGCTCGGAGCCGGATAAGAAGCCCCGATAAGACGGTAATTAGAGAAAAAAAAACAGCATACTGCAGGTGTCATTAGTATGCTGGATCTAATGGCATAAAGTTGTTTTCAGGGTGAACCTCCGCTTTAGATCTTCTATAAGCTAAACTAGGTATACGCACTATAGTCCATTTAACATGGCTTCATATGGTACTAGTTCACATCTATGCATTTTGCTGCTAGTGCATTTTTGGAAAGGGTTGGGGAATTTTTTCCCCCGTGATTTGCGGCCAATAGATTTCAATGGAACCGCATCAAAAATTGCATTTGTGATGCGATTTTTTTTATGTGTTTTTCAGTTCTTATTTTACCCTTGTATATAGCTGGTTGCTAAGCAGGGGACGGGAAGTCACATCCTGCGGAAAAAAACTCTGTGGGGTTCCCCCCAGGTCCATACCAGGCCCTTCGGGTCTAGTATGGATTTGGAGGTGACACCCCACATCAAAATTAAAAACAATTGGCGTGGCATCCCCGCAAAATCTATACCAGACCCTTATAATAGCATGCCGACTGGCAGGTCAGGAAAGTGAGGGGACAAGTGAGTGCCCCCACCTCCTGAACCATACTAGGCTGCATGCCCTCAACATTTTGACAATTCCTTTGATAGTTCTGTCTTCTCTAGCCATCTCTTCCCGCAGTCTCCTCCTCAAGCTGTCTCTTCCTGCTGTCTTCTCTTTCACACCGTCTCGTCTTCAAGCTGTCTCTTCCTGCTGTCTTCTCTTTCACACCGTCTCCTCCTCGAGCTGTCTCTTCATGCTGTCTTCTTCTTCCCACTGTCTCCTCCTCAAAATGTCTCTTCCCACTGCTGCCGTCTTCCTCACAGCCGGGTTACCTGCAATTTTTTTTTAAAAAGGTGCTCTTGTTTTGTTGATGTCTTCATCTGTTTTCTTGTCACCCACTCTTTGCCAACTTTTATATACTGTAGCCATGGTGCGTGGTCATCAGATGACATCACCCGGAGAGCCCGCCCCTTGTAACAAGGGGCAAGGGGCGGGCTCTCCAGGTGATGTCATCGCATGACCATGCCTCATGGCTATATAAGAGTCGTCACGGAGCAAAACAGATAAAGACATGAACAGAACAAGAGCAGCTTCTTTTTTTTTTCCGGGTAACCGGCGGTGAGGAAGAAGACAGCAGTGGATGGAGATGACGGTGGTGGGAAGAGACAGCTAGATGAGGAGACAGCAGGGAGGAGAAGACAGTGGGAAGAGACAGCTTGATGAGGAGACAGCAGGAAGGAGAAGACAGCGGGAAGAGACAGCTCGAAGAGGAGACGGCAAGAAGGAGAAGACAGCAAGAAGAGACAGCTCGAGGAGGAGGGAGCGGAAAGGAGGAAACAGTAGGAAGGAGAAGATGTCAGTAATAGACGGCTAGAGAAGCTATTAATAAAGGAATTGTAAAACCGCCTCTTGTGTGTGTCTCTTTAATACAATCCACTGATTTTTGTGGTAAATGGGTAGGAGTACGATGTACCCGATACCCATTCAAATAGGGGGGGCCAGGATCTGGCAGACCCCTTCTTAAAGGGGGCTTCCAGATTCCGATAAGCCCCCTGAATGGAGACCCCCAACAACCACCGGCTAGAGTTGTCAGGAAGAGGCCCTTGTCCTCATCAACATGGTGGCGAGGTGCTTTGGGGTAGGGGGGGGAAATGTTGTTGATGGCATGCGGCCTGGTATGGTTCAGGAGGAGGGCCCCTCGCTCATCCCCTCCCTTTCCTGACCTGCCGGGCGGCATGCTCAGATAAGAGACTGGTATGGATTTTGGGGGAGAAGCCAAGCCATTTTTTTTCCATTAAGGCCATTTGTTTTGCAATTTTTTTTGCTGGCAAATTTGTATTTATTTTTTTACATTCAGCTTTCAGCGGAGAACCCCTTTGACAGCTGATGACTCATCAGTTGCTAAGGACGTGGCGGACGGCTTCCTGTCCCCCTCCTTAGCAACCATCTATATGCAGTGTGTTTTACAGCGCGTTTAAAGAGAAAAGAAAATCCTAATATGCAAAATGCATGAAAACTGCATGCAAAAAACAGATTAAAAAAAACGCTGGTTTAAAAATGCACTGAAAAACGTGCCTGAAAAACGCATCAAGCGCAGCCACGTAGATGTAAACCTAGACTAAATCAACCCCATAGAGTAAATGTTCACTGGTGAATTTTGGATGACAATATGGACAAATTCACTCCCTAAAAATGAACATTGATGCATCACAATGTGCACCAAGGAATATCTGTGTCTGCATTTTGTGGTGCTTGTCACTGAAAATCATAAAATGTTTTCATTTGTTATTAATTTAAGAATAGCTGATTGCTTTGATTGGTTGATGGAGTGAATGATTTTTTTTCTTTTTACAGTTGTATTATAGACATTTTCTGTTAATTTCAGTATGACCTGTTTGTTGCTGACAATTTGGTTGCTTACTGTTTCAGCCATCTGGTAATTTTAACATGGTGGAACCCTCTGAGGAAGCAATCAATCTTTCAGATGGCTTAACGTGTGCGCCCTTTAAAGATGAGGCACTTCTGAAACTGAGTAGGGAAGCTGACCATACATCAAGCCATATTTCCAAGTAAGAATAAATAACTTTCTGGTTGTAATTGAATCCTTTCTTTTTCAGATTTTACTGCTAGAGAGGCTTGATTGTAGTGCACTGTCAGTTTCTTTCGGATTTGTCTTGATGTTTACTGAGGTTCTGAATCTGTATTATATTTCTTGCAAACATGGTAAATATATTTTATGCAATTTTAATTGCATTTATATATTTATTATCTATATAAATTTTAGAAAAGTATGCTTGTTTCAGTTACTTGTTCCAAGGATTTACATGCTTCATTGAATCTAGTTTCAGGGGCGTAAATGCAGACAGGACCACATGTAATGATCACATGCTTGAGGAAGGGGCCATGCGCTGCTCTGAGACATTGCACTTAGTCCTTTTGTGATGTGATCTTCCCCCAATAAAAGTTTTGGACCACATTTGATGATCCATAGTGTTCCTAGTGAATTGCACTTTCAAAACTGATTGTACGCAAGCTCTATTTTACCGCATTTTATTGGCTGTTATTGTACTCTAAGGGTACTTTTACACTGGGGCGGGGTGCCTTGGCGGTAAAATGCTGCTAGTTTTAGCCGCGCTTTTCGGCTGCTAGTGGGGTGATTTTAACTCTCGCTAGCGGCCGAAAGAAAGGGTTAAACGCTTGTAAAGGTTTTGCTTGAAATGAATGGTCAGGCCAGATATTTATCAATTGAATAATTTGCTTACCATTTGCTTAGCATCACAGAAATAGGCAATAATCATGAAGACTTTTACAGTTTTATAAAGAAAATACTGTCTTCCAATTTTAATCACATGCCAGTCTGAGACATCGGGTGTCATTAGCCATACCTCCAACTTTTTGAGATAGGAATGAGGGACACCTATCATCAAAAGTATCCAAGCATAGGTCACACCCCTTGCCACACCCCCTTAAAGGAGAATTTGACAAGATTTGTTAAACCCACAAGTGCTTTTTTTTTTACCACTAGTATTCCTTTGTATTGGCTTCTGGAATTTATAAATGCAGCAATTTAGAAATCAGATGAAAAGTTTAGTGCTGGAAAACACTTTTTGATACATAAAAGGTGCATTTTATATACATCTATATAGATCAGACCAAAGTGAGGGACAAATGATGGGGCAGAAGGATATTGCTCCTAATCAGGGACTGTCCCTCAAAATAAAGGACAGTTGGGAGCTATGTCATTAGCATTGGAATGTGAACAGTGTCGTCTGGTGCTTAACATTTTTGGGGGACAAACAAACCCCCCAGGTCCGCACTTATCCCTCCAGTGGTCACAGTGCCACGACTTCCCCAGCTTCTCCTCTCGGGCAACCCGGTCTTCTTTAGATCCACCTGATTGGCCGGGAGGAGAAGCCGGGAAACCGATAGCGAATATTGAATCACTAGTTATCACAAGTAGGAGTGTTCGTGGTGGAGAGCTCAACCATTTTCCAGCCAATTAGAGCCTCAAGCTTTAATCATGTGCTTGAAAAAAAAAGACCTAACAGAAAGGCATTAGTCCGGGGTCCCATGCAAAAAAAAAAAAAAAACAACTGTTGTAAAACCAGCCTGTTGGAAAAATTCTGCACAATCCGTGCCACTGGCTATAGCTGGCAAAACTCTGACCTGTGTATTCTGATGGCGGGGAACGAACAACCGCTGTAGCAACACTATACAATGCATCCCACTACAATGTGTCCGTATGTGAACATTTAGTACAAATATCGTTTAACAAAAAAAAGTTTTTTCCTTTCCTGCCACCATCTTGCTGCCTTTTTGTTTTTCTACACTGCACTCAATCAGAACCACGAAGGAAGTGATGTCACGGGAAATAAGCACGTGACACACTGCAAGTAGATGCAGCTCAAAGCAACGCAACAAAACGCACTTAAACAACAAGTATACACATTGCAAACGCATTGGAAATGTGCTTCAACACGTTACACTGATGAACTTTAACGCGTGTCAGCGCAGATGACGTAATGCTTGTGCTGTGGTGTGAACTAGTCCTAAAGGTATTTTTTGTATAACTAGGAAATATTTTAATGAGATGTTTTCTCACATCCTTTGCTTGTAGGGAGCCGCTTACTTTGCACACAACTGATCTTGAAGTTAACGTTTGTTCCTTATCCCTTATTAGCTCTGGTAAGTTTAGAGATGAATTTACATTTTTTTACATAACTTTTTTTGTATGGCAATGTATTTTACATTTTTTTTTTGTACAATTTATGTAGTCACATTGCAATTTCTTAGCTTTTATAGCTAGGGAAGCTGATTGTCCTTGACAGAATAAGTATATTTTATAGTCCAGCTCAAACTCCCATTAGTTTAATGTAACATATCTACAGTGCATCTATTCTAGAAAGTATTCACAGCGCTACACTTTTGCCACATTTTATTATGTTACAGCCTTATTCCAAAATGACATAAATACATTTTTTTCCTCGAAATTCTACAAACAATACCCCATAATGACAATGTGAAAGAAGTTTGTTTGAAATGTTTGCAAGTTTATTAAAAATAAACTAAAAAACAAATCACATGTACATAGGTATTCACAGCCTTTGCTTGATACTTTGTTGAAGCACCCTTGGCACCAATTAAAGCCTCTAGTCTTTTTGAGTATGATGCTACAAGCTTGGCACACCTATTTTTGGGCAAGACCTCTCAAGCTCCATCAGGTTGGATGGGGAGCATCGATGCACAGCCATTTTCAGATCTCTCCAGAGATGTTCAATCGGGTTCAAATCTGGACTTCTGCTGGGCCACTCATGGACAATCAAAGAGTTGTCCCATAGCCACTCCTTTGTTGTCCTGTTGGAAGATGAACCTTCATCCCAGTCTGAGGTCCAAAATGCTCTGGAGCAGGTTTTCATCAAGAATTTCCCTGTACATTGCTGCATTCATCTTTCATTTAATCCTGACTAGTCTCCCAGTTCCCTCTGCTGAAAAACATCCCCACAGTATGATGCTGCCACCGCCATGCTTCACTGTAGGGACGGTATTGGCCAGGTGATGAGTGGTGCCTGGCTTCCTCCAGACATGATACTTGCTATTCAGGCCAAATAGTTCAATCTTAGTTTCATCAGACCAGACCAAAATGTTGTTTCTCAAGTCCTTCAGGTGCCTTTTGGCAAACTCCAGATGTGCTGTCATGTGCCTTTTACTGAGGAGTGGCTTCCATCTGGCCACTCTACCATACAGGCCTTCTTTTGGAAGGTTCTCCTCTCTCCACAAGGAAATACTGGAGCTCTGTCAGAGTGACCATCAGATTCTTGGTCACCTCCCTGACTAAGGCCCGTCTCCCCCGATCGCTCAGTTCGGCCAGCCCGCTCTAGGAAGAGTCCTGGTGGTTCCAATACTCTTCCATTTACAGATGATGGAGGCCACTGTGCTCATTGGGACTATCAATGCTGCAGAATTTTTTCTGTACCCTTCCCCAGATCTGTGCATTGATATAATCCTGTCTCCAAGGTCTACAGACAATTATTTGGACTTCATCGCATGGTTTGTGCTCTGACATGCACTGTTAACTGTGGAACCTTATATAGACAGATGTGTGCCTTTCCAAATCATGTCCAATCAACTCAATTTACCACAGGTGGACTCCAATCAAGTTGTAGAAACATCTTAAGGATGATCAGTGGAAACAGGATGCACCTGAACTCAATTTTGAGTATCATGGCAAAGGCAAATGTGTCATTCCCTTTTTTTTTTGTAAATACTTATGTGATTATTTTCGTTTTTTGATTTTAATAGGTTTGCAAAGATTCCAAACAAACTTCTTTCATGTTGTCATTGTGGGGTATTGTTTTTCGAATTTTGAGGATAATAATGAAATTAATCCATTTTGGAATTAGGCTGTAACATAACAAAATGTGGAAAAAGTGAAGCGCTGTGAATACTTTCTGAATGCACTGTATGTGACTGGCTATTGTTGGACATTGTTTTGGACTTTGCTTCTCCATAACATAGGAAGGAGGTGTTCTGTAATTCGCACAAATATCTAGGAACAATGAAAACTGATAACAGTGCAGAAGGTATCAGCTCACAAGATTTCTGACAGGATCAGCAGGCATTTTTTTCACTAATGCAAAATATATAACAAACCCTTTCGGAGGTTAAAGAAAATAGGATAAATTCATTGTTAGAGTTTATAAATCAATGAATACACTATATGGTTTATAATGTCTGCCATTATATGAAACCAGGCTGACTGCAGTATTTCTCAGTTTCTAGGTTGGATAAATATGCCCCTTACCTTACCACAATAAAGAACTATCTGAGTTGTGTTAGATTTAATTTGTGGTAATGAAACTATATTTGGGGTATTGAGTTGAATGAACTCTGTGAGCTACAGTATGCATACAATACTTTTGTAAACCCAAAGCCGGAGTGATGGCATACTTAACTGGTTATTACAGATTAACCTGGTTGCTTTTTCAGTTTCTGACTTTCTAATTCCTGATCTCAGCTTTAGTTTAAGATTGTGATCTCTTTGCCTGACCTGGCCTTGTATTAGTATTGCCTTGCTTCAACTTTTTCTACCTGCTTTTATTTTTTCATCTCCTTCCTTTTTTTTTTTTTAAAGAAAACCACATTACAGTGAGCCCCTGTTATACCTCATCTCTAAAGAAGCATTACAAAAGCCCAAAAATTCGACCTAGATCTCCAGTGTATTCATTGTTGACAGCTCCAACCAGTGAAACTGATATCTGTGACACAATGGACCGAAAACTCTTCCTTGAAACCGCTGACGCTGATAACTTTGTACACGGTATGTCATTTTTTTCTGCAAATATTTTTTTATTTTCTAATGTCATTTACAACGCAAAGTAACATTTCTTAAGATAACCTGTAACCAAAAAAGTTAAAGTTTTTGTGATGGGTCCTTTTTGGAAGATTTCCCTTTATTTTTTTATTTTCTTTTAAAGTGTATTTTTTGTGCGTGAACTCGAGAGAGAGGAGCCGGACTGCAGGAGTTGGGAGTAGGCAGACCCTCCCCCCGGAGGCAATCGCCATCCTTCTCCATGCCCCTGGTGGCAATGGCGGGTGTGAGGGGGGGCCTCCCACTCACCCCACCCTACCTGCTCCTCTTGGGAGCCCAACTGGGGCCCAACGGGACCCCAATGGGGCAGAGGGACTCCCCCTATGAGGGAGTGAGGGGGCCTAGCCCACCCAGCCAGCCCCGTAGGTCCTTCGCCTCTCTTTATTTTAGGAGACCGCATGGCCAAAGTGCGTGTGTTTTTAAACCAATTTCGTGTGCGTGCAAGTGTGGTGGTTTTTGTGGGGGGGTGGGCGTACTAAGCACAGGCGTACCTTGCATAGCACACCCACCGGGAGCTGGGCTGAGACCACCAAACTCAATTCACATGTAGCCGAGACCAGGATCCGAACCCTTGGCTGCAGAGGTGAACGGCTTGTCAGCGCAGTGCCAATCACGTTGAGCCACCACAGCTCAAGATTTCCCTTTATTAACTGCCTTGAAGACACAGAAGTAAGTAAGAGATAATTATGCACTGAAACAGGCATCCCCACTGGAGGATTTTTCATTCGGTTTTGGTGTCAGCTTTAAAATTTTGGATTCCCTCCCTATCAAAAAGCTAAAATAAAACTGGGTTGGCTGAGGCCGCGTACACACGATCAGACATGTCCGATGAAACTTGTCCGACGGACCGTTTTCATCGGACCAGGCTGAAGTGGTCTGTTGGTCTGATGTGCGTACACAGCATCGGACCAAAATCCCCTCGGACCAGAACGCGGTGACATAGAACACAACGACGTGATGAAAAAACGAAGTTCAATGCTTCCAAGCATGCGTCGACTTGATTTTGAGCATGCGCGGGATTTTGGTCCGATGATTTTGTGTACTAACCATCGAACCTGTTTTCAAGCATGTTTTGAAACTTTGGTCCGCTGGAAAACGGTCCGATAGGCCGTACACATGATCGAACATATCTTTTTACATTTTATTTTTTTGCTACAATTTAAGAGGAATGCAATGTGCTAGAAGGTAGCATTATTTTTTTTGCTAGAACAGACTTGGTTCTGTCAGAAAACTCCTTTATCTGTTTGCTAGCAATTTTTTTTTTTTTATGTATTGTACATTGCCTGTTGCATATGCACAGTGCAATGTACACTCCTGGCATCCACCTATGAGAAACGGTTAGGACAAAGTATAGGATTACTTTAACAGCCCAGATTATTAGCTCAGAAACAATCATTTCAGTGTGAAACAAAGCCATAAGGCACACATGTAAAAAAAAAAAAAAAAATTATCAACGTATTTTCAAATATAATACACCCTGTCACTAAACACCAAGCAAATATAACATAAAAAAACACCATTTAATACAGTTCATTAAAAAGTCATATATTTTAAGTGCAGCTAATGTAGGCCTCAATATGTTCGAATCAGCATAATATAACCCATTTATGTTCAGTGTTCATTGATGGTTAGATGCCAAGAATAAAACTAACAGCATCAGTATGTGTTAATTTGGCAATAGCTCTACAGCTAATTTTCCCACCTACAGTATCTCAAAAAAGTTAGTACACCCCTCACATTTTTGTAAATATTTTATTACATCTTTTCATGTGACCACGTTAAAGAGATTACACTTTGCTACAGTGTAAAGTAGTGAGTGTACAGCTTGTATAACAGTGTAACAGTATAACAGTGTAAATGTGCTGTCCCCTCAAAATAACTCAACACACAGCCATTATGAGTGAACATTTTCAAATTGGCCCCAATTAGCCATTTCCCTAAGAGGTTGTCAGCATCATATCCAGAGGTTGTCTTTGGGAAAAAGTATGAGTGCTGACAGCATTTCTGCATAGTTTGAAGGGGTGGGGGTCAGCCTGTCAGTAAAATTAGTATGCATGCCTGTCGTCCCAGAAGGAAGCCTCTTCTAAAGATGATGCACAAGAAAGCCCTCAATCACTTTGCTGAAGACAAGCAGACTAAGCACATGGATTACTGGAACCATGTCCTGTGGTCTGATGAGACCAAGATAAACTTATTTATAGATGGTGTCAAGCGTGCATGGCGGCAACCAGGTGAGGAGTACAAAGGCAAGTGTGTCTTGCGTACAATCCAGCATGGTGGTGTGGGTGTCATGGTCTGGGGCGGCATTAATGTTGGCAGCACTGGGGAGCTACAACTCATTGAGGGAACCATGAAGGCCATCATGTACTGTGACATACTGAAGCAAGCATGATCCCCTCCCTTCAGGTACTGGGTCACAGGGCAGTATTCCAACATGATAATGACCCAAAACACACCTCCAAGACAACCACTGCCTTGCTAAAGAAGCTGAGGGTAAATAGGATGGACTGGCCAAGCAGTCTCCAGACCTAAACCCTATTAAGCATCTGTGGGGCATCCTCAAATGGAAGGTGGAGGAGTGCAAGGTCTCATCCACCAGCTCTGTGATGTCATCATGGAGGAGTAGAAGAGGACTCCAGTGGCAACCTGTGAAGGTCTGGTGAACTCCATGCCCAAGAGGGTTAAGGCAGTGCTGGAAAATAATGGTGGCTACATAAAATATTAACACTGTTGGCCCAATTTAGACATTTTTACTTAGGGGCGTACTCATTTTTGTTGCCAGTGGTTTAGACATTAATGGCTGTGTGTTGAGTTATTTTGAGGGGACAGCAAATGTACACTGTTATACAAGCTGTACACACACTACTTTACATTGTAGCAAAGTGTCATTTCTTCAGTGTTGTCACATGAAAAGATATAATGAAATATTTACAAAAATGTGAGGGGTGTACTCACTTTTGTGAGATACTGTAAATAATTTTTCAATTTTTGTAAAGACACATAAACTTTTTATTTGAAACACTGTTTTAATAAACACTCTGCTCTGAATCTGATTATAGATTGACAAATAGACAAAACTGTAAAAGTTAAAACATATATATTTTAATTTTTGAATACAGTAAATGTATCTGACAATTACAGTATTGAATAGACTGTATGTTGTCACAGCTAGCATAGCAATGATAGCTCTCAAATAGGTAACTATTAAAGCGTATGTAAAGCCATATTTTTTTTTTTCATTTTTGATAAAATGAGAACTGGGTTGAACCCATTCAACCTGCTGGTTGATCAATAAAAAAAATATACCCTACATAACTCTGTTATTTAAAACATTCCATCTCCCTACTTATCCTGCATACCTTTTTATTTTAAAAAATCTGTGTACTTACCTATTTTTAATCTACTCGGTCCCATCACGTGCTCCTACAGCTTCGGCTCCCCTGTGTCAGTGAGTGACTTCTGGGGGGGAGAGAAGGGAGCACTGACTACATATGGGCTATAGGAGTCTATAGGTGATGTCACAGCTCCCGAAATTCACAGCTGTTATCAGGAGACAAAGCTGCAGGATCACATGACTGGACCGAATTAAAAAAGGGCATGTACGCAGATCTTTTTTACACAGGGTTTGCAGGATAGGTAGGAGGAAGGAGGGAACAATTCAAGAATAGTTAGTGTTAAGCCTAGTACACAACACTAGTTTTTTGACAGCTCAGATCAAAGCCGCTGTACTAATAATCCAATGTTAGTACATTGATCTCTTCTTCTGAGCTATTGTGCTCTGAACACTCTGGTCAGCACGCTCTGCCATTGGCTAAAAGAGCTGGTAGGGAGCCAATCAGCAGACCTTTTTTAGCCAAGAGCCTACAACAGAACCTGGCGGAACGGCCAGCATCTGTCGGACTGTCTGCCTTACACACAGGCAGAACGTTGCCTGGTTTTCTATTGAACTGGCTGATGCTGGGTCACATTCCGCCCTTGTGTACTAAGCTTGGACTTTACTATCAGTTTAAGTTCAGCGTTTTCATGTAAACTGATACAGTGTACGAGTCCTGGAAACTGCTATGGGTGAGGATCGAAATGCGGGAGCTGCTGTTGCTTACTGGTTTTACAGTTGCAGGATCCCATGTTGTCATCCCATATTGATTAAATCACTGACCTGGAAAAAGTATGCATTAAAGGAGAGTTCAACTTTTTTTAAAGTTCAATTTATACCTTTGTCCTGCTTTTTACTGCAGCCCTTAAGCCCCGTACACACGAGCAGACACATTTGTTCAAATCGGTCGGACAGACCGATTTCAACAAATCTGTCTGCTGGGGACGTATTGGTTTGATCGTGTACACACGATCAAACCAAAATCCCCGCCGGCAGACGGCGCGCTGATGTGGCGGTGACGTTGAAGCCGCCACGTCACCACACCAGGAAGTAAAACACTTCCGCGCATGCGTCGAAACCATTTGACGCGTGTGCGAGAAGACATGTCTGCTGGTTAGCGTACTAACCAGCAGACATGTCGGGCGGACGGGTTCCCAGCCGACAGATTTGAAAGCATGCTTTGAAATCTGTCGGGTGGCCAAATCCGTCTGCTCGCCCGTACACACGATCGAATCTGTCTGCTGGGACGGTCTGGCAGACCGTTTCAAGCAGACAGATTTGATCGTGTGTACGCGGCCTTACTGTGTATTAGCTGTATTAAGTATTTATTCAACTTAATACATTAGTACACTAAAGAAATGAGAATCTGATGGGTAACTACAATTGTGCACTATGGAGAAAAGTAATATTATAATAGTATTAACAATACACTAGTCTCAAATTACAGATGATTGTAGGCATTACAGTAGCCTTGTTTGCCTAGAGATTATCGTCATTTACTAATCTTTTCCTAATTATAGGCCTTGTAAATGATTTCCATTTACAAAATAAGGTACGTACTTATATATTATAGGTGTCATGTTTGATTTCTGCAACTTATTCTATAGGTGAACAGCATAATGAACTTACAGATAGTACCTGTCAGATGCTCCAGCACAGATTGGAGTACTTACAAACCATTGCTGAGGATCTGCAGATGAAAAATAAAGGTAAGCAGAAATACTACGTTTAGATCACAGTAGATCACAACAGTCATGCCGCGTACACACGATCATTTTTCGGCATGAAAAAAAATCAACGTTTTTAAAAACGTAATTTAAAAAGATCGTGTGTGGGCTTTACATTGTTTTTCATGTTCTGAAAAACTAAAAAAAAAAAAATCGAACATGCTGCATTTTTTTACGTCGTTTTAAAAAATGATTTTTTTCGGGTTGTAAAAAATGATCGTGTGTGGGCTAAAACGACGTTTTAAACCCGCGCATGCTCAGAAGCAAGTTATGAGATGGGAGCGCTCGTTCTGGTTAAACTACCATTCATAATGGAGTAAGCACATTTATCACACTGTAACAGACAGAAAAGCACGAATCATCTTTTACTAACAAGCAGGGTTGTCCCGATACCGATACCAGTATCGGTATCGGGACCGATTCCGAGTATTTGCGGGAGTACTTGTACTCCCGCAAATACCCCCGATACTGAAATAGAATACTTCCCCCCCCCCCCCGCCGCCGCTCGCCGCCCGCCGCACATCGCCCGCCGCCGACCATAGCTAATCCCCGTGCACCTTGTAAACATGTAAACTTGTAATACCCGCGGCGCCATGTATAGACACGCGATTGGACGGATCCGTCCAATCGCGAGCAAGGGGGGAGTGTCTATACACGGATACGTGCATAGACACTCCCCCCTTGCTCGCGATTGGACGGATCCGTCCAATCGCGTGTCTATACATGGCGCCGCGGGGTATGTGTTGCACGGGGATTAACCCTGCAGCAGTGGCGGCGGCGGAGGTATGGGGAACATGACATGGCTGCAATATGGGGCACAGGACATGGCTGCATATGTGGGGGGACATGACATGGCTGCATATGTGGGGGGACATGACATGGCTGCATATGTGGGGGGACATGACATGGCTGCATATGTGGGGGGACATGACATGGCTGCATATGTGGGGGGACATGACATGGCTGCATATGTGGGGGGACATGACATGGCTGCAATATGTGGGGGGACATGACATGGCTGCATATGTGGAGGGACATGACATGGCTGCATATGTGGGGGGACATGACATGGCTGCAATATGTGGGGGGACATGACATGGCTGCATATGTGGGGGGGCATGACATGGCTGCATATGTGGGGGGACATGACATGGATGCATATGTGGGGGGACATGACATGGCTGCATATGTGGGGGGACATGACATGGCTGCATATGTGGGGAGACATGACATGGCTGCAATATGTGGGGGGACATGACATGGCTGCATATGTGGGGGGACATGACATGGCTGCATATGTGGGGGGACATGACATGGCTGCAATATGTGGGGGGACATGACTTGGCTGCATATGTGGGGGGACATGACATGGCTGCATATGTGGGGGGACATGACATGGCTGCATATGTGGGGGACATGACATGGCTGCATATGTGGGGGGACATGACATGGATGCATATGTGGGGGACTTGACATGGCTGCATATGTGGGGGGACATGACATGGATGCAATATGTGGGGGACATGACATGGCTGCAATATGTGGGGGACATGACATGGCTGCAATATGTGGGGGACATACATGGCTGCAATATGTGGGGGGACATGGCTGCAATATGTGGGGGGACATGGCTGCAATATGTGGGGACACGTT
Organism: Rana kukunoris; assembly: GCA_029574335.1. Taxonomy (NCBI): domain Eukaryota; kingdom Metazoa; phylum Chordata; class Amphibia; order Anura; family Ranidae; genus Rana; species Rana kukunoris. Next base: position 477,862,996 of record CM056049.1, on the reverse strand, counting down.
TAGACACTCCCCCCTTGCTCGCGATTGGACGGATCCGTCCAATCGCGTGTCTATACATGGCGCCGCGGGGTATGTGTTGCACGGGGATTAACCCTGCAGCAGTGGCGGCGGCGGAGGTATGGAGAACATGACATGGCTGCAATATGGGGCACAGGACATGGCTGCATATGTGGGGGGACATGACATGGCTGCATATGTGGGGGGACATGACATGGCTGCATATGTGGGGGGACATGACATGGCTGCATATGTGGGGGGACATGACATGGCTGCATATGTGGGGGGACATGACATGGCTGCATATGTGGGGGGACATGACATGGCTGCAATATGTGGGGGGACATGACATGGCTGCATATGTGGAGGGACATGACATGGCTGCATATGTGGGGGGACATGACATGGCTGCAATATGTGGGGGGACATGACATGGCTGCATATGTGGGGGGGCATGACATGGCTGCATATGTGGGGGGACATGACATGGATGCATATGTGGGGGGACATGACATGGCTGCATATGTGGGGGGACATGACATGGCTGCATATGTGGGGAGACATGACATGGCTGCAATATGTGGGGGGACATGACATGGCTGCATATGTGGGGGGACATGACATGGCTGCATATGTGGGGGGACATGACATGGCTGCAATATGTGGGGGGACATGACTTGGCTGCATATGTGGGGGGACATGACATGGCTGCATATGTGGGGGGACATGACATGGCTGCATATGTGGGGGACATGACATGGCTGCATATGTGGGGGGACATGACATGGATGCATATGTGGGGGACTTGACATGGCTGCATATGTGGGGGGACATGACATGGATGCAATATGTGGGGGACATGACATGGCTGCAATATGTGGGGGACATGACATGGCTGCAATATGTGGGGGACATACATGGCTGCAATATGTGGGGGGACATGGCTGCAATATGTGGGGGGACATGGCTGCATTTGGGGACACGTTTAAAAAAAGTATCGGTATTCGGTATCGGCGACTACCTGAAAAAAAATATCGGTACTTGTACTCGGTCCTAAAAAAGTGGTATCGGGACAACCCTACTAACAAGGAATCAGCTAAAAGCAGCCCAAAGGCGAATAGAACTTCCCCTTTAGGCCGCGTACACACGATCAGTCCATCCGATGAGAAAGGTCTGAATGACCGTTTTCATCGGTTAACCGATGAAGCTGACTGATGGTCTGATATGCCTACACACCATCAGTAAAAAAAAACGATCATGTGGCCAGTGTGCTGGGGGGGTGGGCGCTGGGGGCCCCGGCTGGTTGGACGGACTCGGAGGCCTGCTGCCGCGAGGCAGCCTGGCCCCTTCGGGGGTTGGGCACTTGTTTGCCACCCGGGACAGGCCTGTCGACCGCTGTGGAGGTCGGTGGGGTTGCTGCAGGGGGGAAGGTAAGATGGAGGCCCATGGTGGCCCCCCTTCCCTCATGCGCACTTGGCCGGCTTACCCTTTCATCTCACACAACATGTATGATTCACTTGTTGTCTGTTGGACTGGCCGGGCTAGCCTCCGGCTCCCTACCCCTCCTTCGGGTACCGAAAAGCCCCTTTTCTTACCTGATGAGATGTTGGTGGTGTGTCGCCACTGTATTTTAAACCTCAATTTATGTACTTTGTATGGTGAGGTGATCGCCATTCTCGGCCCGCTACCTGGCCCTTAGGCCCCCTGTGATGATACCATGAGTACTAGGTCCCAATGTGTTTATGTGCTCCCTCTTTTTCAAAGTCTATTTTGTTCTTCTTTCTATGTTATGTTGATAAAACAAAAATGGATGGCTTATTGTTTGATGTAAGACGCTTCTGACAACATGAGTTGTGATGTATTACTATGCCACAAATAAAGATTATACAAAAAAAAAACGATCATGTTAGAACGCAGTGACGTTTACGTGTTTTAACACAACGACGTGCTGAAAAAAAGTTCAATGCTTCCAAGCATGCGTAGACTTGATTCTGAGCATGCGTGGCCTTTTAACCGATGCTTTTGCATACTAACGATCGGTTTTGACCCATCAGTCAGGCGTCCATCGGTCAGGCGTCCATCGGTCAAATTTTTAAGCAAGTTCTCTTTTTTTTGACCGAAGGATAACTGACCGATGGGGCCCACACACAATCGCTTTGGACCGATGAAACGGTCCTTCAGGTTTTGACCGATCGTTTTTAATGATGAAGTTGGAAAAACTACGTTTTTTTTCATGCCGAAAAATGATCGTGTGTACGCGGCATTACAGTTCAGTGTTGTTTCAGTTGGCAGGGTTAACACCATTTCGAGAAACAGCCACAGGCAAAGAAAATACTGCCATAAGGTATACTAGAACTAGAACTAAGGACTAATTGTACAAAATAAGACCTTACACGGTGCCACTCTGTTGTGCTACTTGACTTTAGTTAATGTTCATGCTAACATGAGTTATGTTAAGGCACTTTTGCATTGTATGTCAATGCATACCGTGGCTATGGAGTCAACCTGTATATTTTTACAAAAACAAGGTCATTATAACTACTAAAAATAATTTATCTTTTTGCATTTCTTTAATTGCATAAAGTGGTTCTAAAGTCAGGAGTTTTTTTGCATTCCATTCATTAACCACTTCCGGTCCGCGCTATTGACATAATACGTCAGCAGCGCGGACCTGAGGCGCCGGGGTCACGTCTTTGGATGTGATTTGCTTGTAATTCCCCGCGCGCGCCACAGGGTGGCGCGCGGCGGGGAAAAACAGTCCCGACGCATCACCGAGGATTCGATGCGTGTACCCGGCGGCCGCGATGTCCGTCAGGTACACGCGATCGTCGGTGACAGAGCAGGGACGTGGAGCTCTGTATGTAAACACAGAGCTCCACGTCCTGTCAGAGAGAGGTGACAGATGCTGTTTCTCTTGTACATAGGGAGACAGCATCGATCACCTCCCCCAGTCACCCCCCTCCCCCCACACAGTTAGAACACACCCAGGCAATACATTTAACCCCTTCCTCACCCCCCTAGTGTTAACCCCTTCAATGCCAGTCACATTTATACAGTAATTGGTGCATATTTATAGCACTGGTCGCTGTATAAATGTGAATGGCGCCAAAATTGTGTCAAAAGTGTCCGATGTGTCCGCCGCAATATCGCAGTCAAAATAAAAATCGCCACCATTACTAGTAAAAAAAAAATATTTAAAAAAAAATCATAATTCTGTCCCCTATTTTGTAGGTGCTATAACTTTTGTGCAAAGCAGTCACTTATTGTGATTTTTTTTTTTTTTTTTACAAAAATCCGTAGAAGAATACGTATAGGCCTTAACTGAGAAAAAAAAATAAAAAAATTTAAAAAAAAATTGGGATATTTATTATAGCAACAAGTAAAAAATATATATATATTTTTAAATTGTCGCTCTTTTTTTGTTTATAACGCAAAAAATAAAAACCGCACGGGCAATCAAATCACCACCAAAAGAAAGCTCTATTTGTGGGGAAAAAAAGGACGCCAATTTTGTTTGGGTGCCACGTCGCACGATCGCGCAATTGTCAGTTAAAGCGACGCAGTGCCGCAAGCTGAAATTTCGCCTGGGCACGAAGGGGGTTTATGTGCCCAGTAAGCAAGTGGTTAAAGTAAAAAATGACCCTGCAGGTGTATCACCCACTCACCTCCCTAAATATTTTTTGATCCAGAGCTGTGCCCAACTGCAGCGGTGCTTTCTCCACTACCTGCTTTCACAGGATACAGAGACAGCCTCCTGCTGCTGTCAATCACATTTTGAGAGGAGGGTGCAAGCAGAACATATCCTGGCTCGAGAGTGCACCCACACAAGTGTCCCCATAGTAAGCGTCTTGCTATGGGGGCATTTGCAGATGTGGATGAGCGGAGAGCGCTGGTGAGGGACCCCAGAAGGGGAAGTAAGGTAACGCACTGTGCAATACCATGGCACAGAGAAGGCAGGTATTACAAGTTTATTATTTTAAGAAAAAGAAAGGAGCCTTTAGAATGACTTTAAAGGGGTTGTAAAGGTTTGTTTTTTATTTTCTAAATAGGTTCCTTTAAGCTAGTGCATTGTTGGTTCAGTAACCTTTCCCTTCTCATTTTCTGTCTGAATTTCTCACTTCCTGTTCCTCCTCAGTAAGCTTGCCCCAATCATCGGAGCCGTTCTGGCTGGGGGTTAGTCAGCGTGCTCGCCCCCTCCCTTGGGACTACATCCCTGCGGGGAGATGCTGTGTTCACAGATGATGGGGGCAAGCTTACTGAGGAGGAACAGGAAGTGAGAAATTCAGACATTTAGAAGGGAAATTTAAGGAAAGGGTAAGTGAACCAACAATGCACTAGCTTAAAGGAACCTACTGTATTTAGAAAATAAAAATAAACCCTAAGGGCCCTTTCACACGTAGGGATCCCCTGAGGATCCATACCTTTAACACCCGCTTGCTCAGCGGGGATCACTACGTTAATCCCCGCTGAGCCAGCAGATGACAGGGCGGTCTCTGCAGACTGTGCAGGGACCGCTCTGTCAGATCTCCGCTGTCCTCTACGGGGGGATCGGATGAACACGGACCGTCTGTTCGTGTTTATCCGATCTGCAGATGGATGGAAAAAATAGGATTTTCCTCCATCTGCAGAACTGGAGCATGGCGGACACCAATGAGATTGGATGTCAGCGGATGTTCATCTGCTGACATCCGCAATCCCATATGGATACATGTATGTCCGTTTTACATCCGAAAACGGATGGATAAAAAACGGACATATGGCCTGCAGGTGTAAAAGGGGCCTTACAACCACTTTAAATTCAAGCAATAATATAAATAATAAAGATTATAAGAAGCAGTGCCATGCTAATAAACTAAATGTGCAGAAAAAAAATAAAAGTCCAGTATTATTCTATTTGCTAGCATATAATATCCTAGAACCTAAAATGCAACAAATAACATTTGATAGTGTATACTATTATAAATCTGGGAAAGTGATCACTCAGTGCTCAATCCACCACGCCAAATATATGAGCTTACCAGAGGTAGTGTGACCCTCAGTATATGAGAATCCAAAACACGCTATATATAACTGCTGGTCTGCAACCAGTATGTAGGGATGAACAGCCACCCCTCGTCCAGAAAAAGCATATAGCATTAAGCTGCCAAAACTCCTAGGAAGAAATCAGCATGTAAAAACTACAATCCCCAGAATCCCAATGGTGCATGCGAGGTGACATTGCGATTTCCAGCTCCGGCTTTTGTTTTGTGTATGATCATGGGCGCCTGCGGAACTTTTTTTAGGGGGGGGGCATCATTTTAAGGTCACCTATTCTCTGCCCCTTTTTGTCAATGTCATGAAGGGGATATGTAGTCATATAGATCCCCCTTTAGAGCAGGCCAGGGCAGGTCCCTCATAGAATAGACCCCTCTTTACTTAGTCTTCATACTCTTACCTTTTCATCACCACCCTGGATTACATGGTGGGCACTGCACTGCACATGTTTGGCACAATACATCACATGGTGGTCACAGCCCTGCACATGGTGGGCACAATACATCACTGTGGTCACTGCACATGGTAGGCACAATAAATCACATGGTGATCACTGCACATGGTGGGCACAATATATTTATCACATGGTGGTCAATGCACTGCATATAACATGGGGGGAAGCAGCAGTCTGCCCCCAGTACAATAATTTCACCCCCCAAGGTCAGTTTCTGCAAAATCCTCACAGTGCACTGACCTCATTTTAGCAGCATGATGGGGCTCCTGCTGAAGGGGATGACATCAGTGCACCTCCCCACACAGCTCCCGGAGACTGAGAGGATCTGTGTGTACAGATCCTGTATTGGGACCTGGGCATCACTGACAGCTTCAGCTCCCCTCCTCTGCCTTAGATTGTGGTGCCTGGGTGCAGTGCACCCGCCTCCGGGGGGGGGGCATGATCCCCCTTGCCCCCTCCTGCAGACGCCCATGTGTATGATATTCCAGAAATATATAAATTCATAATGTTTCACAGGTCTTTTCAAACAGCTTAATTCTTGATTTGAATATGCCACTGTTCTTTGTCCAAAAAATGTAACTGTCCAAAATATGCACTCATTATTAAAGTGATCTTGTGCTTTGCTCATGCAGGACAAAGCAACAGGCCTACTGTAATTTAGATATACACAGACACGTTACCTTTTGTTCTCTCCCCCACAAGTGGGGTATACACCCACCCCACAAGTTGCTGGAGTCATAGCTTACACATGAACTTCACTCTAGTTTCCAGTAGCCAGAGGTTACTAGGAGTTCTTTGAACAGTGAGAAATTTCTGCCTCTCAGTCAGTTCCCATTGACACCATTAATTCTTTTAGCTGTAAGGGGGAATTCTTCTTAATGACCACAAGTGTAAGGAGCATTCTTCCCATTGACCATCACACAATTATCATGAGTTGTAGATTTAGTAATTTTTAGCAGGGGTTCCCTGATAATGAAAAGTTGTTTTGAGGGTTCCTCTGTGTTAAAAAGGTTGAGAAAGACTGCTAGTTGCCTTTGACCTTTTTCAATAAACATTGTTCTTTTAGAGCCCATTCACACAGGGGCAAGACAACTTCTAGCACGACTTTGGGAAGGCAACTTGGACACGACTTGAGTATGAATCATCAGGCAACTTACAAGGCAACTTCAAGTTGCCTTCAGGACAGTACAAGGCAACTTCAAGTCGCCTCCAGTACAGGAGGCTTCCAGTGGCCAATCAAACAACAATCAGCTCTGTGGGAAGGAGGGAGGGGTTTGCCTGAGAAATGTATGTTATCTTCCTGTATTGTTGCTTTAGTTAAGACAGTGATCAGACTTCTGGGGCGACTTCCATTGAAATCAATGGGTACAAGTTGCCTAGAAGTTGCCTACAAGTCAGATTGAAGTAGTACAGGAACCTTTTCTGAAGTCAGAGCGACTTTAGTAGTGTACATTAAGACGGCTCCCATTCACTTCCATTCATTTTCTCGACCGCACAACTTGGGGCAACTTGGGGCGACTTGACGTGGGATCCCAGGTCGCCCCAGTGGGAACCGGCTCTTAACAAAAGAGAAAATAATTTTGTGGAAAGTTTACCATATGGATACGTAATTGACACAATAAATATAAATTTGTGCTCTACATGCAGGCTGATTCCCTCCCCCCCCCCCTCTTTTTTCCAAAGTTGTATTCCATATACATGCTGAAAAGTAATGTAAAGAAAAAAAAATAGCCAGGCAAATGGTTTACTTAGGTAAAGCCAATAACGTAGTTAGTCATATCCATTCCTAGAGGATTTTGAATCCGGAGACCCAATTGCAGCTGTCATGGAATCCAAGAGCAGGTCATTATTGAAAATCCCCTAAGACACAATAAGTAACAAGCCAATTAAAACTCTAATGTACTTGAGCAAAGATTTTATTTAGTACATGTGATCCCAGGACATGCAAAGGGCATTGTTGAATTTAGAAGACTTATTCATGTTTGACTCAGTCTTTATTTATTTTTTAGAAATGTCGCTAATGATTGAAAATCATGAAAACCAATGCTAAAGAAGCACAAAAGCTGAAAATCACAGAGTAAACCAATGCACTTTACTAGGTTTAAAACCCTTTTTTAGATCATTTGATGAAGACAATTGCAGTTTCCGAGCATACAGAAAGAATGTAAAATAACTTGGATGACATTGTACTTGATAATAATGACTGTAATAGTTGGCTGATCCACATGTACAAATAGCTGTACTGTATTTTGATTGTTATCTGTTACTGTATACCTTTGATATTTATACTGTACTACTAAATACAACCAATTATTGTATCCGATTGTATTCTTTTTGTGATTTACATATGGAAAATGTTTGCATGTACAGATTTAAAACAATGTAATCCAAATGTACAAACTGTAAAATACAAAAACTTTAGTTTCAGTAATTAAATATGTTATTGTGTTGTTTTTTTGAGTGTGATGGGGAAGTTAGTCCAAAGCTGACTTATTTCCATCACTAGCTGTCAATACTATACTATTTTTTACAAATGTATCCATTTAAATGTAATCAGCCTAATGAACAGACACTCAAATATGACTTCCTTGAGCTTCCTTTTTATCTGCTGTGGAGCACACATCTGAAACACAAAATATGCGAAAAAGATTATGGAAGATATCAAATTGTTCACATCACCAGATACTCCAGACAAACGTATACAATACTGTCACTAATTGTCACATATGCACACATGCATATGCATCCCAGGGTCAGTTTGAGCGCAAACCAAATACAGTAACCTAAAAGTTTGCTATCAGATTGCCGGAAGAAAAATACCAACTTCATGGAGGTCCTGTATCTGAAGGGTATCAAACACCAAACCCAGCTGCTGCAAGGTCTCAAGATTATCTACTGTGCTGTAAATTGAATTAGCTGGTATTGTAAAGCCAATTTAAGGAAACTCATGCTTTGGATGAGGAGGGCTGTAGATAATCAGTAATGCAGTACTAATCCACAGGAAAACTCTTCACCCAAGTACTCAGGGTGTATGCCCAGGCCATTTTCACAACTTCCTGGATTTGCTGCATGCATGCTTTGCAGCTTTACAATTTTGGATTCAAAAATTCATAGCTGGATCCGACCTAATTATCTGGGCCAGACCTTTGAATAATCATTTCCAGGGGCTTTCTCCCTTTGGACTAGCTCCTCTCTCTCCACTCATGTGCAGACTCTGAGGTCCAGTGATCTCCCAACTATTTTCTTTCGCATGGCAGTTTTGGTGGCCTCCTTTGCAGAGGCGTCACTAGGGTTGGTGTCACCTGGTGCAGTTAAAACATGGATGTCAATCCTCCTCAACCCCCCCTCACTGACTCATGTGGGGGCAATAAATTACAGCTGCGAGCAAGTTTAAATGAATTTTTTTCCTTTAAAAATGTAATTTTGCTGCGGCACTGTTCTACACATCACACAGATGCGCCACTTTACAGACAGACTAGAGGGACCCCCAGGCACGATATTTAAGATATATTTCATTATTAAAATCACTGCTCCTGAGAAAACTATAGTTTTAAAAAACATATTTTTTGCATTAATTCATGTCCCCTGGGTCAGTGCCCAGGTTCCCATACACTTTTTATGACAATAACTTGCATATAAGCATTACAAATTAGAATTTTTGATTTTTCATATTCATGTTCCATAGACTTTAATAGGGTTTGCATGCTCGCTCAAACTTTTTGCCTGTTTGCATGTTCTGGTGCGAATTAAACTGGGGGTGTTTGGCTCATTCCTAGCAGTGAGAAGAGGAAAAACACAGGGCTAGTGTGGTGACGGCTAAAAGAAAAACCCTGCCTCTAGATGACATCCTCAGGTCAGGATGATGTCGCCCCCCTGCAGGTGTCACCCGGGTGCGGTCTGCACATAGCGACGCCACTGCTCCTTCGATGGTGAGTTTCCAATGCAGTGCTGGAATTGGTATGATCCCTTTTCCCAGTGACCTGAAAGGTAATCATGATGGATGCCAGCCTGTCCTTCTGACCAGCAGTTCTAGATACCCTCTTAGTACAAAGGGCTTTGATGTCAAAAGAAGCTGTACTTCTGATAAATGTCGTGATCAAGTCTTTGTGAAGACGAAACGTTGGGAGGAGACGTTCCCACGTCACCGCATCCATTCGGAAGGACGCACGCGTACCATTAAGCCGGCCGGCACTTTTGTTTTAAAGCTCCACACATTTGCATCTGTTGTAAGTGCATTTTACCTTTTTCCTTTAATAAACACCATCGGGTTTTATACTATGTGAGTTCTTATGTCGTTACATGGTATCATCATAACACTGCCATCTGCTGATGTCCCTACGGCTGTTGAACCACGATCCCTTCTTTTTGTTTACATCTACCCTGCGGGGTCCATTTCTGGTAAGGGTCAGTGTGTACAGTGGTGGTGGGTTTGCACTATCCCCTCCCCCGTTTGCATGACTGCCCTACACCGGTGTTGATTGAATAGTTGTTCATACGGTTTCACACTATGCAAGTCTCTCTGTTTCTGTTTTGTTTTTGGTGCTGAGACTCTACATTTCAAATCTGTGAAAACCCATGTGTGATCGACATTCCGGAGACAGATGCACCTGTACCTGCTTGAGATTTTTCTCCCTGTTTACGCATATATCAAAAGTGTGGAAAGGGTACATCTATTTTCACCTGAAGAATTAAACTGCACAGACCCACCTAAATAGACTATAAGTCAGCTTCTTTATGACTATTAGGTGGACTTTTTATTTTATTTTATTCTGATATACTTTGATATATTTTTTTCAATTTATTTAAAAAAAATGTATTTTTTGAGACTTTATTGGTCCAGCACTATTCACTGAATTTCACTTAGGTTTGTGTGTTTTTTTATTTGATCACAGCTACCTAGCATCAGCAAGTTTTCAGTGATTATTAGGTGGATTTTACATACAGGTTCATGCTTGTGTGTCATTGTCATTAATTTACTTTTGTTGGGGTTTTTCTTGATTTTGCAATTTTTAATAACCACATCACGTACTGTGCCCTTCATTGGTCATAGACATATGATTAGCGCGATTCCTACCTTCTTTATATTATTGTTTTATGTTGTATAACATTTTTGAATCGCAGCTTTCACCTGTTAGTTATTCACTGGGTATGCGCAATTTTTTTCTTTTATACTTCTGATAAATGCCCTGAATCTCAGTGCAATACAGTTGTCCCTTCTTCGCTGGACCTCATATATGCTGAATCACCTAAGCATGGAAATCTGTCAGGCAGACTTTTTCAATCGATGACATGTGAAACAGGTTTAACAACAAACTGTCTTTGTGTTAGCAGATTTATCCCGGTTAAGGCCAAAAGCTTCCTTCCTATCTAGGGTGGTTCTTCCTTCCACCTTGCCAGAACTTTGGGTACACGCTGCAAGGGTCTACCTCTCTGTGTCTTTTAGACAATTGGATCTTCTCTTTGTCATTCCTAAGAGTTCCTATAGGAGTCACCCTGCCTTTCGACCTACCATTGCCAGGTGGATTATACAAGTCATCATTTGAGCCTTTAGTCTAAAGGATAGGGTTCACCAGTTCCCTGTTAGGCCGCGTACACACGATCAGTCCATCCGATCAGAACGGTCCAAAGGACTGTTTTCATCGGTTAAGCGATGAAGCTTAAAAAAACGGTTAAAAAAACGATTGTGTTAGAACGCGGTGACGTTTACGTGTTTTAACACAACGATGTGCTGAAAAAAACGAAGTTCCAATGCTTCCAAGCATGCGTCGACTTGATTCTGAGCATGCGCAGCCTTTTAACCAATGCTTTTGCATACTTACGATCGGTTTTGACCCATTGGTCAGGCATCCATCGGTCAAATTTTAAAGCAAGTTCTATTTTTTTTGACCACAGTATAACTGACCGATGGGGCCCACACACGATCGGTTTTGACCAATGAAACGGTCTTTCAGTCCGTTTTCAGCGGTTTTGACCGATCGTGTGTACGCGGCCTTAGAGCAAGCTCAACCAAAGCTGTTAAGTAGAACTATAGGCAAAATGATTTTTTTTTTTTTTTTCATGTTGGATAGAGCAAGGGAGAGTTATAACCCCTGTTGCAGAAATGTTCCTTCACTTCCTGTCTCATAGCCAAACAGGAAGTGAGAGGAAATTCCTGCAAATTAAGAAAATTCCTTGGGGACCCTCAGGTCACCAGAACAAGTGTCCCCATTGGAAGATTTCCCATTTATTACTTTTCTGGGGACAACCCAAAATTTGGGATTGTCTTTTACTTTCATTTTGACTGATAATGGTAAACAGGATAAATAGATAGGGCATAGCTCCTTAACGGGGGCACAGACAACAGTATAAAATGACAGGTGTTCAAATCCCTCTCCACTCTACCCAAAACTTTAAAAAAAAGTTTGGGCTTTAGTTATACTTTAATGCTTCATTGGCTTTCCAGCATCAGACTTCAGAGTCAGACTTCCCAAATTGCAAATTGTTAATATAACATAAATGCATTGAGTGTTATCTTATTACTTAAAGGTATTGTAATGATGTCTGAACCCAGAGTGTTAGGTGGGTTGGAAGATTTACAGGGTCATGGAGATGCAGATGAGCAGGTAAATCCAAGCAGTCCCCTAGGGGGCCGTGCTATACAATTATGACAAATCTTATATGATGATATTGGCTTTGTGTGCTAATGGTTGATCAAGGTAAAAGGTGCCAGTCTTAATCACAATAAACAAGGAAGTTCTATTGGTTTAAAAAAAAATTGAATTTTCTCAAGAATAATTATCTGGTATTTCAATTTCTTTAGGCCTCATGCACACAGGACATTTAAAAAAATGCAAGGAAAAAGCAGCATTATAAACGCTCTGTTAGCTGCATTTTTGAATAGTGTTTATGGACGTTTTTCTGCATTAGTCTTTTTGTCATTTGTTCAGTAAAAACACTCACTATAATGTAAAAACTCCAAATGCGGCTAAACGCTTGTTACATCGTTTACCTGCGTTTAGCAGTATAGCGTTTTTGGCATTTTTTTCCTTTTTACAGCTCAGCAGCCTCTGCTCCTGGATGCACAGGCTGTCATTTTATTGTCTACTACCCCTAAACGCTTATGCTCCAAATGCCTTTGAAAGTTTATGTGTACATGGACACATAGGCTAACATGGAGGGGCGCCTCTAACAGCAGCTTTAAAAACCTCCTGTGTGCATGACCTCTTAAAGCCAAAACATTTAACATGTAAGTCAGCAGCTACAAATACTGTAGCTGCTGACTTTTAATAATAGGACACTTACCTGTTCAGGGAGCCCGCATTGTCGGCACCCCAACCGATCTTCAGATACTGCCGCTGCCATTCCTGGTAAGGGAAACAGGCAGTAAAGCCCTTTGGCTTCACACCTGGTTCCCTGCTGTACATGCATGAAGCGCGCTGCACTTTCTAGCTGGCCCAGCGGCAGGGAAAGGAAGTGGGTGGCCAAACTTCTGGAAGATCGGGCCACGGCCCATCTCCTGGAAGTGGGGGTCCCCGTTTCCCCCTGAAAGGTGCCAAATCTGACACCACGTGGAAGGGGGGAAGCATATAAGCGGAAGGTCCACTTTTTGGTGGAAATCGGCTTTGAGGACACTTGCCTGCCGCTGCATATCTAAGTCTGAGGAGCTCAGTGTACTTGTAGTTCCCTAACTTTTGCCATTGAACCAACAGTCATACACTTGTGGAGAGTCTTGCTGGAAAGACAGATTGCCCATCATTCTAGTAAGGATAATAGGAAGGTATTTTACAAAGGCCTTGGTTTAGAGCTGTAGCGGTGTCAGCTTATGCTTTAGAGAGGATTATGCAGGAGTGTATGTAAAATAGACATTTGGTGCCCTCTGCTGACCAGAAGTGGGACGTCGGGCTCAAAGTTTTACTTTTTTCTGGAACAACCCAGGAAGGAGGGGAATGCCACTCCCAGGAACGCCCAGGGGAGCAAAGGATCTTGGGAACAGAAAAAAAGACCGGATGGCAGGTGTTTAACTCGCTCTCCAGCCTGGGACACAGACCTGTGAGGAACTGTTCCTGTGAGTGTGTGACTGAACTCCGGCCTACCTCGTGGAAAGCAGCCAGCGATGTCTGGGCAGCAGTAAAGAGTTTCCTGCAGTTCCCCTGAGACAAGAGCCGTGTGATCGGACGAGCGTTGGAGATCCGACGGGGGTCGCGTGCCGAGAGGATCCCAGTCACCAGGGCCGTGTGTGGTGAGAGGGCTTGCGCCCAACTGTTTCGTACTATACCACACTCACACACACACATCTGAGGGACTATCTGAGCTGTGTTGTGGAGAACACTAGACCAGTACCATCGGAGGGTTCCAGAGACATACTCAAATACTTGTCGCAGGGCCCGAAAACGTTAGCCCACTGTTGAGCGGTCTGCTGCTAAAAGATTCGCTCACCGGTTGTTTGCATCGGATACTACAGATACCCCTGTTGGATTACAAATAGGGCCCTTTCTATTTTTTGCTAGCGAAGAAAACGAAGACCTCGGACTAGTGCACTTACACTCCTGCAGCAAGGCCTTGCAGATTGGGACATATAGTTCAGTAAACTGTTCAAAGGGGTTTCTAGTGGGTAAAGTACCACAGTTAGTTTAAAGTAATCTTGCTGACTGCTGCGCAGCATACATAATCTTACCAGTTCAATCCCTGCGGCCGCAGGAAGAGGGTGTTAGGGAGCTATCACCTTGTACTATATGTATTATATTAACTGTATGTGTGATGATTAATTTGGTAACTGGTATTGATCTTTCATGAGTAAAATTGATATTTGCTTTAATTTTCTGGTGTCTTGAAGAGTTACTTGTCACTCAGAAAAATTCTGGTGCTATTGCATCATAACTCAGTCAGGGGGATTGGTATTAGGGACTTTCCTCAGGTGTGCTGGTGTGCGGTGGATCGAGTGTTGCGGAGGAGGACCAGAAGACCCAACAAATTCAGCCGCTCCTTAGGGGGTAAGCGCTACACGTGGGGGCTCGTCCGGGATCACTTCTGATACCCCTCGCACAGAGATAACCACACCAACAGCCCAACCATGGATCTGACAGCTGCAGCAAAGTGGTGCAAAGAACAAAACGCCCAGGACGGGCTGAGTGTAGTGATGGACATTCCTGATGGCACATGGACAGAGGAACAGATCCGTAAAGCAGTAACTACCTTAGCGCCTGACCAGAAAGTGTTTGTCATAGACACCATAACAAACCAAGAAGGCTCCCACACCTATGCCCTACTGGAATGGAAGAAAGGAATCCCACATTGCTACCGGGGTGATAGCATTCAGCTAACAAGGGAAGTTAAAGTGCGGCTAATATCTTTAGCCAACCCAGTTAGTAGTTCTGAGGGACCAAGTCAGTCCCCACTGGGAACTGTAGGAGCAACTACCACATCTGAGCTAACTGCTAGTTACCCTCCAGCCTCTTTCTTCAAGGACATAGGAAAGTTAGTAGAGAGCGTTGCCAAACTCACCTCACCCTCTGCAAATTATAGCTACCGGAAGCTGCGAATCTTCTCAGGGACGCAGCCCGTACCCCAAGGAGAGGAAGAATATGAGACCTGGATGGAGCAGGCTATGCAAGCCTTAGAAGAATGGGATGTCCCGGAGATACAAAAAAAACAACGGATCACTGAGAGTCTAAAGGGCATTGCAGCAGAAGCCATTCGGAATCTGAAGTTCAGTCAGGGGTCCTGTACAGCCTATGATTATCTTCGCATGCTGCAGGAGGAGTTTGGGCGTACCGAAAGAGCCACAGACTTACTTTTTCTCTTTGAACATATGTACCAGCAGAGGAATGAAGCATTGTCCGAGTACATAAGGCGCTTGAATAAGATGCTATACCAGATTGTGCTGAAGAAGGGAATAGACGCAAAGGACATGGATCAGGTCAGGATGAAACAGATACTCAGAGGCGCTCTAAGCTCTGATCCTGTCTGGATTCAGTTGAGGACTCTGCCAGGAGGGACCTCTCTGCGATACCCCGATCTTATACGGACAGTGAGGGAAGAGGAGGCAATCCTAGCGGAGAAGAAAAAAAGTTCAGGGTTTTCATCCTCTGCTGAAGTTCGGACGTTTAGTGTGTCAAGTGGAAGTCCGGAGATAGATGAACTGAAGGCCCAAGTCACTCAGTTGACACAGATGCTAACCCTACTGGCTGCAGGGGTTAATTCACCCCTTGGAAAGGTTCCTCCAGAACCTGTGCCTGAAGCTACCACCGGGGTAGTGCCTGTCAGGAGACCGCAAAATGTCTGCTACAATTGCGGAGGAGTTGGGCATTTCCGCCAAGTGTGCCCAAGCCCGCCGAAGACAGAAGCGAGAACCCCAAAGCCGGCTTTAAACTTCAGGGGGCCCCAGTGAAGGAGTCAGCTGGGCGCCCGATCACATCGGTCAACTCCAAAAACCCCTCTGTCGTTTCCACCCCTAAAGAACGAAGGGAGGCGAAACCGAGAGAACGACCCAGGAGAAAAGGCGTGAAGGTAAGGGTCACCAAGCAGGCTGATCTTGCTCCTCCGCGTGGATTTCCTTCTGAGTTGGTGGGACCCTCCCCCATTGTCCCTGTTCAAGTGGAGGGAGTTTATACAAAAGCCCTGCTGGACACCGGAGCTCAGGTGACCCTCCTTTATCGGGACTTTTACGAGAGGCATCTCCGACACTTACCCCTACAGAAGCTGGAAGAGCTAGAGATATGGGGCTTGGGAACGCAGAATTGCCCTTATGATGGTTTCCTGTCCATAAAGCTCGCTTTTGATCCAAGCGTGGCCGGAGAAGCTGAAGCTTTTGATGCCTTAGCCGTAGTGTGCCCCCGTCCACCAGGGGCTGAAAAGAACTCCATTATCGTTGGGACGAATACCCATTTGGTCCGGAGGCTCCTGTCCCCGCTTATGCAACAACAGGCTACACCAGACACCAGGGTGCACCCAATGCTGACCCAAGTGTACCGGAACCTGCTTCAGGAGCAGAGAGCGCCTGAAGACAGAGTGGGAAGAGTCTGGCGCCTGGATAGATGGGAGAAAGTGGTACAGCCTGGCGAAGTAGTCTGTCTGAGGGCTTCGGTCAAGTTATCTTGGAAGCAGCCAGGACCCTTCATTGTCCTTGAGACAGACCCAAGACAAGGGGATAACAGACTGGAGATAGTGCCCGAATTGTTGCCGACCAAATTGTTAAAAAGGAACCGAGGGAAGGTCTCCATCCGCGTTAAGAACACCACAGCATCTCCTATAAAAGTACCAGCTAAAGCCTTGCTAGGGGAAGTGATATCAGCAACCCCAGTGCCTCCCCAAGGCATACCAGAAGCGGAAGAGGAGACCCTTTTTGAAGAGTGTTTCCCAACAGACACCCCCCTCCCCCCCTGTTGGCTGGAGAGAGCGAAGACTCAGCTATTAAGATGGAGGATGGCGTTCTCGAAGAACGAATTCGATGTGGGGTTGGCCAAAAGTGCTGAGCATAGGATCCGGCTGGAAGAGGACAAGCCCTTTCGGGAGAGGGTCAGGCGTATCCCATTGGGAGACCTGGAAGATTTACGAGAACAGCTGGCTGAGCTGAAGAGGACGGGCATCATTCGGGAGTCCCGAAGCCCCTACGCTTCCCCCATAGTGGTGGTCAGGAAAAAGAATGGGTCATTGCGGCTCTGTATTGACTACCGAACACTGAATCGGAGGACCATTCCCGATCAGTACACCACCCCCAGGATAGAGGACGCCTTGCAAAGCCTGTCTGGGGCGAAGTGGTTTAGTGTACTGGATTTGAAGAGCGGATATTATCAGATCCCCATGCACCCTGAAGACAGAGAGAAAACGGCTTTCATCACCCCAGTGGGGTTCTTTGAGTTTAACAGGATGCCACAAGGTCTGTCAGGGGCCCCAGCTACTTTTCAGCGGTTGATGGAAAAGACCGTGGGCGACATGAATCTGATCGAGGTGTTAGTGTACCTAGATGACGTGATAGTGTTCGGCCGGACACTTGAAGAGCACGAAGAAAGACTGGAGAAAGTTCTGAGTAGACTGCATGAGGAAGGCTTAAAACTGTCTATGGAAAAGTGCAGGTTTTATCAGTCATCAGTAAGCTATTTGGGGCATATAGTGTCCGAAGAAGGGGTGGCCACGGATCCACAGAAGCTGGAGGCTGTCACCTCCTGGCCCCGACCAACCAATGTGACTGAGCTCAGGTCTTTCCTAGGATTTTGTTCCTATTATAGAAGATTTGTGGAAGGGTTTGCCAGAATAGCCCGTCCACTCACTGAACTGTTAAAAAATGAGGAGGAGGCTGAGACAGACTCTGAAGGGCTTGGAAAACCCAAAGAGGGGCCCAGAAAAAAAAAGGAGCCAATTGTAGATGAATGGACCCCACGGTGTGAAGAAGCCTTTGTGCAGCTGAAGGGAAGTCTCACATCTGCCCCAGTCTTGGCCTATGCAGACCCCACAAGGCCCTATGAGTTACATGTAGACGCCAGTCGAGATGGATTAGGTGGGGTACTCTATCAGGAGCATGACGGGCATCTGCGTCCCATTGCCTACGTAAGCCGAAGTTTGACGCTTTCAGAGAGGAATTATCCTACACATAAATTGGAGTTCTTGGCTCTCAAATGGGCAGTGGTGGATAAACTGAAGGATTATTTGTATGGAGCCGACTTTGTAATCAGAACGGACAACAACCCGCTTACCTATATCCTCACCACAGCCAAACTGGATGCCACTGGACACAGGTGGTTAGCCGCCTTGTCAGGGTTCCGCTTCAGTCTCAAGTACCGCCCCGGGGCCAACAACCAGGATGCGGATGCCCTGTCCAGGAGACCTTACAGTACAGAGGCCCCAGAATCAGAATGGACCCATTTAACACCAGACGGGGTTCAAGCCCTATGCCAAGGGGTGGAATGTAGAGCCAGGGGAGTGATTGGCGCAGAGGCCATAGGAGTCATGGCTGCCGGTGTCCCCAAGCTGTACTGCCATCCTGCACAACTGAGGAGTGAAGGCCTGCCTACTTTCACAAAAAAGGATTTAAGGGTGGATCAGGCCGAAGACCCCTTAATCGGATTGACACTGAGGGCCTTGAGAGACAACCAAAGGGGACTTTTGCTAACTGATTCGCCGAAGGAGGCTCGGTTGATCCACAAAGAGTGGGAGAGGTTGAGAGTGCTAGACGGGGTGGTCTACCGAAGGGGCCCCTCGGATGGCGCAGAAGAGAAACAGCAATTGTTCCTCCCCGAGAAACATAGAGAAAGTGTGTTGAAGGCTTTACACGATGATCATGGTCATTTGGGCACAGAGAGAACTTTCAAACTGGTCCGTGACAGATTTTATTGGCCCTGTATGAGATCCGAGGTCGAAGGCTATTGCCATTCCTGCTTGAGGTGTATCCAGAGGAAAACTCTACCTTCTAAAACGGCTCCAATGAGCCATCTGCAGAGTCAAGGCCCTATGGATTTAGTGTGCATAGACTTTTTGTGTTTAGAGCCCGACACCAGTGGACAAGGAAATATCCTGGTGGTGACAGACCACTTTACTCGCTATGCTCAAGCCTTTCCAACCAAGGATCAACGTGCTCCCACAGTGGCCAAGGTACTAGTGGAGAAGTTCTTTGTCCATTATGGGCTACCCCAAAGAATTCATTCCGACCAAGGCAGAGATTTTGAGAGTCGACTCATCCGGCAGCTCTTGGATCTGTTAGGGATTCAGAAATCAAGAACTTCCCCTTACCACCCCCAGGGTGACGCACAACCAGAGAGGTTCAATCGGACTTTATTAAATATGTTGGGAACACTGTCCACCAAAGAAAAACAGCACTGGAGTCGGCATATCTCTACCATTGTGCATGCCTACAACAGTACAGAAAGTGATGTGACCGGATACTCACCATACCGGCTCATGTTCGGAAGAGAAGCCCGGCTGCCTGTGGATTTGGCCTTTGGTCTCTCTCTTGACCAAACGTCTGTTGCCTCTCATGAAGGTTACGTAGACCGACTGAGGAAGAATTTGGTTTCTGCCTTTGAAAAGGCCCGTTCAACATCCGGGGGTAGAGAACAGAGGAATAAGCGAAATTATGATCTGAGAGTTCGTGTGCAGGATCTACAGCCTGGCGATCGAGTTCTATTGAAAAATGTAGGTGCCTCAGCCAAGCACAAACTGGCCGATAGATGGAGTTCCCAAATTTATGTCATTTGTCAGCAATTGCCTGGCCTGCCAGTGTACCAAATCAGACCAGAGGGAAAAACTGGGCCATTGAAGAATTGGCATCGGAACCATCTCCTACCCTTAAATGAGGCTGTTCGGATACCAGAGAGAGATGAGTCTCCTTCACCCACTCCTTCCACCTCTCGGAAAACACCTGTCACTCGGTCACAGCAACCACCACCCACATTAGAAAGTGAGGATGATAGTGATGAGGGGGATGGGTGTCCGAGCTGGATGTGGCCATCTGACTCTATGGATGTTCATTCAGTCAATCCAATTTCTGAGCAGGACTCAAGTACCTTGAGACCGGATGCTCCGGAATTTGTGCCCCAAACTGATGAGAATGTCTCCTTATCTTCTCAAATGGAGGATTCTTTGCCGGAAGCCTCCGAACCTGAGGATGTTTCTGTTGCTCAGGAAGAGGAGGTCACTGAACTGCCTCAGCTAACACAACAGGAAGAAGAGAGCTCAGCAGACGAAGGTCCATCCAGGCTTCTAGAAGCAAGGCCAAAACGCCTGGTGCGACCTCCTCAGAGACTCACGTACAATTCAGTAGGAAACAGCACAGAAGAAGCTATTGTGACTGTACACAGATCTCCTGAAGTGCCCACTGTACTCACGGAAGTGTCAAAGGCCACGTGCCCAAAACGGGACATCAGCACACCTTGGTGGAGTGTCCCTCTGCCTGTCCCACTTGCTAGACGTTGTCACAGACTGCACATATCTATGTGCAATATAGATAGTAGAGCGGTCTAGCCAAATTTTATGTTGCATCTAAGATTGATACAGATTACCCTTTGGGGGGACCCAAAGGATTTAAGTGGGGGGAGAGTGTAGCGGTGTCAGCTTATGCTTTAGAGAGGATTATGCAGGAGTGTATGTAAAATAGACATTTGGTGCCCTCTGCTGACCAGAAGTGGGACGTCGGGCTCAAAGTTTTACTTTTTTCTGGAACAACCCAGGAAGGAGGGGAATGCCACTCCCAGGAACGCCCAGGGGAGCAAAGGATCTTGGGAACAGAAAAAAAGACCGGATGGCAGGTGTTTAACTCGCTCTCCAGCCTGGGACACAGACCTGTGAGGAACTGTTCCTGTGAGTGTGTGACTGAACTCCGGCCTACCTCGTGGAAAGCAGCCAGCGATGTCTGGGCAGCAGTAAAGAGTTTCCTGCAGTTCCCCTGAGACAAGAGCCGTGTGATCGGACGAGCGTTGGAGATCCGACGGGGGTCGCGTGCCGAGAGGATCCCAGTCACCAGGGCCGTGTGTGGTGAGAGGGCTTGCGCCCAACTGTTTCGTACTATACCACACTCACACACACACATCTGAGGGACTATCTGAGCTGTGTTGTGGAGAACACTAGACCAGTACCATCGGAGGGTTCCAGAGACATACTCAAATACTTGTCGCAGGGCCCGAAAACGTTAGCCCACTGTTGAGCGGTCTGCTGCTAAAAGATTCGCTCACCGGTTGTTTGCATCGGATACTACAGATACCCCTGTTGGATTACAAATAGGGCCCTTTCTATTTTTTGCTAGCGAAGAAAACGAAGACCTCGGACTAGTGCACTTACACTCCTGCAGCAAGGCCTTGCAGATTGGGACATATAGTTCAGTAAACTGTTCAAAGGGGTTTCTAGTGGGTAAAGTACCACAGTTAGTTTAAAGTAATCTTGCTGACTGCTGCGCAGCATACATAATCTTACCAGTTCAATCCCTGCGGCCGCAGGAAGAGGGTGTTAGGGAGCTATCACCTTGTACTATATGTATTATATTAACTGTATGTGTGATGATTAATTTGGTAACTGGTATTGATCTTTCATGAGTAAAATTGATATTTGCTTTAATTTTCTGGTGTCTTGAAGAGTTACTTGTCACTCAGAAAAATTCTGGTGCTATTGCATCATAACTCAGTCAGGGGGATTGGTATTAGGGACTTTCCTCAGGTGTGCTGGTGTGCGGTGGATCGAGTGTTGCGGAGGAGGACCAGAAGACCCAACAAATTCAGCCGCTCCTTAGGGGGTAAGCGCTACAGAGCCTTTCCAGGATAGTGCTCAAGGTTTGCAGAAAATGGGTGTTCTTTATAATAAGGTGACCAGATTTTTCAAATGAAATCCGGGGACATATTTTTTCTTTACTAGTAATGGCAACAATCAGCAACTCTCTGCCCGTCACCGCCCGCCTCACTGCCTCTCAAGTCTTACTCTTCGGGCCCCCGGCTACTACTGGATGGGGAGCGGCCAGGATTTGAGCCAAGGCAGAAGAACATGCGAGCGAAGCTGAATGGGCATGCGCCCGAAACTGAAGAAATATTCCCTCCGCTCCAGCACATGATCATCAGAAAGGGGCACAGATAATGGGAAAAATACAACCCCCCTATGCTAGTAGGCACGGCGGAGCGGGGGGGTGTAATTCAAATGTTTTCATTTTAATTCTGCACTGACTTTCTTTGAAATTGCCCCTGCCCCCTATTAAATCCAATCTGGGGACAAAACCAGGGACAGACTTGGTCCGTGGACATTGTCCTCAATCAGGGAACTGTCCCCTGAAACTGGGGATGTCTGGTCAGTCACCCGAATTTATATACCAGTGAGCAGTTCTTTTCTACTCTGGCAGGCACCCTCGCCAGCAATAACAGTCTTTTTCTCCTAGAAATTGGATCATCCAGCCTTAGGTAGTGCATGGTAGAGTATCATGTGGGGATTTGGGTTCATAATCACTTTTGTACTCCTTGTAATAGCTTACCTTTGCACCCCCTGCATCCCTCCTCCGCTGCTCCCCACTCTCATCCACCTCTCACGTCTGTAAAACCAGAACCTCTTGTCCATCGCTTACCTCTGCACCTGTTGTCCACATGTAAGAAGGTGCTGACAGGGTGCCTGTGAAAATGTTATCATGGTCTGCACTGCATTGTTTTTTATGCAAATAGTGAGTTACAGGCTGCCCACAATGGGACAGGGTTAACTACATCTACATCAGGTGTCTTGCCTTGGCTCTGTCCCCCCATCCTGTGCATACAAATTTAGGAGGGAGACTCTACCTACAAGAGTTCCAGCCACATGAGAAGCAGGCTGACAGATGATATATAAGATTATTCCCCAGCAGCCATCCGCCAGAGAGCCTATGTTACCTCTGCCTTCAGTTACCTTTGTCCTGACTGTCATCACTGAAGATTGCCTGCCTGAGAAACTTGCCAGCATGCCTGGGGCTGCTGAGACCTGTAGTCCCTCTAAAGAACACCCGTTTTGGAGATCAGCCACTGTGGACTCTGCTGTGTATGGACTCTTGCCTGTGCAGATATGCTGGGACAGCCACAAGCCTGAGTTAGGGATTAGTTCAGGGAAGGACTGTTTACTTTGTTTCCGAACTGTTATGCTGAGAGTTACCAGTAAAGCTTTTAAAAATGTCATGCCTGGCCTGAAGTTATTTAAAAAGTTGCATGGTGGTAATGGCGTATGGAAGAACAGGGCCTGTAATGTACACATACATGGGGTGAAGTGGTGACATGCCATTGCTAGGGGCAACAAGCACAAGAGAAAGATGATATGGCAGCCAGACAGTAGGAGAACAGTACAGGCAGTAGTGACCGGTCTCATGTATATGTAGTGATACCCCCTCAAGGGCCTCTGAGTGATTTGGGATCGGCGTATTAAGTTACCTCTAAAGCCTCGTACACACGAGGGGATATGTCCGCTGAAAACGGTCCGATGGACCGTTTCAGCAGACATCTCCGCTCGTGTGTATGGGCTAGCGGACAGATTTGTCCACCCGACAGATTTCAAAGCAAGCTTTGAAATCTATCCGGTGGGAATCTGTCCGCCCGACATGTCTGCTGGTTAGTACACTTACCAGCAGACATGTCGTCCCGCACCGCCGCCGCGCCGCCGCCGAATGTATTCGGCGCATGCGCGGAAGTGTTTTACTTCCTGGTGCGGTGACGTAGCGGTGACGTGTCGGCGTCAACGTCACCGCCACGTCACCGCGCCGTCCGGCGGCGGGGAATTTGATCCGATGGTGTGTACACGCCATCGGATCAAACTCCCGATCGGACATATCCGATGGAAATGGTCCGCGGACCGTTTTCATCGGATAAGTCCGATGGTGTGTACGAGGCCTAAGTGTTGTCCAGGGGTGAAGTTAGTGAATAGAGCGGTAAGCGAATGTCCAATCAGTAGTTGAGGTTTTCCAAATGCTTTATTTCTTGGGGTCCAACACGACCAACATCAACAGGAGGTAGATAGGACAGGTTGATGAAATAAAGAAAACCTTGCAGTATCAGGCTTGGATGAACAGGAAAGCAAGCCTGCTTTCAATAACTGTATATTACATCGCCACTCTAGCCAGAGTTGGTAAAGTGCCTCCGGACAGACTTCTGCCACAATCCTGGCAGCCGGAATGTCACTTAAGGTTGCTGGGAGGAACAAGTCTCTCTCACTGACTTGGCTCTAGTAGAATTTTCTTTTCTAGATGAAGACCTCTACCACAGGCCCAATGGTGGACTGTAGAGCGAATCCTCCCAGAAAGTTCTCTTTTAGTAGGGGTCACCAGTTCACAGTCTATGGTTATCTGTCAGTTCCTGGTAACCAGATCCCCGATGGTTCGTTCATGCCCTTTTGGATCACCTGCCTCCTGGTTCTCCTCAAGCAGATCCCCCACCGAACAGCATACAGCTTGGGATCTCTTCAATAAGAATGGGTCCCCAGCAAGTCACTAGGGCCCCTTTAGCATCAGCAGGGAACTCCGCGTAGCATGCGACCCCGGCCTGGTAGGCCATGCCGCCGGGGTCCGTTGGGTGCACACACCCTGAAGGTGGGTGCCGCACACACCGTGAAGGTGGGTGCCGCACCTGGAACCTGGAACCCCGAAAAATGGTGTCTGCCACAGATATACCCTTCCCCAGAATGCTCCGTGAGGGAAAACTCCTCCAATTGGCTGGGGAAAAGTGGCTCTGCCAGAACCCCTCTGACGCCATCTGTCGCCCGGGAGTGGGATCGCACCCCCGAAGTGCAGACTAACCCACAGGACAGTTCCGGAATGACAGCAGCCCAAATTTAGCAAAATTATAAGTGGAAGCAACATAACTCTCCCACTCCTCCACTAACTTTAGCGTAGTGCCCATACTGAAAGTAAGGGGGGTGCTACATACTCCCCCCACTTGAAATGACACTGTCCCCAGTGTCCTAAAGCATTCAAGCCTGAATTCCAGTCTGACACCTGCTAATGACAGAAAAGTAGGAAAGAAGGAAAACATAATTTAAAACATAAAATTACAATATTGGCAATTTAAATAAACACATGACATACAAACATACACAGCCCTAGCTATCTATACTGCCCATTCTCCACAGTGTTGATAGTAGGTGGGTCCAATAACCTGCATAGAAAAATACAAAAGAGAAAATACACAAAAATATACATCCTGATATCCTAATATATATACATCTCCAAAGTCAGAAGCAAAACTGCATACTCTCTCCAGAGTGTGAAGTTTCCCTTGCTCCCAGGGAGGCTTAAATGTAAGTACTGAGCAGTGATTTTGTTCCATTGTAGGAAACAATAAAACCAATATGTACAAGTAAGAACGCTGCCCCTAGCGGTCAGTGCGCTGGTACTACGGCAGTCCAAGTTTAGTGCAAAGAAGTAGCAGCAAAAAGGAAGTAAAGAAATGCAACAGGTCTTCTGCTGAGTCTTCCGATGCTGTAGAGAAGTTGGCAAAGTTCCACTCTAAGTGACTGAACCCACCCCTCCCAGAGTTCTTTACAAGTGCACCCATGTGGATCTGGAGAAGCAGGGGGAAAGGGAAACAGGGAGAAAAACAACTTGAGTGGGGTTGAAAACCTTTGTCCAAAACTTCTGAAAAAGGGAAATGTCAAACCAACCCGGCATGCAGTCTATTTGTAATAGCACGGGTCTGGCAAAATAACAATGGTGCCATCTGCAGTGGTCGTGGTGACCGAAAACACCCGGTCCTCTTTCCCAGGAGATTTCAGCACGAACCGGTCGCTGTAAATGTGACGGCCGTAACTCCAATCTCGATGGCAGGCTTCAAACTTAGTGTTCAGATACGCCAGTCTGAGATCCGTGCCTTCCAAAACGCGGGGTATCTGTAAGTGCGAACAAATAGCCTCCTGGCACCAAGCTTCCCGTTCTTGGTTAATTTGTTTCAGCAGGGAAGGAGGCAAGTATGGGGATTAGTACCCATGAGTAACAGCGACTCTCTGTATCACCAGGCGCTGCAGCCTTGCCAAATTTGGCAGAGTACGTGGGTCTCCCCGTCTCGGCAGCATGATAGCATCTAGTGCCCTTTTCAAAATGGGAGCAACAAGGGGCACGGGGGTGGTGAACGAAACAACAGGTACAGAACTTGACTCACGACTCCCCAGGTTAGCTGCGGAACGTTCATGAACGGTTGTTGGGACCCACGCGATGTGCTCCGGTCAGAGTGTTTCTTCCTCGTGGTCCTGCAGGCAGTGCAGAATCCTCCGAACCCTTGGGATTCCGGGAACCGTTGCTCAAAAAGGCAGTCCGGGAGATCATCTCCTCCCGAATGTGAGTCAACCTCTGAAGAGTTCAGCTCCTCAGCGGGCAAGTAGTCGTAGACCTTGAATGGGTCTCTGGGCCAGTCCGGTAAAGAGCGCTAAGGGTGGTAGGCCTCGACCGCGGCTGTGGGAGGCTGGAGCAGATCCTGCTTCAATAAAGGCACGCCACACAGTGACCGCAGTGGAAGTGGTGGTCTCAGCCTGAGTATCCGTCACGTCCGTCACACTTGTCTGGTCTATCTCGGTCATCGGGCTTACCTCTGGTGAATGAGGTGGGCGAGGCAGCCGAAGGTAAAGACAGGGTGGATGAGACCGAGATAACCTCAACATTGGGAACTGCCGGCTCCACGATCTCCACCGACGGGGATGGCTTTGGTCATGTGGCTTCCTCCTCCGCCGTGACCGCAGCTGTGACATAATTCACCCTATACTCCCTTGGAGTTTTAACGGGCGATGTAGCAACAAAAAGGTAGGCCCAGGATCTCTGGCATCAGGCAAATGGCTGGAATTTCAAAGACAGCTCCTCGCAACGAGGGCAAAGTAGTCCCAGCATCTCGGTCCCTCCGCTCGACAGGAGCACAAACTGTCCCTCGGTGGACATACGGACCCCGGTGTCCGTCACTGGCACTCCTGCTTTCAATAACTGTATATTACGTCGCCACTCTAGCCAGAGTGGGTAAAGTGCCTCCGGACAGACTTCTGCCACAAGCCTGGCAGCCGGAATTTCACTTAAGGTTGCTGGGAGCAACAAATCTCTCTCATTGACTTGGCTCTAGTAGAATTTAATGTTCTAGATGAAGACCTCTGCCACAGGCCCAATGGTGGACTGTAGAGTAAATCCTCCCAGAAAGTTCTCTTTTAGTAGGGGTCACCAGTTCACAGTCTATGGTTATCTGTCAGTTCCTGGTAACCAGATCCCCGATGGTTCCTTCAAGCCCTTTTGGATCACCTGCCTCCTGGTTCTCCTCAAGCCGATTCCCCACCGAACAGCATACAGCTTGGGATCTCTTCAATAAGAATGGGTCCCCAACAAGTCGCTAGGGCTCCTTTCAGCATCAGCAGGGAACTCCGCGTAGCATGAGACCCCGGCCTGGTAGGCCATGCCGCCGGGGTCCGTTGGGTGCGCACCCTCTGAAGGTGGGTGCCGCACCTGGAACCTGGAACCCACGAAGAACCCACGAAAAATGGCGTCTGCCACAGATATACCCCTCCCCAGCATGCCCCGCGAGAGAAAACTCCTCCAATTGGCTGCTGGGGAAAAGTGGCTCTGCCAGTACCCCTCTGACGCCATCTGTCGCCCGGGAATGGGATCGCACCCCCGAAGCGCAGACTGACCCACAGGACAGTACCGGAATGACAGCAGCCCAAATTTAGCAAAATTATAAGTGGAAGCAACATAACTCTCCCACTCCTCCACTACCTTTAGCGTAGTGCCCATACTAAAAGTAAGGGGGCGCTACTTATAGTAAGGGGAGCAGTGCATGGCCTACCTCCAGAGCAGGCTGTGCCC
This sequence comes from Rana kukunoris, assembly GCA_029574335.1. Taxonomy (NCBI): domain Eukaryota; kingdom Metazoa; phylum Chordata; class Amphibia; order Anura; family Ranidae; genus Rana; species Rana kukunoris. The sequence continues at coordinate 477,835,292 of CM056049.1, read as the reverse complement.
CAGCAACTGGGACTAGACCACGCGGCAGAGACCCTAGGGACCTAGCCGTATGGTACCAGAGAGGAAAGAGATAGGTGGCAGAGTCAAGCTGAACTGGTGGAACGACCATTCATTTGAAATTGCCAGCAACCTATGCACCCCTCATCCACAGCTTACCTCTCCTCCAATAATCAGCTCTACACCTCTCTTTCAGCTTTCCTCTCCTCTACACCCCTCATTCTCTGCTCACCTTTGCAATTCTTTTAAGCCAAGCAACTCTTCATCTACTTTTCATTACCCTTTGTCCACTGCTTGCCCTACTGCTCACTGCAGAAACCCTTGTCTCTCTGCACTCTTTGTCCACAGCTCACCTTTTCACCCTCCAAATCGCTTGTCCATTGCTCACCTTTGCACCTTGTGTCCACAGCTTATCTCTGCACCCCCTGCGCCTTTCCTCCACTGTCTAACTCTATGCCCTACATCCATTGTTCACTTTTGTATCCCCTGCACCCCTTTTCTCAGTGCACGTTTGCACCCTTTGTTCACAGCTCACTTCTGCACTTCTTGACCATCATTCCTCTGCCCTCGTCCACCACTTACCTCTGCATTTTCTATTACCCTCTTTAACCACTAACCTGCACAACTTCTTAACCCCTGTACAACTCAGCCACTGCTTACCTCTCCACTATTTTTGCACTGCTTGACTCTGCACTTATTCCACCACTTATTTATGCACCCCTCAACCATTCCTCACCGCTTCAGCTCAAAACAGACCAGTGATATGTCTATAATGTTAAAGACCATATAACTCCTATGAAAAAAGCAGAATCAAAGTTTGATTCCGCTTTTTTCAATGGAGATATATGGTCTTTAACATTATAGACATATCACTGGTCTGTTTTTTATATATTCGTATTTCCAAATAAATCACAGGTTTATTTATTTGGGGGGGGGGGGGGGTTATAGCTATCAATTTTTGAGAATCGTGATCTTTAGTCTAAGCAAAAGAATTGCGATTCTCATTTTTACCAGAATCGTGCAGCCCTAATGTAAAGTCCAACATACTGACTGCAGCATTCAGGAATATACAGCTTATAGCCCGACAGTCATAACTATAACAGGAACATAGAGCTTATGACAATAACTCCACAACTCACCTCTGCAGCCCCCATTCACTGCTCACCTCTGAAACCATGGTCTCCCTTGTCCACTGCTTACCTTAGCACTTCTCATTCACCATTACCTCTGCACCGCCAGTACCCTTTGTCCATTACACACATTCGCACTTATTTCCAACAACACACATCTGGATAACCCTGCACATTTTATCCACCACTGCACTTCTCTTCCCTTGCTCATCTCTGCACTATTCATCCACTGCCTAAATCTACACCACTATCCCATCACTCACCTATTCACCCCTCTTCCACCACTGCTCACCTCTACACCTCCCATCCACCACTCGCCTCTGCACATCTCATCCCCCATTATCTCTGGCCAATTACTTTATAGCATTGGCCGCTGAAGTACCTCTACTTCGCAACCGGATGTCTTCAGTCTGGTATGGTGAGTAATGCAGTGTTTTTTTGTTTTTTTTTACCCAGATAACTGTAAGCAGGGCATCATGGACCTTTCCCGATGGTGTTATCACCATGGTGTTCTGACTTATAGTGCGTTGATGCAGAGAGCAACACGAATATCAGTACTGCCCTCTGTATCATTAAGGACTGCCCATCACTGGAAGACAATTCAAAGGAGGACCCTGTGCATTACATGACAGGCCTGAAAACACCTTAAAGCGGAGGTTCACCCTCAAAATCAACTATTTACCATTAGATCCAGCATACTGCTGACATCTGCAGTATGCTTTTTTTTTTTTTTTTTTGCTGTACTTACTGTGTTATCCATAGTTCTAATCCAGCTCTGAGCTGATTCCCCGAAGGTAATAGGCGTTCCTAAGACGATGCATAGATGATTAACGTGCGCGTACAGCTCGTCACGCCTTTCCAAAAATAGCCGACGTGAGACTCGGATGTTTACGGCGCCTGCAGTATAGAGCTGACTGCGCAGGCGCCGTAAAAAGCCGAGACCCACTTCAGGTATTTTCAGAAGGCGTGACGCGCTGTACGCACACATCAATCATCTATGCTTGGTCTTAGGAACGCCTATTCCCTAAGGCAGAGAGAACCCGGAAGCCGGGTTAAAACTACGATAATATGGGAAGTACAGCAGGGGGAAAAATAACACGCAGATGTCAGCAGTATGCTTGATCTAATGGTATATATTTTGTATAGGGTGAACCCCTGCTTTAAAAAAATATATATATGTATAAGAGGGAAGAGGGGTCTTGTGGGTGGGAGCCTTAAGCCCAGATTTGGCTTTTCAAGAAGTATTAAAACGCATAGCAGAATTGTAATGTATTGTAGCTTTCCAATCATTGGATGTAGTGTCTGCATTCATTTTATTTTTTCTCTTTTAACCTGGTGATCTGGCCATGAACACTCCTTCTGTATTAGGGTGCCCCCACTTTGAAAGGAGGAGCACAGGGGACACCCTTGGATAGCAGTATTGTCAGTCTGGATACACCAACAAATTGAAGCCAAACTCCAGCTCATACTTTATAAGCTGTTAAAGAAAACTGTTTTTTTTTTTTCCTTTTTGGGATAAAGGTTTTACATAAATAAAGTAAAAGCTGATCATTGTAAGCAACCTTGTAAGTGTTAAATGGTTTGTCTCATGCCTGTAACTGCTAGATCTGCAGGGCAGCTTGTTCTTTTGAAAAACATCAGACTTTCTAGCAAGATCACCAGGTGAAACTAGAACGAAATGAAAACCTACAAAAAGAAAACAAATGCAGCCATCACATCCAAGAATCAGTGGGCTGCAATATAACTCAATTGATTTTGGGTTTAATAAGTCAGAATTGAGCCTCAGCCTGACCTTTAAGGCCGCGTACACACGAGGAGACATGTCCGATGAAAACGGTCCGCTTTCATCGGACATGTCTCCGGGGATCTTTTGGTCTGATGGTGTGTACACACGATCAAACCAAAATCCCCACGGACAGACAGCGTGGTGACGTTGACGCTGCGACGTCCGCAAACCAGGAAGTAAAATGCTCCCACGCATGCGTCAAATCCATTCGACGCATGCAGGGGATTTCGGTCTGCTGGTTAGGCGTACTAACCAGCGGACATGTCCGAAAGACAGGTTTCCAGCGGATAAGTTTTAAAGCATGTTTTAAAACATTTGTCAGCTGGAAACCTGTCCGCTAGGTCGTACACACGATCGGATATGTCCGCTGAAACTGGTACATGTTCGATCGTGTGTACGCGGCCTAACAGACTTGGTGATCAACTGATACAATCATGCTTTTAATCTTTTTATAAACCATTGCCCTTTCTAACCCTATGGGACAGTGCTTGTAAATGGACTGCTGTAAACTAGATATTGCTCCCTGCCTCAGATATCTAGCAAGCAATAAATAGCAGCAGTGAAAACTGTGTGTAAACGTTCTCTTTACCTTTTGAAGACAGTCTGTTTAAATATTCTGCCTGCTCAGAAAAATAGCACAGGCAGCTGTTGGCAAATAAATAAAAAAGAAACCCAGCCCATCAGGAAAGGAGGGGTGGTGTCATTGTATATGAGCAGACGTCTGTAGGTAATGTCAGAATGTAGGATTACTAGAGAGCTGCCACATGGAAGTGCAATAAAGAGCTTAGAATTAATTTGTCAGGATAGAGGAGGTGGAAAACGAAATTCAGAACCACGTCTTTTGAGACGAGTAGTTTCCTAGCTGTCATGCCGATACTTTGGTTTCAATGCTTTGTATATCAGTGACCTGGACCAAGCATAGAGATAAGCAACTCTCAGCATGCTTATGCCAGATCTGACATAGAAGTATTAGGCCAGACATAGCATTTTCCATATCCTAGCAATCCCAACCCCCATAATTCTCTCATTACAAACTCCCTCTAAAATGGTCTTGTAGATGGGATCACCTTTCACATCCCGATATTTGACTTTGCAGCATTTTCACCCCCTTCCTACCCCAGCCAATTTCAGCTTTGTGTGGTCGCACTTCAGCCTCATACACACGATCGGATTTTCCGGCAACAAATGTGCGATGGCAGGTTTTTGTCAGAAGATCTGACCGTTTGTATGCTCCATCGGACAATTGTTGTCAGAATCTGACACCAAATGTTTCATGGCACACTTTCAAATTTTCCGACAACAAAATGTGTGCCGTCAGATTATCTGATCGCGTGTATACCAGTCTATTGGAATAAAAGCCAAAACACGCATTCTCCGAACCAATGAAAACCATAGCGCAATATTTAGCAGAAATTGCCCAAAGGGTGGCACTAAAGAGCAGAAAAAAAAATAAAAACACGTAGTTTCATGTATGTTGGCTGAAAACATCTGTATGCAGAACAATTTCACAGCCAACACCCTTCACACAAAATTCCACATATTTGTCCGATGAAAATCCGATTGTGTGTATGAGGTTTAAGAATGACAATTGCATGCACATGCAACACCGTACCTTTCCTTAATTTCGGTAATATTTTTTCTGCTTCATTCATCTGAGCTGATAGCATTGCAACATGTTTGGGGTGCAAGAATGAATATAACAATATCCTGGGAATGCCCAGGGAAAAACCAAGCCTACAGGGGTTTTGTCTGCACACATTTGCAAACGCATGCATGAGCCACATGAATGAATAGCAGCCAAATGCATGTTGCGCATTTTGGTAACCTGGCCCAAATCATGCCCACAAATCCAAATCGTTCAGATGTGAATGGGGCTTTAAACTCTGAAAATGAAAGACAAACGTATTGTTTGCCACACACAGCTGCTCCAGTTTTGATAAAAAGCTCCTCAGCATCTCCCAAAAGCTTAAATTAAGGCCAAGTTAACCACTTAAGACCCAAACCTTTAGGCAGCTAAAGGACGTGGCCAGTTTTTGCGATTTGGCACTGCGTCGCTTTAACTGACAATTGCGCGGTCGTGCGACGTAGCTCCCAAACAAAATTGGCGTCCTTTTTTTCCCACAAATAGAGCTTTCTTTTGGCGGTATTTGATCATCTCTGCGTTTTTGTTTTTTTTGCGATAAAAATAGAGCGACAATTTTGAAAAAAAAAATCAATATTCATGACTGCGACATTATAGCGGACACTTTGGACAATGTTCACACATTTTTGGGACCATTGTCATTTTCACAGCAAAAAAATGAATTAAAAATGCATTGTTTACTGTGAAAATGACAATTGCAGTTTGGGAGTTAACCACAAGGGGCGCTGAAGGGATTAAGTGTGACCTCATGTGTTTCTAACTGTAGGGGGAGTATGGCTGTAGGTGTGACGTCATTGATTGTGTTTCCCTATATCAGGGAACACACGATCAATGACTGCGCCACAGGGAAGCCGTGTTTACACACAGCTCTCCCCATTCTTCAGCTCCAGGGGCCAATCGCGGGACTCCAGTGGCCACAGAGCTTCGGCCCGAGTTACATGCATTCGCAACCCTACAGCTGGGCTTAAAGGGCCATGTACAGGTACGTGGATGTGCCCAGCCATGCCATTCTGCCGACGTATATCAGCGTGAAGGGGTCCTTAAGTGGTTAAAGTACAGAGGGTGGGGGGGGGGGGGGGGGGGGGGGGGGAAGCCTTTACTTAGACCTACTTGTTAAATTGTAATCACCTGCCTACTAGGTTGGATTCAGACAGTCTACATCAGGGATATGCAATTAGCAGACCTCAATTCTACAAGTCCCATCATGCCTTTTCCTCTGGGTGTCATGCTTGTGGCTGTCAGAGCCTTGCTATGCCTCATGGGACTTTAGTTCAACAGCTAGATGTCCGCTAATTGAAAAACTTGCAATTATGTAGAGTCATTGCAAGTTTTTCAATCATTAATGCAATTAAAAAAAAAAGTGCAATCTGCTAGGCCGAGCCAGCTACCTGGAGTTATTACAGGATGTGCTCTCACTCTGCTCCTTGCAGATCTCACTACTATTACACCCCCCCCCCCCCCCAAATATGAAACTGGGCTGAGAGTGATCAGAATACCATCATATCCTTGGCAATCAAGCAAGGCCTGGGTGGGGGTTCGGGGGTGAAAGTGCACTTGCAGAATGAAAATAAAAATCCTGCAAGCAGCATCCATTGAAATGAAACGCTGCAACACAGGCTTTTTACCTTTTCTTTAGCCACTATAACAGCAGTGCTTTACTGGTCAGTTGTCTGAAGGAAGAGATGAGAGCCTTGGATTAAAACACTTCATCTAGCAAGGGGTGGCATTATTCTTGGCTATAAACACACGAACATGGCATTCGCCTGACATTTACGTTTCTGCGTACAGTTTTGTTCTCAGCTTCTACATCAGGGGTCGCTAACCACTACCTTACTGTGCATGGTCAGAACACCTGCAGGAACACCATCCCTCCGGGCAGGCATCATATGAAGTCCATGGCTTCCCAGCAGTATAGGAGGGCATGCTCTGGGTCACTCGGGAGCAGATGCATGGGCCCGGGCAGCCACAATTGCTCGTCACAGTGCAGGGATGTGTATCTGTGTAAACACACAGATCACATCCTGTCAAGGAAGAGAACAGATCGTATGTTCCTTGTATATAGAACACAGATTGTCACCTCCAAGTCAGAATCACTCCCTAGGACAGTTAACTTTAGTCCCAAAATAGTGTCAAGTGTCTGCTGCAATGTCAGTCCAAAAAAAAAATATATATAAAAAAAAAAAAAAGTTATACATTTTATCTCAGCCTCTTCACCTCCCCTATTTTGCAGGCACTATAAATTTTGCGCAAACCAATCAATATACGTTTTTTGCGAATTTTCCCCAAAATATGAAGATTATATATTGCCCTAAACTGAGGGGAAATAAAAAAAAAAATGAAAAGTGGGATAATTATAGCAAAAAAATTTAAAAGTTTCATATTGGTTGCTCGTTTATAGGGCAAAAATAAATACCACGGAGGTGATTAAATACAACTGAAAGAAAGCTCTATTCGTGGAAAAAAAGACAAAAAAAAAATATTTAATGTTTTACTTTGCTCAGCCAAAGTGCAGAGAGGGTCACAAGATCTTTAGGCAACAGAATGTCCACATTTTGACTGGCTGTCAGAGATCACAATTGGAGGACACTAGTTTACAATCATTATGCTGAGACCTAGAGCCATACTATAGCCATCCAAATAGGAACAAGTGTTCTTAGATCACTGGTGCAATGTGGATCTATGTGTGAGAAAGACATCTAAAAATTGTAGACACCCAGGAGTAAGAAAGTTAAAGCTCAAATTTACCTGATCAATCCAAAATAGAGAAGAAAAAAAAAAAAACCAACCCTCAATCACTAGATTGGAACCAACACATTTTACTTTCCATTCAAAAATAGCTTTATTGCACAGACAAATACAGAGTACTGAATAAAAACACACTTCTGATTATGTTTCTACATTTATGTGTAGCCTGAAATCCATGGAGCAACAGAGTCAAACTGACCATACATGAACGATTTAAGACCCCCTTCCTTATAAGTTAATGTTGTAGATTTAGCATCAAAACAGATACATGCATAACCATAATTTATTCAAAACCAGCATATTTGTATGCTAAACTGTAACTACTAAAATGTGGGTTAAAAGCTAGGACTGTTAAGAAATGTCAATATAGTGTCACGATTCAGACAAAGCCAGGTAATCATTAAACACTACTGAGCAAACAGTCTCACAATGTGACAGGTTCAACAGAACAGAGACCTTTAACTACATACTTTTGAGCAAGACAAGTTCTAAAAGTTTAGGGGACAAGTTGGAAACATTAAGAAGACCATTGCGTTATGGAAAACCCCACCACTGCTGGGTGGCAAGATCTTCATGTGCAGTTCTTAAATGCCTGTTGTAACATTCTTCCCATCGTTTTATCTTCCCATTTTCCACCATCACAAATTTCCACTCTACGTTGGCATCAGCTGGCAGAGTGAGTGAATGTGACCAATTACCGTCTTTATCAGAACTCAGAGGGACATAGCTCTCCCATTCGCCAAGTTTCTCATGATCCCCAATGACTGCAATCACCTGAGAGTCGGCGTCCGTGATGTAGTGCACTTTGAAGCCAAGGCTTACATTCTGTGGGATTGGCTGAACAGCAGCAACCCTTTTTGTCCTTTGAGGGTCATCGTGTAGTTTAGCCTCAGAGGGAGTAGCAAAGCAAGCTTTTTCAATAGAGCCTGACCATTTGAAATCAGGGCTTTGCTCTTCTTGGTTTGATGAATGTAAGAGAACACATTTGTCCACAGTTGGACTTGTCAGAATCACATCTTCTGCTTTCTGGCGGATTGCTACCTCGGCGTGACATCTTTCAGTTGATACATTGTTAGTTATTTGACCATTAACTTGTGCACAGGCAGTATTTTCCACATTAACTAATGGCTTCTTATCAAAAGCCTGGACCATTTCTGATTGTTCAGAAGACTCACGTTTACTGTGGTCAAAATTATTTTCACTTGCTGATCTGTTGACTTGCCTAGAAGAAATGGTAACAGACGGTGCATTGCAATTTGGGACATTGCCTTGATGACACACTATGAAAAAGAAAAAAAAAAATTGTATATTAGGTTCACAAAATGTATGCCAATATAAAAATGTATTTTTAAGTTACACATTTGTACAAGTGTATGACTAGTATGAAAACCATATAAAGTGTTAAGTCAGAATTTTTTTTTTTTATCTTAATGCATAGACAGGGCTCGACAAACCCCAGGTTGCATTGGGGGACTAGAATTAGCAACCTGGCTCCAGGCATGTACTGGCCATTGGGACTTCAGCGACAATGGATCGGCACCCCCCCCCCCCCCCCCCCCTCGGCTCCTCTGTCTCCACCTCCCTGCAGCACTCACCTCCTTTTTTCTGGCTAGTTATGCAGCGTGACTGAATACAGACATGCACCTCAGGAGTCGCACTGAAGCTCATCATACGATCAGGAAGGACGGTGGCCACACAGCCGTGACAAGCTTCCTCTGCACTCATTCTCTTGAGTCTCCTTCCCCGCTCTCCATCTAGATTCTCTATGGCAGCAGACAGGATGGAGAGCGGGGAAAGGAAAGACCAGGAGAACAAGTGCAGAGAAAGATTATGTCACAGCCGTGTGTGGCCACCGTCCTTCCAGATCGTATGATGAAGTCAGTGCGACTCCCAAGCAGCAAGTCTGTATTCAGTCACACTGAAGTTAACTAGCCAGGGAGAGGTGAGCGCTGCAGGCGACCAGATCATCATGGGGAGCAGATAGAGGCACATGGGGGACCAGAGCGGCATGGAGGGGGTAGACCAAGGTGACCTGAGCAGCTAAGGGGGAATTAAGGAGCATGGGGACCTGAGCAGCAAAGGAATGGCATAGAGGAGCACGGAGGACCAGAGCAGCATGGGGGGGGGGGATAGAGGAGCATGGGGAGGGAGGAATAGAGGAGCATGGTGGACTAAAGCAGCATGGGGGGGATAAAGGCGCATGCAGCTGAAAGACTGGCTCCTAGATTCCAAGAAAAAAAATTGTCAAGCACTGCATCAAGATAAAAAAGCATTCTGTGTGCAGCAGCTGCCCTACAGCACCCCCTAGTACTTACCTGAACCCCAACGATGTCCACAAGTTCTTCACCCATCAGGAACTCTCCTGATTGGCTGAGACACAGCAGTGGTGCCCTTGACTCCCGATGATGTCAAAGTCAGTTACCCAATCAGGAGAGAGGGGCAGGGCAGAAACTGGGCTCCGTGTCTGAATTGACACAGGGAGCTGTGACTTAGCTCAGGTGCCCCCATAGCAAGCTGCCTTCTGTGGGGGCATGCGACAGGAGGGAAAGCCCAGGAGAGCCAAAGAGGGACCCAAGAAGAGGCGTATATGGGCTGCCTTGTGCAAAACCACTGCACAGAGCAGGCAAGTATAACATGATTTGAAGAGGAGAAAAAAAAAAAAAAGACTTTACAATCACTTTAAAGCTGAAGTCTCCCACTCTCCTTTTATAGTCCTGTACTCAAATGATATGACTGGAGACTCTTGGAAATGCTTTTTAAATACCTTCTCAGTTAAAACATTGCCTCCCGCACAGTCGCACACATACCAGTGTTCAAGCTGGCAGAGCCAAGTAACAGGCACACCCCTCAGCAAATTGATTTATAGTTTAACCAGGTCTATGTGTATTACTGAGAGTAACGCATCGCCTCTGGCACTTCTTGGTCTGCAAATCTATATGCAGACACTGCGTAACGTCTCCAACAAGACCTTTGCAACTTAAGGGGTTGTAAAGGTAATTTTTTCCCCTAAATAGCTTCCTTTACCTTAGTGCAGTCCTCCTTCACTTACCTCAGGCATGTCCAAAGTCCAGCCTGCAGGCCGAATGCAGCCCTTGTTCTGGTTTAATGTGGCCCCCTGGTACCTGGGGTTCTATCTATCTTTTGCGGCCCCCGGGCTACTAAAGATATATACTGTATTTATCAGCGCTACCTCAGAGGGGACATAAGCAATTACTCAGCGGCATCTGTACTAGGAAGTTCTGTCTCCAGGACTGCAATTGGACGACTGTTCTATTAAAGAAGCTCCTGAGAAAACAGGAGATTCTGAAACTTCCCTCTTAAAGTGAAGGTGCATGTTATACGCCGATAAATAAGGTATACATAAAATAACTCCCAAGCTCATCCTTATGCTGGCCATACACTCCAAACGAACTATTGAAAAACAAAAGTTCTATCGTAAGCGCAAACGATAGTGCCATCGTGTAATGACCGATAAATCGTTCAGTGGACAAAAAAAAAAAAAAGTTTTTTTTTTTACATATATCTAGTGCAGAAAGTTCGGACAGGAAACAAATTAACCTTCCAATTTATCGTTCCGCTGAAAATTTCCAAACGATTTTCGATTTTGTGCCCATTAACCACTTAAGCCCCGGACCAATATGCTGCTAAATGCCCAGAGGTGTTTTTACAATTTGGCACTGCGCTGCTTTAACTGGTAATTGCGCGGTCACGCAATGTTGTACCGAAACAACCGAAAAAAATTAAATATTCCATGGACTCAACATGCCTCTCAGCAAATAGCTTGGAATGTCTTCTTTCCAAAATGGGGTCATTGGGGGGGGGGGGGGGGTTGTGTGCCATCTTGGCATTTTATGGCCTTCAAAACGGTGATAGATAGTGGAGTGAAATCAAAAATTTACACCCTTAGAAAGCCTGAAGGCGGTGATTGGTTTTTGGGGTCCCGTACACGGCTAGGCTCCCAAAAAGTCTCACACATGTGGTATCCCTGTACTCAGGAGAAGCAGCAGAATGTATTTTGGGGTGTAATTTCACATATGGGGGTGTATGCTTTGCACGTGGGTGCAAGCGTTACTGGCACTAACTAGCTACCTAGCGGCACCAGCGACACTAATACAGTGATCAGAAAAACGATCGCTTAGTGTAGCTGGCAATAGGGGGTGAAAGGGTTAAAACCTTTTAGAAAATGTATGGGGGTACCTAAAAAAGGTTTTAACCCCTGATTGCCCCTAGAGTTAACCCTTTCACCCCCTATTGCCAGCATCACTAAGCGATCGTTTTTCTGATCGCTGTATTAGTGTAGCTGGTGCCGCTAGGTAGCTAGTTATTTTTTGAGGTTCGCCGCCATGTTTTTATAGCGTTAGGTACCCCCATAAGATTTCTAACGCTATAAAAACATGGCGGCGAACCTCGAAAAATAGCTAGCTACCTAGCGGCACCAGCGACACTAATACAGCGATCAGAAAACGATCGCTTAGTGACGCTGGCAAAAGGGGGGTGAAAGTTAACTAGGTGATCAAGGGGTTAAAACCTTTATGGGGGGGGGCTACCCTGGACCTAACACTAAATGCAGTGATCAGTAAATAAATGATCACTGCTATTTAGTGACAGTGTGACAGGGGGCTGGGGGAATTGGTGTGCCTATGTGTACAGGTGTCAGTGTAGTGCTTGTGTACTTACTGTGTAAAGTCTCCTCCCCTCCACCGGACGAAAATACCAGCGAGAGGAGCGGTGTCATCACTTCCTCCTCTGCCCGCGTTTACAGTTCAGGCAGCGGATTGGCTGGGAGCGATCCATAGGGGGCGGACAAAAACGAACAGCCGCCCCCTCATCCCGGAGTCACGATCGGACCCCCGACCCGTGGAAAGGCAGGGACGTACATGTACGCCCATGTGCTTGTACGTGCCATGTTGTGGACGTACATAGTCGTGTGGCGGTCCTTAAGTGGTTAACTGGCCGAAAAACGAAAGATCTTTCTTAACGACCGATTTTTGCCCAAATTTTCGTATAGTGTATGGGCAGCATTAGTCTTGAGTGGCGCTTGGGGATTCGTAGGGGCCACAAAAGATATATATCTATAAATACATAGAAATAACACGCCCAATCTCATCTCTTTACCACACAGCCACAAAAGGCAGGAGAATCCTTGTTGGGCAGTGTATTAGTTGCTTGGACAAACACACTTATGCTGGCCATACACTATATGAAAATTCGGGCGAAAATCGGTCGTTAAGATCTTTCGTTTTTCAGCCAGTTAATGGGCACAAAATCGAAAATCGTTTGGACGTTTCTGAGCCGAAAAAATTAAGGGCAAGTTTGGAAACTTTATGCCGAATGAACAATAAATCGGAAGGTTAATGTGTTTCCCGTCCCAACTTTCTGCACTAGGTATATGTATAAAAAAAAAACAAAAAAAAAAACTGTTTTGTCCACTGAACGATTTATCGGCCGTTACATGATGGCACTATCGTTTGAACTCATGACAGAACTTTCGTTTTTCGAAAATTCGTTGGGACGATTTTTCATGGAGTGTATGGCCAGCATTAGACTGAATTTTAATGGTTCAAAGTATGTCAGGAAAAAATGGTCCGCCCTCACGCATGTTCACTTCATCAAATCTGGCCCTCTTTGAAAAAAGTTAGGACACCTCTGACTTATCTCATCCTTGAATTTTGCTTTTAAATGTCCTTATTTCTTCTGAGAAATCCTCACTTCCTGTTCTTCTGTCTGTAACTCCACACAATAATGCAAGGATTTCTCCCTGGCGTGGAGAAAGCCTCTTGCGGGTGGAGGGGGTGAGCAGGAGTGTCAGGACGCCCACTAACACACACCTCCTTTATCTGCAAAGTAGATGGCCTTGAGGGGGTGAGCAGATCTACTTTGCAGATAGAGAAAGGAGCTGTGTTAGTGGGCGTCCTGACACTCCTGCTCGCCCCCTCAAGAGGCTTTCTCCACACCAGGAAGAAAGCCTCGCATTACGGTGGTGAGTTACAGACAGAAGAACAGGAAGTGAGGATTTCTCAGAAGAAATAAGGACATTTAAAAGCAAAATCAAAGGATGAGGTAAGTGAAGGAAGCTATTTAGGGATAACAACGTTTACCTTTACAACCCTTTAAAGCAGAGTTCCAACCAAAAGTGGAACTTCCGCTTTTAGCACTCCTCGCCCCAAGACATTCACACCTGACCGCTTTGTAGACGACTACTACCACCATCACCACCACCATTCTCTATGGAGATGGTTCACATCTCCACTCCAAAACGCCTGAAGCCAGAAGCTTCAAAATGCCTGAAGCTCAAACAGGTTCTGGGACTTTTTTTGACGGAAGATTTGGGAGTTCTTCTGCTTTTACATTGGTGACCTGTACAAAAATCGCAGCAAGAAACGCCACAAAACTGCACAACTTTCTGTCTGAAAACGCTATGCTCAGGTGTGAATGGGGCCTTATATGCCACAGTTGGCATGTCTTTTTTTTTGGGGGGGGGGGGGGGCTTCCTGTCCTACTTCTACCTAGATGACCCCTCCCTCTAGGTGATCTTTTGGGACATGTGACAGGTCCCAGATTGCCTATCCACTCAGGGAGTGCAGCGTGACTCACGCATGCACAGAGAGTGCCTGGCCATGAAGCTGAAAGCTGTCGGGAACCAGGAAGCAAAGTCTCGGCACACACACGTTCTGCATTAATAAAACACCCAATCCTAACCCAAAATAGAATGCTGATGGAGAAGAGGGGGGGGGGAATACCTCATACACCACAAATAGTTCTCCATTGGCAAATAAGAGCCACAGCTCAAAAAAAAAAAAAAAAAACACAGAACAAGAAAGAAAAAATAAATAAATTTATATAATATATATATATATAAAAAAAAATAGATAGCAGCTTTGAGCACAGAGAAAATACAATTTTTTTTATAGATACCTGTTCCATTGTCTGCCTGGACCTGCTCTTCACTTCCATTTACCAGTGTCCACCCATCATCCTGGTCATGATCTGGGGGCATCAAGCCTGTCTTAGCAGCGATGGGCACCACTTTATCAGGGGCAATGAAGTCGTTCTCTTTACTGGTTTGCACCAACTTTTCCTCTGTGACCATTGCAGGTTTCAGACCCTCCACAGTGACCTGGGTCTCCTGTCCACCAATAGAGAGGTGGAGCTCTTCTCTGGTACCCACCAACTCATCACCCGTGTCTCCTGAGGGGCTCAGATCAGCATGGACATGTTCCTCTACACCTGTGTCTCCTGAGGGGCCCAGACCTTCATGGACATGTTCCTCTACACCTGTGTCTCCTGAGGGGCTCAGACCTTCATGGACATGTTCCTCTACACCTGTGTCTACTGAGGGGCCCAGACCTTCATGGACATGTTCCTCTACACCTGTGTCTACTGAGGGGCCCAGACCTTCATGGACATGTTCCTCTACACCTGTGTCTACTGAGGGGCCCAGACCTTCATGGACATGTTCTGCTACACCTGTGTCTCCTGAGGGGCTCAGACCTTCATGGACATGTTCTGCTACACCTGTGTCTCCTGAGGGGCCCAGACCTTCATGGACATGTTCCTCTACACCTGTGTCTCCTGAGGGGCTCAGACCTTCATGGACCTGTTCCTCTACACCTGTGTCTCCTGAGGGGCTCAGACCTTCATGGACCTGTTCCTCTACACCTGTGTCTCCTGAGGGGCTCAGACCTTCATGGACATGTTCCTCTACACCTGTGTCTACTGAGGGGCCCAGACCTTCATGGAGCTGTTCCTCTACACCTGTGTCTCCTGAGGGGCTCAGACCTTCATGGACCTGTTCCTCTACACCTGTGTCTCCTGAGGGGCTCAGACCTTCATGGACATGTTCTGCTACACCTGTGTCTCCTGAGGGGCTCAGACCTTCATGGACATGTTCTGCTACACCTGTGTCTCCTGAGGGGCCCAGACCTTCATGGACATGTTCCTCTACACCTGTGTCTCCTGAGGGGCTCAGACCTTCATGGACCTGTTCCTCTACACCTGTGTCTCCTGAGGGGCTCAGACCTTCATGGACCTGTTCCTCTACACCTGTGTCTCCTGAGGGGCTCAGACCTTCATGGACATGTTCCTCTACACCTGTGTCTACTGAGGGGCCCAGACCTTCATGGAGCTGTTCCTCTACACCTGTGTCTCCTGAGGGGCTCAGACCTTCATGGACCTGTTCCTCTACACCTGTGTCTCCTGAGGGGCTCAGACCTTCATGGACATGTTCCTCTACACCCGTGGGTTGATGGACACCAGTTTTGGACGGTCCTGGGGGGTCTTGTCTAAGGTGTGGAGCAGTAAGGTGGCCCCCATCTTTATGGTCTTGCACAAGGTCTTCATGTAAGGTCTCACCTTGACCATACCCTTCATCTCGCCCTGTAGTGCTCAGCTTACCCAGCTGAGTAGTTGTGTGAGGACGAAGGCTGAGCACTGAGCCAGTATGAGGAGTCTTCTGAGGCTGGGTGTCCTCAGACTCTGGTTCCTCTTGTAGGGGGGTGAGGTGTGTCCTAAGTCCGGGGTCCCCTCTCTCCTGGACGGTGTCTTCACTACTCTCCTTCCCCCGGCTCCCGAACCATACCCATGCTAGGACGGCGGTGATAAGCCCCAGCACCACGACTGGCCACATGTTGCTTCTGTGATACGTGAGCTTTCCCTGAGCACCGGACACCATCCCGCCTCCACTCCGCACTCCCTATTAGTAGATGAGCCGCAGTCCCCGCCCCCTCCCTGAAGGAGATCACCGCCCCCTTCTCCTCTCCCAGGATCAGCTGTCCGGACTGACATCTGGGATTATGGCGGATCAGAGGGAGTGTCTCTTATGTAACCACACGTCCCATCTAAACTACTCTTCATATACTACGTGTGCTGCCTGCTACACGTGTTCCTGGCGACACTAAAACTAATATCCTTCTTCCCCGAATACAATCCACTACTTCAGTGATCCTGACCAGGGATGAGCTCAGGCGTGTTGGGACACGAGGAACCCACCTGAGATACAGTGAAGCAGCCAATCATAAGCATCGTGGTAACTCATGATGCTGTTTCAGGGCAAACTGGCTCCTGTGATTGTCACCCTTGACCCAACCCTAATTGGGGACAGTCATGTGCTGGGGTTAGGGCTGCCACCTTTAACCCAAACACACATGAATTACGCAAGTTCTGAGGGTAATTTAATGCAGATAAGACACCAAGTGGGTTTAATTACCACCTAAATCAGCTGCAGAGCCTGTGTAATTGATTTGTGTTTGGTTTTAAAGGGTTGTGTTGAAGGGACTCTGATGTGAAGAGTGAAGTCTAATGTAATGGAGGGACTCTGATGTGAAGAGGGACTCAAATGTGATGGAGGGAGACTGATGTGAAGAGTGAAGTCTAATTTGATGGAAGAACTCTGATGTGAAAGGGAGACTCTAATGTGATGGGGGGGGGGCTTTGATGTGAAGAGGGACTCTGATGTGAAGTCTAATATGATGGGGGAACTGATGTGAAGAGTGGAGTCTAATGTGATGGGGGGGCTTGATGTGAAGAGGGACTTTAATATGAAGAGTGGAGTATATTATGATGGAGAGGCTTTGATGTGGAGACTAGTGTCTAATAAGATGGAGGTACTTTGATGTGAAGGGGAGACTCTAAGGTGATGGGGGGGGGGGGCTTTGATGTGAAGAGTGGAGTCTAATATGATGGGGGGACTCTGATGTGAAGAGTGGAGTCTAATATGATGGGGGGACTCTGATGTGAAGAGTGGAGTCTAATATGATGGGGGGACTCTGATGTGAAGAGTGGAGTCTAATATGATGGGGGGACTCTGATGTGAAGATGGAAGTCTAATATGATGGGGGGACTCTGATATGAAGAGTGGAGTCTAATATGATGGGGGGACTCTGATGTGAAGTCTAATATGATAGGGGGACTCTGATGTGAAGAGTGGAGTCTAATATGATGGGGGGACTCTGATGTGAAGAGTGGAGTCTAATATGATAGGGGGACTCTGATGTGAAGAGTGGAGTCTAATATGATGGGGGGACTCTGATGTGAAGAGTGGAGTCTAATATGATAGGGGGACTCTGATGTGAAGAGTGGAGTCTAATATGATGGGGGAACTCTGATGTGAAGAGTGGAGTCTAATGAGATGGAGGTACTCTGATGTGAAGAGTGAAGTCTAATATGATGGGGGGACTCTGATGTGAAGTCTAATATGATGGGGGGGACTCTGATGTGAAGAGTGGAGTCTAATATGATGGGGGGGACTCTGATGTGAAGTCTAATATGATGGGGGGGACTCTGATGTGAAGTCTAATATGATTGGGGGGACTCTGATGTGAAGTCTAATATGATGGGGGGGACTCTGATGTGAAGAGTGAAGTCGTATATGATGGGGGGACTCTGATGTGAAGTCTAATATGATGGGGGGGACTCTGATGTGAAGAGTGAAGTCGTATATGATGGGGGGACTCTGATGTGAAGTCTAATATGATGGGGGGACTCTGATGTGAAGAGTGGAGTCTAATGAGATAGAGGGACTCTGATGTGAAGTCTTATATGATGGGGGGACTCTGATGTGAAGTCTAATATGATTGGGGGGACTCTGATGTGAAGTCTAATATGATGGGGGGGACTCTGATGTGAAGAGTGAAGTCGTATATGATGGGGGGACTCTGATGTGAAGTCTAATATGATGGGGGGGACTCTGATGTGAAGAGTGAAGTCGTATATGATGGGGGGACTCTGATGTGAAGTCTAATATGATGGGGGGACTCTGATGTGAAGAGTGGAGTCTAATGAGATAGAGGGACTCTGATGTGAAGAGTGAAGTCTTATATGATGGGGGGACTCTGATGTGAAGTCTAATATGATGGGGGGACTCTGATGTGAAGAGTGGAGTCTAATATGATGGGGGGGCTTAATGTGAAGAGGGACTTTAATATGAAGAGTGGAGTATATTATAATGGAGGGGCTCTGATGTGAAGAGTGAAGTCTAATATGATAGGGGAACTTTGATGTGAAGAGTTGAGTCTAATATGATGGGGGGGGGGGGGTGGGCTTAATGTGAAGAGGGAATTTAAAAGGAAGAGTGTATATATTATGATTGAGAGGCTCTGATGTGAAGACTAGTGTCTAATGAGATGGAGGTACTTTGATGTGAAGGGGAGACTCTAAGGTGATGGGGGGGGGGGGCTCTGATGTGAAGAGTGGAGTCTAATGTGATGGACGTCATTTTATTGTGAAAGGGAGACTTTAATGTGATGTGAAGAGGGACTCTACTGTGATTTGGGGGGGGGGGGCTTTGGTGATGGGAGGGGCTCTGATGTGAAGAGTGGAGTCAGTTGTGTGCTCAGGTGGCTCAGGTTTCCCATTGATAAGTAACATGTATGTGTTTTTTTTTTTCCAGATGGGCTGCCTGAAGATTTTGAATAATTTTAACGGGTGTTACAACTGAAAAGAGATTGAGAAACTCTGCCCTACATAAAAAGCAGAAGTTGTTTAACATTCATGCATTCTATGCCGTTCTCTCGGCTCCCTCGGCTCTCTGCCTTCTCATTGGCTCAGATTTGTACAGCAGCGGGAGTCCATGCTTGTCCATGCATTTTTATCAATTATCTTTTATGTTACAGAATCAATAGACAGGAATACACAGATAAAACGGAAACATAAAGTCTGGATGACTCCGCAGTTATCAAACCTCCTTGGGCAATAACAGAATACTAGTTTAGAAATGTGTAGAGATTTCAAGATACATTTAAAGGGAAATAAACCTTTGGCAGTTATATGAGTAATGTTTTACAATGTTATAAAGAACTTTTTTCTGCATAGTTTGTAATTAAAAATGAACGTGGGATAAAGCCTATACATGTAGGCTTCTGCTTCTTCCTAGGCAAACTGACTGGGCTTTTGGATCCATGACCCCATCACAAGTGACTCCCCTTCCCTGCCTGGATATACAGTATCTCACAAAAGTAAGTACACCCCTCACATTTTTGTAAATATTTTATTATATCTTTTCATGTGACAATACTGAAGAAATGACACTTTGCTACAATGTAAAATAGAGAATGTACAGATTGTATAACAGTGTAAATTTGCTGCCCCCCTCAAAATAACTCAACACAAACCCATTAATGTCTAAACTACTGGCAACAAAAGTAAGTACACCCCATAAGTGAAAATGTCCAAATTGGGCACAATTAGCCATTTTCCCTCCCAGGTGTCATGTGACTCGTTGGTGTTACAAGGTCTCAGGTGTGAATGGGGAGCAGGTTGTGGTAAATTTGGTGTTCTTCCTCTCACTCACTCATACTGATCACTGGAAGTTTAACATGGGTGGCATAGAACGCAAGATCTGAAAAAAAGAATAGTTGCTCTACATAAAGATGGCCTAGGCTTTAAGAAGATTCCCAAGACCCTGAAACTGGGCTGCAGCACCATACAGCAAGACCATACAGCGGTTTAACATGACAGGTTCCACTCAGAACAGGTCTTGCCATGGTCAACCAAAGAAGTTGAGTGCACGTGCTCAATGTCATATTCAGAAGTTTTCTTTGGGAAATAGAAGTATGAGCGCTGCCAGCATTGCTGGAGGTTGAAGGGGTGGGGAGTCAGCCTGTCAGTGTCCAGACCATACACTGCATTAAATTGGTCTGCAGAAAGAAGCCTCCTCTAAAGATGATGCACAAGAGAGCCCACAAACAATTTGCTGAAGACAAGCAGACTAAGAATATGGATTACTGGAACCATGCCCTGTGGTCTGATGAGACCAAGATAAACTTATTTGGTTCTGATGGTTTCAAGTGTTTGTGGCGGCAACCAGGTGAGGAGTACAAAGAAAAGTGTGTCTTGCTTTCAGTCAAGCATGGTGGTGGGAGTGTCATGGTCTGGAGCTGCATGAGTGCTGGCGGGACTGGGGAGCTACAGTTTATTGAGGGAACTATAAATGCCAACATGTAGAGTGACATACCGAAGCAGAGCATGATCATCTCCCTTCAGAGACTGGGCCGCAGGGCAGTATTCCAACATAACAAACCCAAACACACCTCCACGACAACCACTGCCTTACTAAAAAAAGCTGAGGGTAAAGGTGATGGACTGGCCAAGAATGTCTCCAAACCTAAACCCTACTGAGCATCTGTGGGACATCCTCAAATGGAAGGTGGAGGAGCGCAAGGTCTCTAACATCCACCAGCTCTGTGATGCCATCATGGACGAGTGGAAGAGGACTCCAGTGGCAACCTGTGAAGCTCTGGGGAACTCCATGCCCAAGAGAGTTAAGGCAGTGCTGGAAGATAATGGTGGCCACACAAAATATTGACACTTTGGGCCCAATTTGGATATTTTAACTTAGGAGTGTACTCACTTTTGTTGCCAGTGGTTTAATGGCTGTGTGTTGAGTTATTTTGAGAGTTCAGCAAATTTTGCACTGTTATACAAGCTGTACAAGCACTACTTTACATTGTACTAAAGTGTAATTTCTTTAGTGTTGTCACATGAAAAGATATAGTAAAATATTTACTCAAAATTGAGGGGTGTACTTACTTTTGTGAGATACTGTATATACTTTTAATTTATTCTTTAATAACTGACATTACAGGTCCTCTTCTTCTCTCAAACTTCTCCAGTGGTGGGCAGCTACAGAGAGCGACGCTTGATGTCACCACTGCAATGAGGCTCACTGCAACAATACACTATGAATGAAGGGTGTCATGATGATGCCCCAATGACACCATACATCCATATTATGTCCTCAGTCTTCTTAAAGTGGTTGTAAACCCCCCCCCCCAAAATACCTCCAGGCAAAGGCATAATGAGCTAGTATGCAGGCGGACTCGGCATGTAGAACTATTTTCAGGGGAGATTGGCTCCTGTATTTCTCTCATGATACTTGTATAATTTTAGTGATGCCGCTGTCTGTCCATGTGCAACATTTACCAAGAAACATGTCAGCCAGTGCCCAGAGAAGCATGCTAATAAGAGGCAGCAAAGCCTTGCAGTGCAGATAACATACAGGTATCTTCTCTTTCTCTACAGACTGTGTACAGTATAAACATACATCTGCATATAACACCGACAGTATACCTACCAGTATCTAATATGTTCTGCTAAGATGGGCAGAAACTTGCAATAGGAGTCAGCAGGACATAACTGCAATGATAATGGGGCAGATGTCTCGTGCCCATCTATAGCTACCGTGATGAGAACTTACCCTGAGGGTGAATAGTGCAGACATTATCAAGCACCCTCTAACATCTATGACCAGCGTGACTGGTTAAATTTATGGGTAGCTTCAGCTGGTCATATAAAGTCAGTAGGAAATAAAGTAATGTGAGGTGTAGCAACAGGACGTGAGTCAGTTGAATATGTATGGTGGGTGGGGAGGTGATTTAGGTGATGTGTAAGGCAATATTGAGGATAAGTGTTAACAAGCAATAGCCCTGGAGATGGGGGCTGGGTGTGACAAATGCTTTTTGGTTTGGGGAAACCTCAGCATGTGGCCTGGAAAACATCTTGACACATGGACTTTTTAATTTAAGGAGTGTTGACCTTTTGACCAGCTTTTAAATCAACAAAGCATAGGTAAAAGGTCTTAAAAAGATCAAAATGCATTTAATTTTATTGATCTGTCACTGAACAGGTGACAGCATATACAGTACTTTTTTTTTTTTTTTTTTTTTAAAGTGTATTTTGTGCGTGTACTCGAGAGAGGAGCCGGACTGCAGGAGTTGGGAGTAGGCAGGCCTCCCCCAGAGGCAATCTGCCACCTTTCTCCATGCCCCGGGTGGCAATGGCGGGTGTGAGGGGGTCCTCCCACACAGCCCGTCCTACCTGCTCCGCTTTGAAGCCCAACGGGGCAGAGGGACCAGCCCCGTTAGTCCTTCGCCTCTCTTTTTAGAGACCGCGTGGTCAGAGTGCGTGCATGTTAAGCCAATTTCGAGTGCGTGTGCAAGTGTGGTGGTTTTTGTGGGAGGGGGGTGGGCGTACTAAGCGCAGGCTTACCTCGCATAGCACACCCACCGGGAGCCGGGCTGAGACCACCAAACTCAATTCGCATGTAGCCGAGAGCGGGATCCGAACCCCTAGCTGCAGAGGTGAATGGCTTGTCAGCGCAGTGCCAATCGCGTTGAGCCACCGCAGCTCATATACAGTACATTTTTGATAGACATGTAAAATATAAACTTGTGTAGAGCTTTATGACCATCTGCATAGGTTTGGACCTAAAACCAGCATTGCAGCGATTGTCATTGACCAAGTGCAGAAAAATAGTACGTTGCATTGGAAAGAAAATCAGTCACTTCTAATTTTCAGGTCGTTAGGGTGGATTGTCAGACCATTAATTTCAGTGGTGTGACCATGGTCTGCCTTCTGACCAGAATTCAGCCTGCTATTCTACTTCCTGCTCGTTTCCATGGTTGCTGACTTCAGCTTATCCTTCAACTAGTTTCTGCAGGGTACCAGATGTTGATCCAATCTGCATCCTGTCTTCTGCTGGACTACTCTTCGACTCTGATCTGTGGTGCCAACCTTCTTCTCCCCTGTTGCCTGTCTTCCAGAGCACCTTGCAGCCAAGTCACCTTTAGAAAATGTTACTGTATCTCAATATTGGACATTTAGCACCCATGGCACTCTGTGCCCTCTCACCCCCTGTCTACCATTCTAGGGGTGTTTGGACCAGAGGTGTAAAGGAGGCCTTGTTACTTGGGCCTCTAACCAAGTACTTGATAGTAGCCTATGGTTAGCCAAACCAGGTACTTGATGTAGCCTACTGTTGCTAAACTACTGGAAATGCTAGGTGTCTGGCCGTCTCTGGCTTGAGTGTTTTTCTTAAGTACTGTTCTGGAACAAGCAGACAGCAACTAAAGCAATTATGAAAACAGCTGTGGCGAGGGCTCTTTTCCAGGCTCGTAAGTTGGTCCTGAGACACTGGAAGTCCACGGGCCCCCCTACTTTGCAGGAATGGATTACCCAAATGAGTGACACCATTCATTTAGAAAAGTTGGTTTACCAACACAGGGGTACGAGGGGTAAATTTGATAGAATGTGGGCCCCGTGGCTGAACGTTCCAGGTCTAGCCCCACTGGATCTGGTTTATGACCGATTGTTCTAGGCTCTATTATTGTTGATCTTTTTATGTTTCTCACTGTGGGGGTGGGGAGGAGCGGGGGGGGGTCAACTCCTTGCACTGGAGAGTGGTTTGCCAATGGTCTTCCATTCCGTTTTGTACACTGTGTTGCTCTTATGTATGCTGACTCTTGTAGTCTTTTCTTTTTGGACTGTGTATTTTCTCTGCTCTGAACCATGTATGTGTGTTTACCTTTTGTGCTGAATAAAATGTTTTGTTTGATAAAAAAAAAAATTATGAAAACAGAATGCCTGATCCTCATACTTTGTACTTTACACCTTTCAGGATGGTTAAGTATGAGTGTGTTCATGTTGTACAATAACCCTAAAACAAGTTAATATTCAAACCATACAGAGGACAGCTGATGTGACTGAAAGAACATAGTCAGTTTATTATGCTTTCTTCATGGGTGGATGCTGAGCCAGACCGGTACCAAGTGTTCCCTGCCGTAGATACATCTCTGGATTCTGTTGGGATTTCTCTTCTGGAAGGCACAGCATCATTCTTCCACAATATTTTGTCAAGAAACTGAAAGAAAAAAATATTCTGTTCTGATTACATGAAAAAAACATGACAATCTTTCTTTAAAGCAATAGCATAGGCCCATTAAACCGCTCAGGACTGTTGTGGTGCACTTAATGCATTGACAATATGTTGTGCGTTACTGAAGATTCCTTTAAATTAGAAGTCCAGGCTAGAACGGTAACTAAGCTTAAAATAGCTTCCACCCACCTTTTAACTCCTATTGTAACTACGCTGAAAAAGGAAAATGCATATACTTGCCTATTCTCAGACAAAAAAATTGTCCCTGTACCACAGGAAAATAATTATGATGTCATTCCTTGCTAAAAGCATGAAAGTATATTTAATGAACAAGGGCATACAGAGGCAAGGGATGGCTGCAAGTGACATCACCAACCCAATGGAAATACCTGAAAGTGGGAGCTGCAAGAGTGACAGGGTGGCTCCTGGTATTCCGGTCAATCACCTTGGGCTGTCAGATGAAAGGTATGCACAGCCAAACTCCAGGGGATGGAGGGAAGGTCAATGTCCCAGCCTGGTGGCCCACTGGAGGGGCTGATGGTGAGGTCGGCTTCTGGGTGTATGGTAGGGATCTGTCACCTGGGGACACTGAGGAACTGGCCAGGGGGACCCAGATCTGACGGCCCTGTTGCGTAGTCTGTTGGGAAGGGAGCCAAGCTGAGCCGACAAAAAGTAAAAGCCAGCTGCAAAGACTACATGTTTTGGGGCAACAATCCCCTTCTTTAGGTCATAGAATTACCCATTCTCAGGATGCTCTGGTCCAGTCACATGATCTCCTCAGGGGAGAGAAGAGAGCATCAACAGTAGCTGGAATGTCTAGGGTGGTGATATCACCTATAGGCTTACTATGGGGCATCCAATATCAACTGTTGCGCCTCTCCACTTTTTAACCTTTGTTGTTAGGCACAACTCTGAACTCTAGTTCCACCTAGGTTGCTGTACGTGTATTGTGGTTTAGCTTCCCATGGGCCTTACTATTTGGTACCTACCTCCCAGCCTTGCATCGGTTTACACCATTGTTCCGGTTTTCCAAGGGTATTGTACTGTTCCTATTTCTGTACATGAACTTATTCTTAATGCATGTTCCCTTTGTTAAAAATGTATTAAAATGGGAAATGTGCTAGTTAACCAAGAGTTCTAAAAGTATACAGCACCTCTAACACAACTTTTTCCAAGTGTACGCACATCTACAAATATACCAAACCTACATTATCCTACCATACAAATCTGGGACTGAACATGTCTATACAGACCCTACCACTTGTCACATAAAAAAAAAAAAAAAAAAATGCACTGGACTGACCCTTATATATACTGTACATTACTGGACAGTGTGGTGCAACTCCAATAAGTAGATTAATAAAACTAAATATAGTGCAAACAGTAAAAAACAATAAAAGTGTACACAATAAATATCTATATAAGAAATCCATCAATAAAGTCCATATAATTCCATCAATTCACCTGTGGAATTTATACATGAATGTCACAATTTTTTTCTTTGCATTTATTGTGCATATTAAATATTTAAAATTGGAGAGCACTAGATTTGGTTTGTTCGGTTTCCATCTCCATATGCACATCTACAAGTTTGTGGCTGATATCGTGGCTTAAAAGACACAAAGGAGTGAGGACGCTATATCCCCATCTTTATTTCCCTTTAAGGGAACCACAGCTTGTTATGACCTTACTGGTGATGAAGGGGTCATAACAGTAAGACCCGGTTCACACTGGGGCGACGCAACAGGCGGCTCAGCCGCCTGACGAGTCGCGTCCTATGCACTGAATGAATGAATGAATGAATGAAAACTTATATAGCGCGGCACATGCGAACTGAATCGCCTCTGGGCGCTTGTTGTTCCTGTCTCCTTTGATATCAAAAGAGAAAAGTCTTGACCTTTCTCCTGAATGCTAAGTGGTTCTCCTCCAACCGAATGCTGGTTGGTAAAGCGTTCCATAGTCTAGGACCTTGGATCGCGAATCTTCTTTCTCCTTTGGACTTGAAGTTGGCTTTCGGAACCTGGAGCAGGTTCTGATTAGTGGATCGCAAAACGCGATTGGGGTTATGAGCTTTTATTATTTCGCATAAATAAAGGGGGGCATTCCCATGGACACATCTATGCGTAAGACAGAGAGCTTTAAAAGCAATTCTGTCTTTAACTGGCAGCCAATGAAGGGCTCTCAGTGAAGGTGAGATGGATTCCCAGGGTTTTTTCCCAGTCACAAGTCTGGCGGCCGTATTCTGAACGACTTGCAGACGAGCGATTTGGTACTTGGGGAGTCCGAGGTAAAGGGCATTTGCATAATCCAACCTGGAGTTTACAATTGCTCCCACCACGACCGCTAAATCCTCTTTAGGGATGAACGGAGTGAGTCTGCGTAGTAGGCGCAGCAGATGGTGAGATCCGCTGACTACTGACCCTATTTGTGCGTCCATTGTCATAAAGGAGTCAAAAATGACCCCTAGGCTTTTGACTTTGGCGCTAGGGGTGATGAGTTTGCCCAAAATAGGCGGGGGGGTCCACGCTGTTGAAAGTTGATTCCTGCGCTTGGCGTGAAACAGAAGAAGTTCTGTTTTTGCTCCATTGAGTTTAAGATAACTCTTTGTCATCCAATCCTCTATCAAAGAGAGACATGTCTCTAGATTGAGGTGGTGATCCTGTCTATTGCAGATGCGGAAATACAGTTGCGTATCATCTGCATATGAGTGGTAGAGCAGTTTTTGGCTGCTGATAATCTCAAAAAGAGGACGAAGATAGATGTTAAACAGCACTGGTGACAGAGGCGATCCTTGAGGGACTCCGCATGTAACTGTGCGTTTCTCAGACGTAAAAGGTCCTAACTTCACTGTTTGCGATCGGTTTTCCAGAAAAGAGGAGAACCAAGATAAATCGCCTTCTGCGACTCTGGCTACTTCAGCAAGCCGAGTCAGTAATAGTTTGTGGTCTACCGTGTCGAAAGCTGCACTTAGGTCCAACAGAACTAGAAGACAAGATTCTCCTTCGTCTGCGGCCTTGAGAACATCGTCCCATACTTTCAGCAATGCTGTTTCCGTCCCGTGTCCGGGGCGGAAGCCTGATTGCAATGGGTCAAGTAGCTCGTGGGTATCCAGATGCTGTTGCAGCTGTTGTACCACTACTTTCTCCATTATCTTTGAGAGTACATTGAGACTTGTTATGGGACGGCGGTGGAGTGGGTCCTTGGGGTCCAGGGAGGGTTTCTTCAGGATGGGTTGAATTATACCCTCTTTCAACTGTGAGGGCACTATGCCCTCCAAGAAAGACTGGTTGATAAGTTGCGTGATGGGAGGAGCCAGGATGTCGGCGCATTCCTTCAGCAGTTTTGTGGGGATAATGTCATTTGGCGCTGTGCTATTACGCAAAGCGCCAATGACATTCTTAGTGGTCTCAATGGAGATGGGTTCCAGGGTAAACTTACCTGATATAGGAGAATTACTATGGGTGCTGTGTGAGAGGCTGCAGGGGGGGCTGAGGGGGGAATTGTTTTGCTGAATGCTTTCACGGATTGCCTCGATTTTATTAATGAAGCAATCCGATAGTTCATTGCAAAATTCTTGTGTGTCCAAACTAGGGGCTTCAATGCATCCTGGTTTCATGGTCTGGGTGACCATCTTGAAGAGTTCGCGGGGGCGGTTCAAGGCGCTGTTGATAGCCTCCGAAAAATAATTTTTCTTGGCTTGGAAAATTTCTTTGTGATATTTTCTTGTCGCCGCCTTGTAGATGGATAGGTGTAGCTCTGAAGAACATCTTTTCCAGGCAGATTCTGCCCTTCTGCGTTCTTGCTTCAGTAACGACAGCTGGTTGTTAAACCAGCTGCGGTTGTTTTTTCGGATGCGGGTTTTACGTTTCGGTGCTACCAAGTCGGCTGACTGTAGCATGGCCAAATTTATGGCATCCAGTGTTACAACGGCCGTTTGATGCGGCTGAATTGTTTGTATTTTTTTCCTTAGCGTGGTTTTGAAGAGATCCGAGTGGAGCTTCTTCTGACATCTGGTCCAGTGTGTTGTCACTGGATTTGATGTATTTGTTAAGGGGGGGATATTGGAAATAATGAATTTGATTGCATGGTGATCTGTCCATGGCAATGGTTCATTTTCCAGAATTTTTATTTCCAGATTTTGTCTGAAAATAAGATCGAGTGTGTGACCTGAAGCATGTGTGGGCCCACATACAAGTTGTTGTAGCCCTAATCCTTCCAGATGGTCAATGCAGGCGTCGGCAACAGGGTCTTGTGAGGAGTTGGCCCAGAGGTTTAGGTCCCCGAGCAGCAAAAGTTGTTTGCTGTTGAGGGTATAAGTGGAGATAAACTCCGTCAATGATGGTAGCAGCTGCGATTTTGGGCCAGGTGGTCTGTAGCAGAGTAAGATCCGGACGGTCTCCTGGGAGTTTACTTGCAATTACAGAGTAAGGGTTTCCATGAATGGAAGAGGGTTTTGAAGTACTGGTTTAGTGATCGCAAGGTGAGTCTTATGGATCACCGCCAGTCCTCCTCCTCTTTGCCCTATTCTGTTTTCCGTTATAATACGGTAGTTTTCTGGCACCAATTCACCTAGAATGGTGTTACAGTCGGCTGTGAGCCAGCTCTCTGTAATAAAGAGGCAGTCTAAATCGTGTTGTAGAAGGAAATCATGGATTTCTAGTCGGTGTTTTACTGCCGATCTTGTGTTGATCAAAGCACATGATATGTGCTTAGATTGGGGTAAACGTCTGCAATTTTTGATAGTCGATCGTCGATCGCTTCTCAATAGTCGCTCAATTCCTAGGACTTTTTTGGTGCTGGCTGGCAATATTGCGACAAATCGCCTCAGATCCCAAATGGTTTCCGCAGAATATTGCAGATTAGCCATGGTCGCCAAACACCGGGGGGGTGGGAGGGGGGGTGGGGGGTATTCAAGGATTCGTTGAATCCTCTCTCTGTCTTGGTCCAGAGGAAGGCAAAAAAAAACCCTAGCAGTGCTAGGCCAATCTGCTGCTGTAGGGCAAAAAAATTCCTTCCTGACCCCTTGAGAGGCGATCGGACGAACCCTGGATCAAGTACTGATAGTATTGGGAAGGGGGAGAGTGGGGCTGGGTGCAGCAAGATGGCTGCCGATCCTGCAGCAGGATCCAGGATGGGGGCTGTGATCCTAAGTGGATTGGTGCTGCTGGGAAAGACTGGGATAATGGTGGGGAAGCCGCTGCTTTTCTGGGGTAGGAGGGGGCTTGCTAGGGCAGTTTAGGTGATTGCAGGGGCTATGGCCCGGCGTACCGCTAGGCCGCGGGTGAAGCCGCGGCCTTTCCTAGTTCGCGGCTGCCGCGATTGTGATCAGGCCGGCGCGGTTGTAAAAAAAGACTCCCAGAAGCGGAGGAGATTAAGGGGAGAGGTTGTGGAGGGATGCCTTGGGCAGTGATGGCGGTGTACGGGTACAGGAAGGGGGGGGAACGGAGCGCAAGGGCCGCAGCCGCGGCTTGTCCTGAAAAGGACGGCCGCCCAATGGTGTTCAAGGGGTGGATGGAGCGCCCTGTGTCAGGGGCTTACCTTAAGGCTCTGGTGATTCCTGGAAGGGAGAACCAGGGGATCCGGGGCGGTGGATCGTGGGTCAGAGCGAGTCTGACAGCAGAGACTGAGGCTGGGGGAGGAAAGCCCTGCCTGTCTGGCTCCAGGAGCCGTACGCCCTTCTGCAAGGAGCGCACGCCGATTACTACTGGAGCTCAGTTCTAGCCCTGGGGAGGAGTCACTCTTTCAGACTCAATCCTGGAGAGCAGGAGAAGGTGAGAGCTGACATTGGTTCAAGCAAACTAGATTTGGTTTGTTCGGTTTCCATCTCCATATGCACATCTACAAGTTTGTGGCTGATATCGTGGCTTAAAAGACACAAAGGAGTGAGGACGCCAGGGTTTTTTTTCTGGGGGAACTTGGTGGAACTCAGTTCCACCACCTTTGGCTCAGACCCTTTGGTGCCCGCTCACCACAATCACTTGTGAACACAGAAGTCTGGTTTCTGTGTTTACAAGTGACTGCTTTGTAACCCCCTGAACTCTGCACACTGTATGTAATGCAATTCTGGTATTTAATGCCCCTTTAAGACCCTTCTACTGTTTGTGAAATCTGAACGGGTCGTGGTTGAGTTCCTGCACCTATTTTCTGAGAAAAAAAGCTCTGGAGGACGCTATATCCCCATCTTTATTTCCCTTTAAGGGAACCACAGCTTGTTATGACCTTACTGGTGATGAAGGGGTCATAACAGTAAGACCCGGTTCACACTGGGGCGACGCAACAGGCGGCTCAGCCGCCTGACGAGTCGCGTCCTATGCACTGCAATGGAACCGTTCTAATAGGAGCGACGCAAGTCGCTCCGACTTAGAAATTTGGTTCCTGTACGACTTCGGGGGCGGCTCGGGGCTACTTGCATTGACTTCTATACAGAAGTCGTTTTGCAAATCGCCTCTGAAGTCATCCTCAGGACGACTTGCAGAGCCGCCCCCGAAGTCGTGTCGCCTGTGTGTGAACCGACTCTAAGGTGAGCAGCTAATGTGCACAAACGTTGGGTGGCACAGATACTTTATACCATTTCATACCATTTTATGCACTGTTTTATTGTGTCACAAGAATGTTGATAAGATCTAATATGGACACTTATGCACTTTATTGATGGAGTTCTGAAATTATTATACACAATTTATATAGCGGCAACAGTTTACGCAGCACTTTACAATGTATAGGGGGGGACAGCACAATTACTGTATATAATATGAAATGTTTTGAAATTATATATGAAATTATATGGATATTTACAATATTGTGTACACTTTCTGTTTTTTTTTTTTTTGTTTGCATCATATTGTGTTATTAACCACTACCCGACGGCCGTACGACTTTGTACGGCCGCAGGGTGGTTCTACTTCTCTAACTGGCCGTGTTTTTACGGCCTGCGCTCCGCCAGGCCACTGGGGGGCGCGTGAACGCCAGTGGCGGCGGCGCACGCGTGCCTGCCGC
The DNA here is from genome assembly GCA_029574335.1 of Rana kukunoris. Classification (NCBI taxonomy): domain Eukaryota; kingdom Metazoa; phylum Chordata; class Amphibia; order Anura; family Ranidae; genus Rana; species Rana kukunoris. The sequence goes on along the minus strand of CM056049.1, from coordinate 477,804,348 downwards.
ATTGCTGAGATGCCGATGCGCGTGCCTGGCGGCCGTGATGTCCGCCAGGCGCTAGGGATCGCCGGCTACAGGGACAAGACGTGGATCTCTGTGTGTAAACACAGAGATCCATGTCCTGTCAGGGGAGAGAGGAGACCGATCTGTGTCCCTGGTACATAGGGACATAGATCGGTCACCTCCCCCAGTCACCCTCCTCCACACACAGTTAGAACACAGTTCAGGGTACACATTTAACCCTTTCCTCACCCCCCTAGTGTTAACCCCTTCAATGCCAGTCACATTTATACAGTAATTAGTGCATATTTATAGCAATGATCGATGTATAAATGTGAATGGCGCCAAAAATGTGTCAAAAGTGTCCGATGTCTCCCCAATAATGTCGCAGTCACGAAAAAAAAGCTGATCGCCGCCATTAGTAGTAAAAAAAATAATAATAAAAAATAATAATAAGCGCAATAACTTTTGCGTAAACCAGACGCTTATTGCGATTTTTTTTTTTTTTTTACCAAAAATATGTAGAAGAATATATATCGCCTAGACTGAGAAAAAAAATGTTTTTTAAAAAAAAATTGGGCTATTTATTACAGCAACAAGTAAAAAATATATTTTTTTTTTCAAAATTGTCGCTCTATTTTTGTCTATAGCGCAAAAAATAAAAACCGCAGAGGTGATCAAATACCACCTAAAGAAAGCTCTATTTGTGTGGAAAAAAGGATGTCAATTTTGTTTGGGATTCACCTCGCACGATCGCGCAATTGTCAGTTAAAGTGACGCAGTGCCACAAGCTGAAATTTCACCTGGTCCGGAAGGGGTATATGTGCCCAGTAAGGAAGTGGTTAATCTACTTATTGGAGTATATTCTACATTCAGCATGGTGAAATCACTTTTTAGATGTGAGCAGCAATTTCCTAATTATTTGTTCATATGTTCACAGTTAGGTTGCGCCAATTGTTATCATTTGTTGTTTGGTATTATACGTACATTATTCTATATATAAATAATGTAATGGGTAGAAACCTGAAAATAAAGTTTGCTAACATTCTTACATTTTTAAGAGTTGACCTGAAGTATTTGTTTTTACAATTATTATTTTTATTTGTGAAGGAACTTGCATGTGTAGTTATACTAAACTTTAATTTAAAGTACAGTAGTTCTAAAGCCGAAGGTAAAAAAACCTGAACCCCTTCGCGATCCAGCGATGTGCATGAGAGCTGCGGCTCTCCTGGCTTTGCCCCTCCTCCCTGGGCAGGTCAATAGCAGCGGGAGCCATTGGCTCCTGCTCCTGTCAATCAACTGCAGTGATGAGGGAGTGGTACCAAGTCTTTTTCAAAAGACGCAGCAACGGGGCTCAGGAGTGAGCTTACACAAGTGCCTTCATGGGAATCGGTTTCCTATTGGGGGCACGAGCAAGAGAGGAGGAGCCCGGAGCGCCAGTAAGGGATCCAAGAAGAAGAGGATCAGGGCCGCTCTGTGCAATTCTATTACACAGAGCAGGTAATATAGGCATATTTGTTATTAAAGAAAAACAATATTTCTTTTACAACCACTTTAAGCATTTTATATACATGACATAATCTGGACACTTTCAGGCTGATCATGTGCCCACAGGCATCAGTCATGGAGGCTTGTTAGGAGAAATAATGTTTGGACAAGTTAGAATGCTTTGTGCAAAAGCTTTTCACTCTGACAACTGACAAGTTGATGCCGAAGGAATCCACAGTATCCCACCCTCATCCTCCATATTGTACAGTGGAACCTCAGTTTAAGAGTAACTTGGTTTGAGAGCGTTTTGATTTGCGAGCAACTTTTTTTCTTTTTATTCTGACTCGGTTTGCGAGTGTTGACTCGCAATACGTGCAGAATTAAAGCTAAATAGGCCTGCAGTACCTTGTTTGGCCTGAGGTACGGGGCGCAGAAGCCAAGCAGAGCCGAAAACAAGCCTGCAGTACCTCATTTGGCCTGAGGTACGGGGGCGCAGGAGCCGAGAAAAGCCGACCATTGGCCTGCAGTACCTCATTTGGTCTGAGGTACGGGGCACAGGAAACAAGCCAAAGTGTCCTCTTGTCTTTTCGGCAGTTTGTGGCGCTCTCTGGCGCCCCACCACCTCTGGCCGCATTCAGTATTGCATCCCATTGAAGTCAATGCGGAACTAATTATTTTAATTTATGTTGACTTCAATGGGAAAACTCTCTTTGATATGCGAGTACTTTGGATTACGATCATACTCCTGGAACAGATTATGCTCGTAATCTGAGGTTCAACTGTAAAAGTAGTTAAAATTGACTGAAAATTGGCAAGTAATTCCTGTCACCTAAACCTTTGGAATCTCAGATATCAGAGAATAAATCTGGTGTTTAGGTGTAATGTTAAGCCTGAAAAAGTTTTTTTTTATTGTTATTGCTTTATTTCACCATAAGGTAAAAATGGCATTCTTTCCTTATGATCGCTGAAATAGCTAGTTTACACATAATCCAGTGCAGTCATTGCATGCGAGACTCTGAAACAGTCCTCCTTGTGTAACAGATACACAACCAAGTTAGGTTTTTAGGGTTATAGATCTGACAAGACTTGCACATCATGCTATGAGATTCTGTCAGGTTTTAAAAGCCGTGTCCCTGCTGAAAAAATGTACTAGACTATAAAGACTGTGGGCCAGATTCACAGAGCGATTACGCCTGCGTAACAGGAGATGCGCGGCGTAAGTCTAAATGTGCGCGTGCGTTTCGATGCACGGCATCCCCAGAGCGAGATACGCAAGAAATCTACTTTTTTTTGTCCAGCGTAATTTCGTTAGACAGGCGCATCCATCTGCGCAAAACTGCGCTAGACAGACCATTGATTTGCTAGTCAAATATGCTAATGAGGGACTTACGGGGATCCACAAAAGAACGTTGGGGCAGCGCAGGCTACGCGCTGTGCGCAACAGCAAAATGTCCTGTCTAAAATTAGACCATATAAAAGCTGGTATAAAATTAGACAATTCGTCTACATGTCAGAGAAAGCAACACTGTTAGTGAGGAGCTGAGCAGTCACACGTGTTGCACAACAATCTGTATGCCAACATGCCAGTGGCATCCATGCTCATAGCTATACTACTGACTTTAGATGAGCAAAGAAGGAGGAGGGCACTGAGGAGGGCACTGAGGAGGGCACGGGAGATTTTTTTATTTTTTGCACTGGGACCCCATCTCATGACCCCATCTCATGCCAGCTCACATTATGCATCTTTGCAAGTTAAACACACTCATTAATCATGGCACAATGAGAATGCATGCATGCACACCACTGTGGTCCCTAGCACACACACCCCACATCCTCATCACATTGGATTGGCACAAGCCACCACAAATGAGGGTGACACCCCTTTTCCGGCAGGAATGTCACCCCCACATTCCCAAATCATTACACAAACAGAACCAAAAGAAAACACATAAAAGACAAAAATCACTCTGCAAAACAGTCCCCAAATATCTCAAAGACACGTCACAAACAAACAAATAAACGCTAACAAACAACAGAACAAAAGCACCTTGCTGTATAGGAAGGGATACAAAGGGATGTACTTTTGCAAAGGAAGTGCGTTTGTGTCTGTCTATTTATGCTGTCTGCGTAGTTCTCTAATTTGCCCTAGTCCACTTCCAATTTCACTGATTGCGCCGTTCCCAAGTTGTGAGCATGCGCACAGAGGTGCTGACCATGGTCTCCTTCAAGCGCGCATGCGCGAGCCGGCCGGCCCTTCATTTGCATGGGGTCACGGCTCATTTCAATGTAACACGCCCATGTCCTTCCCAATTTGTATTACTCCGCCTTACGCCTCTGAAATAACGTTACGCATGCGCAAATTTCTGCGTAAAAGCGTCGAGAATAGGGTGATTGCGCGGCTACATTGCGCAATTCTAACGTAAAGGCGGTGCGCTACGCCGGTCCAATAATGCGCAGATGTACCTGAATCTGGCCCTGTGTTCTTATTGCTGTGCTTATATTGTGGGGATTTCTCCTCTTTTTGTTGTGTCTGACATTCATTTCATTTGGAATAAATGATAAGTGGGGAGATTTTCTGTAACTTGTTGTTTTTCCGATTTTCATTAAAATATACAGAAAGTAAGAGGTAATTGCTCAAACAGCAGCAGTGGCAGGATTTTGTACAGTTATAGGCATGTGTAAATAGATTATATGGTCTGCTATGGTCGGCATTAGGGAACAATGATACAGAAGGATTACAGGTTACAAGGGCATTAACATGTTATACACGTTGTACGCATGATCTGAATAACCGTTGGGATAAACTCAGACGGATTTTTCCAACGGAATTCCGTTCAAGCTGTCTTGCGTACACACTGTCACACCAAATTCCGACCACCAAGAACGCAGTGACGTACAACACTACGACGAGCCGAGAAAAATTAAGTTCAATGCTTTCGAGCATGCGTCGACTTGATTTTGAGCATGCATGTTTTTTTCTCCGTCGGAGTTCCGTCTGATAGAAATTTTTTCTCTTTCTAAGTCTGTCAGAATTTCCGAAGGAAAAACTCAGATGGGGCATACACACGGTCGGAATATCCGATGAAAAAATTCAGTCTGACTTTTTTCATCGGAAATTCTGATCGTGTGTACAAGGCATTAGCTGCAGTCTTTATTGTATTTTGGATTACTTTCCCTCGGAAACATTGGGCTGTGAAAATCCGAAATCTATCACATTTTTATTATGAAAGTATTACTGCTCAGGTCATAAAAAAAAAAAAAAAAAAAAAAAAAAAGTACACCTCACCTCTGGTCTTCTGTAACCTTTCTTCTCAATAAATTCTTTAAAAGCAGTAGTTCCATGAAGTTGCAGCAATTCTTTGTCCTAAAATGAAATAAACCAATTGCTAAAAAAATCTAAAAAATTTCAAGCACAATCTTCATTTAGTAATGCACAACAATACAAATAATAAAACAAAAAGTTTCTGTACAGTTCCTGTCTCCACTTGAAAAAAAGAATCTTATTTATCTTTGGCAATCTAACATCCCAAAATGCACTGGTAGGGTGCTGTATGCTGCAAAAGTTGACCTGCCCATATGGATCTGTGTTGTCATCATTACTGCCAAGGGAACCCAGAACATTGAACATCTAAACTTTACACACATTAATATTTGCAAAATTACACTTCTTCATCTCAGGTCTGTTTTGATGAAGTCACGTGGGTATAATGATTGCGATTCTTTTTTTTTTATGCAAGATACCTTTTGACTGAGCTTGGTTTGTGAGTGAATGCCATTTTCGTTATTTTCCAATGCTGGGTCTTTTAATGGTTCATTGGCTTTAAGTTCCTTCCACATTTTAGGATCCAGGTACCAAGCCCCATATCTAGATTTTACCCAGCTTGGGTTGTACGTGGTCTCCTGAGAAATAAAAGAAGTCAGAATCATGTCTTATTCCTTTACATGTGTAAAGCAGACACAAAACAGAACAAGCATGTATCCAAACCCAAGAACCTAAAAATATATTGCAGCTTACCAATCCTTAGATGTGGTGGCTGCATTACATTTTAGGCTTTTCCCCCTCTTTTTCAACTGGTGATCTGGCAAGTAACACACTTCCTATTCTAGTGTGGCTCCAACTATGGAGGAGTAACAGACACACCCTTGGAGAGCAGTATTTTCTGGAGAATGTAGTGTGATGCCTCGTACACATGACCGGTTTTCCCATCGGAAAAACTGCCATGAGAGATTTTGGCCGGGAAAACCGTCTATATGCTCGATCGCAGTTTTCCAGATTAGAAAACTGGCGAAAAAAAAAAGAGAACCATCTTTCTTTTTTCCTGTCGGGATTCCCGGCGGATTTTTTTCCGTTGGGAAAACTGGTCGTGTTTAAGCTTTTCCGAGGGGAAAAAAATGCGCCCACTCATCAAGTATGAGAATCAAGTATGAGACGGGGGCGCTCTTTCTGGTAAAACTAGCATTCGTAATGGAGATATCACATTCGTCACCCTGCAAATTATTGCATCGTTTAATGCAGCGCATGCAAAGCACAAATCGTAACTCACCAAAACTTTTACTAACACAAGGATCAGTAAAAGCAGCCCAAAGGGTGGCGCTGTTTGAATGAAACTTCCCCTTTATAGTCCCGTCATAAGTGTTGTACGTCACCGCGCTTTGGACGGGCAGTATTTGGCCTAAACGTGTGTATGCAAGGCAGGCCTTGTGTGTACGAGGCATTAGGCTGGATTCACACCTGTGCATTTTTGTGCTTTTTTGCAGATTTGCACTACAGTCCATTTAACGTGGTTTCCTATGGAACACGTTCTGTAGTGCAAATCTCGAAAATGCAAAAAGCACTAAAAATGCATAGGTGTGAATCAGGTTTTAGGCAGACTACAATTTTTTTTGTTCAACCACCAGGTTGAATGAAAATTAAAAAAAATGGTCCGATTCCCCCATGAACACACAACATTCAGGTTGTATGAGGGAATCACTATGTGTTCTGCCAGTGGGGTGCCTTCCCCGCTGGCAGAATAAAATGATTGATGTTGTCGGCTATAGGTGGGCGGCACTGGTCGTTTAGCAAAACTATAGATCGACTTATGTGTAAAACCACCTAGCCCATACATGGCTTGAAATATTTTAGCAGCATGTGTTTCTTTTCAAACTGGGAGCTGGGTATTTATTAGGGTTGTCCAGATACCGATACTAGTATCAGTATCGGGACCGATACCAAGTATTTGCGGGAGTACTTGTACTCGCGCAAATGCTCCCGATGCCTAAATAGAATACTTTTTTTGTATTTATCAACATGTTACTACTGCGTGACAAGCAAATAAAACATTTTTATTCATTTTTACTAATTTTTATTCTTTTATAATGTCTTGAGTTAGAGTTCTTCATAATTCTAAAGAAAATATCCTTAGTCTGTATTGTGGTTTGAAAACTGTCACATGACATTTAAAAAAAGTATCGGTGGGGCGTGGCCTGGAGCGGCATGGGATAGGACGCTAGCTTGCTGAGCTCCGCCGGCCGTTTATCCTAACTACTCTATCCTGCGGATACACTCGTGGCTTTTCACGCCGAATCGGTCCAGCAGACCCCGGACTACTCAGCGGACATGGCCCCACCTAAGGCGAGCAAGTCGGCAGGCTCGAAAATAGACCAATATCTCCGTCAGGAGAAGGACCCCCCAGCGCAAGATGGCGGCGCCACGAGGGCGGAGGAAGCAGCGGTCGGGGCAGACATAGCCAAAGTGCTCCTGGCTATCACCTCCTGCCGAGACGCTGTGGCAGCTTGCCAAACCACACTCACAGCAAAGATAGAGGAGGTGAAGGTGGACATATCGTTGGTGCGCCAGGACATGCAGAAGCTGAGGGAGCGGGTGTCCGGAACGGAGGTGAGGCTGGGCGCCGTGGAGGACTCCCTCCCCCCGATCCAGCAATCCACGGAGGCCATGCAGCTGCAGATTAACCAGCTTCTGCAGAAACAAGACGACCTCGAGAACAGAATTCGCAGGTGTAACTTAAGGTTTGTCGGCCTGCCTGAGGGGGTGGAGGGGAGGGATCCCCAGGACTTTCTGGAAAAGCTGCTCTGGGATACTTATGGCAGAGAGGCCTTCTCCCCCATGTTCGCTGTGGAGCGCGCTCACCGCATGACAGGCAGGCCGCCGCCGCCCGGGGCACCCCCCCGCACGTTCATAGCCAAATTCCTGAACAACAGGGATAGGGACGCCATCCTCCGGTTGAGCAGGGAAAGGGGCAACATCCCATGTGACAACAAGATGGTGGCTGCTTTTCCAGACTTCTCGGCTGAGGTTCAGCGCAGGAGGAAGACCTTCATGGAGGCCAAGCGGCGACTCCGGGTCAAGCACATAAAGTATGCCATGCTATTCCCGGCCCGTCTGCGAGTGGAGGGTGAAGACAGAGCTCACTTCTTTGACCCGGAGGAGGTGCTGGCCTGGCTGGAGCGGCAAGAGCGACAGGACTGACACAGCTAAGTACTATGTTCCTTTCTGCTGTATTACTGTCCCCGGCGCCCTAGGCCCACGGTTTGTTTTGGCTATCCTTGTGGGGGTCCCAGCCGCCCCCATACCCTCGGAGCCTCCCCTCGTTTCTCCCCCTGATGTACTCCTGCAGAGGGCCTAGTCCCGACACTCCGATTCCCCTAGCTCCCCCCCCCCCCCCATGCGGTGTAGTGGGCATCCTCTGACATCCGGAGCCCAAAAACACCCGGGACAACCCTATGGAGTGTGATCCCCCCCACTGGGGGCTACGGCCTGCGGGGAGCTGGGATCCTTTACTTTTTTCTGCTGGGGGAGTTCTCCTTTTTTTCCTTTTTTTTTTGCTCGAGGTTTTTTTTTCTTGTTTCCCCCCCCCCTTTTTTTTCTTTTTCCCCTATGGATGCTGGACTCTTTCGGCTAAAAGCCGTATTCTCCTAAAAAAAACTTTTCTCCTTATGCTAAACTGACAGATGTATAGTTGTTTCTACACTGTTATCTCTCCTCCCCGGCGGAGGGAGGACTGTTACTCAGGGGCTCGCGATGGACAGCGAGCAAGGTCCTACAATGTGCATGTGCATGCAGCGGAATTCCGCCCCACCTGCAGCAACCCGCATCCAAGCATGGGTGGCTGCCGCTGCGCAGTCACATTCCGGGACTGTGCTGGTAGTATACCTATGTGAATCCCTTTTAACCGCACTTCTTCCCGATATGCATAGGGTGCTGCTTTTGCCATGTTGGCAGTTTAGGGTTTAAGCCCGCACCAGTTGGGGACAGTGCAGGGCAGGGAGGGGGGAGGGAAGGGTACAAAGGGTTTGGGTTATTGTTGTTGTTTTTCATCTATTTTATGTACTATCTGAGCAAAACATGTGTAGAGGGTATCTCACTAAGACAATACTGGCATATGGGGCTATATTTCTGTGTGGTCATGGGGGAGTGTGGTATGTAACTGAAAATCGCCTGAATCCTGGGGTTCTATGTCTTCTCTGGTTCATCCCATGGCCACGCTAAAGCTACTGACTTGGAATGTCCGTGGGATGAGAGATTCCATTAAGCGCTCTGCAATATTTGCAATACTTAAAAAATTGAGGGCGGATGTTGTGGTCCTGGTGGAGACGCATGCGGAGGGCCTGGCCCAACGGGCGCTTGTTCGACCATGGGTGGGTTGGGGATTTCACTCAGTTCACACCTCACACTCCAGAGGGGTCTCTATACTGATTGCCAAAACGGCGCAATTTGAACTCCAGGATTCGGTGATAGATCCACAAGGCAGATATATCTTCCTAAAAGCTAAACTGTATGGGGACCTGGTCCTCCTAATGGCGTTCTATGTCCCACCCCCGTTTCAGTCTACCATTTTAGTTTCAGGCTTTGATTTTATGGCCCTGCACCCTGGCACACCGACAATTTGGCTGGGTGATTTTAATAATGTGCTTGACCCCTCCCTGGATAGGATGGCTGGGGACCAGCCTGCGTCTGCAGGGACGCGCCCCACGAGATTCGCGAGACTTCTCGCGGATTTCAATCTGGTTGACACTTGGAGATATGGTCACCCCACGGACAAAGCGTACTCTTGTTTCTCAGCCTCACACCGTTCAATGTCCCGCATAGACCTAATACTGGTATCTAGAGCCCTTCTCCCCAGGGTGAGGGGTGCGGGGTTCTCCCCCAGGGTCCCTTTCTGATCACTGTCCGTGCTGGACGGAGTTGTCCCTGCCTCGGGCTCGCCCGCCCCCTTCGTGGCGGTTAAACCCATTCTGGCTGACCCTGCTCCCGGAGGATGCGGATCTGGCGGGGGAGTGGGAGAAATACTTTGCTGATAACTCAGGCTCTGCGTCCTCCCGGGCAGTTTGGGAGGCCTTTAAGCTACATGCCCGCATGACGCTCTCGTCCCGTATAAACTCCATCAAGGCCACCTCTGCGGAGGCATTAGAGAGGGCTACGGAACTTACCGCGGCAAAGGAGAGGGAGTACACGGCCAATCCGTCGGCTGACCTGGCTGCCGAGCTTAAGCTCTGCACTAGGGCAGCCGATCAACTGCACTATGAGAAATCGAGACTTAAGCTCTTCTTCCTTAGGCAGCGGACGTTTGAACATGGGGAAAGAGCGGGGAAGCTTCTCGCCTATCTGGTGCACTGTGAGGAGAGACCTCCAGTGGTGATATCCCTGCGCTCTCCAACTGGGGATCTAATAACTGAACCGGAGAGAGTGACCGCCATGTTCCAAGACTTTTTTTCTACTCTGTACGACACGGTAGCCCCTGACACTGACTCCCTATCGGAAGACTTTCTGGCGGGCCTACCGATCCCCCGACTGACTGAACAGCAGACCCAAGCACTAGAGGAACCACTGACGGCGGAGGAAATTTCCGCCGCCCTAGCGGGTCTCCCGAAGTCCAAGGCGCCGGGGTCGGATGGTTTACCTGCCGAGTTCTACTCCACCTACGCTGAAACACTAGTTCCCAGACTCCTCGCCCTGTATAACTCCATCTTCGAGGGCTCGGAGCTCCCGCCCTCGATGAGGGAAGCCACCATAGTTCTAATCCCTAAGCCAGGAAAGGACCCTCACCTGCCCGAGTCGTATCGCCCCATTTCCCTTCTACAAGTAGATATTAAGATTCTAGCCAAAGTGCTCTCGGCCCACCTAAACGCCGTGATCCTCTCCATAGTACATGCAGATCAGGCAGGCTTTATGCCCGGCCGCAACACCTCCTTTAACCTCAGGAGGCTATTCATCAACCTTCAGGCCAACCACGAAAACCCAGGGTCTAGAATAATTGTCGCCTTAGACACCGCCAAGGCGTTTGACTCGGTGGAATGGCGGTACCTGTGGACATGCCTTTCTAAATTCGGGATAGGCCCCAAATTCATCCATTGGGTGAAACTCCTTTACCAGGCCCCTGTGGCTAGAGTTCTAGCCAACGGGTGGTCCTCGGATCAATTTCCCCTGCGACGCGGCACAAGGCAGGGATGCCCCCTGTCGCCGCTGTTGTATGCCCTGGCGGCAGAACCGTTGGCAATTGCCATACGCGCACATCCAGGTATAGTGGGCTTGCGGAGGGGTGACGTTGAGGAGAGAATAAGCACATACGCGGACGACACACTTTTTTTTTTTTACGATTCCACTAACTCCCTTTCACTGGCACTCACCCTGATAGAGCGCTTTGGCGCCTTCTCGGGACTCAGGATCAACTGGGATAAGTCCCAAATACTCCCACTAGATAGCTACCCGGCGACAAGGGAGGGGGCCCTTCTCCCACTGCAGAGAGTGGCTGAGATCAAATACCTGGGGATTCGGACCACCAGAGACCCAGCAGATTACACCTCACTGAATGTCACACCGCTGTACGATATGCTGAAGCTGAGAACTCAGGCTTGGGCCCGACTCTCATTGGGAGTCACGGGCCGCATAAATTTAATCAAGATGGTCCTGCTGCCTAAGGTTCTCTACATGGTGTGGCATTCACCGGTGTATCTGGTACTCAGGTGCTTCAGGCTTATGGAAACCCTTCTCAAGCCATTTGTGTGGGGCACCGCATGGCACAAACTCCCCTGGCACAGACTAAAAAACCCAACCGACCTAGCTGGTCTGGCGTTGCCTGACTTTAATGCGTACTATTTGGCTGCCCAGTTATCACAACTGTTTCACGTATACAAGGTGGACAGGAATAGATTCCTCCGCCTCCTTTGCCCTGCATGGACCCAGTCAATAGGAGACCCCTTAGTGACAATAGCAGGGGGGGTAAGGTTGGTGGGGGGACGCCACTCCCTGTTGTATCACTACAGGAGGATATGGAGCGTGGTTTCGGACAGGCTGGGTATTTCGCCCCTGCACGGCTACACCTCCCTGTGGCACAATCCTGCCCTGCCGGAGCTGGAGCGCATCCGAGATATTGAGGTGTGGAGCACCAGAGGAATATACTACCTGTCCCATGTTACCAGACACGGGAGACTAAAGCCCTTTGACGTATTACAGACTGAATACAATCTACCTGACCACATGTTATTCCGGTACGCCCAACTACGACATGCCTTCCAAGCACAGTTCCCCCAGGACGACCTGGCCTTAGCCGATAACCCCCTCATGGCAGCAGTCAAGTGCCCCGACCCCAAAAAACTAATCACTCAATTCCACACCATGATCACACTCCCGACAGCAACAGTGTCTGCTTACGCCCTAAAGCCCAGGTGGGAGGGGGAGGTGGGCCCGCTAGAGGACGACGAGTGGAGTGACGCTCTCGATGCTTGTAAACTAGTATCCCCAAAATTGTCAGACCGCCTTACACAAACCTTCATTATAAATAGAGTGTATCTTACGCCCCTCAGGATCTCCAGGTACAGGAGGGACTCCACAGCCACGTGCCCAATGTGTAACTGCAATACGGGCACCTTCTTCCATTTAATCTGGGAGTGCGCTAAGATCCAGGCCTTCTGGGAACAGGTGGTGAAATTCCTCCACGACAAAATGGGGTCCCCTATTACTCTACAGCCTAAACCGTGCCTGCTGGGTATCTTCCCGGATGTTGGCATCAATAAATTCCTTCAAGTATTCTTGCACGAGACACTTTTTATAGCTCGAAAGGTAATAGCGGGGGTGTGGATGCGATCGGAACCCCCAGAGCTGTCACACTGGATGGCGGAGGTCAACAGCGTACTGCCGTATAAGAAACTGATCTATTCGCACAGGGGCTGCCCGGCCAAATATGAAAAAGTCTGGGGAAAATGGCTGGAGTCACCTGCAGCCTGCATATAGGGGGGATAGATGAGCTCAAGGGGTTCACGACCTCATGAGTGGAAATGGAAGTCTGGGAGGGGGGCAGGTGGACTGATAACTAACCCTGCTGTGCTGTGCTTACATACTGGGGTAATTAGGTTCACACATGGTTGTACCCTATGTCACCTGTTTCATGTCCCCCACTTCTGTCACACTTGTACATATACTATATCCATGATCACTGGTCATATGCTGTACCTGTACGCTGTATGTGTGCCCTCTGGGCTATTGTTTTGCTCCAATAAAAGCTTTTTTGATAAAAAAAAAAAAAGTATCGGTATTCGGTATCGGCGAGTACATGAAAAAAAGTATCGGTACTTGTACTCGGTCCTAAAAAAGTGGCATCGGGACAACCCTAGTATTTATGATATCACCTTCACCACCACCTGCTGATGCAAAGTACCATTGTGTCAGGGTCCATTCACACTAAAAACTGCACATCTACTGCGCATGTTTTCCTTGCACGTATGCATGCATTTTACATGCAGTCAATGCATGTTTTTTTATCTGCATTTGTTCTGTGAGGTCACTTCCTTCTTTCTTTCCTTAGGCTTCTATGTGCATGGTGATGCATTGCAGTGAGTTTGCATGCGGAAAAAAATGCAATATGTTGTACCTTTTTCACTGCGCTGCACTGCAATGGTGTGAATTATGCCCACAGGATAGCCTGAATGTTGGACTGTCTTTTCAGTTGGGGGTGCACTCAAAAATGCATCCAATTGCACCTGGTATGAATGGGCCATTGGGCCCCTTTCACACTTGTACGACTTCAAAGTCGTGCGATTTTGCCACGATTACGTGCGATTTTGGATCAGTACTACTTTGCCACAACTTTGGCATTAAAGGGGTAATTCCCCCAAAAAACTTTTTTTAACATTGACTGAGGCTCGTTATGTCAAGGGGAATCGGGTGGTTTTTTATTAGAAATGAAGCAATACTTACCGTTTTACAGATGCATCGTCTCCGTCGCTTCCGGGTATGATCGTCTGGTCTGGGCGTGCCTATTTGATTGACAGGCTTCCGACGGTCGCATACATCGCGTCACGAGTAGCCGAAAGAAGCCGAGCGACGGTGCGGCTCTATACTGCGCCTGCGCACCGTCGTTCGGCTACTTTCGGAAAATCGTAACGCGATGTATGCGACCTCGGAAGCCTGTCAATCAAATAGGCACGCCTATAGTCGGAGCCCATACCCGGAAGCGTCGGAGACGATGCATCTCTAAAACGGTAAGTACTGCTTCATTTCTAAAAAAAAAAACCTGATTCCCCTTGACATAACGAGCCTGAATAAATGTTAAAAAAAAGGTTTTTGGGGGAACTACCCCTTTAACCAATGAAAACATACATGGTGTGAGGTAATTCCTTTTCCTGCCATAGTTATTTCCAGTTCCTGTTTGCTTCCTGGTTGTTGTGGTGTGGTGTGACAGAAAATGTTTGCTACTCAATATATTGCCACAACAGTTGTCATTGCTACTGCAGCAGTAGCAGTGCATGAGGAAGAAGAGGAGGAGAAGCGGAGGACAAGGACATCTCTTTTTTAGGGCTGTTTGGGGCACATTGTTCCTGAGGGAATAACCAAGAAGTGAACGTGTGATAGAAAAATGTGCTTGGAAGGGGCTAGTATGCTGAAAGGATTGGGTGGGACAAGGGTCAAAAAGCGGCTTGTGCTTACAAAAAGTCGTACTGAAATCGTGTCTATATTATTCAGGTACGGTTTGCATGCCACTTGGGGGTTTTACATTGAGGTCTATAGACATCAACTCGAATGGAATTTGGACCAAAGTAGTGCAGGGACAACTTTAAAGTCGGCACGACATGTGCCAATATGAATGGAAGTCATTGAAAATCATGGAGAATGACTTGTCATGTGATTTTGCAGTCCAAAAACATGGGACAAGTCGTATAAGTGTGAAAGGGGACTTAGAGTTGTGCTGTTTACAAAAGACGACTGAAAACAGAACAACATGGACCCCATACATACATAAAGGGCAAGACTGGGTTTATGAGCCCCAAACATTTTCAGATTTCCTGTTTCTGGCATACATTTGAAACATTTATCCTACCGTACGCTCTTTTATCCATGTAGGTGTCTTTTCTTGTCGAGGCGAAACACCCACAGACATTCTCAATTCTGCAGGTACATTGTTCAGCTCTACCACGTGGATCGGGACGCTGAGAGTAGGCTTGGTGTCATATCCACTGGCAAAAAGGCTGAAGATGGTGGCTTCATTGACACTGCAGTTTTCACCTCCCTGATAGGAATACAAATGTTAGTTTAACCCAATATGTTTAAGCGAACAGATAAGTAGTTAAAGCAATATTAAATCCTTAGCATTTGTTTGGTTTAAGAGATTGCAGTCAATAAAATACACAGTCCCCAGGAAACTATTTAGTAAGGCCGGAATCACACTTGTGCTGTGCGAATTTCAGCTCTCCTATCTCTGCAGGGAGATTACAGAAGTGTTCAGCAGATTAGCAATGTTTTAGAATTTGGAGACCTGGTAGAAGTTCCGGGTGAGAGGAGAGTGGGGGGGGAAGTGTATTAAGCTGAATGAGAGAAATTCCTGAAGAGAAATGAACACATCTGCGAATCAGCTGCGTACCCATAGAAGATAATGGGACTGAACTCGCACCTGAGCCGCACCGCAAGGCATAAAATCTGCACACGTTTTTTCTGCAATGCGCAGTGCGAATGCATCGCACATATGTGAACCAGCCTCATTGAAAACAATGTATTTAGAAATGTTCTGCGTATTTGATGCATTTTAAGCCGCAACTAATTTGCATAGGCGTGAATCTGGCCTAAAAGTCTTACCCCAGCACTGGCAGTTTACAACTTTCACTGCAGCTCACTCTTGCCTTCTCAGTGCTGCTTTCCTGAACTTCCCGTCCTCACAGGAAAGGGTTAATAGTGAACAATGCAGTCTATAATCAGTCTCTTTGTTTTGGATAAAGGACAGTAGAGAGGTTCTGAAGATTGCCTTGCCATCCTAGGCTATAGGGCTGTGTATTTCTGTTGCTGCATAAAGTGTAGGAAGTAAAAACTCTAGTCTCTGCATACACGGGTGGCTCCATAGAATACTGCAAGTGAAAGTAGCCACCCTGAAACAGAAAAACTAGAACAGCAGCCATAACACCAGTTTAAACTGGAACTTGTTGAGGATTGAAAAATCTAGAAACTTGTAGGCAGCCTAATTTTGCATGGCAGGTGGTGCTTTTCAGCTAAGGCACTGCAGATAGAGAGGAAGTCAGTATGAACATGGTTCCTCTATGGTTTCCTGGGTCACTGGGGAAGCTATCCTATTGGATTCTGCCACCCAATGTGACTTTGACAGCCATCTTGGGTCAGGCAGAGCCCTTTTAAGGACCTGGCTCCAAGGTTTGGCATACATTTTTGTGAGTTTTTAGAGTAGGGACAGGTACTCTGCCTAGTAACAGAGCAGGTTCCCGACGAGAAGGGAAAGCGTTTGGCTCACAATTTCTCTGGACACCTGCCTGCTTGGGCACAAGGCTAGGCTGCATTCTAACCCTCTGCACAGATGCTGTCAGTTCAGCTAAATCCTGTTCTCTTTCTCTGCTGTTGGAACTGCCTCTGCATTATTTCAATGCAAGTTCTTTCATTGCACGTTTTCATCAGACGAACCGATCGTGTGTGGGCCCCATCGTTTTTTTTTTATCCATCGGTGAAAAAACTAGGAACTTGTCTTAAAATTATCTGATGGTGAAAAAAAAGATCGTCTGTGGGGACGTCCATCAGTTAAAAATCCACGCATGCTCAGAATCAAGTCGACGCATGCATGGAAGCATTGAACTTAATTTTTCTCAGCACGTCGTAGTGTTTTACGTCACTACGTTCTGACACGATCGGTTTTTTAACTGATGGTGTGTAGGCAAGACAGATGAAAGTCAGCTTCATCGGATATCTGATGAAAAAATCCATCAGACCGGTTTCATCGGATGAACCGATCGTGTGTACAGGGCATCAGTGTATCAATGCCGTTGCACTGCTCTACACCCCACCTACACTTGGCAGCAGTCTGCAGGATGTATCCCTTGCTGCGGGTGCAAAGGAGGATCAGGCTTTAGCATGGCATCGCTAGGATAGGTCTTAGCCCTAATACCGAAAATCAATGGCTCCAACATTCCCTTGGCAGAGTGGGAGGAGAGACTGGAGAGTGCAAAGTGCCTGTATTAGGTTCCAGCCTGGCTCATGGCGGAGCTGGCTATTAACGCCCTAGAGGTTGATGCCCATTACCACTAATCTTAAAGAATTCCACTTTAATGTGGTGGCTGCATTCATTCATTTTTATTTTTTTAGGCTTTTTTCTTTTACTTTCATCTAATAATCTGATCCCTTTATGTTTTATGGTGTCTCCACTCCAGTACAGGAGCAGCTGAGACACCTTTGGACAATAGCACTGTCATTCTGGTGGGAGAGTAGTGTTAAATGAGCTAGCAAATTTAGATAGACCTAACCAACAAACTAAAGTCAAACTCCAGGTAACACCTTTTAAGCAGAAAAAGCAAGTTTTTATTTTTTTCCTTTTGGAATAAAGGTTTTACATAAATAAATATAAGCTGACCATTGTGAGTTCCCCTGTCAGTTTTAAACAGTTTGGGCCAGATTCACGTACATCGGCGCATTTTTTGACTGGCGTAGCGCACCTCCTTTACGTTAGACTGCCGCAATGTAGCGGCGCAATCACCGTATTCTCGTTTGATTTGCGCTGAAATTAGCGCCTGTGCAACGTAATTTCAGAGGCGTAAGGCGGAGTAATTCAAATTGGGAAGGACGTGGGCGTGTTACATTGAAATGAGCCGTGAACCCATGCAAATGAAGGGCCGGCCGGCTCGCGCATGCGCACATGAAGCAGACCATGGTCAGCACCTCTGTGCGCATGCTCACAACTCGGGAACGGTGCAATCAGTGAAATTGGAAGTGGACCCGGGCAACTTAGTGAGCTACGCAGACAGCATAAATAGACAGACACAAACGCACTTCCTTTGCAAAAGTACATCCCTTTGTATCCCTTCCTATACAGCAAGGTGCTTTTGTTCTGTTTATTAGCATTTGTTTGTTTGTTTGTTTGTTTGTGACGTGTCTTTGAGATATTTGGGGACTGTTTTGCAGAGTGATTTTTGTCTTTTCTGTGTTTTCTTTGTTGTTTTTTTTTTTTTTAATTATATTTTTGCTGGGCATTTTTTTTTTTTTTTGGTTCTGTTTGTGAATGATTTTGGAATGTGGGGGTGACATTCCTGCTGGAAAAGGGGTGTCACCCTCATTTGTGGTGGAGAAGTGATCTCCAGGTCCGTGTGAATGGTGTATGAATGTACAGGCATGCATGCATTCTCATTGTGCCATGATTAATGTGTGTGTTTAATGTGCAAAGATGCCTAATGTGAGCTGGCTCCTGGCTGCTCTTCCCTCAGAAGATGGGGTAGCCTCGGTTAGGGGGGGATTGTCTGGTTCAGGGGTCAGGTCATCACTTATGTCAATCTCCAGGCCCTTTCTCACTGCGAAGTTGTGCAGCATGCAACATGCACCGATGATCTGGCATACAAAGATTGGGGAATACAACAGGGTACCATGGTGGGTTCCGTATAGGAGTCATGAGATGGGGTCCCAGTGCATATGCAGAGTCACCCTGAAGGGATAAGACAGGAGGATGTTAGTAGTGCATGTGCCCCTTGTGATTTCAGCATCATGGGGGGGACAGTCATGCCTGCCACCCATGTCACTCACCAACCAGCCAGCTGTCCCCATACATGTTCTGTTTGAAATCTGTGGGGATGGGGCTCTGATTGTATATGTAGCTGTCATGGGTGGTGTCATGTGTTGGGCTCCTACGGGGTTGTGGTTAATTCCAGGATGGCATGAGGGGTGAATCTGAAGATGCAAGACACCTCAGAATCACTCATGCCAAAGATGTCTATGCGTGTGTGATATAGACATGTGAAGAGTGAGGGGCTTGTATCAGATTAGACTATTATATCCATCAAGGTTTTAAAGGGCTATTGAAAGATAGTGAGACCGTGTTTGTAATTTGTATGTATGTTATGTATTGATGTATATATGTATGTATATTTCTGCCCAAATTGTTTTTTGGGATAAAAAAAAAATTCCTCTCCCGTGCCCTCCTCTGTGCCCTCCTCCGTGCTCTCCTCCTTGCTCATCTAAAGTCAGTAGTATAGCTATGAGCATGGATGCCACTGGCATGTTGGCATACAGATTGTTGTGCAACACGTGTGACTGCTCTGCTCCTCACTAACGTTGTGTTGCTTTCTCTGACATGTAGACGAATTGTCTAATTTTATACCACCTTTTATATGGTCTAATTTTAGACAGGACATGCAGCTGTTGCGCACAGCGCGTAGCCTGCGCTGCACCAACGTTCTTTTGTGGATCCCCGTAACTCCCTTATTAGCATATTTCAATAGCAAATCAATGGTGTGTCTAGCGCAGTTTTGTGCGGACGGATGCGCCTGTCTATCAAAATTACGCCGGTCCAAAAAAAGTAGATTTCTTGCGTATCTCGTTTTGGGGATGCAGAGCATCGAAACGCATGCGCACATTTAGACTTGCGCCGCGCATCTCCTGTTACGCCGGCGTAATCGCTCTGTGAATCTGGCCCTTTGTCTTTAACTGCCACTTTTCCTGGACAGCTTGGTCTGTTAGTTGATAAATAACAGGTTAAAATTGAGTAAAAAAAAAAAAAAAAAAGGAAACGAATGCAGCCGCCACAAAGAATCTGTAAGCTGTTGTACACCTCTGTGTGTGTGTGTGTATACATATATACTATATATATATATATATATATATATATATATATATATATATATATATATATATATATATATATACACACACACACATTTAGAGCTGCATGTGAAGAATCAAAATCGCGATTTTTTTCCCTTCCCGATCTTCAAAACAGCAAAGTGCAGAGAGTTCTCACAGCTGGTAAAACAAAATCCAAGCAGCCTGCCAAGTTTTCAAACAACACTCTAATTAGTGAAACAACAGTATCTTTTCGTTCTTTCATCAAAAGGAAAGAACTTTGGCATGTAGATGAAGGAAGTTTAACCATTTAAAGACCAAACCTATTCTGACATTTGTTGCTTACAAGTATAAAATCATTATTTTCTGCTAGAAAATTACTTGTAACACCCAAATATGATATATATATTTTTAGCAGAGACCCTAGAGAATAAAATGGTGGTTGTTGCAATATTTTATGTCACATCGTATTTGCGCAGCAGTTTTTCAAACGCAGTTTGTTTTGAGAAAATACACTTTTACGAATTAAAAAAAAAAAAACTAACCAGCAAAGTTAGCCCAATTTTTTTGTATGATGTGAAAGAAGAGGTTACACCACGAGAATTGTGATCTTTATTCTAAGCAAAAAAAATTGTGATTCTCATTTTAGCCAGAATCGTGCAGCTCTAAAATATATACAGTACAGACCAAAAGTTTGGACACACCTTCTAATTCCAAGAGTTTTCTTTATTTTCATGACTATGAAAATTGTAGATTCACACTGAAGGCATCAAAACTATGAATTACCGTATTTATCGGGGTATAGCGCGCTCCCGCGTATAGCGCGCACCCCTAAAGTGGCCCCCATTCCTGTGAAAAAAAAGTTTTTTGTTTGTTTTGTAGTTTTTTTGTACTTACAGTTTTGGTGTCTTGCGCGGCGTTCATCGGCGGTCTCGTCAGGTCCGGCTGCGGCTTCGGGGGTCCTCTTTGTCGGGTCCGGCGTGCGTCTGCGGCTTTAGGTGTCCCCTTCGTCGGGTCCGGTGTGCGTCTGCGGCTTCGGGTGTCCTCCTCGACGGGTCCGGCGTCCTTCTGCGGCGTCCTCCACGCTCGATCTCCGCTTTCCCGCGCCGAATTTTGAATACTCCACCTGCATATACCGAGCGCAGTACACTCGTGTATAGTCGGGCAGGCTCGGCTACTCTCGCGCTCACGTCCTGTACGTCCAGGACGTGAGCGCGAGAGTAGCCGAGCCTGCCCGACTATACACGAGTGTACTGCGCTCGGTATATGCAGACGGAGTATTCAAAATTCGGCGCGGGAAAGCGGGTATCGGCGTATATCGCGCACCCACGATTTTGCCCTGATTTTCAGGGCAAAAAAGTGCGCGGTATACGCCGATAAATACGGTATGTGGAATTATATACATAACAAAAAAGTGTAAACCAACTGAAAATATCTCATATTCTAGGTTCTTCAAAGTAGCAGCCTTTTGCTTTGATTACTGCTTTGCACACTCTTGACATTCTCTTGATGAGCTTTTGAATAAATCCCCAACAGTGTCACCAGAAAAGCACCCCAACACCATCACACCTCCTCCTCCATGCTTCACGGTGGGAACCAGGCATGTAGAGTCCATCCGTTCACCTTTTCTGCATCACACAAAGACACCAAAGAACCAAAGATCTCAAATTTGGACTCATCAGACCAAAGCACAGATTTCCACTGGTCTAATGTCCATTCCTTGTGTTCTTTAGCCCAAACAAGTCTCTTCTGCTTGTTGCCTTTCTTTAGCAGTGGTTTCCTAGCAGATATTCTACCATGAAGGCCTGATTCACACAGTCTCCTCTTAACAGTTGTTCTAGAGATGTGTCTGCTGCAAAAGGTGGCTACTTTGAAGAACCTAGAATATGACATATATTTTCAGTTGTTTCACATATTTTTGTTATGTATATAATTCCACATGTGTTAATTCATAGTTTTGATGCCTTCAGTGTGAATCTACAATTTTCATAGTCATGAAAATAAAGAAAACTCTTTGAATGAGAAGGTGTGTCCAAACTTTCGGTCTGTACTGTGTATATATATATATATATATATACACACACACACACATACTGTATACTAATATATATTATACTGTATAATATTGTAATAAAAATGTTCTATTTATTCAGCCCTTTGTTTAAAACACAGATCCGCATTGTAACTGCAGGAACAATGGATACAATCTATCTAGTTATTCTAGTTGTGCAAGCCTGTCAGGTCACTTAGCTCACCACCATGTATTCAGGTATATACAATCACTGTCTTATTGTATCCAGCCAGGAACATTAAAATCTCATAACATTTTTTTTTTCTTATTGCATTAGGGTGGCCAAAGTTACAATTACAATCATTTCAAATTACTTGAATAATCAGGCTGTGTGTGACCTCAATAGGGAACTATAATGAGTACCTTCAGCTTTTGGAGATGCTCATTAACACACACAGAGACTTTGCAACCTGTTGAAAAATATCTTTGTGGGCAGACTTCATCTGTCCTTTAATGCAAAAACAGGAAGAATCAAATACAAATAATATATTGCGACTGTCAGCCAAGCATTACAGCCGGTCCTGGCATTTGAACAATCTGCTTGAGGACAGAAACATATCTCCTTGCTTGTGGCATTCAGAGATATAACGTAATAGGCATGCTGGCATGGTAGGCATGGTAACAAATAATCTGGCCTTAGAGATTTCCTTGCAGGAGCTGTGCTGCACCGCTTAAAAAACAATCCATAACGCTAGAGCTGCTTAGCTTATACCAACGTTTCTCAACCTGTGTGCCGTGAAGAGTCCCCAGGTGTGCCGCGGCAAAATCCCCCCCAGATGTGACAGCGCAGTCACTAAACTGTGTGCCCGCTGGCGCCAACTCACTGGCTGCCGCGTGCGCTCCTGGCTGGCTTCCTTTCCTCCTGTGTGTCTCCTGCCCCCCCCCCCCCCCCCCCCCATGGAGGATTGATTTGGTTTAGTCCACCGACGTGCGCCGCGTGACGTCACGCCGGCGGCCGGAGGTGAGAGGGAGCGAGAGTGACTGTCGGCCCCAGAACACAGGACAAGTCACGAGGAGCCTGCTGCTGCGCCTGGGCCTGGCCTGCCTAGTGCCTACAGTAAAAACTGCCTGCAAGAAGACAGAGACAAGTCAGAGACTGTAAGTAAGAAAGTACTGTGTATTGGGGGGGGGGGGGGTTGTTGGACTGAGCTGAGGACCTCAATGTTTTTTTTTTTTTCTTTAGTCAAAGAAGGCAAGCTCAAAATAACAAACATTTTTTTAAACTGCTATTTATTTAAAAAGCCTGAGGTGACCATAATTTTTTTAATAAAAAATAGCAGTTTAAAAAAATGTTTGTTATTTTGAGCTTGCCTTCTCTGACTAAAGAAAAAAAAAAAAAAACATTAATTGAAGTTTCACTGTGCCACCAATTGCAATCACTGTGCCATCACATGCAGCCACTGTGCCCATCAATTGTCGCCACTGTGCCCAAAAGCATCCACTGTACCAATCACACACAGCCACTGTGCCATCATATGCAGCCACTGTGCCATCATATGCAGCCACTGTGCCCATCATATGCAGCCACTGTGCCCATCATATGCAGCCACTGTGCCCATCATATGCAGCCACTGTGCCCATCATATGCAGCCACTGTGCCCATCAAATGCAGCCACTGTGTCACCAAACGCAGCCACTGTGTCACCAAACGCAGCCACTGTGCCCATCAATTGTCGCCACTGTGCCACCAAACGCAGCCACTGTGCCATCACATGCAGCCACTGTGCCATCACATGCAGCCACTGTGCCCATCAAATGCAGCCACTGTGCCCATCAAATGCAGCCACTGTGCCCATCAAATGCAGCCACTGTGCCCATCAAATGCAGCCACTGTGCCCATCAATTGTCACCACTGTGCTCATCACACGCAGTCACTGTGCTCATCAGACCAGCCACTGTGCCCATCACATGCAGCCACTGTGCCCATCACATGCAGCCACTGTGCCCATCACATGCAGCCACTGTGCCCATCAAATGCAGCCACTGTGTCACCAAACGCAGCCACTGTGCCCATCAATTGTCGCCACTGTGACCCCCCTATTCCTGTACCATCAGAACTACTTTTGTAGGGTTCGAGATAGCAGCAAGGACTGCTGCTCCTCTGAAAAGCAATTTGTGTTCATATCGCTTTTCAGGGGCATTTGTCAGCCAGTAAAGAGGCATATCTTGCCTCCTCATCACCTGTTTTAAGCCCGTAAGTTGCGGGGTAGTTGCAGTGCAGCCCCATTCACCCTGGGTATACCTCCAGCTGCAGCCACAGCATGTTTACACCCCCAGCTGTTGCCTCTGCTGCTAAAGGGGCAAAAGTTGGGGGTGGTAAAAACAGCTTAACCATGTGGTTTTACTGCCCCTCCAGCCTGATATGTGAACAAGCTCTTGGTTCTGTGTGGATGCGGGTTGCGTGTAGGGCAGCCCATTCATTTCCCTACCCGCAGTAATGCGGGAAAAGAAGTCCCCGACCCTTTTTCTTAAATTGTGCCATAACAAAAGCAACCCATGTTTGCCAATGGATGGGGCACCATTAACAATTAATGGCACCCCTAAAGAACAGAGCATTTGTCTGTGTGTCAAGAACGAGCGCGATTTTGCGCGTATTCCGCAACACACATCGACGTGAACCAAGTCTTGGACAGGGGTGCCTCAAGACTGAAAATACTTTTCAAGGGCGCCCCGACTGGAAAAAGGTTGAGAAACACTGGCTTATACCATACAGCTGATTGACAGGGATACAAGCGGAGAGGACCACAAAAGTCAGCATTGGAAGACACTGTTTTCTATAATCTAGCTGAAAGTGGAAAACCTCCCTAAACATTTCAATTAGCTTAACATTTTTAGAGAACCCAGCCAATTATGCCACCACCCACTTGAATATCTGCTAATTTTTTTGGCAGTAAATGAAAAAAAAAACACATCTTAGCTTGGAGCTTTCATGTTTTAAAACGGGTGCCCATAAACTCTAGGTGCCCTGAACTGCTTTGCCTAGCAAACATTATGCTACAGTTAAAGCGGAGTTCCACCCAAAAAAGGAACTTCTGCTTAATCTACTCCTTGCCCCCTTACATGCCACATTTTGCATGTAATTTTTTTGGGGGGGGAGTGGGGGCTCCAAGGGGCTGGTAAGGCGACCATCTTAATCGCCTTATTGCAGCCCCTCGTAGGCGATCGCCTGTCCAATCGGACGGCGCCGCGCCACTCGCACATGCGCAGTGCCGCTCGCGAATGCGCAGTGCCGCTCGCGAATGCGCAGTGCCGCTCGCGCATGCGCAGTGGATGCCCGGCTGTGAAGCCAAAAGCTGTCACTGGCAGGTGCCCACACTAGGAATGAAGACGGGGGGTGAGGAGCGGAGCCCCGGCCGGCGCATCACTGGAACCATGGAGCAGGTAAGTGTCTTTTTATTAAAAGCCAGCAGCTACACTTTTTGTAGCTGCTGAATTTTAATAAACTTAAAAACAGGCTGGAACACCCCTTTAAAATTAAAGGCTCTCGTTGAAACAAATTAACATGTGAGAGATGCTAGGTTTCAAGTATTGCACACTTGCCAAAGATGTCACCCAGTCACAGAAGTCCTTAGTCGCATGCTTGACACCTTCATTTAATGCTGGTGTCAATGGTCTTGGAAGCTTAGATCTTTTCTCCTCCTTTACAGGCTCCTCTTGCTTGACTATCCAAGTATATGGATTTTTGAGCCTAGACTGTTCGCTCCTGTAAATTCGAGATTCAAACAGCATTAAATCTCACTATGCTGAAACAAAAATAGATGGAGTAAATATTTTTAGCTTGATTTATTGACAGCATACGGATTGTAAATACAAATTCTAACATTTAGCAATAAATATGATTATATTTTTATAATTTATTGTATCAAAATATCTAAATAAAATACAATAATGCCTGCATATGGGGTGGGTGCATACTCCAAGGAGAAGATTGGGAAGGCAGACTCAATGAACTAGACACACATGGGCCAGGCAGTTTATGCCATTTCTTTTGTTATGTTTAGAATTTAGCAGTACATTGTATGCCTCTTTCAGCTTTCTCAAAAACTCTTAAGCCTCGTACACACGACCGAAAGAGAACCAGCTCTCTTCTTTCTTATCCTGCCAGGATTCCTGGCGGTTTTAAACCTGGCAGTTTTCCTATGGGAAACACTGCCGTGGAGCATATACACGGTCGAGATTCCCAACCAAAGCTTCCGCCCAGGTTCACACTGGGTACGATTTAGTTCGATTTAAATCGGTGGCATTTGCCGGCAATGACACCGTCCTAATCGGTGCGACGCCGCATCTGCGGTGCTGCACCGATTTCAAAAAAGTAGTTCCTGTACTACTTTTTGCGATTTCCGGACGTGATTTACAGAAACCTGCACAGATGTCTCTGAAATCGGGACTGCCAGCGGGAGTGAAATCGTGCGAGTTCAGCTGAACTCGCACGGCTTTACTCCCGCAGCCCAGTGTGAACCAGGGCTCCATGGCAGTTTTCCTGATGGGAAACCTTGTCGCTTGTAGGGGAAAAAGTTACCGAGCAGGTTCTCGGTTTCCCCCTCGAATTTCCTGGCAGTAAAAAGTCTGCCAGGAAACCCGTACGTGTGTACAAGGCTTTATCTTTTGAGGCCTGTCTTCCATACCACCTACAATTCAACTCCTTTGGGTGTCAGTCCATTAAAAAAAATATATTACATTTTTTGCTAGATACTGGATGGTTAAAGCAGAACTTTACTCGTAACAGTTGGATAACAATTAACGTTCTTTAACAAAGAACGTACATAACACATTTCAAATTATACTACCAAAATGAGTGTGTGCTGTAAATTGCCTCCAGCATTGACAACCTCCAGGAATTTGCCTCTTGCAGGGCCACACTGCGGCGTAACCGGACACAGCCAATGACTGATCAGTGTACCAGCCTGCTGCCAGTACCATGTGATCGCTGTGATTAACCACTTATCTACCAGCCGCCGTCAATTGACAGCGGCAAGGTAGCTCGGTTGTTCTGACAGGACGTCATATGACGCCCACGTCTTCTAAAGCCGATTTGCTGGGAACTCGATGCGTGTGCCCGGCGGCAACGATCGCCCAGTAACTGAGCAGGGACATGGAGCTCTGTGTGTAAACACAGAGCTCCACGTCCTGTCAAGGAGAGGAGACCGATGCTGTGTCCCTTGTACATAGGGACACAGATCGGTCACCTCCCCCAGTCACCCCCCTCCCCCTACAGTTAGAACACTCACTAGGCTACACATTTAACCCCTTCCCTGCCCCCTAGTGGTTAACACCTTCCCTGCCAGTCACATTTAAATAGTAATCCGTGCATATTTATAGCACTAATCACTGTATAAATGTGAATGGTCCCAAAAATGTGTCAAAAGTGTGCCATGTGTCCGCCATAATGTCGCAGTCCAGATTTTAAAAAAACTAGTAAAAAAAAAAATCATAATTATGTCCCCTATTTTTTAGGTGCTATAACTTTTGCGCAAACCAGTCACTATACGCTTATTGCGATTTTTTTTTTTACCAAAAATATGTAGAAGAATACGTATCGGCCTAAACTGAGAAAAAACGTTTTTTTTTTTTTAAAAGGGGGATATTTATTATAGCAAAAAGTAAAAAATATAATTTTTTTTTTCAAAATGTACGCTCTTTTTTTGTTTATAGCACAAAAAATAAAAACCGCCAAAAGAAAGCTCTATTTGTGGGAAAAAAAGGACGTCAATTTTGTTTATGAGCCACCTCTTACGACCGCGCAATTGTCAGTTAAAGCAACGCAGTGCCGGAAGCTATAATTTTGCATGGGCAGGAAGGGGGTAAAACCTTCTGGGGCTGAAGTGGTTAAACACAGCAGATAACATGACAATTGTACACAATGGAGGTTTCCTTTTATGCCATTGGTTGTTTACAATTGTGTTGCTAGCTGTGATTGGTCACAGTGATTACATGGTACAGACAGAGCCAATCACAGCTTATCATAACAAAACACACTGAATGTATACAGTAAAATTGGTTGCTTATACCAATATAAATTACTGGTATAATCGTCATAATGTGTAAAAAAAAAAAATCCTGATCACTTCCCCAGAGTGGTACAGTGTTTTTTTTTTTTTTTTAACATACCGTCACCAGTGTCCCTGATCACCGTCTCACCTGTTATATGGAAACGCTGTACCGGTGACAGAATGTTAAAATAAATATATTTGAACACAGTTTTGTTTTCTAATTTTTTCATTTTCCAAGATATTGTGAAAAAAACAATTACAACTTAAAACACGCACCATGCCTCTTACTAAATACCTGGGACTGTCTACTTTCCAAAAAAGGGTCATTTAGGGGTGTTTTTACTGTCCTGGCATTTTCGGACCTCAAGAGATGAGATAGGGTATCAGTACATCGGGATCGATTTAACACCGTATTGGCATGAAAAATACATTGGCTAAACAAAGCTTACATAGCTGACAGCCTTGTGCTGGTTTCACGTGATTTCACACTTTGTGTTTCCTGCTGTTCTTTTGCTGGGGTGATGATGTTATCCTCCTGATCCTCCGGGATAGCTTCAAGAGAATCAGAAGGACTCTTTAATCTCATCTCAGGGTCAAGAATCTCCACAATGTCTTCAAATAGCTTTACATAAAAAAAAAAAAAAATAAGTATTTGCAACTAAATTATGCTAGACATTTGATAAGCACAGAAAAGTATATATAATAGCTAGTAAATTTTAGAACCAATTTGTATATTGGCCGCCTGACAATCAGACATAATCTTTTTAGTTTTGGATTTGCAACAGAGCATATGACTGGCTCTTAGGCTGTATTCACACCTGAGCGCTTTTCCAGCATTTTTGGCACGTTTTTGTAGGTTTGTATGCAGCGCTTTTGGGCTTTGGCTTTTTATTAGCCAATAGAGAAAACTATTATCTGTTGCATCATTTGTTGCTAGGTATTTCAGCTTCTTCTTTTTTTTAGCTTGTATTTCGTCTTTTATTATTATTCATTTATGATAATGTTTACGTTAGGATAAGGGGTTTGAGTTCAGTTTAGGTTAGGGTTAGGATTAGGAGTTAGGGTTATTTATTATTATTTTATTTCTTTTTCACTTTGTTTAATTATTATTCTTATATGAATAATAATAATAAATGAATAAATAAATAAATTCAATAAATTAATACTAAGTAACAATAAATAAATAACTAACCCTTATCCCTTAAAAAATAAAATAATAAATTGCTAAACACCCTAACCCTAATACATTAATAATATATTTTTTGTATTTTTTTGTTCGAGTTTGGGTGTTTGTTTATTATTAATAATAATAATATATTTAATATTTTTTAAGGTTAATTATTATTTATTAATGTATTATTACATATTATTCATTTATTTTACTTGTTTATGATGATGTTTAGTTTGTGTATTTATTTTACATTTATTCATGTATTATTAATATTTTATTTTTTACTTTTTTTATTTGAGCAGAAAATCTCACAAAACACGCGCAAAAACACATTTCCATTCATCTCTAAGGAAATGCTCAAATCTGCCCAATTCCAGCGACTAAAAAGCTCCAAAACTTGTTTGAGCTTCAGGCGACTTGGAGTGGAAATGTGAACCATCTCCATAGAGAATAATTGATTTCTTTCTCCTCCAGCGTTTGAGCTTCAAGCTTCAAGCAGATAAACGCTCAGGTGTGAATGGGGCCTTAGTGCTGATTATCCCTCACCCTGTCTGAGTTATGTAATAAAGGAGACTACAGAAAATGGAATTCAAGACAAATTCAGGTCCTCATGCTTGTTGGATTTAAAATTTAGATTTATAACTGCGCGCCGCTCCCTATCTCTGCCTTACTGTGGCTACCCCCTAAAATGCGACCTCCTTCTGCCAGTCCCCCTCATGATACACACTCTAAAATTATGGGTACGGTACTCAGGCAGACTTATGTCCCCATTCCTGCCACTACTTACCCTCTTGAATAACCCTATGTTCCCACCTGGCTCGGAACAACCCCACATTTTTTCATGGTGGCCTGCCCACGGGTTCTCACTGGTTCATCACTTTCTTAGTATTCCCGCTTTCCCCATGTGTTCCATTAACCCATTAAGCTCCGCCAGCCGAACTCTTCCGTTACATTCAGCTGCGACACTGGATAACTTCCCTACGAAGTCTTGGCTCCTTCTAAAATCCACCCCCAGTAGCGCTAGCCTCTCACTTTAAGGATAGATACAGTATCTTTTAACACTGGACTGGTAATGGGTCCCAGCCCATACTGCCAAGTCAAACCAATCATGCAACGACAGATGCTTCTGGGGTTGTGGTCAACGAGGAGATGAACTGCACACGTTGGCTTTTCCCCCGTCTTTTTAAAACGTCGTTTTTTTTCATCACAAAAAGTGATCGTGTGTACGCGGCATTGTGATCCATGAAAAAATGTTCAGCGTCCTCCACGACTCCCATGCAAAATTCCTTGAGGTGTGAGCCCCGTGGTGGTTCTACGCATTCCTTACTCTACATCCGACTAGTCTAGGACTCTAAATTTGACCCCGCCTCCACCCTAGGGGACCCTCTTTCCCAATTCCTCTCTGTCCCTCCTTTTGACTTGTCCTGTTTCTGGGCCTCTTGCTTGCCACTCTGTTCTACACTTACCCCCCCCCCCCCCACAAATCTGCTCCCCCTTTTCTGCCTTAGCCCCTGGGTCTCAAGGCTCGGGCATAACGCACTGACCCCGTCTGGCAGGTCAGTGTCAGTTTATAATCTATACCCTTATAATATATGTTTTATTATGTACTTTTACGTGAACTTCTTTCTTATGTTTCATGTCCATATCCCCTGCATGGGAATTTATGATCTGGTTTTCCCCTTTTCATATCTCAAAACATTGTACCAGAAAATGTTGACTAATTTCCCTAAAACTACTTTCAAACTAAATGTGGCTCTTACTTCATGTGGTATGCCTTCTTCTAAGTGAGGGTAAAGAGCCAGTGGGTGCTGTGTAAGGCCATATTCGATCTCAGCAATGTATTCTCGGCGTGCCTGCTGTAACGGGAGCAGTTTTGAGTAACAGGACTGCTCTATGGTGAACTTTTTAGGCTTCTGGGCGGGTTTTGAGTCATGTTCTGCATTCCGTAGGATGGGAAGATGTACACCCGTGGATAGATCATTTGAAGCATCAGAAGAAGGATAACCATCTCGGAAATCATCTATTCCTTTTGGCAAGAATTTCCATTTTTGGCAGTTGAGAGCACCAGATAAGTTCAGTTTTTTGTTGGTGTCTTTGAGAAACTTTCTTTGAAGCCTTTCCTTATACCTGCAAAAAATAAGAAATATTAATAATAATAATTTATATATATATATATATATATATATATATATATATATATATATATATATATATTTTATGAATAATTGTATTTTGTGTCCAATAGTCAAATTTTTTTCAGTCGGAGGGGATAAAAGGGTAGTCCAATGGCTAATAAAACTGTGTAAATGTATAAAATATATAATTTCATAAATAATACACAAATGTAGTCTACACACAATACTGTACAATCTCTATTTTTTTTTCTTTAAATATAAAAGATGAGACTGCATCAAGGTAATAGGAACCAATTATATCTACCACGAAAACCACATGCAGTTGCAAAACAGTGAAAAACTGCCATACTAAAAATTGCGAACAGATGATGTGTAAAAAATCACTTTAGAGTTAAAGAAGAACTATAAGCAAAATTGTTTTGTTCCATTTTGGATAGAGAAAGGGAGGGTTAAATTCCCTGTAAGGCTGATTTTTGATATATGTGTCCCAATGGGGAGATTTACCTTCACTTCCTGTCCCATAGCCAAACAGGAAGTTTAAGAAAATCCCTGCAAATTAACTGCTTGCTGACCACCCACCGCAGTTATACGGCGGGAGGGTGGCACTGCTGGGCGAGAGCACATAGCTCTACGCCCTACCTTTAGCGGTCG
The DNA here is from genome assembly GCA_029574335.1 of Rana kukunoris. Classification (NCBI taxonomy): domain Eukaryota; kingdom Metazoa; phylum Chordata; class Amphibia; order Anura; family Ranidae; genus Rana; species Rana kukunoris. Next base: position 477,772,820 of record CM056049.1, on the reverse strand, counting down.
CTCCTCCCTCGAGTCCCGCGCGCGTGCCCAGCGGGTGCGATCGCCGCCAGGCGCGCGCGCTCGTTCGTTCGTTACAGAGCGGGGAACGAGAGCTATGTGTGTAAACACATACCTCTCGTTCCTGTCAGCGGGGGAAATGCTGATCTTCTGTTCATACAATGTATGAACAGAAGATCAGTGATTTCCCCTAGTGAGTCCACCCCCCCCCCCCCCATACAGTTAGAACACAAGCAGGAACACACTTAACCCCTTCACTGCCAATGGCATTTTTATAGTAATCCATAGTAATGGCATTGATCGCTATAAAAATGCCAATGGTCCCAAAAATGTGTCAAAAGTGTCCGATGTGTCCGCCATAATATCGCAGTACCGAAAAAAAACACTGATCGCCGCCGTTCCTAGTAAAAAAATGTTTTTAATAAAAATGCCCTAAAACTACCCCCTTTTTTGTAAACGCTATAAATTTTGCGCAAACCAATCAATAAACGCAATATTTTTTACGAAAAATATGTAGAAGAATACGTATTGGCCTAAACTGAGGAAAAAAAATGTTTTTTTTATATCTTTTTTGGGGATATTTATTATAGCAAAATGTAAAAAATATAGCATTTTTTTCAAAATAGTCGCTTTATTTTTGTTTATAGCGCAAAAAAATAAAACCGCAGAGATGATCAAATACCACCAAAAGAAAGCTTTATTTGTGGGAAAAAAAAGGACGCCAATTTTGTTTGGGAGCCACGTCGCACGACCGCGCAGTTAAAGCGACGCAGTGCCGAATCACAAAAAGTGCTCTGGTCTTTGACCAGCAATATGGTCCAGGGGTTAAGTGGTTAAGGGAATACCCCCCCCCCCCCCAGGTCACCAGAACCAGTGTCCCCATTGGAAGATTTCTCCTATATTACTTTTCTGGGAACAATCCAAAATTTGGGATTTTCTTTGACTTTCAATGACAATGGTATACAGGACAAATAGTGAGGACCGATCTCCTTATTGGGGGGACAGACAGCAATAAAAACTGACCGGTGTTCTAAACTGTCTCCCCTCTATCCAAAACTAAAGAAAAAAGTTTTGCCTTTAGTTCTAATTCAAACTTAAATGATAGTCTCAAGATTATTCTTCTACCTCTGCTATGTGTAGGGATACCTATAGTGTAAGACCCCTTTCACACTGAGGTGCTTTACAGGGAGCGGTGCGCTGGCAGGATGATAAAAAAAGTCCTGCAAGCAGCATCTTTCAGGCGCTTTAGGAGGGGTGTGAACACCCCTCCTAAAGCACCCTTTTCCATTGAAATCAATGGACAGTGCCACCGAAGTGCTGCTGAAGCTGTGCTTTTAACCCTTTTTTGGCTGGTAGGGGGGTTAAAAAAAAAAGGAAAAGAAAAGTGCCACCAAAACGACAGTAAATAGCGGCGCTTTACTGCTGATGTCCCCAATGCCCCAGTGTGAAAGTGCCCTTAGAGTAAGACCTCGTTCACACTGAGGCGCTATAACGCTAAAAATAGCTCCTGCAAATGCCTTAAAACAGTCTCCGGTAAAAAAAAGTCCTGCTAGCAGCCTCTTTGGAGCAGTTAAAGAGCAGTGTGTATACTGCTCCGTCCCATTGAAATGAATGGGCACTGCGGCTATACCGTCGGCAAAGCGCTGCTGCAGCAGTACTTTGCTGGTGGTTTTAACCCTTTTTTGCCCAGTAGCAGGGGTTAAAAGCGCCCCACTAGCGGCCGAATAGCGCCGGGAAATTGACAGTAAAGCGCCGCTAAAAATAGCGCTGCTTTACCGCCGACGCACCCACTGCCCCAGTGTGAAAGGGGCTTAAAAGTATTCAAGTACACACATATGTCCAAACTGCGTGTGTGTGTGGAGGGGGGGGAGGCTTTTATATTTTGTGCCTGTGGTTTTGTTATTGCAATTTCATTTTTAATTGCTTCATTACAAGCCCCCTATGATAGTAAAGACAAGTACTCTTTATGGAAACCATTATTTATGGAGGTCTTAGCTGATTAGAGTTGCCACCTCAACCTTTTAAACCAGAACACATATTAATAACATGAGTTTTGCAGTGGCGGTCCGTCCATAAAGGGCGCACAGGCGCTGTCCCCTCTCTCCTTCCACCTCTCTTGCATCATAGATAGATTCATGCATTGCATAAATCTATCCATGGTTTCCGATGCTACCCCCCATTCATGTGCCTGACCCCTTTTTGGGCGCCGGGCGCCTGAATTACAGCGGCAGGGTATTTTTTGGAAGCACCTGATTAGAGTTGTAGGCTAATAGGCGCCCAAAAAGGTAAACAGTGGGTGCCATGCTGGCTGCTCGCTGTTCACTCAGCGTTGTGTTAGGAAAGTGAATGAATCACTTTCCTAACACTGAACTGCCAACAATCAGGTGCTTGGTACTGTTACCTGTCACCTGATTTGCTAAAATGTCAGGCACTGTGCTATAAGGTGTCCAATCATAGCAGGGGAAGGAAGAGAAGACAGATTTTCCCTTATTTATGTTTATATTATTTGTGTTTTGGTGACAGCTGTAATATTTTAGATTAGCCATCACTTCCCATCTCATTGTTAAGGACCAAAGAAAGAGAATAAAGTTGCCATAGACAGATGGCAGGTTCAGCAGGGGCTGGCTGAGTTTTTATCCACCTTTGGGTAGGCTGGTTTTACTGAAGTTAATTCATCGATCGACTTCGGCACAAACAGCCTGTCAGATTTTTTGTATGTGATCACTACTGCCCGCCAGCATTGATCACTGTGTTCTGCCTGCAGGGAAGGCTCCCCTTTGGCAGAACACAATCGGGCTGCTGGAGGGATTCCCCCAGGGCCGCCCATATGTCCCTAACACGCAATTGCTTGATGTGTGATTGCATGCAAGCTGGCCACCTGTACTACCCACCACACAAATGCATGCAACTTTGGTGACATTTCTCAACTAATTACAAGCATTTATCGTTAAAAACTGTTTACCCAGCGCCCTCTTTTGTGTCACCCCTTGAAATTATTGTTTTTATTGCCAATAACCCCTAATCATATTTCAAACAATTGTTAACTACCATCTAATACAAACCTAAATGTTGTAGGCCACGTACACACGATCAGACTGGTCCGATGAGACTGGTCCGACGGACCGTTTTCATCGGACCAGGCTGAAGTGGTCTGATGGTCTGATGTGTGTACACATCATCGGACCAAAAATCCGATCAGACCAGAACACGGTGACGAAGAACACACCGACGTGCTGAAAAAGGAAGTTCAATGCTTCCAAGCATGCTGTCGACTTGATTATGAGCATGCGCAGGTTTTTGGTCCGATGCTTTGGCGTACTAACCATCGAATCTGCCTGACGGACAGGTGTCCGTCGACAGATTTTAAAGCAAGTTTTAAAACTTTTGTCCGATGGTATGCAGACCAGTTTCATCGGACAGGTCTGATCGTGTGTACGCTGCCTTAAAGAGGAACCTTAGTCCCCTTAAATGTTGGCCTTGCTCTTCCCTCTCTCCAGCACTGCCATCTTTTTTAGTCTGACATGGGCAAAGATGTGCCAAGGGGCTCTGCCTGGCTTTTGGGTCCTGGCAGAGCCCTGCGGCACATTGGCCAAAGCATGGGGGGTTTTTGGTGTGTTGAAATTTCCATACTGGTGCCGTCTTCGTGCATGCATGGTAAACCTGTGCATATGCAGAATTGGCATAGGGCTCTGCCAGGACCTAAAACCCTGTGGCACATCTGTGCATGTGCAGAATGGGGAGAAAACATTCTCACCTAGGCAGCACTAAAAGCCAATAAAGCTGAAAAAAATTGAATGTGAGACATCGAGGGGGAGAAGGTCGGGGGGAAAAGTAATTCTTTAGGCTACTTTAAATTGGAACTAAACTTAAAAAGGAGCTCCAGCCTCCCACCACCAAACAATTTAAAGTCAGCAGCTACAAATATTGTAGCTGCTGACTTGTAATATTAGGACACTTACCTGTCCAGGGATCTCCCAATGTCGGCACCCCAGACAATTTTTCATTCTCGGGTGCTGACGCTGCCATTCGTGGTAAGGGAAACCAGCAGTGAAGCATTGTTGCTTCACAGCCGGTTCCCTACTGCGCATGTACGACGTGCACTGCGCTTTGTGAATATATGGGGGGTGGTGGAGGGGGGATGAACTTTTGAGGGATCTTGCCACAGCAAGCAAACAGGCAGGGCTTCCCCTTTTGGGTGGAGCTCTGCTTTAAAGCGGTTGTATACCCAAATTTTACACATTTACCTACAAGTCTATAATAAAGTTTACCTGTAGGTAAAATGAATATCTCCTAAACCTGTACGGCTTAGGAGATATTCCCTATTCATGCCGCCACTGACGTCAGCGGTGCATGCACTCTCAATGCCCCATCTTAAGGTCCGGCAGTGTTGCAGGACCTTGCCGGGAAGAAAACTCCTAAGTGCATGTGCGGGAGTGACGTCATCGTGGCTCCGGCCACTCCAAGCGTTGGAGACGCGAACGCGGAAGACACGCCCAGGGCAAGATGTCAGCTCCCTCGGCGTGGACTGGGCTCCGATACGGGGGCTTCGTTCTGAGGTAAGTATTTCATAATGAGCTAGTATGTGCTGAATACTAGCTCATTACGCCTTTGCCTTGCAGGTTTATATATTTTTTTCCTGTTTTTTTTTTCTGTGCGGGTTTACTACTGCTTTAAATAATGAATAAACTAGAAGCAGGCAGCCATTTATTGCGGAAGAGACATGCTATGTCCCTTCTGCAATAACAAAACACTTGCCTGCTCATAGTCTTCTATTAAAGTGCATACAGTGCACAGTATTTCACAAAAGTTAGTACACCTCTAACATTTTTGTAAATATTTTATTATATCTTTTCATGTGACAACACTAAAGAAATTAGGCTTTGCTACAATGTACAGTAGTGAGTGTACAACAGTGTAAGTTTGAGTTTGGTAGTCTCAGCCCAGCTATGCGAGGTAAGCCTGCGCTTAGTACGCCCACCCCCCTCCCACAAAAACCACCACACTTACACGCACTCGAAATTGGGTTAACATGCACGCACTTTGGCCACGCAGTCTCTAAAAAAGAGAGGCGAAGGACTAACAGGGCTGGCTGAGCGGGCTAGATCCTCTCACTACCTCATAGGGGAGTCCCTCTGTCCCGTTGGTCTTCAAAGCGGAGCAGGTAGGGCGGGCTGTGTGGGAGGACCCCCTTACACCCGCCATTGCCACCCGGGGGCATGGAGAAACATGGCAGATTGCCTCTGGGGGAGGTCTGCCTACTTCCAACTCCTGCAGTCTGGCTTCTCTCTCGAGTACACGCACAAAATACACTTTAAAAAAAATAAATAGTGTAAATTTGATGTCCCCTCAAAATAACTCAACACACAGCCATTCATGTCTAAACCGCTGACAACAAAATACAAAAGTGAGTACACCCCTAAGGCCGCGTACACACGATCAAATCTATCTGCTGAAAACGGTCTGACAGACCGTTTCAGCAGACAGATTTGATCGTGTGTACGGGCGGACAGACAGATTTTGCCAGCAGACAGATTTTAAAGCATGCTTTAAAATCTGTCTGCTGGGAATCCGTACATCCGACATGTCTGCTGGTTAGTACGCTAACCAGCAGACATATCTGCCCGCACATGCGTCGAATGGATTCGACGCATGCGTGGAAGTGTTTTACTGTTTTACTTCCTGGTGGTGGCGTCAACGTCATCTCCACGTCACCGCGATGTCTGCCGGCGGGGATTTTGGTTTGATCGTGTGTACAGCGATCAAACTAAAATAGCCCAGCAGACAAATCTGTTCAAAACGGTCTGCCAGACCGATTTGAACAGATGTATTTGGTCGTGTGTACGCGGCCTAAGTGAAAATATCCAAATTGGACCCAATAAGCCATTTTCCCTCCCCGATGTCACGTGACACATTAGTGTTACAAGTTCTCAGGTGTGAATGGGGAGCAGGTGTGTTAAATTTGGTGTTATTTCTCTCACTCGCTCATACGGGTCACTGGAAGTTCAACATGGCACCTCACGGCAAAGAACTCTCTGAGGATCTGAAAAAAAAGAATTGTTGCTCTACATAAAGATGGCCTAGGCTATAAGAAGATTGCCAAGACCCTGAAACTGAGCTGCAGCATGGTGGCCAAGACCATACATTGGTTTGGACAGGTTCCACTCAGTACAGGCCTCGCCATGGTCAGCCAAAGAAGTTGAGTGCATGTGCTCAGCGTCATATCCAGAGGTTGTCTTTGGGAAATAGACATATGAGTGCTGCCAGCATTGCTGCAAAGATTGTATGGGTGGGGGGGGGGGGGTCAGACTATACGTCGCACACTGCATCAAATTGGTCTGCATGGCTGTCGTTCCAGAAGGAAGCCTCTTCTAAAGATATTGCACAAGAAAGCCCGCAAACAGTTTGCTGAAGATAAGCAGACTAAGGACATGGATTACTGGAACTGTGTCTTTGGTCTGATGAGACCAAGATAAACTCATTTGATTCAGATGGTGTCAAACGTGTGTGGCGGCAACCAGGTGAGGATTATAAAGACAAGTGTGTCTTGCCTACAGTCAAGCATGGTGGTGGGAGTGTCATGGTCTGGGGCTGCATGAGTGCTGTCGACACTGGGGAGCATTGAGGGAACCACGAATGTCAATATATACTGTGACATTCTGAAGCAGAGCATGATCCCCTTCCTTTCCGAGCAGTATTCCAATATGATAACGACCCCAAACACACCTCCAAGACAACCACTGCCTTGCTAAAGAAGCTGAGGGTAAAGGTGGTGGACTAACCAAGCATGACTCCAGACCCAAACCCTATTGAGCAACTGTGGGGCATCCTTAAACAGAAGGTGGAGGAGTGGAAGGGGAACTCCAGTGGCAACCTGTGAAGCTCTGGTGAACTCCATGCCCAAGAGGGGGGTTAAGGCCGTGCTGGAAAATTATGGTGGCCACACAAAATATTGACACTTTGGGCCCAATTTGGAAATTTTCACTTAGGGGTGGTAGTTGCTTTTGTTAGAGCTGCACAATTCTGGCTAAAATGAGAATCGCTATTTTTTTGCTTAGAATAAAGATCATGATTCTCTCTCACATTATACAAAAAAATTGGGCTTACTTTGCTGTTTCGTTTTTTTTTAAATTCATTAAATGTATTTTTTTTAAATGCGTTTAAAAAACTGCTGCGCAAATACGGTGTGACATAAAATATTGCAACAACAATATTGCAACAACCACCATTTTATTCCCCAAGGTATCTGCTAAAAAAAAAATATATATATATCATGTTTGGGTGTTCCAAGTAATTTTCTAGCAAAAAAAAAAAATGATTTTATACTTGTAAGCAACAAATGTCAGAAAAGGTTTGGTCTTTGCTGTTCGGGAGTTGGGTAACGACAGGGTGGGAAAGGAGTGGTAAGTGAAGGCAAGGTAGTTGAGGGTGGGGTGAAATAGAGACTTTGGGGTGGGAGCATTGGGATGGAAAAGGCTGACATCGCTGGGGGGGGGGGGATGGGGATAGGAGAGTTTTTTGGAGACATGGAGGCAGAGGAGACAGCTGGTAGAGGGAAGGAGAAGGAGGCCTGCACCTTGCGATGCCACTGGGAGGAGGAGGCGGGGATGGCACTGTCCGAAAGGGAGGAGGAGGCGGTCCTCTTCCAAGCAACGTCACTTCCGGTATCGGTGCATCCCTAAATATATATATATATACACACACACACACACACACACACCTTGCCGTTTTGAAAAGGTTTTGAAAAGGTTGTCAGCCATAACCCCGGTATTAATATTTTCAGCCGGCGATTCTTTTTCCTAAAAGTGATCCGAGTGACTGATTAGCCACTGGATCGCTTTTAGAGCAGAAGGATGGGTGGATTCGATCTGGCAGTTTGCATGGCTGGCCATAGAGGTAAAGAGAGACCAGATTGTCTTTGATCACCTCTATGATCTAGGAGTCCGGAAGCGACGCCATGACAGGTGAATACTGCCTTTCCTGGTGCCTTCCATGTCAGCATACATATGGTTGGTAACCCCGCCCTCAACCAACCCACAGGACCAATTATAACTCTTTAAAAGAGTGTCAGCCTCTCCCATACACCATTCTTTCTTCTGTCCTCAAACCTGCAGGATCGTGGATCACCTGGATCAGCCCTTACCAGGCTATGTCGGCCCAACCATTGCAGGTTCATGCTCTCCTGTATATGGAGTCCCATATCTTAGGCTGCTAAAGGTGCCCAAAAGTTTGGGAACCCATTTTTCTGTGGATCTTTTTTGGGTCTGGAGTTCAGGTATTTCATCTATCCTTTTTTGACTGAGAAGACTGTTCCAAGGTAAAAGACTGCCTCCCACGGCCATATTCAACCTAGGAGTTTACAAGCTGCTGACGCTAATTAATTAATTAATGCTAGGCTGTGTTATTTTGCCTACATAGTGTCTGTCAATGGAGGAACACCGCAGGTATGGGTTGAATTGTGTATACCAAAAAGACATGGTGAAGGGGCTCACTATCCCCTCTTTGCTTTTCTCCAAGCTCCGCTCCCCACTAACGAGGTTGTTATTTTCCATGACACGCATAGGGAGCCGTCCTCACCCACGGGGACGAGGCTGGTCCCACTGAGTAGGTATATGTCTTCCCATGCTGACTGCCGTCTTCGGCACTTCACGAGCGGCTTCCCAGATCGACCTATCCCCTCCGGGGGCAGGGCCATGTCACGGGGGTGTGACGTCTTAGTTGCATGCGCGGTAAACGTCTCGATGCCGTCGGCGGCCATCTTGGTGCACCCTGGAAGTCCGTCTGTAGGAACTGGATGCCTTCATTATGGCAGCAGCTCCCATTTAGGGAGCACCTCTTACAGGGGAACATTCTCCTTATATGATGCATGTATTCCCTTATGGAGCCAGCCCTAAAATATTAGAAGCGGGCTGGATTTGTGTATTATATATATATATACACACACACACACACACACACATTTTTATCAAAGGGAAGGAGTTAGCTTATTCAAGTATATTCGGATGATTTTCTGTTAATTCAGTAGGTGCAGGTATATGTAGGGGGATGTGTGTATTCCCACTTTCCTTTTGAATAAAAAAAAAATTATGAATAAAGTATAAGAGATATATATGGGAACATAGATGCATGTGTGTATATGTACGTGTATATGTGTGTATATATATATATGTATGTCTATATATTTATGGATAAAAAAAAAAGTAAAGGGGGTCAGTTTTGCCAGCGCGGAAAACTTTTTTTTCTCAGAACCTTGTTCAGTACCATTAAGGGGGTGACGTCTCCCTCTGTGGAGGAAATTGCTCTAATCATGGCCTAAATACGGTGACAAGCAGAATCAAGTCAGCAAAGAATGTCCGAATCTCCTGGGGTTATTCCCCTCCTACATATCAATAGTGCAGTGGGCACGGTAGCATCTCAGCATTTTTCAGCAGGAGACTTTCTCTCTATAAGAAAGAAAGGAAATTCTTATCTCAGAAGTCTCTGATTATGATGAAAGACGAACGCTCACAACCTGTGGAGTTACTACAAGCTTGGTTTCACCTTTTTGATTCACTCTTGCATCAGAGAACAAGATTGAGGTCTCCACTTGAGAAAGTTGGTTGTTCCAGGACAAGTGGCAGTTCAATACACAGAGCTAAAATTTTCTAACATTCTGCAGTCAGGTGCAGCTTACATAGCAATGTCTCTTCTAGGCATTTTCTCTGAGAGGCAAATTCATCCCGCTACAATTGGTCAACAAGCCAGCCTTAACCTGTATACAGAGCCAAGAAAAGGACACACATAACAGATCATCGTCCAAGGAGTTAAATCTGATAATACTCAGAGGCAGAAGGGGTTGCACCAGCCTCAGAGCCTCTAAGGCCGCGTACACACCAGCAAATGAATCTGTTCAAATCGGTCGGACCGACCGATTTGAACAGATTTGTCTGCTGGCTGTTTTGGTTTGATCACTGTACACACGATTAAACCAAAATCCCCACCAGCAGACATCGCGATGACGTGGCGGTGACGTTGACGCCGCCACGTCACCGCACCAGGAAGTAAATTACTTCCGCGCATGCGTCGAATCCATTCGACGCATGTGCGAGAAGATATGTCTGTTGGTTAGCGTACTAACCAGCAGACATGTCGGGCGGACGGGTTCCCAGCCGACAGATTTTAAAGCATGCATGCCTTATAGTCCAATTCTCCAGAATTAATTGGCAGATCACTCTTCAAGGAAATTTGCCAGTACCAGCAATTGGTCCTTATTACAAGCAGACCTTCCAATGGGTCTACCCCCAATGAGGTAGTCCTCAGAATTTCAATCTAAATATCTCAAATATCAAGGCACCTCGCTTTGTCACAAGGTACTCCAGTCCAGAAATCGGCGGGGTTTTGGTGCCCCTTGTCCAGCTGGGCACCATCACTTAACAAAAAGGCAAGTATCCATCTGAACAGTAGTTCCTTATTGGTCAAGTAGGCCCCAGTTCTCTATACTGTCCAAATTTGTCCTTGGCAATCCTTTCAGCACGCATAAACGTAGGTCCATCCACTTCCAGAGATCCTGGAGTTGGGCGTCCGGAAGTTAGGCAAAGAAAAGGTAGTATAATTAGGTTGCTCCCATGGAGTCTTGCAAAGGTTGCTTCAAGCCGATCAAAGTTCCACCATTAATACCTACGGCAGGATTTGGTAGAAGGTTTTTAAATTTGCTGAAACTAGCTGTCTTAGTTCTGGGCATCCCGGTTAGATTTAACTCGGGGACTTAGCTCCCTGGAGGTTCAGGTCTCAGCCTTTTTAGCCTTGCCAGTCATCAGATGGGTTTGAAATCCACTGATAGAGCGTTTTTTTCTCAAAAACAGTTTTTAGCTTAGGATCTCCGGGTGAATCACTACGTCCTAAAAAAAAAAAATGTTTTGCTTTGGGTATTTGGTGCGGCTACGGCTCCACCGCTCGCATAAGCACAAGATTGCTCTCTAGAAGACATTGCTTTCAAAGCAAAAATTCCTTTTTTTTAGTCACCGTCATCGCTGACTGAAGAGTCTCAGGTACCCAGACCCTAAGGGAGATGGACTCCGATATTACGTTCTTCCAAGCAGGGTGCTCCTCCGATAAATTTCAGCAGTTTGTGTCTAGAAATCCCTCTGCAAAACACCTTAACCAGGAATGGGTGCTTCCAGCTTTTAGGGAAAGATTCAGCATCCCCGAACTTACACAAGCTGGATATGTCAAGAACTCTCAGACATTGCAGTAGTCTGACACAAGACTTATCGTGAGATCATCAGGCTTCCTCTTGGATCCCTAAACGATCTAGAAATATAAAAATACGAAGGACAACTTTGGCAAGTTGGATCAGTTATCTCATTCGGTGGACATATCAAGCTAGCGGTCCTCCGGTTCCAGAAATCAATAAGTATTCACTCTACACAGTTAATGGCCTTTTCCTGGTCAACTGTAGCGCCTGTTTTTCCCAAGAAACTCTGTCAGGCGACAAAATGGTCGTCTTTTACCTCATTCATGACCTACTATGGTCTAATCACACGACTTAAAAAATAAAAAATAATAATAATAATGATAATATGATAATGATAATATAAAAAAAACTAGAGAAGCAGAGGGGCTTCTTAAGCTGTCTGATCTACAGTCGAAAGTTAAAAATATTTTGGCAGCTACCCTCCCTGTAAGCGAGTTATTAACCATATGTATGCTGACATGGAAGGTACCAGGAAAACGGAAAATTTAATACTTACCTTTCCGTAATTTTCCTTTCCTGGTGCCTGTCCGTGGCAGCATACACCCTCCTTTGCCATAATCCTTAAATGTTTAAGTCTAGTTACAAGAATGGTGTATGGGATAGGCTGACACTCTTTTAAAGAGTTATAATTGGTCCTGTGGGTTGGTTTAGGGAGTGGGGTAACTAACCATATGTATGCTGCCATGGACAGGCACCAGGAAAGGATAATTACAGAAAGGTAAGTATTCAATTTTCCGTTTTTTTGGGGAAAGCATCAGATCAATGTTTATTTTTATTTTTTTGATATGATGCTTTCAAGGGTAGAGGAGAGATTTGGCCTCCTATATAGGGTTATCAGACATCCCCGGTTTCAGGGTACAGTCCTGGATTAAAGGACACTGTCCCCAGACCAAGTCTGTCCCTGGTTTTGTCCCTGGATTGGATTTGAACAGGGGCTGGAGCAATTTCAAAGACAGTCAGTGCAAAATAAAAAAATAAAAAATATTTCTTTGCATTATCTGTGTCCCTTTCTGATGATCATGTGCTGGTGAAAGCGGAGGGCATATTTCTTCAGTTTCGGGTGCATGCCCATTCAGCTCCACTCGCATGTTTTTCTGCCTTGGCCAGCTTATCTCCTTGCCTTCCCTGGTGGAGTGATATTCCTCTGTACCCCACCCAGTAGTAGCCGGGGTCCAGACAGTAAGACTTGACAGGCTGTGAGGCAGGCGGTGATGAGCAGAGAGTCGCTGATTGCCGCAATTACTAGTAAAAAAATTGTTTTAAAAATCTGGTCACCTTACTCCTATAGACCCCAAATGTCCCCCATAAAGAGGACCTGCCACGCTTTATTTGCATCGCAAAGGATGTTTACATTTCTTGTGATAGCAATAAAAGAGAGATTTAAATAAAATGTAAAAGGGACAGTGTAAAAATAGAATTTTAAAAATTGCCACCCCCCCCCCCCTAAAAAATATATACCACCAGCCGCCACTGTTTGAAACACTGCTGTGCAAATACCATGTGGCATAACAATAATTGGCTTTCATTAGAACAATCCCTGATGATTCTTCCATGAAGGTCCTTGTTTAGGCACGTTCTACTATGGGGTAACGTTCTACTATGGGGTAACAAGTTGCTCTCCTGCATGGTCACCCTGTGACATCTACCTCTTGTGAAGGCTATAAGCAGCTTGCCAACACACATTGCGCAGGCATCATCACAGTAAAGAAGCCATCACAGAGCAATGATGTACAGCCAACACCAGAGTAGATGGAATAGAGAAAGTGGTTGAAAGAAGCAGCAGGAGACCTGCAGCACTAAGATGAAAAATTATAAAAAAAAGTCAAAAGGTTACAAAATACCATTGTTTGTGATATGCAGTGCACATAACAAAGTAAATAAAATCCAATTAGGCTTTTTAACCTTTGAGTCTTTTTATAATACCAATGTTATATGTGTTCTTTCGGCCCGCCTCCATCTTTGTGGGGTATACAGGAAATGGTATGTGTATATGGCACGTGTACTTACCAAGGGTGGTGAGGCTTTGAATCATCTCTCTCTCTATCCAGGGTGGACATCTCTCATCAGAACTAAATACAAAGCAGAATTCTTATTACATGTATTGCAGCTTCCACAGGGAATATGACCAGTAGGGCATTACTACACTGTCATATACAATCACCTGTTTGGTACAGTGTATATTGTGTACCTAGATCTCACACTCCCAGCACCTGCGAGCTCTTGTATTGCCTTCAATTTTGGTTCCCATGGTAACCATGGCATCCTTAGCAACCTTTGTATATACTGGCTCTTTTTTGATGACGTCACTAAAGCTGGACAGTTTTCACGTGCACGCCTGCCTTCTAATTTTCACAGAAGGCTTCTTCAGCAGTGGTCAGTTAGTGTTCTGGTGGGCCACTATAAAACGAATTTAAAAAATATCAGACGTTTGCCTGAGAACGTTAGCAACTGGCTTATTTCTTGAAACAAACATGGAAATTAAATCACATTGTACGCCTTGTGCTCCATCTAGTGGTGGAAAGAGGGAACAGCAGATAAGACCTGTTCTGAAAAATGTGTGATATTTCTATCAGCCTGTATGCAGAGGCAAAATCCGCTCCTCATAAACACTGGATGTATGGATACGTGCGAATGGCTCTGAGCTTGTCATAGCCTTCTAAAGGGTTCGCAGCTGCAACTGTTCACATACACCTCTGTCCCAACCACAAGAATCCGCTTTATGTCCCTAAAAGCCCTTGTGAATGTTGAGGGCTCATTCACATGTGTAGCAGCCATGTCTTCTTCTGAGGACGTGAGGAGGTGTTGTGAGGGCACCTCAAACCCCTTAGGCCTCATGCACACTGGGGCTGTTGTACAAGAGAAAAGTAGCCTGAAAAAGCTGCGTTTCTGCAAGAACATTTAGGCGCATCAAACACTTGGGCATTTATTAACCTCCTCATGCCCGTGTTATAGCGAAAGACGGCTACAGCGCGGGCCTAAATTGCCAGGAGGGCATCCATGTAGGTCCCCAAGAGAATGTGCCGCTCCCGGCCCCTTACCACGCGATTAGCGGTCAGCCAATGACAGCTGATCACTTGATCTAAACAGAAGATTGTAATCAGCTTCTTTTTTTTTTTGTTTCTCCTCACGGTGACAGCGTGAGGAGGAAAGGAAAAAAAAGCTGATTACTGGCTTCTGTCAAAGTGACAGTGGGCAAAAAATTAAAAACACAGCAGTGATTAAATACCACCAAATTAAAGCTCTATTTGTGTGAAAATAATGATAAATTTATTTGGGTGTGCAATTTGACCCTGCAATTGTCATTCAAAGAGTGACAGAGCTCAAAGATGAATACCCCGTTTCTCCGAAAATAAGCTTTACCCTGAAAATAGGACCTAGCGTGGATTTCTGGGATGGCTGCAATATAAACCCTAGCCCAAAAATAAGCCCTAGTTAAAGTCCTTGTAAAAATATGTAATCCGTTCTGTAAAAAGATTATATAATGTGTGTCTCCTTGTGTAACTTTATTGTGGAAAATACCTTATTTACAGCACTGTTGGGAGCTCACGTGACCCGCCGGAGCTCTTCTCCTCTCCTCCCAGCTGATGTCAGCAGCCCATCCCACTGCAGTACTCAGAGTGGGGCTGATGTCATTGGGGATCTTGGCCCCTCCCTCTGCAGTATTTGGAGTGGGGGGGAAGAAGAGCTCCGGCGGGTCACGTGAGCGGCCAGCAGCACTGTAAATAAGGTATTTTCCACAATAATGTTACACAAGGAGACACACTGCACATAATCATCTTTTTACAGAACAGAATTCATGATTTAATAAGGTCTTTAAACAAAGGTTTATTTTTGGGATTACAGAATTTCACAATGCTGACCCCAGAGCTGACAGGGGAGAAACATTTTTGTACATACCGTAAATAAATAAGACATCCCCTGAAAATAAGCCCTAGTGTGTTTTTTGTAGCCAGAATTAATATAAGACCTAGTCTTATTTTCGGGGAAACACGGTATAGGCCTGGGCAGGAAAGGGGGTTTAAGTGCCCAGTAAGCAAGTGGTTAATTTCATTCACCAGAATTTTATTCTGCCCATTGAAATGAAAAAACACTCAAGCGCTATGGATTAGGCACATTTAGATGGGTCTACAAGCATTTAGACCAAGATGCTCCTCTCTTGAGTGCACAAGTGGTGTTTTTTGTTCCTGAAAATGCCTACGTGGGCACCTAAGCTAGCATTGAGGGGTGTTTAGAGGCAGAAAAAAAAAAAAAGTCAAATGCCTTAAGATGGTGCAGTCATAAGACCATATGCACAGAACAAAATATGTCTGAGGTTTACAACCACTTTAAGTCACTGGCATGACATTAAAGCAGTGCAGGGCTCCATCCAAAAGGGGAAGCTCCACTTGTTCACACCCCCCCCCTTCACTGCCACATTTGACACTTTTTGGGGGGGTTGGAAGCGGTGACCTGGTTTTGACAGGTACCTGCTTGCACTTTCTGGCATGTCCTGCCCCTCCTCCCCAATGCCTTCTGGGACCTGCTTACTGGACACTTATACTCCCCTCCTGACCAATTTCCAGCTTTTAGCTCTCTCACACTTTGAATGACAATTACTCAGTCATGCAACACTGTACCCAAATTCACTTTTTATATATTTTTTTCACACAAATAGAGCTTTTTTTTTTTCTGCTAAAGAAAAAAGACTGAAAATTTAAAAAACAAAAAAAGATTTTCATATTTTATTATAAGATTCTGCAAACAGATAATTTTTCTCCATCACTGATGGGCACTGATCAGGAGGCACTGGTGGGCACTGATTAGAAGGACTGATATATAGGGCCCGCTGTGATTGACCCTTTGCCCTGCTCTGTGATTAGTCGAGTTCCAAGAACTCTGCTATCACAGAGCATGGCGCAAAACGGAAGGACGTACATTACGCCCTCCTGGCATTTGTGGTCCACGCTGTAGCCATCTTTCAGCTACAGCACAAACTTCAAGTGGTTAATTCACTGCATACCATATAGCTTGTACATGGGAAGCACTCCTCACTGCTCACCTTCCATTAAACTGCAGCCGTGCTTTGAACGGAGCTGGCGATATAGTTTACATCCAGTTTCTCTGGCTCTGGCTACATACACGCTTATGGACGCTGCCTAGTTTGTATGTGCTCATAGCATAGAGTAGTGTTTTTCAACTCCAGTCCTCAAGGCACACCAACAGGTCAAGTTTTCAGGGGTAAATATGCATTGTGTTAAGTCACTCCATTCATTTGAATGAGCCATCTAACATGCCAAAACGTGCAAAAAAAATAGGTACATGCACTATTTTTATCAACACAGCACACCAGTGTGTTACTGTGCACAGACATGTGGGTGTGTTTCCAGTGCCCTCCAAAGTGATGTTCAAGTGCAAACTGTGTGATTTACTGCAACACAAGCGTAAATACAGCCTTAAAGCGACACTAAAGTCAGGATTTTTTTTTTAAAAACAACAAACATGTTATACTTACCTCCACTGTGCAGTTCGTTTTGCACAGAGTGGCCCGGAAAGCTGTCTTCTGGGGTCCCTCGGCGGCTGTCTAGGCTCCTCCTCGCAAAAGATTTCCATCTTCATGCGAGGGCGCTCGCACGGTGGAAAGCTTTTGCGAGCGCGCTCTCTTGATACAGCGGCGGCCATAGCCGCTGACTGTATCACTCGGCTCCGGCCCAAGGCACGCCGCGTCATCCGCTGTGATTGACAGCAGCGCCAGCCAATGGCTGCGCTGCTATCAATCCGCCCAGCCTAGCCAATCAACGGCCAGGCTGGGAACCAAAGAGGATGACGTAGACGCGCCCGGGAGTTTCGAACGGTCAGGTAAGTAAAACGGGGACTCGGGGGGGGGGGGGGGGGGGGGCGGTGCTGTGAGATGTTTTTTTACCTTAATGCATTGGACCCCTTTAATGCCTGGTTAGCCTTTTTATATATGTACCACACCCCCTTAGGGAGCTGCTGGTTAGATTGGGTCGGCCTGTTACCTCTATAGCTTCGATGTCTAGGGTAGTTGAAAGAGAGCAACAGTGATGGAATGTCCACACGATAAATGTCTTTTCTTGTGCTTTATTTTACCCAACACGGTAAAACTTGAACTTGAGATGAATGAGAAAAGATGGATGAGGAGAGAAGTAGCAGATTCAGACCTACGGTAACATAAGCACTCCTGCTTCAAACGACACTTGCTTTCGTCGCCACTCCAGCCAGAGTGGGTGTAGTGTACCTGGACAGGCCTCTCACACCGACCTGGCAGCCAGAGTATTACTCGGAACCTTGTGGGAAACAGGCCTCTGCCACAGACCCTTCCCTAGAACGTACAGTAGATCATGAAATAAATCTTCCTTAATGAATTAGTACCTGAATCTGACCTTAGGTAGGTCTTAGTTGGTCACCGACTGACAGGTTGCTGACATCAAACCTCTCAGTGTCCGGTCACCTCGATCCCCGATGGTTCGCTCCAGTGCTGTTGGATCACCAGCCTCTCATTGGTGGTCCTCAACTGGACTCCCCACCAAACAGCAAAAACTTGCTTGGGATCTTCAAGTTGGGACCCCAGTCGATTAAGTTGCTTCAGGCCAACAGGGTCCCGGAACTAGGATCTCCGTATTGCGCCCACGCCCCGGTAGGTCATAACGCTAGGGGCGCGGCGTTGTACGGTCACCCTAAAGGTGGGTGCCCCACCAGGAACCAGAAAACCGCTCAAGATGGCATCTGCTTCATAAGTACCCTCTCCCAGCATGCCCAGCGAGGCCCAAGCCTCCTGATTGGTCGCTTGGAGAGAACACCCGAACCTCAACTACACTGCTGCCGCCTATCGACTCGGGGTGGAATTACACCCCGGGTACGACAGAACAAGCCGACAGCACAGCCAAGCTGAAACAGAGAGCCCTACATTAATCAGAATTGAGATCAGAGTCACTTATACGCTGATCAATTCTACTAAATGTCAATAGCTCCTGTACTTGGAAGTACATGGGCGCTACATATATTTTCTGATGGTAATAATATATTACATTGTATACTTGTGTGATAATACAGTAATTATACTCTTCGAGTAATACTGCTGCAACTTTTTTTGTACAAATATCACATTTTACATTTATGGGAACACATCAATGAAAATCTAGTTTATTTTTTTACACAATATTTATGCCAGAATCAATAACTTACTGCTCAGTATAGATTTCTCAGATATGATATTGGACTTGCATTTAGCTGAGAGTACCTCCGAAATGTTTTTTAAAGGTATAGAGTAGTGAAGAGTTAAAAACCCCTGCTATGTTATTTATTTATTTTTTTCTTCTATGCGCATTTAATAATTTTTCTTCACTTCCTGTCCCAGAGTTGCAACAGGAAATTATAAGAAATCTCTCAAAGTCACGAGAATTCTCCTCTTCAGACAGTTGTCCCTGAAACATGTGTCTCCAATGAAGAATTTCCTTTTACCTCTTGCTCTGTCAAAAACCCAAAATGTAGGATTTCCCCTCACTTTGTTTCTTACACATATAACGCCTCGATATTGGACACAGACAGCAATACAAACATCACAGAGGGTCCAACTCTTCCCAATTCTATTCATAATTTGTTTTTTAAAGGGTTTTGTCTATATACAATTTACATATATATTGATTTTTAGCAGCAAAGCGGTTTACCTGAGAAAAAAAATATATATACACACAAAAGGATTACCAACCTGTAACAGTATATGAATTAACGAGACCTAACCAAAAAAAATAATAATAATTCAGTTTTGGGTAGAGGGGAAGTAGGGCAACTTCAACATTATTTAATAAAGCAGTGCAATGAGCAATGCCAATGTACACCAACCTGTAGCAGCTTACTGAAGTCAACAGTAAAAGATGAATTTTGAAAATTTGCCTTAGCAACGGTGCAATCAGTAATAAAAAAAAAAAAAGGGGGCAGCTGTCCAAGTTCCAAAAGCAGCATGGAACTTGGTTTCGCCAGGCAAATGTTTAACTTTTTTTTTTTTTTAATAAGCCTAAAATGGCTGATATATGTTGACAGAAAACCAACTGGTTACTATGAACAGTAAAATTTCTCCTACAGCACACATTGTATACATCAGCATCTAGTCTAGGCTAAAGGTCTGTAGTATGAATACTTGTAAACTGATGGTGCTGCTGCGTAAACATTTTATTTAAAAAAAAAAAAAACGTTTCCTGATGTTCTGATTGCAGTAGTTCCATTTGAAAATTACAGGCAAGCACTGGCCTTGGCATCTTTCACAACATAAAACCCAAAACTTAGAGAAGGGAGAACAAGAGGAGAGCCGGGAGCTTTTTCCTTCCCATTTAAGGTAGGCAACGTTTTGTCATCCACCATTCTCAACACTTCACCGTTTAGCAAGACAGATCTAAAAAAAAAAAAAAAAAAAAATTAATAACTACCATTTTAATTTGGATGCATTTTGAAACTTGTGTATACAAAATAAATTTAACAGAAAATTTTCAAGCCAACACTAAATGATGTACTTTATTTGCCTTGACAAACAGAATGGGAAGGGAAAGAGAGTAGCCGTTTAGGCTCTCCTTTCCTTATGGGACCACGGCAGGGGCTGCAAGGTAATAATTAGCTTGGCATGGCTGCTGGGGTCATTCGTAGGTCAGTTAAGCTAGCAGGGAAAGAAGGCAAAGGGATCTACGGGGTTAAAAGGTAGCCAGGAATTGCTCTAATCAGGTACAGGTGGGTTTGGGGCTGCTAGAAGCCTGGGGCTATCGGAGGCAGTGGTTGGTCAGCAAGGGTCAGGTTGTGCAGAGGAAAGTTCTGGAACCTGGTCCAAGGCTATATAGGGGCTCGGGACAGGAAGGCCGCTGCTCATCAAGAGGACCTGCCAGAGGAGCTCCCCACCCTTCCCCCCCTCCCGTCGCGGCCTTAATTCACATGCTTCTTCCCCCCGGGTGGTTTATCCACAGGGAGAGTTAAGTTAATTTTATGTGAAATGATAATCAGCTCGAGTCTCAGTGGCTGGGCTGGGTGTGATGTTGATGGAATTTAATGGATTGACTTATATTCAGTATTTGATAATAAAGGGATTTTTAATAACAGCTTACCTGTAAAATCCTTTTCTTGGAGTACATCACGGGACACAGAGCGCATAGTCATTACATATGGGTTATATGGGTACCTTCAGGTGTGGACACTGGTGTAATCAACTTCACAGGAAGTTCCTCCCTATATAACCCCCTCCCACTGAGAGTGCTTTAGTTTTGTAGCAAGCAATTTCTCTGAGGTTACACAATGTTCCCCAAAAAGAGGGGTGGGAGCTCTGTGTCCCGTGATGTACTCCAAGAAAAGGATTTTACAGGTAAGCTGTTATTAAAAATCCCTTTTTCTTGATCGTACATCACGGGACACAGAGCGCATAGTCATTACATATGGGATGTCCCAAAGCAATGCTCCATGAAGGGAGGGAGACCGTAAGGCCAAAATTAGTCAAACAGAAAATATATCAGGAGGTAAAAAATAGCTCCACCAACAGAAAAAACAAGGGGGCGTGAACCGGGCCAGAGGATTCTATACTGCTGCCCGAAGGACCGCCTGCCCAAATGCTGCGTCCGTAGCTTTTGTGACGTCCAACTTATAAAATTTAGTAAACGTATGTACGGAAGACCAGGTTGCCGCTTTGCAAACCTGTGCCATAGAGATCTGATGGTGTGCCGCCCAGGAGGCACTCATGGCCCTCGTAGAATGGGCTTTAACTGATAAGGGAGGTGGAACGCGCTTCAGACCATAGGCCTGAAAAATCAGCTGCTTAATCCACCTAGCCAAGGAAGACTTGGCAGCCGGCTGACCCTTCTTGGGGCCATCCGGGAGAACGAAAAGCACATCTGTTTTCCGAATCTTTTCTGTAGCCTTGAGATAAACCCTCATGGCTCGAACCACGTCCAAAGTATGAAGCAGTCTTTCCTCTCTGGACTGGGGAGTAGGAAAGAAGGATGGTAGGACTAGGTCCTGATTCAAGTGAAAACTGGATATGACCTTAGGAAGGAAAGAAGGCTGAGGCCGCAGAACCACTCTGTCCTTATGCAGAATCAGGTACGGTTCCCTGCAAGACAAGGCTGCCAGCTCGGAGACCCTTCTGGCCGAAGCCATGGCCACCAAGAAAACCAACTTTCGGGTTAGCAGCACAAGAGGGATTTCTGTCAGAGGTTCAAACGGCTGCTTTTGTAAAGCTGACAAGACCAGATTTAAATTCCAGGGGCAGAGGGGAGCTCTAATAGGGGGATTTACATGCAAGACCCCCTGCAAAAAGGTTTTCACAAGCGAATGTGTGGCCAAAGGCCTTTGAAACCATATCGATAAGGCAGACACCTGCCCCTTTAGAGTACTAAGAGCCAACCCCTTGTCAACGCCAACCTGGAGGAATCGCAAGATCCTGTCAATAAAAAACTTGCGAGGATGCCCTCCTTGAGACTCGCACCACTCCACATAGGTTCTCCAGACTCTGTAATAGATATTTCTAGAGACTGGCTTTCTAGCTTGAATTAACGTAGATATGACTTGGGCTGAGAGGCCTCTGCCCTTAAGAATTAGGGATTCAGCCGCCAAGCCATCAAATTTAGCTGCTGTGAAGCAGGGTGGTAGATCGGGCCCTGAGACAGCAGATCTGGGCGCAGGGGGAGTGGCCACGGTGCCCCTACTGACATCCTCACGATGAGTGCGTACCAAGCCCTTCTGGGCCAGGCTGGGGCCACCAGGATCACCGGCCTGCGTTCCACCCTGATCCTTCGTAGAAGGCGGGGAATCATCTGTAGTGGAGGGAACGCATACAGGAGAGAAAACTGGTGCCAGGGGCAAACCAACGCATCGGTCCCGTAGGCCGAGGGGTCCCTGGCTCGGGATACGAATTTTTCCAACTTCTTGTTGAATCTTGTTGCCATGATGTCCACATCGGGAACTCCGAATCTTTGGCAAATCTCTTGGAATACCTGGGGGTGAAGAGACCACTCTCCCGGGAGTAACTGTTGACGACTCAAAAAATCTGCTTGAGAATTGTCTATCCCTGGGATGAACACTGCTGAGATGCAGGGTACATGGGCTTCGGCCCATGAAAAAATCAGGTTTACTTCCCTTTGAGCCGCTAGGCTCCTTGTGCCCCCCTGGTGGTTTATGTATGCCACCGCCGTGGCATTGTCGGACTGTATCCTTACTGGCAGACCCTGCAGGGGGAGAGTCCAAGCGACCAGGGCCAACCGAGCAGCTCTGATCTCTAGGACATTGATGGGAAGCAGACTTTCTGCCTCTGACCACTGTCCCTGCTGGGTCCGTTTTCCTAAGATTGCCCCCCAACCTGTTAGGCTGGCATCTGTGGTTACTATTTTCCACGAGATGGGGCAAAAGGTTTTCCCTTTTGATAATTTCTGAGGGATCAGCCACCAGTACAGGCTGCGCCTGACTCCTGGGGAAAGAACTAATGGACGGTCTAATGCCTGTATGGACTTGTTCCAAGCAGAGAGAATAGCTGCTTGCAGAATTCTGGTATGGATCTGGGCATAGGGCGCTGCTTCGAAAGCGGCCACCATCTTTCCCAGCAGTCGCATGCATAGGCGAATAGTCGGCTTCTTTTTGCCTAAGACTATTTGAATCGTTTGAATCAACGACCTGATCTTCTCTTGAGGTAAAAATACCCTCTGGCATTCTGTATCTAACCGAAAGCCTAGATATTCCAACTGTCTTGTGGGTTGTAACCTTGATTTTTCTTGGTTCACAATCCACCCGAACTCTTCTAGATGCCGCACTGTGCGGACTACTGCATGATTGAGGTTGGAAGCTGATCTGTCGATAACCAGGAGATCGTCCAGGTATGCCAGGACCAAGATGCCTTCTGTCCTTAGGACGGCTAGCACCGGGGCTAACACCTTTGTGAATACCCGTGGAGCTGTTGCCAACCCAAAAGGGAGGGCTACGAACTGGTAATGACTTTGATTTATCGTAAAACGAAGAAACTTGTGATGTGCTGGGTAAATCGGCACATGCAGATATGCATCCTTTATGTCTATAGATGCTAGGAAGTCGCCCTGATGCAGGCTGGCTGTCACTGAACGTATGGAGTCCATACGAAAGGTCTGAATCCTTAGAAAGCGATTTAGGCGTTTGAGGTCTAATATAGGCCTGACGTCGCCATTGGGTTTTGGTATAACAAAAAGGTTGGAGTAGAATCCCAGACCCCTTTCTTGGGTTGGTACTTCTACAATTACTCCTTGGAGCAAGAGGCGATCCAACGCCTTTACGAGAGAGGCCCTCTTTAACGGGTCGCTTGGAAGACTTGACCCCTGAAAATGAGGAGGGGGGATTTCTCGAAACTCTAGTTTGTAGCCTGAGGCTACTACGGACCGAACCCAAGCGTCGGGAATTCTGGCCTTCCAGACTTCGGAGAAAAACTGAAGTCTTCCCCCCCACCCAAGAGAGTGGGGGCGCCCCTTCATGAATCTGACTTGATGACTGGTTTAGCCGGCTTGCGAGACCAGGGCCTCTTGTTTGCCGCGGCTTGTCCCTGTGGACGGCTATTAACTGCTGAACGCCCGGGAGGCCGTCGATACTGACGGGAAGTCGAAGGGGCCGAGCCTGCAATGGCCTGTCGTTTAAATGTGGGCCCACGCGGTCTTTTCTTGACCGGTAAGGAAGTACTTTTTCCACTTGATATGGTGTGGATATATTTATCTAGGTCTTCCCCGAATAGTCTTCCCCCATGAAAGGGAAACCCTGCTAAAAGCTTTTTGCAGGGTGCCTCTGCTGACCAGTTCTTTAGCCACAAAAGACGACGCATGTGAACCATCAGTAGAGATGAACGGGATGCCTGTTGGATGGAGTCCTTAATAGCATCTATTGCAAAGCAGAGAGCCCTAGGGAATTCTGCTAATTCATGATTATGCTGAGCCGGCATGTCCTTTAATATATGTTTTGCCTGATCCTTCAGGGCCTGACAAACACCAATGGCTGCTACTGCTGGCTGAACCATGGCACCTACTGAAGTGAAAGCTGCTTTCAGTAGGGTCTCGAATTTTTTGTCGACCGGATCCTTGAACATATGGACATTTTCAACCGGACAAGTCAGGGATTTATTCACGCAGGAAATGGCCGCGTCCACTGTAGGGAGTGCCCATTTCTTTACATATTCCTCTTCCATAGGGTAGAGAATAGAGAATCTTTTAGGAGGGACAAAGATTCTATCAGGTTGAGCCCAATCCTGGTAAATCACGTTCCGCAGAAGGGGGTGCATTGGAAAAGACGCACAAGTTAATGGAGCCTTTAAAGAACCCAATGAGGATACCTCCGGGGCTACTAGTTCTGGCACTGGAAGTTTAAAAGGCAGTGCGAACCATATCTGTCAAAGACTGGATCCACAGGCTCTCCGCTTGAGAGGCCGAAAAATATTCATCTATAGTGGAATTTTCCCTGTCTGAACCGTCGGGACTTGGGTCTGCCTGATCCCCTTGTGGGTCCCGTTCCTCTGAAGAGGAGACCTCCGCATCTGAAAACCCCACACTGGGTGAGGGGGATCTAGCCCGCTTGCTACTTGGGCAAGGACGGGAAAACAACGCAGTTAACCTTTTCTCTAGCCCACTCATGGTGGCTGCTAGCATTTCTTCCGTCACGTAAACGGGAATGGGTGGATCGGGGGCCGCCTCTGCCCCCAGCACCCCCAATGGCTCTTGTACTATGCCACTCGGTGTCCTGACTGGCGAGGGTGGGGCCGTAGAAGCCTGGCCCAAATCCTCTGACCCCGATGGAGACCCCTTTTGCTTTTTGGCACCTTTAGCAGCCTTGGCTGGTCCAGATCCCTTTGGAGCCATTGTACAACCTTGGGTCACCCCTATAGCCAACACCTGACTGTTGCAGCTAGGAGTAACCAATATGAGGGCAGGTATGAGGAAATGAAAAAGAACTAATTTCTCTCTTTTTTTTTTTTTTTCAAAATTTTTTTTTTTTTTTTTTTTTTTTTTTTTACCCGCCTGGGAGGTGGCAATACTGAGGAAACCTGTGAGTATTGACACACCAATGCCCGTTAGCCGGAGTCCAAGGTAGACTCAGATACTGCTGGATCTAAGGCTGAGTCCCTTTAAGCAAAAAACTTCCTTTTTTTTTTTTTTTTCTGGTCAATAGTGGACCTAAGTCCTAGACCTGAAGATCCACAAAACCGCCACTAGGTGTCCCTGTGTGGCCAAAAGACCCAGCTGCACGCTCTGTATCCTTTCTTCCTCTGCCTCCAGGAGGGAAAGACCAGCCAGAGAAAAGTTTTCCCTTTAAACAGACCCTGACGCTGCTGGCCCGCCCCCCCGACGCACGCCAACGCTATAAAAGGCGGCGTGCACGCGCGCGCGCACAATCGCGCGCACCACGCTGAAACCACATGGAGGAAGCAGAGCAGAGGAAACAACATGGACCAGCGTTTAGGCAGCACCAACAGACACCAGGTAAGCACTAATCTTATTGTAGTGCACACATAGCGAGGAAGCTGTCCCCATGGGCTTCCTAAGAAACAGGAGTTTTTACCAGCAATTTCCTCTTAAAAACATGTGGGGTTGCAGTATCAGTGTTAACAGGCAGACCTGGGGTGAGTAGCAAATATATAACTTACACAAGTATACATATATCTACATGTTATCTGGGTAAACATTAGTATCCCATCCTGCCTACACAGACATAGTGGAGATAGTGGCTGATGCACAAGCATACTGTTAGCCAACCCAGAACCCCCAGGGGGATACCTACTGTCGAACCAAGTCCCGCAGGTTCCCTCTTACCTGCTCCACGCCGCAGGGTATTGCAAAATGCAAGAGGCCCAGCCTTCCCCCATCTCCGTGGGTATTGTCTTGGACCTTCAGGGACCGGGGTCCTGTGTTAAGGAACCCACACCCCTGGACCTATATAGCATCCTGGCATCAGTAGCGTTTAGTTCTTGGAAGAGACTAAGGCACTGGAGCCCAGAATCCAGCCCTCCAAGGAGAGGCATTATAGGCAAAACCCCACTCCAGCAGGGCCCGGGTACCGTACTCCTTGGCTCTGAAGCACTTCGGACGGATCCGGCTAGCTATCCTGGGTCCCGAGACCTCCGAGGGACAGCTAGACGTGACCAACACCTAAGACACTGGCGAAAAAACTAAAGCACTCTCAGTGGGAGGGGGTTATATAGGGAGGAACTTCCTGTGAAGTTGATTACACCAGTGTCCACACCTGAAGGTACCCATATAACCCATATGTAATGACTATGCGCTCTGTGTCCCGTGATGTACGATCAAGAAATATTATTTATGGTTGATTGAATGATTTAAACCAGTGAATCAGGCCGTGGCCAATTTAAATCCAAATATATATATGTCTGCAATATATAGTATGTGTTTTATGCGTCAATAAATTTTGGAAAGAAACTTTGGTTTTGTGTTATTTCTCTTGCATGTTTGGTGTTGCATTGTTAGTGGTAAGGCATAGTGCCTGTGGTCCCATGACTTACTTGGAGAACAGACTTCCATCTCCAGGTAGAAGAAGATACTCATCTACGAACTTTCCAGACAGAGAGCTCGGTAGCTGTATTTGTTGTGTGTGGTTGCTCAGGTTCATGGCAAATACAGAAACATCTCCCGTTCTATATTTCAGACTGTGAAAATAAAAACGGCGGTTCAGTGCGTCAAAAAAACTTCCCCTATGTACAATCAGGTAACAATAACGGTTTCTAAAACGATTTGTAGGGCCAGAAATAAAGGCAGATTAGGTCATTTCCATTCTCAACCTTTCTTGTGACTGATCTGGCTTGACCTACCACCTTCCAAAACATCTCTATTGGTCAGAGAGGCCATCCATCACAATACAGGGCTACAACATCATCACCTAGCTGCATGTGACACTTCAGATTACATAACAAAACAAAAAAAAAACATACACACGGTAACCTGCACTCATACAATACACTTTTTAGGCCTCGTACACACGATCGGACATATCCGATGAAAACGGTCCGCGGACCATTTCCATCGGATATGTCCGATCTGGAGTTTGATCCGATGGCGTGTACACACCATCGGATCAAATTCCCCGCCGGCGGCCGGCGCGGTGACGTGTCGGTGACGCGGCGGTGACGTTGACGCCGCCACGTCACCGCTACGTCACGCACCAGGAAGTAAACACTTCCGCGCGCATGCGTCGGATCCATTCACAGGATACGACGCATGTGTGGGAGGATATGTCCGCTGGTTTACCGTACTAACCAGCGGACATATCCGACGGACAGGTTTGTAGCGGACAAATTTCAAAGCATGCTTTGAAATTTGTCCGATGGACAAATCTGTCTGCTAGCCCATACACACGATCGGATTTGTCTGCTGAAATGGTCCATCGGACCGTTTTCAGCGGACATATCCCCTCGTGTGTACGAGGCCTCAGACTAGACCAAAGTATACAGGTTTATGTAAAGGGTATGTAAACCCTAACAAAATATATTTGCTCTCTTTGGGTCTGCTCAATACGTGCAGAAATACTTGTTGATCTTGTCAAATTCAAAACTGTACTGTTTTCAGAGCACACCTCCCATGTTAATCGAGGAGTCCAATTAGTCCTCCTAGTTCTTAGCTTGGACTAAGAATAATTAGTCTGTGTTTGTGGAGACTGAAAAAGGGGAGAAGGTTTTGAGCATTTTTTTTTTATTTATTTAAAAGGCAGGGAAAAACAGATGATTACAATATAAACAGTCAGCCGGTGCCTATGGATTACAGGTAGCAGCGTATTATTAGATCTCATACAGTAATCAAATCTAAAAAAAAAAAAAAAAAACTTTAGATAATGGGTAGACTCCATAAATAACATTTCAGCATATGTTCTACACAAATGTACCCATGAGTCCTTTAGAAGGTCTGATGGAGTGGTGGTGGGTTTTTTTTTTTTTTCCTTTTTTTAGAGTCTGGATGTGGGGAATTATGTGTTAAGTAATTGGGTTTACTGTAAAAACAGCCATTGACCGTGCAAGGCCATGTAAATGTGAAATAATAAGTGAATATGACACAGGTTTTGCACATATGCAGAGTATAGGGCTCCAAATTGATTCTGAATAGAGAAAGGTGGTTTCTCAACTTTCTTGGAGTTTTGCTATTTTCAGAGTAGGCTCTGGAGTTTGGAGATTTTAAAGAGTTTTAGGAAAGGAGACGTTTTCAGCCCCGTCGCCAGGGTTTGCAGGAGCCAGCTAGCTGTGAGTGCAGGTGCAGTACTTATAATGAAGGACTTGGGCAAAGTTCAGAGCTCCTTTATGGAGACAGGTTTACTCCACTGGAGAGGCAGTACTCCATGCTGGTGGAGAGATTCCTTGTCTATAGATGGCTAAGCAAGTCTGGGATATTGAGAGAGTCAGTGCAAGTAGGCGAGTCCAAGAAAATGAGGGCATCTAAAAGTCTCAGAGCCTGGGGTGTCGGGAGAAGCCCTATCGAGAGGCCAGGAAGTGGGCCCATGTAGCGGGGTGCTGCAACTGAGAAGGCTGAGAGAACCAGGAGAACAGAGAAGACAGAGCACTGGGACAGCTGAATGAACACAGGAGGTACTGTGTGTAAATGATCTGAAGCCAAGGTTTAATGCCGCGTACACACGGTCGTTTTTTGCGATGAAAAAAAACGACGTTTTTTAAAACGTCATTTAAATTGATCGTGTGTGGGCAAAACGTCGTTTTTTGTCTTAAAAAAAACGACCAAAAAAAAATTACAACATGCTTGAATTTTTTTTGTCGTTTTTCAAAACGTCGTTTTTTGTTTCACAAAAAGTCACCGTGTGTAGCAAAAACGTCTTTTAAAACGACGTTTTTCAACCCGCGCATGCCCAGAAGCTAGTTATGAAGCGAGCTTCAATGGAAAAGAGTGGTGAACCTAACCTTGCTTTTTGTGAAAAAACGATGGTGTGTATGCAAAATTGTCTTTGAAAAGTGACGTTTCAAAAACGTCGTTTTTTACGTCACAGAAAACGTCGTTTTTTTTTCATCGCAAAAAACGACCGTGTGTACGCGGCATAAGGCCTCAGTACTGCTGAATGAGCAACAGTTTTTGTGGAACATTGATTTTGTTTAATAAAAATGGGCCGACAAGCCCTAAACCAGTTTGGATAGCTTTTTCTTTTGAGACATTGCAGAATATGGTCTACAGGTGTCGGGTCCATCCCCTTCATGGTACAGCTTTGGTAAACACTTTTCTTCCTCCGCATTCAGAAACATCCCATTACTGCCCAATGGTTCAACTCACCCAACTGTCCTCTGTGGGCGAATCCCTCCCTTCCAGAACAAGGCGCTCTTCCTGATTGCAAAGGTGGTCCACCAAAGGTTTGCGTTACATATATACCCCACAGGTTTTTAAATCCTTCAGTTAAGTGAAGAATTTGGGACTCCCAGATACGTTTTTTTTTTTCACACTACCAACCTCAGAGCTCAGTTTGTGTCTGTACAGCCCCATAGAAGCTACTACTTACTATGAGCTTTAGAAGAAGCCTTGTTTATTGCAGTTTGGAACCACTGGCTTTCTATCCCTCTTACTCTTGCTTCTGCGACTACAGTTATTTCATGCTTTGTATTATCTTCTATAGTACTACTCTGGTGTGAATTGTGAAGCACTGAGACAACTCAGGGCCCATGGTTTTTCCCCTTTTTTTTCCCCTCTAATTTGAGTTTTCTATTTTGTACTTTGTATTGCTTTTTATAAAACGTAATAAATAGATCTTTAACCACTTAAGGACCGCCTACTGCACATTTACGTCGGCAGAATGGCACGGCTGGGCACATCAACGTATATATACGTTGGTTTTAGTACCCAGCCGTGGGTCGCGGGCGCGCGCCCGCGACCCGGTCCGAAGCTCCGGGACCGCGGGATTCGCGGACCCGATCGCCGCTGCAGTGCGGCGATCCGTCCCTGGAGCGGAAGAACGGGGAGAGCCGTGTGTACACACGGCTTCCCCGTGCTTCTCTGTGGCCGGAGCATCGATCGCGTCATCCCTGTAATAGGGGGACGCGATCGATGATGTCACACCTACAGCCACACCCCCCTTCAGTTGTAAACACACACATTAGGGCACACATTCCCTACAGCGCCACCTGTGGTTAACTCCCAAACTGCAACTGTCATTTCCACAGTAAACAATGCAATTTAAATGCATTTTTTGCTGTGAAAATGACAATTGTCCCAAAAATGTGTCAAAATTGTCCGAAGTGTCCGCCATATTG
Source organism: Rana kukunoris (assembly GCA_029574335.1). Lineage (NCBI taxonomy): Eukaryota > Metazoa > Chordata > Amphibia > Anura > Ranidae > Rana > Rana kukunoris. Next base: position 477,742,380 of record CM056049.1, on the reverse strand, counting down.
TCGCAGTCACGAAAAAAATCGCTGATCGCCGCTATTAGTAGTAAAAAAAAAAAAAATTAATTAAAATGCAATAAAACTATCCCTTATTTTGTAAACGCTATAAATTTTGCGAAAACCAACCGATAAACGCTTATTGCGATTTTTTTTACCAAAAATATGTAGAAGAATACGTATCGGCCTCAACTGAGGAAAAAAAATGTTTTTTTATATATTTTTGGGGGATATTTATTATAGCAAAAAGTAAAAAATATTGCATTTTTTTTTAAATTGTCGCTCTATTTTTGTTTATAGCGCAAAAAATAAAAACCGCAGAGGTGATCAAATACCACCAAAAGAAAGCTCTATTTGTGGAAAAAAAAGGACGCAAATTTTGTTTGGGAGCCACGTCGCACGACCGCGCAATTGTCTGTTAAAGCGACGCAGTGCCGAATCGCAAAAACCCCTTGGGTCATTTGCCAGCGTATTGGTCCGGGTCTTAAGTGGTTAAACACCACAGTATGGACTCCCTAGAAATGCTTTAACAAGCCTAAAACCCTGCTCTGTATAGCGGTAACTGCCATTCAATCCACCAAAGCGCTGTGCTGTCATTTTACAACAGAACTTGAGAGCTGAGCAGATCAACTGTTGTTCCTCTTTTTGCAGGGTTTTTAACAGGGATAATACAGAGAATGTGCATGTATTGCAGGGATGTATTGCATATATTTTTTCCTGTCATACACTTTATAAGACAGGCTCACTTACTTGTCAGCATTTGTGCAATGGGCATAAATACGAATCTTTGGTTCATACAGGTCCTTGGAATTTTTAAAGCTGGCATTCAAGACAACAGATCCAACTAGTTTCTTAAACAACAGGGATAACCAGTAATCCTAATACAAAAATTGTATATATTAGACAATATGCACATTTTGATACACCAAAAATATTTTATGCAACATTAAACACACAATACAGTTAGTATGGAGAAGAGTTGGACCCTCTTAAATTTAATGCCAATCATGTCCCTGGTGGGGACATCTCACGACTGTGCAGCCAATGGGATATTGAGAAAGATACATTTTGAGATCATTCCCGCTCTATCCTAAACAAAAGAATTGGACTGGAGGTCCACACTAATATAAAGTTAAATTCTCTGAGGTTTTTAAAACTCCTCAGTCAGACCACTTTATCAGTGTAATCACCCGGTGACCCAGCCCCCTTATGTCATCACCACTCGGAGCATGATGGGACTGTGACGTCATAAGAGACCTATATAAATCGCTGCGCACCGCTCACCCGACATTACAGCCGGAGGAAGCGACGTGTCAACAGCGAAGGAGAGACGAGGGAAGAAGACTTTGCAGAAGACCAGACCCCCGCTACTAAAAGAGCTGCAAGAAGATAGCAGAGAAGCCCGGCAGAAGGAATAAGGCACTGGAGAGCAGAAGAAGAGCCCCCCTAAGTTGGAAGACCACCCCCGGAGCTGCCTAGGAAATGACGTAAAACCTGTGTAGTGTGTTTTTTTTTTTATTCCTCCAGGTGAATAAGTAGGGGTACGATGTACCCCATACTCGTTCACCTAGGGTGGGAGGGGCGACCAGGAAGTCAGGACACCTCCCTGGGATCTGGGGGCCCCATTTTGTCCCATAACCAAAACGAAGTGAGAAGAAATCCCTGGAAATTAAAGGGGTTGTAAAAAAAGGATTTTTAATAACAGCTTACCTGTAAAATCCTTTTCTTGAAGTACATCACGGGACACAGAGCGCATAGCCATTACATATGGGTTATATGGGTACCTTCAGGTGTGGACACTGGTGTAATCAACTTCACAGGAAGTTCCTCCCTATATAACCCCCTCCCACTGAGAGTGCTTCAGTTTTGTAGCAAGCAATTTCTCCGAGGTTACACAATGTTCCCCAAAAGAGGGGTGGGAGCTCTGTGTCCCGTGATGTACTTCAAGAAAAGGATTTTACAGGTAAGCTGTTATTAAAAATCATTTTTTCTTTATCGTACATCACGGGACACAGAGCGCATAGCCATTACATATGGGATGTCCCAAAGCAATGCTCCATGAAGGGAGAGAGACCGCAAGGCCAAAATTAGCCAAACAAAAAACATTATCAGGAGGTAAAATAGCTCCACCAACAGAAAAAAGGGGGTGTGAACCGGGCCAGAGGATTCTATACTACTGCCCGTAGGACCGCCTGCCCAAATGCTGCGTCCGTAGCTTTTGTGACGTCCAACTTATAAAATTTAGTAAACGTATGTACGGAAGACCAGGTTGCCGCTTTGCAAACCTGTGCCATAGAGATCTGATGGTGTGCCGCCCAAGAGGCACTCATGGCCCTCGTAGAATGGGCCTTAACTGATAAGGGAGGTGGAACGCGCTTCAGACCATAGGCCTGAAAAATCAGCTGCTTAATCCACCTAGCCAAGGAAGACTTGGCAGCCGGCTGACCATTCTTGGGGCCATCCGGGAGAACGAAAAGCACATCTGTTTTCCGAATCTTTTCTGTAGCCTTGAGATAAACCCTCATGGCTCGGACCACGTCCAAAGTATGAAGTAATCTTTCCTCTCTGGACTGGGGAGTAGGAAAGAAGGATGGTAGGACTAGGTCCTGATTCAAGTGAAAACTGGATATGACCTTAGGAAGGAAAGAAGGTTGAGGCCGCAGAACCACTCTGTCCTTATGCAGAATCAGGTACGGTTCCCTGCAAGACAAGGCTGCCAGCTCGGAGACTCTTCTGGCCGAAGCCATAGCCACCAAGAAAACTAACTTTCGGGTTAGCAGCACAAGAGGGATTTCTTTCAGAGGTTCAAACGGCTGTCTTTGTAAAGCTGACAAGACCAGATTTAAATTCCAGGGGCAGAGGGGAGCTCTAATAGGGGGATTTACATGCAAGACCCCCTGCAAGAAGGTTTTTACAAGCGAATGCGTGGCCAAAGGCCTTTGAAACCATATCGATAAGGCAGACACCTGCCCCTTTAGAGTACTAAGAGCCAACCCCTTGTCAACGCAAACCTGGAGGAATCGCAAGATCCTGTCAATAAAAAACTTGCGAGGATGCCCTCCTTGAGACTCGCACCATTCCACATAGGTCCTCCAGACTCTGTAATAGATATTTCTAGAGACTGGCTTTCTAGCCTGAATTAACGTAGATATGACTTGGGCTGAGAGGCCTCTGCCCTTAAGAATTAAGGATTCAGCCGCCAAGCCATCAAATTTAGCTGCTATGAAGCAGGGTGGTAGATCGGGCCCTGAGACAGCAGATCTGGGCGCAGGGGGAGTGGCCACGGTGCCCCTACCGACATCCTCACGATGAGTGCGTACCAAGCCCTTCTGGGCCAGGCTGGGGCCACCAGGATCACCGGCCTGCGCTCCACCCTGATCCTTCGTAGAAGGCGGGGAATCATCTGTAGTGGAGGGAACGCATACAAGAGAGAAAACTGGTGCCAGGGGCAAACCAACGCATCGGTCCCGTAGGCCGAGGGGTCCCTGGCTCGGGATACGAATTTTTCCAATTTCTTGTTGAATCTTGTTGCCATGATGTCCACATCGGGAACTCCGAATCTTTGGCAAATCTCTTGGAATACCTGGGGGTGAAGAGACCACTCTCCCGGGAGTAACTGTTGACGACTCAAAAAATCTGCTTGAGAATTGTCTATCCCTGGGATGAACACTGCTGAGATGCAGGGTACATGGGCTTCGGCCCATGAGAAAATCAGGTTTACTTCCCTTTGAGCCGCTAGGCTCCTTGTGCCCCCCTGGTGGTTTATGTATGCCACCGCCGTGGCATTGTCGGACTGTATCCTTACTGGCAGACCCTGCAGGGGGAGAGTCCAGGCGACCAGGGCCAACCGAGCAGCTCTGATCTCTAGGACATTGATGGGAAGCAGACTTTCTGCCTCTGACCACTGTCCCTGCTGGGTTCGTTTTCCTAAGATTGCCCCCCAACCTGTTAGGCTGGCATCTGTGGTTACTATTTTCCACGTGATGGGGCAAAAGGTTTTCCCTTTTGACAATTTTTGAGGGATCAGCCACCAGTACAGGCTGCGCTTGACCCCTGGGGAAAGAACTAATGGACGGTCTAATGCCTGTATGGACTTGTTCCAAGCAGAGAGAATAGCTGCCTGAAGAACTCTGGTATGGATCTGGGCATAGGGCGCTGCTTCAAAGGCGGCCACCATCTTTCCCAGCAGTCGCATGCATAGGCGAATAGTCGGCTTCTTTTTGCCTAAGACTATTTGAATCGTTTGAATCAACGACCTGATCTTCCCTTGAGGTAAAAATACCCTCTGGCATTCTGTATCTAACCGAAGGCCTAGATATTCCAACTGTCTTGTGGGTTGTAACCTTGATTTTTCTTGGTTCACAATCCACCCGAATTCTTCTAGATGCCGCACTGTGCGGACTACTGCATGATTGAGGTTGGAAGCTGATCTGTCGATAACCAGGAGATCGTCCAGGTATGCCAGGACCAAGATACCTTCTGTCCTTAGGACGGCTAGCACCGGGGCTAACACCTTTGTGAATACCCGCGGAGCTGTTGCCAACCCGAAAGGGAGGGCTACGAACTGGAAATGACTTTGATTTATCGTAAAACGAAGAAACTTGTGGTGTGCTGGGTAAATCGGCACATGCAGATATGCATCCTTTATGTCTATAGATGCTAGAAAGTCGCCCTGATGCAGGCTGGCTGTCACTGAACGTATGGAGTCCATACGAAAGGTCTGAATCTTTAGAAAGCGATTTAGGCGTTTGAGGTCTAATATAGGCCTGACGTCGCCATTGGGTTTTGGTATAACAAAAAGGTTGGAGTAGAATCCCCGACCCCATTCTTGGGTTGGTACTTCTACAATTACTCCTTGGAGCAATAGGCGATCCAACGCCTTTACGAGAGAGGCCCTTTTTAATGGGTCGCTTGGAAGACTTGACCCCTGAAAATGAGGAGGGGGGATTTCTCGAAACTCTAGTTTGTATCCCGTGGCTACCACGGACCGAACCCAAGAGTCGGGAATTCTGGCCTTCCAGACTTCGGAGAAAAACCGAAGTCTTCCCCCCACCCGAGAGAGTGGGGGCGCCCCTTCATGAATCTGACTTGATGACTGGTTTAGCCGGTTTGCGAGACCAGGGTCTCTTGTTTGCCGCGGCTTGACCCTGTGGGTGGCTATTAACCGCTGGACGCCCGGGAGGCCGTCGATACTGACGAGAAGTCGAAGGGGCCGAGCCTACAATGGCCTGTTGTTTAAACGTGGGCCCACGCGGTCTTTTCTTGACCGGTAAGGAAGTACTTTTCCACTTGATATGGTGTGGATATATTTATCTAGGTCTTCCCCGAATAGTCTTCCCCCATGAAAGGGAAACCCTGCTAAAAGCTTTTTGCAGGGTGCCTCTGCTGACCAGTTCTTTAGCCACAAAAGACGACGCATGTGAACCATCAGTAGAGATGAACGGGATGCCTGTTGGATGGAGTCCTTAATAGCATCTACTGCAAAGCAGAGAGCCCTAGGGAATTCTGCTAATTCATGAGTATGCTGAGCCGGCATGTCCTTTAATATCTGTTTTGCCTGATCCTTCAAGGCCTGACAAACACCAATGGCTGCTACTGCTGGCTGAACCATGGCACCTACTGAGGTGAAAGCGGCTTTCAGTAGGGTCTCGAATTTCTTGTCGACCGGATCCTTGAACATCTGGACATTTTCAACCGGACAGGTCAGGGATTTATTCACGCAGGAAATGGCCGCGTCCACTGTGGGGAGTGCCCATTTCTTTAAATATTCCTCTTCCATAGGATAGAGAATAGAGAATCTTTTAGGAGGGACAAAGATTCTATCAGGTCGAGCCCAATCCTGGTAAATCACGTTCCGCAGAAGGGGGTGCATTGGAAAAGACGCACAAGTTAATGGAGCCTTTAAAGAACCCAATGAGGAAACCTCAGGGGCTACTAGTTCTGGCACTGGAAGTTTAAAGGCAGTGCGAACCATATCTGTCAAAGACTGGATCCACAGGCTCTCCGCTTGAGAGGCCGAAAAATATTCATCTATAGTGGAACCTTCCCTGTCTGAACCGTCGGGACTTGGGTCTGCTTGATCCCCTTGTGGGTCCCGTTCCTCTGAAGAGGAGACCTCCGCATCTGAAAACCCCACACTGGGTGAGGGGGATCTAGCCCGCTTGCTACTTGGCCAAGGACGGGCAAACAACGCAGTTAACCTTTTCTCTAGCCCACCCATGGTGGCTGCTAGCATTTCTTCCGTCACGTAAACGGGAATGGGTGGATCGGGGGCCGCCTCTGCCCCCAGCACCCCCAATGGCTCTTGTACTATGCCACTCGGTGTTCTAACTGGCGAGGGTGGGGCCGTTGAAGCCTGGCCCAAATCCTCTGACCCCGATGGAGACCCCTTTTGTTTCTTGGCACCTTTAGCAGCCTTGGCTGGTCCAGATCCCTTTGGAGCCATTGTACAACCTTGAGTCACCCCTATAGCCAACACCTGACTGTTGTAGCTAGGAGTAACCAATATGAGGACAGGTATGAGGAAAATGAAAAATGAATTTCTTTTTTTTTTACCCGCCTGGGAGGTGGCAATACTGAGGAAACCTGTGAGTATTGACACACCAATGCCCGTTAGCCGGAGTCCAAGGTAGACTCAGATACTGCTGGATCTAAGGCTGAGTCCCTTTAAGCAAAAAACTCCCTTTTTTTTTTTTTTCTGGTCAATAGTGGAACTAAGTCCTAGACCTGAAGATCCACAAAACCGCCACTAGGTGTCCCTGTGTGGCCAAAAGACCCAGCTGCACGCTCTGTATCCTTCTTCCTCTGCTTCCAGGAGGGAAAGACCAGCCAGAGAAAAAGTTTTTTCCTTTAAACAGACCCTGACGCTGCTGGCCCGCCCCCCCAACGCACGCCGACGCTATAAAAGGCGGCGTGCACGCGCGCGCACGCACGCGCACACGCGCGCGCACCCCCCCACGCTGAAAACAACATGGAGGAAGCAGAGCAGAGGAAACAACATGGACCAGCGCCAGGCAGCACCAACAGACACCAGGTAAGCACTAATCTTATTGTAGTGCACACACAGAGAGGAAGCTGTCCCCATGGGCTTCCTAAGAAACAGGAGTTTTCACCAGCAATTTCCTCTTTAAAACATGTGGGGTTGCAGTATCAATGCTAACAGGCAGACCTGGGGTGAGTAGCAAATATATATCTTACACAAGTATACATATATCTACATGTTATCTGGGTAAACATTAGTATCCCATCCTGCCCACACAGACATAGTGGAGATAGTGGCTGATGCACAAGCATACCATTAGCCAACCCAGAACCCCCAGGGGGATACCTACTGTCGAACCAAGTCCCGCAGGTTCCCTCTTACCTGCTCCACGCCGCAGGGTATTGCAAACTGCAAGAGGCCCAATCTTCCCCCATCTCCGTGGGTATTGTCTCGGACCTTCAGGGACCGGGGTCCTGTGTTAAGGAACCCACACCCCTGGACCTATATAGCATCCTGGCATCAGTAGCGTTTAGTCCTGGGAGAGACCAAGGCACTGGAGCCCAGAATCCAGCCCTCCAAGGAGAGGCATTATAGGCAACACCCCACGCAGGCAGGGCCCGGGTACCGTACTCCTTGGCTTTGAAGCACTTCGGACGGATCCGGCTAGCTATCCTGGGTCCCGAGACCTCCGAGGGCAGCTAGACGTGACCAACACCTAAGACACTGGCGAATAAACTGAAGCACTCTCAGTGGGAGGGGGTTATATAGGGAGGAACTTCCTGTGAAGTTGATTACACCAGTGTCCACACCTGAAGGTACCCATATAACCCATATGTAATGGCTATGCGCTCTGTGTCCCGTGATGTACGATAAAGAAAGTTTGTTTTTTTATTTTCTAAATGGGTTACTTTAAGCTGGTGTATTGTTGATTCACTTACCTTTTCCTTTCGATTTCCCTTCTAAAATTTTTTTTCTTTGCTTTCTTTGTCTGAATTTCTCACTTCCTGTTCCTCCTCAGTAAGGTGTTCAGTAAGCTGATCTAAATGACTTTCCACCGCTCGGATGATGGTGGAAAGCTTACTGATGGAAACAGGAAGTGAGAAATTCAGCCAAAGAAAAATAAACATTTAGAAGGGAAATCGACGGAAAAGGTAAGTGAACCAACAATGCACAAGTTTAAAGGAACCAATTTAGAAAATAAAAAAGACAAACCTTTACAACCCCTTTAATGGAATTCTATGGGGACCCCAGAACTAGTGCCCCTATTGGAAGATTTCCCTTCCATTACTTTTCTGGGGTTTTCTTTTACTTTCATTTTCAATAATGGTAAACAGGACAAATAGAGAGGGTATATCTCCTTAATGGGGGCATAGACAGAAATAATACCCAACAGGTGTTTTAAGCCATCGCCACTCCAAAATTGAAGAACAAAAAATAAAATAAAAAACAGAGTTAGCCTTTCCGGTAACTGTTTCTGGGAGTCCAGGACAGCATAGCGTAAGACACAGGCTCTTATGTCAAGTTGGTGGAATTCTGTTTCTTTTGAATTGGTTGGCGACCCACAGAAAAAAGGCAAAACAATTTCCTGAGCCCTGTAGAAATTTGACACCACTTTAGGCAAGAATCCCGGGTCTGTACGCAATACCAGTCTGTCTTAAAAATTTTTTAAGAAAGATTCCTTAATGGAAAGTTCCTGCAGCTTCCTAATGTGCCTGGCTGTGAAGATGGCCACTAAAAAGACAGTTTTGAGTGTCCTGGTTATCCCCTTAAAGAACCTGCTAACTAGCAGATCTAACATCAGGGATTAGAAAACAGACAAAGGCAGATACCTGACTTTTCAATGTACTAATGGCCAGTCCTTAATCCGCACCATTTTGTAAAAACTCCAGGAAGGCTGGAATATCTCCAGACACCTTCTTGGTGTCTAGCCATGAACAGAAAACTTTCCAATAATTTAACATAAATTGTTTGGGTTACTTTCTTTCTACTGGAAAGAATTGTATTTAACACCCTGTCTGAGAGCCCCTGAGGCCGCGTACACACCATCGGACATATCCGATGAAAACAGTCCGCGGACCATTTCCATCGGATATGTCCGATCGGGAGTTTGATCCGATGGCGTGTACACACCATCGGATCAAATTCCCCGCCGCCGGACGGCGCAGTGATGTGGCGGTGACGCGGCGGTGACGTTGACGCCGCCGCGTCACCGCCACGTCACCGCACCAGGAAGTAAATCCATTCCGCGGCGGCGCGGTGGGGGACGACATGTCTGCTGGTAAGTGTACTAACCAGCAGACATGTCGGGCGGACAGATTCCCACCGGATAGATTTCAAAGCATGCTTTGAAATCTGTCGGGTGGAGAAATCTGTCCGCTAGCCCATACACACGAGCGGAGATGTCTGCTGAAACGGTCCATCGGACCGTTTTCAGCGGACATATCCCCTCGTGTGTACGAGGCCTTAGACTTCAGGAGGCTTTCCTCAGACACCAAGCTGACAATTTCAGGCTCTGTATTTTTGGCAAAAAGGACTGGGCTTTGGGACAGCAGATCCTTCCCCTCAGGCAGCATGCTGGGAGGCTCTGTCAGAGGCTCTGCCAAAAAAAAAGATGGCGCTCACCAGTCTGATTAAGGGTCCTTTCACACTGACGGATCCCATGAGGATCCATTTATTTAATATCTGCTTGCTCAGTGGGGATCGCTCCGACGATCCCTGCTGAGCCCGCAGATGACTCAGATCTCCGCTGTCCCCTATGGGGGGGGGGGGGAATCGGGTGAACACAGACCGTCTGTCCACGTTCATCCGATCCACTCTGCAGAAAGATGGAAAAAATAGGATTTTACTCCGTCTGCAGAATCGGACCATAGCGGGGACTGATGAGATCGGGTGTCAGCGGACTCGCTATCCCATAGGGATACATGCATATCCATATTTTATCCGAAAACAGATTGATGAAATACGGACATACGGTCCGCACATGTGAAAGGGCCCCAAGGATGGACACCGTGTTTCCCCTTGTTTGTTTACATAAGAGACTGCTACCACACTGTCCGAGAGGACTTGTATATGGTGTACAGAAGGGTTGGAATCGCGCTAATCGTGAATATATGGCCAATAAAGGGCACGGTGCATGCTGTGAATATTCTACGCAAATTAAATATATATCATGTGATCACACAGAAATAATCAATTATAATAGATAACACACAAGTGTGGATACAAATGTGAATCCACCAAATACCACAAAAACGTGTTAAGTAATATATGTGAAAGAAAACACCACACTTAAGTGTAGTAAAACGTTGGACTACTGAAGCCACGCAGGTATTGAAATAAATGAAAAATAAATCAAAAATAAGATTCCACCTGATGGGCATAAAGAAAACACATTCAAAGTCTAAGATTTGCCAAATAAAGTCAATGTGGTAAAAAACCTCAAATAAAATGAAAAATGAGAAAGTAAAAATAAATGTAGCGTCTCCACCTTTCTGACATGTATGTAAATGAAAAACCACAGGAGAGAAGGAAGTCTCAAGCTGATATAGATGCGTCAATCTTCTGAGTGTCGATCACAAATGGACTTGTATAGATAAAACCGCAGAGCCTCAGCGCCATGAAACAAAGAAGAAAACAAAAAAGACTCCCATAGTGTAAAACCTTATGGATAACTGATATAACTACACCCGTGTGAGACAGTCTTGCGACCGGGGGAGGGATTAGTGCGAACCCACCACCACTGCACACACTGACCCTTACCAGATCTGGACCCCACGGGGTAGGTATAGGCACTCAGAGGAAGGGATCGTAGTTTCAGCAACCATAGGATATCAACCGATGACAGTATTGATGATGTCATGTAACAACAAAAAAACCGCACATAGTGTAAAATCCAATGGTGTTTAATATAAAAAGTAAAAGTTGCACTTACAAAAGATGAAAATCAATAGGGCATGTTAAAACAAAGTGCCGGCCGGCTGGATGTAAAGCGTGCGTCCTTCCGTCTGGATGCGGTGACGTGAGAACGTCTCCTCCCAACGTTTCGTCTACAAAGACTTGATCACGTAGACGAAACGTTGGGAGGAGACGTTCTCACGTCACCGCATCCAGACGGAAGGACGCACGCTTTCCATCCAGCCGGCCGGCACTTTGTTTTAACATGCCCTATTGATTTTCATCTTTTGTAAGTGCAACTTTTACTTTTTATATTAAACACCATTGGATTTTACACTATGTGCGTTTTTTTTGTTGTTACATGACATCATCAATACTGTCATCGGTTGATATCCTATGGTTGCTGAAACTACGATCTCTTCCTCTGAGTGCCTATACCTACCCCGTGGGGTCCAGATCTGGTAAGGGTCAGTGTGTGCAGTGGTGGTGGGTTCGCACTAATCCCTCCCCCGGTCGCAAGACTGTCTCACACGGGTGTAGTTATATCAGTTATCCATAAGGTTTTACACTATGGGAGTCTTTTTTGTTTTCTTCTTTGTTTCATGGCGCTGAGGCTCTGCGGTTTTATCTATACAAGTCCATTTGTGATCGACACTCAGAAGATTGACGCATCTATATCAGCTTGAGACTTCCTTCTCTCCTGTGGTTTTTCATTTACATACATGTCAGAAAGGTGGAGACGCTACATTTATTTTTACTTTCTCATTTTTCATTTTATTTGAGGTTTTTTACCACATTGAATTTATTTGGCATATCTTAGACTTTGAATGTGTTTTCTTTATGCCCATCAGGTGGAATCTTATTTTTGATTTATTTTTCATTTATTTCAATACCTGCGTGGCTTCAGTAGTCCAACGTTTTACTACACTTAAGTGTGGTGTTTTCTTTCACATATATTACTTAACACGTTTTTGTGGTATTTGGTGGATTCACATTTGTATCCACACTTGTGTGTTATCTATTATAATTGATTATTTCTGTGTGATCACATGATATATATTTAATTTGCGTAGAATATTCACAGCATGCACCGTGCCCTTTATTGGCCATATATTCACGATTAGCGCGATTCCAACCCTTCTGTATATTATTATTTATGTTGTATAACATTTTTGAATCGCAGCTTTTTTTCTTATTGTTCACTGGGTAAGCGCAATATTTTCTTCTTGTTATTTACTTGTATATGGTGACCTACAGCTCTTTGGCGAATGCCCTTAGCGCCTCCCAGACTGCTTGCAACTCCCTTCAGTTTGGTGATGTTTGAGACTGCATCTTCTCCCAGCGCTCTTGGGTTAATCCTGACCCCCAGTGGGCCCCCCAGCCCCAGGTGTCTGTGGTAATACAGGCGGACACCGGAGGAGACCATAGTAGACTCTGCACAAGGATCTCTTCGTTCCTCCACCACAACCACAGAGACCACTTGGTTTTTGGAGAGAGGTGGAAGGTCGCATTCAGCGATTCCTGCACCCCGTCCCAACTGCTCAGGATATTAACCTTGAGACACCTGAAATGGGCCCTTGCCCAAGTTATTGCTGGGATTGTTGCTGCCAGAAGGTCTAGACACGAAATGGCCGAATGGATTGGACACTACCAGATTGTTTTGAAAAAAGGCTGCTGTTGCTTTTACTTTTTCCTCTGTGAGAATTTTCGCGTCAAGGAGTTCACCAAGAACCCTAGGTATTGCAAGATCTACCAGGGGACAGGTTTGATTTCTCCCCGTTTATCAGCCACCCCAGACTTTCCAAAGAGGAAATGGTCACTCGCAGGTCTCCTTGTAATTGAAGCAGGGAGGGGGAAAAAAAATAAAAGGTTGTTCAAGTAGAAGATGTCTGAGATGAAGGACAGGCTGAATAGCAGGGCCCTGAATTGGAATGTCAGACCTGCTTTCCGCACTTGATCACCACCCTCAACAACTTTTGAGATGCTTTGTGGATCGGCATGTGTAAATAAACGTCCCTCAGATCGAGGGAGGCCATGAAGCAATCTGGGAAGAATTGACTTCACCACAAAGATTGTTTCCATCCGAAATTTCTTGTAGATCATCCATTTGTTCAGTGACTTCAAGTTCAATATTAAGCAGAATTTGCCTGACTGTTTCCTAACCACGAAAACGAGAGGGTAGAAATCGTGGTTTATGTCTCGACGTGGCACTGGAACAACAACCCGCTGGTCTATCAAGTCGCCAATATGTGACAAGGCTGTCGTCTGAGGATCCCTGGGAGGAGGCGTGGTTATGAACATCCTTGCAGGCGGAGTGCCCTCGAACTGGATTTAGTAGCCTTCCCTGATTATCCTCAGTAAAAATGCATTTGGGATAGTCTTTTTTTTCACTGTGGGAGGAACTGCCTCGCTCCCACAGGGACTAAGTCATTGGAATTTGGTGGTTTTCCTAGGAGAGGAAAATAGATACCTTTCTGCTTCTTCCATTTCTTAGGCCTTGTACACACTATCGGACATATCTGATGAAAACGGTCCGCGGACCATTTCCATCGGATATGTCCGATCGGGAGTTTGATCCGATGGCGTGTACACACCATCGGATCAAATTCCCCGCCGCCGGACGGCGCGGTGACGCGGCGGTGACGTTGACGCTGCCACGTCACCGCACCAGGAAGTTAAACACTTCCGCGCATGCGCCGAATCCATTCGGCGGCGGCGCGGCGGCGGTGGGGGACGACATGTCTGCTGGTAAGTGTACTAACCAGCAGACATGTCGGGCGGACAGATTCCCACCGGATAGATTTCAAAGCATGCTTTGAAATCTGTCGGGTGGAGAAATCTGTCCGCTAGCCCATACACACGAGCGGAGATGTCTGCTGAAACGGTCCAGCGGACATATCCCCTCGTGTGTACGAGGCCTTAGAGGTTGACTCTTTAGGGGTCTGTCCCTGTGATGCCCCTCATCTTTGGGGACATAAACATTTCCCTGGGGCTCTTATTTTTAATAGGAAAAGCCTTTTTCTTGTCGGCAGTACAGTCTAGAAATGTTTCTAGATCTTGTCCAAACAAGGTCTCCTTCAAATGGGATGCTACACAGCCTAACTTTTGAGGCCGGGGTCCCCCAACCAGGATTTTAACCATAAAGCCCTGCGAGAAAGGAATTTACTAAGAGGTTTTGTATTACTACACACATCTATGGGAATGCAAAAAGCAAGCCAAGTGTAGGTCAAAAGGAGGTTCATCTGCAGGACAAACAAACCCAACAATTAATTCTGACTGATCTTAGAAGAAACTTAAACTGATAACAAACTTTTGCGATCCATACAAACCCAAAGTCCGACATGGGCCCTGTACTCATTTCACTAATTATTTCAGGTGGGTTAATGAAATAACACAGACATTTGTATAACTCACAGGCAAAGGTTCAAAATCAGAATCCACAAGATTGTATGATCCGGCACCAAAAAGTGCCTGCCTCATCACAACATCAATTCCTAATTTAGCCGACATTCCCAACTTATCCAACCACCTGTACAGAAGAACAAAGAAAATATGTGATAGTGACTGAATATAGGACATTTTTAAGGAAGGCTTTTTGTTAATGGCTGAAGAGATCAATCCAGGAACAGCTGAAATGGTATAAGAGCAGTGTGAAAAGCAAGCTTTTACAAAGCATTTGTAGAGCTTACACCAAGCTTTGTTGAAGTTAGAACTAGTTTACGCGTGTGTTGATTAGTAACACACATTAAAGTAGTTGTAAACCCCTTTCATATACCCAGTGAAGTGAATAGCCTCAGTCTATAGACAAAGATGAAACAAATACTCCTACATAGGTTTTACTTGCTTATCTGCAGTCTTCTCTTTTCTACAAACCCTTCAAAAGCAGCTTAAAGTGATAGTCAGCATTTCCATTAAGATCAGTGTATTGCTTAGCTTGCTAAAGGGTTCATAAATGCTTACGATTCACACTGCTCTTGTACAAGCTGAAGCCCATGTGAGCCTGCAGATTATTGCTACACACGATTGAGGAATGCAGGCAGCACCAGTAACAATTTTATTAGTTAGAGCTAAAAAAAAAATTATTAGGAAAGCATTATTTTAAATTTTTTGGAGTTCAGTGACACTTTGACAGGGGGTGATGGTCTTATTGGGCTGACAAATGTCGAAGCTCCATGTACTAAACTGTCTACGTGTAAAGTAGCTCCTCTTCAGCACTGTTACTAGAGATGTGTACAATGTAAACATTTGTTTGATTAGTTTGTTAACCAATATGACAAAACGATTTGTTTTCCAAAACATGTATTGTATATTTGCATTTGTTTTGTTTATTCAGATTCATTATTCTAGTCTACTTTAGTCTATCTTTTATATTATATTAAACAGCCATAGTAAGAATCATTAGAGAGAAAGGAGTCACCGCTCCAGGTGGGATCACTAAATGGTTACAGGTGGTGCAGGATACCGAGGGTGCTGGCGGTGTACTAAGCAAAATGAAGACAAAGAAAAATGGATAGCCGCACTCCGAAACCTGATGGGTGGTCTTTTATTCAATAGACAGCATGTACAAAAATAGGGTCACAGCAGTGGAAACAAGGAACAGCCGACGCGTTTCGCACTGGATCAGTGCTTATTCATGGCCATGAATAAGCACTGATCCAGTGCGAAACGCGTCGGCTGTTCCTTGTACAAAAATAGGGTCACAGCAGTGGAAACAAGGAACATCCGACGCGTTTCGCACTGGATCAGTGCTTATTCATGGCCATGAATAAGCACTGATCCAGTGCGAAACGCGTCGGCTGTTCCTTGTTTCCACTGCTGTGACCCTATTTTTGTACATGCTGTCTATTGAATAAAAGACCACCCATCAGGTTTCGGAGTGCGGCTATCCATTTTTCTTTGTCTTCATAGTAAGAATCATCATCACTTCAGTTTTATACCTTACTGTATTTATTGCAATTTGTTTTAGTTTGAATACATTTTCGAATCATTCCTTATTTCATTGCATTATTGTGTTTTATTATAATTTATTTAGGATTAGTTGAACTTCAACACTTGTCTGAAATTTGTCTGAAAATAAAATTAGTAATTAAATGAATAGCACAAATGTTATCATAGAATTGTTTATGCCCAAATCATGCTCACTAAGCCTAGTGCTCTTTATTCATGACAATCTCATTGTTGTATGTGTGTATGTGTGTAGTAACGAATTTCCTTATTGAATACACCGTCATCTGAAACAGTCTAAAATATCGCCATTGATACCAGTATTACCCAAGTTTAGACGCTAGATGGCGATATTTTAGGCTGTTTTAGGCTGTTTCAGATGACGGTGTATTCAATAAGGAAATTCGTTACTACACATCCAGAATATTGGTTCTGATGTTTGTATAATTTTCCTACTACCCCGATCTGATGCCCAATATCGGTCTAGTATCACTACTATTCCACAATACCTGCCAGCCTATTAGATCGTTAGGCCACCACCAA
Source organism: Rana kukunoris (assembly GCA_029574335.1). Taxonomy (NCBI): domain Eukaryota; kingdom Metazoa; phylum Chordata; class Amphibia; order Anura; family Ranidae; genus Rana; species Rana kukunoris. The sequence continues at coordinate 477,726,026 of CM056049.1, read as the reverse complement.
TACTGACGTGTCAGGCTTTAGGAAAATGTCGGTTAACTGACTTCATGTCTACACACATAAAGTCTCCAACAACACGTTCAATCAGGTTCCCCAGATGAAGAAACTAGTCAGTTTCGTAACGCGTAGGGATTGGCCGTAGGACAAGGCGTACACCAGGAGTGACGTGAGACGGCGCAGAGGACGCCACTGTTTGTTTACATGTTTTTAATGTAAGCGCAACTTGTTTTTTAATAAATGCCCTATTTTACTACACCATTGGAGGCCCTCTTTTGTCCCTCTTGTTTCCCTTGCTTGAGCCTTTCCAGGTACACATTCAGCCACCAGGTTTACACCCGTTGGTATAAGGAGACATTGAGGAGACTGCCGTGAGGTGAAGATTGATTGCTCTATTCATCCCTCATTGAGGTGAGAGTTCTGGGAGACCAGACTGGTGTCTTTGGTGGAGTTTCCATTCTCTCTGGGATTAGTGGACAACCATTTACAGCAGCTTATCTGTCACTTTCACATTTGGACTTTGACACTATTTTCTCCAGCTTCAATATAAAAAGTTGTCAAAGAGGTTTGTCAGTTTTATACTTACATAAATCCATCAATATATGTATCTGATAGTCCAGGGCATCCACCACCATATGCAGAGCTGGTTTCCCCCAACCATACTAGCTTTCCAGGAACTGTTTGATTAACAATCTAACAATACAAAGAGAACATATTTTTATCATTTGCAATAAAAAAAAAAAGTCTACTATATAGTATACTTTCTGGGCATGGGGAAATAAATGAGGGTGAGGGATCTTTTCCTGGAGTTCCACTGTAAAAGCTCTCTACACTATATCGATCATGCTAATTTACCATGAGCTGTAGCTATAAATTCTAGCAGGGGTTCCCAAGACCTACAACATTTCAAGGGTTCATCCAGATTAAAATAATTGAAGAAAGCCTGTTAGAGTGCTTTTTCCCTTTGTTAAAAAAAAGAAAAATACCCCAGTTGAAGTCTATATGAGACAAAATCGGTCGGGTTACTGACTTGCTAAAGTCTTTACTGCACTTTTTTTCTCTGGAAATACTCCTGTCCACCCATCAAGGGGGAGAGTTGCTGTTTATATATACAGTCTTTTTCCTTTTTCTTTTCACGTGTGGTTCCCATCACGAGTGTGATATAGTGGAATTTTTTATTCAATTTGAGGTTTTACACTATGAGGAGCCGTTTTTCTTTTTCTTCCCCTTCCTATGCTTGGGAGTGAGTGTGTACCATCACGGGGCTATTACAGTACTGAGCCATCCTCTGGATTTTTGGAGACCATCTTTGCCCAGGACTACCATCCGGACAACAACCTGATTAGGCAATCGGCCTTTACAAGCCCTAAAGACCCCCCACCGTATGGTGAGTTGAGGGTCCACCTTATCCGGTAAGGGTACCCATTTATATTTCCATTATTTGAGGATTGTACCTTGGATTATACATCCCATTCAAGCACACTAGAAGGAGGATATGTTCGTCACACCTTTAGGGTGTATGGACTGATCTTTATTTGATTGACTGTCTTCATCAATTCACAGTGGACATTATGATATTTGTGCACTTTCACTGTGCATGTTTTCACTATATGATTTATCACTAGTTTTATATTGTTATAGATTTTTTCACTAACACTGCTTTCCTAACGGGTCTGAACACCCATCTATTTTACTGATATGTAAAGTGACTACTAAGGTGGGAGTGTTTTGATTAATCTCTCCCCCTTCTTTATTATTTATTTATATTTTTTCTCTATTAGAATTTTTTCATTTGTTGATCATAAACATATGATATTCTATATTTGTATGCACAGCAAGGCTCCTGACACTCATCACTGAGCCTATAAGAGAGTCCTTATAGACAGGGCCCCCTTATTGGCGCTACACTCTATACACATTCACATTTACAAAATATCCATTTTGCTGTGTTGGCTGCCTGAATTTTTTCACTTATTTAGTTAGCGCAATATATTATTACTATTATTTTTGAAACATTTATTGTAAATTTTGAAACAAATGTATATAAACTTGGACATAGATGTGTATGTGTGCTAAGAAAAAAAAAAAAAATTTTGTATGTAAATAATACAACGTTGAAAACATTGACCATTTCTTGTTCACAATAATTTTGATTAGACAAAATTTAAATGGCAAAAAGGGTACATTCAGTAGAAAGAATGTACCAAAATGCATGTGGTATTTTCACCACCACGTTGTATTGTGCATTTTAAGGAGCTTTACTGGAATCATCACTTATGACACAGAAATGGCTCTAGCACAAGTTTCTATTCATTACTCATATCTGACCAGAAGCTTGACTATGAAAAAAAAACCCCACAACACGCAATACTACTACACTGACTGATGGAGAAACAGCTGAAATCAGCAACACATACTGACCACAGAGTCATCCAGGAAACAAAATTATGCTCAGTATGCACAGCACAGCACAGCAGCTCAACACTGACCCAACATCCCCTAATGTCATAATGGTTTGTAAAACATAACATGAATTGTAAAAGATATTAATGTAGGAAATTCACTAAAAAAAAGACAAACAACCAAGTTGGAAAAGCAAGATAATGATTATTTGGACATATTAGAATATTTTGTAATGTGTGGAAACCCTTTATGAAACTGTAGTAGTATCACTAATGATGTTGCAGAGGAGAGTATGTCATTTTGCCTTTTTATAATCCCAAATGTCTCCTTTAAGTCTACCATTTTCAAAATTTGGAAAAAAATGCAATATGAATCGCTATTCAAAATGATGTAAACTGCATAAGATGTGTTATACATTAGCTTCTTAAAATGGAAGGTGAATCCATCCCGTGTCAGGCACAGCAGGTGATGAAGCAAAGAGTGAGTCTCACTAGTTAAAGGATCACTAAAGGAAATTTTTTTTTTTAGCTAAATAGCTTCCTTTACCATACTGCAGTACTGGTTTCATGTCCTTATTGTTCATTTTTGCTTTGAAATTGCTGTAATCCTGCTCTGTTCTCCACACTTCCTGCTTGTCTGTTTACTGTGTGTCTAAAACTTCCCAGAACCAATCAGATTCATTTTAAAAACAAAACACTGCCCTGCATTTGTTTGTTTTTGTTCTGTGTGTCTATTTCTACTTTGCAGAAACATGAAGCCAGTTCAAAAGTGAAACTAACCTGCAGGCACATTATATGATTGATTTTTATCTATTTTTAATCATTTTGAAAAGGAATCAGTTAACTTTTATGTCTCTATACCCTGTAAACAGTCATTTCAGCAAAAAAATGTTTTTTCCCTTAGTGACCCTTTAACAATAGGGATGAATTTGTGTTGAGTTCGACCCAAACCCAGCCTGCTTGCAGTTTGGAAAATGGGCAAAACGAAATGTTTAGCCTGTTCACCCAACCAAAGCCGCAGGTAATGTTTTACAAACTGGAAGCCCCTTTAGAATAAGTAGGCCCTTCTTATATTTGAGCCCCTCAGGTGAATAAATACGCTTTGCTAAATAAAAGTAAATAAAACACTCGCTGTGAAAAATTTCCAACATAATTCACATGGTCTAGCAATGGAGATCCATGTCAGTCACGATAATATACTACCAGATGAGGTTTACCCACCACTACTATGATAGCCACATTAAAAAAAAAACATCTCCCCAAAAGTATTTAAAAAAAAAATGGTACATGGGCCCCATGGCAGTGCCAATGTACCCATGGCATTGTTTACAAATTTGCCTTAAAAAAAATATATATATATTATTATTATTATTATTGTTGTTAATAAAAAATAAAAAAAAATAAAAAAGGACAGAAAACAAAAACAATGTGTGTGGTGCCAAGCTCACCATTCACAAACCTCCCAGTGGGTTAACTGAACGTCCCAGCATGGCAAACATTGTCTGGGCCACTCATCACATTTTTTCTTTTTTAATCTGTTCCTTGGTATCACCCTGAATATTAGAAATAAATCAAAACTTGGCTTATTACATACCTGAAATACTGTCTTAATCTCTGAAGCCAAAGAATCCAGTATACGTGGATTAACAAAATCTCTCTTAGAAGCAGTTCGCCCGTCGACATAATAGCTATTAAAAGTAAAAATATATATATATATATATATATATATATATATATATATATATATATAAATAAAATCATAATTGGGAAATTAAGTTGCTTCTATGATTTGGTCAGTTTTAGAAGTAAACATGAAATGAATCATCTGCTATATTAGGTTTTACAAAGACGATTTAACACACATATTTAAAGTCGCAAACTTCTTTAAAAAGGGTAGCAGGTAGAAAAAAAAAATCCAAAAAAACTAAAACAATCCACTTTGCACTTGTAGTGCAAAGTGCATTTGCCTTTAGTAGATAACTCCCATTGTGTGAAAGTGCAATGTGCTCCACTCCTTCAAACGTATGTGATGCACTGAGGAGTTGGCAGTATACTGTTATGAATGTATAAAGTATATTTAGGAGGATTGCATTAATCAGGATATCCAAAGTGGTTATTTTGCATTCAGCACTATTTGGGAGTGCTATTGGACTTTTGCAAACACTGTATCACTGATTATTTACAGTACGTGTTCTATGTACTATAGAGGATGGGATAAGGTGGAGTAAATGATTATTTAAAAAATAAATCATGATGCTTTCCAAAAAAAAAAAATTAACCTTTCTACTTACTGGTGCCAAGTAACTGAGTTTATGACTTTACCACCTTCTTTTAAAAAGCTGCAAAGAGGAAAAAAAAAAAAAAAAAAGGTTATTTTGTTATGCCTCATGAAAAGCTTAAGTCGCACACGATTCGTGGTCGCAGAATACATGGTGGTCCAGCGTTAATGTTAAAAAATAGCTCTATACCATGCCTATAAAGACATACATGTTAACTCAGGTGGTCAGTTTCAGATGGTGCTTAAAAGTGCCACTGTACGTTGGTTAGTCAGCCCTCCTGTATAGTCCTGGCCACAACAGGGGGGTCTGAGCACCTGATGAGGTGGGCTGGCTCTACTGCTTTATCCTGAAACCGATCCCCCTTGCAGCACAGTCAGCTTCTCTTCCTTTTCCTTCCGCTGACTTTCAGGTGCTGCAGAGGGAGCCACAGGGGGATCGGATCCAGTTTCTGTGCTTCACTTTGAAAATAAACAGGTAGCCTCTGTACATAGTGCTTCCTGTTCATTCATCTACAGTGCACCTGAGGCTGGCTGAAAAGGGACCAGGCAGTGAGGAGAAGAATATCAATATTGCTTTAAATCTGAACTAGGGCACTGCAAGTCCTAATTTGACAGGTGTGGGCGAGTGGCCCCAAATGCACACTGTGTTTAGAGCCATACATCTGCACTCACACACCTATCAATTATAACCTACGCATGTGTTTGTAGAGCTGCTGTAGCTGCCTGCCCACAGCTCCAGGTGGCCGCAAGACGTCATTGACACACAGAGCTTTATTGCCATATCATTACAGTTTAATCTATTATATTTAGTACAAATTTGGTAAGTTATGCTGCGTTTGTGTCCGCTAATTTTTTTTGTGTATTTTTCTTTTTTTTTTAATATTGGTCATCGCCAGGTAGGCTGTACTGGGCCCTATGATTTCTAAGAGAAGCCCTAATAAAAAGGAAACAAAAAAATCACTTTCCTCTTCTGTGATAGCAAATCGCTGGAGGTCATTTATGTTAAGAGATAAAAATCAACTATAAAAAAATATATAGGATATAAGGAAGTCCTGAGGGTGCTGGGATAAGCATGGAAAATTTAATATATATATATATATATGTCAGATGAAGCGTGTAATAAATAGCGTCTGTCGTCTGACAATTTATGATCAGATTACTCTGAAAGTGGAACGTCAGTCAATTATTTTTGGATATCGTAAGAAGGGTTAGAGCCTTCGTCTTTTTTTTTTTTTTTGCAGTCTGTATCCTGCCCAGGAAAAACAGACAGATAAAAGGAAATCCCTACAAGGCAGTGAAAACCCCACCCTGACCCTTGTCAGACATGTGTCAAACATTTGTTAAATGTTGACAGTTGTCACATTTTAGATTTTCCCTTATCGTTTGTCTCAGTCAAGAGGGAAATCTTCCCAGCGAGGACAGCAATTAATATATTACAACGTTTCTAACCCTTCTTTACTCCACTTTAAAGTAGAATTCCATGTATGTTTCTGTTGAATAATTCCATTTGGTTCAATGCAAGTATGCATATTTGATGACTAGTGGATCGCTATGGAAGTGGAGGATCAATGTAGTAATCATCACCTCTACAGTGATCCTCACTGCCTTCTGGATCCCATGCCCAACAGCTTCCCTGCAGCATAGTAATCATCATCCCCATTAAAGGGGTGTTCCACCCAAAAAAATGACCCCTTCTCAATCCACTCCTCACCCCCATACATGCCACATTTGGCATGTAATTTTTTTGGGGGGGGAGTGGGGGCTTCAGTAGGAGTGGGACTTCCTGTCCCACTTCCTGCTTCCGCCGAGGGGCTGGTTAGGCGATTAAGCTTAATCGCCTACACCAGCCCCCTCCCTGTAGGCGATCACATGGGACACTGACAGGTCCCATGCGATCGCCTCTCCAATCAGCGGCGAGCCGCGCCGCGCACGCATGCGCAGTACGGCTCGCGCATGCGCAGTGGGTGCCCGGCCGTGAAGCCGAAGGCTGTCACGGCTGGGTGCCCACAGTCAGGATGGAGACGCCGGCCGGGGAGGGGGGCAGAGGAGCGGAGCCCCGGTCGGCTGGAACGCAGGAGCAGGTAAGTGAGTGTTTATTAAAAGCCAGCAGCTACACTTTTTGTAGCTGCTGACTTTTAATAAACACAACTTAGGGCTGGAACACCCCTTTAATCAATAGCTACACGAAAAACACAATTACTACCTTGTCAGCATCTTTTGAGAAGGTTTTTTAGGTTGGCCAATATCAGGACCATAGACTCCAGAATTTTTGTAGCGGACGTATGTGCCGAGTAGCTTATGTAAACTCAAAAAGTCCTTGCCAAGCTGAAAGCCATCAATATACAGTCCAGACTTCTTCTTAAAACTGTTGGGCTCTAAAACAAAACAAAAGACTAAAAAATTCAATATTAACCTGGAGTACAATGTTTGCATTTTTTAAAAGGCAAGTTACATCATCCATAAGGTAAAAGTCAGGGCATGGAACAGTACTTAAACTGGTTATAAAGCTTAAACATTTTTACCATAATGCATTCCTTGTTTGCAACGTGTACTGCTCATCCACACAAAAAAAATTAGGGGGAAAGGGAAAGTTACGGAAACTCACAGCAGAGTTTTTAAGAAGGTAGAAAAACACAGTAAGAAAATGGAGTACCAGACACGTATGGATTGTTTTTGGAGAATAGGGATATTGTTTAGCCTCACTTTACCATTTTAGTTGTTTACATATACATGTAGCACTCACCCCCGAAGGAGCCGCTGGTTTGATGATGGGATGGGCAGATTAAGTTGCACTTCTCTCTAGGGGTGCACCAGAAGTTTTCAGTAACAAATGTAATGTCCAGACAGGCAAATAAAGGGTTTTCTCTGTAATTTTAATTCCAGGCCAACATAGCCGAACATCAACATAATGAAAGTGAGACAGGTTGATGAATAGAAGAAACTCAATATGTCGGGCCTGGATTAGAGCACAGCATAACTCAGCTGCCAAGCTTACAGATTTGCTTGCGTCGCCATTTAGACACAGACAGGGAGGAAAACAGGTCTTCTTCATTGACCTGGCTTTAGGCCTCTGCCACAGGCCGGTGTTACATGAACGATTCGCAGTTGTCTGAATAAAGTAGAGCCTCCTTGTTCTGTTTTCTCAGTGTCCCATACCGAGTAACATCGGCGCGCACCTGTGTATGGCCCAGGTGCCCGATTCTCTAGGGCGGCATCGGAAACCCAGCCACTCACTGGGGTCCCTCTAGACTCGTCTCCGACTGAGACTCTGTAGGTCCCGGACACTTGGCAAGGCAGACCACGCCGGTGGAGCCCCCTGGGCCCCCTAAAGGTGGGTGCCGCACCCCGACTCTGGGACCCCCCGCAGGCGATGCAAAAAGAACCCTGACACATGACCTGACTCAGATATATCCCCTCCCAGCATGCCCAGCGAGAGAAAACTCTCTCCCATTGGCTGCTGAGAAAGAATCCATCCGCCAGAAATCCCTCTGGCTCCCACTGCCGGCCAGGGACGGACTCACATCCCCAGAATGCAGTCCGAGCCAGTGGATCTTTCCGGAACGATACAGGTCACGAACCTAACAAATCGTGACCGGGAGCAAAGTAACTCTCCCAATCCAACTAACTTCTTTTTCTTAGCGCAATACCCGCGCTAAAGGCAAGGGGGCTTTACATACAGTATGACTAAAGCAGGAAGGGCTGATGATTTTCCCAGCTGGTCCTCGGCCCACCGCGCTTGCACCCAGACTTTTAGCCGATCTGTAAGTACATGTGGGTGTATTTTTTTTTAATCTTTCTTACCCTTTAGATAGACTTATTTAACCCTTAAGATATTTTTAAAGATACTTATCTTGCATCTGCTCCTGAAGGAGTGAAAGGCATTCACGAAACACATCAAGCCTTATTCATAGATGCTACTTGATTAAATTTCCAAAGTGTTATTAACATTATATTGATCATGTTTTACCGGATTATACCACTCTAGTTTGGTTATCATATCTTATATTGTGTATATATGGCACGCTGAGGCTTTTATTTTATTATTATGGATCATCATGTTACCTTATTATCTACCATGTATGAAATAAAACTTTATACAATTACCTAATTTTGTTTTTACCATGTTATGTTTATACATGTATAGTACAGCTACAAATAATGACCTATCTGCCAGATATTGTTGGTGTTGCCCCTTTTTTGGTTGTATGCTTCATATAAAGTACCAAACCTTCCCCATTTTATCATTACATATATAGAATGTAAACCCAGTGCACTGAAAATGTCTCAATGTAAGACCGCAAGTAAAAGTGCTCTGCTACATATGCTTCCAGTTTACACATAGTTTATCAATAATAACTTTATTACACTTACCATTTCCTAGTTCCCATGACATGTTGTACTTCCTTGAAGCACAGTAATCAATGAGTAGTTTAGCATTGGAACTATTCCACTGATCATGTATATTTCTCAGTAATGCATTCAGTCCAAAAATGAGATGCAAGCCCGAGCAGTTTGCAAATCTGTACAACAGATCAATAGTTTCTTCTAAAATAAATAAAAAAGTTGGGTTGTGTGTGAACATTTTCTCATCTAGATTATTTAAGATACCAATAATGAAAGCATGGTCAATATTTTCTTACTTGTTATTGTAGAATTTTTGTATTTTTTAAGAAATTCTTCCTTAAGTATGATTTGCTCTTGGATTGGCCATTGAGCTTGAAGTTTATGTTGCACGGAAAGGGGGACTTTGTATTCTTCACATTTCTTATCTGAAAAAGATAAAAAAATTGTTTAATATGTACTAGGTGAAAACAGAAGCATTTCTATTAATTTAAGCTTCAAAACCTACAGGTTTATTTGTGATACCACTGGGGAGGTTTCTTTTACAACCTATCCCTGTGACACTTGCACAGTAAATGGGGGTAAAGTTGCGTCTGGTACAAAAAGGCACAGGCAGCAATACAATTATTGTCAGATATTGTAACCCTTCCCCATTATTCTAAAAATGTATTTCTGTAACCGTGTCCACATTGAAAAAGATGTCCATAACTCCCCGATTAAAACTATGTTTTTGGATGGAACTGGGCTTTAAAAGTAAAAGTAAAATTTTATTTCAAGCAAGCACATACTTTGAGTTATTGTTGATTTGTTTTACCCTAAAGCAGTGGTTATAAACTTGGTAAATGTAGGTTGCCTCAAGGCTTGACCCATAGGTGTGCACAGCCTATTGCATTTGGGCGTGCACCCCAAAACTTAAACACACATTGTCATGAAGATCCTGCCAGAAACAGGCAACTCAGACTTTGCGGTTCCCGATCGCGGCTGCAACCGCGCATGTGTGTGCGTGTACGGGTGCACACCTCTGTTGGAGCCAGGCGGGGTATTTAAGCCGGCCTCTCACACACCATCCCTGCCGTCTGCTCTACAGCGTTGTGTATCTGAAACTTGATCTGAGACTTACCTGTGAAAGACCCCGGCTTACCTGTGACTATTCCAGCCACCGCCGGCACCTGATCCTTGGCCTGTTCTGACTACCCTTCTGTCTGCACCTCTGTACCTCACTGTCCGCCCGATATCTGACCCGGCCTGTCTGACCATCCAGTCTGCTGAACAGTTCCAGTCTGTTCCTAGTTGCAGTCCAGCTGAACGATTCCAGTCTGTCCTAGTTCCAGTCCAGCTGAACGATTCCAGTCTGTCCTAGTTCCAGTCCAGCTGAACGATTCCAGTCTGTCCTAGTTCCAGTCCAGCTGAACGATTCCAGTCTGTCCTAGTTCCAGTCCAGCTGAACGATTCCAGTCTGTCCTAGTTCCAGTCCAGCTGAACGATTCCAGTCTGTCCTAGTTCCAGTCCAGCTGAACGATTCCAGTCTGTCCTAGTTCCAGTCCAGCTGAACGATTCCAGTCTGTCCTAGTTCCAGTCCAGCTGAACGATTCCAGTCTGTCCTAGTTCCAGTCCAGCTGAACGATTCCAGTCTGTCCTAGTTCCAGTCCAGCTGAACGATTCCAGTCTGTCCTAGTTCCAGTCCAGCTGAACGATTCCAGTCTGTCCTAGTTCCAGTCCAGCTGAACGATTCCAGTCTATCCTAGTTCCAGTCCAGCTGAACGATTCCACTCTGACCTAGTTCCAGTCCAGCTGAACGATTCCACTCTGACCTAGTTCCAGTCCAGCTGAACGATTCCAGTCTGACCTAGTTCCAGTCCAGTCTGCCAAAATGATCCAGTCTGCTAAGCTGATCCAGCCTGCTGAGCCTATCCTGTCTGCTGAGCTGATCCAGCCTGCTGAGCCTATCCTGTCTGCTGAGCTGATCCAGCCTGCTGAGCCTATCCTGTCTGCTGAGCGGATCCAGTTCCGGTATTCCAGTTCCTGCAAGGAAGTCTTTGCTGATCCTGCCAGGCACCCGTGCCACTCCTTACTCCTGTGCCTTCTGTTACCCTCAGGGTGCCACGAGTGGAAGCCGTAAGGGAGTCCGTCCTCTGCAAGTCGGGCTCACAACCATCAGGTATGTGACACATGCATGTGCTGAGCGACTTCCTGTTCATTCACCAATTGAAGCATAGTAAATACAGTTTGTTATGATTGAACACAGTAAGTGTGTTAAAAGTGTTCATTTAGAAAAGGAAGGGGCTGGTAAATGACATAATGATTAGCCCCAGTCTTAATCCTGAAACATCCATACAGCAGCCAGGGAAGGGGAAGGGGGAAGCCAGCACTCTGGTGAGTCAGCACTGTACAGAGTGATTAGGGTGTGCCCAGGCACACCTAGCACACCCCCTGCCTATGGGCTCCCTGTCATGGGACACTGGAAGTAATTGTAGGATGATGGTGTGGTTCTTCAACAATAACTGTGGAGTGAAGCCATCATCTGTATCCTGTTCAAGTTTCTGTTAGCTAGAGCTGTAATTGAAACTTACATTTTTCTGCGTTGCACCCTTTTTGGAGCCAGTTATTTCTCATTGTATGCTGTCATGGAGTTGGTCAGGAAAACAAGAGAATGGTTATTAAATAATTGCTATAATTTGCGTTTCCCAATTAATGGCAGTATAGGATCCCTCCCCAGTAGTTGAGTAGGCTAGTTACAGAACTAACAGAGTAGGACTGAGGGCAGAGAATACCCATTTGTATTCTGCCATGGAGTTAGTCAGGAAACAGTATACGTAGTTCTACAGCTATAATAGAGGGAAATGCATCCGCTCTGCAGCACACCTTAGGACATGCAAAGCATTGCATTTAAAATATATATATATATATATATATGTTTTTAGTACGATTTCAAAATGAATAGGCTGCCTTAACACACTACTGTATACTGTAGCTGCAATAAAAAGGGAGGGCAGTGGCATCACACACACAATGCACACGCTTTCTCCCTCATTTTGTTTATAATGCTTTACTTCTGAGCGCTCCTCTGGCGTGCTGATTGAATCAGCTTGTGAGTTTAGTCCTGGACTGTGGCTTTCATAGACCTAAAGTCTTTTGCAGTTGCTGTCACTCACCCAATTTTGGGTCTTGAGCACATTGGTCCATGTGTTGAGTGCTAGCAGACTGCATGTTGGGCACATCTTCCTAAAGTACACATAGGAGAGAGTAGGCGCTAGCACCAGCAGCAGTGGTAATACAGCTAAAAACAAATGAAAACAGGTAAGCTCATGGGAGCGGATTAAAACTTAAGACTGTTGAGGAAGTCCTTTTGGTTCATGTTAAAACACTTGAAGGCAGCCTAGTGAAGATTGGAAGCGTATCTGAAGCCTGTACGTGCCATTCTGTGGACGTACATAGTCGTGCGGCGGGCGTTAAGCACCTATACCATCTACCCTGTAGAAGGAAGATGCTTATACTTACCTATTCTCAGGACGCTCTGGTCCAGTCACATAATTGGCTTCCAGTGGCCGGTTTCAGGGGCAAGGAGCAACAGCCAACATGGATGCCCTATAGTAAGCCTATGGATGACATCACCGCCAAGGCATTCCATCCATTGTTGATACTCTTTCCTCTCCCCCGAAAATGGCCAATGGAGAGATCACGTGACCAGACAAGAGCGTCTTGAGGAAAAGGTACATCTTACTTTTGCAGGGTAGTTAGTAAAAGGTGTTAGAAGTGAGTTGGGAGCCAGACTTGAATTTCAATTTAAAAAATAAGATAATAATAATGTAAGGTACAAAAAGACCAACAATACATAATTCTTTGCCCATTCTGCCATGCATTTGACTACATCCTTGCACAAATTGTTTTGTAAGTGCCCCTTTTCTGTCAGAAGGCTCATTTCTGTGACAGTGAGTTTTGTGGTTTTGTCAAGTCCCCCTGCAAAGTACATTTAAAAAGATTTTTGTAGAATATGCATGTGTTGCCAACTCATAGATGTGTGAGGACCTGGGGATGGGAACAGGAAGTTATGAAGAGAAACTGGTTTACTGCTGGCTATAAACACGTTCTTTGCAAGATTATTTTGAAGACTCATCATTGCGTCAACAAAATCTATAGTTTCCAAATGGGCATTCACATTGTTTCCATATAGGCTAAAGTCTAAATGGTTTTACCTCATTTTACAGAGGATATTTTATGAAGAAAAAAAAAATCATGTGTTAGAAGCCTCAGATAAAAACTGCTGTTCTCTATCCCCTTGGACAAAATCCTTTTTCTGAGCTAGCATCATTTTTTCCCCCCCCCCATATAGATAGTTTGCGTGGTATTCGAGTGAGGTTTTGGAACTTCCATTGCTGGCCTTTTGAAATTGTTACATGTTCGACTGTATCTGGTATCAGTACTTTTGAGTCACCAACCCAGAATCAGCATATTGCAAATGAGTGTCAGAATTCATTATCTTTATACTTGTTCCAGGTCATGTTCAAAAGGAGCGATTAATAATGACAGCTTAAATCCAGGCTTCTTTGAGCCACTTACCTGACACCCAGAGTCGATTCTCAGAGAATAGAGCTCACACAACAGTGAGTGTCAGTAACTGCAGCAGGTCAGTCGGTAGAAGCCCTGGAGGACGGCGGGGGGGGGGGGGGGGGGGTGTGTTTAGGGCTGCTTTTCATAATCGATTAGTTGGTCGATTATTGTTTCAACTAATCAGATAATAGCCTTAAAAAAAAAAAAAAAAAAAAACACATTACATGATTTTCTGCAGCTTCTCCATTGAAGTATATTGAACAAAAAACAAAAAACAAAATGGCACCGTTTTGCGTTAAAAAGTCCTTGCCCTTTTCAAATACGCAGCAGCTGAAAAAAAATAAAAAATAAAAAAACAGGAGGTGTGACCCAGGCCTGAGATGTTTAGTACCATAATGGGTACAAAAAGAGCAAATAATCACTACTGTAAGGGGTTAATTTTTTTTTACTGTGGGATAGTGAAAGTAATTTGTTTATGTTCGGCGGCTGTCAGTTCTGAATTGGCCTGTGGGTCATTTCTGCGCTCCAGAGATGTGGTCTCATCTCTGGGCGGCAGGTGGTGCGCCAGAGGGGTTCAGGCAGAACCACTTTTCCCCAGCAGCCAATTGGAGGAGCGTTTCCCTCGCAGGGCATGCTGGGGAGGGGTATATCTGTGGCAGATGCCATTTTTCGGGGGTTCTTCGCAGGTTCCTGGTTCCAGGTGCGGCACCCACCTTCAGGGTGTGCGCACATCACAGGCCCGACCACTATGGCCTACCTGGCCGGGGCCCTGCCACGAGACACTGAAGTGACTGAGGGACCTCAGTGGCTGACTGGGGTTCCACATCTCAAGAAGACAGAATTGAGAGCATATGCTATATTGCTCTTAAGTACCGGACCTGTGGCAGAGGCCTCTACTAATCTTCTAGAGCCAAGTCGGTGGCAGCGACTTGTTCCTTCTCAGCTTTCTCGGTGACACTCTGGCTGCCAGGTCTGTGTGAGAGGCCTGTCCAGGTGCACCGCACCCACTCCGGCTGGAGTGGCAACGTGACTGATCTAATTACAGAAGGCAGGACTGCTTTCTCTATCCAAGCCCGACTCTGCAAAGTTACTCTTCCTTCATCAACCTTTTGCTATCTACCTCAAGTTGATGTGTTGGTCATGTTGGACCAGAGAAATAAAGCATTCAGAAAACTTCAGCTACAGGTTGGACATTTGTTATTGCTTTGCTCGCTACATCTACCCCTAGACACCCCACAGAGGTAACTTAATCCGCCGATCCCAATCTAATCAGCGGCTCCTGAATGGGGTAGCGCTACATAATTTTTACAGTAGCGATTTGCTTTTTTGTACTATAAAGGGCTAATTTTATTTTTTTAACCCCATTATGTTACTGGCCGATTAATCGATTACAATTTTCATAATCGATTAACTTCATAATCGATTAGTTGTTTTGGCCCTAGGGGGGGGTTATGTCCCCTTTCGTTGCCGTAAGAAAGATCAAGCGGTGGAACAGCCGCTATGATCGTTCTCATGGTGTAGGGAATCGCCGGCTGAAACTGGCAATATCTGAATGATCTCTGTCTCAAAATATTCCAATTGCACACCTTCCTGGAGAGCCAGTAAGGCTGCTTTTACATTAAGGCGTGAGCCGCGGTGGCGGTATAGCAGCACCATTTTTAGCGCTGCTATACCATCGTATTTACCAAGGTATTTGGCCGCCCGCCCACAAAAAGGGTTAATACCGCCCGCAATGCGCCTCTGTAGAGGCGCATTGCGGGTGGTATTACCGCGGTTTCCCATTGATTTCAATGAGAAGGCGCAGTATAGGAGCGGTGAACACACCGCTCCTATACCGCTGTAAAGATACGGCTAGCAGGACTTTTGGAGCGGTCCTGCTAGCGCACCGCTTCAGTGTGAAAGCCTTCGGGCTTTCACATTGAAGCCTGCAGGGCAGGTTTTTTCACGCGGTATAGCAGCGCTATTTTTAGCGCTGTACCGCGTGAAAAACGCCCCAGTGTGAAAGGGACCTAAGAGAAAAAATGTGCTGAAGCAATCACCAGCAGCGAACTGGAAAGGTAATCATGTGAATATATTCGCCAGCACACCAAGGATCGTTTTAAAAGAACGTCCAAAAAGTTTTTATTGCAAGGAAACGATCACAAAAGCTTTTGTGATCGTTTCCTTGCAATATCTAAATGATGCCTGTGGCTGCAGGCATCATTCAGATATCACAGCACAAAGCCTAGGACGTGTATATATACGGCCTGCGGATGTGAAGTCTCTCTCTCCCTCTTTCCCTCTCTCCCTCTCCAAGTGTATTGGGCCATTTATTTTAACCACTTAATCTGCGCTATAAACAAAAATAAACAAAAAAAAGCAATATTTTGTAGCGATACCCCCTCAGGAACCGCTGATTGATTTGGGATCGGCATATTAAGTTACCCTTATATGTAGTCTAGGGGTGATTGCAGTGAGCAGAGCAATAAGAGAATGTCCAAACCTGCCACTGAAGTTTTCTGAATGCTTTATTTCCTGGTCCAACACGACCAACATCAACATGAGGTAGAGAGAAAAGGTTGATGAAAGGACAGAACGTTGCGGTATCAGGCTTTGGATGAAAAGAAAGCAGTCCTGCTCTCCGTAGTAGAACAATTCGTCGCCACTCTAGCCAGAGTGGGTAAAGTGCTCCCCGGACAGACTTCTGCCACAAGCCTGGCAGCCGGAACGTCACTTAAGGTTGCTGGGAGGAACAAGTCTCTCTCACCGACTTGGCTCTAGCTGAATTTAGCGTTTCAGATGAAGACACCTGCCACAGGCCCAATGTTGGACTGTAGAGCAAATCCTCCCAGAAAGTTCTCTTTTTCATTATGGATCACCAGTTGACAGTCTATGGTTATCTGTCAGTTCCTGGCAACCAGATCCCTGATGGTTCGTTCAAGCCCTTTTGGAGCACCTGCCTCTGGGTTCTCCTCAAGCCGATCCCCCACTGAACAGCACACAGCTTAGGATCTCTTCAGTAGAAGTGGGGCCCCCAGCAAGTCGCTAGGGCCCCTTTCAGCATCAGCAGGGAACTCTGCGTATCGTGCAAACCCTGGCCTGGTCGGCCATATCGCCGGGGTCCATTGGGCACGCACACCCTAAAGGTGGGTGCCGCACCTGGAACCCGCGAAGAACCCCAAAAAATGGCGTCTGCCCCAGATATACCCCTCCCCAGCATGCCCCGCGAGGGAAAACTCCTCCAATTGGCTGCTGGAGAAAAGTGGCTCTGCCTGAATCCCTCTGGTGCCACCTGTCACCCAGAGATGGAACTGCATCTCTGGAGCACAGAATGACCCACAGGATAATTCAGGACTGACAGCAGCCCAATTTAGCAAAATTAGGAGTGGGAGCAACATAACTCTCCCACTTTCCCACTAACTTTAGCGTAGCGCCTTTTCTGAAAGAAAGGGGCGCTACATTTTTTTTTACTTATTGCTATAATAAATTTCCCCCCCAAAAAAATATATAAAAAAAAAAAAAAATGAAAAATCTCAGTTTAGGCCAATATGCTTACTTCTACATATGGTTGGTACAAAAATAAAACTTAAGACGCTATTTTGGAACCATTGTCATTTATACAGCGATCAGTGCTATAAAAATGCACCGATTACTGTGTAAATGACACTGGCAGGGAAGGGGTTAGCCACTAGGGGGTGAGGAAGGGGTTAAGTATGTCTTAGGGAGTGATTCTAACTTTTGGGGGCTGGGCTACGAGTGACACAACAGTGATCACTGCTCCCAATGACAGCAAGCAGTAGATCAGTGTCCTGTCACAGGGCAGAACAGGAAAATGCCTGGTTTACATAGGCATCTCCCTGTTCTGCCTCTGTGACCCAATCGCGGGACACCGGTGGCCACAGAGTAAAAAAAAAAAAAAAAAAATGTATCTGCCAGAAACGCTGATGCAGTTGAACCTCGGATTGCGAGCATAATCCGTTCCAGGAGTATGCTCGTAATCCAAAAGACTCGCATATCAAAGCGAGTTTTCCCATTGAAGTCAATGGAAACGAAAATAATTTGTTCCGCATTGATTTCAATGGGATGCAATACCAAATGCGGCCAGAGGTGGGGGTGCCGGAGGGTGCCAAAAAGGCCCAAGGACACTTAAGCTTGTTTCCTGCGCCCCTGTAACTTAGGCCAATGTTCGGCTTTTCTTGGCTCCTGCTTCCCCGTATCTCAGGCCAAATGAGGTTCTGCAGGCCTATTTAGCTTGAATTCTTTTAGTTTTGCAAGTCACTGGCAAGCCGAGTCAGAATAAAAAATAAATTAAAAAAAAAGTTGATCGCAAATCAAAATGCTTGCAAACCAAGTTACTCTTAAACCAAGGTTCCACTGTATATATAATAAGTTTGTGCAAATGACCAGCTTCACTTTATTTTGTTTTATTCATGTGACAGGGAATAAAATACAGCAGGTGGATTTAGACATCAGAAAAAAAAAGGTGCAGTTTTTGGTACAGAAACCGAGATTTCTAACTAAAACAAAGACATTCCAAAGACCTGCTGAGTAATTTTCACATTCTACCCTTTGGCATTTATTGTGCATCCCCCCTACTGACAATCATTTGTTTTCCTTACCAAGGTACTTACTTAAGACCGTAAGGAAATATTATAATAGTAAAAATACAAAAGTAGCTAATGGTTTGCTTTATTACTTTTACACCATCTTTTTGTCTGTACTTTCCATCCCATTTTTCTTATTACCCCCCACCCCTCCCCTTTAGGAAGCACAAATGTGGAAGCACCGATTTATAAAAATAGGTTATAATAGCAGGGCTGCTGTTAGAAATCACGGGGCCCCATACAGCCTACCTGACAGGGCCCCCTTCCCCCGGCCCGAAAGTGACTGAGGACATATATTTATCAGTCCCTTTCTTTGTATATTCAGCTGCAGAGATGAATGAATAGGAAGCGCACCAAGGCTTCCTGCTCATTCACAAACTGAAGCATAGTAAACAGTTTACCATGCTTCAGTTGCAAATGGACACATGAGTGGATGGCTCACTGTGTTTATTATGGAATGGAAGGGGCCAGTAAATTACATATTTACCAACCCCTTCCCCCGCATGCTATCCTGAAACATCCCCCTGTGTACCTGCAGCAACTGCTGTTAGTGCTTCATGTACTAAACCCAATCCCCCTGCAGTGCAGCCAGGGGGGGGGGAGAAGGGAAGACACTGGCAGCACTGCAGTTAGCTATATCACCATTGTTCTACTGTGTTACTGGTCACTTGTTTCCCATGCTTTCTACATCGAAAGACAAGAGCTCATAGGGGGTGGAAGCAGGCTATAGAATGAGATTTTTTCACTGTGGTAATTTTTTTCACTAAAAATAATGCAATGCGCTGGGCAGGTCAGATTAGAAATTGGGAGTACCTGGTCTCTTGTAAGACAAAAGGCATTTTGGGGTTGATTTACTAAAGGCAAATATACTGTGCAAAAAATACTCAATCACGTGCAAGAAAAAAAAAACACACACATTTTGCTTGCATATGATTGGATAGAAATCAGTAGAGCTCCTCCTCATTTCAGAACCTCCCCTCAGATTTAGAGCATGTGCACTTGAAGTGCCACCGTATATTTGCCTTAAAGGATCACTAAACGAAAAAAATGTTTTAGCTAAATAGCTTCCTTTACCTCACTGCAGTACTGGTTTCATGTCCTTATTGTTCGTTTTTGCTTTGAAGTTGCTGTAATTCTGTTCTGTTCTCCACACTTCCTGTTTGTCTGTTTCCTTATAACCACAGTGCTGGGAGCTTTCTCACGATGGTTTAAGCTGTCATTACTGTGGGTCTAAAACTTCCCAGAACCAATCAGATTCATTTTAAAAACAAAACACTGCCCTGGATTTGTTTGTTTTTGTTCTGTCTGTCTATTTCTACTTTGCAGAAACATGAAGCCAGTTCAAAAGTGAAACTAACCTGCAGGCACATTATATGATTGATTTTTATCTATTTTTAATCATTTTGAAAAGGAATCAGTTAACTTTTATGTCTCTATACCCTGTAAACAGTCATTTCAGCAAAAACATTGTTTTCCTTTAGTGACCCTTTAAGTAAATCCACCTCGATGTGTTGTCTGTCCCTTACCTAGAATGTATGCACCCAAGTGGTTAAGCTTGTATTTCCACTCTGTTATTCACCAACATCTGAATGGAATGCATATCGAACAAACCACTACGAAGTTATCAGTTTTCAAATAACCTTACTCCAAATAATACAGGGAAAAGACTGTCCAAAAACTCTTCAAGGTGTTTTAATATTAATTTGAATTTGTATTGGGAGGGAGATAAATTTCAACTGCCATTTCAAGGCTCTTTTGATGCCAGAAATCAGAATCTAAAATGTATTAAAACCACTGATTTGTTTGACAGCCAAGCAACCAACATTTTGCAAAGTGAGAAGTCAGCTTTGCCAGCCTACAGGTTATGCTAAAACAAAAGTTCCCTTTTATAGGTGTGCGCAGCCTATTGCATTAGGGTGTGCACCCCAAAGCCAAACACACACTACCGATCGCTCGCGGTGTTCATTCAGAAAGGGAAGGGGCCGGCAAATTACATATTTACTGGCCATTTCCCCACTCCTAAAACATCCCAGCAGCAATAGCCAATAGAAGAGAAGACTGAAGCTGGCAGCGCTGCAAGAGGAAAGATGGGAATCAGGGCAGTAGGGGGAATCAGTGCTGCACAGGGTGATTAGGGTGTGCCTGGGCACACCTGCCACACCCTGTGCGCACACCTATGTTCCCTTTATTGTCCAAGTCAGACTTGGGCGATTTTTTTTTTATAATATATATAATACAGTGTATATATATATATATATATATATATATATTAGAAGGAAAGTAGCCCAACAATAATGGTAAATAGAAAGAGCAGCTCTGGCTGTAAGGCCTCGTACACACGAGGGGATATGTCCGCTGAAAATGGTCCGATGGACCGTTTCAGCAGACATCTCCGATCGTGTGTATGGGCTAGCGGACAGATTTGTCCACCCGACAGATTTCAAAGCATGCTTTGAAATCCATCCGGTGGAATCTGTCCGCCCGACATGTCTGCTGGTTAGTACACTTACCAGCAGACATGTCGTCCCGCACCGCCGCCGCGCCGCCGCCGAATGGATTCGGCGCATGCGCGGAAGTGTTTTACTTCCTGGTGCGGTGACGTGGCGGTGACGTGGCGGCGTCAACGTCACCGCCGCGTCACCGCGCCGTCCGCCGGCGGGGAATTTGATCCGATGGTGTGTACACGCCATCGGATCAAACTCCAGATCGGACATATCCGATGGAAATGGTCCGCGGACCGTTTTCATCGGATATGTCCGATCGTGTGTACGAGGCCTAAGACTCGCCAGGGCCAGGACAAGGGTGTCAAAAATGAGTGTTTACAGCAGCCTTTCACAACCGTTTTAGCATAGGGGAACCCTTGAAACTTTCTTGGCTCAGTGAACCCTTGCTAATAATTACTATTTACAGTACATTGGTGTGATGGTCACTTAGAAGAATGCTCCTTAGATGCCTTTCACACTGAGAGCGTATTGCAGGCACTATAGCGGTAAATACGCCCTCAGCCCTGGTTCACACTGATGCTACTTTGAAATCGTGCTACTTTACTTGAAGTAGCACGATTTCGAAGTAGCAAGGTCAGCGCGATTTCAGGTGCTACATGATAGATATTTGTGTGGCTTCATACACAGATGTCTATAGAAATTGTACCTGAAATCGGCAAAAGTATTGCAGGAACTACTTTTTCAAATCGGTGCGGCGCCGCAAAATCGGTGTCGCACCGATTGGAACAGTGCCATTGCCGCCAATAGATCTCTCAAATCGCATGACAAATCGCTCCAATGTGAACCTAGGCTCAAAGTGCTGCTCTATTGTCCCCAGTGTGAAAGCCTTACAGTTCTATCCCCCATAGGACAAAGCACAACAAGTACTTTCCAACTCTAGTTATGTGATCCAACTCGTTGCGGTAGCAAGGCAGTAAAAAAAGTCCCGCTAGCCGCATCTTTGGATCGGTGAAGGAGCGGTGTGTATGTGCTCCTCCACCGCTGCTGCCCATTGAAATCAATGGGACAGTGCGGCTATACCGCAGCACATTGAGGGCAGTTTTAACCATTTCTCAGCCGCTAGCGGGGGTTAAATGCACCCCGCTAGCGGCCAAAATGCCCCAAAAATCCACCCATAGTGTCAGTGGTAAAAATAGCGGCATTTTACCGCCGACGCTATGGGCAGCTCAGTGTGAAAGGGCTCTTACATTTGTGGTCATTGTAAATGCTCAAAAGCAGTACAATTGTTTTGCAAGGAAATGTTGTGTTTTATATTGTAGGCCTGTAATTCTGAGGAATAACTCACTTAAATTTGCAGGGAACGTAGCTCGGCACTGCAATAGATCGAGCGAAGGACATGGCAGGATCCTGGGGAAAAGCAAAGTAGCTGGATCCTGCGATGCAATCCCAAGTGTTACTGCTTTTGGTAATGAAAATTCACCCCGAGCCACATTCGGGATTGAGGGACAGGTGCCATTCTTTATACTGCATATTTACACTGGGTGTCATTTATATTGATCTCTTGGTCATGTGGGGTGACATACTGTAAATAAAACTTTAAAGATACACCTATCTTCGGGTTTTTCCATGTTTATGTGAAAAAAAAAACACACACACACACGTGTGAACAGACCTTAGCTACATTAAACTGCAAATTTAATCACAGAAAATAAATAAATAATATATATATTAAAAAAAAAAAAATTGTATAGCCTAGGTCACCTTGGTTTGTTGATTTTTCCCAGAAAATGTTTTCCTCCTCCGGAGCATTTTTTTCTGGCTCAAAGAACAGGAAATCTGATTTAGTTCCTCCAAATCTCAAGAAGGCAGGTGATAAGCCTCTTGTCAAAGTGATAAGCTTTTGAGAACTAGGAGAAAATGATACATATATATTTTAAAATTCTTAGTGGCATGAAAACATACACACGCATGTATTTCTGAGTTTGCAAAGATGGCAAAATGAAAGAAAATCTATCACCATAAATTTTTGGTCTAAAGCCTCGTACACACGATACACCGATGAAGCTGACTGATGGTCCGTCGCGCACACACACCATCGGTTAAAAAAACGATCGGGTCAGAAAGCGGTGATGTAAAACACAATGACCATCGGTTAAATTTTAAAGCAAGTTGGCTTTTTTTTTTTATCCGAAGGGGCCCACATACGATCGGTTTTGACCGATGAAAACGGTCCATCAGAACGTTGTCCTCTGGCTATCCTATCGTGTGTATGCGGCCTTACAGTTCTATCCCCCATAGGACAAAGCACAACAAGTACTTTCTAACTCTAGTTATGAGGTCCAACCTGTTACCCTCTCCTCCTGCTGCGCCACTCTGACACCAGCTTTGAAGGAGATTTTAGGCTGCAACTTGTCTTGGCTATGAGCACTTTACTGAGACGATTGTTTATTGAGGAAAAATCACTCAGCTCTGTGTGTACACATACACAGCTCCGACAAATGGATTACACAGCCTTGCAGTGCTGTGTGATCTTAACATTTTATGAAAGGCCGATCAGTGCAATCAGAGTCTGTTAAGTGTATGACACAGCCCTGCAGCACTGATTGTTCAATCATTAAAACTAAGGCTGTATAAATTAACTATTAATTCATCGATTAATCTTTAACTTTTTTGATCGATCAAAATTCCTTTGATTGGTACTTACCTCTCCACCGGCTTCCGGGCCTTCAGGGAGTTTCGTCTGAGATCCGGTGACGTCACGGACACCGGCGGGGCTTGCCATGTCCATCTGAAGGGCTCCTTTGCTGTGCCATCTGCATGCCGGTGGGACCTTACTATCTGCCACACGCAAGGGCTGTTACACTTCCCTCTATCAACCTGGGATTCTACAGCCATCCACTGGGAGTTGTGATAGTTCTCTTCACGGGGCATCTACATGCCAACGGACTGATGTTAACCTCTCCTCATCTGGATTCAGCAGTTGTATCATTGTACACATTTTTATACCAGTATCATACTTAGCTACATGTTTTTATGACTGCTTTTGCTACCGTTTGGTATTATTCACACTTTTTTTACAGTTTATGTAGCTACATTGATTTTATCTCCAGTGCAATATTTATTTGGTTACCTATTTGAAGACTATAAAAGTTTTAATGCCATTCCCATCGAGAGCTGCGTTTTGTGTGTTTTTTGTATCGTGTATCTATTTTTCCAATAGCTGCACTGGGAATCAGCCTGCAAGGAGATCAGCTAAAAGTAGTTGGATCTGTATGTGCGTTTAATCGAACACAACATTTTTAATCAGTAACAGCCCTAATTAAAACAAAAGTTGAATAAACGTTCAAGTGAAGCAGTTTTTATTTCCCCTGTACCATACACCCATTACATGTTTAACCTGCTGGTAGATCCGATTTTTTTTTTTTCCCCCCTTTCAGAACATATTCACACTATAAACACACCGTGCTGCAGCACATGAAAATTTAGTGCTGGCTACTTTTTTTTTCCAGCTCACTGCAAAAACAAAATTTTTATATATTATATATATATATATATATATATTAGCGCCCCCTTGTTTTTGCAGGGGCGCTGCGTTTAAAACTAGTTGGACTGGGAGAGCTAAGTTGTTCCCAGTTGTGATTTGTTTAGGTTGTTGACCTGTGTCATTCCGGAAAGGTCCACTGGCATGTCTTTTAACCCTTCGCTGGCAGTCGGAGCCAGCGGGATTTCTGGCGGATGGAGTCTTCCTCAGCAGCCAATTTGAGAGTTTTTCTCCTCGCTGGGCATGCTGGGGAGGGGTATATCTGTGACCTAGGTCAGGTCTTCAGGGTTCGTTCGTTCGTCTTCTTCACGTGTGCGGTGTCCCAGACTGGGGGTGCGGCATCCACCTTCAGGGTGTTTGCGCCCATGGACCCCGCCAGGGTGGCCTGCCTGGGTAGGTTCATGGGCCTTCCTGAGTCTCAGTCAGAGACAAGAATCAAGGGGCCAGAGTGATTTACTGGGTCCCCGAAGCTTAAGAGAGTCCCAGACGGGGATTCGGTGACTGGGATGCTGGCAGGTACGCTCTACTGCCGCCCGGTGACTTATGCTGAGAAAATACTGGGAGGATTCGCTCTGCTCGCACCTTTAATCTATCCAAATTAACTGGCCTGTGGCAGAGGCCTAGAGCCCGGCCTGTGAGAGAGACCTGTTCCTCCCAGCCAAGATTCGAGGTGGCGCCTTGGCTGGCAGGTATGTGTGAGAGACGCCTGTCCGGGGACACCTTACCCACTCAATCTCATAGGAGTGGCGACGTGTGAAAATTTGTGCTACTAGGGGCTGATCTGCCTTGTGTATATCCAGGCCTGACATTGAAAGTTTCTCTTCTCTCATCAACCTGTTCTTCCTTCACCAAAGTTGATGTTGGCTAATGTTGGCCTGGAATTAAAGCATTGAGAAAATCTTTGATTGTGTGGCCCTCCGTTTACTGCTAAATCCTTCTGGTGCATGTCTAGACCAAGCTAGGGTAACTTAATTTGTCGATCCCAAATCAAACCAGTGACTCCTTCGGGGGTAAGCGCTACATATATATATATATATATATATATATATATATATATATATATATATATAAATCACACACACACACACTGAAGTAACTATAAACATGCAACAACTAACTATAAGTATCTATCCTTTACTGTAACTTGTAATACCTATATATGAACTATTGCATCTGTATTAACATGCATGAGTCCTGTATTTGCTAATGTATATCAGGCCGAAGTGTGCTCTAGGCCTGAGGCTAATGCCGCGTACACACGATCACTTTTTGTGATGAAAAAAAACGTAATTTTATGTGATGAAACAAAACAACGTTTTTCAAACTTCATTTTCCAAAATGACGTTGCGTACACACCATCGTTTTTCCAAAATGCTCTAGCAAAGCGTGGTGACGTACACCACGTTCGACGGCACTCTGTTCCATTGAAGCTTCGTCTCATAACTTGCTTCTGAGCATGCGCAGGTTTAAAAACGTCGTTTTAAACGTCGTTTTGCATACACGATCACTTTTATGACACAAAAAATGACATTTTGAAAAACGACACAAAAAATTCAAGCATGTTCAAATTATTTTTTGGTCGTTTTTTTGAAGACATAAAACGACGTTTTGCCCACACACGATCATTTTAAATGACGTTTTTTAAAACGTTGTTTTTTTCATCACAAAAAGTGATCGTGTGTATGCGTCATTACAGTTTGAGAATTAAGAGCCATCTGAAGCAATGGAAGACGGGATTTGTAGGTCATTCACAGAATTCTAAATGAATAACGTGCTGCGCTGTTTTTAAAATTGTGACAGTGGGCACAGGGAGAGGATCCCATGCCTGCTGTCACAATAGGGGGGCAGAGGGGATAGGTTGGGGCTAAAATCTGTGGAGCGGGATGAGGTCTCCGAACATTTTACACCCTTAATACACATTTATTCTAAAATAATTATTATATCAGGTTCCAAAGAAGACACTTGTTTGATTTCTATTCACTGTAAGAATATACATTATGAAAGTAATTGGAACTGGCAAGTCATACTACAATATTTACAAAAACTCTGCTTTGTGCATCTGCAAAATCTTTAACTAATCAAACTGTATCATCTTGAGGACGCTGCTCCCGATAGCCAGTAGGCACAGAGCACTTCGACTTCAATTAGTCATCCTGGTTCTCAGATAATTATTTATTGGTGCCAATTTGCTTAACGGCCCTTCACCCAAACAATTAGTGACCACCATGCTCAAATATATTCTAAGAGCTACATTTACACCTGGAAAAGGTATCAGCAAGACCTTCAGTAATAAACTGCCTGTTTGAGATGGAGTGAGACATGACCGGAGGTTTCCTCAACGGACATCAGGGCCCATCCACCCTATAGGCTCACTATGCAAGCTGCTTAGGGCCCTGCAAAGCTGCGAAGGGCCCCTCAAATTACTAGAGGGCCCGCCTGGTGAGAAGTCATTTTCGGCCCCTCACCCTGCTTCTCAACTCGCTGGCTGCATGGGAAAGAGGTAAGAAGTCGGCACCCCCCGTTTCTCACTTTAATGTAAGATGTCATTTCCGACAGCAGAACACCCCCTCCCCCTGCCTCCTTTAATGTGACTCACTGTGGGCAGCGCAACCCCTCCGCAACCCCCCCCCCCCTATCAACTTTAATGTGACATGTCATTTTCAGCTGCCCCCCCGCTTCTCAACTGTAATGTGACGTGTAATTTTGCTTAGAGCCCCAGGGAGGTCAGGATCGGCACTGACGGACATACTACTAAAGGCTTAAGGAATTTATATATATATATATATATATATATATATATATATATATATATATATCTATATATATATATATATATATCTCTCTCTCTCTCTCTCTCTCTCTCTCTCTCTCTCTCTCTCTCTATATCTATATCTATATCTATATCTATATATATATATATCTCTCTCTGTGTGGTGGGAGGGCAGGGCAAATGCCCCTAACAAACCTGGCTCTGAATCCAGGAACCAATATTTTAAAAACACAGTGCTACACTGATTACATGGTACATTTGGCATGCCTTTTAAGCATATGTAATGCAGAGAATTAACACTTTTATGGTGCATTGGAATTTGGAAGATAGAGAGAACCAGTAACATATCTAGGAATAAGAATTTTCAGGAACAACTCACCAGAACCTGGCGTTGTCCTTGGAAATCCAATATCCGTCAAATAGGCAACTTTGTCAAGGCATCATAAGAACAATAGAAGGCTACTCACCCAAGGAAAGCAATGTATTTTGGCTCAGAAGCAAGGCTTGCGTCAATAGTTACTGAGAGAAATCTTGGGTTTAAAGGGGGTCGCCCACTAAATTTAAGCTGTAGTTCAAGCTTCACATTATTCTCCAGAAAGTCGCTTCTGGTGTAGAATACAGTACCAGCCAGGATCACAATGCAGAGAATGAAATGCATTAGTCTTTGTGTGTAGGTCTTTCCTTAGATTTAATGCAAGCTTCCCAACGCAGATATGAACAGCAACCAGCTAACAGGAAAAATAACTTTTCCTCTCCAGGACATGTCACCACAGAGGAAACTGTGTTTAAAGAACCGCACTCTCTTCTCTAAACTTGAGGCTGCAGATTTTCTGACTATGCTGCCTAATCTAGTGAAAGGTCAGGTTTAACTTCCTTCTAATATTCTTCACAAACAAGATCAACGGTGCTGAAAAAAAAGCCAGATTTTTCATAGACAAAACCTGGGGAGGAAAAAGACTAGACAAAGCTGTGTGTGTGTGTGTGTCACTCACACACAGAGGCAGAGTTAGCCACGTGACCATGAGCAGGTGAAGGGAGGAGGCTCACATAAATGTTGCCTGCCCCACCTTGTATAGTACAGGCTGCACAAAACTACGAGAGCCAGCTTAAAGATAGGACTTTGTACTTGCACCACAGCTCTCAATTGTTCTTTATTTATAAGGACTGGTTCTCTTTTTGGAAACAAACTGCTCTGTTCCCCTCTTTCCTGCTTTAAACCCCATATACTTTACAACTTTTGTAGTCTGATTTTCTTTAGATTTACCAAAACCATATAGTGCAAGGGCCTGATTGCATACACATTGAAACTCTTACGCCGCGTACACACGATCATTTTTTGTGAAGTAAAAAACGACGTTTTTGAAACGTCACTTTTCAAAGATGATGTTGCATACACACCATCGTTTTTTTCACAAAAAGCGAGGTTACGTTCACCACTCTTTTCCATTAAAGCTCGCTTCATAACTAGCTTCTGGGCATGCGCGAGTTGAAAAACTTCGTTTTAAACACTTTTGCTACACACGGTGACTTTTTGTGAAACAAAAACGACGTTTTGAAAAACGACACAAGAAATTCAAGCATGTTGGAATTTTTTTTTGGTCGTTTTTTTTTTAAGACAAAAAACAACGTTTTGCCCACACACGATCAATTTAAATGACGTTTTAAAAAACGTTTTTTTTCATCGCAAAAAACGACCGTGTGTACGCGGCATTAGGCTGGGTTCACACCTATGCGAATTGAGTGCGGCTTAAACCGCATTTAATACGCAGAACATTTCTAAATACATTGTTTTCAATGAGGCTGGTTCACATATGTGCGATGTATTCGCACTGCGCATAGCAGAAAAAACGTGTGCAGATTTTATGCCTTGCGGTGCGGCTCAGGTGCAAATTCATGCCCATTATCTTCTATGGGTACGCAGCTGATTCGCAGATGTGTTCAGTTGTCTTCAGTAATTTCTCTCATTCAGCTCAATACACTTCTCCCCCACTCTCCTCTTACTCGGAACTTCTCTCAGGTCTCCAAATTTGCAGTTAAAACGCAATGGATCTGCTGAACACTTCTCTTATCTATCTGCAGAGATTACAGAGCTGAAATTCACACTGCACTAGTGTGAACCCAGCCTTAAAGTTTGACCTTATAATATCTGGTTTTGGTAAATATGAAGGACAAAAATCTACAGAAAATGGTATAGTGTGTATCCAGATTTAGTTGTCCCTATTTTGGTCAGATGTGTAGACCTTTAAAGGGGTTGTAAAGGTTTGTTTTTTATTTTCTAAATGGGTTCCTTTTAAAGGGGTTGTAAAGGTAATTATATATCAGACAGGAGGCTCATATCTATGCATTATCTTTCTTTATTAATGCTCACAGCAGAATCTATTTCTAATAACTCAATAAAACAAAAAACTTTTGAAACAGACTACCACTCTCAGCAGTCCATATAACCTCTAGCCACGCCCCTGACAGTGACCTCCATAAAAGGGGCTGTCTGTGAAGGTTCCTCCTCTTTCTTTCTGCTCACGGACAGATAAGTACCTTGTTTGTAGTGTTATACAGTTAGAGAGTACAAGGGGCTTTCTGCCCCCTATTGTCTCTTTATTGGTTCTTTCTATGTTCTTTTCTACTGCACTTTCTTCTTCCCTCAGTTTTGCCCGCATTGCTGTGCATTTATTATTTCCCTCAGCCCTCCAGCTGTTGTCTTTAGCGTCATTGCGGTCTTTTGACACTGTTGTCACTTGTCTCATTGCGCGGAGGTCGGGGGGCTTACCCCCCCGTTAGCCGTATACGCGGGTACTACCGCCACTCCGCTCTATATGCGCCGTTTCGAGCGCTCTTCCCCGTCGTCGCCATTTTCCCCTCCTTCCCCTCAGAACACTCGCGCGTACGGGGGTCGGAGCTTCCGACGCTCGCCCGTTCATCCAATCAGCGCCCAGCAGCCGTAGTCTCGCGAGACTTCGTTCCCGGGCCGCTGAAGGTCTCTGGCTCTCCCCCTCTCTGTCACCATTCGGCGCCGACGGTGGGCAGGATAGGAGCGGAGCCTGCTGTCCCCTAATCAGTGCTATTTTGCACACCCGCAATTAACTTAAACAGCGCTGCTGACACTTGTAACCAGACTCTGCCCATTAGACAGTGTACTCACTGTTAGCTTACATAGACCTGCTATATCTCCTCATCACGTAACTGCCATGGCTGACCTTAACCAATTGTCCCCCAGTGGGGACATCCCCTCAGCAGGCATTTCCCACACCCTAAGTGCAACACAACTTCAGGACATCATCCACATGTCCATACAAGCTGCCCTGGCCTCTGCTACCCCATCTGCCTGGGCCCAACAACCCGTAAATACTCCACTATTACCACCCCAGAGCGGTGAACCGCCTGTAAAAAAGGGCAAGGCCTCACACAAAAGGAAACACACCATGGCGGTGCATGACTCCCCGGCAGGGGAAGTAAACAATTTGCAACAGGTAGCCCCCACCACGGCCTACCACCCCCAGCATCAACCTGATATATCTCGACCCCTGGACCCCAGGGAGATTCCTCAAAAGGGGTATAAAGCCATTAGAAGCGCTAAACCGGACTCATATGATGACTCTTCAGAAGAGGACTCAGCCGACCCTTCTGATGGGTCGGACGTATCAGAGTCCGGGTCATACATTGAAGATGCTGGGGCTACGGCGCTTAACACAGCCGCCACTCCTGCCACGCAGGACGAGGTCCTCCTAGATGCTCTTGGAGAACCCTTTTTCCACCCAGACGCAATTACCCACCCGCGTTCTGGAGAATGGACCCCTCTGCCACACGTTTCACAGTTCGTGGAACTTTGGGCTAGGAAGTCCTTGGATAG
Source organism: Rana kukunoris (assembly GCA_029574335.1). Classification (NCBI taxonomy): domain Eukaryota; kingdom Metazoa; phylum Chordata; class Amphibia; order Anura; family Ranidae; genus Rana; species Rana kukunoris. Next base: position 477,695,278 of record CM056049.1, on the reverse strand, counting down.
AAATGGCCGTAACAAGTTAAGGGCTGAATGCCCCAGACCCTCCATACCTAAGAAGGTTATGACCACCCCAGAGGTGGACCCGGTCTTAACCAAATATCTCCTAAAAACGGGAAAATTTCAAAAGAAGGGCATTGAACGATCCTTCCGGGCCATACAAGATCGCGTCCTGGACCTTATGGGTCCACTGACAAAAATCCTGGACAACCAGTTGACCTCCCGCAGCTTAGGGGTTGGGCACAAAGAGCCCTATGCCTAGCTGGCACTGCCAACACGGCCTGTTCTGTGGAAAGACGCAGGTCAATCCTCATGCGACTAGATCCCCAGTTATCACACCTGGCGGAATCCGAGCCCGGCCCATCGGCCGAGGGCATGCTCTTTGGTGACATGGTGATCAAAGACATAAACAAATTTTGTAGGTCTGTTCACCAGCCTGGACAAGGCCCAAAACTCTCTAAGGAGAACAGGGACCAACAAGGTTTTTAACAGGGCCGGCAGAAATAGAGGCCGTTCTGCCGGCCGTTCCACTTCCTACAGGCCACAGGGCAGACCCTTTGCTCAGTACCAATACCAGGATCCATCCTATGCCACCTCGGTGGCGCAACCTGCACCCTTCTTTCCTCCCCGAGGCAGACCCTGGCGCGGACGTGGTGGACGCGGTTACCCACGATCCTGACCTCCTACTGGTGAGTATGCCTTACACCACACTCAATCACATTCCTGTGGGGGGACGTCTGAGGTATTTTACCCTAGCCTGGTCTGCGATTACGGCAGACGCATGGATTTTACAATCCGTAGCGGGGTTTACTATAGACATACAATCCCCACCGCTTCTCAACATAATGCCTCCTCCCATTCGGTTTGCAAGACGAAGCAGTCTTCTCATAGACAAAGAGGTACGGGACCTGCTGATCAAACAGGCAATTGTAGAAGTAGACCCCCTTTCCCCAGGCTTCATAAGCAACCTGTTTCTGGTACGCAAGAAAGGGGGAGGTTACCGTCCAGTGATAAATCTCAGGGACCTAAACCAATATGTCAAGTATCGACATTTCAAGATGGAGGGAATTCATTTCCTCCGAGACCTTCTCCACCCTGGAGACTGGCTCGTGAAGGTGGATCTACAAGACGCATACCTTACGGTCCCTATACACCCGGAATCGCAACATCTACTTCGTTTCCAGTGGAAAGGCAGGATGTGGCAGTTCACTTGCCTTCCGTTCGGCCTCTCGTCCGCCCCATGGTGTTTCACCAAACTCATGAAACCAGTGGTGGCAGCACTCCGAAGCAGAGGAGTACGTCTGGTTATTTATCTAGACGACATCCTCATCGTGGCCTATTCCAAGACTCAAGCCCTCCTTCACATGTCTTGGGCTATATCCCTAATACAAAAGCTGGGCTTTATTATCAACCACGAAAAGTCCATTTTGGCCCCATCCCAACAGTTGGAGTTCTTGGGCTTTACGGTAAACACCGTTCAATCCACCCTCAGTCTCCCCAAATCCAAACTTGCCCTTATCCGCAAGGAGCTTCGTGCAGCTTTACGCAGGGGCCATCTATCCCTCCGTACACTAGCACGTCTAGTGGGCTTGCTTGCGGCCTCCATCCAGGCCATCTTTCTGGCCCCGCTGCATTACAGGGCCCTTCAGAGGCTCAAAATTATGCACTTGAGACAGGGCCTCAGATACTCAGACGAGATTCCTCTCTGCCAAGAGACTACCGAGGAACTGAAATGGTGGCTTCACCACGCCGTCGAATGGAACAGCAGAACCATCTTCAACCCGGACGTCGTCATAGAATCGGACGCCAGTCGACAGGGCTGGGGCGCCCGGTGCGGTACAGCCTCCACAGGAGGGACTTGGTCCGCAACGGAAACCTCTCTTCACATCAATGCGCTGGAACTTTTGGCAGCCCTATTCGCTGTCAAGAGTTTTATGCCTCATACTTCCACAGGCTGTATCCTGTTTCGCATGGACAATGTGGCGGCGGTGCAATATGTCAACCGCCTGGCAGGTACCAAATCCAAAGTTCTGGCGTATATCGCGAAGGATTTCTGGCACTTTTGCCTATCCCACGACATTACCCCTATAGCGGAATACATCCCAGGAGTCTCCAACTCAGTAGCCGACTGGAATTCTCGATATCTTCGCGACTCCAGCGACTGGAGACTGGATCGGTCAATATTTCTTCGCTTGCAGTGGCTCTGGGGTCCGCTGTCTACAGATCTCTTTGCCTCCCGTCTCAACCACCAACTGCCTCGCTTCTTCAGCTGGAGGCCGGACCCGGAGGCATATGCGGTGGACGCTCTTCGCCAACCTTGACCGGAGGGGACACACTACGCGTTTCCCCCTTTCCAAATGATTCCCAGACTTCTCCTACGAATAACCAACCTGAGGGCGATTGTGGTATTGATTACGCCATGGTGGCCGACTCAAACATGGTTCCCCCTATTACTGGGGATGACGGTAGACCTCCCCAGACTGATCCCCCACTTCCCTCACCTTCTCACCAATCCGAGCGGGGATCTTCACCCCCTGGTTCTGGAGAACAACCTGCCACTTCTGGCGTGGTTGGTTTCAGGATCCCAGCCCCAGATAGAGACCTTTCGGAATCAGCTCAGAATCTCCTCACCATGGCCTGGGCCCCCGGGACTAGATCGGCATATCGATCAGCCTGGAAACGCTGGGTTCATTGGTGTAATCAACGACAGGTTGATCCCGTACAGGCCCCTGTATCACTAGTAGCGAATTACCTGGCTGACTCTTATGAATCTGGTAGATCATACAGCTCGATTAACATCTATCGATCAGCTATCTCAGCCTATCACTGCCCCGTGGATTCTTTGCCAGTTGGCAGCCATCCACTGGTATGTAGACTTCTAAGAGGCGTGAAGTTTCAACGTCCCCCTAGGCCTAGATACCAAGCGACCTGGGATGTATCCAAGGTGCTTGATATGTTCGCCAGTTGGGGGGACAACACGGACCTATCCCTGAGACTTTTATCCATAAAACTAACGGTCCTCCTATGTCTAATTTCCATCAAGAGAGTGTCAGACGTTAGGGCTCTAGACATCTCCAGGCGACAATTCTCGCCGCACGGTGTTGAATTTTCCATCGTACGCAGGACCAAAACCGGTATTCACTCTGTCTTCTATCCTTCCTTCCCTGCTCACCCACTCCTCTGTGTCGTTCGTTGCCTCCAGGCATACGAATCTCAAACCGCTACCTTGCGTTCCGCGGAATCTTCTCAACTTCTAGTGTCCTACGTCAAACCTCACCTTCCCGTCTCATCAGCCTCTCTGGCACGCTGGGTGAGGGCCGCCATGGAGATGGCGGGGATCGACGTTACTCTATTCGGGGCTCACTCCACCAGGGGTGCTATGGCTACCAAGGTAGTCGTATCAGGAGGCTCTCTTTTAGATCTCTTGAGAGCGGCGGATTGGTCTTCTGAGACCACGTTCCGTCAGTTTTACTTTAGACCACAGGATCACATCTCCTTGTCAGTCCTCTCTTAGGGTTACTGTATATTGTGTCTTATCATATCTACATACCTAAAATTCTAGCTTTGAACTTGCATAGATATGAGCCTCCTGTCTGATATATAATTCGAGATTTTCCTAGCTTGTGACGGAAAATATTGATTATATGATGACAGGAGGCGAGTATCTTCCCTCCCTTCCCTCCCGACCCTCCCTATTACGATTGTTTTCATTTTCCGCAGGTTACTGAGTGCCGACCTGGACCTTTCAGACGGAGAGTCCTGTTTGGAGAATGATTGAATCCTGCCTTCACGTTGGAACGCAGCTCACTTGAGTACCCTCGTTGGGAATCAGTTTGTTCCGGAAACCCCTGTTGGGTCACGGTTGGTGGTTAACTTCCCGTCGGAAGCTGTCAGAGGTCGACTGGTCGGTCGGAACGCCGGAGACACGCTTCGATCCTCCGTTTTGGACCGTTCTACCTTTAGGAGTCATCGCATCAAGAAAGAGGAGGAACCTTCACAGACAGCCCCTTTTATGGAGGTCACTGTCAGGGGCGTGGCTAGAGGTTATATGGACTGCTGAGAGTGGTAGTCTGTTTCAAAAGTTTTTTGTTTTATTGAGTTATTAGAAATAGATTCTGCTGTGAGCATTAATAAAGAAAGATAATGCATAGATACTAGCCTCCTGTCATCATATAATCAATATTTTCCGTCACAAGCTAGGAAAATCTCGATTTTTTTTTTCCTAAATAGCTTCCTTTACCTTAGTGCAGTCCTCCTTCACTCACCTCATCCATTGATTTTGCTTTTAAATGTCTTTATTTCTTCTGAGAAATCCTCACTTCCTGTTCTTCTGTCTGTAACTACACACCATAATGCAAGGCTTTCTCCCTGGTGTGGAGTGTCATGCTCGCCCCCTCCCTTGGACTACAGGAGAGTCAGGATGCACACAGCTCCTTTCTCTATCTGCAACGTAGAGAGAGTGTGCTGACTCTCCTATAGTCCAAGGGAGGGGGCGAGCATGACACTCCACACTAGGGAGAAAGCCCTGCATTATTCATTATAATGAATATCATTGTAGCGCTACCCCCGAAGGAGCCGCTAATTGATTATTGGGATCGGCACATTAACTATTTGGGCACTTAAACCCCCTTAATAACCAGACTAATTTTCAGCTTTCGGTGCTCTCACAGTTTGAATGACAATAACTCGGTCATACAACACTGTAGCCAAATAAAATTTTTGTCCTTTTTTTCCCCACAAATAGAGCTTTCTTTTGGTGGTATTTGATCACCTCTGCGGTTTTAATTTTTTGCGCTATTAATAAAAAAAAACGAAAATTTTGTAAATATATGAATTTTTCTTCATTTCTATCATAACATTTTGTAAAAAAGTAATTTTTCCTCATAAATTTGGCCTAAAATGTATACTGCTACATATTTTTGGTAAAAATAAATAATTTTTTTGGATATTATTTAGTCTGGGTGAAAGTAATGGGGTCTACAAGCTATGGTACCAATTTCTGAAAATTGATCCATTTGATCACACCTGAAGTACTGACAGCTTCTCTCATTTCAAGCCAACAGGCGGCACTGCAGTGGTGCAGGTGGAACTGGTGTGGCACTGGTGGGCACAGATGGCACTGGTGGGCACAGATGGCACTGGTGGGGCACAGGCAGCACTGGTGGGGTGCAGATGAGCACTGATTGGCACAGGCGGCACTGATTGGCACAGGCGGCACTGATTGGCACAGGCGGCACTGATTGGCACAGGCGGCACTCGTGGGCACAGGCAGCACTCGTGGGCACAGGCGGCACTGATTGGCACTGATGGGCACAGGTGGCACTGATGTGGCAGTGTTGTGCACTGGTGGGGCACAGGTGGCACTGGTGGGGCACAGGTTGCAATGGTGGGGCACTGGGGGGCACTGCTGGGGCACTGCTGGGCACTAATCTCTCTCCTCCATTGCAGCGTCTCTCTCACGCTGCAATGGTGAGGAGAGGAGAGAGATGACCTGCAGTGTTTACATCTGTGATCGCGCCGTCATTGGACGGCACGATCTCGTGGTAAGGAGCCGCTGCCATTGGCTCCTTACCGAGACCACTGACGCTGCGGGTCCCGTGGACCCGCCGAGCGCCGTGACTGCGTGTGCGCACGGATCTGACGCACGTCAGGTTTTTTTACACACGTGATCGCGCCGTCATTGGACGGCGCGATCACGTGGTAGGGAGCCGCCGCCATTGGCTCCTTACCGCGATCACTGATGCTGCGGGTCCCGTGGACCCGGTGAGCACCGGTGATCGCGTGTACGCGCCCGGTCGGGCGCGCACACCTGACTCTAACGGAGGACATCCATAGACGTCCTGTTAGAGTACAGGAACCGCCTTATAGACGTATTTCGTCTATAGGGCGGTGATTAAGTGGTTAAGTTACCCTAGCGTTGTCTAGGGGTGTGATGCAGGAACAAAGTAGTGAGCGAAGGTCCAGACAGTCAATAAAGGTTTTTCCAATGCTTTATTTCCAGGCCAACACAGCCAACATCAACTTCAGTTAGGGAGGAAAAGAAAGGTTGGTGAAAGAAGAGGAGAACTTGTGGTGTCAGGCCTGGATATGAACAGGCAAGCCTGCCCTCAGTAGTACCAATTTGTAAGCTCGTCGCCACTCCTGCCTGAGTGGGTGAAGTGCCCACGGACAGGTTTTCTTTCTCTAACCTGGCAGCCGAGGTGTCACTTTAGATGTCTGGGAGGAACAGGTCTTTCACACAGACCTGGCTCTAGGGCCTCAGTCACAGACCAACTGCTTTAGATGAGATTAGGTGGATGAACAGAGCAAATCCTCCCAGTAAATTCTAGCACAGGTCACCGGGAAACAGTAAAGCGTACCTGTCAGCATCCCGGTCACCAGATCCCCGATTGTTTCGTTCAGGCCCCGTGGACAACCTGCCTCCGGGTTTCCCTCGAGCCGATCCCCAGCCTGGGATCCATTCAATGGGACTGGGAACCCAGTAAGTCACTGGGGTCCCCTTTCGCCTCCAGGTGGGCCACGCCGGCGGGGTCCATGGATGCGCGCACCCTAAAGGTGGATCCCGCACCTTGAACCTGGACCCCGCAAAGATTTTTGAACACATGACACCTGTCACAGGTATACCCCTCCCCAGCATGCCCCGTGAGGGAAAACTCCTCCAATTGGCTGCTGGGGAAGACTTGGTCTGCCAGAAACCCCTCTGGCGCCAACTGCCGACCAGAGACGATACCACATCCCTAGAATGCAGACTGGCCCAGTGGACCTTTCTGGAATGACAGAGGTCACAACTTAAGTAAATCATGACTGGGAGCAATGTAACTCTCCCAGTCCAACTAACTTTAGCGTAGTGCCCATACTGAAAGCAAGGGGGCGCTACATCATTAAAGTCAGACCAAAGTAGGACCCTTGTCCTAACCATCTGACTTTTGACATCCCACATGTAATTACAGCAGCAGTAAAAGGAATTTATCTCACTCTGGGATTGTTTTGATTGGTCAAAGAAGACTATCACAAAGTTGGATCAAAGTAGTATCCTGTTCATGAAAGTTGGATGGATGTAGGATCAATGTCGCAGAGCAAAGTAGGATGAGGCTGGGTTCACATTTGTCCTACAAACGCTCCGACATTGGGAGCTCATGTCGCATGACGTGTGAAAATCAATGTTTCCCTATGAGAGCCGTCTTAACTGATCCGACACAAGTCGGTCCGACTTTGAAAATGCTCCCTGTACTACTTTGGTCCGACATTGATCCTACTTCAGCCCATTGAATATCATTGAAGTCGGACCAAAGTAGGACCTTGTCCTTATCAGACATCCGACATGTGATTACAGCAGCAGTAAAAGGAATTTATCTCACTCTGGGATTGTTTTAATTGGTCAAAGAACAAGTCAGACTATCACAAAGTCGGTTCAAAGTAGTATCCTGTTCATGAAAGTAGGATGGATGTAGGACCAATGTAGGATCAATGTAGGACAGATGTCGCAGAGCAAAGTAGGATAAAAGTTGTAGTATAGTGTGAACCCAGCCTAATTAGAAATCTCAAACTGTAATTGCTTGCATTGCATTTTGGACAATCCACAACTTGTGGCAGGTGGCGTGAAAAGTGGACAATTCACAACTTGTTGCAGGTGACATGTCCAGGTGATGTGGCAAGTGGACAATCCACAACTTGTGGCAGGTGATGTGGCCAGGTGACGTGTAAAGTGGCATGGCAAGTGGACAATTCACAACTTGTTGCAGGTGACATGTCCAGGTGACGTGGCCAGTGGACAATCCACAACCTGTGGCAGGTGACGTGGCAAATGGACAATTCACAACTTGTGGCAGATGATGTGGCAAGTGACACACTAAATACAAGTACACTGCTGCTCTCTCAGCTGCTACTCACTCTGGTCTCACAAAATGTCTGAAATGGTTAAATAATACAGTTTTTGAGCTTAGTGAGGGTCTTTAAAAACGTTTGTTCAGTAGAGTTTGTACCGGCGTCCCGTGGCCAATAGTTAGCTTCCCCTAGTGTAGCTCTACCGCCGGATGGGCCGCTGATTCACATTATTAATGAGACCAATAATGATAATGATCAGGGTTCTTTCCCACTAGCAGAGAGAGGCCGCCAGCACACTAGAGCACCAATTCCAAGCACACTGATACAAGAAAGCCATCTAGGATGGAGGTTGGCAAACCATGGACTGCTATCTACCAGTTGTTCGCGGCCAGGTGAATGGTAGATCATGCTTAGGGTTGCCAACCTGCTATCCAAACACATCCATCACAGTGCAGAGAAACTATTTGCAGAGATTTAGCCCAGCCAGTGCCGGCAGTGAAGGAATCAGCCAACCACATAAGCTGATGCCTCCTCTATAGTGTCGGATGCAGTGTCACCTCTTCTTACACATGGTAGCAGGATCCACAGCAGCTAGCAGCAGAAAGCGACAAAGGGTATCTTTCTTGCTGTGGCATGTGTACACCTTTGGCTGCTGCCTAGGGTTGCCACCTTTTTAAGTCAAACTCAAAGGCCTCGTACACACGAGGGGATATGTCCGCTTAAAAAAACGGTCCGATGGACCGTTTCAGCAGACATCTCCGCTCGTGTGTATGGGCTAGCGGACAGATTTCTCCACCCGACAGATTTCAAAGCATGGTTTGAAATCTATCCGGTAGGAATCTGTCCGCCCGACATGTCTGCTGGTTAGTACACTTACCAGCAGACATGTCGTCCCCCACCGCCGCCGCGCCGCCGCCGAATGGATTCGGCGCATGCGCGGAAGTGTTTAACTTCCTGGTGCGGTGACGTGGTGGTGACGTGGCAGCGTCAACGTCACCGCCGCGTCACCGCCACGTCACCGCGCCGTCCGGCGGCGGGGAATTTGATCCGATGGTGTGTACACGCCATCGGATCAAACTCCCGATCGGACATATCCGATGGAAATGGTCCGCGGACCGTTTTCATCGGATATGTCCGATCGTGTGTACGAGGCCAAACACTTTAGTGGCCTGGGACACCTTTGGGTGCTCCAAGAAGAGTAGTAATGCTGTGTGCTGTAGCGAACAGTGGGTGTGGCCAAAATACTCTTGCTGACGTCCTCACCCTGTCCCCCAATAAAACCGAACCTGCTCCCAGACAGCTGCCCGCAGCTCCTGGACAGCATTAGATTTGTGTGTGACTATCTTGGTTAATTGGGGAGCCACAATCCGGTCTGAATGTGTCCAGGTTTTAGTCCACCTGAAAGCCGGACACGTCACTCAAAACCCGGACTGTCCTGGTCCCGGGTGAATCCTGAACAGATGACAACTCTACTGCTGCCTCTGCAGTTAAAGGGCATAGGTTTTAACCCCCCCCCCCCCAACCATGTAAATGAGCTCACAAGGAAAATGATCGGAGCATGTTTGACAGTGAAGTGGCGAGGAGGTGACATATCACCTCCTGAGCACCTGTGAAACACCTCTGAAAAGCAATCCGAGTGTGGATCCCTTTTCAGAGGAGCAGCAGTGCCTTCTCCTAAGGAAGGAAAAACAGTGATTAAAAAATTAATTGTACAGCCAGTGCTGGGACAAGGCCAATTGGTGCCCAGGGCGAAGATGGCAAACTGCCATTATACTTCAATACAAATTCAAATAGGGTTAATGCGATAGAAAATGAGTTCACTCACACATTTTAATTATATGTATTGTTATTGGAGGCACTTTTAAATAATAATGCAACAAATGTGCTTGTAAAAAGGCCTGTTAACTGTTTTTTCTGTTAAGGCCCATGTGAACATACTAGCGTTATCCAAGAAAGGAAATGTTGCGAGACACTACAGACCACTCCGGCGGCCAGCGGGGGGGCCGCGGTAGGGGGGCGAGAACCCCCTCTAACAGCAGTTCGGCGGCATCTTTTGTTTTTTCTCCCCAGGTACCAGTGCAGGCCTCCCCTGCGACCAATACAGGCAGACCCGGGCTGCTGGCTGATTTCGGCGGCAGCACCAGCAAGAAGAGGAGCGCAGATGGGGCCAGGGAAGAAGCACATCCCCCTAACACCCAGACACCTATGGAAGCACAACAGATTCCAGTGGTTTGCTCTCAAGCAGCCCCAGCGGCTGGCCCAGGTAATGACAGTTTATCCCAATTACAATTATTGTCCTCTCTTACTACCTCTTTGTCTTCTCTTATTGCTAGCATGGGTCCCAGGTTACCTGCTAGTCAGAACGTACCTGTGTCAGCAGCTACTGTATGGGCCAGTCAGGACGTGGGGCGGAACGGTCAGGAGGGGGGTGGTAGTTTAGCACAAGCCCTGCCTTTTCAAGTAGAGAATGGTGAGTCCTTGGGATATGAGATTCCATTCAATGTCACGGAGACTTGTGCCAGGGAAGCGCTTCCATGCACATTGTCACCCCTGGGTTATCATTTGTCTGCATCTATGAAAGAGAAGATTATCAAAGGGGAGTTTGTAGACCTGCTGTCTCTCTTACCCTCATCAAAGGAGTCATTATTTAAAGAAAAAAGGGATGAGAGAAGCCAGGAGGATAGGCGCAGGCCGGTGCCCAAAAGTTTCAATAATTGGCTACAAGCATTTTTGATTTACTCTAGCATTATTTGTGAGAAATACCCCGAAAAAAGCGTGGGTTTGTTGCAACATTTGGACATCGTGTTGGAAGCCTATAAAATTTTTGGAGGCGTGTGTTGGTTCTCATATGATGAATCTTTTAGACAAAAACTAGCCGTGCATCCTAACTTGGCATGGGGTGCAAAGGATATTGGTTTGTGGTTTAACCTTTTTCTTCCGCAGAGAACGTTTAATCCCAAACCACAGCTCCCAAGTCCAGGTGCACCAGCTGCCACTTACAGGAGGGGCATATGCTTCTTGTTCAACGACTCCCAGTGCAAGTTCCCGGGAACATGCAGATACAGACATGAGTGCGCATTTTGCGCAGGGGCACACCCCGTTGGCAAATGCTTTAAGAAAATGGCCGCTGCCAATCAGCCGCTTTACAAGGAACCCTTTCCAAAATGCTCTATCCCCGGTGAGACTGCAAGAAATGCTGCCGTGGCTGCGAACCTACACAGACAGGCAGATGGCTCGGCTGCTTTGTGAGGGCTTTAAGGAAGGTTTTTTGCTCCCGCCTTTCAAAGGTCAAGGTTGTGTGGTTAGGAAGAACTTAAATTCGGCTTTAGATTTCCCCGAAGTAGTCAGGGAGAAACTTTTCAAAGAGCTTCTAGAAGGTAGAATTTCAGGACCTTTTCCTCAACCCCATTTTGAAAATTTCAGGGTGTCCCCCTGGGGTGGTTCCGAAAAAAGAAAAAGGGTCCTTTCGCTCTCATACACCATTTATCCTACCCTAGGGGGGACTCGCTGAATGATCAATATAGTGAAGAAAAGTCTTCTGTGAATTATTTAACATTCGATGACGCTTTGGATAAGATCCGTCTGCTTGGCAAGGGGGCTTCTCTTGCTAAGGCTGATATCCAATCCGCATTTCGTTTACTACCAATTAACCCTCTATCATTCAATTCCCTAGGTTTTGTTTTTGAAGACTGTTTTTTCTTTGACCGGTGCCTCCCGATGGGCTGCTCACTCTCATGCAGTTATTTTGAGGCTTTTGCCACGTTCATCGAGTGGGTCGTGCGTAAGTTTTCGGGTTCACCTTTTCTAATACATTATTTTGATGATTTCCTTTTTTTGGGTCCGTCTTCGGCTGATTGCTCAAAGTTGCTCAATTCATTTCTAGAAGTCTGTAGGGCTTTTAATATTCCTTTGGCTCAGGAGAAGACAGTGTATCCAACAACGTGCCTAATTTTCTTGGGCATTACCATTGACACAGTCGCTATGGAATTTGAGCTGCCAGCCGAAAAGGTTACCCAATTAAAAGACAATCTGTTCATCCTCATCAGGAAAAGGAAGGTCATTTTAAAGGAAGTACAAAAGTTGCTAGGCCTTTTGGCATTCGCGTCTAGAGTCCTTCCGGTTGGGCAAATTTTTTCAAGATGGCTTTATTTGGCTATCGCTGGTTTTAAATCACCTACTTCGCACATCAGAATCTCGGCCGAGATTAGGGAAGACCTGCTGGTGTGGTCGCAGGTTTTGGAAAATTTCAATGGTAGGGCAATTTTTCAATCTGATTTTGTGTTGGACCAGGATTTTTGCTTGTCCACAGACGCAGCAGGGTCAGTGGTTTTTTTAGCATTATGGGGAACCCATTGGTGTGCGTCACTGTGGCATCCTTGCTGGCGAAAGAAAGGTCACACTAAGAACATCGTGATTTTGGAACTCTTTTCTTTGGAACTAATTTCTTTGGAATGCCATACCAGGGGAAAGGACAACTATTCAAAATTAAAAGAATGTTTAATCAATGCAACCAATATTCAAATGCAACCACTTGTCAGCATTACTACAGAAGGAGCTTCCACTTTCACTGGCAGAACCAATGGATTTCTAGCTCTTTGCCAAAGGGATGCAAGTTTCCCCATTTTTTTTTGTCCCATTGCATTCTGTATCAGCAACCACTCTGTGGGAAGTTTTTGAACATGAATGAAGTTATGAAAACTGTTATTAAAATTGTTAACAAAATTCGGTCCCACTCTTGTTTCTAGGAGTTGATTCGAGAGCTTGAAATGGAATACGGTGAACTCCCTTCCACACTGAGGTGCGTTGGCTCAGCAAAGGAAAAGTCATATATCACTTTAAGTAGTTTCTACCAGCCATAGTAACTGTGAAGGACTGCCTGGCAAGATAGAGCTTCCTCCTCTCTGGAACCGAGAACCAGGTATTATAGCTGAGAATTGCACCCAGGAACTAGACAACACTAGCTTAGGTGCAAACTGGAACTTACTTTATTGTACGTTCACACAAAATCAGATAAGAGCTTGATTATGTAGCACCCTCTACCATAGGTAGGTGCTAGAGTGAGGATTTGTTGTGTGGTAGTTGCCAGAGCGGGTAAATTTAGCTTGTTTTGATCTGGGGGCAAGGACTGGTTAGTGTAGCATTGGGTGTGACCACCTGTGCTTCAGTTCTTGGGTGCCTCCCCTGCTTCCAGGGAGAATGTTCTGAAAGAGAGGCAGGGCTGGGAGCTCATGTGAGGAGCCCTGACCAATCCCCAACTGGAATTGGCAGGGGGCAGGCCTCCTACTTAAGCTCAAGTCCAGACCACTGGAAGGGAGTTGTCAGCTGGGAGACATGAAGAATGGAGTGCTAGATCACAGCAGGAGGGCTATCCCCCATCTGGGGTTGTGCGCCCCTCAGCAGGGGAGCCTGGGCGAGCTGGGAGGGAGCCTCATCTTTACACGGTCATGGAAGAGGTGTCCTGAAACAGAGGGGCTGGAGAAGTGAATGGAACGCATGTCCAGTTAAGTTCTTCATCATGGACTCAGGGCAGGAGAAGGTTGGTGAGTGTAACACTGTGGATATCTGGAAGAGACATGCAAGGGGAGCTGGGTGCAAGGCCAGAGGAGAGACTGTGGGGTTTTGTGTCAAATCAATGTGGCCTGCGGGCACAGGATTTACAAGTCGGGCTAGTTGGGATCAGTGTATAACAATAGTAGGGGGTGCAATCAGCGCAAAAATTAAAGAATCAATAAATATAATTAAAGTGTACTAATAAATGTAAGAATGAAAAATAACTACCAGAGTGTATTTCATATGGATGCAAGCTGAACACCAGAAAAGGACATTCACAAAATCCCAATTGTAGATATAAATAAAGAAAGCAGTGCAGCGCAAACCTAAATTAGAATGGTATTAAACATACTCATTAAAGTGAAAACAAAGAAAGGAAAAATGTCCAAAAAAATATATACAATATGTATATATAAAATGAAGAGTAAAATCCTGCGACCAGATAATAAATATCTTCACCACGTGACTGGTAAACCAATTCAGAATGTGATCCCTTCACCAGTAAAGATGGGTACTCTCACCTCAGACAGAGACCTTTGTTTTACCAAAGGTCTAATAAGCTTTGAAATCAATGGTAGGAATCCGGATGGCTCAGAAGTGTATAATATTCAGCCGTAGAATCAGGAGATATGTAGATATCCTCAGTGGCACCACCAAACAAGCATGTACCGATAATATATAAAGAAACAAACGAAATCTAAGAGCTTCCGTATAAACCAGATGATTTTAATAAGTTAGGGCGTGCAGGTTACTCACATTTAGGTGAAATAAAAAAGGCATGTAACACCATGGGATGGACAGCTCAGACGAAAATCTGGGACAACAGCGAGTGACGTGAAGTGGTTCCTGACCCCCGGACGCGTATCGTAAGATAACTTCCTCAGCAGGGCGGAGATCAGTTGGGATCAGTAGTCCACCAACTAATACAAGCTGCTAATCAACTAGGCCGCAAGAAGGGGTACTGCAGGCCCCTGGCTTACTAACAGTTCAGCAAGTCAGCAAGCATATAGGACTATTTAGAGTAATCCTTTATGTACAGTGAAGATGATAAGGTGGAAAGGCTAATAGTTCACTGTGAAGTTTTGTGCAGCTGTTAAGCCTCTGGACATCCTTCGGTTTCAGATAGGTTCTCTCCATTTAGTGTTGACCTCTGTGAGAGGTAGATTTCAGGGTCCACATTCATCAATGACACATGTCTTCAGGTGCCTTTTTTTTCTAGGCTCATCAAGGATTTTGAAAATCACAGTGCAAGGTCTTTATTATTTTATGACTCTGTTCTTTGGGCTGGCCACAGCTCTGAGGGTTCACAAAGCTCCCAGCCCAGTACTGGACTTGCTGAAAATGCAGGTGTACCAATATCAGTTTACTCTAATAATCTTTGTTCAGAAATCAGTCTGTTCCAGTTCTTCCTTTGATACATTCCTGCAGGAGTAAATTGTATCTAGGTCAAGGCAAGTTTCCTACGTGCAGTCCTACTCCAGGTCTTTGGTAGAGGATCATTCTCTCTGTTGGGAACATGAAGTTCCAGGCATTGGATTGCCAGAGGGCTCTGTTCCTGGGGAATTACAGAGCTATGATTGCTGGTTGAGGGTTTAAGATTTGGAGAAGAGATGGGCAAGATAACCACTGATACCAGCTTCTTCAGCTGGTTTGAAGGTGGCTATAGTTCAGTAGACTTGGTGTCCACATGGGAAAATCCGGCCCATCGATATCTTGGTGTGTAGGCCAGTACGCCCTGCTCTGGAGGTTGGGATAAACCAGTTGTAGGTGTAATCCGGTAATGCCTCTGCAGGCATATATATCAACCATCAGGAGTCAAGCGGCTCAGGAAGGTGAACTACATTCTGCCTGAGACAGTACAACAAGTGCTGTTTCTATCACTAGTACATACTCCAGGTATAGAACAATGACAGGGGGAACTCTGCAGGTTGATCTACTAGATTCCAAGTTCCACAACAAGGGGAAAAAGGTTGTGTCTGGGATAAAAGTCCCACTGCCAAATAGGGGAAGGTGCACTGGTAACACCTTGGGACCAGTTCTCCCTTATTTGATACTTTCCCTCTGTTTCGACTTCTTCCACGTCTTGGGAAAAGAATCCGTGAGGTGATAACACTGATAATAGTGTTAGCCGAATTAGCCTAGGAGGGCTTGGTACACTGACATAGCGAGCCTTGCGGGGGTTGCTCCTTGAACATTCCCAGTCCAGCGGGACCTAATGGTCCTGTATCTCCACTCTGTCGAGCCCTGGATGCTATTTTCAGGGTACCTCGTAACAGGACATGGAAATATTTCCATGTATTGGGGGTAGCCAGGAAGTGGAACCCACAGGAATATGAGTGGGGCATTTTCTAATCTTTCTCCAATTAGTAGGGGAAACGAGATAGGCCTTAAGTACCATTAAGGGTTCGACTTAATCCCTATCCATTTTTTCCAGAGGCCATTGTTTCTCACTCCTGGATTCATACTTCATACAGCATGTAGCATAGATGTTCCCATATGCCAGGCCACTCTTGTGTCCTTGGGACTGGGATTCACTCTTAGCTGTCTTTGCAGTGGCCATTCCTTTGAATTGGGAGACTGTTAGTCCCTTATCTCGGAAGATGGCTTCCTTGGCTGCTATCACTTTACTAAGTGGAGTGTCAGGGCTGGTGGCTCTTTCATGCAAGGAGCCGTTCTTGGTCGCACATCGTAAGGTAATGTTGTATCCTAATCCATCTCTATTGCCTAGAGTCGGTTCTAGTTTTCACCTAAAATCAGGACAGTGTCTTGCTTTTTATATTTTTCTTTTATTCCGCAGTCGGCAGGAGAAAGATCGTTACCTACTCTAGAAGTAGTTTAGACACTCAGGGTCTACTTGAGTTGTCGGCACAGGTCAGGAATCCTGATTTGTGCAGCCAGAAGAGCCCATGAAGGGCAGGCGGCATCCAGGTTGAATGTTTAGCTGTGGATCTGCCAGTTTATCAATGATGTGGAAGACTGATGTTCTGTTTGTATTGCGAGAAGGTCCCAAGACAGGACAGGCAGCTTCTAAGTCTACTATTTCTCAATGGATCTGCCAGATGATTGTTCAGGCGTATGGTTTAAGGGGCAAAGTTTCTCCTTTCCCAGTAAGAGCACGCTCTACTAGAAGAGTGAGTGCTTCATGGGCACTTCATCATCAAGCATCGATGGCTCAGAATTTCAAGGCTGTTACTTGGTATTCGGTGCATACATTCACTATCAGTTGAATGTTAGGTCTCAGGAGGATATTGCATTTGGACACAGTGTACTGCAGGCAACAATATAGATCCTGCTGGTCTGGTGATGTTTTTTTCTTAGGTCATAATGGGTTCCCTCCCCTCAAAAAGCACTGCTTGGAGACATTCAAGTTAGTTATTATGGCTGCTCTGTGTTCCGTAATGTACGCCAAGAAAAGGATTTTACAGGTAAGCTGTTATCTGTAAAATCCTTTTCTTGGAGTACATCACGGGACACAGAGATTCTGCCCCTCTTATCTGGGAAGTCTACTGCTTGCTACAAAACTGAAGTACTTCCTGTGTAGGAGGGGTTATATAGGGGAGGACTTCCTGTCTTGCTCTTTTGATTTGTTGGTTTAACAGTGTCCAATCACCTTTAGGTGGCATATAACCCAGTTAGTTATTATGGCTGCTCAGTGTCCCGTGATGTACGCCAAGAAAAGGATTTTACAGGTAAGCTGTTATAAAAATCCTAATTTTCCATCCGTCTGGTGGATCAGATCAGATGGGATCAGATAAAAATGGACTGGCGGTCCATTTTCACCCAATTTCCTCATAGAAGAGAATGGGAATCTGTCCATCTCCGCTCTGCACAGTGAGCGGAGGTGGACCTGCCATCCGCCTGCTCAGCGGGGATCAGCAGAGCGATGTTAAACAAAAAAAAAAACACAAAATTGAAAAACAAAAGGTTTTTGTGATTTTGTAAAAGTGCAATGTTTTATACCAGAATCATCATTTTAGTGCCATGTTAAATGGAATTAAATGAATACTTTTTATCTACAGTACAGTGACTCTTCCACGTTTTTTAAACTAACACTGATCAAGGTAGAAAATGTTTTGTCACATATTTTTGTCTATGAATTGCATAAAAAATGTAATTAAAGTGAAAATACATCTGTGTATTAGCGCCCCCCCCCCAGCCCCCCTTTACTTACCTGACCCTTCGAAAGTCCAGCGCGGTGAACATGCAGGCTTCTGAGCCGTCTTCCTGGCTCATTTATTGGTTGATTGAAAGCAGCACAGCCATTGGCTTGCGCTGCTGTCAATCATATCCAATGATCCGGCGCGCCGGGGGGAGGGGCCGAGTGATACAGTGAGCGGCTATGGCCGCATCACAGGAGCGCGCCCGTAAGCACTCAACACCATGCTCGCTCGCTCGCATTAAGGTGTTGAGTCCTTGTGGGGGAGAGCCGAGACAGCCGCCGAGGGACCCCAAAAGACCAGGTTCGGGGACACTCTGTGCAAAACGAGCTGCACAGTGGAGATAGGTATAACATGTTTGTTATTAAAAAAAAAAATGGTGACGCTTTAAGCTGATGCAATGATAATTAGCACACTCCAGGACTTCTATAGAAAGACAGGCGAAGGCCTCCAGCCAGACACCACTTCTGTACAGGTAGGACCGCTGTCTTCTATGGCAACATCCTTGTAGTAGTTACTAATAGGGATGAGCCGAACACCCCCGGGTTCGGCTCGCACCAGAACGTTCGAACAGACCGCGGGTTCGCACGAAAATTTCGAACCCCATTGAAGTCTATGGGACCCGAACGTTCTAATTAAAAAACGGTCGTTTTAAAGACCAAAGTTCAATTAAATGTTGGAAAACGTCGCTCAGAACCCGGGTCTTGCCCCAGGGAACATGTATCAATGGAATTTTTTTTTTTTTCAAACGGCTGTTTTTTTTTGCGGAGCAGCCATTTTAATGATGCTTAAAGTGAAAAAAAAAAAAAATACTTTAAATATCACACCTGCTGGGTGTCTATAGTAGTGGCACATGTTTAGAAATGTCCCTGCACAACATGAGAGGACTATAAAAAAAAAGTAATTAATGCTACTTGCGCAAGTTCTGTGTGGCAACATTATGTTGAATATTTTAGCGGTGATGGGGGGCCATTATTGTTTTGTGAAAATTTTTTTTTAGAAAAAAGGGCACCCCTCAAACATACTGTAATTGGAGCGCAACAAGGAGCCACGTGCAAAGTATTGCATCAAAAATTGTTATTAGGCGTTATTGTTATTAGGCGCCCCTGTTAAACAGGGGCTGAAAAATTGTGCCTTGGGCACAACACAACACTTGCAACCCCTCCCAATAACTCCAATTGGAGCGCAACAAGGAGCCACGTGCAAATTATTGCATCAAAAATTGTTATTAGGCGTTATTGTTATTAGGCGCCCCTGTTAAACAGGGGCTGAAAAATTGTGCCTTGGGCACAACACAACACTGCAACCCCTCCCTCAGGTGGTATATAAAAGCACACGTCCAGTGACACTAACTGCGCTCAGGTGGTATATAAAAGCACACGTCCAGTGACACTAACTGCGCTCAGGTGGTATATAAAAGCACACGTACAGTGACACTAACTGCGCTCAGGTGGTATATAACAGCACACGTCCAGTGACACTAACTGCGCTCAGGTGGTATATAAAAGCACACGTCCACTGACACTAACTGCGCTCAGGTGGTATAAAAAAGCACACGTACAGTGACACTAACTGCGCTCAGGTGGTATATAAAAGCACACGTACAGTGACACTAACTGCGCTCAGGTGGTATATAACAGCACACGTCCAGTGACACTAACTGCGCTCAGGTGGTATATAAAAGCACACGTCCACTGACACTAACTGCGCTCAGGTGGTATAAAAAAGCACACGTACAGTGACACTAACTGCGCTCAGGTGGTATATAAAAGCACACGTCCAGTGACACTAACTGCGCTCAGGTGGTATATAAAAGCACACGTCCAGTGACACTAACTGCGCTCAGGTGGTATATAAAAGCACACGTACAGTGACACTAACTGCGCTCAGGTGGTATATAGAAGCACACGTACAGTGACACTAACTGCGCTCAGGTGGTATATAAAAGCACACGTACAGTGACACTAACTGCGCTCAGGTGGTATATAACAGCACACGTCCAGTGACACTAACTGCGCTCAGGTGGTATATAAAAGCACACGTACAGTGACACTAACTGCGCTCAGGTGGTATATAAAAGCACACGTACAGTGACACTAACTGCACTTAGGGGGTATATAACAGCACACGTCCAGTGACACTAACTGCATTCAGGTGGTATATAAAAGCACACGTACAGTGACACTAACTGCGCTCAGGTGGTATATAACAGCACACGTCCAGTGACACTAACTGCGCTCAGGTGGTATATAAAAGCACACGTCCACTGACACTAACTGCGCTCAGGTGGTATAAAAAAGCACACGTACAGTGACACTAACTGCGCTCAGGTGGTATATAAAAGCACACGTACAGTGACACTAACTGCGCTCAGGTGGTATATAACAGCACACGTCCAGTGACACTAACTGCGCTCAGGTGGTATAAAAAAGCACACGTACAGTGACACTAACTGCGCTCAGGTGGTATATAAAAGCACACGTACAGTGACACTAACTGCGCTCAGGTGGTATATAACAGCACACGTCCAGTGACACTAACTGCGCTCAGGTGGTATAAAAAAGCACACGTACAGTGACACTAACTGCGCTCAGGTGGTATATAAAAGCACACGTCCAGTGACACTAACTGCGCTCAGGTGGTATATAAAAGCACACGTACAGTGACACTAACTGCGCTCAGGTGGTATATAGAAGCACACGTACAGTGACACTAACTGCGCTCAGGTGGTATATAAAAGCACACGTACAGTGACACTAACTGCGCTCAGGTGGTATATAACAGCACACGTCCAGTGACACTAACTGCGCTCAGGTGGTATATAAAAGCACACGTACAGTGACACTAACTGCGCTCAGGTGGTATATAAAAGCACACGTACAGTGACACTAACTGCGCTCAGGTGGTATATAACAGCACACGTCCAGTGACACTAACTGCGCTCAGGTGGTATATAAAAGCACACGTACAGTGACACTAACTGCGCTCAGGTGGTATATAAAAGCACACGTACAGTGACACTAACTGCGCTCAGGTGGTATATAAAAGCACACGTCCAGTGACACTAACTGCGCTCAGGTGGTATATAACAGCACACGTCCAGTAACACTAACTGCGCTCAGGTGGTATATAAAAGCACACGTACAGTGACACTAACTGCGCTCAGGTGGTATATAAAAGCACACGTACAGTGACACTAACTGCGCTCAGGTGGTATATAAAAGCACACGTACAGTGGCACTAACTGCGCTCAGGTGGTATATAAAAGCACACGTCCAGTGACACTAACTGCGCTCAGGTGGTATATAACAGCACACGTCCAGTGACACTAACTGCGCTCAGGTGGTATATAAAAGCACACATACAGTGACACTAACTGCGCTCAGGTGGTATATAAAAGCACACGTACAGTGACACTAACTGCGCTCAGGTGGTATATAAAAGCACACGTACAGTGACACTAACTGCGCTCAGGTGGTATATAAAAGCACACGTACAGTGACACTAACTGCACTCAGGTGGTATATAACAGCACACGTGCGGTGACACCAAATGCGCTAAGGTGGTATTAAACAGCACACGCACAGTCAGAGCGACTGCGTTTCTGTGCAATTCAATAGCCCACTTGCATTAACAGCAACTGCCTTTCTGTGCAAATAAATAGCACACGTGCAGTAACAGTTAATGCGTCTATGTGCAATTAACTAACACGTGTACACTAACACGTTAGAGCATCAAGCACAATCTCCCGCCTGACAGATACTAATAGCAGAACTAGCTAAGCTATACAGTTTATAAATATATTGACAACTCCTAGGGATGTCAATATATTCTCTACAAACTGTACATTTAACTATACTAACTAGTAGCCTCCCTGATCTATCTATCTATCTATCTATCTAAAAAGACACTGGCCCAGATTCACGTACATCTGCGCATTATTGGACCGGCGTAGCGCACCGCCTTTACGTTAGACTTGCGCAATTTTGTCGCGTAATCACCCTATTCTCGTAGCTTTTGCGCAGAAAATTGCGCATGCGTAACGTTATTTCAGAGGCGTAAGGCGGAGTAATACAAATTGCGAAGGACGTGGGCGTGTTACATTGAAATGAGCCATGACCCCATGCAAATGAAGGGCCGGCCGGCTCGCGCATGCGCGCTTGAAGGAGACCATGGTCAGCTCCGCTGTGCGCATGCTCACAACTCGGGAGCGGCGCAATCAGTGAAATTGGAAATGGACTAGGGCAACTTTGTGAACTACGCAAACAGCATAAATAGACAGACACCAACGCACTTGCATTGCAAAAGTACATCCCTTTGTCCCTTCCCATTTAACCAAGTGCTTTTGTCCTGTTGTTCGTTGCGTTGTGTTTTGTAGTTGTCAGATTAGTGTTCTGTGTGATCAAGTGTTTGTTAGTAGATCTTTGAAAGTGTTTTTTGATAAGTGTTTGAGAGACTGTTTGTTTGATATATTTCTGTTCGTTTGTTTTCTTGCTGATTTGTTGCTGTTTGTTTTTGTGACTGTTTCTTGCTGAGTGCTTGTGTGATTTTTTGGGTGTTAGTTTTCTCTTTGTGTGTGTTCTTGCTTGATTGGTTGTGCTTGTTTTTGTGACAGATTTTTGTTGACTGGGAGTGAGTTTTTTTGGAAGTATGACAGAGAGAAAGCTAAAGCTCAATTTTACTGTGGGGGAAAAAAGAATTCTTGCCCGGGCCATTAGCGATTATGGGCGTTTCCTCCACGACCCCGGCCAGGAGGAGGGAGATTTTGGACCTCATCACTGAGCAGGTCAATTCAGCGGGGGAGGGGGAGACACGGACCCGGTCTGGGATTGACAAAAAAATTAATGACCTCCGGCGTCTGGTCAAACAGAAGCTGTGCAAAATGCATACCCATGCCAGGGGCACAGGAGGGGGCCCACCATGCCGTATCAGGCTGACAGCGGAGGAGCGTGCGGTGGCCCTGACCTTTCATCGGCATGAAGTTGAGGGCCTGCCCGGCTTTGACTCAAGTCCGGAGCCCGTGGTGCCAGGTAAGTATTTTTTTTAATATCAGGTGTGTAGCATGTGTGGGGGAGGGGGTGAAAGGGAATATGTGGCAAGTGTGTGGATCCTCCAACCTGTGAATGTTTTGTGTCATCCACAGATGTGCAGGAGGGTGCAGGGCCATCTGGCCTGACCGCACCATCCCCAGGACAGCAGCCTAATGAGGCCCCCCCAACAAGGCCGGAGTCCGCGGAGGAGGTTCAAGAGGAGGAGGAGAATCATGAGGAGGAGGAGTCCATGTCAGGCACTGGACTTTTGGTTTTTGAGGACTCTTCCCCTCTGGCTGGCAGCAGGCAGCCCTCCCTAAGGGGGAGCCCCCCCCTCCTCCCCCAACATGGCTCCCCTCCCAAGGGCCTCCCCTTCTCCCCGGCCACAAGCATCAGCTGGAGGCAGGATTTCGTCCCAGAACACCAGGGGGGTGGCCGATCTCCTGCCCGCCACTCTGAGAAGGGACCAGTTCCTCCAGACCCGCCATCTGGGACAGGTCAGCCAGACATTGGTGCGGATGGAGGAGAGCCTGTCCTCCATCAAGGATACGCTGGGGAACCTGGACTCCCACTCCCGGGCTTTCACAACTAGTGTTGCTCACGAATATTCGC
Source organism: Rana kukunoris (assembly GCA_029574335.1). Lineage (NCBI taxonomy): Eukaryota > Metazoa > Chordata > Amphibia > Anura > Ranidae > Rana > Rana kukunoris. The sequence continues at coordinate 477,672,111 of CM056049.1, read as the reverse complement.
ATTGCGAATATTCGCTACGAATATTGCATATTCGAGTATTCGCGAATATCGCGAATATCGCGGCGAATATTCGCTATTTCGAATATTCGAATGTTTTCAATTTTTTTTTAGAACAGATCACATCCTAGAGATCCCCATCGACGTCTAAAAGCATTGCTGGTATGATTAGAGACCTTGGGCCGAGTAGCTGCAGCGCTCATTTTATATTGCCGAAAAAATCGCAATGCGATTATTCGGCAATAGCGATATCGCGCGATTATTTTATATTGTAATATATCACGAATATTCTGAGCCAATCAGAGTGCTCCATTCCGCATTTCTCGAAATTTCGAAATTATTTTGTATTGTAATATATCACGAATATTCTGAGCCAATCAGAGTGCTCCATTCCGCATTTCTCGAATATTCGCAATTATTGTGTATTGTAATATATCGCGAATATTCTGAGCCAATCAGAGTGCTCCTTCCGCATTTGCCGAATATTCGCAATTATTGTGTATTGTAATATATCGCGAATATTCTGAGCCAATCAGAGTGCTCCTTCCGCATTTCTCGAATATTCGCAATTATTGTGTATTGTAATATATCACGAATATTCTGAGCCAATCAGAGTGCTCCTTCCGCATTTGCCGAATATTCGCAATTATTGTGTATTGTAATATATCACGAATATTCTGAGCCAATCAGAGTGCTCCATTCCGCATTTCTCGAATATTCGCAATTATTTTATATTGCAATATATCACGAATATTCTGTGCCAATCAGAATGCTCCATTCCGCATTTCTCGAATATTCGCAATTCGCAATTCGCGATTCGCGATTCGCGATTCGCGATAGCGAAAATTCGCAATCATTTCATTTCCAAAAAATATCACGAATATTCGTATTTAGCGAATATATGTCGAATATTCGACTATATATTCGAGATATATCGCGAATTCGAATATGGCATATTCTGCTCAACACTATTCACAACCTGCCTAAACGACCTGCAGACTACATCAGCAGGCGTTGGGCAGGATGTGAGGGCCCTCACCCAGGCTATCCAGGCCAACACGGCAACACTTGGTGCTGCCCTGGACAGAATAGCCGTGGCCTTGAAGGGCAGGCCGCCAGGTGGGCAGAGATCAGGGGCTGCTCCTCTTTCCCCGGTTTTACCCCTCCCCCATGAGTCTCCCCTGAGGAGCCGGGGCCGTGGCCGGGGGTGCCCCAGGCGTGGCTCACGTAAAGGGCAATAATTTTTTTTCCCCCTTTTTTGATTTTTTTTTTGCTGGAAAATTTTTGATTTTGTTGGTAATTTTTTTTTTTTTTGGGTTGTGAATGCTGTTTGAATGTGGGGGTGACATTCCTGCCGGAAAAGGGGTGTCACCCTCAATTTTGGTGGAGAAGGGTTCCCCAGGTCCAGGGAGAAGTGATCCCCAGGTCCGTGTGAATGGTGTATGAATGTACAGTGACATAATTGGAGCCTTGGCGTGGCGTTGCTGCTCACAAGTCCTGCATGGTGGACTGGTGCCAATCCAATTTGATGTGGATGTGGGGTGTGTGTGCTAGGGACCACAGTGGTGTGCATGCATGCATTCTCATTGTGCCATGATTAATGTGTGTGTTTAACGTGCAAAGATGCCCAATGTGAGTTGTCTCCTGGCTGCTCTTCCCTCAGAAGACGGGGTAGCCTCGGTTAGGGGGGATTGTCAGGTTCAGGGGTCAGGTCATCACGTAGGTTAATCTGCAGGCCCTTTCTTACTGCGAAGTTGTGCAGCATGCAACATGCACCGATGATCTGGCACACAAAGTTTGGGGAATACAAGAGGGTACCCCCAGACTTATCCAGGCATCGGAAACGTGACTTCAGGAGGCCAAAGGTGCGCTCCACCACTGCTCGTGTTTGGGCATGTGCTTGATTGTATCTTTCCTCTCCTGGGGTTTGGGGGTTCCAGATAGGAGTCATGAGATGGGGTCCCAGTGGATATGCAGAGTCACCTGTAAGGGAAAAGACAGGAGGATGTTAGTCATGCATGTGCCCCTTGTGATGTGTGCATCATGGGAGGGGATAGTCATGCCTGCCACCCATGTCACTCACCAACCAGCCAGGTGTCCCCATACACGTTCTGTTCGAATTCCATTCGGATGTGGCATTGATTGTATATGTAGCTGTCATGGCTGGACCCTGGGTGTTTGGCACGGACGTGCCATATGATGCCTTGGGCATCGACTATCACCTGTACGTTGATGGAGTGCCAATGCTTCCGATTGCGGTACATGTGCTCTGTCTCCTGGGGGGGCTAGAGTGCCACATGTGTGCAATCAATGGCCCCGATGGTGCGTGGGAATCTGGCAATTCTGTAGAAATCTGTCACTGCCTTTAGCCGCAGGTCCTCAGTGGTGGGTTTGATGATTTAGTTGGCCATGCATCTGAGGATTGCAGGGACAACCTGGTGCACACATCTATACAGGTGACTCTGCATATCCACTGGGACCCCATCTCATGACTCCTATCCGGAACCCTCAAACTCCAGGAGAGGAAAGATACAATCAAGCACATGCCCAAACACGAGCAGTGGTGGAGCGCACCTTTGGCCTACTAAAGTCAAGTTTCCGAAGCCTGGATAAGTCTGGGGGTACCCTCTTGTATTCCCCAAACTTCGTGTGCCAGATCATCGGTGCATGTTGCATGCTGCACAACTTCGCAGTAAGAAAGGGCCTGCAGATTGCCCCACGTGATGACCTGACCCCTGAATCAGACAATCCCCCCCTAACCGAGGCTACCCCGTCTTCTGAGGGAAGAGCAACCAGGAGACAACTCACATTGGGCATCTTTGCACGTTAAACACACACATTAATCATGGCACAATGAGAATGCATGCATGCACACCACTGTGGTCCCTAGCACAGACACATCACATCCACATCAAATTGGATTGGCACCAGTCCACCATGCTGGACTTGTGAGCAGCAACGCCACGCCAAGGCTCCAATTATGTCACTGTACATTCATACACCATTCACACGGACCTGGGGATCACTTCTCCCTGGTCCTGGGGAACCCTACTCCACCAAAATTGAGGGTGACACCCCTTTTCCGGCAGGAATGTCACCCCCACATTCAAACAGCATTCACAACCCAAAAAAAAAAATTACCTGCAAAAGCAAAAATTTTCCAGCAAAAAAAAAGTTGAAAAAACAAATTATTGCCCTTTGCGTGAGCCACGCCTGGGGCGCCCCCGGCCACGGCCCCGGCTTCTCAGGAGAGACTCATGGGGGAGGGGTAAAACCGGGGAAGGAGGAGCAGCCCCTGATCTCTGCCCACCTGGCGGCCTGCCCTCCAAGGCCACGGCTATTCTGTCCAGGGCAGCACCAAGTGTTGCCGTGTTGGCCTGGATAGCCTGGGTAAGGGCCCTCACATCCTGCCCAATGCCTGCTGATGTTGTCTGCAGTTCGTTTAGGCAGGTTGTGAAAGCCTGGGAGTGGGAGTCCAGGTTCCCCAGCGTATCCTTGATGGAGGACAGGCTCTCCTCCATCCGCACCAATGTCTGGCTGACCTGTCCCAGATGGCAGGTCTGGAGGAACTGGTCCCTTCTCAGAGTGGCGGGCAGGAGATCGGCCACCCCCCTGGTGTTCTGGGATGAAATCCTGCCTCCAGCTGATGCTTGTGGTCGGGGAGAAGGGGAGGCCCTTGTGAGGGGAGCCATGTTGGGGGAGGAGGGGGGGGCTCCCCCTTAGGGAGGGCTGCCTGCTGCCAGCCAGAGGGGAAGAGTCCTCAAAAACCAAACGTCCAGTGCCTGACATGGACTCCTCCTCCTCATGATTCTCCTCCTCCTCATGATTCTCCTTCTCCTCTTGAACCTCCTCCGCGGACTCCGGCCTTGTTGGGGGGGCCTCATTAGGCTGCTGTCCTGGGGTTGTTGCGGTCAGGCCAGATGGCCCTGCACCCTCCTGCACATCTGTGGATGACACAAAACATTCACAGGTTGGAGGATCCACACACTTGCCACATATTCCCTTTCACCCCCTCCCCCACACATGCTACACACCTGATATTAAAAAAAAAAACTTACCTGGCACTACGGGCTCCGGACTTGAGTCAAAGCCGGGCAGGCCCTCAACTTCATGCCGATGAAAGGTCAGGGCCACCGCACGCTCCTCCGCTGTCAGCCTAATACGGCATGGTGGGCCCCCTCCTGTGCCCCTGGCATGGGCATGCATTCTGGCCAGCTTCTGTTTGACCAGACGCCGGAGGTCATTGATTTTTTTGTCAATCCCAGACCGGGTCCGTGTCTCCCCCTGCCCCGCTGAATTGAAGTGCTCAGTGATCATATCCAAAACCTCTCTCCTCCTGGCCGGGGTGGTGTTGGCACTGTCTGGGCCGTGGAGGAAACGCCCATACTCGCTAATGGCCCGGGCAAGAATTTGTTTTTCCCCAACTGTAAAATTTAGCTTTCTCTTTCTCTCTGTCATACTTCCCAAAAAACTTAGTCCCAGTCAACAAAATTCACTCACACAAACAAGCACAACCAATCAAGCAAGAACACACACAAAGAGAAAACTACTCAGCAAGAAACAGTCACAAAAAAACAAAAACAAAAAACAGCAGGAAAACAAACGAACAGAAATATATCAATCAAACAAACAGTCTCTCAAACACTTATCAAAAAGCACTTTCAAAGATCTACTAACAAACACTTGATCACACAGAACACTAATCTGACAACTACAAAACACAACGCAATGAACAACAGGACAAAAGCACTTGGTTAAATGGGAAGGGACAAAGGGATGTACTTTTGCAATGCAAGTGCGTTTGTGTGTGTCTATTTATGCTGTTTGCGTAGTTCACAACGTTGCCCTAGTCCATTTCCAATTTCACTGATTGCGCCGCTCCCGAGTTGTGAGCATGCGCACAGCGGAGCTGACCATGGTCTCCTTCAAGCGCGCATGCGCGAGCCGGCCAGCCCTTCATTTGCATGGGGTCACGGCTCATTTCAATGTAACACGCCCACGTCCTTCCCAATTTGTATTACTCCTCCTTACGCCTCGGGAAAAACGTTACGCATGCGCAATTTCCTGCGCAAAAGCTACGAGAATAGGGGGATTACGCGGCAAAATTGCGCAAGTCTAACGTAAAGGCGGTGCGCTACGCCGGTCCAATAATGCGCAGATGTACCTGAATCTGGGCCACTGTGTCTCTATCTATCTCTCTCTCTCTCTCTCTCTGTCTGTCTGACTGCAAAGCAAGCCGGAACACACTACACAAGGCCGCCCGGGAGGCGGCCTTTTATAGTGTGGGGCGTGTGCTAAAGCCCTGAGCCCTAATTGACCAAAGCACCCAGATATTACACACATCCACTCAGACATCCGTCCAGGTGGCACAAAATCCCCGATCACCTGACTCCACCCAAATAAATAGGCTCTCCCAGCAGGATAAGGGACTTAAAGAAACCCCTGCCAATTGGCTGAGACACCCCATTTATTCATAATCTGTCCTGGCTATGCCCTTGTCTTACCAAATGTTACCAGCATAACGCCACCTAGTGACAGAGAAGAGAAGTGTAGCAATTCCAGAATTAGGGAGAAATCAATTGATCGCCTAACAATTGGCCAAGGCAACTATCGTCTGGCAACTAAATTTGATAGCAATCCTGCCTAAACATCAGGATGCTACATATATATTTGTATTGCGTTATCATAAATCATGACAAGGTTACTGTCAATATTGATAGGCCCATAGCAGAAATGTAAAATTTGCTCTGGTCCATAAGCGGTATATAGATGCAAGAGCTGAACTGGTTAAAGATCAAGCTTTTTTTCTTTGCTAGCTGTGCCCTATTTAGGAAAGATTAATTCTCTCTATTTGACCTGTGTACTGTTAAGTGAAAGTCCCAAATTCTGGGTTATCACCAGTACAGGAACAGAGGGTAAATCTGTAAAAGTGACCCTGCTGACAACAAGAGACTACCATTAAATCTCCCCAATATAACACATATGGCAAAAAAAAAAACTCCCTTACTCTATCCAAATTGAAAAGAAAAGTTTTGCCTTTAGTTCATCCTTGAACATATAAATAACGTGGATGCTGTGCCCACTATTGCCAAAGGGGAAGTCATTCCTCATGCTGGCCACTAGAGGGAACCCCGGGAACGTGTCTGCATGTTTCGATGATAAAGCCTTTCCTGTCTCAACATTGGTTGAGCCTATTTCCTCAACTTTCATTGGATGTAAGCAGTTCGGCTTCTGCCTGTATCCTTGGGATACCATAGAGTCTCCGCAAATCGAAGCGCCTAGAAAAATAGCGTGAATGAAGAAGTCAAATCAGTGTTAATAATAAATCGAGTAATGGCATGAAGTATGACAATATAAGCACGTGGATATCACATACACTGAAACTCACTAACAGCCCACACCTTGTTCGAGTCAACAGAATATTATCGCTCAGAAAACACTATAGGAATATGCCCACAACAAAGATGGAGGCTTGCATGGGGAAGGTATGAGGGAGCATAGTGCGCAAACTCAGTACAAGGAGCCGGGAAGGAGGCGGGACTGGAAGAAAAAGAAGCAGCAGCTGGAGGAGATAAGGGGGACGTACAGTCTGGAAAGGCTCGTCGCCTGGAGGGTGTCAATGTAATATTGCTGTGCTCAGGCTGCCTTGTAGCCTTGCCTCAAGGTGAGATGTTCTCTTGTGGTATTCATTGTGCTGTGTGTGTGTACAGCAGGTGTGTGCATGTGAGGAGCAGAGAGTTGTGTTCATCTTCCTAATCACCTCAATGTTTACTTCAGTTTCCAGAGACTATGAGTAGTAGGGAGCAAATGGGATCATTATTCATTTATGTAGCGCTGTAATTGGGTACCATGTGAGATTTGGGTGCCCAGGATTTTTTTTTAATGATAATTGATTAGATGATGTGGGTGCAGATAGACATTAAATTACTTTATTTATTTTTTCGGTCATCTAGCTGTTTTTAGGGATAAACAAATGTAGGGGTCACCAACTTTTTACACATTCAAGTGTCTTTTTTTTTTTTTTTTTATAGACAGCAGTCCCCGCGCGCGTACCAGCCTCGGGGCAGTCCCCGCGCGCGTACCAGCCTCGGGGCAGTCCCCGCGCGCGTACCAGCCTCGGGGCAGTCCCCGCGCGCGTACCAGCCTCGGGGCAGTCCCCGCGCGCGTACCAGCCTCGGGGCAGTCCCCGCGCGCGTACCAGCCTCGGGGCAGTCCCCGCGCGCGTACCAGCCTCGGGGCAGTCCCCGCCGCTTCGTCTCATGATTTCCCACGCTAAAATCTCAAGTCGGCCCACCGTTCCTGCCCCTTCATGCCTCTAGTCTGCCTCTGTTCCCACGCCTCAACGTCACAAGTCAAAGGTTGACCTGAATTTCCCACGCCTCAATGTTTCAGGTTGGCCCTGTTTCTGCCCATTCATGCCTCAGGTCAGCCCTCATTCCCACAACTTTGAGTTTCAGGTCGCGTCTGATTTCAACATGTCAACATCTCAGGCTGTCCCCCAGTCCTGCAACTTTAATTTTGAGGTTGGTCAGGATTCCCATACCTCCACACCTCAGATCGACCCCCCACCCCCCACCTATTCCTGCCCCTTTACACCTCAGTTCGGGCCCCCCCATTGCTGCCCCTTCACACCTTAGGTCAACCTTTGTTCCTGCTCCTCAACCACAAGTGTCAGGTTGGCCCCCGTTTCCCCCACCTCATCATTTCAGGTTGTCCCCATTCCCACGCTTTTATGTCTCAGGTCAGTCCCCATTCCCACAACTTCAAGTTTCAGACCAGCTACAATTCCCACGCCTCAACATCTCAGGCTGGCTCCCAGTCCCGCAGCTTTATTTCTTAGGTCAACCGCTATTCCCATACTTCCACATCTCGGATCTGCCAACATTCTTGCCCCTTCATACCTCAGGTCAGCCTATGTTCCTGCACCTCAAATTCAAGCCTCAGCTCGGTCCTGATTCCCACACCTCAACCTCTCGGGTTGGCCCTATTCCCGTGCCTTCATCCCTTCATGCCTCAGGTCGGCCCCAATTTCCATGTCTTAACATCTCAGGCTGGCCCCCATTCCCGCAATGTCAAGTTTAAGGTCAGCCCCAGATTCACACTCCTTAACATCTCAGGTTGGTGCCCAATCCCTGCCCCTTCACACCTTAAGTCAGCGCCTGTTCCCATGCCTTCATGCCTCGGGTAGGCCAGGGTTCCCATGCCTCAAAATGCCAGCAGAGCCCCTCATTTTTGCGCTTTCATGCCTCAGATGGGCCCCAATTTCTGCGCCTTCAAGCCTTAGATCGGCCCAAAACCCTGCTTCTTCACATCTCAGTGCATGGTCTGCTTTCATAGCATGTAGTCCTCCATCAGACAGCAGGTGGAACTTTATTCTCTTTTTCACAGTGTTGACATGATTACTTTTTAGGTGCACTGAAAAAATCTAGCTGTTAATGGGATTAAAATGGGTCCCCAGCAGTGTCTCAAACTTATCAGAGGGCTAAGTAGAAAGTTTCTAGATGGCTGCAAAGCAAGCTGATTTAATGTGTTGTATTATAAGATAACCCATAGTGCTCTGTGAACTATTTATCATGCAGTAGACGTGGCCTTATATGAAAAATATTTAGTTTGTTAAAGCAACAAAATACAAACAAGAATGTAATATAAGACAACAATGTAAGCATGCATAGTTCATGCCTGATGGAACACGGGGGAAGCTGAAAATCACTGTAGTAATTAGCGCTGCTACAGTAAGGGCTTGATCACACAGACTACATTTTATAACGCTTAAATGCTTCTATAGCATTAGTATAGGTGTTAGACTGACATTTTTCACAACGTTGATGACAAGTTAAAAATGCTCCCCAAATGCCCTATGGGAAGTTTGGAAGCATTTGATGAGCGTTAAGGCGCATTAAAATCACTCCACAATCTCCTATTACATTACAGTTAATAAACTAATCTTAAAGGGTAACTTCTCTATTGTGGGGAAAAAAAATGCAGAAAAACGAATATAGCGTATACAATTGCAACACAAGTCATATTGTAATTGAATGTTATTAAAAAAATTACCTTTCCTTTTCTGGTACAATATTTTTCTTGAAATATAAAAAAAAGAGGAAAGAGACAAGTTCCCATGCAGGGGATATGGACATAAAACATAAGTACACATAAAAACACATAATAAAATATATACTATAAGCGAACTAATTATAAATTACCACCGTCTCTCCAGCCGGGGCCGGGGGGCAGTGTGTTATGCCTGAGCCTTGAGACCCAGGGGCCAAGGTAGGTAAAGGGGGCGGAGTTATCCGCAAAACGGGGGAGAAAAAAACGATGAAATTAAATAATGAAAGAAAAAACAAACAAAAAAATAACAAAACAAACATAAAAACACACACAACAGAGGGGGAAATAGGGGAGGAATAGAGCAGAACAACAAGCAAAAAGCCCAGAAGCAAAGAAGGAGAAAGGAAGGAACCTCAGGCTGTAAGTGAGGTCAAATCAAATTTAGAGACCTAGACTAGACGGGCGCAAACTAGGGAGTGTATAGGACCACCACGGGGCCCATACCTTAAGGAATTTACCATTGGAGTCGTAAAGGATGCTAGACATCTTTTCATGGATCATAAGGGTCGTCAGGGTATTCTTAACCTCCGGGAATGACACAGAAGTTTTTTTCCAGGCCCACGCTATTGTTCACTTGGCAGCGATAAATTGGTATGTGGCTAATTTCTGCTGCTGAGAGAAGAGGCCTGGGATTGGGCAATGGAGTAATGCATATTTAGCGTCCTTACGGAAGGGGACATGAAATAGGGAGGATATTAGGCCAAAGACCCTTGACCAAAATCTAACTAGGCGGGGGCAGGACCACAATGTGTGCAGTTCATCTCCTCGTTGACCACAACCTCGAAAGCATCTGTCAGTACACGATGAGCTCGACTTGGCGATGCAAGCTGGGACCCAGTTCCAGCGTAGAAGGACCTTATAAGCTGCCTTCAATGTGGCAGTGTTGAAAGAACATTTTGCTATGCTGGACCAGGCCTTACTCCAGTCTGCAAGATCTATAGGGGATAGGTCACGCTCCCATTTAAGCACATAGGTAAGGTTAGTAGAAGAGCTACCGGAAGCAAGTAAAGAATAGATCATAGAGATGGTGCCGCGAGCACCTGGGCAATGCTGACAGATGCGCTCAAAGGCAGTTATTTGATACGGGAAGGAGCCAAGGTGCCGAAGGGAGGTTATCCAGTGTCACAGCTGAATATAGCAAAATAATTTGGCATACGGAGCATCATGGGTCTCATGGATCGAAGACCACAAGGGAAAGGCGCGGGTATGAAGAAAGTGATGAACCAGTGAGAACCCATGAGCAGGCCACCATGAAAAAACATGGGGTTGTTCTGAGCCAGGTGGGACCATGGGATTATTCAGGAATGGGGACATAAGTTTGCCTGAGCACCGAATTGAGTCCCATAATTTTAGACTGTGAAGTATAAGGGGGCTAACAGAAGGAGGTAGCAGTTTAGGGGGCAGCCACAATAAAGCTGAGATAGGGACCGGTGCACAATTAGGCACCTCCAGCAGAACCTAAAGGGGAACGTCAGACGTCGCATGGAGAATGGTGAGTTGGGAAATTTGAGCCGCCCGATAATACTTTGCAACATCCGGAACGCCCAGTCCGCCCCGCAATCTATGGGCATAGAGGGTAAAGCGAGAAAGCCTAGGGCGCTTATGTGCCCAGAAAAAGGAGAGCAGTCTGTTCTGGAGCAACCGCAGATAAAAAGCAGGGACAGGAAGAGTCCGAAAATAAAGAATCTTTGGGAGCATGGTCATCTTGACCGAGTAAGTACGACCGACCCAAGATAGAGTAGGGAATCGCCAAGATGCCATAAGAGCCGTGACAGTGTGCAAGAGCGGGTAGTAGTGTGCAAGAGCGGGTAGTAGTTGGCAGAAGAGAGAGAAGTATAAGAAGAGGTCAACTTGATACCCAAGTAGTCTAGCGAGGAGTTTGCCCAACGGTAGGGAAAAAGAGATTGAAGATGTAAGACTTAGGGACTTGGAAGAGTAATATTCAAAGCAGTCGTTTTGTGTGGGTTGACTTGGAGACCTGAAATAGTAGCAAAGCGGGTTAGAAGTGCCTGGAGATTCGGTAGGGTGACGATAGGATTGGTAAGGGTCAAGAGGGCATCGTCAGCGAACATATTAAGTTTTTAGTCATTACCTGCATAGGGGATGCCCTTGATGTTAGGGTCTGCTCTAACGGCAATAGCTAGCGGCTGAAGGGCAAAAACAAAAAGGACAGGGGATAGAGGACATCCCTGCCTTGTCCCCCTGGAAAGGAGGGCGAAAGGCAACCAGCATAGCGAACTGAGGCAGAAGGGGACAAATAAAGGGCCGTCAACCAAGACGAGTCTCCAAAACCCCATCGCTGCAGTACGTATTGCAGATAATCCCACGAGAGGGTATCAAAAGCTTTATAAATATCAAGCGAAAGGAGAAAGTCAGGGATTTTGCGCTGCTGCAAAAGTGTAATCGGGTGGACAACTTTCCGGACATTGTCCCCTGCCTGACGGCCAGGCACAAAGCCAACCTGGTCCCTATGAACCAAGGAGCGCAAGTATTTGTTAATACGGGAGCACAGGATTTCCCCCCGCAGTTTCACATCTTCATTTAGTAGAGAAAGTGGGCGAAACGTCTGGGGCTCATGGGCCTCCTCGGTGGTCTTGGGAATCATGGAAATATGAGCATGCAATGAGTCTGGGAAGGGCAGCGGACCTTGTTTCATACAGTTAACCACTTGACCACTGGGAACTTAAACCCCCTTAATAACCAGGCAAATTTTCAGCTTTCGGTGCTCTCACAATTTTTCCCACAAATAGAGCTTTCTTTTGGTGGTATTTGATCACCTCTGCGGTTTTTATTTTTTTCGCTATAAATGGAAAAAGAACAAAAATGTTTGTAAAAAAAAATGAATTTTTCTTCATTTCTATTATAACATTTTGCAAAAAAGTAATTTTTCTTCATAAATTTGGCCTAAAATGTATACTGCTACATATCTTTGGTACCAAAACAAAACATTTGGATATTATTTAGTCTGGGTGAAAGTTATAGGATCTACAAGCTATGGTACCAATTACTGAAAATTGATCAATTTGATCACACCTGATGTACTGACAGCATCTCTCATTTCACCCCAAAACACATTCTGCTATTCCTTCTGAGTATGGCGATACCACATGTGTGAGACTTTTACACAGCGTGGCCACATACAGAGGCCCAACCTGCAGGGAGCACCATCAGACCAATTCTGACATTCCTCTCCTACATGGAAAAATCATCATTTATTTGCTAGAATAATAGAAGAATAGGGCGCGCAGACCTGACTCTACGGGAGGACGTCCATGGACATCCTGTTAGAGTTAAGGAACCGCCTTATGGACTTATTTCGTCTATAGGGCAGTTACTAAGTGGTTAAAGTAGGCCGTCAGGTGGGGGAGCAAGAGTGGAGAAAACTTGTGGTAGTATAGTCCGGTAAAGCCACCCGGTCCCGGGGGCCCTCGAAACACGGATGCCTTTAATGGCCTGAGCCACTTCCAATTCGGTAATGTCAGCGTTAAGAGACGCACAGGCCGCTGAGAAAAATTACCTTTTCAATCTGCAGCTGCTGTAATTTTCGGAAAATGCAACATGGCTATTTGTGACTCCTATAACACTTGTACAATTTGTGACTGTAAAGTAGCATGAAAAGTTGTTCCCCATGATTTCCAATGACAACCATTCATATTAGTACGACCTCAAGTCGTTTCGACTTCAAAGTAGTCCCTGCACTACTTTGGTCCAACTTTGATGCAAGTTACACAGGCATTCCCTAAAATCATGTCAAAAGCGCGCCAAATTCACACGACTTTAAAGTCGCGGTAGTGTGAAAGGTGCCTAAAGATATTTTTCTATTTAAAGAGGAGGTTCACCCTAAATATACTCTTTCCCATGTGATCCAGCATACTGGCGTCAGCACCAGTATGCTGTTTTTTTTTTTTAAATGCCCCACTTACACGGTGGATGGCGCCTGTATAGCCCGTCACGGCTTCCGAAAATATCCGATTTAGGACTCGGGTATTTCCGGCGCTATGCGGCGCCTGCGCACAGACCTAGGAGCTGACTGCGCTGGCGCCGTATTTCTCCGAGTCCTATGGCTATGGCGCGTCACGCCCACCGAAATAGGACTTGGAGAAATACGGCGCCTGCGCAGTCAGCTCCTAGGTCTGTGCGCAGGCGCCGCATAGCGCCTGAAATACCCGAGTCCTAAATCGGATATTTTCGGAAGCCGTGACGGGCTATAGCGGCGCCATCCACCGCAGGGGAAATAAATCAAAATTAAGGATTACACAGTAAGTGGGGCATTTGCTGGATCACATGGGAAAGAGTATATTTAGGGTGAACCTCCGCTTTAAGATACATTAATAATTTAGTTTATTCAGCATGAAATGGAGGCTAGTTATGTAGCATGAGGCTGTATATTCTGCAATATTAAATTTTTTGGTAAACTCATTCAATGAATACAAGCTCTGCAGGCTGAGATAACCTGCACTGCATGGATGCATTCATACAATTTCACAGTAACCATGAGATAAAACAAAATTCAGAAATATTCCTTTATCCCATTGTTTTGCAAATCTATGTACACTAAAAACTGTATTAATAGTTGGCATTAGTCCGGGGTAGGTTTAGGGTACCCCCTATATGTTACCTAATAAAGGGTTGACCCCTTAATCACCCCCAGTTAACCCTTTTACTCCCTGTGACTCCGTCTTAGTATAGTGTACAGATTTATTTTCTGATCACTGTAGTATAGTCACGGGTGACGCTAGTTAGTGTGTTAGCCCCATACACACGAGCGGACAGATTTGTTCAAATCTGTCCGTCCGACAGATTTGAACAAATCTGTCTGCTGGGATTTTGTTTTGCTCGCGTGTACACACGAGCAAACCAAAATCCCCGCCAGCAGAGAGCGCGCTGACGTGTCGGTGACGTGGCGGTGACGTTGACGCCGCCACGTCACCGCACCAGGAAGTAAAACACTTCCGCGCATGCGCCGAATCCATTCGGCGGCGGTGCGGCGGCGGAGCGGGACGACATGTCTGCTGGTAAGTGTACTAACCAGCAGACATGTCGGGCGGACAGATTCCCACCGGATAGATTTCAAAGCATGCTTTGAAATCTGTCGGGTGGACAAATCTGTCCGCTAGCCCATACACACGAGCGGAGATGTCTGCTAAAACGGTCCATCGGACCGTTTTCAGCGGACAAATTCGATCGTATGTACGAGGCCTTAGCATGAGCGGCAGTCTTTTATAGCTTCAGGGTCCCACCATATAGTCCCTAATAAAAGTTTAACCCCCTGACCCCCCCCCCCAGTTAACCCTTTCACTCTCTGTCAGTGTCATTTAATATAGTATACCATTTTTTTTTTCGGATTACTGCATTCGTTCACGGGTGGAATCAGTTAGTGTCAAAGTCAGTTAGTGTTAGCGTCAATCCCAGACAGCATCAGATTTAAACCCTTTGATTGCCAGGAACACTAACACAAGAACACTATATATACCTCCATTAATAGTATAGTATCTGAACAGATCAATATCTTTGATCTGATCAGAACTATACTAGCGTCCCAATAGTATAATGTTCCCAAAAATGCAGCATTACCAGGATTAGCCCAACACCTGCCAGCACCTGCATTTAGCCCCTCCGCACATCTCACCCAAAGTGCAGGATCAGTAGATCACTGTCACTTTCAATACACAGCACACAAAACCGCAACTTTAGCCGAGTCACGCCTTATCTCTGCTCGCTGGTTAGTTTTGGGACCTACTCTCTTTGACTTAGCTCGAACCAGCCCTTGACACATCAGAACCCTGACAATGGGATATGGTGACCCCTGTTGACCCGGAGTCACCATAACAGACCCACAATGTGTAAGGACAATATAATAAATTACCTGCTGCAATGGTACGGTCTCTCCAGGCAAGAAATTACACTCCACACAATGAAAATGATTGAATGAAAGAACGGGTACGTTTTACTGCATGGAACTCAGGGGTAACAAGCATGGGATTTTTAAATGCAGAAACACAATCAATCAACAGCAATTCGGTTGGTTCGCAAGGGCCCTTGCAGGAACCAAGGATTATTATAAAACAATAAGCTACTCTAAAACCTAAGTGAGTGGCACCACCCGCCTAAATTCAAAAGATCAGTCTATGCTCGCGAGCACCCCTAGCGGGCAACCTTGCGAATCAGTCACGGATCACGTAGCGGCTGGTCGGTGCACAATAAATTGTAATCCAAAGGGTAATGGTTAGAAGAGGGAGGTACGCAGAGTGATGTCAGTGGCGGTAGAGTGTCATGGGATTGATTGCTGGTCAGCGGCAATCACTGCTATGAAACTCTGAGACAGTTTAACTGGGCCTCCAAGTTTTGGCTGTGGGTCTAACTAGGCCTCTAAGTCTCGGCTATGGGCCAAACAGATGCCCGTGGCCGGTGGAGTGGGATTTGGTGTCTATGGTGACCAAGGTGCTAGAAACTGAGCAAGTACTCCCTCACCCAACAGGCCGACCCGTCTGACTTCTTCTCAGGAAAAAAAAAACGCGCTGGAAAGATGTCGCTCCGCATCCCGGATCCCGGACTAGGACGTTCCACTGCTACAATTGTCAGCTGGGCTGCCTCTTCAATCTCCGGGAACACTGGCTGGGTGTTGGAGTCTTGCTTTCGTCTGGATGGCTGGTCTCTCAGCAAATCTAGGCCCAGGCTTCTGGCCTAGGAGCACTCCCGTCCCTGTGTACAGCTCCGCACAGGAGAGAAGGCCGGTCTCCAGAGAGCGAAAGGGCACCACTCCCTTTCCTTACGTAACCTCCTCCACTGGTCTCAGTGAAACGTCACATCCTCCTGGAGAGCAAAGCATTGCGGGAAAGGTAGTCCGTTTCTCCTACGAGTCAATGGAGTCCATACCTCCTGCTACTTGTAGTCCCGCAATGCATAAATAGCATATTGTGACTGTCTGGGTCTGTCTCTCCTGAATGATGGTGGGTTTTCGCCATATTTTGGAGAGACGAACACCTTAATTATACAGCTGTGTGGTCAGCTTTTTAAGTCTGACCTGAATAGCATTCAGGGCCCCACCCACAGACAGGAAGTCTGGTCCTGGGAGCCAGGTGTGAGCTCCCAGTTGGAGACGGCTCCCAGTTGGAGACAGGAGGTCTCCAGAAGTCTGAGGCTGTAGGAGACAGCCAGAACAGTGACTGCAAGAGGCAGAGTTGTAGATGCTGATGGGAAGCATCTATGTTGAGGATTCCGCTGGTCTGGGCGACCAGGAAAAACGTGCGAAGTATTGCTGCACAAGTACTGCTACAGAGAGCCAGGTGGGCTAGCATTTTCTGTTGTATGTTTGATGGAGAAGAACCCCCTGCGTGGGAAACCTTTGTTTGGACTTTTATTTTGCCTTTTAATAAAAATGTCCTACCATGCCCTTAAACATACTTCCTGGCTGGAGTGAATCACTGAAAAACGCCCATACCACGAGAGCTAAACAACCCCAATCTTACAATATCTACAATCAAGTAAAGTTCTAGCGAGAGGGGGACCTGTCACTAGACTCTGACAGGTTGACCCCGCTACACTAGGTACCTCCCTAAATTTAGTGGCCAAAATGTCAAAGGAAAGGTACACTAGTGAAGAGAGCATGACAGATGAGAGCGCAGGGAAAGCCTCACTGTCACAATCTGAATCAGATTCAGGCTCTGTATACAAACCTGTAGAGCGCAGCGGCACCCTAACAAAGCTCTGACGATGGAGTAGATGTCCCTGCTAAGGTCAGGAGTACCTGACCTCGTTCTCTGTTGGTGAGGTACAACAATTGCATGGTTCTCGTACCAGCAGCCTAGTACATCCTGGTTGTAGACAAACCAGCACTGCAGTAACACTTGTAGATACCCGACTTAGATGGGGAAGAGCACCTGCTTTGAGGTTCAATTAACTGCTTGCAGGGAGATGGTACAACAAACGGTCTTCCATTCACGCAGCCCCTTTGTATCCCCGAATACAACTTTGAAATGGGAGGGGTGGACTTCCAACGACCAGATGTTGTCGGCCGTACTTAATTGCCCATAAGGCCAGACGCTGATACAATTCCAATTGGCTTTGTTTAACGCTTATGTACTATACAAAGCATCTGGAAGAACTGGATCCTTCCTAAAACTCTGTATTCAGAAGGAGCTGTGGCCCAATTTTCCAATCCAAATGCAGTGAGCTGGCTGCATGAGAGGCGTTTGCCAGATGTCCTCCCTGGTACCACTATCCCTCTAGACCTTATGTAAAGGAAGGGCTCGGAATGGACATGGCAGTAGTGGGAATTCAGTCCATCACTCACAGAGAGGTGCAGTTTGAGGTACCCGAGACACTTTGATAGGAATAACGGTAATGATAACTGTAACGAAAACGTGTATGAGAAGCACTGTAGAGCACTGTCAGACAGCTCAGAGATCCTGGTTGAGGTACCAATGGTCTCAGAAAGGGTTAAAGAGATTGGTATGGAAAAATGTGCGTTGGTAGGACAATTGCTATTGGAGTATCGGACAACAGGGGGCGATGTGAAACTGTGGGACTGTCCCATAGGGAGTAACTGCTTGCCTTCCAAAGAGCACTGCAAAGAAGATGTCATGTCTGTGGAAAAAGTGGACATAGGCGTGACACCCGCTATTATTGTCCCTCCTGTCCTGGTCAACCTGGTCTTTGCATCGGGGACTGTTTCTTTTGGTACCACACACTAGTGGAGTATTAGCGTAGGGTACAGCACAGTCCTAGGGCACACTTTCACATGGTCTTGTCTTGTTTATATATCGTGTTTGCTTTGCAGGTATGTCTATTATTTTACTGTACTGTTACTGTGATTTATTGTTAATCTTTGATCGCTTTGCAGGTACGCCATTCAGCTGCAGCACTGATTTGTTTATTTTCACAGCAACAGGGTTTGCTCTCACGATACGTAAATCCGTGACTCCAGCGCTGTAGGTGGTTTTTTCACCACCACAGTTTAAAAAAAATAGAGCATATGTGCTCTATAATTAGCGGCTATAATTAGCCCCTAGACTGCTTTTACAAGCAGTGGGGTGGGACATCACCCCTCCCCTGCCTTCCACGGTTTTCTCTGCCTCTCCTGTCCCATCAGGGAAACCAGAGAATTCAGAGGATGGATGGCTTCAATCATCTCTATGGCCTAAGAAACCAGAAGCTGCAAGCATTTCATGACTTCGGTTTTGCCGGATATAAACAGCGCCATTGGGAAAGCATCTTATCACACCGATCTAGGTGTGGTCAGGTGCTTTAAGGGCAGAGGAGAGATCTGGAGTCTAATGGACCCCAAATTTTAGTACCTGTCACCAGGGTTGATTTGATCGAAATGAAGTCGAATTAAATCATGACTTAAATCACTAATAAAAAGACTTTATTTAATTCAACTTGATTTAAATCATAATTTTTAAAGAGCAACTGTCATCTCTGAAACGCTGTCAGTCCCATTCACTTTAATGGGACGGCTGGTGATACGACAGTGACACAATAAGGTTAAGGACATGGCGGCAGCAGGTGAATGGATGCCTGCTAACAAGCACTGCCATGATGGATCTGAAATGATAGGTTCTCTTTAAATGTAAAGACTTAATATTTGCAAATAAAATGAAGGTTTTCTATTTAGAATAATGAGCGGTCAGGTTGGTAAAACCGCAATATCAGAACCGATTTTAGGTTAATCACACATACAGTGCCTTGAAAAACTATTCATATCCCTTGCAACGCTCACATTTTGTCGTGTTACAACCAAAAACTTAAATTTATTTTATTGGGATTTTGTGTGATAGACCAACACAGAGTGGTACATATAATTGTGAAGTAGAAGACAAATTATTATAAATGTTTTTCAAAATTGTATACAAATAAATCTAGGAAATGTGTAGCGTGCATTTGTATTCAGCCCCCCTGAGTCAATACTTTGTAGAACCACCTTTGCAATTACAGCTACAAGTGTTTTTGGGGATGTCTCTATCAGCTTTGCACATCTAGAGAGTGATGTTTTTGACCATTCTTCTTTGGAAAATGTCTCAAGCTCTGTCAGATTGGATAGAGAGCATCTAAACAGCAATTCTCAATTGGATTTAGGTCTGGAATTTGACTGGGCTATTCTAACACATAATTATGCTTTGCTCTAAACCAGGGGTCCTCAAACTACCGCCCGCAGGCCGGATGCGGCCCACCAAGCTGATTTACCCGGCTCGCGGACTGCCCCGTCCACAAGATCGCAGCACCCCCTCCACCACCCCAAACGCACAAGAGAAACAAGACGGGTCCGGACAAAGGGCGGGACCCCCAGAGTCACGAAGCAGGTGACTGGTTACTAGGCAGCGGGGCAGTCCCAGCAATCAATCACCTGCCTTCCACCCGAAAAGTCTCGCCATCCGTCTGGACCCGCAACACCTCCCATCCCATCCGATCAAGGCAGCAGAGGGGAGGGGGAGCGCTGTGATCCCATGGAAGGGACAGTGTAATACCGCTGGAGGGCTCTGTGATGGGAGGATCAGTTATGGAGGGCTTTGTTATGGGTGGATCTATGATTAGGGGCTTAGTGATGGGAGGATCTGTGATGGGGGATCTGTTATGGGGGCTTTGTGATTGGGGGGAGTCTGTTATGGGGGATCTGTAATTGGGGGCAGCTTTATGATGGGTGGAGTCTGTGATGTGGGGGATTTGTGATAAGGGAGCGAGTCTGTGATGGGGAGCTTTATGATGGGCTCTGCGATGGAGCGCTCTGTAATGGAGAGGAGTCTGTGATGGGGGGCATTATGATGGAGTGCAGTGTTAGTTTTTCGCCACACGTAGTGTTTTGCTTTTAGGCCAAAAAGTTACATTTTGGTCTCATCTGACCAGAGCGCCTTCTTCCACATGTTTGCTGTGTCCCCCACATGACTTCTAGCAAACTGCACACTGGATTTCTTATGGCTTTCTTTCAACAATAGCTTTCTTCTTGCCACCCATAAAGGCCAGATTTGTGGAGTGCGTGACTAATAGTTACCTGAGCTGTGTATCTCTCCTCCAGAGTTACCATGGGCCTCTTGGCTGCTTTTCTGATGAATGCTCTCCTTGCTCGGTCTGTCAGTTTAGGTGGATGGCCATGTCTTGGTCGGTTTGCAGTTGTGCCAAACTCTTCATTTTCGGATGATGGATTGAACGGTGCTCCATAAGATGTTCAAAGCTTGGGATATTTTTTATAACCTAACCATGCTTTAAACTTCTCCATAATTTTATCGCTGTCCTGTTTGGTGTGTTCCTTGGCCCTAAAGTTCCCTAACAAACATCAGAGGGCTTCACAGAACAGCTGTATTTATAATAAGATTAAATGACACACAGGTGGGCTCTATTTACTACTAATTAGGTGACTTCTGAAGGAAATTGGTTCCACTAGATTTTAGTTAGGGTTATTAGAATAAAGGGGGCTGAATACAAATGTACACCACTACTTTCAGAAAAGGGGCTATGGGGGGATGTGCTATCTTGGCATTTCATGGCTTCCGAAATTGTAATATATAGTGAGGAGTGAAATCAACAATTTACACCCTTCATGAAGGCAGTTTACATGAAATCATGAAGGCAGTGTTTGGTAACAGATGTGGTAACCCCGTACTCGGGAGAAGCAGCAGAATGTATTTTGGGGTGTAATTCCGCATATACCTATGGCATGTGTGAGCAATATATAATATTTTTTTGTTTTTGTTTTTTAACCACTTCCCGCCCGGTCAATGGACCGGGAAGTGGTTGTGAAATCCTGACTGGACGTCTATTGTAAACAGGAAAATCCATTGAAGGCTTTTCTTCACTCACGTCTGATAGTCGCGAGTAGAGGAGAGCCGATCGGCGGCTCTCTTGACTAGGGGTGTCAAATATAATCGGTGCATCGCGATTCGGGTGTACCCGATGCGATTCCGATGCATGCGACTGTGAAAATCGATGCCTAGCCCTGCCCCCGTCCCTCCTGGGAGAGCGATCCGTTCTATGGTGCCTTTGGTTACATCGCTCGTGTTACTGCCCGGCCCGCCTCTCTCCTACGGTCCACTCTGCTTCGTCTCTTCTGGCGTCAGCCCCGCCCACTGACTAGAACTTCAGATTAGTAGATGATAGTGTCTGTATATGCCGCGCTAACGTGACTGACTGCACGGCTCGCCTATCTCCTATATCCACTCGGCTCTTACGTCTCTCCTGGCGTCAGCCCCGCCCACTGCCTAACGATTGGATCAGTAGAAAGGCGGGAGGGGCTGACGTCAGGAGAGACGTAAGAGCCGAGTGGACATAGGAGATAGGCGAGCCATGCAGTCAGTCACGATAGCGCGGCATTTACAAACACTATCCTCTACTAATCTGAAGTTCTAGTGGGGCCGACGGAGAGCTGAGAATTCCCGGCTGACAGTGGAGAGAGAGAGAATGAAGAGCTGGAATGGAGATTGGGGGATGGTGAGCTGGCAGATCGCCCATCTCACTACAAGGCTGCAAGTTCCCTCTAATCATCCTCTGTGCAGAGCAGCATGTAAGTACAGAGGAGGAGGGGGGTGCTGTGATCACGGGGTACGGGCATGTAGTGGAATCTGATGTACTGTCACCTGTGACAAGTCATTGTCACTGCAGGCTGGGACTGGGCTGTATGGAGGAGAAATATAGACCATCTCCTGTATCATGTCCGCAGTCTCTGACCATCTCCTGTAGCATGTCCGCAGTCTCTGACTATCTCCTGTAGCATGTCCGCAGTCTCTGACCATCTCCTGTAGCATGTCCGCAGTCTCTGACCATCTCCTGTAGCATGTCCGCAGTCTCTGACCATCTCCTGTAGCATGTCCGCAGTCTCTGACCATCTCCTGTAGCATGTCCGCAGTCTCTGACCATCTCCTGTAGCATGTCCGCAGTCTCTGACCATCTCCTGTAGCATGTCTGCAGTCTCTGACCATCTCCTGTAGCATGTCTGCAGTCTCTGACCATCTCCTGTAGCATGTCTGCAGTCTCTGACCATCTCCTGTAGCATGTCTGCAGTCTCTGACCATCTCCTGTACTATGTCTGCAGTCTCTGACCATCTCCTGTAGCATGTCTGCAGTCTCTGACCATCTCCTGTAGCATGTCCGCAGTCTCTGACCATCTCCTGTAGCATGTCCGCAGTCTCTGACCATCTCCTGTAGCATGTCCGCAGTCTCTGACCATCTCCTGTAGCATGTTTCGCAGTCTCTGGCCTGCTCCTGTAGCATGTCCGCAGTCTCTGACCATCTCCTGTTGCATGTCTGCTGTGTTATTGTATGTTGTGTTTTTGTTTTTTAAGAACAGATAGAAAAAAAAAATGGAGTACTTTTTTTTTTTTGATGAAAGCCATGCGCACTTGCGCTGCAATCGTGATCCATGATGATGCATCGCGGAATCGAATCAAATCGTGGCCTTGATAATCGTAATCGCATCAAATCGTGAGACCGGTGAAGATGCGCAGCCCTACTCTTGACAGGGGGTTCGCGCTGATTGTTTATCAGCGCAGCCCCCCCTCGGATGCCCACACTGGACCACCAGGGAAACCCACACTGGACCACCTGGGAAGGGCAAAAAGGCAGTAAAAAAAAAATGCCAATCAGTGCCCACAAATGGGCACTGACTGGCAACATGGACCCCTCAGTGTCCAATCAGTGCCACCCCACAGTATCCATCAGTGCCACCACTCGGTGCCCATCCATGCCCAGTGCCAACCTATCAGTGCCCATCTGTGCCACCCATAAGTACCCATCAGTGCCGCCTATGAGAGCCCATCAGTGCCGCCTATGAGTGCCCATCAGTGCCGCATACCAGCGCTGCCTATCGGTGCCGCCTCACTGGTGCCCATCAGTGCCACCTCATCGGTGCCCGTAATCGAAGTAGAAAACACTTATTTACCAAAAAAAATGAACAGAAAAAAAAAACTAAATTTTTTTTCAAAATTTTCGGTCTTTTTTTTTTAGTTGTTGCGCAAAAAAAAAAAAAAAAACGCAGAGGTGATCAAATACCACCAAAAGAAAGCTCTATTTGTGGGAACAAAATGATAAAAAAATAGTTTGGGTACAGTGTAGCATTAGGGCGCAATTGTCATTCAAAGTGCGACAGCGCTGAAAGCTGAAAAATGGCTTGGGCAGGAAGGTGCGTAAGTGCCTGGTATGGAAGTGGTTAAAGCAGTACTACAACAGAAAAGCTGAAAGAATGGTCACAATTACGCTAGGTTTAAATTTTTTCCCCAAGCCATGCAAATACAAACACAAAATGCCAGTACCCCTCATAACCTGCAACATGAATACTTTGCGAACCAGACGGTCAACAGCAAGTAATTGGACCTGATGTGGAACTGAAATTGATTAGTGGGAAAAAAAAATCATACTGCTTACATCCAATCAAACCAGATTCATTTAAAGTTGTGCCTTTAGAACTTGATGGGGAACCTTCTACTTAGGGTTATCCCGATACCACTTTTTTAGGACCGAGTACAAGTACCGATACTTTTTTTCATGTACTCGTCGATACCGAATACCGATACTTTTTTTTAAATGTGTCCCCAAATGCAGCCATGTCCCCCCACAAATGCAGCCATGTCCCCCACATATATGCAGCCATGTCCCCCACATATATGCAGCCATGTCCCCCACATATATGCAACCAATGTCCCCCACATATATGCAACCAATGTCCCCCACATATATGCACCATGTCCCCCCACATATATGCAACCATGTCCCCCACATATATCCAGCCATGTCCCCCACATATATCCAGCCATGTCCCCCCACATATATGCAGCCATGTCCCCCCACATATATGCAGCCATGTCCCCCATACCTAATGAAGATGCCGCTGCCGCGTTAATCACCGTGCGGCGAACATTACAGGCACCTTTAGTTTGAATAGCTGTTTTGCCCGCCACGCCGTGTAAAGGACACTCCCCCTTGCTCCCCGAGCAAGGGGGAGTGACACGGCGCGGCGGGCAAAACAGCTATTCAAACTAAAGATGCCTGTAATGTTCGCCGCACGGTGATTAACGCGGCGGCAGCTTTGCGATATACGGCGGCGGCGGGATGGGAAGTATTCTATTTAGGCATCAGGGGTATTTTACGGGAGTACAAGTACTCCTGCAAATACTCGGTATCGGTCCCGATACCGATACTGGTATCGGTATCGGGACAACCCTACTTCTACTAATGTAAGTGTTTCCCCATCCCTTAGAACGATATCTAAAGCTGGGTATACACCTACACAATTTGGTATGTCTGTGCCCCTTTCTGTTACACCAGAAGCTGGTCTAGCAACTGGATTCTGTTTGTTCAACCCACTGGTTAAATGGGGAAAAAAAATAAACTATGCATGGTGTAACAGGAGTCACTTTTGTACTTAGGGTGACAAAGAATTATAATTCATATATTACATGAGATGGGACATTAATAATAATTCATATTGCAGGACTGAGATATCACAAGGAGTTCATGATGACATGAACCGGTCAACCAGACAGTGAGTCATACCTTTGTATAATAGGCTATTGAAATATCTTAAGGTGTTGGCTATTCACTGTAAAGACATTCCGTTGAACAGGTGTTGATTGCACCCACTCTCACAAGACTCTGCCATTGTGTGATAAAGCTGTCTAGATAACTTATTCAACTAGATGTCTGTGTTATTATTCAAGGTTAATTGAACACTATTGATGATACGGTGCCGTCATGTCTAGCTACCAATTAAAGGATTATCCTCAGTGAGTGAATAGGGGGGTGGGGACTGCATTGTCCTGTGATAAACTGCATTATGCTTGAGACTGTATAAGAAGCTGAGAAAATACCAATAAATTGTCATATCTTTGAAAGCAAGTGCAGAGCTTGAGTCTCGTCTTGTTTATGGGAATGGATATGGATCATGTATGCAAGATTGTCGCAGTGTGTCAGATAAGCTTGTCGTGGTTGGATGGAAGATCGTAAGCGGTGGTGACCGTTACATTGGTGGCACAGCAGTGGGGTGATTCCATCTTCAGGAGGACGGCTACAAGGACACAGGACAATGGAGGCGGTGTATGAACGGATGAAGCGCTCTTCCCTCAAGGACTTACTGGAGAGCCGGGGGAGACCGGCCAGAAACCGTAAGAAGATGGACATTATTGCAGAACTTGTCCAAATGGATGGAGCGGAGAGGGCCAGCATAATGGAAAGGCCCAGCGTAACGGAAAGGCCCAGCGTAACGGAAAGGACACCTGAAGAAGCAAGTTTTAATCGGGCTGTTGAACTAAGACTGGCACATTATGGTCCTAACCCTCCCCCGGAGATCATAGACCGGGTTATAGCAGCTGTGGATGCACATTTGCTACCACAAAGAGGTTCTGCAGCAGCAGAAGTCACAGCAGCACCAACGGAAGGGAGACAAATACATTTTGCTGCTTTTAAGAATTTCATTGAAGCTGAAGGGGAGATTGATGGGTACCTTGCTAATTTTGAACGGCAATGTGCCCTACACCGGGTACCCACCGAGGAATGGGTTACCATTTTGTCTGGGAAATTGTCCGGCCGGGCCAGTGAAGCGTTCAGGGCCATCCCAGACAAGGATATTATGAACTATGGACTGGTAAAAGAAGCACTTTTGGTCAGGTATGCCGTCACACCAGAGGCATACCGGAGGCGTTTCCGAGAAACGAGCAAGCAAGCAGGAGACTCGTATACCGAGTGGGCATGCCGCCTACACCGCACTGCATCCCACTGGATCGATGGATGCCAAGCAGAATCCGGGGAAGAGGTGCTGCAGGTGTTCCTGCTGGAGCACTTTTTTGACAAACTGTCCCTGGAAGTCAGAGAGTGGGTCCGGGACCGAAAACCTTTCTCCTTGCCGGAAGCAGCTCGCCTGGCGGACGAATACACAGACGCCCGCAAACTGGATAACTCTGTGGTCAAGACAACAGCTCGGGTGGATTATCGATCCGCGGCACCCCCTCCGGCTATTGCCTACAAACCCCAGTCCTACCGTCCTACAGCACCACCTCCAGTGGCCACTTATCCTCAGCAATCCAGATTCAACTCCCAGGGCTACTCACAACCCATCAAGTGTTTTGGGTGTAAACAACCAGGGCACAAAAAGTCAGACTGTCCCTTGAATCCAGCCAGGCAGTCACAGTCATGGAGACAGCCAGAAAGGGGAAACCCCCACACACCCATGCCGGCGGCCCACTGCGTTGAGGAAGAAGAACATTGGGGCATCCTGCACGAGGCTGATCCAGTGCAAGCAGCTAACCGGGACAACAGGCAGCAACACAGGCAGACTGTCTGGGTCAATGGAAAGGTAGCCAATGGGCTACGTGATTCTGGGGCCACCATGACCCTGCTACAGAAGAACCTCATTCCAGAGAGCCAGCACACCGGAGACACAGTAGCTGTAAGAGTAGCGGGAGGCACTGTCTTCCGTCTGCCCGTTGCCTGTGTTCACTTGGATTGGGGGGTTGGTTCAGGACACGTTAATGTGGGGGTGATGAAAGATTTGCCAGCGGATGTACTACTGGGGAATGATTTGGCCCCCCTTGTTTCTGCTTACGCCCCGATGGGCCCTGATGAAGCCAACCCAGTGACTACCCGCGCCCAGGCCCGTGATACTGGAACTGGCCCGTTTGCTGCTGAGACCCAGGTAAGACTATCTTCCCCGACATGTACTATAGATCAGGCGCCCCTAGGCTGGGATACCCCAAACGTATTCGGGAAGGAAACCCGGGAGGACCCGACCTTACCGAGGTATAGGGCTAAGGCAGATACTCGGGAAAGGGGAATAGATGGGGAGCTTTATGAATGGGTGGGGGACAGACTGTATAGGATCCCCAAGCCAGCCCAGAGAAGTAAGGCCCCTTCACAGAAAAGACAGCTGGTGGTACCTACAAAATACCAGCTGGAGATTCTGCGAATCGGGCATGATGTACCACTAGCAGGACATCTAGGGTCCCGTCGCACAGCCCATAGGATCACACAGAATTTCTTTTGGCCCAATATTAACCAGGATGTGCGACAATACTGCCAAACGTGTGATACATGCCAACGGGTAGGCAAGAGGGGTGACCACCCTAAGGCTAGACTTATGTCTATGCCTATTATTGGGGAGCCCTTTTACCGCATAGCTGTTGACATTGTGGGTCCCTTGGCCAGACCTAGTCCATCCGGGAAGAAGTATATTCTCACCGTGGTGGACTATGCCACCCGTTACCCAGAGGCGGTCGCTATGTCCAACATTGAAGCAGAGACAGTAGCTGATGCCCTGGTTAAGATATTCACTAGAGTGGGGTTCCCTCAGGAGATCCTCTCTGACCAGGGAACCCAGTTTACCGCAGTGCTCATCCAGCAGTTGTGGAAGGTGTGCAATATTAAACCCCTACTTAGCTCACCTTACCACCCACAGACGAATGGTCTCTGTGAGCGCTTCAATGGGACCCTCAAGCAGATGCTGAGGACCTTTTCGTATGCTTGCAGGGACTGGGAGAGATTTCTGCCTCACCTGCTATTTGCGTACAGAGAGGTACCCCAGGAATCCACTGGTTTCTCCCCGTTCGAGTTACTCTATGGGAGAAGGGTGTGCGGACCCCTCGATCTCATTAGAGGACACTGGGAGGGAGAGACAGAACGGGAGGGGACCCCCATACTGCCTTATGTCCTGGAACTCAGGGACCGCATGGAGCAACTGTCTCTGATGGTAAGGGAGAATCTCCAGGCGGCCCAGGGGAGACAGAAGAGATGGTATGATCGGGGGGCCCGACAGCGTATCTTCCGGGTTGGGCAGAAGGTCTTAGTGCTCAAGCCGGTGAAGACCGACAAGATGCAGGCATCCTGGCAAGGCCCATATAAAGTAGTAGCCCAGGTATGTGATACCACCTATGTCACTGCCAGCTGTGCAGATAAAAGAATCCAGCGGACCTTTCATGTGAACATGCTGAAGGAGTATCAGGAACGGCAGGAGGATGTCGCTGCCGTATGCGCCCCTGCTGCGGACGACTCAGAAAATTTGCCCCTCCCGGATTTACTAGAGGGAGACCCCCAGACTGATCTCATTAGCCTTGTACAGCTAGGGGACCGGTTAAGTCCCACAAAGAAGGAACAGGCTAAGCGGCTTTTGTGGGAGAAACGGGCAACTTTCTCCCAAAAACCGGGCTATACGACTCTGGCTGTGCATAAGGTCGAGACCCCTGGACAAGCACCCCTTCGACAGGCCCCCTACCGTATCCCTGAAGCCGTCCGAGAAGGGATACGGAAGGAGATAAAGGAGATGCTTCAGTTAGGAGTCATTGAGCCCTCGGACAGCCCTTGGGCCTCGCCTGTAGTCCTAGTGCCTAAGAAAGACGGAACTACCCGGTTCTGTGTGGACTACAGGCGACTCAATGAGAAGACCACCACTGATGCTTACCCGATGCCCCGGGTAGACAAACTGCTAGATCGTATAGCCAGGGGACGTTATTTGACTACAATCGACCTGTGTAAAGGTTATTGGCAGATTCCCCTGGCCGAGGATGCTATCCCCAAGTCAGCATTTGTTACCCCATTTGGCCTGTACCAGTCTAAGGTCATGCCATTCGGGATGAAAAACGCCCCGGCGACCTTCCAAAGTATGGTGGATAGGCTCCTCAATGGCTTCCAAGATTTTGCTTGTGCATACCTGGATGACATTGCGATCTACAGTGAGTCTTGGGAGGAGCACTTGTGTCACGTAGGGGTGGTGCTGGACAAGATTCAGACCGCTGGCCTGACCTTAAAACCAGACAAGTGCCATCTAGGTGTGGCAGAGGTGCAGTACCTGGGACACCGAGTAGGGTGTGGGAACCAGAGACCAGAGCCAGCCAAGGTAGAGGCAGTAGCTAACTGGCCCACACCCCGCACTAAAACCCAGGTATTGGCCTTCTTGGGGACTGCAGGGTACTACCGACGTTTTGTCCCCGACTATAGTGCCATCGCCAAACCCCTGACGGACCTGACGAAAAAGAATTTACCTAGGCAGGTTCTGTGGTCTCCAGCTTGTGAAGCCGCGTTTCTAGCCCTCAAGCAAGCACTGGTAAATGCCCCTGTCTTGGCTGCTCCAGCCCCTAACAGACGTTTCCTTGTTCACACCGATGCTTCCATGTTTGGACTGGGGGCGGTGCTGAGCCAAATCGGAGAGGATGGAGGAGAACACTCTGTCGCATACCTGAGCAGAAAACTACTCCCACGGGAAGTCAGCTATGCGGCAGTGGAGAAGGGGTGTTTAGCCTTGGTTTGGGCCCTTAAGAAGTTGAACCCTTACCTGTACGGACAGGAATTTTCATTAGTCACCGACCACAACCCATTGGTGTGGCTCAATCGGGTCTCAGGAGACAATGGTAGGTTGCTGCGGTGGAGCTTAGCCCTGCAACCTTACAACTTCACCATCAGCTACCGGCCCGGTAAGCAAAATGGCAATGCTGATGGGTTATCCCGGCAAACAGACGTCATTCCGGCCTCCTAGTTCCGGACATTCCCAAGTTGACCCGAAAAGGATCAAGCCGGGTCTGCCGGAGTGTTCCACAAGGAGGGAGCCATGTAACAGGAGTCACTTTTGTACTTAGGGTGACAAAGAATTATAATTCATATATTACATGAGATGGGACATTAATAATAATTCATATTGCAGGACTGAGATATCACAAGGAGTTCATGATGACATGACCCGGTCAACCAGACAGTGAGTCATACCTTTGTATAATAGGCTATTGAAATATCTTAAGGTGTTGGCTATTCACTGTAAAGACATTCCGTTGAACAGGTGTTGATTGCACCCACTCTCACAAGACTCTGCCATTGTGTGATAAAGCTGTCTAGATAACTTATTCAACTAGATGTCTGTGTTATTATTCAAGGTTAAAGCGGAATTTCACCCTAAATATAAGATCTCCCATGTGATCCAGCATACTGGCGTCAGCGCCAGTATGCTGTTTTTTTTTTTTTTTTAATCCCACACTTACTGTATTATCCTGTAATTTCATTTTTTTCCCCCGCGGTGGACGGCGCCAGTACAGCGCGTCACATCTTCCGAAAATACCCAATATGGACTCGGGTAATCTCGGCGAAAATGCGGCGCCTGCGCACAGACCTAGGAGCTGACTGCGCAGGCGCCGTATTTCTCCGAGTCCTACGGCTATGGCGCGTCACGCCCTCCGAAATAGGACTCGGAGAAATACGGCGCCTGCGCAGTCAGCTCCTAGGTCTGTGCGCAGGCGCCGCATTTTCGCCGAGATTACCCGAGTCCATATTGGGTATTTTCGGAAGATGTGACGCGCTGTACTGGCGCCGTCCACCGCGGGGGAAAAAAATGAAATTACAGGATAATACAGTAAGTGTGGGATTAAAAAAAAAACAAACAGCATACTGGCGCTGACGCCAGTATGCTGGATCACATGGGAGATCTTATATTTAGGGTGAAATTCCGCTTTAATTGAACACTATTGATGATACGGTGCCGTCATGTCTAGCTACCAATTAAATAATTATCCTCAGTGAGTGAATAGGAGGGTGGGGACTGCATTGTCCTGTGATAAACTGCATTATGCTTGAGACTGTATAAGAAGCTGAGAAAATACCAATAAATTGTCATATCTTTGAAAGCAAGTGCAGAGCTTGAGTCTCGTCTTGTTTATGGGAATGGATATGGATCGTGTATGCAAGATTGTCGCAGTGTGTCAGATAAGCTTGTCGTGGTTGGATGGAAGATCGTAAGCGGTGGTGACCGTTACACGTGGTATCCAACACAGCAGATCTGATGGAGAAATAAACAGGCTAAACCCTCCCAGATTTTTCTTCTCAGAAATATCAGTAATTACATCGAAAAGCCTACTAAGAGACTTTGATCTCCTAAAAATGAAGTGGCAGTGGGAAATCATATTCTAACATGCCTCAGTACAAATTGGGTGTGAAGTTTTGGAGTTGTTACTTGTGGCGTTAGATGCTTGTTGCTCTTGGGTCAATAAGGGAACTTGTTTTAAATGTTAAAGTAGTTGTAAACTCCCGCCAAAAAAACCTGCAGACAAAGGCTTAATGAGCTAGTATGCATCGCATTCTAGCTCATTATGAAATGCTTATCGTAGATCAAAGCTGTTTCAGCACTCCCCTCGCACAGCTGTGACCTGCGACATGTCTCTTGGAGTTATTTAAGGGTCCTCCCCCTCTCGCCGCTCTCCGGTGCCCTCCGCTTACCAGAGCAGTCGACAGCAGCGGAGGCAATCGCGTCCTTATGCCGTCTGGTTATGGAGACGAGTGAGGGGAAGATGCCCCCCAACCGTCTCCATACCACTGTAGGGTGAAATTGAAGTTTTGACAGATTTTTTTTTTTTTTACTGAACTTTAGTCTAAATATGAGATGTGAGGTCTTTTTGACCCCAGATCTCATATTTAAGATGACCTGTCATGTCTTTTCTATTACATCCCTTATAATAGGAATAAGTGACCCAAACAGTGTAAAAAAACAAACAAAAAACAAAAACATTTTTTTTAAGACGCCCCGTCCCAACGAGCTTGCGCGCAGAAGTGAACGCATATGAAAACAGTGTTCAGACCACATACGCGATCATTTGAGCAAGAGCAATATTTCTAGCCCTAGACCTCCTCTGTAACTCAAAACATGTAACCTGTAGCATTTTTTAAACGTTGCCTATGGAGCGGGGCGCAACTTTGAAGCGTGACATGTTGGGTATCAATTTACTCAGCGTAAAATATCTTTCACAATATAAAAAAAAAATTGGGCTAACTTTGCTGTTGTCTTATTTTTTTATTCAAAAAAGTGATTTCATTCCAAAAAAAGTGCGCTTGTAAGACCGCTGCGCAAGTGCGGTGTGACAAAAAGTATTGCAACAACCGCCATTTTGTTCTCTAGGGTGTTAGAAAAAAATATATGTAATGTTTGGGGGTTCTAAGTAATTTTCTAGCATTTTTTTTTAACTTGTAAACAAGTCTCAGAAAGAGGCTCGGGGCTTAAATGGTTAACAAACTCTCATTTGGTATGTGTTGTGTTTTTATTTTATTTTTTGATTTTTTCTGACCCTCTGAGGTTAAAGTACACGTAGTAATTTGTCCCATGTTTCTGTGTGCTTTATGAGCCTAGCTTCAAGGTGACACAGGATGCCCCACCTCCCCCTGTGGTCGACCTGCACTTGTCTTGGCTCCAAGCACTTGCCCAATACATCCTTTCCCTCCCTTTGCCATCCTCTTGTAGCCGCTTGTCACAGACAAGTGCTCTTCGATCTTGTAGCTATGCTTATTATATTTACTTTGTCCCCTGGGGGATGGAACACTGGGGGAAAAACACGCCCAACCAGCCAAAAACTTCTGAAGTTCAAAAAAAGTACATGCTTTTTTTGGGTAGATTACAAGTGTTTTTGGCCCTATAGACTTCAATAGAAACATCTGACTTGAGCAGAAGAAAGCTTGTCAAACAGTCAAATAAC
This sequence comes from Rana kukunoris, assembly GCA_029574335.1. Taxonomy (NCBI): domain Eukaryota; kingdom Metazoa; phylum Chordata; class Amphibia; order Anura; family Ranidae; genus Rana; species Rana kukunoris. Next base: position 477,639,592 of record CM056049.1, on the reverse strand, counting down.
ATCTCTCCACCCCTAATTTCCGCTCCTTTTCCTCCCCCTAGTGCTTAAAGCGGAGTTCCGAATTAAAAATGTAAATAAAAGTCAGCAACTACAAATACTGCAGCTGCTGACTTTTAATAATTGGACACTTACCTGTCTCAGGGTCCAGCGATGCAGGGGAATGAAGCCCAGCTCCTCTCCCCCTCCTCTATGCGGCACCGGAATCCCTACTTTGGGCGCCCAGCTGTGGCTTCACAGCCAGGCATGCGCGAGCCGCGCTGCGCACTGTGGCTGGCCGGACAATCATCTGGGACCTGTGACGTGTCCCTGATGATTGCTGAGAGGGGGAGAGGTGAACTTGCTTCCGGCGCCACGGTGCACCGGGAGGAAGTGGGAGCGGAAACCCTCTAAAAAGATCGTTTCCGCCCCCCCCCCCCCAAAAAAAAATGACATGCCATTACATTACATGTCAGGGGGTCACCTTCCCTTAAAGAGGAAGTTCCATTTCTGAGTGGAACTACACTTTAAATTGGCTAAACAAATATACCAGAAGCTGTAAAACCGTAATACGCTTTGAAAAAGTGCAAAAAAAAAGCTTAAGAAAACGCCTGAAAATGATACGCTCAGGTGTGTATACAGCCTAACATTTTTATTAAATTGTTGGATATTTTTAGTGCAGTTATCTAAATTTAGTACAGTAAAACCTTGGTTTGAGAGTGTTTTGCAAGACAAGCAATTTTTTTTTATTGATTTTGACTTGATATACAAGTATCGTAATGCCACAATGGAGTAAAAAAGAGAAGAGAGGCACCTCTAAAGCCCTGTACACACGATCGGCCCATCCGATGAGAACGGTCCGATGGACCGTTTTCATCAGTTCACCGATGAAGCTGACTGATGTGCCTACACACCATCGGTTCACGAACCAATCGTGTTAGAACGCGGTGACGTAAAACACAACAACGTGATGGAAAAAACGAAGTTGAATGCCTCCAAACATGCGTCGACTTGATTCTGAGCATGCGTGGATTTTTAACCGATGCTCGTGCGTACTAACGATCGTTTTTGACCTATTGGTTAGCCGTCCATCGGTTCAAGTTTAAAGCAAGCCATCTGTTTTTGGACCGAAGGATAACGGACCGATGGGGCCTACACACGATCGGTTTGGACCGATGAAAACTAACTTCAGTCCGTTTTCATCGGTTTGAACCGATCGTGTGTACGCGACTTTAGTGTAAGAATATGGTTACATTTAATGATGGTACAACATTTAGCAATTTATTGCTACACTTAAAGGCCCGTCTCTTCTCTCTTATACTCTGTAGCTCCTCCATTTTATCACATTGCTATAATCTTTATATATGGGCTATAAACTGAAGGACCTATGAATAAATGGTTGTGGAATGAATCGTTTGAGTTTCCATTATTTCTTATGGGGAAACTTGCTTTGATATACAAGTGTTTTGGATTACAAACATGGTTCTGGAATGAATTATGCTCAGAATCCAAGGTTTTACTGTAGTTTGTACAATTTGTAATGCAATGTCTAGCCAGCTTTAGAGACTTTTATGACTGAACTTATGAATTTTATTTTAAATTTTTTTGTAAAGATGTGAACTTGACTCTTTGGGTTTAGTGAAGGCCTTTAATTGAGTCAGCCGATGTTGAAAACCATTTGCAGATCCAGCGTGGAGCCTTCTTATTTCTATTTTTGACTCTGAAGAAAGGCTACAATTATTTTAGATTGAAGCTGATTCATACGTTGCTTCATAAGGGAGCATATTGTGGGCATGAGTTGCGGCCAGAGCACCCAGCATCGAAAATCTGTTTTACAGAGGAAATAATAGACCGCTTTATAATGTCCAATGAATGCATCTAAATACCATGGTTGTGGAATGCCATGGATATGCTAACAGCAACACAAATTAATGAGTATTAATTCTGTATTCACAAGCATTAAAATAAGCAGCACAATAAACTATGCATTGAAATGACAAAATCCCACTCATTACTGAAGGTTTCCATAGTTACTGACTAATTGTGCTAGCCGTATAATCTCAATAGCCTGAGTGAACCTGTTTTTCCAGTCTGCTTATGTGCAGCTAGGCTGCTGCCTTATGCAGCTCTTTAGTCTCTTAAAAACCTCTAACTTGTACATGTCGGTACTTTTTTCAAAAATTCAAAAATTCTCCTGCACTCCAGCAAGCTCCCCTGTTGACATACTGTTTCTCCCCAGCCTCTTCTGGGTGCAGGGTATTCAGCCATCTTGATTGGCCAGCGGGGGAATGATGTAACTCCGGCACATGCACAACTCAGTGTGCATTTTATATGAGAATGTGAACTGGCAAGTAAAGAGCCTGCCTGCTTGAATATTATAGCACATTAAAGGAAATGTACACGCAATATAATGCTATTAAAGAGTAAGTAACCCCCCCCCCCCCGAAAAACGGGGAAAAAAATATAACCTGCAAGAGAAAGGCATAATGAGCTAGTATGAACAGCATACTAGCTCATTATGTGTCACTTACCTAAGATCGCAGCCCTCCTCCTCCCCATCCTCTGCCGCCATGTCTCATCGCATCTTGCTCCTGTTATCGCCACTCTGGCACTGTGGTTGGTCGGAGCGGCGATGACGGCACTCCCGCGCATGTGCGGGAATACGGCATTAACCCAGGTCATGTCATTGAGAAAAACGGCACTTTCAGTGCACCTGCATCATTGTCTATGGACAACATAGACATCGGCACCTGTAATTACTGTAAACATCTCCTAAACCGTGCAGGTTTAGGAGATATTACTTGCACCTACAGGTAAGCCTTAATCTATAAAAAAAAAAAAACCTGCAAGACAAAGACATAATGAGCTAGTATGCTCATTTTTCTATACTGCTTTAGTTTCTATACTGCTTGATTGTTGAGATAAGCAAGCACATTCAAATATTTTTTGCGCAGAAGTGCATACAAAATTTTATGAGTGGACATTGAAGATCGTCCTTCCGAAGGAGCGGGATTGCACGCGCACGTGCCTGTGCAGCGGCACAACCCAATGCGCTCGTGTCACCCGGACACGGCGCATCTCAGATCGGCAGGAGGGCTATGTGACTGGCCCTCCTGATCACATGATGGCTTTGTCCAATCACTGCCATCATGTGACGTAAATAGAGAGCCAGTTGCAAGGCGATCAGCTCTCTTCTCCTCACACGGAAGTTGTCAGTGAGGAGAGGGAGCCAGTGATCAGTGTGTATGTCCCCACAACAGTGTCACCCCACACATGTCCAAACACAGTAAAAACACCTGTCCTTGTAGTCGTATAGTGTTCCGCGCTGGAGCGCATACTGACGTCATTGCCCGCCGCGTGCGTTCCAGTGTGGAACGCGGAAGTGCCGTGCGAAAATCAACGCTCATTTGTTGCACATGTAACCCTCCTATAAACAGGGCAGTGTGGATAGTACACGCTGTCCTATTATTGTCGGCCGTAGGCGGACCATGCTGCATACAACTACTGGCATATCCCCTCAACTGAATAGCAGCGCAACCTGGATCCATGATACCTCTTAGTTACCCACTGCTTCCTTCCATGCTGCCAATCTTACTGCTGTGACTGGGGACACCCTAAGATATCCTGCACCAGGAAACCCTCCATGACAGAATCCCATTGCTGCTACAATACTCTGCGTACTCTCATCCTCTGCAAACGGATAAGTACCATTACTACTATGCTGCTTGGCATTACTTGTAGTAATTGCATAAAAGGATTTTTAATAAACAGCTTACCTGTAAAATCCTTTTCTTGAAGTACATCACGGGACACAGAGCGCATAGCCATTACACTTGGGTTATATGGGTACCTTCAGGTGTGGACACTGGTGTAATCAATTTCACAGGAAGTTTCCTCCCTATATAACCCCCTCCCACTGGGAGTGCTTCAGTTTTGTAGCAAGCAATTCTCCCGAGGTTACACAATGTTCCCCAAAAGAGGGGTGGGAGCTCTGTGTCCCGTGATGTACTTCAAGAAAAGGATTTTACAGGTAAGCTGTTTATTAAAAATCCTTTTTTCTTTATCGTACATCACGGGACACAGAGCGCATAGCCATTACACTTGGGATGTCCTAAAGCAATGCTCTATGAAGGGAGGGAGACCGTAAGGCCAAGAATAGCCAAATAAAAACATTGTCAGGAGAAAACATGGCTCCACCAACAGAAAAACAAGGGGGCGTGAACCGGGCCAGAGGATTCTATACTGCTGCCCGTAGGACCGCCTGCCCAAAAGCTGCGTCCGTACCCTTTGCAACGTCCAACTTATAAAATTTAGTAAACGTATGTACGGAAGACCAGGTTGCCGCCTTGCAAACCTGTGCCATAGAGATCTGATGGTGTGCCGCCCAGGAGGCACTCATGGCCCTCGTAGAATGGGCTTTAACTGATAAGGGAGGTGGAACGCGCTTCAGACCATATGCCTGAAAAATCAGCTGCTTAATCCACCTAGCCAAGGAAGACTTGGCAGCCGGCTGACCCTTCTTGGGGCCATCCGGAAGAACAAAAAGCACATCTGTTTTCCGAATCTTCTCTGTAGCCTTGAGATAGACCCTCATGGCTCGAACCACGTCCAAAGTATGAAGCCGTCTTTCCTCTCTGGACTGGGGAGTAGGAAAGAAGGATGGTAGGACTAGGTCCTGATTCAAGTGAAAACTGGATATGACCTTAGGAAGGAAAGAAGGTTGAGGCCGCAGAACCACTCTGTCCTTATGCACAATAAGGTATGGCTCCCTGCATGACAAGGCTGCCAGCTCGGAAACCCTTCTGGCTGAAGCCATAGCCACCAAGAAAACCAACTTTCGGGTTAGTAGCACAAGAGGGATTTCTGTCAGAGGTTCAAACGGCTGCCTTTGTAAAGCTGACAAGACCAGATTTAAATTCCAGGGGCAGAGGGGAGCTCTAATAGGGGGATTCACATGCAAGACCCCCTGCAAGAAGGTTTTCATAAGCGAATGGGTGGCCAAGGGTCTTTGAAACCATATTGATAAAGCCGACACCTGCCCCTTTAGAGTACTAAGAGCCAACCCTTTGTCAACGCCAACCTGGAGGAATCGCAAGATCCTGTCAATAAAAAACTTTCGAGGATGCCATTTTTGAGACTCGCACCACTCCACATAGGTTCTCCAGACTCTGTAATAAATATTTCTGGAGACCGGTTTCCTAGCCTGAATCAACGTAGATATGACCTGATCTGAGAGGCCTCTGCCCTTAAGAATTAGGGATTCAGCTGCCAAGCCCGTCAAATTTAGCTGCTGTGAAGCAGGATGGCAGATTGGGCCCTGAGACAGCAGATCTGGGCGCAGGGGGAGCGGCCCCGGCGCCCCGACTGACATCTTCACGATGAGTGCGTACCAAGCCCTCCTGGGCCAGGCTGGGGCCACCAGGATCACAGGCCTGCGCTCCACCCGGATCCTCCGTAGAAGGCGGGGAATCATCTGCAGTGGAGGGAACGCATACAGAAGAGAAAACTGGTGCCAAGGGCAAACCAACGCATCGGTCCCGTAGGCCGAGGGATCCCTGGCTCGGGATATGAATTTGTCCAATTTTTTGTTGGATCTCGTTGCCATAATGGTCCACATCTGGGACTCCCGAATCTTTGGCAAATCTCTTGGAATACCTGGGGGTGAAGAGACCATTCCCCCGGAGCAACTGTTGACGACTCAAAAAATCTGCTTGAGAATTGTCTATCCCTGGGATGAACACCGCCGAGATGCAGGGTACATGGGCTTCGGCCCATGAGAAAATCAGGTTTACTTCTCTTTGGGCTCTTCGTGCCCCCCTGGTGGTTTATGTATGCCACCGCAGTGGCGTTGTCGGACTGTATCCTTACTGGCAGACCCTGAAGGCGGAGAGTCCAGGCGATCAGGGCCAGTCGAGCAGCTCTGATCTCCAAGATATTGATGGGAAGCAGTTTTTCTGCCCCCGACCACAGCCCTTGCTGGGTCTGTTCTTCTAGAACTGCCCCCCCTTTTGACAAATTTTGAGAGACCAGCCACCAAGACAGGCTGCGCCGGACCTTCGGGGAGAGCACTAACGGACGATCTAACGCCTGAATGGATTTGTTCCAAGCAGAGAAAATGGCTGCCTGAAGATATCTGGTATGGATCTGGGCGTAGGGCACCAGCCTCGAAGGCGGCCACCATCTTCCCCAGCAGTCGCATACATAGGCGAATAGTCGACGGCCTCTTCTTGCCCTAAGATCACTTGAACTGCTTGAGCTATTGATCTGATCTTTGCTTGAGGTAAACTTATCCTCTGGCAGTCTGTATCTAGCCGAAGGCCTAGATATTCCAACTGCTTTGTGGGTTTCAATACCGATTTTTCTAGGTTTACAATCCACCCGAATTCCTCTAGATGCTGAACTGTGCGACCTACTGCCTGATTGAGGTTGGGAGCTGAGCTGTCGATAACCAGAAGATCGTCCAAGTATGCCAAGACTAAAATGCCTTCTGTCCTTAGGACGGCTAGCACCGGGGCTAACACCTTTGTGAATACCCGCGGAGCTGTTGCCAACCCGAAAGGGAGGACTACGAACTGGTAATGGCGGTGATCTATCATACAACGAAGAAACCTGTGATGTGCCGGGTAGATCGGCACGTGCAGATACGCATCTTTTTATGTCTATAGATGCTAGAAAGTCGTCTTGATGTAGGCTGGCTGCCACCGAACGTAATGGACTCCATACGAAAGGTCTGAATGTTTAGAAAGCGATTTAGGCGTTTGAGGTCCAAGATAGGCCTGACGTCGCCATTGGGCTTTGGTAATTAATGAAAAGGTTGGAGTAGAATCCCAGACTCCATTCCTGGGTTGGTACTTCTACAATTACTCCTTGGAGCCAGAGACGATCCCAATGCTTTTACAAGAGAGGCCCTCTTTAATGGGTCGCTTGGAAGACTTGACCCCTGAAGATGAGGAGGGGGACTTCCCGAAACTCTAGCTTGTAGTCGGTGGTTACCACGGATCTTACCCCAAGAGTCGGGAATTCCTGGCCTTCCACACTTCGGAGAAAAACCGAAGCCTTCCCCCCCACCCAAGAGAGTGGGGGCGCCCCTTCATGAATCTGACTTGAGGACTGGTTTAACCCGGCTTGCGAGGCCATGGCCTCTTGCCTGTCGTGGCTTGTCCTTGTGGGCGGCTATTAAAATGCTGAACGCCCGGGAGGCCGTCGATACTGACGGGAAGTTGAAGGGGCCGAGCCTGTGAAGGCCTGTCGCTTAAATGCGGGCCCACGCGATCTTTTCCTTGATAGGCAAGAAAGAACTTTTACCACTTGATATGGTCTGGATATATTTATCTAGGTCTTCACCGAATAGTCTCCCACCATGAAAGGGAAATCCTGCTAAAAGCTTTTTGCAGGGTGCCTCTGCTGACCAGTTTTTTAGCCACAAAAGGCGACGCATATGAACCAACAGCAGAGATAAACGGGACGCCTGTTAAACGGAGTCCTTAATAGCATCTACTGCAAAGCAGAGAGCTCTTGGGCCAATTCACGAGCTTGCTGAGCCGGTATGTCCCTTAATATCGGTTTAGTCTGATCCTTTAAAGCCTGACAAACGCCAATGGCTGCCACTGCTGGCTGAACTATGGCACCTACTGTGGTAAATAAAGCCTTCAGTAGGGTCTCCAATTTTTTGTTGACTGGATCTTTAAACACCTGGACATTTTCCACCGGACAGGTCAGGAATTTATTTACGCAGGAAATGGCTGCGTCCACGGTAGGGAGTGCCCATTTCTTTGCAAATTCTTCTTCCATAGGATAGAGAATGGTGACCCTTTTAGGAGGGATAAAAATCCTATCAGGTCGAGCCCAATCCTGAAAAATCACGCTCTCCAGAAGGGGGTGAACTGGGAAAGACGCACCACTCAATGGTGCCTTCAAGGAACCTAAAGAGGATACCGCGGGGGCTAATTGTTCTGACACTGGAAGTTTAAAAGCAGTGCGAACCATATCCGTCAGAGACTGGATCCACAGACTCTCTGCTTGAGAAGCCGAAAAAAAATTCATCTACTGTATAGTGGAATCTTCAATGTCTGACCCGTCAGGACTCGGGTCCGCTTAATCCCCCTGTGGGTCCAATTCCTCCGAAGAGAGGACCTCTGCATCCGAACACACCATTCTAGGTGACGGGGATCTAGCCCGTTTGCCACCCGGCAAAGAGCGGGCAATTAAAGCAGTTAACCTTTTCTCTAGCCCATCCAGGGTGGATTCTAGCATTTCTTCCGTAACATAAACGGGAATGGGTTGATTGGGGGCCGCCTCTGCCCCTAGCACCCTCAATGGCTCCCTGCATGATGCTGTTCGGTTGGTCTATCTGGTGAGGGTGGGACCACTGGAGCCTGGCCCAAATCCTCTGACCCCGTTGGAGACCCCTATTTACTTTTTTGGCACCTTTTGCAGCCGTAGCTGGTCCTGATCCCCTTGGGAGCCATTGCACAACCTTGAGACACCCCTACAGCCAACACCCAACTGTTGTAGCTAGAAGTGAAACATTAATAAGGACAGGCTATGGTAAAAAAAAATTTTTTTTTTTTTTAATTTTCATACGCCTGAGAAGGCGGCAATACCGAGGAGAGTCCTGTGAGTATTGCCACACCAATGCCCGTTAGCTGGAGTCCAAGGTTGCACCGACTCAGATACTGCCAGAGAGCAGTGGAGAGTGAGTCCCTTTAAGAAAAAAATCTTTTTTTTTTTTTTTTTTTCTGGTCAGTGTGGACTAAGTCCAGACCTGAAGATCCACAAACCACCACTGGGTGTCACTGTTAGCCAGAAATGGCTCAGCTGCGCGCTCTGTGTCCTCACTCTCCACTGCTCTCAGGAGGGAATGACCAGCCAGGAAATGCTTTTTTTTTTTTTTTTGCTTTATCTGAGACCTGACGCTGCTGGCCCGCCCCCCCCCCCCACGCTGAAACTAACATGGAGGAAGCAGAGAGCAGAGGAGAAGCCTGGACCAGCGCTAGTAACACACACACCCGTAACCGTAAGCCACTAATATTTGTAGTGCACACAGTAAGGAAGCTGTCCCCCTAGGCTTCCTAGGAAACAGGAGTTTTGTCAGCACTTCCTCTCTATACACGTGGGGCTGCAGTATCATGCTAACAGGCAAATCTGGGGAGTAGCAAAATACATATCTTTAAAAGCATATATATATCTACATGTTATCTGGGTAAACATTAGTACATCCCATCCTGCCTCAAAAGACATAGTGGAGATAGTGGCTAATGCACAAGCATACCATTAGCCAACCCAGAACCCCCAGGGGGATACCTACTGTCGAACCAAGTCCCGCAGGTTCCCTCTTACCTGCTCCACGCCGCAGGGTATTGCAAAATGCAAGAGGCCCAGCCTTCCCCCATCTCCGTGGGTATTGTCTTGGACCTTCGGGGACCGGGGTCCTGTGTTAAGGAACCCACACCCCTGGACCTATATAGCATCCTGGCATCAGTAGCGTTTAGTTCTTGGAAGAGACTAAGGCACTGGAGCCAGAATCCAGCCTCTCCAAGGAGAGGCATTATAGGCAAAACCCCACTCCAGCAAGGGCCCGGGTACCGTACACCTTGGCTTTGAAGCACTTCGGACGGATCCGGCTAGCTATCCTGGGTCCCGAGACCTCCGAGGGACAGCTAGACGTGACCAACACCTAAGACACTGGTGAAAAAACTGAAGCACTCCCAGTGGGAGGGGGTTCTATAGGGAGGAAACTTCCTGTGAAATTGATTACACCAGTGTCCACACCTGAAGGTACCCATATAACCCAAGTGTAATGGCTATGCGCTCTGTGTCCCGTGATGTACGATAAAGAAACAGTATTTTCATATGCTACGTGCTTGACATTTGTTGTTAATTGTATACGGGCTTACGCCCTAAAATACTGAACATGTTCGCTGTACCTTTTCAACGCTAGGGGTTTAAGGCATGTCGTAATACCTGCAGCATTGGTAGCTCAATGCATTCTTATATGTGAAAGAGATGATGTAGTGAACCCCCAAACTCCTGTTCTCTGATTGGAGTGACGCCTGGGGTCCAGTACTGATATTCACATCGCAGAGAGAGCTGCATTGAAATCTTTCCTAACCCGCAGTTGTGGTTCACTCATGTTCACCGTAGTTTGTGACAATCCCCCACATATGTCCCAGTAAAATCATATGTCCCAATGATCATCTGTACACATGTCCGTGATCATCGGTGCACATCTATCTGTGATCACACAAACCAATTATTATACACCTATCATCATTTTTTTTACCAAAGACAGAATTAGATTTCATTGGATTTATTTTAAAATAGAAAGAAGAAAATATCATTTTTTTATTTTTTTTTTACTATTTTTTTTTTTTTTTTTTTTAGCTTATATCGCAATTTTTTTTTTTTAAAGTAGTGAATAAATACCATCAAAATAAAGCTCTATTTGTGTACCCAAAATGATAAAAATGTAATTTGGGTACAGTCTTGCATGACCGCTGTGTTTTTCAAGGGTGCAATAAGCTTTAGAGCCCATTCACACCTAGGCGTATATACGCCTGAAGCGCGACGCTTGTGCCGCTGGAGGGGCGAATTTACATTGATGTCTATGAGATGGTTCACATCTCACGCCGAACGACGAAACGCCGTATGCCTGCCACCTGAAAACAAGTCCCGGACCCTTTTTTTCAGGCCGCTTTGGGTGTTCAGCATAGACATCAATGTAAAATGTTTTGTTATAAAAAAAAAAAAAAAAAAGTTTACAAATCGCGGCAAAGTACGCCGTGTTATAGTGTGAATGCAGCCTTAATGTTAAAGCGGATCTCCACCCTAAAGTGAAAATCCGCTGATCGGAACCCTCCCCCCTCCGGCGTCACATTTGACACCTTTCAGGGGGGAGGGGGGTGCAGATACCTGTCTAAAGACAGGTATCTGCACCCACTTCCGGCCCGCAGTCTCGGGCAAAAGACGGGCTTTTCCCGTTGTGTGCTGGGAACTCTCGGCTCCCAGCACACAGCGGGAGCCAATCGCCGGGCGCAGCGCGCTCGCGCATGCGCCGTAGGGAACCGGGCAGTGAAGCCGGAGTGCTTCACTTCCTGGTTCCCTCACCGTGGATGGAGGGGGGAGCAGCAGGGAGACGAGCGATCGCTCGTCCTCTGCTGCGGACGCCGCTGGACTCCAGGACAGGTAAGTGTCCTAATATTAAAAGTCAGCAGCTGCAGTATTTGTTGCTGCTGGCTTTTAATATTTTTTTTTGGTGAACCATCCGCTTTAAGGGTTATGAAAGCACATTTGAGCTACTTGTTTATCTGTCAAATATGTTCACCTCATTAGCCTCTCCTTCTTCTTTTTTTTTTTTTTTTTTTATGGGGAAGAAAAATGTAAATTCTAAGTAAATTAAACTAACCTAAATGCACCAGATACATTTTTTATTTTTTTCCAAGCCAATTTTGCCTGAGCTGCAATTTCTGCTTTGTCAAAACGTTAAAGTCCATTTTACCAAATGCTGCTTCCGATTTTTTGTTTTAACCTCTCGTCACCTTATCTAGGTTTGAAAAAGTTTTTTGCTTTTTAGTAGTTATACTTTTAATAGAGTTTTATAAATTAGGATGGTTAATCTACTGGAGAAGTTATTGTTTAAAATGCAATGCTAGCAGCCTTACTTGTGCCTTAACTAGGTTAATTGTTTTATTAATGATTACATTTTGTGAAATGCTGTACTGACTTGACTGCTTGTTTATTTCAGTGACAAAATGGCAACTTTGAAATGAAATCTCCTGTCTCCACTGGGACTTACTTATGCTGCTAATGGCATCGGAATCTAAGCTCCCTGGACCAACCAAGCCACAGCCCGCCAGTGGGAGAAGGAACCCTCCTCAGGACAAGTCCCTCACAAGTGACAGCGATGGTGATGGCTCATTTGTCTTTGAAGCTGACGACGCCTGGAAGGAATTTCACAGCTCACTTCTCCATTTTTATGAAGTGGGTGAGCTGTGTGATGTCACACTTAAGGCAAGTTTGACTACTACTTGTACAGTCCTGAAGTCTGTATATGTTGCTTAAAACTCATAAATATGTAGTTGCTTCTTTTTAGGAGCAATCTGATCACTTAAGCAGTGTTTTAAAGAGCAATATTTACTGGGCTTTAAAGATTTGCCAGTTGCATGATATAAAGAGCTTTCCCCATTGTATTGGTCATATGACTACATACCTTAAGATGGATTTGTGAGAAAAAAAACATGCAACCATGTCTTTAAAAGGAGAAAAATTGGACTTTGTAGGCACAACCCAATAAAATTAATGATATTTTAATAGAAGAATACAAAATACATAGCAATTGCACTATAATACAAAATAAGACACAACAAAACAATAGAAGAACCCCATTCTTATCACTCTAGAAAACGGACGCTCAGTAGCCACAGGGCTAAATGTAGATAATACAGTATAAGCGCTGGGTGGAGTGATGATTTCAGAGGATGATACTGAATGGATTCTTGAATGGTTAAAAGATCAGCTCGACATGTTTCGGCACTTGACAAACGTCGCTTCTCCGAGAGCTTCTGAGTTATACATAAGTATAATACATATGTACTAATAAAAAAGCCTATGATATAGGCATACAAGTGACTAATAATGCATGTATTTGTAACCATCATACTCACCGATAAACGGTGTTTATTTAGTTTGAGGAAAGAATGGCTGACATACTGCGTCCCAACTACAACCGTGGGCAATCAGAGCACACCCAAAAAAACAAAAAAAACAAAGGGTGGGGACTGATGCGTGCCACCTCAAGAGTTCACCATACACTACATACCTTAAGACCCGTACCTTTAGGCAGCTAAAGGACCCGGCCAGGTTTTGCGATTCGGCACTGCATCGCTTTAACAGACAATTGCGCGGTCGTGCGACGTGGCTCCCAAACAAAATTGGCGTCCCTTTTTCCCCACAAATAGAGCTTTCTTTTGGTGGTATTTGATCACCGCTGTGGTTTTAATTTTTTTGCGCTATAAACAAAAATAGAGCGACAATTTTGAAAAAAATGCAATATTTTTTACTTTTTGCTTTAATAAATATCCCCCAAAAATATATAAAACATTTTTCTTCCCTTCCCTTTAGGCCGATACGTATTTTTCTACCTATTTTTGGTAAAAAAAAAATCGCAATAAGCATTTATCGGTTGGTTTGCGCAAACGGCTGGACACTAGCAGAGAACGTACCTGTACGTGCATGTGCCCAGCCGTGCCATTCTGCCGACGTAAATGTGCAGGAGGTGATCCTTAAAGCGGAGTTTCACCCTAAATATAAGATCTCCCATGTGATCCAGCATACTGGCGTCAGCGGCAGTATGCTGTTTTTTTTTTTTTAATCCCACACTTACTGTATTATCCTGGAATTTCATTTTTTTCCCCCGCGGTGGACGGCGCCAGTATAGCGCGTCACATCTTCCGAAAATACCCAATATGGACTCGGGTAATCTCGGTGAAAATGCGGCGCCTGCGCACAGACCTAGGAGCTGACTGCGCAGGCGCCGTATTTCTCCGAGTCCTATTTCGGAGGGCGTGACGCGCCATAGCCGTAGGACTCGGAGAAATACGGCGCCTGCGCAGTCAGCTCCTAGGTCTGTGCGCAGGCGCCGCATTTTCGCCGAGATTACCCGAGTCCATATTGGGTATTTTCGGAAGATGTGACGCGCTATACTGGCGCCGTCCACCGCGGGGGAAAAAAATGAAATTCCAGGATAATACAGTAAGTGTGGGATTAAAAAAAAAAAAAAACAGCATACTGGCGCTGACGCCAGTATGCTGGATCACATGGGAGATCTTATATTTAGGGTGAAACTCCGCTTTAAGCAGTTAACAGATGAATTATCTCCACCTAAGGCTCCATGCACACTGGGCTTAAAGCGGAGGTTTACCCGAAAATAATTATATACCGTTACATCCAGCATACTGCTGACATCTACAGTATGCTGTTTTTATTTTTTCGCTGTACATACCTTCTTATATTTCAAATAGAGGGTGCAATCAGCGCAAAAATATACGATCAACAAGATTAATAAATCGTGTAAATTATAAAGTGAAAAATAAACATGGATAATTATGTATCACTACAAATTAATCCATACTAGAGATGCAGTAACTAAACAGTTAATGTATCTTAGGGATGCTAGCTAAGCACAAAAGGACCTTCACAGAAATCCCAAAAGCATAAAAAATATATATAGGGCCAGATTCAGGTAGATGGGCGCTTCTTTAGTAACGTTTCTCATTTACGTTACTCCGCCGTAACTTTAGGAGCAAGTACTGTTATTCACAAAGCACTTGCTCCTAAAGTTGCGGCGGCGTAACGAAAATGAGCCGGCGGAATTCAAATTGGGCGGGTAGGGGGCGTGTATTATGTTAACTATGCGCGATCCCGCGGCGAACGTACTGCGCATGCGTCGACTGTCAGTGCGCATGCTCCAAATTCTGACAGTGAACGTCAATGACGTCAATCCCCATTCACGGATGTTTTACGCAAACGACTCGAATTTTTTTTTTTTTTTGCGACGCGATGACGACGGCCATACTTAACATAGGATACTCCACTAGGGGGCTGCTTTATCTTTACGCCGCATATCTCTTACGGAAACGTCGGAAAGTCACTGCGTCGCGCCCGAATACGATCGTGAATTTCCGATTCCCGCTGATTAACATATTCTCGGCGTTAATCAGCGGGAACGCCCCACACGCCATTTTTAAAATTGAAGTTCCGATACGACGGCGTAATACAATTACGCCGCTCGTATAGGAACTCCAACCCGGCGTTTCTTGTTTTCTGGTTACAGAAAACAAAAACGCCGGCTCAAAGTGACAGTTAGGCTGGAGTATCAGTGATACTCCAGCCTAACTCTACCTGAATCTGGCCCATAAAGTGCAGCGCAAACCATGTGAACAATATAATAAATGTGGTAAATATATAAATAAATAGAGTCCAAACAATTCGTGTCACAAAGAAGTAAATGTCTGTGGACCATCCAATGGGACAAAAAGTTGAAAATCTTCACCACGTGAAAGACAACAAAGGTAGCAAGTGTAGAAGCTTATCCCTCCACCAGTGCAGATGGCTACTCTCACCTTAAGAAATGACCCCTGGGTTAGCAGATGGTCATTAGGGCATATAAAGAACCGGAAATGAAGTAGATCTCCTATTTGGTGGTCTCAGGATGGATGCCGGAACGGAGGGACATGGAAGAAAAAACAACCATCTAAGAGCTCACGCTTGATCACTACTTTAATCAAATAGGCAGTGTACAGGCTACTCACATTTGATCAGAGATTAGCAGGCATGTACATATATAACAGCTCACAGAGTTCCCCAGGAAGGACAACGAGCGACGTGTAAGGCTCCAAAAACCCCTTATAGTTCTTTTCACCCGGCTTCCGGGTTCTCGATCCCCCGGGGAGTAGGCGTTCCTATGAAGAGGCGTAGATGATTGACGTGCGGATAAGGTGCGTCACGCGTTCCGAAAATAGACAAATTGTGACTTGGCTGTTTACGGCGCCTGCACAGTCAGCTCTACACGGCAGGCGCAGGTGCCGTATAGCGCTGTAAAGAGCCGAGTCCCAGTTCGTCTATTTTCGGAACGCGTGACGCGCCTTACCCGCATGTCAATCATCTACGCCTCTTCATAGGAACGCCTATTCCCTGCGGGAGTGAGAACTCGGAGCTGGGTGAAAAGAACTATACTGTAGATGTCAGCAGTATGCTGGATGTAACGGTATATAATTGTTTTAGGGTGACCCTTAGCTTTAATATAAAATCTCTTTTC
This sequence comes from Rana kukunoris, assembly GCA_029574335.1. Classification (NCBI taxonomy): domain Eukaryota; kingdom Metazoa; phylum Chordata; class Amphibia; order Anura; family Ranidae; genus Rana; species Rana kukunoris. Next base: position 477,623,802 of record CM056049.1, on the reverse strand, counting down.
TTTTCGGAGTAAAAAACGCTCATATAGTGCATTTTTTCTACAAAGTCTAGACGGGTTTAGAAGAGTTTTACGCTTTTTCTGCCAGTGAGCTTCAACCAGAAACGTGAACCAGAATTTTTTTTTCTCTGCCTCTAAACTTTAAATCGGAGCTCCACCCTAAAGTGAACTTCCGCTAATCGGAACCCTCCCCCCCTCCGGTGTCACATTTGACACCTTTCAAGGGGGAGGGGGGTGCAGATACCTGTCTAAAGACAGGTATTTGCACCCACTTCCGGCCACACGTCTCGGACAAAAGATGTTTTTTTTTCCACATCCCGTCCGTCCCCCGTTGTGTGCTGGGAACACTCGACTCCCAGCACACAGCGGGAGCCAATCAGCGGGCGCAACGCGACTCGCGCATGCGCCGTAGGGAACCGGGCAGTGAAGCCGGAGCGCTTCACTTCCTGGTTCCCTCACCGTGGATGGAGGGGGGAGCAGCAGGGTGACGAGCAATCGCTCGTCTTCTGCTGCGGACGCCGCTGGACTCCAGGACAGGTAAGTGTCCCAATATTAAAAGGCTTTTAAAACATTTTCAGGGGGACATCTGCTTTAAGCTCAAAATATGACTGCAAACGTCCCAATGTACATGGACACATAGAATAACATTGAGTTGCTTTTACAAAACTCCTGTAGAAGCAACTTTTTTTAAGCTAGTGTGCATGGAGCCTTAAAAGGGTTGTAAAGGATTTTTATTTTTTTTCCATAATAAGCATCCTTTACCTGCAGACATTCCTCATTTCACTTCCTCATTGTTCGTTTTTGCTCAGAAGTTGCTCTATTTCTTCTCTGTTCTGTTCACTTCCTGCTTGTCTGATTGTTACTCACCACCGTGAAGGGAGGCTTTACTGCGGTGGTCAGTGACGTGCTCCCCCCCCCTGGGAACTACATCTGTGCGGCAGGACGCTCTCTACGTGTTAGAGACTTCAAGGAGGTGTGAATTACTGGGCGTGCCGCAATTCATACTGGGAAATGTAGTTCTTGCATGAATGAGCACAGCAAATCAGGAAGTGAATGAGAGAACAGAGACTTGAACGCCGAAGGTGATATAGATGAAGGAATTTTATAGGTATTTACTAGTTTTTTAACAGAATCATTACACTATTCTGTCTGTTTCCCTTGCAGACATTCATTTTAGGCAAAACATTTTTTTCCTTTACAACTCCTTTAAAGTGTTTAAAACTTTTTTTTTTTCTTAAAATGCATGTCATACTTGCCTTCTCTGTGCAAAAGTTTTTTTACAATGCGGGCTCTATCCTGAGCTGCTCTGCCTGTGTCTATAGATGCAGACCATGTTGCTTGGCCCTGCTCCCTCGTCACAGAATTTGATTAACAGTTATCAATCTGCATTGCAGCCCGATTGCCTCCACACACAGATCTGCTCTTCTCCCCTTATTGCTGTGACCCAAAAGCCAACGTATATGACGTCTTTTTCTGGTCAGCTTCTGTTTCCCTAGCTAACATAGCTGGGAAGGGATGTATTGAAATACGATCCGCATTGCAATACATTCAGTGGAGCCCAGAGGAGACATGCAGGGTTTTTTAGACCCTGCATGTCTGATTAAAGAATAGCTGATGTAGTGAACAACAGTATCAAAGACCCAAATGTGAATGCTCCACCGCTGTGCCAGCTCAAAGTGATAGTTTATAATGTAACATCCAAAGTGTTTAGTGACCACCACCTTCAGATAAATTGCCTCCTCTCTTCCAGGCTATGAGCCCACTATAGAGTCCTATTCGCTTTAGTGAACTCCACTTCAGGATGGTGCTGGAACACTCCTGCCAGAATTGTACCTGACGCACGCTACTCCACTTCTAAGGTCTTGATCAATCATGTAACATGTCAAAGAATAGAAATGGAGAAACCATTGAGCCCTCTGCTTCAAATAAATGTATATGTGTGTGTATATGTGTGTGTGTATATGTGTGTGTGTATATGTGTGTGTATATATATATGTATATATATATATATATAATTACAAGCATGTATTTAGCTCACCAAGCAGACACAAGGGTAATTAATGACGTCACGGACAAAGGCTCCTCCCACCTATACGTGTTACGCCCACCTAATGGGCTTCTTCAGCTGCTTTGGTATTATTTAGAATCTAAAAAATGCAATTCTAAGAATGTAACTTTATTTTCCTGGAAAAGTTGGGGATGTTAATTCAGGGCTGCTTTAATTTTTTTTTGAGCATTTATAATTTATTTACTAGCGAACACCAACACTGGCTTTGTCTGAAACAACCTGTTTCACATTAAATGTGTTTAATATTAAACCAGTTGTAGAAAGTTAAATAGTTTCTAAGATGCTTGTGTAGTAAAACTTAAAGGAAAACACTTACAATCACTTCCATGCACAAATGTAAGTATTTAATCTCCTAAAGCATATCTAAACCCCCTCCAAAAAAAACAAAACACATTTTAAATATTGCAGCTTACCAGTCATAAAATGGCATGGCCGCATTATAATTTTTTTAAGGCTAAGAGCATTTTCATTAAGTACAGACCATACCTGTTGATCTTGCCAGAATGCAGTGTTCTTGTCACAAACTATGAGCTAAAAAAAATAAAGCTCAACCATGCTTATTATCTTGTAAACTACTAGTCTGATCATCAACCATGTAACTGAGATGAAGAAAGGACGTATTAAAGTGCTAAAGTCCAGCCTGGGTGTCAACCATGGCTTTTTCCATAGAAAAAAGAAAGAACTAAGGCTGGCCATACATTATACAATTTTCTTGTACATTTTTTTTTTAGATTTACCAAAACCATTTAATGAGGTCAACCCAAAACACTTTCAATATGTATGCATTCAAGCAGGCTCTAGCACTACATTGAGGTAAACCTAAATTAAATTGAATAAGAAAATGGTATAATGTATGGCCAGCTTAAGTGTAGACTAGAAGGGATAGAAAATGTTGTTCACAAGGTTATCTGGTGAAGACAAGGAAGGGGGGGACGGGGGCTAGAAGGAAAAAAAAGGTGTGTTGGTTGGGTGGATTTAATGTATCCTCTTTACTTTAGAGCAGGCATCACTAAATAGTGAACCCAAGCCTGAAAATGGACCACAAGGCTCTGCCACTTATCAGCCTGGGTATCCTCTCCTGGCTGACAGCTTCCTTCTGCTACTGCAGCCACAGCATTCATACATAGCATGCAGAAGGCATGGCATGCCCACACAGAGGGCAGGACGTGCTTTTCAAGTTAACAAGCCAGTGATTGATGTGGGGCAGTCTTAGCAACCAATCACCTGCCTGTTAACCTGAAAAGCATGTCCAGCCCTCTATCCAGACAGGCCATGCCTTCTGCCTACTACCTGCTGTGTAAGGTAGGATCGTAAAGGTTGGAGAAAGATTGCAGGGATGGAAGCGAGGCTCTAAAGGGGAATAGTATACAAAAAAAAGAAAAGGGGGGTCAGGCTTGGTGCTGTGAAGGTGAATTGGATACAAGGAAAGGGGGTGCATGGGCTCTGAAGGGGACTGAGATAAAAGTAGATAAAAAAAAAGTAAGGGGCTATAAAAGGGACTGGGGTGTCAGGAAGAGGGGTTGTAAAGGTGACTAGGGTGCAAGTAGGGGGGGGGGGGGTCAGAGATGCAAGTAAAGGGGACTGGATAGCTGTGAAGAGGACTGGGATACAAGGAGGCAGGGCTGTGAAGGGAACTGGAATGCAAGAAAGAGGGGGGCTGTGATGTGACCTGGGGTGCAAGGAAGGGGGACTATGATGTGCCCTGGCGTACAAGGAAGGAGAGGTCTGTGATGTGCACTGGGGTGCAGGGAAGGGGGGGGGGGCTTTGATGTGCACTGGGGTGCAAGGAAGGGAGGCTGTGATGTGGACTGGGATGCAAGTAAAGAGGGTCTGTAAAGGGCACTGGGATGCATAGATGAGGGCTGTGAAGGAGACTGAGATGCAAGGAAGGGGGGCCGATATGAAAGGTGGAGGTCTCTGATGTAATGTGGGGGTACTGTGATGTAAAGGGGGACAGAAGATATTAAAATAAAGTAGGTGCTGTGATGTAAAGCAGGCTCTGAAGTGTAAAGGGGCTTTATTGTAAAGGGGGCACTGTAATGTAAATGGGGGCTGTTTTGTAAAGGGGGAGGGGTCTGTGGTGTAAAGCGTCGGTTCTGCAATGTAAAAGGGGGGAGGGCTGTGAAGTAAAGGGAAGGACTGGTGACATTGATGTAAAAAGGGGAAATTTTAATGTGATCGGGAAGGGCTGTGATGTGTAAAAAGGTTAATGGCTGGACTGACATAAATTTTAATTCAATACCCCCGAGAGTGATGACCATTCCTGTTTTGTCCCATTGCCTAAACCTATGCCTGCATCACTCAATGGGGGAGATTTACTAAAACTGGTGTTCAGAATCTGGTGCAGCTGTGCATTGTAACTAGGGTTGTCCCGATACCGATACTAGTATCGGTATCGGGACCAAAACTGAGCATTTGCGTGAGTACTTGTACTCGCACAAATGCTCCCGATGTCAGACCCGATACTTTTTTTTTTTTTAGAGAGAGAGCGGGCGGCGAGGGGGAGGAGAGCGGAGAAGAGCAGTCCTCAGAGAGAAAGCCAAGCCCTCCCCCCGCCGCCGCTGGTGTCTAGTTGATCAGCGCGGGGAACAATACAGCTTTCATTGGAATAGCTGTGTGTTGCCGCGCCGCGTCATATACAGCCCCTCCCCCTTGTCCGGCACTTTGATAGACAGATTACCCGTCCCAGGATTGGATGGGTGATCTGTCTATCAAAGTGCCGGACAAGGGGGGGGGGCTGTATATGACGCGGCGTGGCGGAGGAACACACAGCTATTCAAATGAAAGCTGTATTGTTCCCCGCGCTGATCAACTAGACCAGGGGTGGCAAACTCAAATTCATCGGGGGCCGCATCAGCAGTTTGGTTGCCCTCAAAGGGCCGGTTATATCTGCACTCCAGTTTTCTTGCGATGCGTAGGGAGCTCAGTGTTCAGGAGTGCGCTGCGTAGGGAGCGCAGGGTTCAGGAGTTTCCCCCCCTCCTCTCTGGTGTCACTGGTGTCCCCCCCTCTCTGGTGTCCCCCCCTCTCTGGTGTCACTGGTGTCCCCCCCTCTCTGGTGTCACTGGTGTCCCCCCCTCTCTGGTGTCACTGGTGTCCCCCCCTCTCTGGTGTCACTGGTGTCCCCCCCTCTCTGGTGTCACTGGTGTCCCCCCCTCTCTGGTGTCACTGGTGTCCCCCCCTCTCTGGTGTCACTGGTGTCCCCCCCTCTGGTGTCACTGGTGTCCCCCCCTCTCTGGTGTCACTGGTGTCCCCTCTCTGGTGTCCCCTCTCTGGTGTCACTGGTGTCCCCTCTCCTCTCTGGTGTCACCATCCTCTCCTCTCTGGTGTCACTGGGGCCCCCCTCCTCTCCTCAGTGACCCCAGAGAGGAGGGGGACCCCAGTGACACCAGATAGGAGAAGAGGAGGACCCCAGTGACACCAGAGAGGAGAGGGACCCCAGAGAGGTTGGGGACCCCAGAGAGGAGAGGAGGGGGACCCCAGAGAGTTTGGGGACCCCAGGGACACCAGAGAGGAGAGGAGGGGGACCTCAGTGACACCAGAGAGGAGAGGAGGGGGACCCCAGTGACACCAGAGAGGAGGGGGGCCCCAGAGAGGAGGGGGACCCAGAGAGGTTGGGGACCCCAGAGAGGTTGGGGACCCCAGGGACAGAGAGGAGAGAAGGGGGACCCCAGTGACACCAGAGAGGAGAGGAGGGTGACACCAGAGAGGAGGGGGACCCCAGTGACACCAGAGAGGAGAGGAGGGGGACTCCAGTGACACCAGAGAGGAGAGGAGGGGCACCCCAGAGAGGTTGGGGACCCCAGGGACACCAGAGAGGAGAGGAGGGGGACCCCAGTGACACCGGAGAGGAGGGGGACCCCAGTGACACCAGAGAGGTGAGGGGGACCCCAGTGACACCAGAGAGGTGAGGAGGGGGACCCCAGTGACACCAGAGAGGTGAGGAGGGGGACCCCAGTGACACCAAAGAGGAGAGGGACCCCAGAGAGGTTGGGGACCCCAGGGACACCAGAGAGGAGAGGAGGGGGACCCCAGAGAGGTTGGGGACCCCAGAGAGGAGAGGAGGGGGACCCCAGTGACACCAGAGAGGAGAGGAGGGGGACCCCAGTGACACCAGAGAGGAGAGGAGGCTGACCCCAGTGACACCAGAGAGGTGAGCAGGGGGACCCCAGTGACACCATAGAGGAGAGGAGGGTGACCCCAGAGAGGCGAGGAGGGGGACCCCAGTGACACCAGAGAGGAGGGTGACCCCAGTGACACCAGAGAGGAGAGGAGGGGGACCCCAGAGAGGAGAGGAGGGTGACCCCAGTGAGGTGAGGAGGGGGACCCCAGTGACACCAGAGAGGAGAGGAGGGTGACCCCAGTGACACCAGAGAGGAGAGGAGGGTGACCCCAGTGACACCAGAGAGGAGAGGAGGGGAACCCCAGTGACACCAGAGAGGTGAGGAGGGGGACCCCAGTGACACCAGAGAGGAGAGGGACCCCTGAGAGGTTGGGGACCCCAGGGACACCAGAGAGGAGAGGTTGGGGACCCCAGGGACACCAGAGAGGAAAGAAGGGGGACCCCAGTGACACCAGAGAGGAGAGAAGGGGGACCCCAGTGACACCAGAGAGGAGAGGGGGACACCTGTGACACCAGAGAGAGGGGGACACCAGTGACACCAGAGAGGAGAGGGGCCCCAGTGACACTGGTCCCCCTCCTCTCCTCTCTGGTGTCACAGGTGTCCCCCTCCTCTGCTCAGTACAGACAGCCATGCTCCCCGGGTGATGGTCTCTCCTACCTGCAGGTGCAGATCTTGCAGTTCTCCTCATGTCTGCTGTTGTGGTCCCGGGTCTGTAATCAGTGAGCTGAGGCGGTGCAGTGTCATGCCGTGCACTGGTTACTAGGCAAGCCGACTGGGGTGGAGCAAGATGGCGGCGGCGAAACGTCACTTCCTGACGAGACAGCCGCCGCCGGGTGTACCAAGATGGCCGCCGCTCCGGAGCTAGGTCGAAGCCGGGGACTTTCCTATGGCCGAGGCTGCGGAGCGGATCGCATGGTGTCACGGATCGGTAACACTCTGTTGCCACCCGCCGCGCGGGCCACATGGCAAGGCCTGGCGGGCCGGATTCGGCCCGCGGGCCTTGTGTTTGCCACCCCTTAACTAGACAGTGGCAGGGTATCGGCGAGTACATGAAAAAAAGTATTGGTACTTGTACTCGGTCCTAAAAAAAGTGGTATCGGGACAACCCTAATTGTAACCAATCAGCTTCTAATGTCAGCTTGTTCAATTAAGCTTTATATACAACCTAGAATTGGGTACTATGTACTAATGCACAGCTGTACCAGTTTTCGTAACTCTCTCCCAATGTCTTCTAGCTTCTTTGTAATTTTATTGTATCAGACATGAGCTTTGCTAATGTACAAACAACTATAATTAGATGTCAGCGCACACCCTTGGGGATTGCTACAATCGCTGCACCACTCTCTCGATGCTTTACTTTCACATACACAAAACAGTTGTAGTCTTGGTGATCATCCCTCCTATCCTTTATACAGCAATATTCACTTATATTCCTGTACTCACAAAACGGTAAGTAATACCACCTTTTTAGCTTTAGCAATCGCCTCTTATGTTTCACAAATGTATATGTTCCTGTTGACTACAAAGTTCTGTTATGTGATAGGAGATGGCATGAGTTTGGAAAGAACAGCAAATGTCAAACTTTAGCTTTCCTCCTGTGCCCAGGTCCCAGTCCAAGGAGTAAATAACTTACTGCTGTATATACGCAGGATCATACTAGCCAAAAGACCCTGAGTAAACCCAGTAAATACCTTGCATACACACAGATACGGGCATGTAAAGCTTGTACACATATTCACCCTGGTGCAAAAGCTCAAATGGTAATCCTTCCTTGGTAAGCCAACACATGATATTTTGACTGATCTAATCTAAATTCAGTAGTAAGTGAAAGGATCGCTTGTACTCCCGACCAGCAACTGTAGAAGAACAGAAGCGAGCAGCCTCAGCCTATAAGTCTCTAATAGAACATCCCCACTGACGTGTTTCCCTAACGGGTTTCGCTTTGCCCACCGTGGCTTCTCCAATTTGCAGGGACTAAATTCATTTGTATTTATATATTCACACGGGCAGAAAAAACACTATGCACAGAAGATAGTTTTGTACGCATCTAAATGGAGCACTATAGTAATCGATCAACATTTTAAATAATATGTTCATCTGCACAATTTTGAAGTGCTTACCATTTGTAGTTAGATAATAATTAAGAAGGGAAAAGGTTGAAGAGAGCTCCGATGCAAAAGAGAAAGGGTAATGTGTTGAAAAATAATATATTCTAGGGATTTCCTTGACACACATGCTAATCCTAAAAAAATAAAAATATATATCATATTTGATTGGACAGTAATTGATTTATTTTACGGTGAGCTTTTGTTATTGAGTCAATGAAGGCGTCAGTGTGCCATGACCTGGCTACAGGCTCTCCCACCCAATGATATTTTTTGGCTGCAAAAAGGTTTGAAACAGGAACACCTTAGTATAACCGTTCAAGTTATGGTGATCAGAGATGCTTAACATGCAGTGGGGTCTAGTCCCACGTCTAAACCCAATAGATCATTAAGGGACTCTACTAAGTTTTTCCAATATCCTTGGATTCCTGGGCAGGCCCAAATTAAAGTTTTCAATACATTTCTACAGCAAAGTAAAGATGTTGGTATCCTCAAAGGCACCTCCCACCCAAAGTTTGGTTAAAACACTGTTTAAAAATGTATTTTAGAAAAAACGCTCAAGCTCACACTAAATTCTTACTTAAAGCGGAAGTTCTGCTTCAAGGATCTTCCTTTTTATAAAAAGTCACTTTTTGTGGGGGCGGGGGAAGGGGGGGAGTAATATTTTTAATTTATTTTTCAAACAATTTTTTTTTTTTTTTAAACAGGTTGGTTCGAAGTTGATTCCTTGCCACAAACTTGTCTTGGCATGCGTGATACCCTATTTCCGTGCTATGTTCCTTTCTGATATGGCGGAGGCGAAACAAACAGTCATAGAGATCCGGGACTTTGATGGCGATGCCTTTGAAGATCTGGTGAAGTTTGCTTATTCATCCCGAGTGACCCTCACAGTTGATAACGTCCAGCCACTTCTTTATGCGGCCTGCATTCTCCAAGTGGAACTTGTCGCCAAGGCCTGTTGTGAATACATGAAACTGCATTTTCATCCCTCTAACTGCCTTGCTGTAAGGGCCTTTGCAGAGAGCCACAATAGAGTAGATTTGATGGACATGGCAGACCGCTTTGCTTGTGACCATTTTGCTGACGTGGTAGAGTGTGATGACTTTGTCAGCATGTCTCCTCAGCATCTTTATAAGCTGTTATCTTCTGATGATCTTCATATTGAGAATGAGAAGCAGGTCTACAATGCAGCCATAAAGTGGCTTCGTGCCAACCCCCAGCACCATGAAGCTTGGCTGAATGAAATCCTGTCCCAGGTACCCAATTGTTGATATAACTAGTGTTTGTGAAGCTGATATCCCATGAAAGTGGAACACTTGTACTTTAGCTTCTGAAATAGCAACTGTTGGAATATTTTACAGTTAACATTTGCTTTGAGAGGGAGCTTTTGAACAGCTTTTTATTATTTGTTTTATAAAAATGTTTGGGCTTCTTCGGCCCTCATGCACACAGGGCGTTTTTCCTGTCTCTTGTTTTTCAGCTTAAAAGGTCTCTCATTGTTATCCTGTTTGTCCATGCACACTATGGCTTGCAGTGGTTTTTAGAAGCAGGAAAAAAAAAACACTGCCAGTGCGTGAAGGAGCAGCAGTGTTTGGGCAGACAAATGCTTGACGCTACTAGAAGCTGCTAAAAGCTAGTGCTTGAGCATTAATTTATTTCCATGGCCAAAATAAATTGATTATTCTGGCCGATTAAATAAATGACCACCCAAGTGCTTGACGCCTGTAAAAGCTCCTATAAGCTTGTAAAAGCTTTAGACGCTTTTACAAGCCCCCAGGCTTTTTTTCTGCCAAAATGCTGCTGTCATGAGGAAGAGTTTGTGAGAGTTTGCAAAAGGTCCTGTGTGCATAAAGCCCTGTACACACAGTCGGACCTTTGTCCGACCAAAATCACATCAGAATTCCGACGGAATTCCATTGTAGTAAAAGGAAACATGTTCTCTATCTAAACTCCGACGGAATTCCTCGGATTTTCCGATGGAAATAATCAGATGGGGCATACACACGGTAGGAATTCTGATCAAATTCTGATCGTGTGTATGGGACATTAGGCCTTAACGTGAACTTGTTTTCAGTCTATGAACATTCAAGAGCATATACAGGTGCATCTCATATATAAATTTAAATATCATCAACAAGTTAATTTATTTTAGTAATTTAATTCAAAAAGTGAAACTATATAGGTGCGTTACACAGAGTTATATTTTTAGCATTTCTTACTTTTTATTTTGGTTGATTATGGCTTAAAAACTGTGAGTTTTTAAGCCATAATCAACCAAAATAAAAAGTATTTCAGTATTTCAGAACATTTGAATAATACATAAGCACAATAAAAAAAAATGTAATGCAGAAATGTTGGCTTACTAAGAAGAATCTATTTTATGTGATATGTGCCACTGGCACAAAACAAAAATGTTAAAACAAAATTAAAAAAACGTATCAACATGTGGGGTTTGCTGCAGCTACAATATACTACTAAGAGTAGTGAAAATAGTGTAGGAATGTAAAATATGGGTAGCTGCGCTAACCCTTTTAAATATAACTCTTCCTATGTGTCAAAGATCCAACAATGTATTTAAAGTGACAACCCCAGCTCAATATTACTTCACATCAATATTTGCAATTAATTGCGCATACACAGATATTATAAAAAATATTTGAAATTATAAAGTTCCAGTTTGTATTATTCATGTTATAGTCCCATGTGCCAAACGTAGATATTATTATGCTATCCAAAACAATAAAGCTCCGTGATTCACCTTCCACAATATGCACTCACCAGACAATAGTAATAAAAGAGCCTATGTTAGGCCCCTTTGGTCCTTTAAATTCATGATCAGTAATATGCCCAGCAGATGCAGCAGTACTCTTTCGTATGTCTCCTCCTTATATGGTTCTCAGGTCGTGTAAAGAAAAACTGCCATGCTTGCGCACAATTCCTCATATTTAATAAGTCATTAAAAAGTTTACACTTGCATATAATAGTGCCGTTTGCGGCACTGAGTCTTTCCAGCGTTCCAGTATTAGCCTATGCTAGCTGTTCTGTTTCAGAAAGTCAATAAGCCAACATTTCTGTATTGAAATTCTTTTTTTATTTTTGGTCATATGTAATATTCTCATTTTCTGAAATACTGAATTTTCATTTTCACTAGCTGTAAGCCATAATCGTCAAAATGTAAAGAAAGACATGCTTGAAATAAAGCACCGTGTAACGCATCTATATAAAATGAGTCACTTTTTGAATTGAATTACTGAAATTAACGTTTTAAAGTCAAATATATTTTTATTATATATCAGAATAAAAGGACATAGGAGGTCAATATTTTCATCACAATAACTTATACAGACTGTGTGCCAAAAAGTAGGTTGTAACATAAACCAGAGTGATGTATCATAAGCGAGTACCTCACAAGATTGAAAAAAAACAGGAATCCTGAGGTTGGCATGTCCGGATATGGAGGAAGGGAAGAAGGGACACAATTCGCTGCCGCAAATTGAGAAGCGGGGGGGGGCCCTGGGGAAGAGAGAAAAAAAAAAAAAATATATATATATATTTTAAAAATGGTGGTTGCCATCTGGGGCCCTTGGGACCTCATTTTTTACAAAAAAGGGGGCTTTCCATCCGGGACTTCTGGGCCGTTTAATAAAAAGAAACCTCTGGGCCTTTTAATAAAAAAGAAATAAAAAAATATATATACAAAAAAGAAATAAACATTTATAAAAAAAAAAACAAGGGAGTTGACTTCCATGGCCCCGGGGACCTCTGGGCCCTTTAATAAAAAAAATATATAAACAAAAAAAAAAGGGGGGGTTTGACACATGGGGCCCTGGGGACCTCTCAGCCCTTTAATAAAAATATATCTGAAAAAAAGAAAATAAATAAATAAAATAATATAAAAAAATGTAAAACATTTTTATAAAAAAAAGGAAGGTTGTCATCCGGGGGCCCTGGGGACCTCTGGGCCCTTTAATAATAATAATAATAACAATTATATATATATATATATATAAAAAATATATATAATTTTTTTTTCTATAAAAGAAGGGGGGTTGTCATCTGGGGCCCTGGGAATCTCCGGGCCCCTGGGGACCTCCAGACCCCTAAAAAAAAAGACCCTTTAATAAAAAATAAAATAAAATATATTAATTTTTTTTTATTTTTTTTAGAAAAAAAAAAGAAAAAAAAAGGGTGGTTGCCATTTGGGGCCCCCGTGGACCTCTTTTTTTTTTATATAAAAATAAATAACAAAAAAAGGGGACTTTCCATCCTGGACCTCTGGGCCCTTTAATAAAAAGAAACCTCTGGGCCTTTTAATAAAAAAGAAATAAAAAAAATATATATAAAAAAAAGAAATAAACATTTATAAAAAAAAAAACAAGGGGGTTGCCTTCCATGGCCCTGGGGACCTCTGGGCCCTTTAATAAAAAAAAAATATAAACAAAAAAAAAAAAAAAAACATTTATAGAAAAAGGGGGTTTGACACGTGGGGCCCTGGGGACCTCTGAGCCCTTTAATAAAAATATATCTAAAAAAAAAGAAAATAAATAAATAAAATAATATAAAAAAATTTAAAACATTTTTATAAAAAAAAGGAAGGTTGTCATCCGGGGGCCCTGGGGACCTCTGGGCCCTTTAATAATAATAATAATAATAATAATTTATATATATATATATATAAAATATATACATTTTTTTTTCTATAAAAAAGGGGGGTTGTCATCTGGGGATCTACGGGCCCCTGGGGACCTCCAGACCCCTAAAAAAAAATGACCCTTTAATACAAAATAAAATAAAATATATTAAAAAAATATATATTTTTTTATAAAAAATAAATAAAAAAAAGGGTGGTTGCCATCTGGGGCCCCCGGGGACCTCCTTTTTTTTTTTTATAAAAAGAAAATACAAAAAAAGGGGGCTGTCCTGGACCTCTGGGCCCTTTAATAAAAAGAAACCTCTGGGCCTTTTAATAAAAAAGACATAAAAAAAATATACATATAAAAAATGAACATTTATAAAAAAGGGGGTTGCCTTCCAGGGCCCTGTGGACCTAATAATAATAATAATAATAATAATAATTTATATATATATATATATATATATATATATATATATATATAAGAAATAAAAAAATTATATAATTTTTTTTTTCTATAAAAAAAAGGTGGGGGTTGTCATCTGGGGCCCTGGGGATCTCCGGGCCCCTGGGGACCTCCAAACCCCTAAAAAAAAATGGCCCTTTAATAAAAAATAAAAATATATTAAAAAAATATTTTTTTTATAAAAAAATAAATAAAAAAAGATGGGGTTGCCATCTGGGGCCCTGGTGGCCTCCGGGCCCCTGGGGGCCTCCGGACCCCTAAAAAAATAATAATAATTTTTTTTTTTGGTATTTTTTTTTTTTTTTTAGGGGGTTCCCATCCGGGCCCCTTACAGGTGTACTGCCTGTACCCCCCCGATGGCGGCCCTGCATTCAAGTCATTTTCTCAGCAACTTGGCTCACCCTTTTTCACTTTCCCAGAAAGCCTGTTCTATAGTTTACTCTTTACTTCTTGGATGAAAGGGAGCCGAGCTGGCTCAGACAAATACAGACAAGTTCATGCTTACCAAAAACTTCCTATGCAGGTAATGGTTGCCTATGGCGGGGGGCATGTGGTTTTGACTAAAGTGGAATTATGCATTTGGTATAGGTGTAGGTCATTTATGTACCTCCATGAAGCCTGGCAGAAAAACTCACTCCCTGTGGTTTACCGCTCACCCCCACCCATCACAGGAGCTTCTCTTCAAACCCCTGCACAGCTGTGCTTTATTCCCCTGCGATAGATCAGATTGCAAACCATGCCTAAGCAGGGATATAAAGAGAGGGTTCCCATGGTGGTGGGAGTGAGCAGTAACCGGTGAGAGCTTTAGCAATATCCTAGTAACAAGGCAGAATGGAAGGATGCCATCTCAGGGAGGCTCAACAAGGCTCCAGGATGTACATAAATGGCCTACACCTATAGCAAGGGCAACTTTCAACTTTAGTAAGTCACACCGTTGTCCCTACAAATGCCCCCTACCTGCATAGGCCAATTTTTGGTAAAGGTGAACTTAACCCTTTACAGTGTATTTCCATTTAGGTTTGTGAAAAACCTCCCAATGTTTGTGTTCCCATTTACACAGCATACTTAAAAAAAAAACACAAAAAAGATTCCTTTTAGAAGTTTCTTAGGAGAAAATGTCATGCCACTGCTGCATTAGACCGGTAATACAGCAATTACGTTTTATGTTTTGAATGTGGTAATTTTAGGTTTGTGTGTGTGCATATTTATACACATGTATATTGCAACAGAAGAGAATGAAGAAGAATTTGACACAAAAGCATGTTTAGACCCCTGTATGTGTGCAAATGCGAGGTCTTTACGGAACATTTTACTCAGGATCTTTCTGTCAACAAGGTCTTGATTGTAAACATCAGTACATTTTTACATGAATACCCACGGTAAATGGTGAAAAATGTAAATACCTGTATGCACAACCTTATAATAGGTAGCTGCTGTCATGGGAAAAAATTAATAGCCCTGCCACCATACAGCATACATTGTAAATAAATGTATAGCTACACAATTTTTTTTTGCTATAAAGTGATCATGCTTCATGATCACACCAAAGAATATACTGTGCCACACAATAGTTCTTTAAGAAAAAAAGTGTTCCACAGTAATAAATGATATAGAGACGGACTACATGGAATTCACACCTCACTCCCCAGATAGTTTTGACCCCTTGTGTTAGCAAGTTAGTCAGATTAAGCATGTATATACAGGACCAAAAATCTGTACGTTTACTGCTGATCGCTCAGATCTCAGTGTTTAATGAGCAGAGAGGCAGTGACTATCAGTCACTGGCTCTCTGCTCTGCTCCTCCAGCGCTTACTGGAGAGGCTGGCTAAAGTCAGGATCTCACCAGAGTCTGGGACAGCTAAGTGACGTGAACTGACAGCATGGTTTAGCCAGCTGTCGGTTGAATACAGGTCACAGAAGTGTAGAACGAAGTGCACTCCTGTGGACCTAATTCTTTTTAAAGGGGTTGTAAACCCTCATGTTGAAAAAACTTTTAGCAGTTTACCTACTTGAGCCCTGAATTGCCCTCGGCAGAGACCTGCTGTTCCAATCTCTACAGGGTTCCAGCTGTTGATTGTATAGATTGATAGCAGTGCAGCCATTGTCTCCCGCTGCTGTCAATCAAATCCAATGACGTGGGAGCGTTGCCGAGACCAGCATTTGTGTCTATTGACACAAATGCTGGGCTCGGAAAACACGCCCACAAGGTAACTCCATGGGAGAGCGCTTCCCCTAGGGGAATATCTGATGTGGGGAGGAGCCACTGAAGGACCCCAGAAGTCAAGGATCGGGGCCACTCTGTGCAAAATGAGCTGCACAGTGGAGGCAAGTATGACATGTTTATTATTTAAAAAAATAAAAAACAGGACTTTACAATCACTTTAATGTTTCTTCATATTGTTAGGTCTGCACCCTTCAGCATCGGCTTTTGTGTGTGTGTGTGATTATTAACCGCTTCCGGACTGCCTGCCGTACATTGACTGCTGCAGGGTGGCCCGGCTGCGCAAAATCGCTTTGCACTAACATGATTTTGTGCATGCGGTGTAGGGGGCACACACCACCAGAGCGCCGCTCCCGCTGTGATCGGACACGGCGGGAGCCAATCAGCAAATCCGACAGCTCCGATGTCCGCCACGACCTGCCAATCGTTCACAGGATACATGGAGTAGCGGCGTGCCTCTGTAAACGAGGCACACCGCTGATCTGTCAGTGAGGAAAAGGGAGATCTTCTGTTTCAGCTAAGCTGAAACATGATCTGTTTTTCTCCAGTGCAACACTCCCCCCACAGTCAGAAAGCACCTCCCTAGGACACACTTAACACCTTGATCGCCCCTAGTGTTAACCCCTTCCCTGCCAGTGTAATTTATACAGGAATCAGTGCATTTTTTATTTATTTTTTGAGCACTGAACAATGTATTAGTGTCACTGGTCCCAAAAATGTGTCAGTTAGGGTCAGATTTGTCCGCCAAAATGTCGCAGTCCTGCTAAAAATCACAGATCGCCGCCATTACTAATACCATAAATCTAACCCATTGTTTGTATAGGCGATAACTTTTGGGCAATAAATGCTTATTTGGATTTTATTTTACCTAAAAACTATGTAGCAGAATACATATTGACCTAAACTGATAAATATATTTGATATCTATTTATTTTTATTTGGAATGTTTTATAGCAGAAAATAAGGCATATTATTTTTTATTCAAAATTGCTGTTTTTTTTTTTGTTTATAGCACAAACAATTAAAACCGCAGAGGTGATCGAATACCACCAAAATAAAGCTCTATTTGTGGGGAAAAAAGGACATAAACTTTATCCTGGTACAATGTCGCACGACCGTGCAGTTGCCAGCAACGCAGCACTGTTTTGCAAAAAATGGCCTGGTCAGGAAGTGGCTAAAGCTGCCATTTTCTGGGAGATCCGAACTAGATTAGAACTTTGTTGGGAAGGTGACCAACAAAATCTCACTATGTGCAACTATCCTGATGACATAAAGTACCACTACAGAGGTGCAAGCAACCTTGTATCTTCTTCCGAAGATTTGGTTTCATGAGATTTCTCTTTATACTTGGCACAGATGAAGGCATTGAGAGAAAAAAAGGTCAGGGTTTTATTGTGGTCTGTAACTGTTTTGGAGATGTACCTCTCTATTTGTCCTGGTGAACATTTGAAAATGGGACTGAAAATTGGGGAAAATCGTGCATATTGAGTTGTCACTAGGGTTGTCCCGATACCTCTTTTTTAGGACTGAGTACAAGTACCGATACTTTTTAGTTTTTACTTTTTAGTAGTTGCCGATACCGAATACCGATACTTTTTTTAAATGTGTCCCCAAATGCAGCCGTGTCCCCCACATATATTGCAGCCGTGTCCCCCCACATATATTGCAGCCATGTCCCCCCACATATATTGCAGCCATGTCCCCCCCACATATATTGCAGCCATGTCCCCCCACATATATTGCAGCCATGTCCCCCCACATATATTGCAGCCATGTCCCCCCACATATATTGCAGCCATGTCCCCCCACATATATTGCAGCCATGCATGTCCCCCACAGATGCAGCCATGCATGTCCCCCACAGATGCAGCCATGCATGTCCCCCACAGATGCAGCCATGCATGTCCCCCACAGATGCAGCCATGCATGTCCCCCACAGATGCAGCCATGCATGTCCCCCACATATTGCAGCCATGCATGTCCCCCACATATTGCAGCCGTGTATGTCCCCCACATATTGCAGCCATGTATGTCCCCCACATATTGCAGCCATGTATGTCCCCCACATATTGCAGCCATGCATGTCCCCCACATATTGCAGCCATGCATGTCCCCCACATATTGCAGCCATGCATGTCCCCCACATATTGCAGCCATGCATGTCCCCCACATATTGCAGCCATGTATGTCCCCCACATATTGCAGCCATGTATGTCCCCCACATATTGCAGCCATGTATGTCCCCCACATATTGCAGTCATGTATGTCCCCCATATTGCAGCCATGCATGTCCCCCACATATTGCAGCCATGCATGTCCCCCACATATTGCAGCCATGCATGTCCCCCACATATTGCAGCCATGCATGTCCCCCACATATTGCAGCCATGCATGTCCCCCACAGATGCAGCCATGCATGTCCCCCACAGATGCAGCCATGCATGTCCCCCACAGATGCAGCCATGCATGTCCCCCACATATTGCAGCCATGTATGTCCCCCACATATTGCAGCCGTGTATGTCCCCCACATATTGCAGCCGTGTATGTCCCCCACATATTGCAGCCGTGTATGTCCCCCACATATTGCAGCCATGTATGTCCCCCATACCTGTAGTAGATATGATGCCGCCGCATACCGCTGTGTTAATCCCCGTGCATTACAGCGTGCATTACAAGCTTTCGTTTAATTACTTGTAATGCCTGCCGCGCCATGTATAGACACTCCCCTTCTCGGGATTGGACGGATCCATCCAATCCCGAGCAGGGGGGAGTGTCTATACACGGATTCGTGCATAGACACTCCCCCTTGCTCGGGATTGGACAGATCCATCCAATCCCGAGAAGGGGAGTGTCTATACATGGCAAGGCGGGCATTACAAGTATACAAACGAAAGCTTGTAATGCGCGCAGTATTGCACAGGGATTAACGCGGCTGTATGCGGCGGCGGGGGTGGGGGGAGTATTCTATTTAGGTATCGGGGATATTTGCGGGAGTACAAGTACTCCTGCAAATACTCGGTATCGGTTCCGATACCGATACTAGTATCGGTATCGGGACAACCCTAGTTGTCACTGGAAAAACCATGGAGAAATGGGAATACTTGTTCTAGTGACAGCTGTCTGAGAGGATTTCACTTATTTGGGGGGGCTGTCTTGTTGAATAGCTTAGATAGTAAATGTAGAAAAATCTCCCCAATGAGACACAGATAAAGAAAAAAAGTTTTGGCTTTAGATATACCGTATTTTTCACTCCATAAGACTGACTTTTTTCCCCCCTCAAAAAATGGGGGGAAATGTCTGTGGATTTTAAGAAGCAAATATTGACCAGAAGCCTCCCGCCCACCCCCGGCTCTGCCCCTGCTCCGTTCCGTGCACACACACAGGACACACCACTGACTCTGTTCACCCTCACTCCAGCTAACCAGAAGCCGGCCCCACCCAAGCCCATGTGAAGGCAATGCCACATCGCCTCCAATCACAGCACCACTAGACCAACGTGGGTGACATGGTCCGCTGTCGCCAATCACGGCCATCCCCATGTTGTTTCTGGGGACACCTTCCTCCTGGGCTGCTGCAAGCCACTGGGGACAGAGGGAGACAGGGACAATGCCAGAATGAGTAGGATGGGATGGAAAAATAGCTGCCTGGCTGTCAATCAAAGTAACCCGGGGGGACGAGAGCGTCAAGCGGCGTGTGTGCGTTTTATAATGCTGAAATATATGCTTGAGTATTTAAGTATTTATGTGGAGACCATGAAAAGAGACACGGCTAACTAAATTTTTACTCACCTTCTTTTCTTACCATTTCAATATATTTGCTTGTATTATGACAGTGGTGTGTGCATACTGTGCTATATATCTATAGGAACATGGGAGACCTCCTACTATAGATCTACACTGTATGGCCTGATGGGATCCAATTACTCACTCATCAGATTATACTTGCATAAACACAGGTGTATCTTTATTTATTATAGGAATATATACCACTGGCTAATGTACATTTTATTTACCAGGCTTCTGTATGGGTCAGAATATTTATTTTTCTTGTTTTTCTCCTCGAAGTTTAGGTTTTTGCAATTGTATGGTTAGAAATTACACAAATTGTAGTAAACCCTGGACATCTGTGTGCAAATATATATATATTTTTTTTCCCCAGGTTCGATTGCCATTGTTACCCATTGAATTTTTGATGTCTGTTGTGGCCAAAGAGCAGATAATAAGAAAGGACTTGAAATGCAGAGATTTGCTGGATGAAGCGAGGAATTATCACCTGCACCTAAGTAGCCGAGCTGTCCCTGATTTTGAATTTACAATCCGCACTACACCAAGGAAACAGACTGCCGGTAAGAGGAATGTGTTTGGTATGCTCAAAGTGGAGCTCCGCCCACCGCTGCAAAAATTAAAAGCCAGCAGCTGCACATAATGCAGCTGCTGACTTTTAATAATCGGACATTTACCTGTCCTGGAGTCCAGCGATGTCGGCATCATAGCTGATATTTATTTTTATTTTTTATTGCTACAGCTTTTGGTACTAGTGTATTGCTACTTTTGGTACTGTTTTTGCATATGTGAATTTGAAGGATATCTAAGGTCACTGCATACACTTTTATTTTATATCTTCATATGGTAATAACAATACATACCACTACAAGCTCACTTGGAGAATCTCCTTTCATGTTGCTGCCATCCCTTTCCATAGCTTCCTGAATTTCCTGCATGCGTTGCACCTTCGCCTCTGCTGATAACTTTACATTTCCAAGGACTACATATTACGTGGTACTGACTCTTCCTTCTTGAAACCCCTCCTCTCAGCACCTCTAATTCAGAAGGCAGGCTCTGTGAAGTGTGTGACACAGCAGTGCCTACTCACAGGGAGCCTAGTGAATACATGTCACAGAATTTAAGGAAATGTGTGGTGATCTTCACAAGGTAAGTTTTACAAACTTTAAGATCGCTCAGATTAATGGCTGTATGCTAGAAATGTTTGCAATCCAATGTCAAATTGAATGATTTAAAATTTTAATCAGAGATGTACTTAAAGCATCTCATGATCTCAATAATAATCAACATTCAATAAATATACCCGTTTCTAGAAGGTTCCAGTGTTTGAGTGAAAGTATCTAAAGAGCTTTAATAAGGCTAGATTTACATGTGTTTATTTTTTTTAAGTGTGTTTGCTAAAGTGCAGGCATGCACAACCATCCATTTAACCACTTAAGGACCTACTGCACATTTACGTCGGCAGAATGGCACGGCTGGGCACATCAACGTATATATACGTTGATTTTAGTACCCAGCCGTGGGTCACGGGCGCGCGCGTCCGAAGCTCCAGGACCGGGACCGCGGGACTCGCGGACCCGATCGCCGCTGCAGTGCGGCGATCCGTCCCTGGAGCTGAAGAACGGGGAGATCCGTGTGTAAACACGGCTTCCCCGTGCTTCTCTGTGGCCGCAGCATCGATCGCGTCATCCCTGTTATAGGGGGACGCGATCGATGATGTCACACCTACAGCCACACCCCCCTACAGTTGTAAACACACACACAGAGAACACTCAAATTCACAGCACCCCCTGTGGTTAACTCCCAAACTGCAACTGCAATTTAAATGCATTTTTTGCTGTGAAAATGACAATTGTCCCAAAAATGTGTCAAAATTGTCCGAAGTGTCCGCCATAATGTCGCAGTCATGAAAAAAATTGCTGATCGCCGCTATTGGTAGTAAAAAAAAATAATCAATAAAAATGCAATAAAACTATCCCTTATTTTGTAAACGCTATAAATTTTGCGAAAACCAACCGATAAACGCTTATTGCGATTTTTTTTTATTTTTACGAAAAATATGTAGAAGAATACATATCGGCCTAAACTGAGGAAAAAAAATGTTTTTTTATATATTTTTGGCGGATATTTAATATAGCAAAAATTAAAAAATATTGCATTTTTTTTTAAATTGTCGCTCTATTTTTGTTTATAGCGCAAAAAAATAAAAACCGCAGAGGTGATCAAATACCACCAAAAGAAAGCTCTATTTGTGGGGAAAAAAGGACGCCAATTTTGTTTGGGAGCCAGGTGGCACGACTGCGCAATTGTCAGTTAAAACAACGCAGTGCCGAATCGCAAAAAGGGGCAAGGTCCTTTACCTGCATTTTGGTCCGGGTTTTAAGTGGTTAACATTACTTTCTATGGCTCTCACTCACATCTCTGCAGTTTCCTGCAGTCTTTTTTTTTTTTTTCATGCAGAAGGGTGTGTTTTTGAGTATGTAGACTTCACTTGAAGCACATCAAAAATGCATGTACATGTGTTTTTTGGTGTGTTTTGTAGCATGGTAAGACGCCTCCTCCTAGCAACATCTACACTACCCAGGCTGCACAAACCAGGAAGTAATAAGGAGACAGTATGGTGAATACAGAGGAGAGCATCAGGGTGGCGAGAAAGGCCATGCCTTTACAATCCCTCTGATGTATATCATTCAAGGATCGTAGCAAACGTAAGAGTGCATGGCAAGAGATTACAAGTCATTTATGAAAATTAGGATGGTAATTCAACCAAACGGACAATAATAAGGTAAGTATTCTTCTGGGCACACCTTTCTGTATAATTGCTAAATATATGCTTATTATGACACACTTGCATACAAACATTCTTGTTTGTAGGCAGAAGTGTTTGCAACCTGCAGTCACAATGACAGAAAAACTTTTGTGCATCATTACAGTGTCCACATGGCAAGGTCTGGGAGACAGTCTGAAAACCGGTCAGTCCAGATGCAGAGAGCACAGGAATGCAGCATCTCACAAAAAAATATTATTTACCGATCCATACATTTTTTTTTTTTTACTTTTTTTTTTTTTTGGCTTCTAAAACAGATACAAAATACATAGATCAAAAGTAATGAAAAGGGCACAAAGCATCACTCGTGAAAACAAGTCATGGAAAAAGACTAAGTAGGGGGGAGAACAGTGGGACTTTATATGACGCATACAAGGTAAACGGCTGTCTAGTACCTGGTAATATGCAATATGTTTTTACCATCTAGGAAATAAATTGCCCCTTACTGTACTATGCTGACGTTATGTATATGTTCTACATTCTTGTTATTCATATGGAACAAAAAAGAGTCTGGCAATACTATGCACTACTATTTTATTATCCTATTAATCTTGTATGTATTACTGTATAGAATAAATATTTTATCTTTTTATATAAAAGTTATTCCTTGTTTACAATTTACTATTATATATCAGTTTGTATATTACCAGCTCCTAGCCATCCATATTTGTACCCATTTACCTTGTATGCTTCATATAAAGTCCCACTGTTCTCCCCCCTAGTTAGTCTTGCAATTTAGGGATGGAACCTATGAACTTCATTTTTTATAGCCTCATATAAGATCCCACGTTATTTTATCTTTTATCAAATCACAAAAAAAGTATTCAGAAATGCCTTAATTGGAATCACATTTATTAAAGTGAAACTTTAGGGCAGATCTAAAGATGGACAGGCAGGCAGGAATTTTAAAGCAGAAGAGACCTGCTTTGTCTCGTCTGCATTTAGGCTGCTACTTCCTGTCTGCCCCTGTACAGTGAGCCATGCTTGTGCAGCTTGCTGTACAAATCCGACAGCGGACAACAATCAAGACCCATAAGCCTGCAAATGTCGTTGTCCGGGTGCAGGGCTCAGGGACGCTGCATGACTGGAGGGACGCTGCTGCATGACTGGAGCTGAGGGGAGTATAGTTCCACTTTTAACTAACCATAACAAAAATTTTGTGGATTCACAGAGTTCACAGAAAATGTTGCAGTGTTGAAGATAAGAAGGTGTAGCATCAAACAGCTACAACAAACACCCAAATGCAAGAGGGGGGGGGGGGGGGGTCAGCTGCTAGAGCATATTCAGCAAAAATAATTATTGGCAGGTAAATTGACCATCTGCTGGAGGTGCTGACAACAATGCAATCTAGCATGCAATCAAACCAGGACAATTTGGGTTTGGTTATTAACAAAAGGTCCCTGATCAATACTAGGGACAGATGATGGCTGGGATTTTGCAGTACAAGTTCCTTTATCCCCCCTGACCAAAATCTCTGGTGCATTTGCATGTTCACCTGTTCCTCTCCCCATTGCTGGGGCATATGTCGCCCCAACCCAACCTATTTAATTTTCTCATTGAGCCTTACTACCAGACCTCCACATTCCCACTCTCCTACACATATTTAGCACACCATACTCAAACTGTTCACCCTTCCTTTCTGCATCCCATCCCACCCACCATACTATCTACATTTGGGCCCCCATGCATCACAGCACACCTGTGCACCACCAGCCTACACTAGAAGCACAACAACTTCCCATCCCACATTTATTACCAGGAATGGCCACATCCCATTTCCATCCACTAACACCAGTGCATCATATTCCACAGGAAGGACTGAAGAGCACGAGTCCTCCCAGGGGAAATACATCTATAAAATATACACCTATCAAATTGAGCTATTCTCCACCAGGGTTCCTCCTGAGATTGCTAAAGGTTCATTTAAGTGTGGCTGTTTCCTGTATTGATTGTTCCTTAGATTACACAACTTGAGTAATTGCATTGTACCTTGGCCAGTGTCACTTGAGTCGGTGGCATTTGAGTGTTATATTTTTCTTTGTTCAATTTTTTTTTAAATGTTGACATCATTTTGTGCCTTTTTAAAATAAAAATGTCTACTAAGCTCTTGAGCAACTGCACATACAAAGTGCACAGCCTTTGTAAATCAACCCCATTGTCATTAGCCTTTTCAACCAGCAAAATCTTGAGTAAACCCAAGAACTCGTCAAAACTTTGTGAAAAACAAAAACAGTATAGTGCTCAATTCCTACAACACAGAGGGGTTGATTTACTAAAGGCAAATCCAGTTTGCACTACAAGTGCACTTGACAGTGCAGCGAAAGTGTACTTGGAGGTGCAGTTGCTGTAGATCTGAGTGGGACATGCAAGAAAAAAAAACAAAAAACAGCAGTTTAGCTTGCACATGATTGGATGATAAAATCAGCAGAGCTTCCCCTCATTTCAGATCTTCCCCCAAGATCTAACGCGACTGCACTTCCAAGTGTACTGGCAGTGCACTTGTAGTGCAAAGTGGATTTGCCTTTCGTAAATAACCCCCAGAATGTCACCTTGCATAGATAGATTAATAGACAGAACTCTGGTCCAATGCTGGCATGCGTTCTATCTATCTATCTATCACATGCACGGGGTCAGGAGGAGGCAGGGCTGTGTCGAGCAGAGCGGAGACAATTATAATGTAAGCTGTAACAGTGTGGCTGCAATGGTGGGCACAGTTGATGCTGAATTGATGAGCACAGGTGAGGTTGCGTTGAGAGGTTACAGGCGAGGCCGCGTTGAGGGACACAGGTGAGGCTGCACTGATAAAGTTGTCAATATTTATTTTTGTAACTTAAAGGAGTTGTAAAGGAATTTTTTTTTTGCCTAAAATTAATGTCTGCAAGGTAGACAGACAGAATAGTGTAATGATTCTGTTAAAAAAAATAGTAAATACCTATTAAATTCCTTCATCTATATCACCTCCGGTGTTCTAGTTTCTGTTCTCTCATTCACTTCCTGGTTTGCATCGCTCGTTCATGTAAGAACTACATTTCCCAGTATGCATTGCGGCACGCCCAGTAATTCACACCTCCTTGAAGTCTCTAAGGGCCCTTTCACACAGGGCGGATCGTAATGATCCGCCTCCGTGTGTCCGGTTTTGCTCAGTGGGGATCCTTCGTAAAATCCCCGGTCAGCCGACGCAGGGACCGCCCTGTCTTTCCTCCGCTCTCCTCTATGGGGGCATCGGATGAACACGGACCGTATGTCCGTGTTCTTCCGATTCGATCCGCCAGACGGAAGAAAAATAGGATTTTCTTCCGTCCGAAACACCGGATCTTTGCGGAGGCGGACAATCCGCTGACACCCGCAATCACATAGGGACCCATGTATGTCCCGTTTTCATCCGCAACGGATGGATGAAAATGTGGACATACGGTCCGCACATGTGAAAGGGACCTAACACGTAGAGAGCGTCCTGCGGCACAGATGTAGTTCCCAGGAGGGGGCGAGCACGTCACTGACCACCGCAGTAAAGCCTCCCTTCACGGTGGTGAGTAACAATCAGACAAGCAGGAAGTGAACAGAAGAGAGAAGAAATAGAGCAACTTCTGAGAAAAAACGAACAATGAGGAAGTGAAAAGAGGAATGTCTGCAGGTAAAGGATGCTTATTATGAAAACATTTTTTTTCCTTTACAACCCCTTTAAAGTGGGAGTAAACTCCCATCTCTAACTTTTACCTATAGGTAAGCCTATAATGATGCTTATCTATATTTACTGTACATGCATCCGATTATGTCACCGGCGCATGCTTTCTGAAGGGATGGCCACCCAGGCTGCTCCTTCAGAGTCCAGTGCTGTATGCGGCTTCTCCCAAATCCATGCACGGGAGTGACGTCATCGTGTCTCCAGCCACTCACAGCCCAGAACACAGAAGTAAGACTGGGTGAAGATGAAAGCCCTCTCAGCAGTGACATTGTGGCGCTGGAGGGCTTAGTTTTTAGGTAAGTTTCACATGTGCTAGTATGCAATGCATACTGCCACATTAGGAATTTACACACACTGGTTTACTACTGCTTTAACATGTTCAGTTTTAACTCCACAGTCTAGAAACTTGACAGCTGTGCAAGACTACAGAAAAAATGTTCTTGCTGCCAATAGTAGAAACTGCTACCAGGAAAAGTGATTAGCTCAGTAGTTTTAGTAAACAGACTTTACTTGTTTTTTGTTAAAGCTGATTTTTTTTCTTTAGGATTGATGTTGCTCTGACCTTCTAAGAGAATCAGTCTTTTCACTATGAAAAAACAATGCTTTACTAAGCTTTGAGAAGAAAAGGGATACTTATGTAGTCGCTAAATATAGATACAATTAAAGTGGGACTCTGCAGAGTACAATTCAGTCATGGCCAATGTTGTCTAATGCATTAGAGCCGATGAGTTCTCAAAAATAAAAATTCTGTTGGGCTTGTGGGTCTGTCAACCCCTTACTTTAAATCTCTGGATGTTCTGATGATACCAGAGGAATATGCAGGACATCTGGTTATGCAGTGCTCCAAGATAATTATCTGAGCCTCCACATGGAAAAAAAAAAAATTAGCTTTGTTCTATTAATTTTGTGAGTTAATGTTGTGCAGCAAATATGCATATTGGGACTCCTGAGTTAATTTGCTGCGTACTTGTTTTGAATCGGTGACTTGACAAATCTTGACAGCCAGTCAACTCTACATGTATATACAGTGTGTATAGAAATAAAATGTATTAATATGTATGGTATGTATGTATGTATGTATGTATGTATATATATATATATATATATATGTATATGTATATATGTATGTACATGTGTGTTTGTGTGTGTGTGTGTGTGTGTTTGTTTATTTTATTTATTTATATATTGTATAAAATCAGGCAGTCCTGGGTTACAAATAAGATAGGGTCTTTAGGTTTGTTCTTAACCACTTCAGCCCCAGAAGGTTTTACCCCCTTCCTGCTCAGGCAACATTTTAGCTTCCGGCACTGCATCGCTTTAACTGACAATTGGGCGGTCGTGCGCCGTGGCTCCCAAACAAAATTGACGTCCTTTTTCCCCCACAAATGGAGCTTTCTTTTGGTGGTACTTGATCACCTCTGCGTTTTTTTATTTTTTTTTGCGCTATAAACAAAAATGGAGCGACAATTTTGAAAAAAAAATGCAATATTTTTTACTTTTTGCTGTAATAAATATCCCCCAAATTATATAAATATATATATATATAATTATATAAAAAAAAATTCCTCAGTTTAGGCCGATACGTATTCTTCTACTTGGGAAAAAATGCAATAATCGTTTATCGATTGGTTTGCGCAAAATTTATAGCGTTTACAAAATAGGGGATTATTTTACTAGTAATGGCGGCGATCTGCAATTTTTTTATTCGGACTGCGACATTATGGTGGACACATCGGACACTTTTGTGACATTTTTGGGACCAATCACATTCATACAGTGAAGAGTGCTATAAATATGCACTGGTAACTGTATAAATGTGACTGGCAGGGAAGGGGTTAACCACCAGGGGGCAGGGAAGGAGTTAAATGTGTAGCCTAGTTTGTGTTCTAACTGTAGGGGGAGGGGGGTGACTGGGGAAGGTGATTGATTGTGTCCCTATGTACAAGGGACACAGATCGGTCTCCTCTCTCCCTAAAGGACGTGGAGCTCTGTGTTTACACGTCCCTGTTCAGTTACTGGGCAATCGCGGGTTCCCCGGCGGCGATTGTTGCCGCCGGGCACGCGCACCGTGATCCCAGCAAAGCGGCGGGAGCACGCGCGCGCCTAGCGGCTTTAAAAGACAGGACGTCGTATGACGTCCTGTCAGAACAATGGAGTCTTCCGCCCGCCGTCATAAAGGTACAATTTTTTTTCCCCTAAATAACTTCCTTTACCTTAGTGCAGTCCTCCTTCACTTACCTCATCCTTCCATTTTGCTTCACATATCTTTACTTGCTCTTCTTCTGTCTGTAACGCCACACAGTAATGCAAGGCTTTCTCCCTGGTGGAGTGTTGTGCTCACCCCCTCCCTTGGACTACAGGAGAGTCAGGACGCTCTTTACGTTGCAGATAGAGAAAGGAGCTGTGTGTTAGTGGGCGTCCTGACTCTCCTGTAGTCCAAGGGAGGGGGCGAGCACGACACTCCACACCAGGGAGAAAGCCTTGCATTACTGTGTGTAGTTACAGACAAAAGAACAGGAAGTAAGGTTTTCTCAGAAGAAATAAGGACATTTAAAATCAAAATCGAAAGAGGAGGTAAGTGGAGGACTGCACTGCAAGGTAAAGGAAGCTATTTAGGAAAAAAAATGTAACCTTTACCACCCCTTTAGGTTGAATCTGTATGTTGGTACAGGTAAAAAATAAATAAAATGTAAGTGTAGTTCCAGCCCAAATATTTTTTACGCTTTTTGGATAGCATAGGGAAGGGTTAACACCCCTTATCCGAGCATGCATCTGACAGGTCAGGAAAGGAGGGGGGGCGAGCAAGCCCCCCCTCTTGAACCATACCGGGCCACATGCCCACAACAGGGGGGGGTGCTTTGAGCCCTCTACCCCCAAAGCACCCCCCCATGTTGGTGCGGACAATGGCCTCATCCCTATAACCCTGGCCAGTGGTTGTGGGGGGGTATGTGGGCAGGGTGCTTATCAGACTCTGGAATCCACCTTTAAGAAGGGGGCCCCCAGATCCCCTACCCATTCACTATAAAAGTGAATAATAAAAATAAATGTCTCAACGATTGTAGCTCTATCGTCAGTCACGACGTGCGCTGCAGTGCCGCCCCAAAAAAGGTGAAAAAATAGTCTGCTCCCACTTAAAGACCCCCTACCGACTATATACGTCGGCAGAATGGCACGGCTGGGCACAGACACGTAGCGGTACGTCACCTATAAGAGCCCAGCCGTGGGTCGCGCACGCACATGACCGGGTCCGAAGCTCTGTGACCGCGCCCGCGGGACCCGCGTACCCGAACGTCGCCGGTGTCCCACGATCGGTCACAGGAGCTGAAGAACGGGGCGAGGTGTGTGTAAACACATCTTCCCCATTCTTCACTGTGGCAGTGACACTGATCATCTGTTCCCTGATATAGGGAATGACTATCAGTGAAGTCACGCCTACAGCCACACCCCCCTACAGTAAGAATCACTCCCTTAGGGCACACATAACCCCTTAGTGCCACCTAGTGGTTAACCACTTCACTGCCATTGTCATTTTCACAGTAATTAGTGCATTTTATAGTAGCACTTTTCGCTGTGAAAATGACAATGGTCCCAAAAATGTGTCAAAAGTGTCCGATGTGTCCTCCATAATATCGCACTTATGAAAAAAATGCCATAAAACTATCCCCTATTCTGTAAACGCGATAACTTTCGCGCAAACCAATCAAACGCTTATAGCGTTTTTTTTTTTTTTTTTTTACCAAAAATATGTAGAAGAATACGTATCGGCCTAAACTGAGGAAAAAAAAAATGTTTTTATATATTTTTTTTGTGGATATTTATTAAAGTAAAAAGTAAAAAATATTGACTTTATATTTTATTTTTGTTAATAGCGCAAAAAATAAAAACCGCAGAGGTGATCAAATACACCAAAAGAAAGCTCTATTTGTGGGGGAAAAAAAGGACGCCAATTTTGTTTGGGAGCCACATCGCACGACAGCGCAATTGTCAGTTAAATCGACGCAGTGCCAAATCGCAAAACTGGCCAGGTCCTTTACCTGCATAATGGTCCGGGTCTTAACTGGTTAAACCAATCACTGGGTGGTCTGACCAGTACTTAATTACTTCATGCATTTATTTATTTCCTTTTGTGAATTGACTTTAATGCCTTTTTCTGCAGTATTTAACCACTTAAGGACCGCTGCACGACTATATACGTCGACAGAATGGCACGGCTGGGCACATGGACGTAGATATACATCCTCTTTAACCACTTAAGGACCGCCTCCTGCACATATACGTTGGCAGAATGGCACGGCTGGGCACATGTACGTCACCTTTAAGAGCCCAGGCGTGGGTCGCTTGTAACCCGGTCCGAAGCTCCATGACCGCGCTCGTGGGATCCGTGGACCCAATCACCGCCGGTGTCCCGTGATCGGTCACAGGAGCTGGAGAACTGGGAGACGTGTGTGTGTGTGTAAACACACCTTCCCTGTTCTTCTGTGTGGCAGTGTCACTGATCGTCTGTTCCCTGTTATAGGGAACGACGATCAGTGACGTCACACCTAAAGCCATGTCCCCTACAGTAAGAATTACTACCTTAGGGCACACTTAACCCCTTAGCGCCCCCTACTGGTTAACCCCTTCACTGCCATTGTAATCTTCACAGTAACCGGTGCATTTTTATAGCTTTTTCGCTGTGAAAATGACAGTGGTCCCAAAAATGTATCAAAAGTGTCCGATGTGTCTGCCATAATGTTGCAGTCACGAAAAAAATCTCTGATCGCCGCCATTACTAGTAAAAAAAATAATTATTAATAAAAATGCCATAAAACGATTCCCTATTTTGTAAACGCTATAAATTTTGCGCAAACCATTCGATAAACGCTTATTGCGATTTTTTTTCTTCCAAAAATAGGTAGAAGAATACATATCGACCTAAAGTGAGGAAAAAAACTTTTTTTTATATCTTTTTTGGGGATATTTATTATAGCAAAATGTAAAAAAATAAGTAAGAAACACACATGAGGTCACACTTGGCCCCTACAGCGCCCCTTAGTGGTTAACCCCTTCACTGCCAGTGTCATTTTCACAGTAATCGGTGAATTTGTATAGCACTTTTCGCTGTGAAAACGACAATGGTTTCAAAAATGTGTCAAAAGTGTCCGACGTGTCCGCCATAATGTCGCAGTCACAAAAAAAATCGCTGATTGACGCCATTAGTGATAAAAAAAATTTTTATTAATAAAAATGCCATAAAACTATCCCCTATTTGGTTTGCGCAAAATTTATAGCGTTTACAAATCGATAAACGCTTATTGCCATTTTTTTTACCAAAACTTAACCAAAAAAATGTTTTTTTATATCATATTTGGGGATATTTATTATGCCTCTTCCACACAACAATGTTGTGGTGATGTGCAACTACAGGTCGCCACAGTGTATCGAACCATGCTGCTGTGCAGACTTGAATGGAACATACATACAATAGATGAAAATAATGTAAACACCTGGCAAAACTGACACCAGTCAGCATGCTTAAATGGAGTGTTGTGGTGTGACTGGGCCTTTTGGTTTCTTTTAAATATTTGAGACAGCTGACAAATAGCAAGCAGTGATTACCTTGAAATACGATGTGTATAGAAACAATCGCTCCCTTTTTAAAATCACATTTTGTTGCTTTACAGTTTTTCTTTGATCCAGCTGTATTTACTAGTGCAACCAAGTGTAAGAAATGTAATACCAACATTCTAAAATGCAACCTCTAAGTTGGGAAAAGGATCACCCCCAGCCATTATTTTGTTGGACCACATTTTACTTTTAATACAGCCTGTTGGTATATGTCTCTACTAACACACATCTAGACTTTGCAATATTTGCCTACTCTTCTTTGCAGAACTGCTTAAGCTCAGTTAAATTTGATGGTGACCATTTGTGGACTGCAGTCTTCAAGTCATTCCATAGATTTTCAATGGGGTTTAAGCCTGGGCTCTGACTAAGCCATGCAAGAACATTCACCTTTTTCTCCTTCAACCACTGTGTGGTCATTTCTGCTGTGTGCTTTGGGTCATTGTCACGTTGGAATGTAAACCTTCTTTCCATTGACAATTATTCTGTCAGAGGGCAGCAGATTTTCCTCGAGAATGATGGTAGTTTGCCCCATCCATTTTTCCTTCTATCCTGACAAGTGCTCTAGTCCAGGAGTCTCCAAACTATGGCCCTCCAGGTGTTCAGGAACTACAATTCCCATTGCCTATGCCTGATGTCTGCAAGTGCTCTAGTCCAACCCTCAAAAAATCCACTCGCCTGCTCGCATTTTGGATTTTGAGGTCTGGCCAGGAAGGGCTGCCTGAAAGCCGGGGGGGGAGCACCGCCGGCAGCCTGTGTAATGGGAGTTCTTCTCCCATTGACCACGGAGGGGGAAGAGAGAAAGAGCCGCCCAGGTGTTTTCATTTTATTTGCAGTGTTCCCCGTCGCTCGCTGTCAGATCCAGCCCCGCCCCCTGGTCCCAGGACATTGATAGACAGATCACCCGTCCAATCCTGGTGGCGGGTGATCTGTCAATCAAAGTTCCCTGGCCAGGGGGCGGGGCTGAATAGGACGTTGAGCGGCGGGAACTCTGCAATTAAAATGAAAACTGTTATCCTGTGTTCCCCGCGCTGCTCTCTGATTACCCGGGCAGCTCTCCTGTTCCTCTCCTCCCCTGCATAGGTAGGCTGCATGTGGTGGACACGGGCTGCATGTGGTGGACACGGGCTGCATTTGGTGGACACAAGGCTGCATTGGTGGGCATAGGCACGATACAGATGTTGTTAATATTTATTTTTATAACTTAATACTGCCTAAAACAATCAGTGTCATTTCATGAGATAATTTATGAGGGCGTGTTTAGGGGCGGCGGGCTGGGTGGGGCAACTGGTGGCAAGTAACCCTTGAGGCCTGGCTAGTAGCTCAGGACTTGACATTTTGAGCCCTGCTCTAGTCCCTGCTGCAGAGAAACACCCCGATAACAGGATATTACCACCTACATGCTTACTGTAGGAATGGTGTTATTTAGATGGTGAGCTGTATTGGATTTCTGCCAGACATATCCTTTGGTGTTGAGGCCTAATTTATAAAATTTTAGTCTCCTCTGACCATATGGCCTCAGAATCCTCAAGGTGTGTTTTAGGCCCCATACACACGAGCGGACAGATTTGTTCATATCTGTCCGTCCGACAGATTTGAACAAATCTGTCTGCTGGGATTTTGGTTTGCTCGCGTGTACACACGAGCAAACCAAAATCACCGCCAGCAGACGGCGCGCTGACGTGTCGGTAAACACTTCCGCGCGCATGCGTCGGATCCATTCACAGGATACAACGCATGTGCGGGAGGATATGTCCGCTGGTTTCCCGTACTAACCAGCGGACATATCCGACGGACAGGTTTGTAGCGGACAAATTTCAAAGCATGCTTTGAAATTTGTCCGATGGACAAATCTGTCCGCTAGCCCGTACACACGATCGGAGATGTCTGCTGAAACGGTCCATCGTCTGGTGGAAATCCAATACAGCTCACCATCCAAATAACACCATTCCTACAGTAAAGCATGGAGGTGGTAATATCCTATTATGGGGATGTTTCTCTGCAGCAGGGACTGGAGCACTTGTCAAGATAGAAGGAAAAATGGATGGGGTAAAATTCTTGAGGAAAATCTGCTGCCATCTGCCAGAAAGTTGTCAATGAGAATAAGGTTTACCTTCCAACATGACAATGGCCCAAAGAACATAGCACAAGTGACCACACAGTGGTTGAATGAGGACAAGGTGAATATCCTTGCATGGCTTGCCTAGTCAGAGCCCAGACTTAAATGTATTACTTCTTTTTTTTTTTTTCTTTACTTGGATGTTATAAGTTACACTAGTAAATACAGCTGGCTAAAAAAATTGTCAAGCCCCATACACACTATGGGCCAGATTCAGGTACATGGGCGCTTCTTTACTTTGGAGTAACGTTTCTCATTTACGTTACTCCGCCGACACTTTCGGCGCAAGTACTGTTATTCACATAGCAGTTGCGCGTAAACTTGCGCCAGAGTAACGATAATGCGCTGGCCTAACCCGACGCAAGTGGAAGTGGGTGTGATCATATGTAAATGATGGGCGGAGCCCAGCGCAGAGGCTTACGTTCAGCGCATCATCCACGGAGCATGCGCAGTAAGTGAGGCTTCACTCGGCCCCCTTGTGCGCATGCTCACAACTACCGTCGGCACCACTTCACGGGAAACCGTCAGCGCAATGCGTTCCGTTGGGCGTTTAAATGCGCCCGTAAATGCGCCATTCCGGCACTAAAGTATATCCTGCTCCCCCTCCCCGCAGTGAAGTTACTTTTGTTCCTGAGATGGCTGCTCCCGTTCCCCGCAAACACACAGGCAAAGCTGAACTCTAAAGGCCACTGAGCTGTCAGCCATCATCTCGGCTATCGAGACCTATGATGTCTTCCTCCATGGCTGTAAAAGTTGACAGACAAGCATGGACAGAGGTGTTGTCCTGCAAGTGGGGTGCTCAGCTAGCTCTTATCGTCGGTAACGCTGCTGTAGCTGCTCTCCTGCTGACCTGTGGCCGTCTGGAGTAAAGATAAAGAAGCTATTTGTAGAAATAACTTTGCGCCGGACGGACGAGATACGCGTGGCGCATGTAGCCAGCGTATGGTGCTAATCCGTTTGCGAATCGGGAAATCTCCCTCATTTGCATATTTGCAGGGGAAATCAATAGGCGCGACTGATGCGCCAAGCGAAATTATGCGCTGACGATACTCTGGCGTCGGAAAGTTAAGCCGATCGGAAATGGCCCGTTTTCTGTCGCTGGCGTGTACACACCATCGGACCAAAATCCCCTCTGGCCTCTGGCTGAGGACGCGGTGGCGGCGACGTTGACGCCGCCACGTCACCACTCCAGGAAGTAAAATACTTTCCACGCATGCGTCGAATCCATTCGACGCATGCGTGGACAGTTATGTCCGCTGGTGAGTGTACTAACCAGCTGACATATCCGACGGACATGTCTCCGGCGGACAAATTTCAAAGCATGCTTTGAAATTTGTCCGCTGGTAAAACATGTCTGCTAGCCCGTACACACGATCGGATTTGTCTGCTGAAACCGCCTGTTGGCCAGTTTCAGCAGATAAATTTGATCGTGTGTACACGGCCTGAAGGTTTGACCTCATATCAGATGGTTTTAGTAAACCCGAAGAGAAAAACCTGCAGGAAAACTGATAGTGTGTATGGGGCTTCAGTCTTAATTTTCAAGCTGCAAAGCAACAAAATTTTATTTATTTTTTAAAGGGGGGGGGTGAGTCTTTTCTATACCCACTGTATATGAAATGTTCCATTTATGCTCTTATTAGCTGATGCCCATTTTTATAATCTGGTGACCTAGAATTTATGTAATTCTGGTTTATTTCTTTTCCGCCTCAGGTGTATTGTTCTGTGTGGGAGGAAGAGGAGGCTCGGGGGACCCATTTCGTAGTATTGAATGTTACTCTGTATGCAAAAACAGCTGGTTCTTTGGGCCAGAAATGAACAGCCGGAGAAGACATGTGGGTGTTATCTCTGTTGGAGGTCAGTAGAAAATCTTTCAAAGTACCTCACTCACAATGAAACTGTTAACCTGTATAATATTACACATTTCTTACACAGTCACATACAATATACAATTGTAAAGGAAAATCGTCTGACTTTTAAGGCACATTCACCCTTTGTAATCATGAAACGATGCAGTGCCAGTGACTATAATTAAAAATGTAGAAAACGGTGTTCATTGTGCCAAGCGTGAAGTCTCTCAACTGAAGAACATACCATACACACACGTGTGCACGCGCCTGTGTGTGTGTGTGTGTGTGTGTATATATATATAATATATACATACATACATACATACATACATACATACATACATATAGTTAGGTCCATCAATACTTGGACACAGGCACAAAAAAACTAGCCAAATTCATTTGAGCCTAGGTTCACATTGAAGCGATTTGTCATGCAATTTGAGAGATCAAATCGTATGACAAGTCACAGCCTATTGGCGGCAATCGCACTGTTTTAATCGGTGCGACACCGATTTTGCGGCGCCGCACTGATTTGCAAAAGTAGTTCCTGCACTACTTTTGCCGATTTCAGGTGCGATTTCTATAGACATCTGTGTATGAAGCCACACAAATTTCTACCAAGTAGCACCTGAAATCGCTCTGACCTTGCTACTTTGAAAGCGCGCTACTTCAAGTAAAGTAGCAATGATTTCAAAGTAGCATCAGTGTGAACCAGGGCTAAAGTTCAAACTTTCAGCTTTAAGTCAAGGGGTTGAACATAAATATTGAGTACAAATTTTAGGAACTGCAACCATTTTTTTTTCACAGTCCCCCTCTCCCCCCAATGTTCAAGGCCCAAATGTAATTGGACAAATTAATATAATCATAAATAAAATGTTCAATTTTAATATTTTGTTGGGAATCCTTTAATGGCAATGACTGCCTGAAGTCTGGAACCCATGGACATTACCAAAGACTGGGTTTCCTCCTTTCTGATGCTTTGCCAGGTTCTAACTGCAGCTGTCTTCAGTTGTTCTTTTTGTTTTTTTTCTGCCTTTTAGTTTTACCTTCAGCAAGTGAAAAGCATGCTCAATTGGGTTGAGATCAGGCGATTGATCCGGCCATTGCAGAATATTCCACTTCTTTACCTTCAAAAGCTCCTGGGTTGCTTTTGCAGTGTGTTTTGGATAATTTTCCATCTGTACTGTGAAGCACCGTCCATTCAACTTTGCTGCATTTGGCTGAATCTGGGCTGACAGTATATCTCTAAACACTGTAGAATTCATCTGGCTGCTTCTACCTTCAGTCACATCAATAAACACCAATGACCCAGTGCCACTGGAAGCCATGCATGCCTGTGCCATCACACTGCAAGCGCCACCATGTTTTACAGATGACGTGTACTTCTTTTTTTCTTCCAGTCATTCTGGTACAGATTAATCTTGGTTTAATTTGTCCAAAGAATGCTTTTCCAGAACTGGTCTGACTTTTTGAGATGTTTTTGGGCAAAGTCTAATCTGGCTTTTCTATTCAGGCTTTTGAATGGTTTGCACCTTGTGGTGAATCCTCTGTATTTTCTCTCGTGAAGTCTTCTCTTGATTGAAGACTTTGACAATGATACGCCCACCACCTGGAGAATGTCCTTTTATGCCAGTGATGGTGAACCTTTTTGAGCCCGAGTGCCCAAACCGCGACGCAAAACCAACTTATTTCTTTCAAAGTGCCAACACAAATTTGTTCAGAATGCAGGAATGAGTTGTGCTCAGAATACACTGTGCGACATAAACTGACCTACCTGACACATACACAGCAAAGTGATTTAAGGTAGATATTAAGTCAAACATATTTCACCCCCCTTCCCTAATAATTTTTTCCCCTTTAGACGCTGGGCAGGCTAGTTTTGGGCCGACGGCATGCGGTCAGGGTGTGCACCCCAAGTCGGGTTCTGTAAATTATGCTTTTGGTTGCTATCGGTTACTATACATTACTGCCCACCATTCAGTTGCTATACATTACTGCCCACCATTCAGTTGCTATACATTACTGCCCACCATTCAGTTGCTATACATTACTGCCCACCATTCAGTTAGTATACATTACTGCCCACCATTCAGTTAATATACATTACTGCTCACCATTCAGTTAGTATACATTACTGCCCACCATTCAGTTAGTATACATTACTGCCCACCATTCAGTTAGTATACATTACTGCCCACCATTCAGTTAGTATACATTACTGCCCACCATTCAGTTAGTATACATTATTGCCCACCATTCAGTTGCTATACATTACTGCCCACCATTCAGTTGCTATACATTACTGCCCACCATTCAGTTGCTATACATTACTGCCCACCATTCAGTTGCTATACATTACTTCCCAGTACCATTCGTTTACTACACATTACATTACTGCTCATCATTCAGTTGCTAGAAGTTACTGCACAATGATTACCTGTTCAGTCCTGCCGTTGCTTTATTAATCACCACCCACGCTGCTGGCAGAATGCACACAGCCCTGTCTGTGTGTCTTTGATCTCCCTGCTCGTGCTGCTGACCGGAGAAGGGGGAGGGGGGCCTGGGGGGACATCACAGAAAGCCTGCTCTGCCTCACTCCTTGTCAGTCACAGCAGCTCCGGTCCTGACAGAGGAGAAGGCGGCTCTGGAACATGGTAAGTGCAGGGAACCGCCAAGTAGAGCACACTCCCGCCCGCCTCAATACAGCCCAGCCACGCTTTCATCTCTGCCTGCATCTCCTTGTCAAATGTGGCAGGCTGCAGGAGGAGGGCGGGTTACAGCGATACTGATTAGCTGAGAGGCGGTGGTGAGCGGAGCAGTTGTTAGAAGTGTGGATGAGACGGCTTCTATGATTGCGCTCGTCATCCCGGGCGCTTATTGTTTGCCACTTCCACTCGGGCACGTCACCGCTAGCCCACAGAACTTTGGGAGATGTAGTTTACGGTGTGGTGTGTACGATTCAATGCTTCACTGTATGGTTTCCTAATTTGATGGCGTGCCCACAGAGAGGTCTCGGCATGCCGGCAGCGGCACGCGTGCCACGGGTTCGCCATCACTGTTTTATGCTGTGAATGGGTTTTTCTTTGCCATAGAGAGAATCCTGCAATCATCCACCAATGTTGTCTTCCATGGACATCCAGGCCTTTTTATGTTGCCGAGTTCGCCAGTGCGTTCTTCTTTCCTCAGAATGTACTAAACTGTTGATTTGGCCATTCCTAATGTTGCTGCTATCTCTCTAATGGATTTGTTTCGTTTTTGAAACCTTATAATGGCCTGTTTCACCTGCATGGACCGCTCCTTTAAACGCATGATGTAGGTTCACAGTAATAACTCAACGATTCTATGACTGCTTGTCATAAGAGCCTTTCGTCTGGTAAGGATGAAATTGTGTCCACATTCCAATCTTTTAAGGGGTTGATGGATAGGATTCAGGGTCCCTCTATGTACCTTTCCAGGGCAGTCAGCGTGCCTTCCCTATGGAGTCTAATTAGGAGGATACTGAAGACAGGCTAAGGGAACCCAGGTCACTCGCCTCTTCTCAAGCATACTCCGGATCTGAGTTGGAAGGAGAGGAAGATTCCTCCAGAGGGTCCAGATACAGATTGATACTGGATGATGTGGGGGACTTGCTGAAAGCGATCTACGACACTTTGGAGATTAGAGAGTTGATACAGCTTTCAAAGCACAATCTCATGTATCAGGAGGCCAGTGCACAAAAGGCCAGGGTATACCACGTGCACAAATCTCTAGTAGAATCAATTTTGCTGGAGTGGGAGCACCGTCAAAGGAGACCATTCTTTTCAGGCAGCC
Organism: Rana kukunoris; assembly: GCA_029574335.1. NCBI lineage: Eukaryota > Metazoa > Chordata > Amphibia > Anura > Ranidae > Rana > Rana kukunoris. The sequence continues at coordinate 477,584,515 of CM056049.1, read as the reverse complement.
TTAAGAGCAGATTTTAAAAAGGATGCGTCCCATCCCTGGAACAAGATTTTAAAGTTGAAGACAAAGAAAAATGGATAGCCGCACTCCAAAACCTGATGGGTGGTCTTTTATTCAATAGACAGCATGTACAAAAATAGGGTCACAGCAGTAGAAACAAGGAACAGCCGACGCATTTCGCACTGGATCAGTGCTTATTCATGGCTAATGAAGCATTAAAACTGTTAGGTATATATAGAACATAGGGTGAACATGTGACCAATCTCAATTAATTGCCCGGGAGGAGCCTATGATATTAGGACAACCCCTGATGCCAATGAGATAGTCACATTACACCTGTGCACACCAAAGCAAGAAAAAACAAACAAATACACACAAATGTGAAACCAATAATCAAAATGTATAAATAATAGCACATTATAAACATAATGCACATATAAAATACTGTATATGTGGTACATACATAGTACTACAGTGACACAAAATGGTAAAACATGAGCAATGATGAATGAAATAAAATAAAAGCTTAAAGACGATGCAATTCAAACCACAAATAGGCTGTAAAAAGAGCATAAGATAAACTATGCATAATGAAATATAATAATGGTGATGAAAAATAAATATGAATAAAAGTGAAAATAAATGTGAATGTGTGTGTCGATATGAATGAAAACATATGTAATGAAATAAGCACTAGATCTATCTAACACCTTGTTCAATGGTAAATGGCAGAAAGAATAGATCTATGTGTGTATTGGAGATGGATTCATCCATTATGGTGACGTGCATATAAACATAATTGAGAATGTGGATGTAAAGGGTTACCCGAAATTAAATGACAACAATCGGGAAAAATGCACCCATAAATACATCCAATCATAAAAAATATATTCATACATAAAAGAAAAGAGTGGCAAATTGTGTCAAAGCATGTAGACACATCGTAGCCAAATATGAAAAGTGTGAGGCGCCGTACACACGGCAGAGAACCTCGACGGGCAGAACACATCGTTCCGCCCGTCGAGGTTCTCTCCCGGCCGTCGGATTCGGCGACCCGCCCGTCGGGAATGGCAACCAGCCATTCTTCCAGGCGGGCCGTCGAGGAAATAGAGAGCGTGCTCTCTATTTCGGCTCGACGGGCTTCCCGACGGGAAGCTCGCCGAGAGTGTACACACGGCCGAGGTCCTCGCTGGAATGTGCATTCCAGCGAGGTCTCGCTGATTTTCAGCGAGAACCTCGGCCGTGTGTACGGCGCCTGAAAAAGGTGAATGAAAGTGAAATGGAAATAATTAATAATGGGCGTCACTGAAGTGAGAGACCAAAACATAATGTGATCAAAGTGTCAGCAAATGTGAAAAACTTCGTCCGTGTAGGGAGGCTGGTATATGTATTCTAAAACATTGGGTCAAGGCAAAAGAGAAAGGTAAAAAGGTTCTCAATATGAGAATGTAATGTAAACGAAGTCAAAAGCTGGCCAATGAAAATAGTGAATTTTTAATTTTATATATAGAATGTTAATAATGTCTGCTGAAAGTAAAAGGACCCATTGGCTAATAACAGCCGAATGATGTATAAAAAGTATATATAAATGATATATATATTATAAAATACACCTATATAGAAAATGAAGGAAGTTAATTAAAAGGTTGTCTTCTATGGGTGGAATGAAAATTAACCTATGACAAACACATGTATAGGGATCTAGAGAGTGCATCCGAACAGGGCCGGCGCTACCACTAGGCGGATTAGGCGATCGCCTAGAGCGCACTGCTGCCTTGGGCGCCGGGCTGCTAGTAATATTATTCCTGCACTGTCCTCCACAGAGCTTCAAGCAGCGCCGCTAGGCAGACGAGAGCTCTGAGCCTGACATTAGTGTCACATGGCATGGATGAATCGGCCCCCCCCAGGGCGCTCTCTGCTCTGTGTGTATAATACAGTACTGTCAATGTCACGGTGTTCAGCATTCTCCTATATGCTCCGCTCTGAGATGTTTTCAGAATGAGCCCAGGCAGCAGCAGCCCCTCCCTTCTCCACTCTCTCTCCACACTGACTGTGTGTGTCATGCAGCACAGCGGCCCCCACCCCTCCCCCTGGCTGTGTGTCAGTGAGGACAGGAGCTGCAGACATGAAGGATGCCGCGCAATGCATCATGGGATTAACTATGACACATGGCGGCAGCTCCCCAGGCTTGGGAGACAGGTTGAGCCTAGAAGAGGCACCATGCCACCGACACAGAGACAGCAGGCACAGCAGAGGTGATGTCATGTGAGTGAGGAACAGGCAGCCACCACAGGGTTCACCATTCAAGTTGGTGTGGTGAGTAAAACTTTTGTACATTGTGTATGTGATGACAATACATATTTTTTTAAATGTATGTGTATATTAAAATATCTGCCCCCCCCCCCCCCCAGAGATTGATTTGCATTTGATTGGCACTGATGTAGCAACTTTGATGGGCACGGGTGAGACTGTATTTGATGGGCACGGTGAGATGGCATTTAATGGGCACAGGTGAGATGCATTTGGGTGCTGGTGAGGCTATATTTGATGGGCACGGGTGAGACTGTATTTGATGGCGCGGGTGAGACTGTGTTTGGGCGTGGGAGGCTGTGTTTGGGCACAGTGAGATGGCATTTAATGGGCACAAGTGAGATGGAATTTGGGTGCTGATGAGGCAATATTTGATGGGCGCGGGTGAGACTGTATTTGATGGGCGCGGGTGAGACTGTATTTGATGGGCGCGGGTGAGACTGTATTTGATGGGCGCGGGTGAGACTGTATTTGATGGGCGCGGGTGAGACTGTATTTGATGGGGGCGGGTGAGGCTGTATTTGATGGGCGCGGGTGAGATGGCATTTGATGGGCTTATCTGAGATGGAATTTGGGTGCTGGTAAGACTGTATTTGATGGGCGCGGGTGAGACTGTATTTGATGGGCGCGGGTGAGACTGTATTTGGGCACAGATAAGATGGCATTTAATGGGCACAGGTGAGATGGCATTTGGGTGCTGGTGAGGCTATATTTGATGGGAGCGCGGGTGAGACTGTATTTGATGGGAGCGCGGGTGAGACTGTATTTGATGGGCGCGGGTGAGACTGTATTGATGGGCGCCGCGGTGAGACCCCTGTATTTGATGGCGCGGTGAGATGCATTTGATGGGGCTTATCTGAGATGGAATTTGGTGCTGGTAAGACTGTATTTGATGGGCGCGGGTGAGACTGTATTTGATGGGCGCGGGTGAGACTGTATTTGGGGCACCAGGTAAGGATGGCATTTAATGGGCACAGGTGAGATGGAATTTGGGTGCTGGTGAGGCTATATTTGATGGGCGCGGGTGAGACTTGTATTTGATGGGCGCGGTGAGACTGTATTTGATGGGCGCGGGTGAGACTGTATTTGATGGCGCGGGTGAGACTGTATTTGATGGGTATTTAATGGGTGTGGTGAGACTGTATTTGATGGGCGCGGGTGAGACTGTATTTAAGATGGGCGCGGGTGAGACTGTATTTGATGGGCGCGGGTGAGATGGCATTTAATGGGCACAGGTGAGATGGCATTTGGGTGCTGGTGAGGCAATATTTGATGGGCACGGGTAAGACTGTATTTGATGGGCGCGGGTGAGACTGTATTTAATGGGCGCGGGTGAGACTGTATTTGGGCGCGGGTGAGATGGCATTTAATGGGCACAGGTGAGAAGGAATTTGGGTGCTGGTGAGGCTATATTTGATGGGCATGGGTGAGACTATATTTGATGGGCGCGGGTGAGACTGTATTTGGGCGCGGGTGAGACTGTATTTGATGGGCACAGGTGAGATGGCATTTGATGGGCATAGGTGAGATGGAATTTGGTGCTGGTGAGGCTATATTTGATGGCACACAGGAATGACTGTATTTGATGGGTGCTGGTGAGATGGCATAGATGGGGCATCAGGTGAAATGCAATTTGATTGGCGTGGTGAGGCTGTATTTGATGGGCATAGGTGAGACCAGGGTTTGACAAATTTGGAATCTAAAAGCCAGCTAAAAAAGTTAGGAGCCAGAAAACGCACCCGGCCCGCCGTGCTCGCACGCAGAAGCGAGCGCATGCGTGAACGCGCCCGCATATGTAAACGGTGGTGAAACCACACATGTGAGGTATCGCCACGATCGTTAGAGCAAGAGAAATAATTCTAGCCCTAGTCCTTCTCTGTAAATCAAAACATGCGACCTGTAGGATTTTCTAAACGCCTATGGACTTGCGGACGCAACTTTGAAGCGTGACATGCTGGGTATCAATTTACTCGATGTAACATTATCTTTCACAATATAAAAAAAATTGGGATGTACATGGGCAGGGCAAAGGGGGTGGAGCCTGGGGTGGAGCCAAGGGGGGCGGCAAAATTAGGTTTCGCCTAGGGTGTCAAAAATCCTTGCACCAGCCCTGCATCCGAAAGAACTTAATTAGGCTAGAAATAGAGCTGGTTAACTGAAAGCCAGTATATTGTGTTCCATTGGTGCGGAAGGATGCTCCCAAAAATTATATAAATATATACATATGTAGGCGTGTATACATATATATGTTATGTTGGAGGTAGAAAAATGTGCATGGCTACATATGATCCCTAACATTGTTTGAAAAGGTGTATAATGCACAAGGAATTAATTGTAAACCAACGCACACAAAACTAGGTGTTTGTGGAGATAGTACATATAGAACATCGATGTGCATGCATATGGATACAACTAATACTAAGTAAAAAAGAAACAGTAAAAAATGCAAAATAGGTCCGAGATATCCGTGTAATCGGGTTGCATTGTGTGCATAACCATAGATATACCCGAGTATAGGACATGAAAAGTTCTAAAAAAGAGAAGATAAACATAGAGTAAATCGTATGTCTATAACTGCAATATTCATAATTACGAGGTGTACATCGTTTATTAGCCCACCAATATGCCTGGGGTCCTGTCGATTAATTAATTATAGGGAAATGAATCCCGTATGAATGGGAAAAATTCTATAGAAAATTACTTTGTAAAAAAGAGACACAGGGCTGATGGCAAAAAGTGGGTAATAGAAGCAGGTACTGGACACCTATGATGCAAAAGTAAATGTAAACACGGATAATTTGTATATAAACATTAGGACCCGAATAACGCAGGAACTCCCATAGAGTATAAGTGTGTACAGCCGAATGTGAAGCACATGAGGCTGACACAATACATATATGAACAGGGGAGTGACATGAAGTGCTAGCTTGTGCATAGAGAACAACAGAGAGGAGACCAAAAAGTTAGAGTTTGTTATAGGTAAGTGTGTATAGCGCAAGGTTTGAGTCTTGTATATCATTAGTCATAGTAGTGAGAAACGTCCCATTGGAAATTCAATCCCCTGGGCATTCTAGTGCCCAAGGGGAGAATCCAAAGAACCTCACGCCTGCACAGTAATCTAAACTTGTCACCCCCTCTTATAGGACGAACAATTTTTTCCATACCCTGAATGCGCAGGCTGGAGATGTCTTTGTGATGGACTTAATTCCAATGTCTGGCTACATTTGTGTTGTGATCTTTCTCTATAGATGATCCCCCAATCTGTCTTTGAGCCTCCTGGTCGTGCGACCTACATATTGTAGATGGCATAGGTCACATGTAATAACATAAACCAGGTATGCAGTGTTGCAATTAATAAAACGCTGAATGTCATAGTCCTTATTTTCTGAATGTGAATGTACTGAAGTACCAGAAAGGATGTGTTTGCAATATCTGCAGCTCCCAACACCACATTTAAAGGTGCCTTTAAATGACAACCATTGTTCTTTAGTTGTTTTACTCTGAAAGAGGCTTGGAGACAGAATGCCCCCCAGAGAGGGGGCTCTCCGGCTAACAGTTTTTATACCCTGCCTGCGCCAAAATAGACTGATAGATAGTATCGTTGTACAGGACCGGAAGGTACTTATTGACTATGTGTCTAATGGCGTTAAATTCGGGGCTAAACGGGGTAGAAAAAATGGGAATGGTGTCGTTAAAAGACAACCCTTTGTTAGAGCTTTTATTAACAAGTAGGGACGATCTAGGGATGGAACTGGCTCTAAGGAGTGCCTTGTTAATAATTTTGGCAGGGTATCCCCTGGCTTTAAATCTAAAAGCCATATCTGAGGATTCCCTGTTGAAATCTTCCATATTGCTGCAGATGCGTTTTAGCCTAAGAAATTGGCCAAAGGGAATTCCCTTGATTGTGTGTTGGGGGGGGAGGAATCTGCGCGTAAAAGGGCATTACCCGCCGTGTCTTTTCTGTGTAAGCTGGTAGTGATGACCCCATCAGCGCCGGTGAGTCTGACATCCAAAAAATTAATACTGATGGGCTGTAAATTGCCAGTAAAACGTAAATTAAGATGGTTGTCATTAAGATACAGTAGCCAAGAATCAAGGCTGGCAGACTCATCGGAGCTGATAAACAGCAGGTCATCAATGTAGCGACAAAAGAACATGGTATCTCTGCGTCGGGGACTATCGCATCCAAAGATGCGGGATCTCTCCCACCAGCCCATGTATAGGTTGGCTAGGGAGGGTGAAAATTTGGCTCCCATAGAGGCCCCGCATCTTTGGCGGTAGTAGTCCCCATCAAACATGAAATAATTGTGAGTGAGCAGGTATTCCAGAGATAAAAGAATGAACTCTTGTAATGCCAGTGAAAAATTGCCTGACTCCTTTAAAAAATGGTTAACAGCCTGTAGGCCTAAATGGTGCGGAATGCAAGAGTACAAGCTAGCTACATCACAGCTAATCCACCTAAATTGTTTGTTCCATACAAAGCCATCAAGCTTCTCAAGGAGCTGTTTGGTGTCACGTAGAAAGCCGGGCAGCCCGATGACTAGGGGTTGTAGCTGTCCGTCAATCCATTCACCCAGTCTCTCATTTAGGGACCCAATACCTGCTACTATGGGTCTCCCCATTAGGGGATTCAAGCCTTTGTGTATTTTTGGCAGGTGATGAAAAACCGGAATGACAGGGTGACTGGGGATGAAGAGATTTCTGTCAGATTCGGAGAAAATGCCCGCTTGCACCCCTCTATCGAGAATGATAGAGAGTGCTTTGGTGAATGGAATGGTTGGATCGGCTCTAAGGAGCTGGTATGTATTGGGGTCTGACAATTGGCGGATAGCCTCTTCTCTATATGTGGAGGAATCTAGGACGACTACAGAACCCCCTTTATCAACAAGATTTTAAAGTTGGATGCACCTCTGGCCAAAGTCTCTAAAAAGACGGATTTGGCCTTTGCTGACCTTGGTCCCTTAAGGACCCCATGAATAAAAGGGGTGACATGCTGCTAAGAAGAGTTTGGGATGCTTCTTCTATCGGGCTTAAGCCAGCCACTTGTGTTGGCAGAACCCTGGAATGCTGGTTAACACAATTGCAAGCCCACATTTCTGCAGGCATGTCCAGGCAACAACTGCTTAAGTCATTTTCTTTACTCATGAAGGCGGTTGGCTTCCTAGTGGATGCCTCAGCAGAATTAGTAAAGCTGGTAGCTTGGTCAGCAGCACTAGTGAACGCTGCAAGAAAGGCTGGCGGTCTGAAAGCTTGGACAGATGCAGAGTCTAAGCTTAAGCTTTGTGGATGACCCTTTTCAGGTAATCACCTTCTTTGGGCATGGGCTTCAGGAAGCACTCGAGCATACTCAGGAGAGGGAAAAAACGTCTTGTGTTTTTTCTTTTTCTTTTAGGTTTTAGGCAGCAGACCCAACAGGAAAGAGAGGGGCGCCCTAAGGAACTCTGGACAGCTCATAAGGGGCGAGGAAGAGAAGGAATCTTATTCAATCCTCCTCAGACCACCACAAAGCCCCAGTGACTCCTGTGTCCTGGTGGGAGGGAGGAAGGTTGGGGCACTTCCTTCAACAATGGACCAACGCAACTTCAAGCCCCTTCATATGAGGAATAATAAAAAACAAATACAAATTGGAGTTCAATTCCATTCCCCCTCCCACTTTTCGGATCACCCCATTACTCCAAGACTGGGAAAAAGCAGGGGCTCTAAGTCTGCTGTTAGGGGAGCTAGTGGATCAGCAGGTCATCTGCCAAGTGCCACATGCAGAAAGCACATGCAGAAAGTCATTTGGCAAGTTCGGGCTAATCCTCAATCTCCATCGTCTGAACAGATTTATCAAATACAAAAGCTTAGGGGTAACGAATCTCCTGTTTCCAGATTGCTATATGGCAACGATCTATCTCAGGGACGCATATTTACATGTGCTGATACTTTGGGATTTCCAGAAATTTCTCAGACTTGCGGTAAGAGTGAATTCAGAAGTTCTTCATGTCTAATTCAGGGCACTGCCATTCGGACTAGCATCCTCACTGAGGATCTTGATGAAGGTCCTGGCTGAAGCCTTAGCCCCGCTGAACATCAGGGCCATTACAGTGATCCCCTATTTGGATGATCTTCTGTTTGTCGCCCAATCTAATCAGCAGCTGGAAGAGAACTTACAGGAAGCACAGTATTTCCTGTGCTCCCTTGGTTGGCTAATCAAGTCCCAGCTGATCCCAACCCAGGGAGTACAGTACCTGAGATACAGGATATCTTCAACAGAGAAGAACATCTTTCTCCCATTAGAGACGATGGAGAAAGTGGGTCTAGCGGTGCCGCAGCTTTAGAGCAATCAGGAAGCCTGTATCAGAGATGTCAGTGTGATAGGCCAAATGACATCCTGTTTCCCAGCAGTCCCCTGGGCAAGGTTACACCAGCGCCCCATTGCCGGCTCTCCTAATACACTGCTGGGATGGCAGTCAACAGGGTTTGGATCTACCATTTCGGACAGAAGTAAAAAGGGTGCTATGGTGGTGGCAGACCAGTCGCAATCTAGACAGGGGTCTGTTGTGGTCCAGACCAACAACCCTTGTGATGATGACAGACGCCAGTTCAGTCGAATGGGGGAGCCCACCTGGAAAGAGATTTGGCTCAAGGAACTTGGTCTTAGATGGAAGCCAAGCGGACCTCGAATCAGAGGTAGCTACGGGCAGTGCAGAGGGCTTTAGAGTCCTTCCAGCAAAGGATAAGTGGGCAGCACCTACAAGTAAGGACGGACAATGTGGCAGTAGTTGCATACATAAAGAAGCAGGGGGGACCAGGAGCCCTGCCTTGCAGTTGATAGCATGCAAAATGTTAGGTTGGGCCGAATTAAACCTGGCTTCATTGACGGCAATCCACTTAAAAGGGTCACAGAACTCTTTGGCGGATGTAAGGTTGGTGGTTCAACTGGACCCAGGCTTTTTAGGACTTCTGGATGTATGGAGCTCTCTGATGCATCGGCGAGTCAGGACACACACAGCAATTAGATGAATCTAAAACTAGACTTTATTTTTCGTGCGCACTACACCTAATCAAAACATACAAGAAAAGGAACGCTCAGTCAATCGTATTCAAGTAATTAGGTTATACACGTAATACAGTACGTCACGATTATACAACGTGTGTAAAACATAGCAGTCTATTTTCTGTGTGACCAACTAAAACCTTGTTCCCTCTGCACGCCTTATCTATGTTATTGTTCTCTGCTCAGTACAAAATAACATTTGGCAAGGTTGTTCTTAGCTTCTGTGTAATTAATCCTAGAAGCTCTGGGTTAACCACTTGACTACTGGGCACTTAAACCCACTTAATAACCAGACCAATTTTCAGCTTTCGGTGCTCTCACATTTTGAATGACAATAACTCAGTCATACAACACTATAACCAAATGAAATTTTTGTCCTTTTTTTCCCACAAATAGAGCTTTCTTTTAGTGGTATTTTATCACCTCTGCGGTTTTTATTTTTTTCACTATAAATGAAAAAAGAACGAAAATTTTGTAAAAAAATGAATTTTTCTTCATTTCTATTATAAAATTTTGCAAAAAAGTAATTTTTCTTCATAAAATTGGCCTAAAATGAATACTGTTACATATCTTTGGTAACAAAACAAAAAAAAAATAGATATTATTTAGTCTGGGTGAAAGTTATAGGGTCTAAAAGCTATGGTACCAATTACTGAAAATTGATCAATTTGATCACACCTGATGTACTGACATCCTCTCTCATTTCTTGAGACCCTAACATGCCAGAAAAGTACAAATACCCCCCAAATGACCCCTTTTTGGAAAGAAGACATTCCAAGGTATTTAGAAAGGGCCTGGTGAGTTTTTTGAAGTTGTAATTTTTTCCCACAATTCTTTGCAAAATCAAGATTTTTTTCATTTTTATTTTCTTTCCACAAAATTTTCATATTAGCGGGTTATTTCTCACACACAGCATATGCATTACCACAAATTACACCCCAAAAACACATTCTGCTATTCCTCCCGAGTATGGCGATACCCCATGTGTGGGACTTTTACACAGCGTGGCCACATGGAATGGCGCCAAACTTTGCGACTTAAAAATCCCATAGGTGACGCTTTAATATATTTTTTACTGGTTACATCATTTTAGTTGGAGAAGAGGTCTAGGGCCAAAATTATTGCTCTCGCTCTAACGTTCGGCAGCAATACCTCACATGTGTGCGTTTGAACATGCTCCGTTTTCATATGTCTGGGCGGGACTTGCGTATGCGTTCGCTTCTGCATGCGAGCTCACGGGGACAGGGGCGCTGTATGCCTCCCAGTGAGTATTGCAGGAGTATGCCCAGAGTATTGCGGAGTATGTGGAGTATGCCCAGAGTATTGCAGAGTATGCCCAGAGTATTGCAGGAGTATGCCCAGAGTATTGCGCAGAGTATGCCCAGAGTATTGCGGAGTATGCCCAGAGTATTGCGGAGTATGCCCAGAGTATTGCGGAGTATGCCCAGAGTATTGCGGAGTGGAGTATTGCCCAGAAGTATTGCGGAGTATGCCCAGAGTATTGCGGAGTATGCCCAGAGTATTGCGGAGTATGCCCAGAGTATTGCGGAGTATGCCCACCAGAGTATGCCCAGAGTATGCCCAGAGTATTGCGGAGTATGCCCACCAGAGTATGCCCAGAGTATTGCGGAGTATGCCCACCAGAGTGTATGCCCAGAGTATTGCGGAGTATGCCCCACCAGAGTATGCCCAGAGTATTGCGGAGTATGCCCACCAGAGTATGCCCAGAGTATTGCGGAGTATGCCCACCAGAGTATGCCCAGAGTATTGCCCCCCCCCAGCCCCCCCCCAGAGTATTGCCCCCACCCCCCCCAGAGTATTGCCCCCCCCCCCCCCCAGAGTATTGCCCCCCCCCAGAGTAGTATTTGCCCCCCCCCAGAGTATTGCCCCCCCAGAGTATTGCCCCCCCCCCAGAGTATTGCCCCCCCCAGAGTATTGCCCCCCCCCAGAGTATTGCCCAGCATATTGCAGAGTATGTGCAGCAGGGATGGCTGAGCAGGGAGGGATGGATGGATGGATCTGTGACTACATTTGTCACAGATCCATCCCGCAGCACTGGCGCTGCCATCCGCTCCCTCCCCTCTCCTCTCACACTGTACCGATCGGTACAGAGAGAGGAGGGAGGAACCGGCGTCATCAAATGACGCCGGTCTGTTTACATCTGATCGCGCCGTCATTGGACGGCGCGATCACGTGGTAAACCGCCGCTATTCCCGGACATTCCCGTGTGCGCGCCCCAGGGGGCGCGCGGGAGCGCGACTCTGGAATCACGTTATATAACGTGATCCCAGAGTTAAGCAACCACCTTGCCGCCGTTATTTTTTGGCAGGTGGTTGCTAAGTGGTTAAAGGATACATCTCTATACAAGCATTGATTACTACGGGGGAACTCTAGCAAGCCTTACAATGCATTGATATTATGGGGGAACGCTAGCCTTACAGCAGACTTTCTCAGCCACCAGCGAGTAAGACAAGACGAGTGGTCGCTCAACCAGGAAGTGTTTGAGTATATTCTGAGGACCTGGGGCCGGTAGAAGGTGGACCTTTTCACTTCAGAAAGCAACAAAAAGGTCATCCAGTTCTATTCCTTGCATCCCCTGGATCGAGCCAGGGAGATGGATGCCTTCACCAATACATGGCACTTCAGAGTCTTTGCTTTGCCTTTTCCCCAGTAAGACTAGTCACAGCAGTTCTCAGACATTTTTGACCAAGAAGACGGATCTCATTCTGATTGCTTCATTTTGGCCAAGGAAGGCCTGGTTTACCACCCTAAAGAGGCTGGCCTTATATCCCACGATTCCTCTCCTGGTGAGGGACTATCTGGTCACATAGGGACCTATTCAGCACCCTCAGGTAGAGACCCTCAGACTTACAATTTGGTATCTGAGGAACAGCTGTTGAGGGCTCAAGAGTTTCCAGAAAGAGAGAGAATCAAGACCCTTTTAGAATGCCGTAAGCCAGTAACCTGGGCCATTTACACCAAGATCTGGAGGAAGGTTCAACTCCTGGTTAGCAGAACACGGGCTGGAAGAAACAGGAATTTCAGCGATACTGGACTTTTTCCAGGCAAGAGTTAATTAGGCCTCTCTATTATTAGCACCCTAAGCGCCGCCGCCTTGAGTGTGTTTTCTTCAGGTCTCCCTGCAGCAAGATCAATTTGTAAGGAACTTCAAGGCCCTCTCCAGGTCCAGGCCAGTGAAGGTTAAAGCCTTTCCCTCCTGGGATCTATCCTTGGTCCTCAGTGCGCTTACCTTTGAACCGCTGGAAAAAAATGTAAGTGGGTGGTTCTTAAGGTTGTTTTATTTGATTGCTATCACTTTAGCCAGAAGAGTGAGTGAGTTGCAGGCGCAATTGATCAGAGAGACAATTTTGTTAATTTGGGAAGCTATCATTGTGCCAGGTGGATAAAATTGACAATTAAAGAGGCATACAGGTTGGCAGGGGAGCAAGTGCCCCTAGTAAAGGCACATTCAACCAGGGCAGTGTCAGCTACGTGGGCATAGAAGAGCAGTGCCACTCCAGAGGATATCTGCAGAGCTGCAATGTGGTCCAGCTACTCAACATTTGCAAAGCATTACAGCTTGGACCTGTTTTCTGAGAAAGAACAAGCATTTGGGCGAAAGGTCCTACAGGCAGTGATCCCGCCCTAGCAGAGTAATTTTCTTGCTTATTATCTCAGAGTCTGTCCTGGAAGACAAAAGGAGAAATCCGGAGTTAGACTTAGCGGTAACTCTTTTTCTAAGGCCTCGTACACACGATCAAATCTGTCTGCTGGAAACGGTCTGCTAGACCGTTTCAGCAGACAGATTCGATCGTGTGTACGGGCAAACAGACGGATTTGGCCACCCGACAGATTTCAAAGCATGCTTTGAAATCTGTCGGCTGGGAACCCGTCCGCCCGACATGTCTGCTGGTTAGTACGCTAACCAGCAGACATGTCTTCTCGCACACGCGGCCGAATGGTTTCGACGCGCATGCGCGGAAGTGTTTTACTTCCTGGTGCGTGTGACGTGTGCGTGCGTGGGCGGCGTCACCGACACGTCAGCGCGCTGTCTGCTGGCGGGGATTTTGGTTTGCTCGTGTGATACGCGAGCAAACCAAAATCCCAGCAGACAGATCTGTTCAAATCGGTCGGTCCGACCGATTTGAACAGACACATTTAATCGTGTGTATGAGGCCTAAGAGTCTTCCAGGACAGCCTGCTTTCCCATTGTTGTTTGCAGCTAGTGCAAAGGGTATATATACTGATGGTTGCAAAAAAACAGCTTAGACAAAAGCTCATGCGGTTGCCATCGTCCCTTTGAAATTTGAAAAAAGAAAAACCTCTGGGTTTAGGACTATATAGGCAACAAAAAATTGGATTAAAAAATGAATAAAAATATATTTAATAAGTAAAAAAATAGACAAAATATTCACATTAAATACAGAATAATATAGAAAAAATATATAATTCAGACATATACATGACACATTGACATTGTGCTATATCAAACAGAAATTCCCTCAAGGTAGTAAACTGTAATCAAATAGTTGATCCGACGCGTTTCCAATCAAAACTTTTCCAAAATTTGATCTTCATCAGGGATAAAATGTCATTGAATATCTGAATAGAAAATACATATATTTAATAATAATAAATTATATCTCATAAATACATGTTTAAATCGATACAGAAAATAACTCACTCCACAATGTCGCAAAAATATGTGTCTCCACTCAACACCTGAGAAATGGCCCCTATTCACTGCAAAAATCCCGAGCTGGTCTGTTGTCAAAAACCGTGTCCAAGACGCCTATCCAAATTTCATCGGAGATTGAGACCAAAAGTAGTCAAAAACTGTGTTTTAAAAGAAGGGATAAATCTAAAGAAAATAAAGCTGGATTACTTAAATTATTGATTATTAAGAAAAAAGATGAAAGATTTAAATTAATCAAGCTGCAGCTGAAAATGATCCCCCACTTAATGTATAATAGAAGGGCTCATGTAATTGAATATTTTCTTATGTTTTCTTAAATTGAGAGCAAAAATAGCACCTCCAGAGCAAACAGATAAGCTATAAAAAAGCTGAAAAACAGAAAAGACAAAAAATGCCACCATTTTAGATGATAAAAAATATTGGTTGTAAGGCCCCTTTCACATTGAGGCGTGGAGCCACGGTGACGGTATAGCCGCGCTATTTGTAGCGCCGCTATACCATCGTGTTTACCGCGATATTCGGGCGCTAGAGGTGAGGTTTTAACCCCCGCTAGGGGCCGAAAAAGGGTTAATACCGCCCGCGTTGCGGGGGTCGGTATATACACGCGCTATTACCGCGCGTTTCCCATTGATTCCAATGGGAAGGCGCGCTATAGGAGCGGTGAACACACCACTCCTATACCGCGGTAAAGATGCGGCTAGCAGGACTTTTGGAGCGTTCCTGCTAGCGCACCGCTTCAGTGTGAAAGCCTTCGGGCTTTCACATTGAACACTACAGGGCATGATTTTTCATGCGGTATAGCAGCGCTATTTTTAGCGCTGTACCGCATGAAAAACGCCTCAATGTGAAAGGGGCCTAATACTTACATGAGAAGATTTTTGCTCTCAATTTAATAATTCTATGTTACAGTAAGAAAACTAATCTAGCCATCCAACCAGACTAGGAAAAATCAATACAAACAAAATTAAATTAGGACCTGCTGCGTATCAAATTAAAACTTTTTAGGATTAGAAATATAGACCCGAATAACAAAGGAAATAAACATAGTTAGGAATATTACCACTATTATTAACCTAAGGTACATTCCCTACCTAATTCTGCCTGGATTTGTCCTATATTTACCTTCCCTTCTCTTGTTTGAAACAAATCACAAAAGAAAAAATAAATAAATTCCTCCACCGGCCACATCCCGGTGTCACGAGAGAGAGGGAAAAAAAAAAAAAAAAAGCCTCGCTTTTACCTCAGAAGTTCCAGGTGTTTCTTTCCTTAGAGGTAAATGACTTATTTAGGGAGCAAAAAAATAGGTGAGTATATGCAGGAGGTTGAGCAGGCACTAAAGTCCTGCATGGGCAAAGCACCAGTTTATTTGAAATCCTTCCATGAAACTTGACATTCTCTGTAGCTTTAAGATTCCCACCTGTTAACTAGTTATGTGGCCTTCCATAAAAACTGGCAAAACGATTGTTCATTTTCTTTAACAAGGAGACATTTACAGCAGATCCAGGTAACATATGTCAGCAAATACAGAATTCACCAGTTTCTGAAAGCTGCTTGTTTTTGTGCATATATGTTATTTGTCTGTTTTTTTGTTTTTTTTTAGGAAAAGTATATGCAGTTGGTGGCCATGATGGCAATGAACATTTGGGTAGTATGGAGGTGTTTGATCCACTTACAAATAAATGGATGATGAAGGCATCAATGAATAAAAAAAGGTACTGCAAAACATTACCTTTCCCAAGGTGATGTCACTTACTTTTATTTCCGATAATCTGTTGCTATCCAGGATACCATTTGTACGTGAGTTACGCACTAAAGAAGAGCTCTGGGGTAGATTTCCGAAGACTGGAGAATGCAAAATCTGGGGGAGCTCTGCATAGAAACCAATCAGCTTCCAGGTGTCATTGTTAAAGCTTAGTTGAACAAGCTGATATTAGACGCTCATTGATTACCATGAACAGCTGCACCAGATTCTGTGTGCTCCAGTTTTTGCAAATCTCCACCACCCTTTTTTTTTTTGTTAAAGTAGGTGCGTGACGTCCTTATCAACACCTGACGTCGTTGGCCGTTAAGACGCCAGTGGCTGGAAGGCTGTAATGGTGCACGATAAAAACGTATGGCTATGTATAAATGAGGCTGGGTTCACATTATACTACACGACAGCAGTACAACTTTCATCCTACTTTGCTCTGCTACATCTGTCCTACATTGGTCCTACATTGATCCTACATTGGTCCTACATCCATCCTACTTTCATGAACAGGATACTACTTTGAACCAACTTTGTGATAGTCTGACCAATCAAAACAATCCCAGAGTGAGATAAATTCCTTTTACTGCTGCTGTAATCACATGTCGGATGTCTGATAAGGACAAGGCTCCTACTCCTACTCTTACTCAGTTAAGACGGCTCTCATAGGGAAACATTGATTTTCACACGTCATGTGACATGAGCTCCTAATGTCGGAGCGTTTGTCGGACAAGTGTGAACCCAGCCTAAAAGGCAGGGATCCACCTGTTGGCTTGTATACCATGTTTGGACTTTAACAAAAAAAAATGCACCCTAGTTGGAAAAGGCTGCTGGTTGGCTTTGCTGCTGCTTCTTCAGTACGCCATAATTATTTTTGGTAAATCCACTAGGGGGCATGTGATTTCAGTTTTTCAAGTTTGTCTGTTACAGAACAGCAGAAATTATGTAGGAAGATTTACAAATCCTGCTTCAATTAACTGCCTTCAAAGGCAACCCTTTTAGGGGCTCATTTACTAAATAACTTGAGAAGTGAATATTCACTTCAATTATCTAATCAAAGAAAAATCACATTATTTCTCCTGCACCTTGTATTATTGAAATTAATATTCTTACAATTATATTAAGATTCTCAACTCCTTTAGTAAATTAGTCACTAATGGCCCGTACACACGATCCGAATATCGTACGACTTTTTTCGCTTAATAGTCGCAAGTAAAATAAAATAGGTTATTAAAGTCACGAAAATTCTCGTACGACAGAAAAAAATAATTGGAAGTGATGTCATGTGTTGTAATATATTTGTATTGTATTTTCGGACGACAACTATACTGACTAAACGAAAATCGTACGATCTGACATTGAAAATTTTCGCGCTTGTCTAATCGAATAATATCGGATGAACGGTCGTGATCGGCTCTCGAAAGTAGTGTACACACGATCCGAAAATCGTACGATCCATCATCGGATGCTCGTTTTCGTCCGATATTCGGATCGTGTGTACGGGCCATTAGGGTACAAAGTTTGGTATCACTGGAGTACATGTTTTCTGTTTTAGTGATGAAAGTGCTACTAATATATTATGTATGTACTGTAAAATTGTGCTTTAAGTGCATAAATATCTTCTGACTTTTTTATTAGGAGAGGGATTGCATTGTCATCTCTTGGTGGCCCAATATATGCCATTGGTGGGTTGGATGACAACACATGCTTCAATAATGTAGAGCGCTATGATGTGGAATGTGATCGCTGGACTGCTGTCGCTCCAATGAATACACCTCGAGGTGGTGTTGGATCGGTTGCTCTTATGGTATGAGAACAGGCTTAGGGCCTTGTATAGTAATGGAGAAGTATTTTTAGCCAGCACGTAGGAAATGTGTGTGTGTTTTTGTTGTTTTTTTTGTTCATTTTTGACCAGATATTATTTTGCAAGAATCTTCTGCTACAAGTCCAATGACACCCCTAGACTTGGGCACCAAAGCCACTTTCTTTGAGACTCATGGTAGGTGCCCGTGGTCCTGGGTGGAGGATGGGGTGACACCTGCCCTCTGACTGTTGCACCAAATAAGGGATGGGAGGTTGCAGACAGGTAATATAGTTGAGGCATTAGTTGCCCACTTTTTTCATTGTGTACAGTAAGAGTTGCAGGAATTGAGTGTCTGCAGTCAACCCAGGCTAGGCAAAAACAAAAGGTTGCTTCTCTGCACAGCTCTGCAAGTATGTTACTAAAGCTGGGGACTCTTTATACATTACAGTATATTTTCAAGTGTTCCTGAACTATACCCCTCAGTTAGACTAAACACACTACAACTTTTCTCCATAGTGACTGCCTATTGGTATGCCAAGTCTTCGTAATATCACTACATAGGATACTGCGTTTTTATATTCTGCTTCCAATTTCCCAAAGCCTGCCCAGCATAGAAAGAAGCAACTGTCTCTGACCCAGCTGCACACCTTACCCAAAGCAATGCTGCACCTGATGCAGCTTTTCCTTGTGACCAGCCATATCGCTGCCAGTGTAACATGAGACTCGGTGGGGGGCGTGGGCTGTCGAGCGAAGGAGTAAGACCGGGGTAGAAGGATCTCCTCTTGCCACATATCTTGTATACCAGCCTGAGCGTTTATCTGGGTCTAATATTACCCACAAACTTACCTGGGGACTCCGGGACCGGAGTGGCTCATGTCTCCATCAAAGAAGCCACCCTCTGCGGTAGAAAAGCTGGCCAAGTATCGGCACGAGGGAGATGAGGAGTAGGCCAAAGATGGAGCGGATGACAATCCGGGGGAGGATCGCCATGCTGCGGAGACAGCGAAGGTGTTGGAGGCTATAGCTGCCCCCCAGGGCACCCTAACGGCGAAAATAAGTGAAGTGAAGATCGCCCCCATAGGAATGACTATTTTTGTGTTAACATGCCAAACACCGGAATCAAGATGTGTACCTCCAGTCAGAGTTTGCTGCTGGACGTTTCTTACTTTGTTTTTCTTTTTTGGGTATTGGATGCTCTCACCAGGTTCGGGAGGTGTTGAGCTGGGTGGGAAGTTGCTAGTTGGCAGGGCAACCGTTGTGAACCTACATTTTTAGAAAACTGTTTATTCTGCTTTAGAGAAGTGATAAGGCTTTTATTAGATGTTGATGCAAGCACTGATGACCTTGGTATACGTGGGATGATATTACTGTCCTATAATATAGCGACCCTGCTGGTCCGACTCATTAATTCCCTCATTAACATGACCTCAAATTTTTGACATGGAGTGTACGGGGTGTGAGAGACAAAATTAAGCGCACTGCAACTCTAGCATATCTAAAATCACAGAGAGATAATGTAATAGTGTTGACCGAAACGCAAAAAAAAGGCCAAACAGGGCATGTTCTTTTGTTAAACGTGGGTATATGAACATGGGGAGAAGGCAGGGAAGATGCTGGCCTATTTGGCGCATTTAGAGGATAGGCCGCCAGTGGTGGTATCTCTGGCTGAGCCGGATGGCTCGGTTATCACGGATCCCCTGCGGGTGGTTGATAGATTTATGAAGTTCTATGGAGATCTATATAGCTACTACTCCCAACACACGCCGCAGGAGATCCAGGCATACCTGCACACGTTACAATTCGCACGGTTGAATTTGGAACAGGTCCAGGTGCTGAAGGCCCCTATCACCACACAGGATATTGCCACAGCACTATCACAATTGGCCAAATCCAAGGCTCCAGGGCTGGACGGCCTGCCCTTGGAGTTCTACACTACGTATTCCGAGACGCTTATCTCTAAGCTTAAGGCCCTATATCACTCCATATTTGAACTGGGTACACTCCCCTCTTCAATGCAGGAGGCTCAGATAATAGTCCTTCCTAAGCCAGGTAAAGACCCACAACATCCAGAATCATATAGACCTATATCTCTGTTGTCAGTGGATATTAAGATCTTGGCCAAAATACTATCCTCTAGGTCAGGGGTCTCCAAACATTCTAAACAAAGGGCCAGTTTATTGTCCTTCAGACACTTGGAGGGCCGGACTTTGGCCAGCGGTAGTGGAATTTTTCCTGCCATCATTGTTAGTAAACATCTGGTATTAGGGGGAGGACTAGTGCCTCATTGCTGGAGGAATAGTGCTCTTTTGGTTGTGTAAGTGGGAGAAATGGTGCTCCTTTGTTGGTGTCAGATGGCAGAATAGTGTCTCGTATTGGTGGGACTGATAGTACCCCAAGGGCCCGATAAAGGAAAGCAAAGGGCGTCATCCGGCCCTCGGGCCGCAGTTTGGAGACCACTGCTCTAGGTTGAATACAGTAATTCTTTCTTTGATCCACTCCGATCAGACCGGGTTTATGCTGGGAAAGAACACAGCAATGAATATTAGAAAAAAAAAGGAAAATTACCGCGCTAAAAACCTATAGAGACAAGAGCTGTAACAACTGAGTGTTATACACACACAATAGTAAAGGCAAAAAAATTGAGTTGCGCTGTAAGAAAAATAACAAATAAAAAATATAAAAATATAAAGGTGAACTAGATAAGGAAAAAATTATTAAGATACCAAGTCCGTTAGGAACTCAGTATATGAGTGAAAACAAATAGTGTCCACAAAAATATATTCGATATAAACAGTGAAGATAATTCATCAGTTCCACAAAACAAATCGAATGAAGTCCTTAGTTGAATGGTGATTAAATGCAAATTAGTCAATGAAGTCCAATAAGAAGAAAAAAAACATCACCAAGAATACACCAATAATGGATGGAGGCTTACCAGAAGGCAAGCTCAACAGGCTTGCGGCTATAAACCCTAGCCCGGGCCTTTAAGGAATCCTCAGCAAGTGATGAACGGTTATAGGAAACTCCAAAAATAACAATTAGGAACAAAAGAGAAAAACAACTCACATGGTGAAGTATGTCTGCACAGCTTAAGATGTGACACTGTTAACACCACCACCATATCACCCACATAAATTGAAGGCTTACCAGAAGCCAGAAAATGATCTTCCTATGGCTAAAATACCCTTAGCCTGGGCCTTGAGTGATGCCACTGCTAGCTGGATATCTATGGATCCTCTCAATAACACGTCGGCGACGATAAATAATAAGGGATAAAAAAGGGAGCCCACATAGTGAAGTATGTAATAAAAGGCTAGAAATTTAATAAAGGTTGCACTTACAAAAACATCTCGAAATACAGGCAGGAAAAGAAAGCAAAGCCGGCCGGCTTAGTTGAACGCCCGTTCCACTCGGATCGTCACGTATTGCGTCAGCACGTCACCTTCCCGACGTACGTTTCGTCATACATTTGACGTCGTCTAGGGGCACGGGCGACGCACTGACGCACCTCGTGAAATACTATTTGTTTTCACTCATATACTGAGTTCCTAAAGGACTTGGTATCTTAATAATTTTTTCCTTATCTAGTTCACCTTTATATTTTTATTTTTATATTTTTTAAATGAATATTAGAAGTCTGTTTATGAACATCCAAGCCCAGCATGATAATGTGGGTACTAGGGTAGTGGTGGCTCTGGATACGGCCAAGGCGTTCGACTCAGTCGAGTTGCTGTATCTGTGGGAATGCCTGAGATGCTATGTGTTTGGCCTGAATTTCATCAAGTGGGTACCGCTTCTTTACCAGACCCCCAAAGCTAGGATTTTTGTTAATGGGTGGCTCTCAGATCAGATTTCCCTGGAAAGGGGCACAAGGCAGGGCTGCCCCCTGTCACCGCTGTTGTATGCCCTGGCAGCTGAACCATTGGCTATTGCCATTAGAATGAGCCCAGAATTGATAGGCTTTAGCAAAGGAGATATATGGGAAAAGATAGGATTATATGCAGATGATACGGTCCTCTATCTGGTGGATCAGGGTCCCTCGCTGCAGGCAGCATTAACCATCATAGAGAAGGTTGGCAGTTTCTCGGGCTTTAGGATCAATTGGGACAAATCTCGGATTCTCCCTCTGGATCAGTTCCCCCCCACCTGTGATGTCCCCAGAATTACAATTGCAGAGAGTGGCGGAGATTAAATACCTGGGGGTGAGAGTTACAAGGAACCTTCAGGGAATATGTTACCCTTAATGTAGAACCTTTGTTTGCAACTAATAAATCTAGAACCCAGGCCTTCTGTCGAGATTGCCCCTAGGGGTAATGGGCAGAATTAACTTAGTGAAAATGATTTTGTTACCCAAAATTTTATATATGATTTGGCACGCCCCTTTGTACATTCCTTTAAAAGTATTTAAACAGCAATTCTAAATTCTTTTGTTTGGGGCTCGGGTCGGCATAAATTAGCATGGCATATATGATTTAAAGTAGAGCCTCTAGGATAGTTATAGATAGATATAGAAATAAAAAGTACCATCATCCTGGAAATTCGATATAGAAACATTGGGTCTAAGGTCCCCAAACCTAGGACCAAACAAAAAAGGGGGGGGGCACAGTTGGACTATTGCGGTACATGTAGAATTGGATAACAAGATTACTAAATAAGGGTAAAATAATTTTATTAAATACACAGAAGAAAAAACACAATACAGAGCTTAAAATGGTGACGACCATACATAACGCCAGTATAATAATCCCGGTGGGGAACAAAATAATGCGTTGGGGGTCATGACAATCTTGACCGGTTTCGCGGTATTGACCGCTTCATCAGAAGTATGTCTACAATTAGGTTAAAAAACAATTGGTTATACATAAATTAGGAATACAAGATTTAAATGGGGAGAGGGGGCTCAGCTGCTTACCTAGATGTATCCCGCAGAGGAGAATCACCGAACGAGGTCCCATGTGGAGGCCAGAGGGCAAGAACATGGGGATGGATCTACTAGACAGGTATGTAGAGTGAAAGATATTAATAATTAATATAGGGAGGGCCTGGTCTTGGGGAAAAAAAAAAAAACAAAGGGGGGGGGGAAGGGATTAGTGCAAGACCACGCGTGTTGAATATACGTGATAAAAGGGTAAAAAATGAAGTGGGGATGTGGATGGAGGACAGGGAAGAGGGGGAAAGGGAGAGGGGGGAGAGTAGAGGGAAAGAAAGGAATGGGAAAGGGGTGGGGAGATAAGTGGGGGGGGTAGAGGGGTGGTGAGAAATGGGGAGAGGGGAGCAGGGGCAAAAGAAGGAAAGGAAAGGAAAGGAAGAGATAAGGGTGGAGGAAGGAGGGGGGACGGAAGAGGGAAGAGAGAAGAGGGGGGAGGTGGTGGGAGGAATAGGGGGGGGGAAGGGGGTGTATGTACCTAATGCAAAGAAGGATGGTGATTCATAGAAGGTGCCCCAAGGATAGGGGCCCAGCTTAAACATGTGCTGAAAACATATGTTGAGTTGGAGAAACATCCTCAACGGTAGTGAGTACGTATGGAGGAGGGGAGGCGTCACAGTAATGATGCCAGCCACTAACACCTAAAGGAAAAAAGTATATAATAAAGGATTATGATCCGTGGAAGGGGAAGGGGCGGGATGGGAGGGCGACCAGGGCAGGTATGAACAGACAGCTATATGCAAGTAAATGGGTAACTTACTGTGGATTTGAGAAAAGGGACAAACCTATTGAGTGGAGAGAGTTAGCTGCACACCCCGATATATATAGAATAGAAGAAAGGTCCCATGGGGCTTTGAAGCAGCAAATGTGAAGTAAAGTGGCAATGCAACGTCTATGGTAAAAACGTTTTATTACAAAAGTAATTATTGACATAAAAATTAAGAGGTATATAAGGAATGAGTTGCGGCAGAGTAACAGAATTGATTAAAACAACCATAACATTTCCAGATAAATAATGAAATACATGGCCTGAATAGTGGCAGGCAGATATATATTCCTAACGCGTTTCGACCATTCGGTCTTCTTCAGAGGATTGTGGCTGAAAGAGATTTAATATTGTAAATAAGTGTGTACAGGGATTCTTGGTTTGTCTCTGTGTCCTCCCTGTGGGGTCTGTCCCCTTAGAAACGGGGGAACGACAGAGGGGGGATACACCGACTCCCAGAGCCACAGGGAAGAATATGTACACAGAGAACAACACCACTATAGTATGTTGAGGGGAGAGGGGCTTTCCCTCTCCCTCCCATAGTAATCAAAAAATATCATCATCAACAGCAACATATATTTACCTAGAAATTTAAGTTGTGGAGCATCCAGTTGTGGTCCGATGCAGGCGTGGAGTGCAGGCCGACGATACTCCCGACCAGTCCCCCGGACTTGCCCAGTCCCCAACGTGACCGCCCAAGAGTGGCCCTCAGCCACTTGCGAGGAAGCACCAGACAAAACTGGTGGCGTTCAGGTGGACCAGAAGGATAAAGAAAATTGGGGTTCAAAAAGTAAAGGAGGGGAGTCCTGGAATTGAGTAAAGTGGTTAATGTCATAAAATGGCCACTAGTTAGGTATGAGTACGTGAAAAAGTGGGATAATGGAGGTACAGGGTGGGAAACAAACGGGAGTGAAAAGGGTTGGGGAGGTAAAGCAGATGGGATGGACTGGGAGGTGGAATAGGGTGAGAAGAAAAAACGTGATGGTGGAACAGAGGGGGAAATTGTGGTAGGATGGAGTGGGAATTGGAAACTGGTGAAGAGGGTTGGGGAGGTAAAACAGGTGGGATGGGCAGGGGGGTGGAACAAGGTGAGGAGAAAAACGTGATGGTGGAACAGAAGGGGAAATGATGGTAGGATGGAGTGGAGATTGGAAACTGGTGCTAAGGGTGAAGGGGGGGGGAGAGGGGGGGAAAGTGAGTGCACGTGGGGGTAGGGAGTGGAGAATAGAAATTGGATACAGAAAGGAGAAGGGTAGTGATAAAAATAATAAAAATGAAAGTGAGTGAAGAAATAGTGGAATAAATGAAACGTAGAGTGAATGGTGCAAGGACTAAGGAAGTGTGAAACAGGTGAGACCGGGGAAGGAAAAAGGGAGGAGTGATGGAGTGAGAAGAAGGCTGGAAAGTGGAGCGTGAGGGACAGTGGAGCTAGGATGGAATGTCAGTGAGGGAATAGAAAATGATAAATGGGAAGGGACAAGAAAAGTGAAAAATGTGAATAAAGGAGTGAAAAGAAAAAGGGAGAAGGGGGAAGGAGGAGGAAGAAAGGTGGAAGAAAGTGAGGGGAAAAAGAAAGAAAAAAAGGGGGGAATGAGGGGTGAGTGGGGGATGTGAGAAGTGGTGAAAGACAAGAGAAGAGGGGAGTGAAAAGTAGTGACAGTGAAACAAAGGGGTGGGGTAACGTGATGACAGTGGGAAAGGGTCAGGTGGAAGAGCGTGGAAGAAGGGAGTGGGAAGTGACTAAAATCCAAGGTGACTGACAAAGGAAGTGTAGGCGGTGGTAAGTGGGAAGGGGACTGAAAATAAAATGAATTGAAACAATCGGGGTTACCTCCAAAGTTTCCACTTTTACCCAAGGTGTTGGAGCTGAAATATTGTCTGTTGTGTAAAAGAGGTATTAGAAAGTATATGAGACCATTTAGTTAAAAAGACAGGGGAGTATAGTCAGCTGGCTGAAAAGAGAGTAAATAATGTAAATAAAGTAGCTTACCGACTAGCTGGACACTGTCACTCATGGAGATGCCGCATGCGTCTCTGAGTGCCAGCGATCGGATGCGGAAATATATACCGCTCACGATACCGGGATTGGTCCAGCTGGTCCCACGTGTTGTGGGAGGAGACAAGGTGTATCTCCCTTATCCAACCTGGTGGTCCGCCGATACCCACTGGTTGTCAAGGTGGTTCTTCCGGCGTGGGCGAGGATCGTGCGAAGCCGACACAGCCGTCGCTTCCGCATGACGCATAGCAATGTGCGACGCCACCGTGGGCGCCAAACGGCGCTCACGTAATGACGTCACCGCGTCTCGGAAGCGATCGCTCACGCCGCCAGCAGGGAGGGATTCGCATTCACTCGGGCGGTATGGCGCCACCCTGTGGATGCAACACACATTGCGCCATGGCGCGTGTATCTCCCGCCCTGCTGGGAAGTGGTACGAGGGGATAACTCAAGGACAGGGACAGGGAGAAGGCGGCCGGGGGACTGAACAGGAGACAACACGCCACGGACCCACACACCACAGCGCACCGCGGCCACACTGGAAAAGAGGAAAAACACACACATAACATTATTAAATGCATAGCATAGGTTAACAAATCAATAGTGGGCAACAGATTAACCCCTTATATGCGATTGTGACACATGTAGTCACATTCACCAATCATAGTATATTGGTTTATGTCAGGAAAAATAATACTTAAGGCATCGCAAAACAACAACATAGTAGTGATCTAAAAAGACATGTTAGGATGCTTGAGCAATGGTAAATGTACATGATTCCAATGGACATGGATTAAATGAAGAGAAATGAAAAGAAAGGAAATAAACAGGAGAGGAAGGGGGGGAGAGAGGTATTAGTAAATTATTTCTATAACTTCCATATCGTATCGGGGCAACTATGTCAAAGTATTTGTTCAAAAATTACATTAATTTAAACAAAACAAGACAAAACAAAAGGGAAAATGCGGGGAAGAGGATGGTATTACAGTAGTATATACTATTGTGTTTTTCCTGAGACAAAGCCTTTTAGGAATGGAGCAAAGGAGCAGGATTCATTTAGGCCGGGATACATAGTGGCCCGTGTCCTGAAGATCCATCTTTGCTCCTGCTGGAGGAGAATTTTATTCCAATCCCCGCCTCTATTGGGAATATGAATTCGATAGAGGGCGGTGAAGGATATTTTAGGTACAGTGTAGTGGTGTTGTAGTACTGCGTGTCTTCCAATTGGTAGGTGAAGGTTTCCGATTTCCATACTGTAAACATGTTTAGAAATTCTCCGCCAGAATTCCTGCTTAGTCTTTCCCACATAATAAGCCCCGCATTCACATTCCATATAGTATACCACGCCTTTAGTTTGGCAGTTAGTAAAGTGTAGTGGTTTGAATGTATTACCATTAGGTAATGGGAAGATCTTCTCTCTCCTAATAAGTGGGCAGTAGGAGCAGTGTCCACAAGGAAAAGTGCCGAACAATGTGCAGTGCGCTCCTTTTAAGGGGGCGATAGTGTACTCGCTTTTGACCAATCGGTCTTTGATCGATGTGGCCTTTTTATACGTAATAGACGGATATTCAGGTAGGAAATTATTCAGTCGTGGGTCATTTGTTAAAATGCTCCAGTTCTTTTGAAAGATCTGTCTAATCTCTTTGTATTGTCGCGAAAAACCGAGAATTATCCTAGTTGTCTGGGGGTTGGAATTTAGAGATGATTTGTTAGAATATAGTAATGCCTGTCTAGAATTTATATTGGCTTTGTTAAAGGCTTTTCGTAGAAAAAGTAGAACTGGGATCAAATGGGGGCTTATCAACTTGAGTAAGTAGAGCCTCCAAATCAAGTGAGTCAATAAGATCAATGTGGTGACTTTCCCAATAAAGGAGAGTCAGGTCTCGAAGTGCTTTGAATTCCCGCATAGTATATCCCGACCAATCAGTTGTCTCGATCTCAGTGTTAGTTTTAAAATGTATAGATTTCAATAGTAATTTTCTAGCAAATAGGTGTACATCAATAATGACTCCAAATAAGTCGAAGTTCTCTTCTGGGCAAAAGGTTAGTCCACGACTAAGCACCTGGATTTCGGCCTTTGTGAGTAAGTGAGAAGAAAGATTGACCACACTTAGTTGGTTTGAGGTAGTCTGACTACAAATGGGTCTAGACCCCTCTTGCTCCTGGTCGATAGAGGGGAGCCAGGGCCCCGAGGGGGGTTTAAAGGTTTTTGAGCAGTGGGTTTTTTTTTTTTTTTTTTTTTTTTTTTTTTTTTTTTTCTTCAATAGATTTTTATTAAGGTTTTGTTTTACAGAACAATGCAAAATGGAGTATTACAGCATGGATTTATGCATTTAAAAGTCAGCGTAGTCGGAACACTCTATGAAGCAAAATATCATGACAGGTAATGACTCAAGACGATACCGGAGCATGTACAAACATGGTGATCAAACAGCTTCATGACATTTCAACAATGTATAACTAGACACTTAACTATGTCAGGAGTCTAATCCCGAAATCTGCCACCGTGTGACAATAGAGTCAGGGGAAGGGCGCCTTTGATATGCTTAGTCCCTGGGAGGGCCACCTCTGACTCCAGACACCCCCAACTGGGTTCACGACTGTGTCTCGAGCCCTGAGGTGAACTCTCCCTCAAATTTCTAAAGAATTGGACCAATAACCTTATGGCAAGGCAATTGAGCTCATGCAATTCCTGCCGTACCAGGAGGTCCATAGGTTCCAACGGTTTGCTGTGTCTTCTTTATGCTTATCCCTGAATGCCAGCACTTTCTCATATATACAATGTAATTGTGTGGTTTGTATGGCAGCCCCTATACTGGGGGGGACAGGATTTTTCCAGTTTCTTGTAATGGTGAGTCTTGCAGACAGCAGAATGTGCAGGACAGTATGTCTAGCGTGGAATGGGACCTGGTCCAGGTCGAGCGACAGGAGCGCTAGACCAGGCTGGGGAGTAATTGTAGTGTGAGAGGCCTCGGAAATCACGCGGAAGACCGCAGTCCAGTACTGAGATAAGCTAGGGCAGCTCCATAAAGTATGGAGTAGCGTCCCTCGGTGCCCACAGTTCCTCCAGCACCGATCACCGTGATTTGTACCAAATTTGGACAATCTGTCAGGGGTTAAGTACCATCTTTGTGTAATTTTGGTGGATAGTTCCCAGAGGGTAGAACAACTAGTAACTTTATAAGTGGCCGTGCAGGCTTTAGCCCATTGTTGGGTGGTGTATGAACTATCTAGGTCTAATTCCCATTTGAGTATGGCTGTCGATTTTGAGAATATGGACTTCTGTTGGAGAACATTGTAGAAAAGTGAAGTGCCCTTTTGGGAGGGAGGGGGGTGTGTAAGAAAGGACCAGATGGACGGAGGTATACGACGATCCCAGTAGGGAGAAGCCGATAGGAAATGTCGGGTTCTGATGTAAAGATACATGTCTGAGTTGGGTAAGTTGAATTCCTGTTGCAGAACAGGGAAAGATTTATAGCTTCCATTAGTGTATAAGTCATCAATGAACATTAAGCCTTTTCCTCGCCAATGTTTGTAGGATATCATGTCTATGTTAAATTGTAGAGTCTCAATCGGGATTCGTAAGGGGATATTGTCGGGGTACCCATGGCAGCTGTGAACAAATTTGTTCCATGCACGGACCGTGGCAGACATTGTGGGGGGGAAGGAGGAGGGGAGTTTAGTTTTGGAAGTGGTGGAGAGCAACCAGGAGGCTAGTGAAGAGTTAGGAAGTAGAGCGGACTCCATTCTTCCCCACGGGGTGTGTGGTTCAGGCAGGAACCACTCTCTGGTTTGGGTAAGGACAGTGGACAGATAGTAGTGGTGAAAGTCCACATAGCCTGTACCTCCTGCCTTACGGTTCTTAATAAGGGTGGAGTGTGCGCTTCTGGCCCTTTTCCCCTGCCATATGTAGGAGGATAAGATAGACTGTAGGGATTTGAAGAATTGCATTGGTATGTTGATTGGAAGAGTCCTATAGAGATACAAGATCTGGGGTAAGTGGAACATTTTGAAGGCCGCTAGGCGGCCCGTCCAGGACAATTCTTGAGATGCCAACTTGTGCAGATCAGTTTGTAGTTTACTACGAAAGGGGATGTAATTGGAGCGGAATAAGTGCCTAGTAGATTTTGTCAATTGGATGCCAAGGTAGGTGATGCTATGATCCGCCCATGCGTATGGGTAAAGTTGTTGCAGAAGGAGACTAGTGGTGGGGTTGATTCCTAGGTTTAATATATGACATTTAGCTTCGTTAATTTTATAGTAAGATACTTTACTAAAGCAAGCTAGAGCCTCTTGGACCGCGGGGAGTGACGAGGATGGGTCAGATAACATGAGTATGACGTCATCAGCAAATAGGCTGATTTTGTGTTCATGACCTCCTACCATTATGCCGGATATGTGTGGGTTTGTACGGATGGATTGGGCTAGTGTTTCCATTATCAGGTTGAAGATCAGGGGGGAGAGGGGGCAACCCTGTCTTGTCCCATTAGTAATGGTGAACGGGGATGACAACGAGTCAGCAGAGTACACTCTGGCCGAGGGGTTAGAGTATAGTGCCATAATTGCATTGTGTATGTGGCCTGTGAATCCAAATTTGGTGAGAACCGAAGACAGGAACCCCCAGTGCACTCTGTCGAACGCTTTTTCAGCGTCTAGGGACAAGAGTACAGAGGGGGTTCCAGATGTTCCTGCTTGGTGGATGACGTTTATCATCCGCCTTGTGGCATCTGATGCCTGCCTTCCTTTCGTAAAGCCCGATTGGTCTGTGTGGATGAGTGTGGGGAGGATTGCATTCATTCTATTAGCTATCATTTTAGCGTACAGTTTGGTGTCCACGTTGAGGAGGGAGATTGGACGGAAGTTTTGGGGCGAGGTCGGTTCTTTACCCGGTTTAGGGAGGGTTACTACCGTCGCAGACAACATGTCTGGGGGGAAGGATGAGGATGTCGCTGCTAGATTAAAGACTTCACAGAGAGTGGGGGTAAGGGCATGTTGGAACATTTTATAGTATTCCCCTGTGAGACCATCAGGTCCTGGAGATTTGGCGTTGGGTAGATTATTAATTGTGTTTTCTAGTTCTGTGGCCGTAAATGGTTCATTGAGCGACGTTAGTTGGGATTCAGACAATGAGGGCAGATTAAGTCTTTCTAGGAAGGTTGCTATTTCTTTCAGGGATGGTTGAGCCGTATGTTTGTCATTCTGCAAATTATACAGGTCAGCATAGTAGGTGCCAAAAGCGTTCGAGATGTCGTGTGGTTTCATCAATTTCTCTTTGGTGTGGGGGTGGGAGATATATGGAATTTTCGATTTAGTTCTGTGGCCTCGTATTTTTAAGGCTAACAACCTGCCTGCCTTGTTCCCCGTTGCGTAAGATGTGGCCCTAACTTTCGTGCAAGCTTTTTCAAAGGAGTCTAAGAGAAAAGATTGTAGCTCGTGGCGGAGAGAAAATATTTTGGCCTGCAGAAAGGAAGAGGGCAAAGTCTTGTTTTGGGATTCAGCGAGCTCTATATCAGCTGTCAGTTGGTCTATTTTTCGTGTTCTAGTACGTTTCGCTCTAGCCCCTAGTTGTATAAAAACTCCGCGAATCACCGCCTTGTGGGCAGCCCACACCACCACCGGGTCAGCTACTGAGTGGGAATTTAGGGAGAAGTATTCCTCCAACCGTTGCTGTATAAGACCAGCAGCGTGTCTGTTTCGTAGTAGGGAGTTGTTTACCCTCCAGAGATAAGAATTCGTCGGGGAGGCCTGAGAGTCAACAGTTATGCTGACAGGGGCATGGTCCGACCAAGTGGTGGGGTGGATCATGGAGGCAGTGACCCTCTGGAGTAACGATCTGTCAGATAAGAACAGGTCTATCCGTGAGTAGGTGTTGTGACGCGGGGAGAGGAAGGTATAATCTTTTTCACTCGCGTGACAACATCTCCACACATCAAACAATTCGTTCAATGACATAAAACTTTTTAAGGGTGATGCGTGTCTCTTGGGGCCTGCGGTGGAGTCCATAACCTGGTCTGGGACCAGGTTAAAGTCTCCGCACAATAGGAGTTGACCTTTTTGAGATTTCCTGATCTTTTTCATAATATGTTTAAGAAACGTTATTTGACGCTCATTGGGTGCATACAGTGATACCAAGGTGTATTGAGCATTATTAATTAAACAGATTAAAATGATAAATCGACCCTCAGGGTCAAGTATACTGTCCTGTAGTTGGAAAGAGATTGTGTCCCGGATAGCAATCAACACTCCCCTTTGCTTCTTCGTATATGAAGATGTAAAGACATGTGGAAATTGACGGTGTTGGCAGCGGGGGTGTGATTGATGTATTAGGTGGGTCTCCTGAACGCACAATATGTCGCAGTTGAGCGATAGTGCAGTCTTCCACATGGAAGAGCGCTTGACCGGATGGTTCAGTCCATTCGCGTTCAGCGACAGAATGGAGAACGACATAGTGTCCAGATAAAGGATTACCGTGCAAGAATGAAGACTTACGGTTACCAGAGGCCGGTTAATCGTCACCTAAACTTCTGCTCAAGCTGGGATGGATGAGGATCCTGTGAAAGAGTGTTCCGAAGCTGGAATCCAGGTGAGGACTATAAAACAGTCAAAACCAAAATTAATAATTAAAAGAAACAAGTATAAATCAGCAGGGTGGACAAAGCCTTATTGCTGAGCAACTGAGGGGTAAAGTTTTGGCTCAAAGAAACGAAGAGCGGAGAGCAGTAACAATCAACAAGAACAAGAACAAGTGCAGCATACCAGCTGCCAGCCGGTGCGGACTATCGCATGATAAAGCATGTGCCTGCTGTCAACTGTGGTTGGTTCAATGGGTCTTGGTAGCAGGGCGTTCCATATGGCGGGGGCTCCTGTGAGAGGGAGAGGATTTCTCCATTGGATTAGGATAGGCTTTAGGAAGCTCCGGAATGATGCCCCAGGAGAGAAGTAGCTTTGCACCCCCTTCAGCAGTGGAGATAGCGTGTGGGATTCCATTGTGTGTTACCAGGATGGTGGCAGGGTGGCGCCATTTGTAGATTATCTTGTGGTTAGTAA
Source organism: Rana kukunoris (assembly GCA_029574335.1). Classification (NCBI taxonomy): domain Eukaryota; kingdom Metazoa; phylum Chordata; class Amphibia; order Anura; family Ranidae; genus Rana; species Rana kukunoris. The sequence goes on along the minus strand of CM056049.1, from coordinate 477,552,186 downwards.
GGGCCTTGGTCACGGAACTTAACTGTCTCCTCATCTGTAGTGTGTGTTGGGAGAGATCAGTATACATTTGGATGTCCGCATAGGGAGCGGGTAATGTGCGGAGTGCTCTAGCTTTAGATAGAATCTGTTCTTTCGCTTGGTAGAAGTGGATGCGGAGGAGCACATCCCTCGGGACTGTGTCCGCTAGGTGGCGCGGCTTGGGGATCCTGTGGATGCGATCCACCGTTAGCTCAATAGGGGATAATTCAGGCAAAAGAGTGGAAAATAGGGTGCCCGCGTATGTGCGGAGGTCTGCAGGGAGGACAGATTCTGGGACACCCCTAAGTTTTATATTATTGCGTCTGGACCTGTCCTCGAGGTCCGCTAATTTGGCCTTGACCCATTCATTATCTTCCTTCTGAGCCATACATTCATCCACAAGATCATTTACAGTTACTGTGCATTCCTCCATTTTTTCCTCCATGTATGACACTCTATTACCCATGTGCTGCATGCCAGTAGAGAATTTGTGCATCAGTGAGGACAGGTTGGACATCAGTGAGGATTGCAGTAGCATTAACATGTCCTTCATGGTAGAGTCTAAAACTGGCTGCCCTGTTGTGGGGAAGGCCGCAATGGAGGACTGCAGTGAGGAAATGGCGTCAGGGTTATGGAGCATGGTACTCACAGTTCCTTGTTGCCGTGATGGATCCAAGCGCATCCGCGCTTTTGCAGGGCTTCCAATGCCAGGGGATAGCGGAGGGGAGCCAGCGTGGGTTGGGGATGACATTCCCCCTGGTGTGTCTTCCTGGTCACTGCCATGGAGGTCCGTGAAGGCCGCAGGCGTCCGCCCTGTCTCTTCCTCGGCGCCATCTTTGACTAGGCCCCGCCGAGCGGGCTGGAACGAAAAGGCCGTGAGCTTCTGGAGGTAACGTTCCTCCTTTCGTTTGCGGGACATAGTTACCCTGGAGTCCTCCTGCGTTTCAGTCGGCGGATTGCGCGGTCGATAGTGCAGTGTGGCGGCTGTAGATTCGTCGCTGTAGGTCCGGCTAGCGGGAGCTCCGGCACTAGGCTTCCATTCTCCTCGCGCGCAAGCCACGCCCCCGAGCAGTGGGTTTTTGAAGGGTATTGAGAGTATTGTTGGTACTCACTATCCTTTCAGGTGGGAGATCTGAGTCATTCCCACCCGAATGTTGTTGGTATTCTTGTGATTCCTGAGTATTTGTAGCCTCTCTTTTTTCCCTCGTATTAATATTCTCCGTAGAGCGTTTTGTACTTTCATGTTCACTGGGTCTCCTACTGGTTCGGCCTCTCTTGTTTCTACCTCTCCTATCTTGTGTAGGGTGTTTGTTATAATCTTGTAAGGAGGAAGCTACTGGATTCTGGGATTTGTATGAGCCTTTGGGGGACCATACTGGTCCCTTTTGGGGGGTCTTCTATTGTTTTGAGTACTCCATTTATAAGCCTTTCCTTCAGAAAAGGCCATCTTGTCACGCCAGTACTTAACCTCCTTTTTCCTGAAGGATGCCTCGGTTATAGGCCAACAGATTATCTTTGAGACTAATCTGTAATTCTATCGCCAGAGCATGTTCTCGGTGTGGTAGTAATGCGGTTTCTAAATTGTTGATATCCACATCGAGAGCAATAATTTGTTTATTATACTCGCGTGATAAGATCATCATCATCTCATTAGAACAATGGTTAAGATTCTCCTCCCATTCTGATCTGCAGGCTTGGCCTGTCAGGTCAGAACTGGGGAAGATCTGGACACGTAGTCCAAAGGGGTTGATTTTGTCTTTGATGTACCTATCAAAAGTTTTCGCATGCCAGTACAGTGAGGATTTTTTCTCTAGGATTTTAGCTAGTTGATTGGTGAGTGAGGATATTTGTGTTTCGACTTGATCGGCCTTTTCGAATGAGGTTTCATAGCCTTGCATAAGGTTGGCCCATTCGTCACCATGGTACATGCTCATTTTGACAATAATCACAAAAAAATCACAAAAATCACAGAGGAAAAATGAACATAGCCAATGCCAAGCAACTCATGCCTTATCTCCACAAGGTCAGAAGGGAGGGGAGTGTTTTAACACTCCAATGAATTTGAGAAAAGGGACAAACCTATTGAGTGGAGAGAGTTAGCTGCACACCCCGATATATATAGAATAGAAGAAAGGTCCCATGGGGCTTTGAAGCAGCAAATGTGAAGTAAAGTGGCAATGCAACGTCTATGGTAAAAAGTTTTTATTAACAAAAGTAATTATTGACATAAAAATTAAGAGGTATATAAGGAATGAGTTGCGGCAGAGTAACAGAATTGATTAAAACAACCATAACATTTCCAGATAAATAATGAAATACATGGCCTGAATAGTGGCAGGCAGATATATATTCCTAACGCGTTTCGACCATTCGGTCTTCTTCAGAGGATTGTGGCTAGAAATTTAAGTTGTCAATAATTACTTTTGTAATAAAACGTTTTTACCATAGACGTTGCATTGCCACTTTACTTCACATTTGCTGCTTCAAAGCCACTTACTGTGGATTGGGTAGATCACACAGTGATCCCGAGAATCGGCATCCCTTTCGCTGTGAGTAAAAGCATCCACATGGAGTGTGCCCTAAATAGCCCCAGAACAGGAAACCAAGTGAAAGGTTACAGCCCCGGGGGCGGGGCTGTTGACCTCACCAGGGTGATTAACCGTCGGAGGACTTGCCAGGGATGGCAAAACCTCACCTGGAGCTGACGGGGGATAGCAAGCAGCTGAGCCCTAATGAAGGGAATAATTACAATTAAACAACATAAGAAATAAAATAAACAATTTAAAAGAAGAATATAATAGTTAGACGTAGCATATAAATACAGTACACATTGTGTGATGGTGCCTCATGGATAATGGACACCAGGGTGGACCAGCAAAACGAATCTTGAGTGCTATAAGCATATGTGGGCAAGAACTTTAAATGGTGGCATACTGTAACCCATAGCGGCAACCGCTAGCCATAAGGGATAGCCCAAATGGGGGCAGAGGATTAGAGTTCGAGGTGGTAGGCAAAAAAGGGAAATGCTCAATGTGTCCTCGCAATGATAATTGGTGTTGGGCAAACTGAGCATGGGTCTGAAGGGGTTAACGTTATCTAATCCAGTTTGATGGTGGTCAAACAATGGGTATAAAGGACAAACAGAAACCTAAACTACAGATATTGCCACAGCAACTCGCAATTAAAGTCGCTTGAGTCGCACCGTAAGACGTAATAACATACTTATAATTGGGTTAATATGAAGTGCATATAGAGGCTACTCCCCAGAAAAAATCAGGGGAGTGTTAAGTGGGTGGGATGCAAGAAAAACGCACGCCACCCCATGGGGGCCCCAGGTGTGTTATCCACCTAATCAATATGATTTAAAGTAGAGCCTCTAGGATAGTTATAGATATAGAAATAAAAAGTACCATCATCCTGGAAATTCGATATAGAAACATTGGGTCTAAGGTCCCCAAACCTAGGACCAAACAAAAAATGGGAAAATGGGACCTCGTTCGGTGATTCTCCTCTGCGGGATACATCTAGGTAAGCAGCTGAACCCCCTCTCCCCATTTAAATCTTGTATTCCTAATTTATGTATAACCAATTGTTTTTTAACCTAATTGTAGACATACTTCTGATGAAGCGGTCAATACCGCGAAACCGGTCAAGATTGTCATGACCCCCAACGCATTATTTTGTTCCCCACCGGGATTATTATACTGGCGTTATGTATGGTCGTCACCATTTTAAGCTCTGTATTGTGTTTTTTCTTCTGTGTATTTAATAAAATTATTTTACCCTTATTTAGTAATCTTGTTATCCAATTCTACATGTACCGCAATAGTCCAACTGTGCCCCCCCCCCTTTTTGTTTGGTCCTAGGTTTGGGGACCTTAGACCCAATGTTTCTATAGCATGGCATATACTTAAAAACCCACCCTTGAAGGTGGATGCTCCCTTCCGGATATTCAGGATTACTATGTAGTATCACAACTTTCCCATTTATATTATTTTAACACGTCTGAGTCTCAGAGATATAGGTCATTAGTATGTAACAAACCGGGCAGCCCTTTTCACACTCCCATTCAGGCAATATTTCGGAGGGGACACGGAGGCTGCAAGTCATCCCACTTTAATGCGGATATGCTGTTGCACAACCAAAAAATATGGGATATAGCCCTCAAAAAACAGGACCGGTCACATGTTGATTCCCACACCCCACTGTGAGTCAATGGATGCCTGCCCGAGTTGAGTACGGTGCCTGATCCACAACTCTGGGCGTCATATGGGGTACTTTACCTGTCTCAGAAAGGATTTAAGTCCTTTCCAGTACTCAAGGTAGAATTTTCACTTCCACCGCATTTACTGTTTCGATATCTGCAGCTTAGGCATGCGATCAGAACACAGTTAGCCTCTATTACTGTTGATTTAAACACCCCACCAGACAGCTAAAGTCATGTGGGAACAGGACGTTGGGCTTATTGAAGACACAGACTGGGTAGAAATTCTGGAGGGGGTCAAGACTGCATCCCCCAAACTATCAGATTGACACAATTATATATTCTTCACCGTGCATATCTTGCGCCCCTGCGACTGGTGAAATTTCAATCCACAAGAAGCCCCTTGTGCCCCATGTGTACTTTGACTCCAGGCACATTTTACCATCTGATATGGAACTGTCCAGACGTACAGGTTTACTGGCTGCAAGTAACTCAATTTCTTCATAACATGGGGTCTCCAGGGGGCATGGACACCGAAGTTATGTCTTCTGGGTCTATTGCCAGACGTCGAGATAGATATATATTAGGCTATCTTTATATATGAGAAAGTAGCCCCATCATTGCGGGACTGGAATAAATAAATAATACCCTTCTGTATAGGAAAATGATTTACATTCATAGGGGGCAACCACAGAAGTTCTCCAGTGTCTGGGATAGGTGACTGGAAGACGGTGAAACCTGTACTGTCTGATGCAAACATTTTTGGGGGGTGGATGTAGAGAGAAGGTGTCCCATTTCTGAGAGTATGACAGAACTGTTTATTTATAATCCCCATTTTGTTTTGATTTTTTTCTTCATTAGGGTCCTTTCAGATGTCCACCTCCGTTCGTCCGTTTTTACAAGTCCGTTTACGGACTTGTAATGGTTCCCTATGGGATCCCGTCCGTTAGCGGATGATGCATACGCTAACGTCCGCAAAGATCCGCGTCCGTAAAGCTCCGCTTTTTCGGACGGAAGAAAACCCTATTTTTCTTCCGTCCAGCGGATCGGATGAATACGGACACACGGTCCATATTCATCCGATTCCCCATAGGGGAGAGCAGAGGAGAGACAGGGCGGTCTCTGCACAGTGCGCGGGGACCACCCTGTCCGCCGACAGCTCAGCGGGGATTCCCGCTGAGCCGACGGACGCACATGGAGCGGATCGAAAAACGGTCCACTCCGTGTGAAAGGACCCTTATTGTTTCTGATATGCCCAATAATATATGGACTTGTATGTGGTCTACTGTTGGATTGACTTAAATAGGTGGTTCACCCTACATATAATCTCTCCCATGTGATCCAGCATACTGGCGTCAGCGCCAGTATGCTGTTTTTTTTTTTAAATCCCCCACTTACTGTGTAATCTTCAATTTTAATTTCTTTCCCCCGTGGTGGATGGCGCCAGTATAGCGCGTCACATCTTACGAAAATACCCGATTTAGGACTCGGGTAATCTCGGCGAAATGCGGCGCCTGCGCACAGACCTAGGAGTTGACTGCGCAGGCGCCATATTTCTCCGAGTCCTACGGCTATGGCGCGTTGCGCCCTCCAAAAAAAGCCGGAATAGGACTCGGAGAAATACGGCGCCTGCGCAGTCAGCTCCTAGGTCTGTGCGCAGGCGCCGCATTGCGCCGAGAATACCCGAGTCCTAAATCGGGTATTTTCGTAAGATGTGACAGGCTGTATAGGCGCCATCCACTGCGGGAGAAAGAAATTAAAATTAAAGATTACACAGTAAGTGGGGGAATAAAAAAAAAACAGCATACTGGCGCTGACGCCAGTATGCTGGATCACATGAGAAAGACTATATTTAGTGTGAACCTCCGCTTTAAGAAGTAAAGCTGTACTATTCTTCTAAATACTTGGTTGGTCCATTGCACTGTGTACGTATACCTTGATTGCATCTCAATAAACTTGTTTTTTCTGGTTAAAAAAACATGGGACTCCTTGACCCAGGGAAGTTACAGCTTGACTGGAAGATGGTCAAGTTTTTTCCCCGTGAGTTTTGCTCATTTGGAAATAGTGCTTAAAAAGAATACTGTCACAACTGCAGGTGTGTGACCCTTGGCAAAATTCTGGAGCCCCAAAAATAGTCCCCAATTGTTGCTCACTCCAAGGGGGAATCATATTGAGGGGGCACATTAGACTATAGGGCTTTGTTTTTCACAAACATTACCTCCAAGTCCAGCCTTAACTTTGATTTGCAGTCTCTGACTGCAGTGAGCTATTGTGCCCAGACATATACCCACTTGAGGATTCACATGATGGCTTTTCCAGCTGAATGCAGTATTTCTAACTTTTCAGAACGAATGAGTAGAAGCGGCACATGCCACATCACAAGTATAGGTTTGTGAAAATTAAGTGGATATACAACATGTTTCCATACATTTTGTAAGGCTGTGTTGAAGGGTAGCATGATGGCTTTAGTTAGACATTTCAGACCTCTTCATTTCTTTGCATAGCTATATATAGTTCTCATAATTTTTTATACCATGGCAGAAGTTATAACTTCTTGGCCATTTTATAGAATATGAATGGTAACTCAAAAACATTTCTTGGACTCATGGTTAGTGAAACTACCCAAATGACCCTGATAAAAAGTTTATATACCCTGGTGATTTTGGCCTGATAACATGCACACAAGTGGACACAAAGGAGTTTGAATGGCTATTAAAGGTTAGTTATAATTAGTGTGTGTGTATAAAAGGTCAATGAGTTTCTGAACTCATGACAGACCCTTGCATCTTTCATCCAGTGCTGCACTGACACTTCTGGATTCTGAGTCATGAGGAAAGCAAAAAAATTGTCAAATAATCTGCAGGGAAAGGTAGTTAAACTGTATAAAACAGGATAGGCGTATAAAAAGATATCCGAGGAATTGAGAATGCCAATCAGCAGTGTTCAAGCTCTAATCAAGAAATAGAAAATTAGGGGTTCTGTTGAAACCAAACCACGGTCGGGTAGACCAACTAAAATTTCAGCCACAACTGCCAGGAGAATAGTTTGGGATGCAAAGAAAAACCCACAAATTACTTCAGGTGAAATACAGGACTCTTTGAAAACATGTGTTGTGGCTGTTTCAAGATGCACAATAAGGAGGCACTTTAAGAAAGATGGGCTGCATGGTCGAGTCGCCAGAAGAAAGCCATTACTACGCAAATGCTACCAAGTATCCCGCTTACAATATGTCAAACGGCACAGAGACAAGCCTCAAACCTTCATTTGGAGTGATGAGACCAAAATTTAGCTTTTTGGCCACAACCATATATGCTACATTTGGAGAGGAGTCAACAAGGCCTATGATGAAAGGTAGACCATTCCTACTGTGAAACACGGAGGTGGATCGCTGATGTTTTGGGGATGTGTGAGCTACAAAGGCACAGAAAATCTGGTCAAAATTTATGGCAAGATGAATGCAGTATGCTATCAAATACTGGAGGAACGTTTACATTCATCAGCTAGGAAGCTGCGCATGGGACAACATATAGGATTACTCAGAGGGGGTAACCAATGGTCGGACAATAGAAGTGGCAAAAAATATTAACATTTATTACAGAAAATACAGAAAAATAAACACAATGTTCAAGAGTAAAAAAAAACATACAAGATATTGATTTATTTATTCGGATGTGTGTGTATATATACCAGATCTTGTCCATTCCAAGATAGTGAGATTTATTCTCTGTTCTTGTACTCTCTTGTTGTTTGTCCTGAAGAAGCCTCACGGTGAGACGCACAAGCGACCCAACTCATACTTTTCAATGTTTGTTACTCTTGAACATTGTGTTTATTTTTCTGTACTTTCTGTAATAAATATTAATATTTTTTGTTACTTCTATTGTTGCGTTGCCTTTAAAGTCCGACCATTGGTTACCCCCTCTGAGTAATCCTATATGTTTTCCCTTTCATGAATACGGATGTGGCATTCTGAGTGCTTCCCCTTTTTCTCTTTTTTGTTACTGCATATGGGACGTACTTAGACATTCCAGCATGCAGAGCCGGCCCTACCATGGGACCCAATGGTACTATGGTACCAGGCGGCATCTAGGAGGGAGCGGCAATCCGGCCGGCAGAAAGTTACAATACGAGCGCCGCAGAGAGCAGAGCGGTGCCGACTGCAGCGACCAGCGCCTAGCAACCAGACCCAGTGAGTGATGACATCAGGAGGAGGAGCCGAGGAGGCCGCCCCAGCATTCACAGAAAATTCTCCGCAGTGCACGTCCGCGGCCCGCCCACCTCTTCCATCCTCTCGAGTCTCGAGGCCTGCGGCAGCGTGAGGGAAGTGTGTGGGTTGAGGACAAGGAGGAGAGAGAGCTGCCTGTGCGGCGCTGACTGTGCTGTGGCCGACGCCGACCACCGACAGGACTGAGTCTGACTGACAGTGTGAGCCAGCCTCTCAGACTCTGAAAGAAAAGGTAACTAAACGTATAGTTCAGTAGCTGTGGTGGCAATGTGGCATGTGCTGGGGCCTGGGTAGCTCTTACTTCCTGCTCATGGTACTGTGCATGCATCATGTGCACAGTGCTGTCTGCAAACTATTATTCATTAGCTTGTACAGTGGCCATGACTGGTGCGCAAACGGAAAAAAAAGCAGCCTCACTGTGCCCATCATATGCAGCCACTGGGCCCATCAATTGTCACCACTGTGCCATGCCATCAAACGCAGCCACTGTGCCATCAATTGTCACCACTGTGCCATGCCATCAAACGCCGCCACTGTGCCATCAATTGTCACCACTGTGCCATGCCATCAAATGCAGCCACTGTGCCATCAATTGTCACCACTGTGCCATCAATTGTCACCACTGTGCCATGCCATTAAATGCAGCCACTGTGCCATCAATTGTCACCACTGTGGCATGCCATTAAACGCAGCCACTGTGCCATGCCATTAAACTCAGCCACTGTGCCATCAATTGTCACCACTGTGCCATGCCATCAAACTTAGCCACTGTGCTCATCAATTGTCACCACTGTGCCATTCCATCAAACGCAGCCACTGTGCCATGCCATCAAACGCAGCCACTGTGCCATCAATTGTCACCACTGTGCCATACCATTAAACGCAGACATGGTTCCATCAATTGTCACCACTGTGCCATGCCATCAAACGCAGCCACTGTGCCATCAATTGTCACCACTGTGCCATAAATTGTCACCACTGTGCCATCAATTGTCACCACTGTGCCATGCCATCAAACGCAGCCACTATGCCATCAATTATGACAACCACTGTGCCATCAATTGTCACCACTGTGCCATGCCATCAATTATGACAACCACTGTGCCATCAATTGTCACCACTGTGCCATACCATTAAACACAACCACTGTGCCATCAATTGTCACCACTGTGCCATACCATTAAACTCAGCCACTGTGCCATCAATTGTCACCACTGTGCCATGCCATCAAACTTAGCCACTGTGCTCATCAATTGTCACCACTGTGCCATTCCATCAAACGCAGCCACTGTGCCATGCCATCAAACGCAGCCACTGTGCCATCAATTGTCACCACTGTGCCATACCATTAAACGCAGACATGGTTCCATCAATTGTCACCACTGTGCCATGCCATCAAACGCAGCCACTGTGCCATCAATTGTCACCACTGTGCCATAAATTGTCACCACTGTGCCATCAATTGTCACCACTGTGCCATGCCATCAAACGCAGCCACTATGCCATCAATTATGACAACCACTGTGCCATCAATTGTCACCACTGTGCCATGCCATCAAACGCAGCCACTATGCCATCAATTATGACAACCACTGTGCCATCAATTGTCACCACTGTGCCATACCATTAAACACAACCACTGTGCCATCAATTGTCACCACTGTGCCATACCATTAAACGCAACCACTGTGCCATCAATTGTCACCACTGTGCCATACCATTAAACGCAGACATGGTTCCATCAATTGTCACCACTGTGCCATGCCATCAAACGCAGCCACTGTGCCATCAATTGTCACCACTGTGCCATAAATTGTCACCACTGTGCCATCAATTGTCACCACTGTGCCATGCCATCAAACGCAGCCACTATGCCATCAATTATGACAACCACTGTGCCATCAATTGTCACCACTGTTCCATGCCATCAAACGCAGCCACTATGCCATCAATTATGACAACCACTGTGCCATCAATTGTCACCACTGTGCCATACCATTAAACGCAGACATGGTTCCATCAATTATGACAACCACTGTGCCATCAATTGTCACCACTGTGCCATACCATTAAACGCAGACATGGTTCCATCAATTGTCACCACTGTGCCATGCCGTCAAACGCAGCCACTGTGCCATAAATTGTCACCACTGTGCCATAAATTGTCACCACTGTGCCATCAATTGTCACCACTGTGCCATGCCATCAAACGCAGCCACTACGCCATCAATTATGACAACCACTGTGCCATCAATTGTCACCACTGTGCCATGCCATCAAACGCAGCCACTATGCCATCAATTATGACAACCACTGTGCCATTAATTGTCACCACTGTGCCATACCATTAAACGCAGACATGGTTCCATCAATTGTCACCACTGTGCCATGCCATCAATTGTCACCACTGTGCCATCAATTGTCACCACTGTGCCATCAATTGTCACCACTGTGCCATCAATTGTCACCACTGTGGCATGCCATCAAACGCAGCCACTATGCCATCAATTATGACAACCACTGTGCCATCAATTGTCACCACTGTGCCATGCCATCAAACGCAGCCACTATGCCATCAATTATGACAACCACTGTGCCATCAATTGTCACCACTGTGCCATACCATTAAACGCAGACATGGTTCCATCAATTATGACAACCACTGTGCCATCAATTGTCACCACTGTGCCATACCATTAAACGCAGACATGGTTCCATCAATTGTCACCACTGTGCCATGCCATCAAACGCAGCCACTGTGCCATCAATTGTCACCACTGTGCCATAAATTGTCACCACTGTGCCATCAATTGTCACCACTGTGCCATGCCATCAAACGCAGCCACTATGCCATCAATTATGACAACCACTGTGCCATCAATTGTCACCACTGTGCCATGCCATCAAACGCAGCCACTATGCCATCAATTATGACAACCACTGTGCCATTAATTGTCACCACTGTGCCATACCATTAAACGCAGACATGGTTCCATCAATTGTCACCACTGTGCCATGCCATCAAACGCAGCCACTGTGCCATCAATTGTCACCACTGTGCCATAAATTGTCACCACTGTGCCATCAATTGTCACCACTGTGCCATGCCATCAAACGCAGCCACTATGCCATCAATTATGACAACCACTGTGCCATCAATTGTCACCACTGTGCCATGCCATCAAACGCAGCCACTATGCCATCAATTATGACAACCACTGTGCCATTAATTGTCACCACTGTGCCATACCATTAAACGCAGACATGGTTCCATCAATTGTCACCACTGTGCCATGCCATCAAACGCAGCCACTGTGCCATCAATTGTCACCACTGTGCCATAAATTGTCACCACTGTGCCATCAATTGTCACCACTGTGCCATGCCATCAAACACAGCCACTATGCCATCAATTATGACAACCACTGTGCCATCAATTGTCACCACTGTGCCATGCCATCAAACGCAGCCACTATGCCATCAATTATGACAACCACTGTGCCATCAATTGTCACCACTGTGCCATACCATTAAACGCAACCACTGTGCCATCAATTGTCACCACTGTGCCATACCATTAAACGCAGACATGGTACCATCAATTGTCACCACTGTGCCATGCCATTTAAACGCAGACATGGTACCATCAATTGTCACCACTGTGCCATGCCATCAAACGCAGCCACTGTGCCATCAATTGTCGCCACTGTGCCAAGTGTTGCCACTGTGTCCTTTAATTGTCTACACTGTGCCAATTGTCGCCGCTGTGCCCTGTTATTACATTAATAAAATCCCTAAAAATAAAATTATTTTCTCGACCCATTGGGATAGACCCAACATTTTTACATCCCTTCAGTTTGCACAATTATTGCAGGCCTTCTGCCTCATTAAAATAAACAAATGTAGGCCATTAGCAGCTGAAGGGCCACAGTTTGACAACCCCTGGTCTAAAGTCTCGTACACATGGTACGATTGTTGGACAACCAATTGTCTGATTTTTGTCAAAAGGGCTTGTGCCAGGATCTTGTCTTGCATACTAATGTTACACACATTGTGCCATAAACATGAACGTAGTGACGTACTATGAGGAATTTCAGCTCTTGAGCGCCACCTTTTGGGCCCCTTCTGCTAATTTTGTGTTTGGTGGGCATTAATTTCCGAGCATACGTGTTTATACTTTCGACTTTTGTGTGACGGATTTGTGTACTGACCATCCGAAAATCTGACGTGGAGCTGTCGTTTGACAAAAATTTACTAGCCTGTCATCTAACATTTGTGATCCTAAAATTGGTCAAAAGGAGAGTATTAAGGGTAAGAATTTCATATAACAGTCTGTCAATGGACAATCAATTCCCTTCCGAAAATCAAACCGTGTACGAGGCTTAAGAGATTAGAGCATAATTTTGCACCAGTAGAAAAGAAGGACATACTGAAAATAGAACAGGTTCAGTCACTGGTTATCACAAGTACACAGGCAAAATAGCAAGTGATTTGGGGGGTAATGTAGCATGTGATTTGTCCTCCTGATACGGAATGGCATAGCCTTTTTTTTTAATTTCTATTTTTTTTTTGACAGCAGTATACAGCAGCCATGTCTGATGGAAAGAAACGCATATGTTTTTCTGGTGCACATTATGCAAAGGTTCGAGCAAAAAAGGAGGCTTTTTTACAGAAGCAGAAAGGAGCCATGCTGAAATTTATTAAGCCAGGGAGTCAAGACAAATCTCCTATGGAGCAGGAGCTTCCATCTGAGGAGCCAACTGTTAACTCAGATAGTGAGACCCTTGGTGAAATGAGTCCTACTGCATCCACATCAGTACCTCAAAATGCTGAAGCTGTACATGTTCTGGAAGAGGAAAGTCCAACGGATGTGAGCATGGTGGAGGAGCTGGTTCCTGGTGACTCCGATTTCAATTCTTCATTTCTAGAAGACCCAGGGCTTTGGCCAAATATGAGCATTAAACTGAGGGACTTCCTGGTAACATACGGTCCACACCAGGTGAAAAGTTTCAGCTTTCCAAAAGACAAGTCTGAACACAAAAGAAGCTTTCACCGGATGCATTATTGGCGGACATTACCTAATATGGAGAAAGTGGAGAGACCATGGCTGATGTACTCAAAAAGCAAGAATGCTGCATATTGCTTTTGCTGCAAGGTTTTCCAAAAGGAACTAATTGCATCTGCTTTAAGTTCTAGAGGAACAAATAACTGGCAACATCTGCGTAGGAATTTGACATGTCATGAGAAGACCCCATCTCACGAGAGAGCATTCCATAGCTGGCTAGAACTGCGTACAAGACTACAGTTAAAGTCTACCATAGATGCAAAACATCAAGAGAAGTTAGAAGCGGACACTAAGCACTGGGAAAATGTACTAAAAAGGCTCATTGCCATTATTCGAGTCCTTGCTACTCAAAACCTAGCACTGCGTGGTACATCAGATAAGCTGTTTGAGCCAAACAATGGTAATTATCTTAAAATTGTGGAGTTGATGGGAGAATTTGAGCCAGTACTTAAAGAACATCTCAGAAGAGTAACCAGCAAAGAAACCCACATTCACTATCTTGGCAAAACTGTTCAGAATGAAATCATCCAGTTACTGGCAGGACAAATCAGACAGACAATTGTGGGAAACCTGAACGCTGCAAAATATTACTCTGTAATTCTTGACTGTACACCTGATATAAGCCATTCTGAACAAATGACTTTAATAGTGCGTTTTGTAACAGCAACAGACTCAGGTGTAAAAGTCAGAGAACATTTTTTGGGATTCATCGACATAGATGATACTACAGGATCTGGGATGACAAAGATACTTCTTGAGAAGCTTGAGGAAATGGGAATTGATTTTAAGGATATGAGAGGACAGGGATATGACAATGGAGCGAATATGAAGGGAAAAAACAGTGGTGTACAAACACGAGTGCGAATGTTAAATCCCAGAGCCTTTTTTGTCCCGTGCAGTTCCCATTCATTGAACTTGGTGATCAGCGACGCTGCCTCTGCATGTTCTGAAGCTTCTGAATTTTTTAATGTAATACAAAGTGTATATGCATTCTTCTCTGCATCTACCCATCGTTGGCAAATCTTAAAAGGACACCTTGGACATTCACGGATTACAGTGAAACCACTGAGCACCACACGATGGGAGAGTCGCATGGAAGCAGTGAAAGCAATCCGAAACCAGATTGGAAAAATTTATGATGCCATAACTGCTGTTATGGAGGATGGCACTTTAACAGGAGCAGCTCGTGGCAAAACACTGGCAGAGTGCAGAGGAATTAGAAGGAATATATGCAATTTTAAATTTCTTTGTGGTCTGGTGTTGTGGCATGATGTACTGTTCCACGTAAACATTGCAAGCAAAAGACTGCAAGGGATTGAGGTAGATATTTCTGCAGCAGTTCAACAACTCCAGATGACCAAATCATTCCTCCAGAGTTATAGATCAGATTGAGGAATTTGAAAAGGTTTTGAAAAGTGCAGAAAAGATGGCAGAAGAACTTGATATTGAGCCAGCTTTTCATTCTGCAGACGTTCGAGATCGGCGCAGAAGAACTCATTTTGACTATGAGGCAGAGGATGAAAGCATCAGGGATCCTAAACAACAGACAGAAGTTCATTTTTTTTTCCAAGTTCTAGACTCTGCTATACAGTCACTGGAAGAACGTTTTTTACAGCTCCATGAACACAGCAATGTCTTTGGGGTGCTCTATAACATCCCGAAAATCAAGGATGCAATACCTGAAGAAGACCTACTCCAGCAATGTCAAAAATTAGAAAGCGTTTTGTCCCATGATAAAATGCGGGATATCGATTCAAGTGATCTAAATGCTGAGCTGAAAGCTCTATCAAAATATTTCCCTGCAGACTTGTCGCCAAAGGGCGTGCTGGAGTATATCTGCACAAACAATCTGACTACCCTTTTTCCGAATGCCTTCATAGTTCTGCGCATACTATTAACACTCCCTGTGACCGTTGCTAGTGGAGAGCGAGGCTTCTCAAAGCTGAAGCTAATAAAATCATACTTGCGCTCCACAATGACACAGGAAAGGTTGGTGGGCCTGGCGACCATATCCATTGAACACGAACTAGCCCAAACTGTAAACCTGAAAGAAGCAGTATCATTATTTGCAGCCAACAAGGCACGTAAAGCGCAATTTTAATTTGATCTGTGGTTGATTACAACATAGTTAATGTTGTCTGTTCATTGATATACAGTTGAGTGCAATATTGTTGTTGTTCTTCTTGTCTGTTGTTTATGACAAACAGTTTTGCAATATTTAAGCTATTTATATAAATAAAGATATTTATATATAAAACAAAATAACAATGGAGTTTGTGGTTTGAACTTGAACGTAATGGTATGTCATGTAATTTTGCATATGGTAAATCTGCTTCTCTGATAAATTAGATTTTATATCATGATATAAAACAATGAATGTGGGGGGGCCTTTTGGTGGGCGTATTATATTTTTTTTTTGGGGGGGGGGGGGGGGGCAGCATTTCATTCTTGGTCCCAGGCAGCACCATGTCTTGGGCCGGCACTGCCAGCATGACAATGATCCAAAACACAAAGCCAAGTCGACCTGTCATTGGCTACAGCAGAATAAATTGAAGGTTCTGGAGTGGCCATCTCAGTCTCCTGACCTCAATATCATTAAGCTACTCGGGTGTGATCTAAAATGTGCAGTTCATGCAAAACAGACCAAGAATTTGCAGGAATTGGAGGCTTTTTGTCAAGAGAAATTGGCAGATTTATCATCTGAGAAGATAAAGAGCCTCATCCACAAATATCACAAGACTTAAAGCTTTGATTGATGTTAAAGGGGGCAATACACGGTATTAAGAACTGGGGTATGTAAACTTTTGATCAGGGTCATTTGGGTAGTTAATGTTGCCATTATGATATTAAAAGAAGTAAACACAGTTGATTGATAATAAATGGCTTCAGCCAAACACTAACCATAAGTGAAAGAAAAGTTGATTTAGTGTTATCATTCATATTATCTGAAAAATGCCCACAAAGTCATAAATTCTGCCAGGGCATGTAAACTTATGAGCACAACTGTGTATATGTATGTGCATATTTGTGTGTGTGTGTATGTATGTGTGTATATATATACACACACACACACACACACACATGATCAATGTAAATCTCGGTACTCCATAGCATCAAATTCCTCTTTTAATCCAGCTAAGGCAAACTGAATGCTAATTGGTTATTTGACTTTGCATATCTTTCCCTTTGCAATACTGAATGAATACATATTTCTACTAAAATAGCTAAAATGTATGTTTCATGCATATTCATGGGGGGGGGGGGGGGGGGATAAAAAATACGTATGGACATGGAAAAGTTGTTTGAGGATGAGGGAAAAGATGAAGGCATGTAGTCCCAACAGGCCGAGCTGACAATTATGATTGTGATTACAATGCAGCAGAGACACTGTGTTGTCAGCCCAAAAAGGATGTTAGGGGCAAACTAGATTTCTGCCACATCAATTTGTGTTTTTCTGTATTTGCAGTATTTTTAAAGACATACCGTGTGGGTAAATTTGATGTACATATACAGTATACAGATGTACTAAATAGTGTGTGTGCGACCGCAACTTTGCATTTTATTATGCATATTTAAGTACAATATTTTAACTGCATTTATAACTTTTAGAACCATGTGTATGCTGTTGGAGGAAATGATGGTGTTGCTTCCCTCTCAAGTGTGGAGAGGTATGACCCCCATCTGGATAAATGGGTGGACATTAAAGAGATGGGCCAAAGAAGAGCAGGCACTGGAGTGAGCGAATTACATGGATGTCTATATGTTGTAGGTGAGTGTTGGAACTGGGCAGTGACTTTGTATTGGAGGGCCAAAATTATGTTGCACGTGACCATAAAAGTAGATCGAATGGGGTCTTAATATATTTGTGCACAGCTACAAAAACCTTTAACTGAGCACTGCATAATAAATGGGGGACTGCATCCAAACAAGAAAATTTGTTTTTTGATGGAAATGTTTGAAATGAATACCCAGACCATAAAAGTCAGAAAATCAGTGTAATACATTCTGTGCACACATCTATCTTTCTTTCTTGCCTTGATGCACTGGTATTGTTAATATGGCAACTTAGTGTGGCCAAATACCAGGCCATTATGAACAGCAAAGTATACCATATCCTAACCATTCTGAAGTTTGACAGGCTTTCTTGCGCATTCCTATTGGCCAGTGAGGCTGCCCTTCATATTCATATAAGGGAGAATCTTAGCAAAAAGTTCTGATGTTACCCCAAATCAGAGATTTATTTGTTTACTTCCATCTGACGCACGAATGTTTGGGAAGCTGCAGTTGTTATATCCTGCTAGTCACTTTAACATTATTAGGAAAACTAGTGTGATTTTTTTGTAAGTGCATATTTATTCTATACAGTTTTTGTAAATTCTGATGCAATTTTCACCATTTTCCTTGCTTGCTCATGTATGAACCTGCCCCTCCCTAAATACTTGTCTGATCTTGATCCAGCGCTGTGCCCAAAAACAGCAACACTGCACTCTTCCTTCTCGCCAGACTCATTAAGAACTGCACTGTGTCTGTCAATAGACGCACGCCGTGGCTTGGGATTGAGCCCTCATAAATACCCCCCCAGAAGAGTAGGAAAGGGGCTGCTCTGTGCAAAACCATTGCACAGAGCAGGTAACATTTGCTTAAAAACAAAAAGGACATTTTTGCAATAATTTTTAGTTTGCATTGCGAGAAGGAATAGTAAAGCATTGCTGCAAAGCAGAATGCCAAGCCTGTGCATGTGTCAAGAAATATAATGTAGATGTACAGTGAGGTAAAGTATTTGAACCCTAAGTTGATTTTGTACGTTTTCCCTCTGACACGAGAATGATCAGTCTAATTTTAATGGGAGGTTTATTTTTAAAGTAAAAGATAAAGATAGTAAAGTAAAGTTAAAGATAGATAGAATAACAACAAAAATATACAGAAAAACGCATTTCAAAAAAGTTAGAAATTGCTTTTCAAAAAAGTTAGAAATTGCTTTGCATTTTGATACGTATTTGATCCCCTATCAATCGGCAAGATTACTGGCTTCCAGGTGTCTTCTATACAGATAATGATTGGAGATTAGGAGCACTCTTAATGGAAGTGTTTCTAATCCCTGCTTGTTCCCTGTATAAATGATGCCTATCCACAGAAGCAATCAATCAGATTCCAATCTCTCCACCATGGCCAAGACCAAAGCTGTTCAAGGATGTCGGGGACAAGATTCTAGACCTACACAAGGCTGAAATACGCTACAAGAACATCGCCATGCAGCTTGATGAGAGGGTGACAACAGTTGGTGCGATTATTCGCATATGGAACAAACACAAAATAACTGTCAATCTGCCTTGGTCTGGAGCTCCATGCACAATCTCACCTTGTGGATTTTCAATGATCATGAGAATGGTGAGAAATCGACCCAGAACTACACGGGAGAATCTTGTCAATGATCTCAAGGCAGCTGGGACCATAGTCACCAAGAAAACAGTTGGTAACACACTACACCATGAAGGACTGAAATCCTGCAGCACCCGCAAGGTCCCGCTGCTCAAGAAAGCACATGTACAGGCCCAGCCTTAAGTTTGCAAATGAGCATCTGTATGATTCAGAGGAGAACTGGGTGAAAGTGTTGTGGGCAGATGAGTTCAAAATTGAGCTCTTTGGCATCAACGTGGGCAAACGTACAAAATCCAATTTAAGAAAATAACTTAAATTTACAGTAATGTACCCCCCTTCTTTTTTTTTTGTGTGTGTGTGTGTGAAGATGTATGATCTGTGTTCAGTAACATGTATAATGTTTCCTGAAGGTGGATTTGATGACAATGCCCCTCTGAGTTCTGTAGAGAAATATGATCCTCATACCAACAGATGGGAGTATGTTGCAGAACTCACTACACCGCGAGGAGGGGTCGGCATAGCAGCACTGATGGGGAAAATATATGCAGTTGGAGGTCATAATGGAAATGCATATCTGAACACTGTAGAGTGCTATGACCCAATTATGAACAGGTGATTGCGGATGATTGTAACTGAGACTGTTTTTAGAATTTTTGAAATTTTCCATTGCTAGCACTAGGATTTGACAAAACCAGGCACCACTTTTTCCTGTGACATCCATGTAGAGTAAAGGTCTTTAAATGTTCTTACCAGTTTGCATATGCAGCAGAGAGAGCTGCCTGGGCTCTGGTCATATGTTCTCACTAAATACACAGCGATACACACACACACACACACATATATATATATATATATATATATATATACACACACACACACACACATGCATACATACAGTTGTGCTCATAAGTTTACATACCCTGGCAGAATTTATGATTTCTTGGCCATTTTTCATAGAATATGAATAACACAAAAACTTTTCTTTCACTCATGGTTGATAGTAAATGGCTTCAGCCAAACACTAATCAACTGTTTACTCTTATTAAATCATAATGGCAAATAACTACCCAAATGACCCTGATCCTTAATAGTTCCTTAATACTGTGTATTACCCCCTTTTAACATCAATGACAGCTTGAAGTCTTTTGTGGTATTTGTGGATGAGGCTCTTTATCTTCTCAGATGGTAAAGCTGCCCATTCCTCTTGGCAAAAAAACTCTAGTTCCTTTAAATTTTTGGGTTGTCTTGCATGAAACAGCACGTTTGAGATCTCCCCAGAAGTGGCTCAATGATATTGAGGTCAGGAGACTGAGATGGCCACTCCAGAGCCTTAATTTTATTCTGCTATAATGACAGGCTGATGAATGCAAATGTTCATCCTCAAAACATCAGCGGTCCACCTCCGTACCTTTCATCATAGGCCTTTTTGACTCCTCTCTGCAAATGTAGTGTTTATGGTTGTGGCAAAAAGCTAAATTTTGGTCTCATCACACCAAATAGCTTTGTGCCAGAAATTTTGAGGCTTGTCTCTGTGCTGTTTGGCATATTATAAGCGGGATACTTTGTGGCATTGTGCCAGGGCATCTCCTTGGCACAGCCCTCTTCAGATCACCCCACAGATTTACAATCTGATTCAGGTCTGAGCTCTGGCTGGGCCATTCCAAAACTTGAATTATTTTCTGGTGAAGCCATTCCTCGATTTGGATGTATGCTTTGGGTCGTTTTCATGCTAAAATTTGAAGTTCCTCTTCATGTTCAGCTTTCTAGCAGAAGCCAGAACGTTTTGTGCCAATATTGACTGGCATTTGGAACTGTTCATAATTCCCTCTACCTTCACTAAGGCCCCTGTTTCAGCTGAAGAATAACAGCCCCAACGCACGATACTGCCACCACCATGCTTCAATGTGGGTATGGTGTTCTTTTGGTGATATGCAGTGGTGTTTTGCACCAAACATGTCTTTTCACACAATAGCTAAAAAGTTTAACATTGGTTTGATCAGACCATAATGCCGCGTACACACGGCAGAGAAACTCGACGGGCAGAACACATCATTCCGCCCGTCGAGGTTCTCTGCCGGCCGTCAGAATCGGCAACCCGCCCGTCGAGAAAGGCAACCAGCCATTCATCCCGACGGGCCGTCGAGCAAATAGAGAACCTGTTCTCTATTTGCTCGACGGGTTTCCCGACGGGCGGGGCTCGCCGAGAGCGTACACACAGCCGAGGTTCTCGGCAGAATGCGGCTCCCAGCGAGGTTCTCGCTGGTTTCTGCCGAGAACCTCGGCCGTGTGTACGGGGCTTAACACATTTTTTCCACATGCTTTTGTGAGACTTCAGATGTGTTTTTGCAAAATTTAGCCGGACTTTGATGTTTTTTTTCATAAGGAAAGATGCCATGCCACTCTACCCCATAGCCCAAACATATGAAGTATATGGGAGATTGTTGTCGCATGTACCACACAGCCAGATATTTCTGCACCTCCTTTAAAGTGGTTGTGAACTCTGTTACACCACTTTTACCTACAGATAAGGGTTATCTATAGGTATCGTGAATTTCTCCTAAACTTAATGTTCGTGCTATTTTCTTCAGGAGCCATGCCGTGACCTGGGGCTCCCACACGCATGCGCGGGAGTGGCGTCATGCTGATGTGATGACTGTCAACCGTAGAGTGTTGGTCTGCTTGGACAAGTCACTTAAAGGCCAGGTCTGCCAGTGCCAGTAATGCACCGTCTAGGCTAGACAAGACTTTCCAATTTACTGGTATGGGGCATTTTGCAGTATTGAGTTTGTGAGGGAGAGCACTATGGCCCAGATTCACAAAGCACTTACACAGACGTAAGTGCAAATGTGCGCCCGTAAGTGCAAATTTGCGCCGGCGTATCTGTGCGCCAGACCCACAAACCAACATATGCCTAAAAACTGGCCACCCTACGCCGACGTAGCTTACATACGCCGGCGTAGCGTGGGTGCAGTTTTCGTCTGGACACATGTTGCTGCTCTCATTGTTCAGGAATTCAAACATGCAAATGAGGGAAATACGGCGATTCACTAACGTACGTGCGCCAGACGCATGCTACGCGAAGTGCACGTAAATTGTAT
Source organism: Rana kukunoris (assembly GCA_029574335.1). Classification (NCBI taxonomy): domain Eukaryota; kingdom Metazoa; phylum Chordata; class Amphibia; order Anura; family Ranidae; genus Rana; species Rana kukunoris. Next base: position 477,530,197 of record CM056049.1, on the reverse strand, counting down.
GTCGTCGTAAAGTTATTCCCAATAGATGAGGCGCAACCCAGCAACAGACATGCAAAGGTCTGCACCAGAGAACCCAGGCCGGCGTATTGGGCGTACATTGCGTTCACGGCGTACATGGTGATCTGGCGTAGCTTAGGCATTTGTGCCGGCGTGGTTGTGAGCATGTGCATAAGGGCGCTGTTTCATGCGTCCACATCACAGCTACGTCACGGTGCATGCGCAGTTAGTGATACGCTGGGCGTAAAACACTGCACCATGCTCAGACCATCATTTGCATGGGGTCACTCCCACTTCCACCTACGCCGGTCTGCGCCTTCGAAGCCGACGCAGCGTTGGGAGCAATAGCTTGCTAATTGCAGTGCTTGCCTCTCCGCGCTGCGTCGGCACAGCGTACGACGTTTGCGATACGGCGGCGTAATGTGCGCCCATCTCTCTGTGAATCTGGGCCTATGTTTATAGGGAGAAACAGGGATGGCTGGGATGTGGACCAGAATATGTTTTGGTGAAGCAGGAATATCTATACTGAGGCCTTCAGATATGTGCCTACTAACGAATGACCAAAACTGTGTCAAAATTGGACATTCCCACCATATATGTAGGAATGTTCCCTTCTGCCCACATCCTCTCCAACACAGGTCCGAGGCAGAGGGATACATTTGAGTTATAGACAAAGGTATCCTATACCACCTTGATAACAGTTTGTAGTTTTTCTCCTGTGTTTTGGAGTCTACTGCACTAGAGTGCGTCAAGCGGTACAGGTGATATAACTGTTCATCTGTAAAATCATTCTGGAGGTCACGCTCCTATTCTCTCACAAAAAAGGGCTTGGGGCTAGTTTTAGCCACATCTAGCATCTTATAGAGGGTTAAGATCGTGTGGGGCAGGGGGTCACTGGGCGCCCATGGGCTTTCAAATTCAGTGAGAGTGGTCCTAATCTGTGAGTTTTTGTGTCTTGTATTGACAAAAGCAGCCAATTAACGTTCCCTTTAGAAAGCAGGGGAAGCTGTCATATCGTTCCCTGATGGTGCCCAATGTGTGATCCTTTACAAAACGTGCCAAACTTAAAGCCCTGTCGCTTGCCCAGGTTCCAAAGGACAGCCTCTTCCCAGAGGGAAACCAAAGTTAACCGCCTACCGGTGCCACGCCAACTGAGACGTTGGAGGTGCCAGTGCAAAATGCCCATTCAATCCATTTCACACCTTTAGAGCATAAGAGGTCAGTGGGGACACCCATCTGAGAAACTCCTGTCCTCCCAAAGAACCCATGGCACATATGTCAGTTCTCTACCCTCTATGGTCTTTTTCCAGGGAAACCCATAGGTTGGAGGAGGAATGGAACCTCCAATTAAGAATTCATTGTAATGCGGATGCCTGATAATATTGTAACACATTAGGTACTCCAAGTCTCCCAGCCAGTTTAAATCTCTGGAGCAAAGTCATAGCAAGTTGTGGTCTCTTGGCCCCCCACACAAACCCAATGAAAAGACTGCGTAGTTCTGCAAAGAAGCGCTGAGGTAGGGGCACAGGTATCATTTGCAGGAGAAATAGTATGCAGGGCAATACTGTCATCTTGAGAATGTTTGTGCATTCGACCCACGTGAAGGTTGCCCTTTCCCAAGACTGAGTAGAGGGACATAATTATGTTCATACAGGGAAGCTAGACAATCGGCGAGTTGGATACCTAGGTATCGCATGGAGGGTGATGCCCATGAGAAAGGAAAAGATCCCTTCAGGGAGGAAGCCAGAGCCGAGGGAACGGTGACCGGCAGAATGTCAGACTTGACGTAATTAATCTGAAAATTGGACACTTGTCTATATGCCAGTGATGGCGAATCTTGGCACCCCAGATGTTTTGGAACTCATGCTCATGCACTCTGCAGTGTAGTTGAGCATCATTGGAAATGTAGTTCCAAAACATCTGGGGTGCCAAGGTTCACCATCACTGCTATATGCGGACAGCTCCTCCATCAGGTTAGGCAATGAGACAAGGGGGTCTATGAAATGAAAGAGGATGTCATCTGCATACCCAGAAAGCTTATGTTTCACCAACCCCACACAACCCCCCCCCCCCTAATGCTTGAATTATCTGATTCTCCGGGGGATAGGTTCAAAAACCAGTCCGAACAGAAGGGGAGAGAGTGGGCACCCCTGTCTCGTACTATTCCGGATGGGAAGCACCAAGGAGAAGCTGCCGTTCACCCTAACATGAGCAGTGGGGGAGGTAAATAACGCCGAAGTCCGGCGTAGCATATTTGAGCCAAAACCTAACCTCCCCAATTCTGCGTTAAGGTAATCCCAATTGACATGATCAAATGCCTTCTCGGCATCGGTCGATAGGATCAGGTAGTGAGGCAAGTGATCATGCGTACAAACTCAATGAATGAGCTGGAGAGCCCTGATGGAGTTTTCTCTCGCTTCTCGACCAGCAATGAAACCAGTCTGATCAGCCTGAATTATGTCAGGAAGAAGGTGTTTAAGGCGATTGGCAAGTATTTTAGCAAATTTGAGGTCCGTGTTCAACAAAGAGATAGGGCGGTGATGCGTAGGATCCTTGCCTTCCTTCAGAAGGACAGTGATGTGGACCAGCAAAGCCCCCTTTAGGAAATGCCTGTTAGTGGCAAGGGAGTTAAAAAACACATACATAGGGGCCTGAAGCCGATCAAAGAACTTTACATACTAAGCCTTTGTAAAGCCATCCGGTCCTGGGCTTTTCCCTTCAGGGAGAGACCTTGCGGTGGCCAGCAATTCCGTCATAGAAATGCGAAGTTCCAGTGCTGCTTGCTGTTCAGTGGATAAATTAGGGAGCCCTACCAAGGATAGATGGGTCTCAATACGGGACCGCTTTAGCGCAAACTCTGCAGGAGAGGAGGCAGAATCCAGCCTGTACAAGGCTGCGTAATAATCGCAAAACAGGAAAGTAATTTTAGAAGTTTGCTGTACCGCTGCACTCGACAAAGAGTGCAGCTTATGGACATTAGTGGTGGCCACACAGTGCTTACAAAGCGCCCTTGCCAGTAACCTCCCACATTTATTGCTGTATTCGTAATACTTATGAGCCACATAGCGTAACCATCGGGTAATTTTGCGATCCAACAGTTTGGAAAAAAAAACATGTAATTCCGTCAAACAGTGCAGCGCTTCTGAGTCTGATGTTTGTTTATGGCACAACTCTGCCTGTTGCAAAGCCCGGAGGACTCTCTGGAAGTCCGCATGTCTCCTTTAGTTTGGTTCCCCAAGCAATTGGGGCCCCCTCTCACTACAGCCTTGTGGCCTTCCCATGGATTCCCCTCACTGACTTCTCCATTAGCGTTTTCTGTAAAATACAAAACCACCCATAGGTCATCTCATTTAATTTCCAGGACCACACTCTGGTCACCTCATGAGGCAGCAAGAGCGAAAGGGTCACGGGGCGTGGTCAGAGATAGTAATTTGGTCAATAGTAAAGACTACTAAACGGTCAAGTGTGCCTTGGTCAACCAGCAGGAGATCTATTCTAGTGTATACCCCGTGTACATTAAAATAGTAGCTTTAGTCCCTCTCGGAGGCATGCAATTCCCTCCAGCAGTCAACCAAAGTGTGGCTCTGAAGGGGTCTGTGAAAATGCCTCAAAAAGGCATAGGAGTGTGTCGAGCTACTTGAGAATGTATCTAAAGAAGGGTCAGGACCAACGTTGTAATCCCCACCCAGGATTAGTCTACCCTCACAGACATCTGCCAGTGTGTCTAAGATCAAGTCTATAAATGAGAGCTGTTGGGAATTTGGGGCATACAGTTTGGCAAATGTGTACATCTGGCCCACGATAGTGCCTTTCAGAAATACAAAGCATCCCTTCCAACCACAACTTGTTACGTTTGTTAGGGGAGCACAGACTACGAACATTATATGACACCTGCATTTTGCAGTGCTGCCACTGTTTTTTTCACATGGCAAAATGTGTGTTTGCTTCTGCATTTCATGTGCTGTTAACCCATGTGAAATCAATAGTCTGCCCTATGCATGTCACAGGAAAAACTAGGCAAAATACATGTCCTCTCACTATACTAGATGCGAATGGGACCTGAAAGTGAAATGTGTTTGTTTACACAAGAACAATAATGCTCTATTCACATCTGTGTGTTCCCAAATGCATGGCAAACTGCACAGAAATTGGCCATTTAGCCTTTCATTTCACAAATGTGCTGCAAAAAAATAAAAATATGGAGCTTGTTTGGAGCATTTGTTGCTTGTAGGGCAGTCCATTTAAGTTAATGGTCTGCCCTATGCGTGACAAGTGAAAATGTTCCAACACCCAAAAAGAAAAAAAACGGATAAGGGCATGTGAGTTCCAGCTGTGAGGGCATATTGAGATGTGAAGGGGATTGACAGCTGAGTTTGTCCGTCCACTCCCTGCTATATACAGGCAGTCCTCTAGTTCAGTGTTTTTCAACTCCAGTCCTCAAGGCACACCAACAGGTCAAGTTTTCAGGATTTCCCTCAGATGAAATGGCTGTGGTGATTACTAAGGCAGTAAAACTGATCAAATCACCTGTGCAAAATAATGGAAAGCCTGAAAACATGACCTGTTGGTGTGCCTTGAGGACTGGAGTTGAAAAACACTGCTCTAGTTACAAACATTCGACTTACAAACGACTCCTACTTACAAATGGAGGGAGGCAACAAGAAGTGAGAGGAAATCTACCCCTAGGAAGGGAAATTCACTCTTGTAAGAGTTACTATGGGAAAAGGGTACTCCCACTGATGCTTTATCACCAAGGCTTGTTTCCACAACAACCCACATTTTTCAAAATCCAATTGTCATTGGGACAGAAAGTGAGGTGAAATCTTCTGAACAGGGACACAGACAGCAAAACAAACATTACAGGGGTGTTAACCCTTCCCTATTCTATCCAAACAGCTTAAAAATCGTTTTTTTTGGGCTGGAGCTACACTTAAAAAATTTACCTGTTCCGACTTACAAACAGATTAAACTTAAAAACAAACCTATAGACCCTATCTTGTTTGTAACCCGGGGGCCGCCTGTACTTGTATAAAGTTGGCCATACACTATGCAAATTGATTATACAATCTCTGTACAATTTCCTTTAGATTTACTAAAACTATGGAATAGAAGGACCCACCTATCGATCCATTCGGATTGTATCCAATCAGGCAGGCCCTTGTACTACATACTTGATGGTAGTTCTAAAGAAGATTGAACATATTGTATAGTATATGGTGAACGTTACAGAACCCAAGACATACTTCTGTTTTTAATACTAAAGCTCGATCCACATAAGCTGTTATCTGATCACTCATCTATGCAAGATGAAAGTTTAAGGTAGAAAAAAAAATTGGCTGTGTATTTAGTGAGAACAGTGATCACTGATTGCATTTCATTTTAAAAACATGCACCTGGAGGTGGGTGGTTGGTAGGTGGGTAGATGATGCTGGGTGTGTGCTAATGAGTTCAGCTGGTTAACTCTTTCCTGGGTCATGACCAAAAGTGTGTGTGGAATAAATGGAAAGCTTTGTTATTTCTGCAAAACTACAGTAATTGTATATTGGTACCGTACATAGGGGACCTGGAATTTAGAAGAGATAAGGGGGGGGGGGGGTAAAATTAGCCTTTAAACATTGTGCGTTTTCTTATAATTGAAGTATTCGATATTTCACCAAATTGCTTGTTGTCCCGAGTGCATGTTTTTTTTAGTAACTCTTCATTTTTTTGTCAATAGGTGGGAGCTGGCTGGTTCTGTGGCTCACTGCAGGGCTGGTGCAGGAGTGGCTGTCTGTTCCTGTCTGTGTACTCAGGTCCGGGACATTGGTCATGGATCAAACAATGTGGTGGACTGCATGTAAAACACTCGGATTGGAATTAACATTTAATAACTGATCTCTTTGGATTCTTTGCTCCAGGCAATTAGACCTGAGTGACGGCAGACCAATATAAAGTATAAAAATGTACTTTGAGTGTGGCACAATGTGATGAAATGAAGGTTGCACTGAAGCTACACTTTGCGTTTGTGACAGTTTGTGTCTGCTACGTGTAGTAACTTGGCAACACTTTTTAACTCTATTCCTTTTCAAAGTCTTGACACGTATGCCTAGGTTTAGCAAGTTTTTCACCTAGTAAGTTATTTTGTTGAAGTGCCAAATGGTATTTGCATACAAATCTGCACATTTTCTGAGAAAAATATATTTTTGTGTCCTGTGTAAATAATATGCATCGTTTTGACATTTAAATATGTGTATATATACAAGTCTATTTATTAAATATTTTTGTTCACTGTGGAATGGCATTACACTAGTAGTGATGTTAGATTTACAAAATGATTCTAAAATTAAAGTTGTCTTTATAAATTTTTGTGAGCAGTGTCACAATGTAGATCTTATATTGCAACCATATGTACAAAAATGTTACTGTTCCTTCTCAAGGCCATATTTCTTTGGATTCAAAAATATTCAATGGTTGTATCACAAATTTTATTTCGTCCTTATGCTTGGGGCCTTTTTAGACAAGGCAACTCAAGTGGCATTTAAGTGTAATTTGGCCAGAATATGTACCTGTCTTATTTTGAGTACACCACAAGGCAACACTTGCAGAAATGAACAGGTGTGCCCTGGCCATGGGGTGCCAGTGAACACATACAGTATACACTGGGTGTTAACATGTATGATGAGAAGTGATAATGAGCAGAAATGTGAATGCAGTCTTGAACTGGCCATGCACTGGTTGAAATTTAATTGGTTCAGGAGGGACTGTTCGAATTTCGATCAGTGTGTGCCAGTCTTCACTCAACAGAAGTTGAGCGCTTGATCGACGACTTCTGTCAAAGGGACATTTGGAAATGTTTGGTAGATCAGTGCCTACAGCCACTGATCAGAGTATATGGACAGCAGCAGGGTCCACTGTTGGCATTCTACATCCCAGAGAGGAATATTCCTTCTTCCGCTGATTCTCAGGGCAATGTGCTGTGAAATATTTAAGCAATATGCTCATATACACTGCCCTTACTTTGCTTTTAATCTGAGTAACTGTCTAGAACAGGGTTTTTCAATTTTTTTTTCAGTCAAGACACTTTTTAACCGTATGCACGTATCTCTAGGGCTCCCTATTCTAAAATGTAAAATAAACAAATAGTTTTACATAACTCAGGGGCATCAACACACGTAATACACCCAACATTAGAGATTATTTATTTTATACACCTCTACACACTAGTACTGATTGGTATTCCAGTGTTTCTTCTCTCTCTGTCTCCCTCCTTCATTTAGCTTGTGTGATCCCAGTGCAGATGGAGAAGGGCAAACAAGGAAATCCTCACTGCAGGGACAGATCTCCACAGAGAGTGCTATGTCCCTGCAAGGCACGTTGCCTATGCGGGTAGGTTAAGAGAGCTGGGCCAGGTAGGAGAGATATTGGCACCCCTGAACCTTGCACTCTGTAAGTAGCACACCCTTGAACCCTGCACTCTGTATGTAGAACACCCCAGATACAACCAGCCTTTTGACTGCTGATGCAGTCCACAATTAAATCAGTTTGACACCCCTGGCAGGTAGAATGAGTGAATCTGGAGATCAGTTTGCTGACTTGTTGCAGAGTCAAAAGGTGAGGCAGTGGGCGATGTCTGCCAAGGTTTGATCCTGGACATCAGGACTCTGCACGTTGTTCATTGCCCTAGTCCAATTAGCTGCAGTATAGCAAACAAAAATAGCAGAAATAGCCAGGTGCAGAGCAGTGCCTGCAAGGTTAACCGCTTGCAGACAGTGTCGCATACATATACTAAAGCACAGGGGCCTGGCTGCGTGAAATCCTGTACCTGTACGGGACATGCCCCGCCACGCTTGCGACCATCTGATTTGGCTCAGAACCAATTAATCTACAGGTCCAGGCCAATAATTAAACCCTTGGTCACCCCTTGTCACCAGTGAAAACTGTATTTGTGTCACGGGTGACGCTAATTAGTTTGCTTTTGCGTCAGGGCACCCACCATATATTACTTAATAAAGGTTTAACCCCCTGATCGCGGGTGACATCAGTTAGGTTTTAGTGTCAGATAGGGTCTGCGTTGCCCCAGGCAGCATCAGATTAGTGCCAGTAGCGCTAACACCCATGCACGCACCATACACCTCCCTTAGTTGTATAGTGTCTGAACAGATCGATATCTGATCTGATCAGATCTATACTAGCGTCCCCAGCAGTTTAGGGTTCCCAAAAACACAGCGTTAGCGGGATCAGCCCAAATACTTGCTAGAGCACCTGCTTTTGGCCCATCTGCACTGCCCAGCCCACCCAAGTGCAGTATTGATTGATCACTGCCACTTACAAAGCACATAACTGCAGCATTCGCAGAGTCAGGCCTGATCCCTGTGAATGCTAACAGTTTTTTTTGTAGCGTTTGAATCAGTTGCTGACAGTCAGGAGCTCTTTTTCCTGTGAGTCTCACTAGTGTACCAGTAAATTTAAAGACCAAAATGTCAAATCGAAGGTACACTAGTGAAGAGGCCTACACGTTTCTGAGCATGACAGATAGTGAAGAGGAAGTCACCCATCTGTCATATTCAGGCTCAGAATACGATCCAGTAGACCGCATCGGCACCCTGACAGATGGCTCTGACAACAGAGTTGTGGTCCCTGCCAAGGTCAGGCGTACCCGACCCCCTTCTGCTGTTGTTGAGGTGCAAGAACCGCAGGGCTCTCGTATGGAGCAGAGAGCCAGTACTAGTGGCGCTCAGCCTTCTGGTGAACTGGCAAGCACCAGCGGCCTAGTACATCCTGGTCGTAAATCCTGCACTGCAGTAACACTTGGTGATGTGACGAGTCCCATAAGTGCAGTTCAAGCTGGTGAAGTGGCTAGCACGAGTAGAGTCCCGCAGCCAACAAGAAGACAGGCCGTCGAGCCCATAGTGCCCTTCCTACTGCATTTGCCAATAAGAATTGGGAGCCCATCACTTCTGCCGCACTTCCCCCATTCACTGGCCAATCCGGAATTCAGGTGGAAACCGTTGATTTTACGTCACTTGATTTTTACTCGCTGTTTTTCACAGAAGATCTCTATAGATCTATTGTGGACCAAATAAATTTGCATGCTGGTCAATTCATCGCCGCTAATCCCCATTTAACCCTTGCCAGAGATTGGAAACCTAAGATTAAGACCTTCCTGGGCCTATCCCTCCTTAAAAAGAATGAGTTGCGGTCAAATTGGTCCACTTACTCAATTCACAATATGCCTGTGTTCTCTGTCTCCATGACCAGGACACGATACGAGCAGATCTTGCGGTTCATGCATTTCAATAATAATGAACTTTGCCGTCCTCAGGGTGACCCTGGATTTGGTTGGCTCTAAAAAAAATTGCCACCTCGTAAACCACTTCCAGCAACGTTTTGCAGCCTTGTTTACTCCCAATCAAGTTGTCTGCATTGATGAGTCCCTGATTAAGTTTCCTGGCCACTTGTCATTTTAAACAGTATCTTCCCAACCATCTTCCCGTCAAGATGTATAAGCTCTGTGACAGGGCCACAGGCTATACATGTAGTTTTATGGTTTACGAGGGAAGAGATAGTTACATAGAACCGGAGAACTGCCCAGATTACATAGGTATCGATTGACAAGAGGAATAAGATATTTGAAGCCCAGGTCATTTATCCGTCTGTGTGTGGTGGTTCTTGATGCACTGCCTCCAGCCTCAGTCCACTCCTTGTATAAGTCCCCAACACTTTTGAATGACCTTTTCCTGACAATCCTCTCCAGGCTGTGGTCATCCCTGCTGCTTGTGCACCTTTTTTCTTCCACACTTTTCCCTTCCACAAAACTTTCTATTAATGTGCTTTGATACAGCACTTTGGGAACATCCAACTTATTTTGCAATTACCCTTTGAGGCTTTCCCTACTTATGGAGGGTGTCAATGATGGTTTTCTGCACAACTGTCAGGTCAACAGTCTTTCCCATGATTGTGATTCCTACTGAACCAGACCGAGAGACCATTTACAGGCTCAGGAACCCTTTGCAGGTGTTATGGCTTAATTAGCTGATTAGAGTGGGACACTGAGCCTAGAATATCGCACCTTTTCACAATCTAAGTTTCTGAGATTGTGGATTTGGGGTTTTCATGAGCTGTAAGCCATAATCGTTGCAATTGTGACAAATCATGGCTTGAACTAGCTTGTTTTGCATGTATTGAGTCTCTCTCATATATTAGTTTCACGTTTTAAGTTGAATTAGTGAAATTAATGAACTTTTGCACGATATTCAAATTTTTCGAGTATCACCTGTATTGCTTATACATGCCAGGGGCATATGTGGAATTACACCACAAAATACATTCTGCTGCTTCTTCTGAGTAAGGGGATACCACATGTGACACTTTTTGGGAGCCTAGCAGTGTACAGGACCCCGAAAATCAAGCACCGCCTTCAGGCTTTCTAAGGACGTAAAATTATGATTTCACTTCCTCAATATCTATCACAAATTTGGAGGCCCTGAAATGTGAAGATAGCACAAACCCCCACAAATTACCCCATTTTGGAAAGAAGACACTTCAAGCTTTTTGCGGAGAGGCATATTGTGCCCATGGAATATTTTAAATACTTTGTGGCAAAATATAAAATATTCCATGGATTCAACATGCCTCTCGGCAAACAGCTTCGGGTGTCTACTTTCTAAAATGGGGTCATTTGGGGGGGGGGGGGGGGGTTGTGCCATCTTGGCATTTTATGGCCTTCAAAACTGTGATAGGTAGTGAGGAGTGAAAATATTTACGCCCTTAAAAAGCCTGAAGGTGGTGATTGGTTTTCGGGGTCCTGTACACAGCTAGGCTCCCAAAGTCTCACACATGAGGTATCCCCATACTCAGGAGAAGCAGCAGAATGTATTTTGGGGTGTAATTCCACATATAACCATGGCATGTGTGAGCAATATATCATTTAGTGACAACTTTGTGTAATTTTTTATGTTATTTTTCAATCACTTGTGTCAACAAAAATTAAATATTCAGTGGGCTCAACATGCCTCTCAGCAATTTCCTTAGGGTGTCTACTTTTCAAAACGGGGTCATTGGGGGTAAGGGGGAGGTGGGGTGTACTGCCCTGCCATTTTAGCACCTCAAGAAATGAGATAGGCAGTCATAAACTAAAAGCTGCGTAAATTCCAGAAAATGTACCCTAGTTTGTAGACGCCATAACTTTTGTGCAAACCAATAAATACGCATATTGCGTTTTTGTTTTTTTACAAGACATGTGGCTGAATACATTTTGGCCTAAATGTATGACTAAAATTAAGTTTATTGGATTGTTTTATAACAAAAAGTAGAAAATCTAATTTTCTTTTAACATTTTTGAACTTTTTCCATTTTATATCGCAAAAAATAAAAATCGCAGAGGCAATCAAATACTATCAAAAGAAAGCTCTAGTTGTGGGGAAAAAAAAGGATGCAAATTTTGTTGTAGCATTGCATGACCGCGCAATTACCAGTTGACCACTTTAGCCCGGGACCATTTGGCTGGCCAAGGACCAGTCCACTTTTTGCGATTCGTCACTGTGTCACTTTAACTCACAATTGCACAGTCGTGCGACTTGGCTCCCAAACAAAATTGACGTTCTTTTTTTTCCCACAAATAGAGCTTTCTTTTTGTGTTATTTGATCACCCTTGTAGTTATTATTTTTTGCGCTATAAACAAATATAGAGCGACAATTTTGAAAAAAATTCTATATTTTTTACTTTTTGCTATAATAAATATCCCCCAAAAAATATATATAATAAAAAAAAAATCCTCAGTTTAAGCCGGTACGTATTTTCCTACATATTTTTGGCAAAAAAAATCACAATAAGCGTTTATTGATTGGTTTGCGCAAAAGTTATAGCCTCTACAAAATAGGGTATAGTTTTATGGCATTTCTATTAATATATATTTTTTACTAGTTTTTATCTTGACTGTGACATTATGGCGGACACAATTTTGGGACCATTGTCATTTTTACAGCGATCAGTGGTATTAAAATGCACTGATTACTGTAAAAATTACACTGGCAGTGAAGAGGTTAACCTGAAGGGGGCGCTGAAAGGGTTAAGTGTGACCTAGGGAGTGCTTCTAACTGTTAGGGGGCATGGCTTGCTGTGACACGTCACTGATCGCTGTTCCTGATGACAGGGAACAGATGATCAATGACATGTGACTAGGAAGAATGGGGAGATGTTGTGTTTACACCAACATCTTTCCGTTCTTCAGCTCTGTGACCCGATCGCGGGGACACAGAGCGTGGCCGCGGGCACAGTGCTCACAACAGGGTCGCTATACATTTTTGTCCTCTGTGTTTTTTTGTCGTTTGCACACAATAATCCTTACTGGTGCACCGTGTTGGCTTATTTAGGTCCTTGTTTTGTCTATATTGTCTATAGATTGACATGTTATGCTAATTTTATTTTGTTTGTAGTGGCATTAATAAATTTCTATTTTTCTACTTTTCTAAAAACTAGTGTGTGGCCCATCCCTACCTACAGTAACCCCTTTTATCTTGGGATACCCTTCTTTTTCAGGTTATTCCCAAGATAGTATCTTGTTTTGTATACATATCTTTTGGTTACGGCAGGGACTTCTTACATGAGGAGTGACCACCCACATCAGCCCCTACTCATCTTTAGCAGGCTTACTGCACAATAGACACTAACCAACCAATTTATGCTCGCTATACATCCATTTGCCCAGCCGTCTAATTCTGTCGATGTTAACCACTTAAGCCCTGGACCAAAATGCTGCTAAATGACCCAAGGGGTTTTACAATTCGGCACTGCGTCGCTTTAACAGACAATTGCGCGGTCGTACGACGTGGCTTCCAAAACAAATTTGTGTCCTTTTCTTCCCACAAATAGAGCTTTCTTTTGGTGGTATATTATTGCCTCTGTGATTTTTTATTTTTTGCGCTATATACAAAAATAGAGCGACATTTTTGAAAAAAAAACAATATTTTTTACTTTTTGTTATAAGAAAAATCAAATAAACTAAATTTTAGTCAAACATTTAGGCCAAAATGTATTCAGCCACATGTCTTTAGTAAAAAAAAAAATCGCAATAAAAAAAAAAAATAGCTACCTAGCGGGAACAGTGACACTAATACAGCGATCAGAAAAATTATCGCAAAGAAAAAGAGAAAAAAGAAAAATGATCGCTTAGTGCCACTGGCAATAGGGAGTGAAAGGGTTAACTAGTGCAGTAATCAAGGGGTTAAAACTTTATTAAGGGGGGGGGAGAACGGGGCTACCCTGGACCTAACACTAACTGCCTGTCACAGTAACTGTCACACTGACACTAAATGCAGCGATCAGTACATATATGATTACTGCATTCAGTGACACTGTGACGGGGGGGTTAATGTGCCTATGTGCAGTGTGTGTCAGTGTAGTGTTGTGCAGACTCACTGTGCGATGTAATCTCTCCTCAGCGGCGGTTAAAAATACCGCGAGAGCAGAGATTACATCATTTCCCCCTTCCTGTGTTTACACAGGAGGAGGAAGTGACACGCAGGGGAGCGCGCGCATTGGCTGGGAGCGATTGTGAGGGGGCAGACAAAAACGAATAGCCGCCCCCTCATCCCAGGTCGCTCCCAGAGCCACAGGAACCGTCGCATGTACCGGGGGGGGGGTCCTGATCGGACCCCCGACCCGCGTCTAGGCAGGGACGTACAGGTACGCCAATGTGCCTGTATGTGCCATTCTGCCGACGTATATGTACATGCAGCGATCCTTAAGTGGTTAAAGCAGGCAGTGCCAAATTGTAAAAAGTGCTCTGGTCATTCAGCAGCCAAATCCTCTGATGCTGAAGTGGTTTAATGATAGTCTTTTGGTGTCAACATTTTTCTGTCAGAATTTTTAATGAGTAGTTTGGCAATGATCCTTGGAGGGGTGAACATATATTTTAAGGATTAACACAATCATTATACATTGCATATTTGTTCATGAATGGGCAAAGTCTTTTTTTATTTAGCAGGTCTCTTAGTGCCCAAGGGGGCATGGCGAGACCAAGGAGAATACAGTGCAACAACGCTGAGGCTTATGTGCATAACATAAGTGAGCATATCCACTCAGGCAAGCATATTGCATGAAACCATCACATTGGGTGTCTTCAGTGGCCTGCTTTAAAACTGCCTCTGGGCCCTCTTCCTTCCCCCTCAATTTCTGAGTTCCCCTAGAGGAGGCATTTCACTTTCTGACGACGATAGAGATGGCAAGGGTGAAGGAGCTTGGTGCTTTTGCACGCTGAACAGTGATGGCTTTATTAAAGCCATTAATTGTTCAAGAAAAACTGACATACAGTAGCTGCAGAAAAATGTGCCTTGGCCAGATAGGCTGCTTGTTGTGTGCATGTGATAAAGCTAGAATCGGATGCCAGGCTGGTGTTAGGTATTGCTACTGTATAAGGGAAGTATCACCCTGACTGATTTAAGTGTTGTGCAAGCCTAATGCCGCGTACACACGGTCGTTTTTTGTGAAGTAAAAAACGACGTTTTTTTGTGAAGTAAAAAACGACGTTTTTTTGTGAAGTAAAAAACAACGTTTTTTGTGAAGTAAAAAACGACGTTTTTGAAACGTCACTTTCAAAGACGATGTTGCATACACACCATCGTTTTTTTCACAAAAAGCGAGGTTACGTTCACCACTCTTTTCCATTGAAGCTCGCTTCATAACTAGCTTCTGGGCATGCACGGGTTGAAAAACGTCGTTTTAAATGACGTTTTTGGTACACACGGTGACTTTTTGTGAAACAAAAAACGACGTTTTGAAAAACGACACAAAAAATTCAAGCATGTTGGAATTTTTTTTTGGTCGTTTTTTTTAAGACAAAAAACGACGTTTTGCCCATACACGATCAATTTAAATGACGTTTTAAAAAACGAAGTTTTTTTTTCATCGCAAAAAACGACCGTGTGTACGCGGCATTAGACAGGGCAAGTATTTGCTTAAACTTTTGTTGCGGCTTCCATTTTCTCCCGAAAAATGTACTCATAAAAAGGAAAAATCGAGCGTTGAGTTCACATACGTCAAAAATGTTATAGTCTACACATCCAGCTTTTGTCAGACAAAAAAGTGAAATTGGCTGTCAAACACAATCCAAGTCTGCAGACAACTCGTCATACAAATTTTTCCATCCGATTTTCATATCGTGTGTACGATACGTGTGCCTTTATACATAAAATGCTGGCAACAAACCACAGACAGTAAAAGAATGATGCAAAGAATTATCCCAGTACAACTAGGGTCCGCCGATGCGAGCTCAGAAAAGTAAGTACACTTATAGATTACCTACACACATAGTGGTTGCCTGTACACTACTATTTTTTATAAAAACTTTTCTTTCCCTGCAAACTGTAGATGCCCATGCAACAAAAGTGTCCCTTTTACAAAAATTGTTTTAGAAGCAGCTAAAAAACAGCGATTAAATCAGAATCATGCAGAATTTACACGATTTTTATTTGCTACAGCAACTGCAAATTTAATTTTGAGATTACATTATTGCATTTGTGAGTGTGCAGCTTACAAGTACAGTAAAAGTGTAAACCGCTTTTGCACCAAAATCTAAAGAATCATACCGCCAGGGAGGTTAAAATAACTCAACACACAGCCATTAATGTCTAAACCGTTGGCAACAAAGGTGAGTACACCCCTAAGTGAAAATGTCCAAATTGGGCCCAAAGTGTTAATATTTTGTGTGGCCACCATGATTTTCCAGCACTGCCTTAACCCTCTTGGGCATGGAGTTCACCAGAGCTTCACAGGTTTCCACTGGAGTCCTCTTCCACTCCTCCATGACGGAGCTGGTGGATGGTTAGAGACCTTGCGCTTCTCCACCTTCCGTTTTGAGGATGCCCCACAGATTCTCAATCTCCATCACCTTTACCCTCAGCTTCTTTATCAAGGCATGCATCTGCAACACTGTATCAGTTTTGTTTCAGCTGGAAAATACAATGTGTGGCATCAGAAACAGAGCACTTGAGGCAGAGCAGTGTGAGGAAGAGGACTTTCTCAGGGCTTGCTCTATGCATACACCATCTATGTGAGAAGGAGGAGCAGCAGTATGCTTGCCATAAGGGCATTGAGGGCAACAAGGGACAAGCTTTCAGGGGTGGGTTTAATGCCTCCCATACCCTGGTGTGGTACGTGGTTGAAGGGGGCAGCTCAGGACAGTGTTGTCCTTAGCAACCCTGAGGACATTTCTCTGCCTCCACTAATTCTTAGCACATGCTCCCTTATGCACCAGAGGCAGCAAAAGAACCCTAGGATTCATAGCATCAAGGAAAAAGGGATCATTAATGGTTGCCAACCCTTCTTGATCCATGTTGCAAGGAGAAATGTACAAAGTTTATCCAGCCCACATGGAAGGAGCACAGGATATTTTTTTTTGAGGCGTTACTATGGAGAAACAAAGGCTGGCAGGTTAATGTACTTTGGAGAAGGGATCACTGAGGCTCTTGTCAGCTAGAGGTAGAGCAGTGGAGAAGGGGCCACCTACGCACACAAGGCGGTCTGCTGTAACCACCTATTGGCAGCATTTGCATCACATGGTGGCCGATTATCTGGAATCAAAAGTGGGATGTAGAAAGCCCCGGATTGATGACCCCCTGGACACAAGTGTGGACCACTTCCCAAAGCAATTGGGCTGCTCTGCAGCTATTGTGTTCTCTGAACATGCATTCAGTGCTGCAGGAGGCTGACATTTTTAAAAATGAATTAGTCCTGAATCAGAAACCGCTACCAAATGCAAATGCTGCTGTTTAAATTTGCGGTGGATCCTGCTACCCTCACAGATTTTTGTTTCTGCTGCATCCCAAGCTTTCTTCTCTATAATTTTTTTTTATATTGTTACCATTCCCATGTTTGGGCCATGTGTGCACTCCCAAACACTGTAAGCACATCCTTCTACATGACACTAGCGCCCCCACTTAACAGCATGTACTCCGATCGGACCCCGATGCACCAACATTTTTTTGCCATTTGCCGACGTAAATGTACATGCGGCGGTCCTTAAGTGGTTAACAGGTATACAGTAGCTTCATGGAGACGTTATTAGCAGAAGCAATTTTACATGGCAGCACACATTTTTCTACAGCTGCTTAACCTCCCTGGCGGTATGATTCTGTCTGGAATTACGTACCAAAAGCGGTACAATTATTTTGCATGGAAATTCTGCGTTTTATACTGTAGGCCTGCAATTTTTAGGAATAACTCACTTAAATTTGTCCAAACCATAGTCTAGTAGACATCCCGGGTATGATAAAGTTTGAAACACAAAATCATAAAATTATAATATAATAAATAACTATAAATAATTATAACAAATAATAATGTAATTATAATAAAAATTATTCACTAATGTAATCAAATCAAAATCACTGAAATTTGCTCAGTTGCAGAATTGTCGCTGTCATTACTTTTATTTTTTTATGACGAATTTCCCCACAAATCGCTATCGCTCAATTCTGCAAGTGATTATAATTTATTATCGCTGTTTTCTAGCTGCTCTAAAATCACTTTTGACATAAAGGGACACTTTTAGTTGCTATGGACAATCTACAGTTTGCAGGCACAAAATTTTTTTTTTTATTATATAAAAGAACATGCAGGGCACTGGGCAGACCACTAGGGACAGGGGGGGTGTGTACTTTTTACATACAGTACTGTAATCTATAGGATTACAGTATTCTGTATGTAATGTGTTTGTTTACATTTTTGAATTTGCCGCCGGTCTCCGCCCCCGTGCGCCGTTACGTCGCAGGAAACGGAGATCGGCGGCGCGCGCGCACTGTGTGAGTCGAATGGAGGACGCCACTCGCTCACACAGCGGGGATGCATCGCTGGATCCAGGGACAAGGTAAGTACAGTACCCCGTCTGGATCCAAGGTAAGCCAGCGCGCGCTGCAGGCTCTGCATTCACCCCGAGCGCGATTCGGGGATATCGATATTTGCCTGAAAAATCCAACCCGAATCGCGCTCGGGGATACCGGCAGGGGGGTTAATGGTTACAAAGGCTGTCCCCCCCCCCCCCCCCCAAGGGTCTATCCTGTGCTCTGCTGGAAGAATTCTGTCAAGGTACGGTGTTTGGGCACCAACACTCAAGATTCAATATTTCTGCAATGGTGTGACGGTTGCTTATACGTGGAATTTTGTAAGAGCAGTCTCCATACTTTGCTCTACAGGAAAAATTCTGTCTGGTTATGGTGTTTGGGCCATCAACACCCAAGGCATACTTCTCTGCAGCTGTATGAAAGTTGCGCAAAAAATAAAAAAATATCCCCAGGATCAAACCTCTCCCGTGCAAGAATATTTGTGTTGGATTACTTGCCACTATTTATACCTGAAACCCAATTTTAACAAAGCATGTTTCATGGATGTAGAGATTGTTCTATTTTTTGGTGCTGGGTAAACACTGCATTAATTGTTTTGGTGAATTGCAGTGCATCATTAACAAAAGGTCATTTGTTTATCCCTCAGTTGCAAAAGGTTAAATAAACACACTTTACAGTAGTGTGGCCTAACTGATTCCTTACTTGCAATGGCTTGGTTAAAAGATGGAGTCTGCCTGTTCTCTGCCTCCCGAATACAGTAGTGTATCCTAACAGTGATTCTGGTTAAAGATGGAGCCTGCCTGCTCTCTCCCTCCCAAATTGCCTTTATTGAGCATAGAGTTTACATTTTTTCCCTCAAAATCAGGATGATTTATAGATAATGTGTCAGAAAAAGAGCAACATTATCCCATTAAAAATTATATTCTCTGCCTGCAATGTTTATATTATAATTTTACAAATACACAGTCAAATCTAATTATTTTGAGTTAAAGTGGATCAAAAAAAGGCATGCATTAAATTTGTCCTACAATTGCTTAGGTATATGGTCGGAGGAAAAAAAATATAAGAAAAGACATTGTGATTTGTGTATCCTAGTTCAAGACTGCCAGACCTTCCCTCTGACACAGAATCTTGGCTAATAAGGTACATACTGTTCAGCTCCTAATCAGTTAAAATGTTCTTGCTGGTCAGTCTGAAAAAGCATACACCTGTGTAACCTCTTTTCCATTACAGGTTCGCACTTGTGCAGAGACCCACATGTGATTCTCATAGGAATCGCACCACATTCCTATTCAAATTACATGCGATTTTTTGCAGTGCGATTTGAGTCTTTTCATTTTGTTTGGGCTCAATTTGTACAGCACAAAAAACGTGCAAGCTTTTTTTTGCCGCATTGGAAACAGATTGCATGGATGTTGACACTCATGCGATCCGATTCTTGCAATCGCACTGCATTTTACGACCCGCTTTGGGGTGTCATTAATTTAACATTAACACCGGTGGCAGATCGCATGAAAAGAGATTTCAATGCAGTGTGGGAAACGCTCAGAATTTTCTGCATTTCCCCACACCACATATAGGTGAACCAGGGCTTACTGTACATGTACGTACAAGATTTCTGGCTTTTGACTAACATTTTTCTAAATAAAATATGCCTCATCTCTTTCTCTGACACAGCGGTCAAGTAAATATTCTTGCTTAATGAGCAGCAAGCCTCTACAATATTTAGGGCTGCTGTGTTTGTAATATCGTTCCCCAATTGTTTTTTTCTTGGAAAATGGACTGATCTCCCCCTTTTATATATTGGTGCCCTGGGCCCCAAACAAACTACCTACCTGCATATGCTCCAGCTATTGTGTGAGCGTTTTTCATCGTCTCTAAACCACAGCATTGTGATTTTTATTTCTTGTCTGGCATAACTGTCTCAGCTCTGCAATGTGGGTTTATGGATTGTAGTTTGTACACAATACTGAGTATAAGATCACAAGTTATGCTATGTGACTTGTTTTGCAAGACTAGGGTAGGGAAACTAGTCGAGGCTCCATGTTTGTCGCCACTTCTGGTTCCACCTGGCCCAAATTTTCAGTCTATGGAACACAGGCCCATCTTATGCTAGTGGAGCGGGGTAGCAGAGTAACATACAGGCCATTTATATTGGTGTCATATTTGGGCACAAATACAAGTGTACACTTTTTATCTGTTTTTGCATTTGTTTAAATAAAAGTACTGCATTATGAATATCCCCTTTGGCGTCTTGTGGTTATTCTGGTGCGAGTGAGCGTTGATGGAAAACAACTATTGCAGAACCTTCTTACAGATTTGGCGGATATCCCTGGGCATGATATAAAGTGCTTATTGACCTTTAATAATTTAGAGGTTGCTGGCTTGTTGGTGGTGGTGGCGGTCTGTACTGCACTGTGTGAAGATTCATATAAAAGGAAGATCTTGAAAATTATTCACATAGTGTTGGGGAACTTGATTATTATTTAAAGACTTGACACATTTATACCTTCACAGAGACTATTTGGGTTAAGCTCCATCCATTTTGGTTGTTACCATAAACCATGTTGATACCGTTAGCTTTTTTTTGTCAACCACTTAAGGACCGCCGCACGACGATATAAGTCAACAGAATGGCACGGCTGGGCACAAGGGTGTACGTCCCCTTTAAGAACTGTGGGTAGCAAGCTCTGTGACCGCGCCCGCAGACCTAACAGCCGCCGGTGTCCCGTGATCAGGTCACAGGAGCTGAAGAACGGGGAGAGGTGAGTGTAAACAAACTAACGGAATGGCCCGTGACAGACTGAGATATTCCTATGTCTAGGGTCACCTTATGTCCACTAGGGCCATAGGGTGACAAAGAATCATAATTTATATATTACATGAGATGGGACATTAATAATATTTCATATTTCAGGACTGAGATATCACAAGGAGTTCATGATGACATGACCAGGTCAGCCAGCCAGTGAGTCATACCTTTGTATAATAGGCTATTGAAATATCTTAAGGTGTTGGCTATTCACTGTAAAGACATTCCGTTGAAGGTGTTGATTGCACCCACTCTCACAAGACTCTGCCATTGTGTGATAAAGCCGTCTAGATAACTTATTCAACTAGATGTCTGTGTTATTATTCAAGGTTAATTGAACCCTATTGATGATACGGTGCCGTCATGTCTAGCTACCAATTAAAGAATTATCCTCAGTGAGTGAATAGGGGGGTGGAGATTGCATTGTCCTGTGATAAACTGCATTATGCTTGAGACTGTATAAGAAGCTAAGAAAATACCAATAAATTGTCATATCTTTGAAAGCAAGTGCAGAGCTTGAGTCTCGTCTTGTTTATGGGAATGGATATGGATCGTGTATGCAAGATTGTCGCAGTGTGTCAGATAAGCTTGTCGTGGATGGATGGAAGGTCGTAAGCGGTGGTGACCGTTACACAAACCTTCCCCGTTCTCTGTGGCAGTGATCGTCTGTTCCCTGACATAGGAAACGACGATCAGTTACGTCACATGTCCAGCCACACCCCCCTACAGTAAGAAACACACATGAGGTCACACTTAACCCCTACAGCGCCCCCTAGTGGTTAACCCCTTCACTGCCATTGTCATTTATTACAGTAATCAGTGCATTTTTAGCTGTGAAAATGACAATGGTCCCAAAAATATGTCAAAAGTGTCTGATGTGTCCGCCATGTCGTCGCAGTCACAAAAAAATTTAAATAAATATTGCTGATTGCCGCCATTAGTAGTAAAAAAATAAAAATTATTAATAAAAATGCCATAAAACTATCCCCTGTTTTGTAAACGCTATAACTTTTGCGCAAACCAATAAGCGCTTATTGCGATTTTTTTTACCAAAAATATGTAGAATACGCATCGGCCTAAACTTTGCAAATGTTTACTGAACCAAACACGGGTATGTTTGGGTCATCTCTAATAGTGTTGCTTTGCTCGCTTAAAAAAAAAAATGCCAGTTTCCAATCACCTGAAGGTAGTAGCACCTGATAACTTGAGGTCTAAAAATATACAGTTTGTGTTCTGTACTGTACGATTAAGATATACAAATCTATGTATTAACCGTGTTTTTAGAGGTTTGTACCCAAACTAACCTGCAGCCACTAGGTTTACAGCTTAACTCCAGGCAGACCGCATTACTACACTGGATGTACAATTGGTGCACTCTGTTCTTTTATGCTTCACATACAGTCGGCATACCCATGCCATGCACAGTGAAAGCATTAGGCTAAAGTTTGTGGTCTATCTGTACAAACCCAAATAATACTCAGGTCGAGCATCGGATCCCATGCTTTGTTGACACAACGGCAAATTCCATACTGTTGTAAAATAATGCAATAAAGAAAACCATTCATAAAAATGTATTTGATATTTTATTTACAGCTTAATTCAGACATTTCTGTTGCCAAAAAGAAAGAATAAATCATTTAAGTTCCTCTGTTCTTTACAGCAAATTATCCTCATCGTCAACAATATAATTAACAAAATATGAGTGGCACAGCTTCTTTGGAAAGAGATTTAGCATAGACATTCTTCTTTAAATAAAAGATAAACAAAATCACATCTGTTTAGTCTCTCTGTCTCTAAAGAACTGTACAAGGCAGCTACATAATATTCACAGAAGCCCCAGAATGCAGATTTATTCCAGCAGAGTTAAAAATACAATTACTTTCATTATTGTTTCCTTTGCACATCTTCCCATTGCACATAGCATTATGATATGTAATAAAGGAGTGGGCTGTCCTGGTTTGAAAATTTATTTGGGGATCAGTCGCTTAATATTTGCCATCAAGTTAGATTTTTAGCACAGAACTATGAAATGGAGTCAATCATGTGAAGTAGTTCTGGAACTGCTGCAGAGCAGAAATGTTTTAACACGTGGCACTACAGCCCCTGCCTAAAGCATTATGGGACTAGCAGTTTGGCAACAACCATAGGGCATAAAATTGTCCATGCTCCTAACCATAAATCCATGTTATAGCCTCTGGCTGACTGTTGCTAGAATTAGCTGCAAATCCGCATAGTAGTTAAAGCAAAAAGAAAAAAAAAATGAAATGTATAAGGCACCGCAAAAGCTAGAAAGACATCCCAATTTACTGAAAAAGGATTTTAGTCCTTGAGTATATTTTATTAGAAAAATATATTACCCTTATTAGAAGGGAATGTTTCGCTTTAATTCATTTATTGTGTATTCCCACCTAGATGTGGTTGTTACAAAGTGACCACACTGTAAATTGCGTAATAGTGACCACATATGTGGTATATTTTATATGGGTTTTGTGTTTTCCCTGTTTATGCATAATCGTCATGCATTTTACAGTGAGGCCAGCATGAAGTGCTTGGTAAATGATGGTCTTGATCATATAAGAATTCCAATTGCTGCAGAATACTATTGGCCATCCTTGGCAAAGAAAACAATGACCTTTGCAGGCTACATAAAGAAGTGTGGAAAAGCATGTTGAAATATAGGTATTTCATAATACTGGTTTAACCAAAACAGAGATTTCTGTATGGGTATGTATACGAAAAACACACAAAATTAGTTTATATGTATAAGAAAACGTGTTATAATTAAAAATGATTGCAACTGAATATAGCAAAGTTCGTTTGCATTATTATTAAGACCACCAGGAAACAAAATGAATGTGATTTACAAAAGTTGCACTGCTTCTGGAGTATTATCAACTTTAACCATGTAAACCTTTTCCATACTTTTGATTCTCGACACTGGCTTGGACAGCTGTATTCCCAATACTGGAAACATATTCAGTCAGAACTATTATAGTTCATAAATAGGGAAATGCGCAGCAGGATAACACATCATGTGATGGTGCTATGTGCCTCAAGTGCTCCAGAACTGGAGTGGACTATAACGTGCCTGGCGAAAGGCACAGGAAAAATGTATTCATATATAAGAGATGAAAGTTAATCGTCAATGATTCACAACAGCTAATGTTAACTCTTAAAAATGTGAGACTATTGGTCAAGTGGGTTTACTTATAAATGTGTCAGTTAATGAATCTGATCCCTAGTGCCGAGTTAAAAAGTGACAGCAGGAATTCTTTGCGAAAGATATGTAAACTGTGATGAAAAACTTGGAGTTCCCCCGAGAAATGCAATGCTGATCATGAGCAAGCATCCTCAGTGGTTATCTCTCCGTTCTAATGGAAGAAGCGTGGTGTGATCAGTTTTCTGACTACCTGCAAAGGTTTTGTATAGGTAGTATATATATTTGTTATGTTAAAAAAAGTCAATACTGTCCTCTATTGAAGTGGTTGTAAACCCCCCCCCCCCCAATAATAAGTAATGTTAAAAAGTAATGCACCTTGTTATGCTTTGTCTCCCAAGAATCTAAATCACATTAGCTGTACCTTTTTGTTGTAATCTCTGCATCCATCACCGCCATGAGAATGTCTCTGGTCAGTGAGTGTGTGTGTGTGTCCATGGGCTCAGGAGATAATCACTGACTCCCCTCCCACACACACACCCCACTATCACAGTCGCGCAGCTTAGCAGCGTCACTCCCGGTGTGCACGCACGTCCCAAGCAATGTGCGCATGTCAAAGCAACCCAATCAATAGGGCATCCAGGAGGGTGACACCTAAGTTCATGTTGACCAACTATGCTCCAGCGAAGACGATCCGATCATAGGGGAGCCGGAGGAGGTAGGGCGAGTGATCTAGGATGCGATGTGCATTGCTGCCGGACACATGCCCAATGCTTGAGCATGAAACTGCTTAGTATTCTTGAATCAGAGATGAGGGGGTATGGCCACATTTTTTTAATGCTTTTTTTATGTAGTAAAGAGGCAAGGATTTTAAATGGCTGGCTGCTCCTTGCTTGGTAGGTGAGGCTAGGGACATATGGTTTCTGATGTTATTACAGTGTGAGGTACATGTGTCAGTTAATTTTAGATTATATTTTTTTTTGGGGGGGGGGGGGGGTTTACAACCACTTTGAGCCCTTCTGAAAAACCTAGCTGCTGTTTCTTAGTGACCAAACATATGCGTTGCTGTTTTTTCTCACGGTATAAAAAAAATTAAACCCGATTAGTCACTAGGGGAAGAGCTCAGTTTTTTCCCCTCATCGTCATTTCTTCAGCTTTATATGTTTCTCATGGAGTGTAGTTTCCCAGGTTTCATTCAAGGTCTTCTGCGATCACAACCACTACAGCTTAGTCCTGTTTCTTTAATTAGCGACAGTAAATAACTGTAAATGCGTACCAAAATGTTTTCAAGGTAGAAAACACTTGGCCAGACAGACTACTACATAAAACCAAAAGAGACTTCTCTAGAACAAGTTATTTTCTTGAGCTTTTTTTCTTCCGAAAGTTCCGTAATTACACGTCTAACCACCAACTTTGAACATTTTATAGTATTAAGTTAATTGGTGTTTCTCCTTAAAAGAAAAAACACAGATGATTTTGCTATAATTAAACTGTTATACTGCAGATTACCTAGTCTGCAGAAAGAGCTTTGGTGAAGTTCTACAAGCGTGTTATTTAATTCTTAACATAACCTAGCCAACAAACTACATACATCTCTATAGGATAACTTTTTACTTAGAAAATGGCATACTTGTGGACTTGATGAAGTACGACTCCTGCCTGTTGCAGCAGGTATAGTATTTACTAATGTACAAACCCATGAAGATGATAGCTTGATCAAACTTTCTACTACATGCTCAATTTTGTCAGGTATAACAATTGATATTTGCCATAACAATAATTTTTTCAGCTCCGTGACTCATTTTTAGTAATGAGAGCCAATTACAGTGGAAAATACCAAACACCTATGTTATTGCTAAGTGAATTGAGCTTATTGTCTGCAGGGATCAGTGGTTACAAATATTCCTAATGTATGATTTATTACCTGTCAGGTCTGATTTTTAAGTGTAAAAATACTGCATTCTAGCAGCATGATATTATTAAAAGTTTGTTTATTTCCAGCCTCCCACAGCACATTCATGTATGGTCCATTCAGTAGCAACCCTCCTTACCACCTTTTCTAATGCATGGCAAACCTGGCCAAGAATGTGCAAGACTAAGCTAGGTTTCATTTTTACCAAATAGATCTTAAGAAACAAAGTAATACTCAGTTTTCCTCCATGGACACTATTTATGCCTATTCTGGAACCCATATCATCAAGGGATGTAAGCAAATATTTTATTGTAAACATAAAAAATTTGGATCCATTGATAATTGCTTAGGCTGTCAAAATGCATATTGGGAAACTGATGCAAATCAGGCTCCCTTCCCCAAATCTGTTCAGCCCTAAATTGCTTGGACAAATTATAGGGATAGAGTCTGATGGCATTAGATGCATCTTGGATCCTCCTGATTGGGAAGAAAAAGTGATATATGTTCACAATAAAAAATTCATTTGTAAAACAGATTTTTTTAAGCTTTAGGTCAACGTATGCATCTCCACTAAAGCTGCACTGAGTTGTGAAGGGTGATTTTAAAGGAAGCTGTTAAGACAGATAAATGAAACTTGTTTTTGAAGGCGCATATAATTCTTTTTTTGCATTGCTACATTATGAGTCGCTAATCTAGAATAATCAAGTGTTTTTGAGGTGTCCCAACACAATACTGACTGCAGAGTTGTTCCAGGACAGTGACTAACAAAGAAGGTGAGGGTGCGCTCTTGTGGTCAATCTTTTTCCTCGATCCTCTACTATGTCATGGACCCATAGCAAACCTATGTTATCAGGGGCTTGATAAGTACATGCGTGTCTGGGGCACACTCACCAAAGTGTGTCAAGTATGAGCACCATAGCCCATTAAAACACAAGTTAGCAATAGATGCTCCCAAATTCCCAACAGGAGCCATCTAATGTCCATCCATGTGTCTGTTCTGAGTATTATTGTACTGGTATGTATGTTTAGAAAATGGATCACACAACAGTAGAAATTGAATCTGATTACACTGAAACAAAATTGAACACCCTGCTGCTTTACATTTACGAATTACTGGCCCTGTTGAAACATGTTTCACTAACTAGGGTTCATCAGGTTCTTCTTCGGGGCTGCTGCTATACGCTGGTAGTGGGCCCGAATATTTCTGCAATCACCTGAAAAGGTCAAAAAGGTGATGCCACATAATAATTTACTGTGCTTTTTGCTTGACATAACCTTTTTAAAAATGCCAACTGACATTGCCGTCTTGGTTTAGAATGTACAGGTTCTGGGGCTGATTCTTATTCTTGATTACCTACTTGGTGAGTCACCAACATTGACAAATTGCATGTTTAATCAGTTGTCTAATTACTTAACTTCTAAACATAAGTTAATCTGGTGGTGAAGGCAGGGGTAAGAAAGACAGCCCAGGAGTCGGCACCATAAAAAAGACAGCAATGACAGCACCCACATTTCTATCCTGACAGGGTCCCTTTATTTTGCAAAGCAGACCAACGTCTGCATTTACTGATTCATGGACAACTGCATGTCCTAGGTTTTATTTCATAATATTTAAAGTGACCCTACAGCCCATATTATTGACAATCAAAGATTTACATATTAGCAAGCGGTAAAGGAGCTTTAAGGCCTCATTCACATTAGGCATGAGCGAAGGCAGGCGATTTCAGAGGCAGTATTTTTGAACATTCATTCTTGCATTTTTTTTGTGTAAGTTGTAGTACAGGAACAGAATTGTCAATTGTCAGCCCCATAGACCTTTAAAAGGGAGCACCTGAAATATATGCAAACATGCCTTTTAGGCATGCTTTTTAGGCTATGGGGCTACAAATGCACAAATATACCCCAAAACAAACTTGTGTACTATTTCAGACTTCATGGAAAGGCAACACTATGCTCAGGTGTGAACAGGCCCATTAAGAATAGTGGGATTCTTCCAACTTGAGCATTGTCTTGCTTTGAGAATTGAGCGCCAAAGCGATCAGGTCTGAATGGGTCTTAAGCAAGCCTCGACTTACCTCTGTAGCTGCATGGAGGAGTAATGCATCCCGTTTACAACAGAGGCACTGAAGTCATGGCTTGTGATCTCTTGTTTTGCAGCTTGGTGACTTGGTGGCCATCCAGGGTGCTGCAAGTTGTTGGGTAAGTGCAGTCAATAATGCAACCTGACTTCAAATTCTCTGTTGTGATCTTTGAGGATGGCTTGTTTTACAGTACCTGCAGCTATAGAGGTCAGTGATGGCAAATTTTAAAGCTCATTTACAGAGTTAAGAATATCATATAAACACACTTTATTGCCCATAGTCTGGCCATAGGTTTACCTTAAAGCCAAAATGGCTTAATCAAATATGATTATATTTCTGGGAAAAAAATATTTATATCCAAGCACTATGTAATGAGCAGTGCATATACAGTGCAATACATATTATGACACTTTACTAGCCCAAGAAGTATCACTAGTTGGAAAAGGTTTACATGGGATAATTTTTGTAGCCTAAAGCAGTCAACTGAAAGACTGCTATTGTGGTAAGTGCTATACATTGACATAACAGTCTTCTGGAATTCATAACCGAGTCTTTGTTATCAAGATAGATAAGAATATGCATTTTTAAAACGCTTTAGTAGGGAATGATAGTGTACCTTCGTTTTTGTTAAAACTGATTTGCGGTTTACCATTGAAGAACCATGGGTTCAGGGAATGCCAGGTCAAGCAATATTAAAAAATATGTGGTAAAAATTGCAAGTTTTTGTATGATGAAGGAAGTCTTCCAATTAACAGAAGAACCCCAAATCATGAAAAGCCATGGAACTGGATGGCTAATCCTGGTTTGGAAGCGCGGCAATGAATTTAGAGGCTTATCAATCATAACTGATGGCAGTGTTCAACTGTACCCCCAAAACACATTTCATTCATCCCTTTATGGTCATCAGAGAATGATTTCTATATGCGGATTGTTTTAGAAAACAGTATCAGAACCACCAGGTATAAGATGCAATGTTGCCCTGCTCCAGATCATAGAGGTCTCACAAGACAGAATTTCCTGCTTTCCATTACATTTCTGCTGAAGAACATCATATGACAGGAACTACTGGATAGTTGAAAGTTTGAATTAAGGCACAAAGTTCTGAATTTAGAGATAAACAAAAGAAATCTGCAAAACTTGTAAGGTCATATGTTATTCCCCCTTATGGCAATAAGTGTACAATTAGTGTGGTTTTGGGCATATCGCTTCCACGTATATCCATAATTTATGAGGATAGGAAAGGGTCAACCTATTTAACACCCTAGTGTACGTTCAGTTAGTTGATCTGATAAGAATTGCTGGGTAGTTTGTTCACAACCTGATACCTAAAAAAAAAACCCATGAACCTCTCCCATGCTGGTTTTGATTAGAAATGTTTAAAGACCACTAACTTGACTGACCTTCCCAACACCACACTAAACTTCTTAAAGGCCTCATTTGATTGTGAAGTCTCCATCTTCACACCTGGCAATATAGGCAGGGTTCAGCAGGCTTCCAGTCATACCAGATCCCAGGAGCCAATTTTTCTTCTTCTTCCTAGAACTCACAAGCCCAATTGCAAACTCTAGGCGTACAAAGTGCAAATCAGTTCAAAGAGTAAGTGTCCTCGAGCACAGTTTAAGTCACATTTGATTCCAGTCTCAGCCACTGTAAACCCTGTCTAGTGTAGTGTACCAGTTCAGTCATAGTGCTGTTTAGAGCAAGGGGGCAAACCATTGCACTGAGGTCTGCAAAAAAATCTGAAACAGAAAAATAGGCCACAAGAAAACATGTTATCAAAATTGTATTATCAATCTATATTCTGTGAATTTATGAGAATATATATCTTGGTTCAGATTAGGACAGAGACAAAAATTAAAGCTACTTATAAACAAAAAATATATCACCGACTCATGCTGTGGATTACACTTGAAACTACTAATCTGCAATCATACAGTGGGGGAAATAATTATTTGATGCCCTGCAGATTTTGTAAGTTTACCCACTTCCAAAGAAAGAAAGGGTCTAGAATTGAACTCTCCCTACATAAGTTGTATTTGTATATCTGCCGTCTTCAGCCTTCTACCCTGTATAGAAAGTGAACATCGCAAACAAGTGATGTTTTTACACCCTGAATAAATAATTTCAGAATAGCATGTTTTGGATGTGTGAATAAGACTATGCTACTGTAGGGTTGAATATTTGCATTTATACACATTGTAACAGCCTGTGAAATTTTAAATAAGTGTATTGTACAGCGTAATTTTGTGGAAATGGGTTTTTCTATTTTTCTTATTTTATGTTTTGGTTGAATTTATGCAAAAATACAAAATATTCCACTAAAAACTATTGTATAAAAAAAAAAAAAACTTTCGAAAGTGAACAACGGGTTAGAAATGTTTCTTCCTGTTCCAAAAGGCACATCCCCCCCTATAGGCAAAGGAATGAAGAAACATGCAGAGCTCTCTGCCAATCTATCTCAATGCACCCACCCGACACAAATTTCCAGCTGGTGTCATCTCCTGTGTCGGAGAACTTGTCAGAAGTTATGCCAACAGAGGAACGGAGCAGCAGAAAGACACAGGACTTTTTGGAGAGAGATAAGTAAACACTGCAGATATATGTACCAAGGTCAGATTTCATGAATGGGGTCATTTACATTCACGTTAAGGTTTCTTGGCTGTTGCTTGGCAATTTGGAAGTTTCATATACATTTTCTATAGGGTTAAGGTCTGGAGACTGGCTAGGCCACTCCATGACATCATTACCCTTCTTCTTGAGCTAAAAGGTACAGCAACACCCCACCAATCCCTACCAGATTGCCCAGCAATGTATCCTGGGCTTCTACAGATTGCCCGGAAATGTATTTGTGGACCCAGGACCAGTACAATGGGTGTCAGAAGCTGTAACGGAGAGAGAAACATCCATTTGACGATTTTCCCATTATGTGTTACATTACTTCTGGGTTCAGATATCACTTTCCCCAGCCACTGTGGCCAGGGAAGAAGCTAACTGGGCACAATCTGTGCCCAGTTAGCTTTAGTGAAGGGCAGGTGAGACCTCTATCTAAAGGACCCATGATAATTAATGAGAACCTTTCGTTACAGTATGCCATCACATAGTGGGCCTATTGGAGCTCTATGTGATAGCAATGAAGTTAAATACACAAATAAAAATGGAATACAAAAAAAAAAAATTGTAAAAAAATAAATAAATACACATATATGTGCCTAAATGAAAACAACTGCACTACATATTACAGATCACTGTGAATGCTGGAGTTAGAGCAGTAATTCTATTGCCGTCAGAGTTGCCTCCAAACTGATAGCTTGTAAAGGCTGTTAAAGAGATGCCTAGGGACAATTTTGGGCATCAAGGTTTTCCACGAATGCGTGACATTTTTAGGTTGACATGTGGAGTATCTATTTACTCATAGCAACCTCATCGCCTACATTTTACCCCAAAAATGTGGTAATATATTGTGTATGCATGCACTAAAATAACTTAAGTGTATTTTTGATTAACTAATTACTAATTACCATGCAACACTGATTACAGCTTCTGGGCAATTAGTCTTCTAAGGCCCCTTTCACATGGGGCTGTCTGTTTTGATGGACTCTGCTCAGCGGGGATCGCTCTGTTGATCCCCGCTGAGCCAGAGGATGACAGGACTGTCTCGGCTCACTGTGCAGGGACCGACCTGTCGGGGATCCGCTCTCCTCTATGGGGGACCGGATAACAATAGACCGTCTGTCCGTTTTCATCTGATCCGATCTGCCAGAAAGGGACCCCAAGAGTGTCTTTCATCTAAATTCAACAAAAAGTTTGATGCACTTGCATACTGCAGAGCTGTTGGATGCTTGCATAAAATTAATTATATTATTCTGTTCTAGTGTACATAGATTTCCAATGACAATTTTTAACGGGTCTATAACTTCCATTTCAATAACAGGTTTCTGATTTAGAATCCCAGAAGTTTACAAGAGTATTACAGTGTAGTACACAGATGTAACAATGTAACCATAGAGATTTTGTCCTCTATATACATCAATTAAAACCCATGACAAAATCATACCTTTGTTTTTCTTTGCTAGCAAATCAGCTTGTTCCCATATGTCATAAGCATAGAGGATGTAGGAGGTGATGTTGACATAAGATGATGCTATGTGATGTATCATCTGAGGGATGGAAACAGAGTTGCTCTGGCTCCCACTGTTGTTGGATCCTGGCTGAGAACCTCCAGAGCTGGCAGGAGAAGGTGTCGGGGACATTGGAGACGGCGTACCAGAACTTCTAGCACAAATGAGATATTGTAGAGAGCATTAATCAACAGCTTAAAACAGTAAAAAATTAGATCTCATCCAGAAACTAGCAGCGATTAGTGGAAAGATATGTATAATAACTTTAGGACCTGCTCTACTACTGCTACCACTCACTTGTGTGATAATTTCACACCAAGCATGACCACAGCCAGCTCACAATACAGGCAGGGCTGAAGGTGTAAATGTTTGACACAGCCAAGATGGAAACAGGATTAGCAAAATTCACCACTATTCCACTTTATACTATGTTGAAGAACTCCACAGAGCTGCAGCAATGATGATGGATGATAATACATGAGTGGTACAGCAAACAAGATGGCGTGAGCTCAGTCATCTGGGCAATCTTATCCGTCTCAATTTTATTAAAACAGAAAAATGTACGGTAAATGCAACCTGTATAAGTTCTGTACTGGGCTCACAGCAGTGCAAATAAAGAACTATTAGTCTAGTACGCTTAGCAAACTGACTAAATGTCCACATGTGGGCTACTGTGCTTCCTATGCAAGAGCTGTTTTAAGCCTAAGTGCAGAACTGCTAGGGCCAATATTCACCATACCTGTGGAAATCTGACATCTGCTATATACTGCTTCATCAGTTTTTGTGTCCCTATTAATTCAAGATCACAGATTACTATTCAAAGACAAATTGGGGATTTCTCTTTTTTCAGTAGTTAGTGATCCCACTGATATTTGCTTATTGTTTTACATTACATTATTATTGAGGTGCAGTAGGTCTGAAATATTCAGCGCATAACTGAATGTAAAATGTGAGATGAGGTCTATTACATTAGGTGGGTAAAGGGAACAGTATAAAGCGAGAGGTTAGGACCTCTCACATGTACATGCATTCTAGATGCATATCACTGCAGGCACATACGTTTAAAGATGCATTTATGTGCTTTGAAACATAGTATAGAGATTTTGGTGTAAATGTTCTAAAATGTGTATTTACCATTAATTTAAAATGAGCCATTTAATGTGCATAAATGCACAAAATTGCTACCTGTCCTATTTAAAGTCATAGTAAAGTCATTTTATTTAGTTGTACCAACAGGTAAGGCTATAATAGGACTTACCTGTAGGTACAGTGAATATCTCCTAAACATGCAGTGTTTAGGAGATATTCACACCGGATGCAGCCAGAGACGTCACCACCGCATGCGCTCTGAAGGTCCGGAATACCTCACGGATGAGGTTTCTACTTGGCCATACTGGGGGCAATATGGATACGTGTTACTGATCCATAATACCAGGAAGTCAAAACTATAAAAATGACAGTACCAACAATACTTGTTCTAAGAATGAAAATTATTATTAAACTTTTTTTGCTGGAGCATTTGGCATTTTTTTTTTAATTACATTTTGCTACATAACAAATGAAACTCACCTAGCAACACACGGGGAAGGTGCTTGAGCCGCTCTGGATGAACTCTGGTGGGAAAAAAACACTGCAATTAGTGAGTTCTGTGGAAAGTCTCACAATTTTAAAACACAATACTCTAATAATTCCAAGAAAACACACAACAATTTAATGCTATAGGTCATTTAGAGGGATTAGCGCAGGCGTATTTGGATCCTAGTCCGAACCCACCTTGTATACATGCGGCAGGTAATGCCTCAGCAGCTAATAATTGGAGATGTGCAGCGACAGCTTCCTGTTGGGATGGCTCAGAATAGGATCCTAACATGCCTGAGCTCATCACTGATCATTTGCTTTTGAAAACACAAACCCCAAAAAATAAAGTCTAAATCAGGGCTGTGGCCCACCAGCTGTTCCGAAACTACAAGTCCTATCACGCCTCTGAGTAACTGTTAGTCTTCCCAACATGCCTCAGCATCTGAGAGTCACGCTTGTAACTCAGTCTTCAAATGCTTCATGGAACATGTAGTTCTACAACAGCTGGAGGGCCATTAATAAATGAATGTGGAGGGATTTATTTTGACTTAACTGAAAAAACAACTGGAGTATAATACAGAACACAGGCAAAGCATTCATGGACCCTGGGTTATAGGCTTGTACCTTCCGGTGATCGGACACTTAAAAGCTTTTAAAGGCTATAACCACTGGGAGCCTCCCTTATAACCCTAACCCACTCTGTAAATCCTGAGATATGTAGCAAGCAATGCAGAGTAATCAAGAAATGGAAGGGAAGACTTGTGTCCTGTACAACAAAATTAATTTACAGATAAGTCAAAATGTATCTTATCCTAAGACCCCATTTACACCTGAGCCTGAAGCTACAAAACTATGGAGGGGAAAAAATAAATAATTCTCAATGGAGATGGGTTCACATCTCCACTCCAAAACGCCTGAAGCTCCAAAACGCCTGAAGCGCCAAAACGCCTGAAGCGCCAAAACGCCTGAAGCCCAAACAAGTTCTGGGACTTTCTTTTAGGCAGATTTTGGCGTTTTTCTACATTGGTGACCATTTGACCTGTACAAAATCACGACAAAAACACAGCAAAAAAAAAAAAAACACAAAAAAAATTGCAGACTTTCTGCCTGAAAACGCTATGCTCAGGTTTGAATGGGGCCTTACTACTGTACAGTACAGGACACAAAGTATTCAAAGACCTCGGAATGTCCCCAAGCAATGAATCAGAAGGGCTGGGCAACAATCAGGCAAACAGAATTGCACCATCAAGCCCAAAAAAGACAAGGGTCAGCTCTAGAGTGCCGCTACAAGAACAAAAGCTGCACCCACAGAAGACTGGATATTCACCTGGTACAAGTTTGAAAAAGTATGAACAGAGAGCCAGGTGGTAGCCTTACACAGATGGGTTACAGAGGCCTAGTGTCAAAATGAGATGGGCAAAAGCACAGTAGCAGGTTTATCACAGAGTATAAGTGCTAGCAATCAGATTTCCTATGCATCTTGTGATGTTGGTCTTGGAAGCAAGGTTGTGTGGGCAGAAGTGTCGCAATCAAGCCTCAATGCATTTCAGCCAAACAATGGGCCGTCATCAGGATGCTTACACGATGAGATCTTCTCTTGTTATTTCCATTTCATCCATGTGAGGGCATATCCAGCATTTGAGCTGCTAGCAAAGGATTTCATCCCCACCTGCACATTTGACCCACTAGAGATAGTTGGTCATCATCTAGGGGCGAGTGCACATCTATGTGAGGCACCTGGTCTGAGCACAAGTCACACGGATCACTGGTTATTTACACCTTGACCATGAGCACTTCTAAACACCAAACGTTGGGACTGTAAATGACGTATATATGTTTTTTTAAAGATTAGTATTCTCATTGAGGTGGAGGACTCATACGAGGATTGTGTTTTGGTGCAAGATAACCTTCTCTTTGCAAAGTATGACTGTGGGTATGGAGTTGGGTGTATGGGATTGTACTGTGTTTTGTGTTTTATTTTTTTTATTTTTTTTTATGGTTGAACTGGATGGACTTGTGTCTTTTTTCAACCTAGCTAACTATGTAACTATGTAAGAGAGTTGCCAACACAAGGTACGTTTGACAGACATCGCAACCAAAAGGCTACTTTGCAGGAGAAGTCAGCTTGGTACAACAGAAACTGGACTACATTCGGCCAGTGTGTACAGCAGCCTGGCTTCTGTTTAACAGGCATGCTGGAAAACCAGCAGCTGACTGGCATCCGATCAGCACTCTCAGCCAATGACTGCAAGCGCTGACCGATGTGTTTTGGTAGGGGTGGGGCAGAGGAATTGTGACATAGATGGCAAAAATTCTGGTTTCGTCAGGTAGGCTGCTTGCTGAACTGGAAACAAATGCAGAGACTGGTGTTAGAGTCTGATTCTGCTCCGGAGCAAAGGGTACATCCTGACTGAGATCGAGTGCTGTGCGGGCCTTCTGCAGAGGGAATATAAGCCCATGGCTTTACAAAGGCATCCTTTTGCCTGGCCTCCGCTATAGCTACGTGTGAGGGTATACTTCTGTGGGTAATCAGGGGGTAGGGTGGCAAATATAAGGTAAACGTCTACAGAAGGAGAGCGCAGCAACCAAGGTGTAAACGCCCCTGTAATGAATCCTTGTGGAGAAAGGGAGGAAGGAAGTGCCCGAGTACCATAAAAGGGCTTTAGGTGGAAGTATAGCTAAAATGTGTGAACTGTAATGTGATGCAACATACTTGAAACTAAACTCTGAGTGGTTGAGTTTTAGTGATATATTTGAAAAGTTTGCACTGTAAGGAATACAATTCAAATTTAACCCCAGACTTTTACATTAAAAAGGTCAAAAGCATACAGGGCGACCCTGTATTACCTGTCCATGACGCTAGATGGCATATAAAGTCCAGGCTTTGCCTTTCTGAGTGGGCATACCCCCAAAAGGGTCTTCAGAGACTGGGTACCATAGGGTCAGACCACGGCCCTATACCTGTATAGCACCCTGCAGTTGGCTACTACTAAAAGTCTGTACCATTCACAGCAGTCTAAAGTCCACATATATTGGAAGACCTGATTCTTTATACATTGAGATTGATTGTGATTTCTTCCTTGAACCCTATAATATAACCCCTGAGATGAAGATGGCTTAAGTGTATTTGAAATATTCTACTGGTAGAGATCTGTCAAAATGCACTTTTTTCCATAGTCAAAAAAACTGAGGTTTCACAGGTATTACAGCAAGGAACATTCATCAACGTACATCACAATACATATTGTATCACATCAGGTCAATCGCCTAGTTAATGATGCAACTAAAAACAAACAACACAGCATTGTTCATACATACAAAAGTCAGTGCACCTGCTTGTGAATGGTACTGTATAGGTAAGAAGTGCATAATGAAAATAAAGACAGGCACAGTAAGCAGCGATATGCTTTATAAAGTTTAACAATCTTCTCCCATACAGGTTTCTGATTGTGCTAACCATCTTTCCCACATTTTGTTGTTTCCCCCAAAAGCAGAAGCATAGTCAGCAAAATGTCATTACGTTAGCATGGCTAAAACTATAAAGGAAAAAAAATGTTAGCCATAACATGTATAGGTGTGTTACCTTGAAGTGCTCCCCAAGAGTGCGGGAATACTTTAATGCAGTATCTTTTTTGTAGCGAAACATCGCCATGTAGAGAACGGACTGGCAACGCATGCTAGGGGTAACAGAAAAATTATTTAAGCAAGTTTACAGGAAATCAGACTAGTCTGGTAGGACATGCGGGGAAAAAAGTTTTACAATCCTCTAAAAGTAGACGTCATTGCTTGTCAGACACTTACCATATAACTGCAAAAGCTTTTTCATGTGAGGGTGCTGAACTATCTGAGAAGTTCTTCAATTTCATAATAAACCTGTGAAGTACAAATGAAAATAACCTTGAAGCCGGGAAATATTTCTCTTCTGAGAAAGCTAAAAAAAAGTGTCTGCCTCATCCAGTTTGGTGACCAAATACGAGACAGCAGGTTCATTATACAACTTCAGTGTTTTCATATCCAGCTGTTGGATGCAGCCTTTGCCCTGACTTTGCCAGTTCCAGTTCCTTTCAGGCATGCAGTATCCTTGCTCTAACACCACAAAGATGTGCAATAAAAATAATAACAATAAAAAAGACTTCTAGGAGGTGTTATGTAGACATATTGAAAAAAGAACAAGCCTATTGCCCTTTTCCCATTGACTGCATTTTTGCAAGTATTTTTGCTGTAACTGCTTATAAAGTGTTAACAGGAGTTCTGCTTCAATCCGTTAGTCAAGTCCATCTAATTCGTCCAAAACTACCCTCTCAGCCATCACCGTAAGTTGGTACTAGTGCATCTTTTGAATGCAGCTAGGCATTTGATCCCTATTCACTGGAAAACAGTGCATGTTCCTGGGCGAGTTGATTGGATCCACTTGGTAAATAACATTATGGCTGCGGAGGAGTGGATAGCAACGTGTAAGGTCCGACATGAAAAGTTCTATGGGATTTGGGCATTACACTACCACAACCACCAGCCTCAGAGTCCTCTACATCTCTATAGTTGGGGAACGGATTTAAAGGGGTTGTAAAGGTTTGTTTTTTATTTTCTAAATAGGTTACTTTAAGCTAGTGCATTGTTGGTTCACTTACCTTTTCCTTCGATTTCCCTTCTAAATGTTTTTTTACTTTGTTTTCCTTGTCTGAATTTCTCACTTCCTGTTCCTCCTCAGTAAGGTGTTCAGTAAGCTGTTCTAAATGACTTTCCACTGCTCGGATGATGGTGGAAAGCTTACTGAGGAGAAACAGGAAGTGAGAAATTCAGCCAAAGAAAAATAAACATTTAGAAGGGAAATCGAATGAAAAGGTATGTGAACCAACAATTCACTAGCTTACAGGAACCTATTTAGACAAAAAAGATGAACCTTTACAACCCCTTTAAGCTTAGTTTTATTAAATATTGGGGCACACTTGCTCAAATCCATGGAATATTTCTGAAATTATCATTTATTCTCTCAGTTATAGTGCTAGCCGTTGTGTTTTTTGTTTTTATACTTTTTTCCTTTATTAATTTTACGCTTGATCTGCTCCCCCTTTCTTCCTACCCTTCTCTTTTCTCCCCCCAACCCCTCGCCCTCATATCCTGGTTTTACAAATAGGCTCATAGCTCTTCATTGGTAATGCATAGGTATATGAATGTATATAAATATGTATAGTTGCGGATAGATGTACCAATAAGCATTGATTGCCAATTTCAATGTATTTTTCTTTGTAATTTTCGATCTTGCACCGTTTGGGCTTTCTTTTTCTGTTCTTTGTAAGCCAGGGGTAGGCAACCTCGTCCCTTCAGCTGTGGTGAAACTACAAATCCCATAATGCCTCAGACTCTAGGAGTCATGCCTGTGAATGTCAGGGTCTTGCAATATCTCATGGAACTTGTAGTTTCAAAACAGTTGGAGGGCTTACGTTGCCTACCCCTGTTGTAAGCGAAATGTTGGTGAAGATCTAAATAAAGACTATTTAAAAATACCCTCTCCCCCAGACTAACAATGTTGGTGTCCAAAAATTGTCTGTTACTACTTTGTTCAGAATGCAGACACCTCATAACAGGAAGTGTGGCTGGCTGGGTCACAAAGTTAAATAAAGGGGAAAATACTTCTGTATAGCATCCAACATTGTTGGGGTGCAAATATTACCTGATCTTGCTCTCATTCACCTTACCACATCTAGGAAAAGAGCGATTCCCTCCCAACTCTAGAAGTATCCTTATTCATCTATTTCTTGCAGCCAAGTTAGTTATCCTTAGGGTATGGAACTTCCTGTCTTTTCATGCAAAAACTTATCCTCAGAAAATTCAGTTTGGCCTGGACCGTTTGCTTGCAAAACCTTAACTGTATTGTTACTATTTATGTGATGATAACATTGTTCCACCAATTACCTGGTTCCCACCAGTGTACGGTACCTTTGACACTTATATGTCTGGCTCTGACTGGATCTCTACTCACTCTATAACCCCACTTCACCTTTTCTCCTCTTCCCTCCTTTTACGTCACATTTTCACCCTCTACTCCATTTTTTCTCCTGCTTCTATGCAGCCTCTCCCTTTCTCCAATGCCAAGTTATTATATTTGCTAGCGAGCATAAAACATTAGAATGTTATACTTTAATCTCTTACGGTTATAAGTAAATATATCCCTCATGTTTCTCTTTTATAAAACTAATCCTTGAGTTTAGGTGCCGTTAATATTTTCATGTGAACCTCTATATTACTCTGTATCCTTAATATCCGCTTTTATTAAATAAATATTAAACTTAAAGGAAAACTAATGTAGCCACCACATCCAACAACTGGTAAACTGCAATACATTATAATTTTGTTTTGGAGTTTAACACATTTTTAAGATAAATGTAATGGCCCTTTCTTGCCCAGAAGTCACTAAAACCTAGAGATGCCCAGGCCAGGTTTAGCAGTGTACGTGTCTGTTAAGATGACTATGAATAAATCAGTTGATACAATAAAATGTAAAAACAATGAAAATATAAAAATAAAAAATAAACTTTTTTTTTTTTTAGACCATTACAGTAATAAACAGGCACACTGCAATCTAAAAGGTTGTGGTTGCAGCTGCAAATCAGATTTTTTTCATCATACCTGTAAAATCCTTTTCTTTGAGTACATCAAGGGAAACAGAGTCAGGCTAATATTCATTACCTGCTGGGTTATACTTCATTATTAGGTGAATGGGCACTGGTAGACCAAAAGTCTTTAGACAGGAAGTGATTCCCTATATTACCCCCCCCCCCCCAATACAGGAAGCACATCAGTTAGTAGCAAGCACTGAATCCTCAAAACTCAAAAAGAGGGGAAGGACCCCATGATGTATTTAAAGAAAAGGATTTTACTGGCAAGACCAGATAGCAGCCTTACAAATCTGAGCCACAGATACCCAATGGCGAAAAGCCCAGAAGGTTCTTACACCCCTGGTAGAATGAACTCTCACCCTAAAAGGAGGAGCTTTATGTTTCAGACCATAGACCTGAATGACCAATTGATGGACCCAATTGGCAATTTAAGTTTTGAAAGCTGCCTGCTCTGACCCTCGGATTGCCATAGATCTAGACAAATTAAACTTGACTGCCCAGACAATGTCCAAAGAATGCAGTCGTCTCTTCTGCCGAACAAAGCGGAGAGAAAAAAAAAGAATGCAAAATAATGTCCTGATTTAAATGAAAGGCTGACACCACTTTTGGCAAAAAGGATAGAACAGATCAGAACACTACTGTCGTGGTGAAGGATCAAGTACAGTTCCCTGCATGAAAGGACCGCTAACTCTGACACCCTTCTAGCCGTGGTGATAGCTTGCATGACAGCAAAACTAATGGATTTTCCTTAATAGGTTCAAATGGTTGTTTCTGTAACACAGATAGCACCAAATTCAAGTCCCAAAGAAACATAGGTGACCTAATGGGGGCAAGCAAACGAGTTGTCCCCTGCATAAAGGTTCGGATCAGTGAACAGGAGGCTAGAGGCCTTTGGAAAAATACTGATAGGGCCGAAATTTGACCTCTGATTGTACTCAAAGTATTTCCGTGGATGCCATTTTTTGGCTTCACACCAAGCAATACAAGTCTTCCAGACCTTATGATAGATCTTCCTAGTGACAGCTTTTCTTGCATTTCACTAGGGTAGACACCACTGGTCTCAAGATGGCACGGTCCTTTAACACCCTGGCTTCAATAGCCATGTCATCAAATTTAGAGACTGTAAATTGGGATGGAATATAGGACCTTGAGATAGTAGATTGGGGCGCATTGGAAACGCCCATGGCCCGTCTATTGTCAAGTCTCACAATCTCTGGGAACCAGGGCCTTCTGGGCCAGGCTTGTGCCACCAAAATGACTGGAACTCCCTTTTTCCGAATCCTGCACAACAAATGTGGAAGAAGAGGGACCAGAGGGAAAGCATACACCAGGGAGCATCTGCTCTGATTGCCAGAGGATCTCTTGTTCAGGACACAAACTGCTGTAGCATGTTGTTGAACCTAGATGCCAGTAGGTCAACCTCTGGCCATCCCCAATGTTAGCAAATTTCCTGGAACACTCCTGGGTGTAGGGACCAATTTTAACTTACAGTTCTCTACTCCCGGGATATGGACTTCCGATAGGATCTGCAAATGTTACTCTGCCCAGGCTAGTCTGTAGTTCACCTCCTTCAGAACTGAACGACTCCTGGTACTGCCTTGGTGGTTTATATGGGCCACTGCAGTGGCATTGTCAGACTGAACCCTGTGTCATGGACCGTGAAATATTAAAGTGTTTCTACGTGAAATCCATATTCATGTATTGCAGAAGATGAGACATTGTGGATAGTACATATTGCAAGAGATACTGGAAGTGGCTTAATTTGTTGTGACTAGGTCACTAGGACAATGACACTTCAATACTTGGCTCCAACTAGTGACATGCTAAGTGACCCGGCTTGTGAGAGACATTCATTGTCCAGTGTGTAGAGGTGTTAATTTAGTCGGCTCTTTGACCTTTCTATTGTGTGATAACACTGTTTTGAGCCTTTTGATTATCAGGAGTATTGGATTAGCATGTCATTATAAAAAAAAGTGTGATCTCTCAGATGTAGTAATGACCTCCTCTCCATGCGGAGACAAGCCGGCTACATAACGTATTCTGTTAACTTCACTGATGTCATTGTCTACAGAAATGTCTCTGTATGGAAACTCCAGTGTGTGAAAAAGGGGGGGAGATTTCATTGTTCTTTGATTGATGAAAGCTGTAACCTGTATATAACAAGCTGAGTGTTTCAATAAAGTTGAGTTCTGGTTGAACATTCATACAACTCGTTTGGTGTGTGTTCTTCATGGATCCAATCGGCACATAGCTGTAGGTTGGATCCTGGAATCTTGGATGACTGGACCATCAGATGTTGCAAGCTGCAATCTGATCCGATAGAAGCAGAGGAGTGTCGAGAGAGCAGGACCTGGGCAAGAAAGGGTCTCGTCACACCCTGATAGGGTAATCCTAAAGCTCCACCGTCATACTGCCCATAATTCCAGGACGTTAATGGGCAGAATCTGTTCTGTCTTTGACCATTTCCCTTGACCTTCCTTTGAGCCCCTTTAGGGTTGCTCCCCAGCCTGAGAAACTGGCCTCTGTAGTCCGTACTCTCCAAGTTCCTGGGCGAAAGGATTTTCCTTTTCCCAGGTTCGGATCCTGCAACCACCAGTTTAGGCTTAAACGTCCCCTAAGAGATAAGCACATTGGATAATCCAAAGCTTGTCCTCTCTTGTTCCAAGCCAACAGATGTCTTCAGAGGCCTGGAATGGAACTGGGCATAGGACACTGATCCGAAGGAGGATACCATCCTCCCTGGAAGACTCATACAGAGCCGAATAGAGGATTGTCTGGTGCCCCTTACCTGACGCACCTGATTCTTCAGGGCACAGATCCCTGTGGGTGACAAGAATACTCTTGCTTGGACCGTATCTAGGATCAGACCTAAATACTTTAGACTTTGAAAGGTTCACCTTTCAGTATTTATGATCCAGCCTAAGCTTTACAAATACTGCACTGTATATGTTATGCTCTGTTCTAGAGCCTGTAGTGAGTGATCTCTGAGCAGAAGGATCATCCGGATACCTGAGCACCAAGATCCCTTAAAAGACCCATGTAACGGAATGAACCGTGACAATCAGAGACTTTTGGAAGGATGAGAGATACTCCTGTGCCAGGGATACTAATAACTCTTGGGTCTAAGTCCACCCTG
Organism: Rana kukunoris; assembly: GCA_029574335.1. Lineage (NCBI taxonomy): Eukaryota > Metazoa > Chordata > Amphibia > Anura > Ranidae > Rana > Rana kukunoris. The sequence goes on along the minus strand of CM056049.1, from coordinate 477,486,972 downwards.
TGCCCTTTTGGGCGTAGGGTGGCTAATAGGATCATAATTCATGTATTACATGAGATGGGACATTATTGATACTTCATATGGCAGGATACTGGAATATTACATACTGGAATATTACAAAGTGGTTCATGTTGACTTGAGACCAGGTCAACAAGACAGTGACTCATCTCTCTGTATAATAGGCTTTTAAAATACTAAGTGGCTCGGCTTGTGAAAGACATTTCTCATTCTGTTGAAAAGGTGTTAATTGCATCGGCTCCTGAAAGACCTTTTCATTGTGTGATAAAACTGTTTCAAAGCCCTGTGTTTACACTTAAAAGACTGTGTATTGTACTTCAAGTTAGCAGTCTCCATTCAGATGTATTGAATTAGCATGTCAATTATGTTTAGGAATGTATTGACGCCCAGGTGTAAGAACCTTCCCTTTAGAGACAGCCTTCTGTCTAAAGATGTGGTTTGAAGGGAAATCATTGTGTGACAGTATTTTGTTTTGATGTCATTATCTACAGGAATGTCATTCTCTCTGAGGCAGTAGTTAAGCCATGTTAAATACATCGGTGCCGAAATGTCTGCACAGTTACTACCCCTGTGTGATGAGGGGGGTGGAGATTGCATTGTCCTGTGATTAGCTGTAACATCTTGTACTGTATAAAAAGCTGAGAAGAAACCATTAAAGTGTTCATACATTTTGAAACAAGTACAGAGCAGAGTCTCGTCTTGATTATGGGAAATGGAATGGATCGTGTATGCAAGATTGTCGCAGTGTGTCGGATAAGCTCGTCGTGGTTGGATGGAAGGTCGTAAACGGTGGTGACCGTTACAACCCAGTACTGGTGCTAGGATCTTTGTGAACACCTGGGGAGCTGTAGCAAGCCTGAAGGATAAAGCCACAAACTGAAAATGACATTCCTCTACTGCAAGTCGCAGGGACCTCTGGTGAGTGCAAAATGCGCATCCGTTATGGCGATGGAGGCTAAAAAGTCTTCGTTCTGGAACAAGGCCAAAACTGAGCGGACAAACTCCATCCGAAAGGAGTGGATTAGTAGATACTGGTTCAGGGACCTTAGGTCCAAAAAATGGGCCCTGTGACCCCGTTTGGTGTTTAACCATAAAATGGGTTCGCTCCTTCGGATGCAGGAACCTGTACAATCACTCCTTGATGTACTAAATGATGAAGTGCCTGAAGCAAAATAATCTCCTTTTGGAGGATCCAGGGGAACGCTGGACCTTAAAAACCTGAGGGGAAACCCCCCGCAACTCCAGCTTGTAACCGTGGAGTATAATTGAGGTGACCAACTCGTCCTAAATGATTGTTCTCAAAATGTCCGCAAAGTGCAGCAGCCTTCCTTGCACCCGGTAAAGTGGGGGAGTCTCCTCAAAAGGAGGGCTTGGGGCCAAGATTTTTCTAAATCCAGCACCAAGACTCTTTCTGGCCCTGGCCTTGCAGGTTGCCCCTGGCTCTAGCACTCTGTTGGCGACGAACTGTCCTGGCGCTGAGACATTTGAGGAAGCAGTCCCTGAAGTTTTAAACAAGGGACACCTGGTGCTTTTCTTCACCAAAATCCTTTTGGATATATTCGTCCAAATGATCACCAATAAACGTTCCCCTAGAAAAGGGAAACCTGACAATAGCTTTTCATAAGGAAGCTTGGCTGGCCAGTTCTTAAGCCACAAAAGTATGTGCTAATGTACAGACAATAGAGCCAAATGAAAAAACCTGCTGTTTTGAATCCTTTTTAAAGGCATCAACAGCAAAACACAGCACTCAAGAAATATCTGTCTTCCTTTCATGCAGATCATCTTCCTGGTTGGGCCTATCAGGCTGTCTGACCTGATCCTTTACGTGGCAGATACCAATTGCTGCAATAGCTGGCAAATTGCGGCAATAGCTGAACTGGCCAAAGAAAAGGAAGGTCCTTCAAGCCCTGTGGCTTATCCACCGGATAAGTTAAGTTCTTGTTGAAGGAAGAGACTGCTGCATCTATGGATGGCATGCTCCATTTCTTAACGAACCTTTGAACCATTGGATATAAAAGGGAAACTTAAAGGCAGTACGAAACATTTCGGTCAGAGGCGGGGTGAAAACCTCTGCGCTGAGAGGCAGACATCCACTGGATCTCCATTTGTCCAGATTGCTCGGAAGCACACTCATCTGCTGTAGTAAATAAAACGTGCTGCGCTGTGTGATAGGGTAGATGAATTAAAGAAAAGACAGTTGCTATAACTGACATGTGAACGTCAAAAAATATTAAATCGCTGATATTGCTATAACTGATATGTGAACATCAAAAAATATTAATAGCTGATATTGGTGATACAAATGACATCCAATCAAAAATACAAAGTGCTCAGTGATATTTAAGCATGCACTGCTATATAGTAGCAAAACTAAAGCAACACACATAAGTGATAATAAGAAAATCGCATCAGTGTCCATGCAGAAAAACAGCAAAAACCAATGCTGTTTAAAAGATCAAAATATCAAAGGAACAATCAACAATAAAGTGCTGGTGCTTATGCCGAAATATTCAGCGTGAAGGTGGTGCAGAGAAGTAATTCCAATATCCTTTTGAAATTTTAGTGAGGGTGTCCCCTTACCTTACTGCTGTAAGGTAACAGCATGTATATTGTAGCCAACGGTGTTCCAGTCGTTTCAGAATGTAGTGTGTCCCAGTGAACTGTAATCTCTCCCTGTGGATAAAGTCCCCCTCAGGAGTCACGTCCAATGGACAATTATTACCCTCACCCAGGGAGGTAAAAAGCGCCAATACTGCAGTATCGTTTAAAAGTTTTTAAAAAAGGCATACATTATGGTACTCACATGGATGCAATAAAAACAAGTGGCGCGTTTGCAAGCGTCACCTCCGGTACCTCTTAGTGGACTCTGGACTCTGCCGGGCACTGCACCGAATCCTGAGCTTTTTAGCTGTTCCCCATTCTCAACCCATTCCTGCTCCAACTAGGAGACTCCAGGGAGGGGGATCTGTCACGCTTTTTGCCACCCTGCGGGATGGAGGCAATCATGCCAGCAATCCTGTGCTTTAACCCGGCTAGGGCCAAGGACAGTTCATCCTTAGGGATAAAGGGTGAAGCAGCAGCGTTGACTGTGGACACAATACTAGGTAGGTGCGGTGGCTCAGATTGCCCAGAAGCCTCTGGTCCTTCAGGGGATACACCACCAGGGATTCGACTAGGTTCATCAGAAACTACTGATGAAATAGATGTGCCTTCCCTATAGTGTTAGTTCCATGCCGCTTTTTGGAAGACATTTAATAGCCACAAACAAACAGTAGTTGGGTCTAGATTTAACACACCTCATAAGGGATACCATTTAATAGGGCTCACCAAGCCCCTATGCAACAATCCGGCTAAGCACAATAGCCTGCCAAGCAACACTTGGTGACTGACGTGACCCTGGTAAGGAGAAATGAAGCGCTGCAAGTGTCTGTTGAGAGCCTTCTCTGTGTCCCACAGCTGCCTTCTGGAAGCACCGCATGCTTGGCTTACACAGCCTAAATAAGCTGGGTGTGCCGGTGGACGGCGTGACTGTATTCGCGTACGCCCAAATCTTTGTGCGCCCAGATAAAGGCTACTGCACATGTACAATGAAGTCGCGTGTGCCATGTATGCCAAACTACCAAGACTTTTGCAAATGCACATGCGCCACAGACACCAAGAAGCAACTGCTGATCACATTGACAATCTTGCTAACACACATGCACCACAAACGATTGTGCGCCATCATACAGGTAAAAAACATCCAGCCAGACACAAGAAAAAACAAAAAGGTACACTTTGCAAACACCCACAGCTAGCCCAAAACTCCCCCGTATGGTCACCACACACAGGTGTCCAGCCTTTAGCTAGCTTGACTGATTGTTACAATCACTGAGACACCCCACAATAATCAAATAAAGGGGTTTCACTTACCCATCCAGGCGCAGGGCCACTTAGAAACGAAGGGCCCAATCTTAAACCTTCACGACAGGTTCCTGTCACATGGACCTTCATGGACTGGGTACCCATTCATGTTTAGGGTCCACTCCCTTGGACCTGTACAGCACCCTGCAGGAAATGCCTTAGCGCTGTAGTGTCCAGGATTTCCACTCCACTCCGCAGGGTCCAGTGCCCGGAGGTCGCTTACAGGCAAAACCTTGCAGGATCTCGAGTCTTCTTTGCGAGGCTCTGGTACCATTTATCTAAGCATAAAAGCCTGTGTCAAATGGTCATTTCTTTGATTCATTTTTGCAACCGTTTGTGGGAATAGAGACCTGGAGCTCAGAAAGCTCAACACACCGTGCCAGCCCCCTTGCAGACACTGGTAAAAAAAAAAAAAAATTATGTGCTTCCTGTATGGGAGGGGTTATATAGGGGATGAATTCCTGTCTAAAGACTTTTGGTCTACCAGTGTCCATTCACCTAATGATGAATTAGAACCCAGCAGGTAATGAATATTAGCCCACGATTAATGGAAAAAAAAACAAAAAACTTCCTCAATGAAGCTGTCGACACCGAGAACCATTTGGAGTGGCTTCTGATCATACTACTGTGATGTGATCTTGAGGAGATTTTTAGTGCAATTATGTAGGGCGACTTTGGATGTGGTTAGCATATTCTTTGAAGCCAAATCTCAGGCCGCGTACACACCATCGGACATATCCGATGAAAACGGTCCGCGGACCATTTCCATCGGATATGTCCGATCGGGAGTTTGATCCGATGGCGTGTACACACCATCGGATCAAATTCCCCGCCGCCAGCGGGCGCGGTGACGTGGCGGTGACGCGGCGGTGACGTTGACGCCGCCGCGTCACCGCCACGTCACCGCACCAGGAAGTAAAACACTTCCGCGCATGCGCCGAATCCATTCGGCGGCGGCGGTGGGGGACAACATGTCTGCTGGTAAGTGTACTAACCAGCAGACATGTCGGGCGGACAGATTCCCACCGGATGGATTTCAAAGCATGCTTTGAAATCTGTCGGGTGGAGAAATCTGTCCGCTAGCCCATACACACGAGCGGAGATGTCTGCTGAAACGGTTCATCGGACCGTTTTCAGCGGACATATCCCCTCGTGTGTACGCGGCCTTACTGAAATCACACCAAAGTAGCACAAATAACCTTTTCCAAATCACAGCACACAGAGTTGCATTAATGTGAATAAGCATTATTGAAAAGAATGTGATTTCCCTTAACATGCGATTCTATGTGACTCAAGTTGCATCAGAAATCGCACCAGTCTGAAACAGCACTCCTTGGCAGCTGAGTTTAACAGCTGGTAGCCCCACAAAGTTGACAAAAGAGAACTTTTATAAACATATCTTTAGCACAAGGACTTCTTCCAGGAAAGGTTTATATATATTATATATACACACACACACACACACACACACTAAGTTGGGAGAAGGTAGAATAGCTCAGTCATATTAAACCATAGTTTAGGGTTACTTACTTAATAAGTTCAACTGTTTCAGCAAACATTGTGTAGGCAGGCTTTGGCGCATTAACATCAGCTTCCATTGCAATCCCGCACTCAATGAAAAACATGGCTGCATCTAGGTAATTGAATGACTTTCCGATCTTGTCCGACTAAAGCATAAGCATAGAAAAGATAAATCAATTAAATTAAAAATTAAATCCTATGTGTTGACAAAAAGTGTAATCTGAAGTGAAAGTACCCTTTTTTACCTTAGGTAAATTATTTGATTTTCTTTCCTTCACCCAGAGGGGGTGGGGAACCTTCCCAGCTGGCAAAACACGATTGCTGCTAGCGGCTATAGCCACTGGCAGTAATCGCATGTCAAAAATTTAACAGGTTGGATGTACCCAAGTCGATGGTTAATCAGCCTGCCCAAACATGGATCTAAATTCTGATTTATGTACAGTGAGGGAAAAATGTTTTTCAGGAATGTACACACTGTACAAATGTTTTTTTAGGATTGTATGCACTTTCTTCAAAGTACAACTAAGGGCAAAACTTTTTTTTGCTTCACAAAAAAAACTATTAGAAACCATAACTATAAAAAACATATGTTGAGCTGAAATCTTGAAACAAGAGGGAGAGGGTGGGAAGAAGACCAGAAGCCAAGGGAAGAGTAGTTTACAAATTGAGAGATCAAGAGTACGTAACCTCATTGGTGAACAGGTCAGTCTAGCTGGCAGCCTCAGTTGGAACTAATAGCTTGACCATAGAAAAAAAAAAAAAAGGAATAAGATAAGAGGAAGGAAAAAAAGAAAAAGGATCGGTTTATGATTTTTGCAGTGAAATGTGTATTTTTTTATTTTTATATGTTTTTCTCAAACCGTTGTTCCATGTTGTTCAGGTAGATCTCTAGAGTCTGCCAGGGCTACTACTGACATCACTTGCTAGATGGTGGTGCAAGGTGGCAGTCGCAGGTTTTTTTTTAATGTCTACACAAATATTTGAAGGTAAATAACTTGCAAAAATGTAATCTTATAGAAAGATTTTTGCTGAAATGAATGGTCTAGCGGTTATACTGTATACCCACATGTAAACCACAAATACCAATAACCTTTTTTTAAAAGAAACATATTATATATTTGAAAATTGAGCAGGTGTATTTTGAATTATTGTGCAGATGACACCCAGTATTTGTGCAGTCTAAATTCTATCTATTGAAAATGACAGCCTGTGATGATCCAGAGCAAGTTTACAGAACAAATATTTAAAGATATAATTTACAATACTGACTCAAGCACTGCAGTAGGAAAGGGATGATGTGACAACCATGCCTTGCTCAGCTTAGTACAAAGTATAAAAAGAGGGTAAGGGTGCTAATGTTTTTGTTGGTCCTTGTAACACTGTATGATTCGGAGGAAATGCCAACTGCTTGATTTAGTAAAATACTTTCATTAAAATGTATTACTCTTATTTAGTAACTTGCCTTCACTCTTGTTACAAAGCAGCCAATGATCAATTTGATAACACTGAACTATTTATTAGCATAGCATGGCGCTCATCCCATATCTGCCACTGCTGCATGGCATCAAATTTGGTAGGTTGAATTGACCTACCAATGGAAAATTACAGTGCTCTGGTAACAATGTGCAATTCCGCTAGCATAGCTTTGAGCGGGCCACTTCTTTATTCATGGAATAATGCTGATAGAACAGGATTTTTTTATATACACTTAGTCTAGTCCTTTAAGCCAAGTACAGAACCGAAAATGCCCATACACTGACATGAGCAAAAGGTTGTGAAGTGGTTACAAAACGTCACTGGCATATTAATGTATAGCTAGGAGTTCCTGCTGGGGAGTGGTTATTCATCCTCACAGGAATGTAAACAGTAAAAACCAGCAGCCTACCAGGAAACAGATGGCAAACCCTATGTACATAACACAAAAGCTTTGAGACGAAAAACAGAAATATAAGAGCTGATGGCTTTGCTCAGTGCACTGTAAAAGGGAAATCTTCAATTCACATTTTAACACCGATGCCTTTAAGGTACTACTAAACACAAGATATTTTGACTATTCTGCATTCTTTTGTATATGCAGCCACCCCGCTTCAATCCTGCACCTTAACATTTGCCAGCAAAGCTACCAAATGCATATCTTTGCTTACTTTAACCCTGAAGTTAAAAGAAAGACATACAGTGCATTAAGAAAGTATTCTCAGCGCTTCACTTCTTCTACATTTTGTTACAGCTTTATTCCAAAATGGATTTGATAATTTTCCCTACAATTCTACAAACAATACTGCATAATGACGACATGAAAGAAGTTTGTTTAAAATCTTTGCAAATTTATTAAAAATGAAAAAGTATTCACAGCCTTTGCTCAATACTTGGTGAAGTGCCTTTGGCAACAAAGTATTTTTGAGTATGATGGTACAAGCTTGGCACACCTATTTTTGGGCAGTTTCTCACATTCTTCTTTGCAGGACCTCTCAAGCTCCATCAGGTTGGAAGGAAAGTGTCGGTGCACAGCAATTTTCAGATGTTCAATCGGGTTCAAGTCTGGGCTCTGGCAGGGCCACTTGAGGACATTCACAGAGTTGTCCCGTAGCCACTCCTTTGTTATCTTGGCTGTGTGCTCAGGGTCGTTGTTCTGTTGGAAGATGAACTTTTGCCCCAGTCTGAGGTCCAGAGTACTCTGGAGCAGGTTCTCATAATGGATGTCTCTATACATTGCTGCATTCATCTTTCCCTCGATCCGGACTAGTCTTGCAGTTGCGGATGCTGAAATACATCCCCACAGCATGATGCTGCTACCACCATGCTTTACTGCAGGGATTGTATTGGCCAGGTGATGAGCGGTGTTAGTTTTCCTCCAGACATGATGCTTGCCATTCAGGCCAGAGAGTTCAATCTTCGTTTCATCAGACCAGAGAATTTTGTTTCTTATGGCCTGAAAGTCGTTCAGGTTCTTTTCTGGCCATTATGTGCTTTTTACTGAGGAGTGGCTGCCGTCTGGCCACTCCACCATACAGGTCTGTTTGGTGGAGTGCTGCAGAGATGGTTGTTCTTCTGAAAGGTTCTCTTTCCACAGAAAAAAAGCTGGAGCTCCGTCAGAGTGATTCTTTGTCACCTCCCTGACTAGGGCCCTTCTCCCCTGATCGCTCAGTTTGGCTGGGTGGCCCGCTCTAGGAAGGGTCCTGGTGGTTCCAAACTTCTTCCATTAACGGATGATGGAGGCCACTGTGCTCATTGGGACCTTCAATGCTGCAGAAAATGTTCTGTACCCTTCCCCAGATCCGTGCCTCGATACAATCCTGTCTCAGCGTTCTACAGACAATTCCTTGGACTTCATGATGTGGTTTGTGCTCTGACATGCACTGTTAACTGTGGGACCTTATATAGACAGATGTGTGCCTTTCCAAATCATGTGCAATCAACTAAATTTGACACAGGCGGACTCCAGTCAAGTTGTAGAAACATCTCAAAGATGATCAATGGAAACAGGATGCACCTGAGCTCTATTTTGAGTGTCATAGTAAAGGCTGTGAATAATTATGTACATAATATTTTTTCCTTTTTTATTAAATTTGCAAAGATATCAAACAAACTTCTTTCAAGTTGTCATTATGGGGTATTGTTTGTAGAAATTTGAGGAAAATTATACATTTTGGAATAAGGCTGTAACCTAAAATGTGGAAAAAGTAAAGCACTGAATTCTTTCTGGATGCACTGTACACCCATAATAAAACATACCATGACATCAGCTTTATGTTTTAGCTTCTTGGCCTCCTTCATGTAATGTTCTGGTGAATATAACCTAAAGCAAAAAACAGATATTTAATGGACACCTCTCACCAGCTCCAGGATTCAGACAAGAAATACAGTTAATCATATAGTGCATCCGGAAAGTATTCACAGCGCTTTCGCTTTTTCCACATTTTGTTAAGTTACAGCCTCATTCCAAAAGTTATTAACTTCATTATTTTCCTCCAAAATCTACAAACAACACCCCATAATGACAACGTGAAAGAAATTTGTTTGAAATCTTTGCAAGTTTAATACATTTATTAAATCTTTTCAAATTTGCAGATTTCAAACAAACTTCTTTTACGTTGTCATTATGAGATATTGTTTGTAGAATTTTGAGGAACATTTTGAATTTAATCCATTTTGGAATAAGGCTGTAACATAACAAAATGTGAAAAAAGCAAAGCGCCGTGAATACTTTCTTGATACACTGTATACAAGCTAAGCATATTGAGAAAAAGGAATACAATAGACGTACTTTTCTTCAAACTTCAGCTGAGGTCTGGTTGGCTTGGCAGTACCATTTGGCAAACAAGGCACTGGGAAAGGATTTGTTTTATCTGTAGAACCCTGGAAATAAAAAAATAAAAAATTAGTCCATAACTGATATGTAAAATATACTAAAACTAATAGCTATACAGTAATTTGCTTATAGCTGTAGAAAACAAAGTCCTAATTAAAAATGTCAATATATTTAATAAACATACAAATGCGGAACTTAAGCTCGTAAAACATTTACACTACCATAATTATTTTATGCTAAAAACTTAACATGCCAACATAGTCTCATCCCTTTTTTACAATGATCGATACCCTGGAAGGATAACCATGCTTGTCTATAAAAAATCTTTTTTTTATTTTTTTTTTTCGATCCAGACTAGATACCTATTGGTGACTTATTCATTTCTAGTATTACCCATGAAGAAATATACACAATTACACATTAAAACTTGTAAAGCATACAAGCCAGTAAATACAATAAGGCAATCATCTACAGCAGCCTTTACCATGACACTTGCATCATTTTGCAAAGGTAAGCATGGTGCACTATGGCACTTTCTGCCACACTGAGATATACATGTGTTGGGTTGATAACGGCAACACATCGGGGAGTCCCCCCACACCAAAATTAGCCGAGCCCTTTTTTTTTTTTCGGGTCGGCGGTGGATCTACACCAGTGGACATTGGTTTTGTTTTTTTTTAATAAAGAAATTGTCAAAAACGGTGTCCGTTTTTTATTTTTTTGACACTTGTTTGGGGAATGCGTGCAGGCATCATCCCATTCTAACCACATAAAGTCTATCAACGTACCAGTATGCCATTGGTCATCAAGTGGTTAAAACAAAAGTGTACATTTAGGCTGGGCTCACACTTGAGATCACAGCGGCTCACAGCAGGGGTCCGATGCGTTTCCATTCACTGTTTAAGGTCCGATTTCAGACCATAATTTTGGGCTGAATTTACACCTGAAATGGACCAAAAAACACACAGGACTCTTGTGCAATTTGCACCGCAGCCACTGCAGAGATATTTGAACCGGCTCCAGAGAGCCAGTCACAATCTCCTGCTATGCAAATTTGATGCAGAGAAAATCCACACTGGTGTGAACCCGGGCCTAAAGCTAAATTAAACCCTCCCTACCTTTACTGTGCATTTTAAATCTGCAACGACTAAAAGAGAGTAGGGAAAACAACCACCTAAAAAACGTCAAACCCCTCATTCTAAAGCCTAGTAAACACTAATCTTTTTCTTGGCTGAGAGCGCAATCAGAAGCCGGTCGTCAGACTTTTTCATTCATGACCCTTTGACAGAAGCTGGCAGAACAGCCGGCATCTGTTTAAATCAGCGGCTGTACACACGTGCCAAAGAAAAAAAAAAATACAAAATTCATCGATCAACAATGTTGATGGTCATCCCAAAGGATGAGCCATGGGGTACTTCCCATGTAGTTCAAGTTAGCCACACATCAGAAGGGTGCAACTATATCTGTTTTCAAGTAACAGATTTATATTGGGATGGTTGGGCTGTTGTTCAGTATGTCACTGTTAATGTAACAAAATATAGTAGTCATAAGCAGAAGGAACTTTTCTGTTTTGCTGATAACTGTAAAATAGAAGTTCATTTTTTTTTACTAAGTACACAATACACCTAGAGAAGCCAGCTAAACACTAACAAATGTAAAAAAAAATGTGCTCATTTAGCATATAAAATAAAAAACTCTGACATAGATAAACATTTGCATTGCAACCCTTACTGGTTAAAACCTAAACCTCAGTGCATGCCTTTTTATAGAAGTTACATAACTGAGCTGGAAAAAAAAAATGAACACATTTGACTAATTTGCATTGTTCAATTTTGACCTTGCCACAGATAGTGCTCCATGTTTCTGCACCCAGGAAGAATTAATAATAGTTTTGCTAAGTACAGCAGATCACGCACTCAGTCATCCAAGCTTTACAGAACAATCCACTCAAACTATTTTGAACATTTATACAGAGACCAAAGCAACGCAGCATTTTGTCCTGTCATCCACAGATGTACATTTCTTTCTGCCAACATCAGCGAAAATAGGTTGGATGGTATTTGCTGCTGCAGAGAACCACATTGATGGCTGAGGGAGATAGAGATGACCAACTTTAATCAGTGAACCTACCTTGCTGCTTTTTGGGCGTTCGATACTTGTTTCCTCGACCTTTCTTTGTTTGGGAGTAGTACGTTCTTTGCTACTGCTTTTGTTGCTGCTTGTGGTGGATTGCTGCCTGCAAGGGCTGCTCTCACTAGGATGTCTCTTGTGTGCCATTTTCTCAGGTTTTTTGGGCTGCGTGGGAGATATGAGCTTCTGATGTCGGTGTTCCTTATGAGAGTCCTCAGGAGAGATTTTAGGCACTCTGGATAACAAAAAAAATAAATAATTCAACATATTGACTTCATGAAACCTTCAAAACCTTTTTTCTATCTTTTACCGGATAGGCACAGTTAACCCTTTGATCACCCTAGATGTTTCACCCCTTCCCAGCCAGTTATTAGTACAGTGACAATGCATATTTTTAGCACTGATCACTGTATTAGTGTTACTGGTTCCCACAAAGTGTCAGAATGCCCACCACAATATCGCAGTCCCGCTATAAGTCACTGATCGCCGCCATTACTAGTATAAAAAAAATATTCCATAAATATATCCCAATATTATGTAGACTCTAACATTTGTGTAAACCAATCAATATACGCTTATTGGGTTTATTTTTTTTGTTTTTTACCAAAAACATGTAGCAGAATACATATACATTTTTGAAGAAATTAGATTTCATATTTTAATATTATTAAATACATTTTAAAATGTATTGGATAGGTTTTATAGCATAAAGTAAAAAAAAGTTTTCCATTTCAACATTGTTTTTTTTTTTTTTTTTTTGTTTATAGCGAAAAAAGAAAAAAAATCCCGTGGTGATCAAATAACAAAAAAAAAAAAAGAAAAAAAAAAAAGACCAATTTTATTTGGGTACAGCATTGCATGACTGCGCAATTGTCAGTTAAAGTAACGCAGTGCCATACCGCAAAAAAATGGCCTTGTCATGAAGGGGGGTACATTTTACTAAGCGCAAGTGGTTAACCAGTACCACAATAAACTTGATGAAAGGAAAAATTGATACCATAAGATACAGCAAATATTTCTCTAGATGGCAGAAAGATATCTGGAGATATATATGCATATATACAGGGCCGCTGATAGGAGGGACCGACGGTCCTAAGCACACAGGGAGAGGGGGGGGGATTAGTGATGGACGACAATCACAGATCTCTTCATCCAGCAGCTGAAAGCTGGTCTCTCCTCCTCTCCCTGCCGTCAGCTTTTATCTACTGATAAAGACAGTCACCCCACACTAATCTCCCTCCCTTTAAGGGTGGGTGCGCCCCCCCCCCCCCAGCACTGGCTCTAATGTTAGCACTGCTAGGTGAGTTTGTTACCTTTAACTGTTTCTCTCCTTGCAGTTCCTCCCTTCTTGTCTTTCCTGTCTGTCTGATCCCGGAGCTACAACTGCCCTGCCTGCAAATTTTTTCATCTCCTCTTCATTGGTATTTACTTGGTTTACTCTTTTAGATTCAGCAGGAATTCTGTGAGCTATGTTGTATTTGTGTCTGCCAATAATTATGTTATTGTATTTTTTGTGAAATATAGCTTTAAATATTTTATTTGGGGGGGGGGGGGCTCGCCTTTGTAGTTTCTTGTGGAGCAGGTTTATACATAGAAATTGTAACAACTGCAAACTGCCTAGAGTGCCATGTATAAACCTGCCCCAAAGGGTTGACTACTCCTCTGAAAAGTTATCTGCATTGGATTGTTTTTCAGAGGCATTTGAGCAGTTGCTTGGTAGCAATGTTAACCATTGAAAGCCCGCTGCACCACACAACAACCGTGTGAAATACACATAGCTGCAGTGTGCTTCCATTCACTTGAATAGATTGTATTTGTCTATTGGTAAGGCCAGTCGAACGTGACCTGTGGTTGGAATTTTGGAGCATCGCTACTGCTGCAATTGGTACAAACTTGATTGTTGGGGATGTTAACTTGCTAAATGGGTGGTTCAGAGGTGAAAAAAATACCTGCTTTCATGTAAACTAAGCCTTAGAGGGACAAACAAAGGGAAAGTGAATTAAATAAAGTGCCACCCAAGCCTTAACATCTTTAGGCCATTGTTGCACAGTGTTCAAATCTAGTTAAGATTTCTAGTTTAACTGATAATGAGATCTGTCAGCACTGTACAGACAGGGGTATTTACAATAAATACAACTCTACAGTCCCCTCCTTAACATTACATATAGGGAAAAGCTGCTAAGCAACTAAAATCAAGAAAAAGGGAAGTAGCAATTATTATTACCTCCTGGAATGTGACTTGCCCATTTCCGGAGCACATGGTGAGATCTTATACATGCACACACGCATAGCCTGGTCTATGCTATAGAACAGGTAAGAGACCAGTGGTGTCTTTGTGCATGCGTGGATGATTTGGCACATGCTCAGCATGCAGGAGGGTCTGTGCCAGGTTCTGTACACCCGATAAAGACTTATGGCTTGTCTACACATTCACCAGACCCCATTAAAGATGGCGTCATTGGAGAAGAGAGTACATAAAAAAAAAAGACAGTGCTGGGATCCATGGACTAGTAATTCTGTTTTTTTTTTTTTTTCATTTATTTTTTTGAGAGAGGGACAAGTGTTTATATATGGGTTTTTTGGGGGAAGGGGGGCTTTAGGCAAAGTTAGGTTCCTCTTTAATGTAAAAGCTACAGGAATGGGAACACGCAACAAAATATAAAATGAGGCGTTATCCCAATTCGGCAGCAAAAGTGGAAATGCATTTTAAAAAGTACTTTTTCGAAGATTCCTTGTGACTTGAAGAGGCCTTTGTATCATTATCCAACTTCATTTTCTTGTGTGTTCCATGCGATGTATTTTTTTCTTTTACTTCCACCTGGCAATAAGCAAGGGGGAAAAAAAAGTTTAAGCAGAGAAATTGTTTTCAAATTAAGAGCAAGCAATCAAACTTAGGTAAATTAGTATTAAAAAAAAGTATGACTTTTGAAAAGAATAATGATTAATACGCACCTAGGTGGATGCAGCTTTGATACGATGCTGCACATGTCCCATGTCAGCTCTGCACTGAGAATTAAGTGATCACTCACTTCTGATTGTTCAGTTCTCCCCCTGTGACTGTGTCAGTAGCCCTCTGCTCTGCCCCTCCAGTGCTCACTGGAGCCCTGGGCTGTGGAGGGGGTGGAAATTGCTGGCTGGGCCAGGTGCCAGTCCAGGCCTCCTACACAGCTGCATTATCTGTATATCAGTCAAATTATAACACCACAATGAAACCTTCAAAGGCAGAGAATAGTAGTGATGAACAATGAAGTTATGTACCAAGAAATGCTAAAGAACGATTGATATAGAAAAAATATCTCTTTATAATAGTAAAATTCCAGACTGAATATTACGCAAATATAGATGAAACTTAGAGCTGCAGCATCATCTCCCAAACATGGGAGTTTCCACAGACCCCTACCTTTTACACCGAATAAAAATACACAAGAATGTAGACTGCATCCCAGGGAGACCCACTGTCTCAGAACAGGGTAGTTTAACTGAAAATACAAGAAGACAAGTTGACACCCATCCACTTGAGATCACATTCACTTATTGCAAAATTTGCAAAAAACATTCATGTCCCGGAAAAAGTATAGGTATTGCTGTAGCTGTGAAGTGGCTGTACAGCAGCGTTCCCCACACAATAGGAATAGAAACCTTAAAAACATTCTTGAAAAAGACCAAAATCAAAGGAAATACAAATACTAATGTTTAGTATTTATTAGAAAGCACTTAGACACAAGGAGTGTAACTGCCAAAAAAATATCTTTTACAATTCGGAAATACAAATCCTAAAGCTGGCTACACACTATACAATTATTTTTTCTTTTTTTTTTAAAGTGTATTTTTGTGCGTGAACTCGAGAGAGAGGAGCCGGACCGTCCCCCCGAAAGGCAATCGCCATCCTTCTCCATGCCCCCGGTGGCAATGGCAGGTATGAGGGGGGGCCTCCCACTCACCCAGCCTTACCTGCTCCACTTGGGAGCCCAACTGGGGCCCAACGGCACCCCAACAGGGCAGAGGGACTCCCCCTATGAGGGAGTGAGGGGGTCTAGCCCACCCAGCCAGCCCCGTAGGTCCTTCGCCTCTCTTTTTTTAGGAGACCGCATGGCCAAAGTGTGTGCGTATTAAACCAATTTCGTGTGCGTGGTTTAGTGTGGTGGTTTTTGTGGGGGGGGTGGGCGTACTAAGCACAGGCCTTGCATAGCACACTCACCGGGAGCCGGGCTGAGAACACCAAACTCAATTCACATGTAGCCGAGACCGGGATCCGAACCCTTGGCTGCAGAGGTGAACGGCTTGTCAGCGCAGTGCCAATCACGTTGAGCCACCACAGCTCCCTTATATATATACAATTCTTTTACAACTTTCCTTTAGATTACCAAACCATAGAATATGAGGTCAAATCTAAACCCTTTCAATTTGTATGCAATCAGGCAGGCCATTTCACTACATAGCTGAAGATAAAATCTAAAGGAAACTAAACAACAAAAATTGTATAATGTGTATACAGCCTAATGCTTGTAGAATGTATGGAAAGACAATTTATTTAGCCAAAACGTACAGTGAAGGTAAACTGTAGCTCCCTTTTTAATGAAAAATATAGCTGCGGTTTACAAACATCTTCCATCATGCAAAAAAATACCTAACCAAATTGTGGTCTCAGTTGCCCAGCATGCCCTACAGTTGCCAATGGTGAGAATTACCCATAAACATTAGATACACATTGCACATACTGTAAACTTTGGCATGATTGCACAAAGAATGGTTTGTCCAACAAAACTGTTGTGGCGAGAAACGAAAAAGAAAAAAATAAATAAATATATTGCTTGAGATGATCTAACCATCAGTTTATTACAATTCATTAAACAGGTGAAAGAGCACTCAGCGGTCAGACTATGGCCGTGCAATCCAACAACCAGATAATACCTATGGTCAAAAAATTAGAAAGAATAAAGATAGGATAATTACCGAAAGAGCACTTTACGCTGCATCTACATTTTATTGTGTGGTGTTCTTTGCATAACACTGCAGGGAAGACTCGTAAATCAGAGTAAAGCACTAGAGGTCAACCGATATGGGTTTTTCTCTGGCCGATGGCGATATTTCAAAATCGGGGAGGCCGATATATGATGCAGATTTTTGCGGCCGATATTTGGATTGGGATGCATTGTGGAAGGGGATGCTATGTGGAGGGGGATGCTTTGTGGAGGAGGATGCTTTGTGGAGGGGGATGCTTTGTGGAGGGGGATGCTTTGTGGAGGGGGATGCTTTGTGGAGGGGGATGCTTTGTGGAGGGGGATGCTTTGTGGAGGGGGATGCTTTGTGGAGGGGGATGGATGGTGCTGGGTGGGGATGAAGATGATTGAGTTGCATTGTGAAAATGGATGAGGATGAGAGTTACATTGTGAAGAGGCACTCCACAATGTACCGTAACTCTTAAATCCACCCAGAGTCATCCTCATTCATTTTCACAATGCAACTCAATGCCAGCTTGTTAGTCTCAGCCAGGTGTCCCATCAAAGGAGATTAAATAAAGTCTGCAGGGGGCACAGCAGCACACATTACATTTTTGTGACTTACCCTCCATCCATGCTGCTTTCTGGTATCTATCTGCATGCACCTGATAGGGCTAGGTGCATACAGATAGACGCTGATCAGCTGACCGGCCAAACACATAAGCAAAATAGAAGCAGCCAGCAGGCTCCGCCTCAGCAGGAAAGGAAGAGGAGATAGTCCTGGCCACGATCACCTTCTGGGGGGAGTTACTAGTCAGACAGGCAGCAGTGGCGGCTCGGGCTTGTGACATGATGTTTGATAATGATGCTTTCTTCCCTGGCTACAGCCTGCCAAGGTAAGGGGGCGGGGCTGGGCAGTGCTAGTAAAACTTTTTGCCCTTTTCCTCTATAGGGGCCAGCCAGCATGCAGGCTATCGATGGTGCGGGTGAAGGATTAATTTCACGTGCTGCTGTAGGGGGAGCAGGGCACTGGCCGAAAATCAGCCTATTTATCACAAGAATCGACCGATGCCGGTTTCTTAAAAACAGCCAAATATCCGCCCATACATCGGTCAACCTCTAAAAAGCACTGTCCTCTTACCTTAAACAGGTCGTTTGACTGGTTTTCTACTACCTCTCCCAGCACAATATTTTCCCCAATTCATTACAATATATAGGGCTTCACTTGCTTCAGAGTTCTAAAGCTAATGAAGAAAAGCAGCATGGATGCTGCTTTATAAATGGGCCCATTACAACCAATGCAAAGTGACAAACACACACACAATAGATTAATATAATATATCTAAATATATAGAATACTAATCAGGTAATATTGTAGATGCCTGTAGTATGGGGGTCAGCAATCTGTAGATCGCAAACAGGTGTCTGGTAGATTGCATTCTGGGCCTGCTGACCCGCCATCCCAGAACATCAGAGTGCAATGCAGAGGCACTACTTGTAAAGTTAAAGCCGTAGAAGGGAGCAAGAGCCGATGCCTTCTCTGTAGTGCTGACTACTGTCCCATGCTGAGTGAAACCAACCGCACTCCACCTCTTATCCTGGCTAGCAACCTCCAGAGTGGTGCCAGCAGCAGGAAAGAAGAAATTCTCAGGTTAGTGTAAAGCAATACACTGGGTATAATAGTATGGGGTTGCTCTTTACACTGATGCAGATGCACTGCGCTGCATCCTCGAGGCCCCCAACTTTACGTGTAAAGAGGAGAGGGGGTGGTATGGTTGATGGATGGGGGCTGGGCCTACATCCTAAAAAGACAGTAGAGTGGAGAAGGAACTCCCCCTTATGGGACTTTAATGGCCCAAGTAGTAGTACACAGAGTGTGTAAAAGTATACAAAATGTATTGAAAAATAAATTACAATTTCAATCAATAGGTGGCTATAGACATCTAAATTACATAGATATGGCAAAAAAACAATAGAACAAAACTCTAGAGAGAGGTCCAGGGACTACTGTGAGAGGGTCACCACGGCAAGTCGCACAGACCACAGCCAACGCGTTTCAGGAAATGCCTTCTTCAGGGGTGTGTACAGCAATTTTTTTCCTATATGTTGCCAAAATAAATGCAAGTACATGTCACAGCCACAGAGTGATTTTGTAAAAAACAGACAGCCATATCCCAACAATGATGCAATAGGCGCATCCAGAGGCCTCCAGATGGAAACAGCAGTGAGCAACCAGCGAGACCAGCAGGTACTGGAGAGGGATTCTTATAACACTGAGGAAATCCTCATGCTCTGATCAAGAAGGCGATGGAACATTTCCGTCTCTTCCCTAGTGTGTGTTATTACTGACGGCTCCCGCGCGCATGTGTGGGAATGATGTCACGCAGCTCTGGCCAGTCACAGAGCCGGAGTCCGCGGCCCCAGAAGGAAGAGTGGCAAAGGTGGACTCGCCGTTCACAGGGAAAGGCGTGGGCTTCGTTTACAGGTAAGTGTCACATAATGGACCAGTATGCGATGCATACTAGCCTATTATGCTTTTCATTTGCAGGGTTTGCACAGAGCAAAAGAGGAAGTAAAACCCATTGGGGTTTACTTCCTCTTTAAATATCTGTTAATTTCAGATTGAGATTCAGCCTCTGGTATCTCCACAGGTTGCAATCATAGCAAAAAGGTATTTTTAGTGTATAATTTTACACGGATTATAGATGCCTTTGTAGCAATTCTATATTTTGGTTATTTATTTTTATCTCATGCACACTGGGCATTTGCCAAGCTCTGCTGAACACCGTTTCTCCTGGCAAAAGATATGCCTAAAGCCACGTTGGGAAAACATGTTCAGGGACATTTGGGCTACCGCTTAGGCTTGTTTATGTTCTGCGTTATTTTCTGCTAGAACACTCCTTCCATGAACAAGCAAGTGATTTTTTATTTTTTTTTATATCTGCCCCTAAACGCTCCTGCCTATAAAGGCCTATGTGTGCAAGGGAATGTAGGTCAACATTCAATGGTGTTTAAAGGAAGAAAAAACAAAAAGGTCAAATTACCTTAACCGCTTGGTGCCCCCAGGCCGTCATACGACGTCCTGGACTTTGTGGTGGTATATCTGAATGATGGGTGCAGCTACAGACATTCAGATATCGGCATTTTCACCCACGATTCCCTACACCTTAAGAGTGATCAAAGTGGCTGTTCTGACGCTTGATCGTTCTTACAGGTGGCGAAAGTGGACGCCCCACCTTCGGTGCTTCTACCGACTCACCGCTGCGAACGGTGAGTCGGAGAACGTATCCACCGGCTGAGGATGCGGATCATAGAGATTTCCAGCGGACCAGATGGTCGTTGGAGTCTCTATGATCATCGGAGGCAGGGCACGATATTATGAGGTCATGCCCAGCCTCTGCATTCAAAAAAACGGCGCCGCCTCGGCTGGGAAGCGCGATCATTTATTTTAGGCTTCACTGTAAAGAGGTCATGTCATGTCATATTCCTATTACAAGGGATGTTTACATCCCTTGTAAAAGGAATAAAAGTGATCAAAAAACTTGAAAACTGTGTTCAAACCATACGTGAGGTCCCGAAGCGACTGTTAGAGTGAGAGCAATAATTATAGCCCTATAACTCCTCTGAATCTAAACATGTAACCAGTAAAATTTAAAGCGTCACCTATGGGGATTTTTAAGTACCAAAGTTTGGCGCCATTCCACGAGCATGTGCAATTTTGAAGCATGTTGGGTATCTATTTACTCACCGTAACTTTATCTTTCACATTATGCAAAAAAAATTACTAACTTTACAGTTTTTTGGTTTTTTTTAAAGCATGAAACTATTTTTTTTTCCCCCCAAAAAAAAACACATTTGAAAAATTGCTGTGCAAATACTGTGCGAGATAAAAAGTTGCAATGACCACCACTGCATTGTCTAGGGTCTCTGCTAAAAAACAACATATATAGTGTTTGGGGGTTCTATGTAATTTTCTAGCAAAAAAAATGTGAGCCTTACATCTAGGAGCGAAGTGTCAGAATTGGCCTGGATGCAAAGTAGTAAAAAGAGAAGCATCATCACCTATCATCCTAACCATGGATTATCATTCAGACCTATGGCTTCTGCAAGTAGAGCCGATAGCCAGGTCTCCAGCATCTGCTTAAACTCTGTCAACCTCATTGGAGATGATATCCATTCCCAGAGGACACCTTATACAAGCAAACGTCAGTCGGAGTTGGGTCTGTGATATCATCCCGTCGAGGCTGTGTGGATGACACCACAACCAACATTTTTGAAAACGGTCTGGTCAAATGTCTGATATATCATGACTCAATTAAGTGGAATACTTGTTTTAATACATGGAAGTGTTTAGCACAGTTGCACTGTGAGGTTCTTTCTTTCTTTCTTATGTTCATATTTGAGTGTCAGAGTCTAAACTGGAAAATAATGACATCGTTTAAGCAGATGCTGGGGACTTGGCTGTCCGCTCTAACTGCAGGAGCCATAGATCTGAATGATAATCCATGGTTGAGAGCGCTGGCTCCTTGGAAATACATCAGCGCTAATGATCTCTTAATTTGAGATTATTGAGGTCTGGTAAGAGGTTACATTACCTTATAGGCACTTTCAGCACGTTTGCGCTTTCTAATTGTGAGCACTGAGCACTTTTGTTTGCATCAAGTATTGGACTTTTCAAGGATAGCTTCTGTGTACTAAAGAAAATCAATTTTTTTATATTCATTCACATAGACTATTTTTTGTAAAAGACTGGTTTACACAATTATGCATTTTTACTATGCAGATTTAGGAATTTATATGAAAATACTGGTTTAGACAATTATGAATTTTTACTACGCTTATTTATGAATAAATGTTTTAATTACCATATATACTCAAGTACAAGCCGACCTGAATATAAGGGCGAGGCACCTAATTTTACAAAAAAAAAATGGGAAAACTTATTGACTCGAGTATAAGCCTAGGGTGTCCATGTGCATGCCCATCACTGTGTCCATGTGCGTGCCTCACTGTGCCCATGAATAGATGGACTTTTAACATTAGAGTCTATGGAAGGGGTGCCTGGCTTTGAAAAATTTGTGCTCCCCAGCCGTAGGTCCCCCAGACAACAAACTTTGCACACTCGTAGAGGAGAAATTAGGCTACATGTGTGCCAAGTTCCGGGCCTAGGGAACCTACGACCGGCACCGGGTGCCCAAATTCACCGGAGAAATTACCATTTAACATGGGAGTCTATGGAAGGGGTACCCGGCTTTGAAAAAAATCGGTGCTACCCGGCCGTAGGCCTCCTGGACAACAAACGTTACACACTTGTAGAGGAAAATAAATTGGGCTACATGTGTGCCAAGTTTGGGGTCCAGCAGACCTACGGCCAGCATTGGGTCCCCAAAGTCCAGGAGATCAGGTGCAAAAAGGTGACTCGAGTATAAGCCGAGGGGGGCATTTTCAGCACAAAAAAACGGTGCTGAAAAACGCGGCTTGAACTCGAGTATATGCGGTACTTTGATATTTTTACATTTGCGTTTGATTAGTGGATATTGAAGCATATTCACCGCAGGGTGATTCGCTTTACTTTTTATAGTGAGTAGGACTGTTCACACAAAGGATTGAAAGACACATGAATTGATTTTGAATATCATTTAAGGGGACAACTTTATATGTTGTCACCTCTGACCACCATGGTATTTAGGTGTATTAAGTGCAGCAGTTCCAATTTCTTCACCATATATACCAAGTTCTGCGTTGCTTTAAGTTATTCTACAATTGTTTCAATTTAAAGTAGTATTAAATACAAAACGTTTTCATTTTGGACAGAAAAAGGGAGGGTTATAAAGCCAAAATAGGGAGTGTGAGGGAATCATTCCAAAGTGATGGAATCCTGGGGTGTCCCCATTGGAAGGTTTCCTCTTACTGTTCTGGTGACCATCCAAAATTTGGGATTTTCTTCTACTTCGGGTGATAATGGTAAACAGGACAAATAGAGAGAGTGAATTTCCCTAACAGACAGCAATAAAAACGGACAGGTGTTCTAATCGATCCCCCCTTTATCCAAAACATTAAAAAAAAAAATTGCCTTCAGGTGCACTTTAATACAGTGACAGAAAAGTGGAAGACCAAGCAATTAAAATAGTAAAGTCATAATTTACTTTCATTACAACAACTCAAAATATTTTCTAAATTCCAATACCCTACAGTTTCCTTTTAGGCCTCATGCACACTGGACGTTTACACATTTTTACAGCAGCTGTTTTTGGCTGTAGACATTTTTTTCTACAGTCATTAAACTCTCCATCATGTTATCCTATGTGTCCATGCACACATAGGATGTTGTCAGCAGTTTAGGGCAGTGGCATTTTTGAGCAGTAAAAAAAACATACAAAAAAAACTAGTGGGTTCTGAGAGACGTTTTTCAGCTGTAAAAACGCTCTAACAAGCTACTGCCATTTTTATAATGTTATTTTAACGTCCAGTGTGCCTAAGAGCCCAAACATTTTAAATATGCCAAATACATTTTAGAAGTATTAAAGTGTATGTTGAGCCTGTCCTTTAGAAAGCAGTCACATAGTAGTAGTAGAAAAGCATGTCCCCACCAAGCAGCAGAGAAGAACCCGTTCTCGGTGTAGAAGCGGTGGTCTCTGCTGAGGTCCAACACACAGCCTTCTAAAAATTCTCCAGTTCACAGGGTGCGTGATCTTTGCTGATGGCAGAGGTATAGGTTTGGGCAGCAGAGAAAAAAAATAGCTTTCACACTAAAAGCAAGGTAATACTTTATAAGATGCTGGCAAGGGACAGGCTTATCTACTCATTACACAAATTTGGTTTTGATGCAACTAAATGTATTTAGTTTCTTTTCTTGAAACTGTGGAGCATCTAATATGCGATCTTCAACGGAAAATATTTTGAGTTCACTCCCCTCTGCCACATTAGGATTAAAAATACAGCTTGCAAAGAACAAAACCTAGAGTGTCCCTACTGCATAAATTATGATTATTATATGTGTGGAGTTAGCCTAATCATCTCATGTTACAATTTCACTATATGTTTACAGCTTTGCTTTACATTGGGGTAAGACATTCTTTGACAGGTATAAATCATGCTTAGTGGGGTTTTTCTTTAATATACATTTCCTCTAACATGCTCACATAAATGCCAATGCAATTTTAGGAATACAACATATTAAAGCGGAGGTTCACCCTTAAAAACATCTATTCACCATTACATCCAGCATACTTCGGATATGTAAAGTATGCTGAACTTTT
The DNA here is from genome assembly GCA_029574335.1 of Rana kukunoris. Lineage (NCBI taxonomy): Eukaryota > Metazoa > Chordata > Amphibia > Anura > Ranidae > Rana > Rana kukunoris. The sequence continues at coordinate 477,462,895 of CM056049.1, read as the reverse complement.
TATTTTTTCCGGGGGACATACCGTTTAAAAGTTCTGTTTCACCCGGCTTCCGGGTTTTTTCCCCGCAGGGAATAGGCGTTTCTAGCCAGTGGTGTAGATGATTGACGTGCTGTTACGGCGCGTCACGCTTTTCCGAAAATATCCGAGCTGGACTCAGCTCTGTACGGCACCTGCCGTGTAGAGCTGACGGCGCAGGTGCCGTATGGAGCCGAGTCCCAGCTCGGATATTTTCGGAACGCGCAACGCACCATAATAGCACATCAATCATCTACGCCGCTGCCTAGGAACGCCTATTTCCCCGCAGCAGAAAGAACCCGGAAGTTGGGTGAAAAATAACTTTTAAATGGTATGTGCCCCGAAAAAAAAAAGTCCAGCATACTTTACATATGCGAAGTATGCTGGATGTAATTGTTTTAGGATGAACACTATAAACACTGACACTATAAACAAAGAATTTACATGTAAATACTTTTAGGAGACAAAATGTTTTGTGTGTGTGATCAGGGAGCAGAGATACACTCTGCACGACTAATGTAATGATACACCTGCATAGCATTGTGGGAGGATGGGGAACAGTGCCAGACTGTTAAGAACTCAAGTCAAGGAGACGCACACAAACAAATTGCAACCTTCCCTAAGGCTCCATTCACACCAATGCATTTTTTGATGCTTTTTGCATTTTGCAGAAATGCAGGGAATTTTTTTTCTTATGGAGCATGTTCCCATCAGAGCATTTTTTTTGCATCTGTGATATTGGAAAGGGTCAGGCACTTTTATTTCCCACAAAATGCAGCGATTTGAATTTAAAAGACTTCAATGGCCTTGCATCCAAAAACGTAAGTACCGCAATTTTTTCTTATTTTTTTACATTCACTGTATATAGCTGGTTGCTAAGGCATGGGCCAGGAAGCAGGCCGCTGTGTCCTTAACAACCAATGAATCATCAGCTGTCAGCAGGCTTTCCCGCTGACCCTGAATGTAAATAAAATAAAATTGCCGGCTAAAAAAAAATGTTTACGAAAAAAAATTGCATGGTCTGGATTAGGAGTGGACACCCCCCAAGGAAAAAAAAAAAGCCCCCCCCCCCCAATCCCATACCAGACCCTTATCCGAGCATGCAATCCGGTAGGTCAGGAAAGGGAGGGGACAAGCGAGCAGCCCCCTCCTCCTGAACCATACAAGGCTGCGTGTCCTCAACATGGGGGGGTGGGCACTTTACCCTTTCACCAAGAAAACAGTGAAATGTAAAAAAAAAAAAAAAAAAGTTATAAAAAAATAGCTCCAAGCTGTCTTCTGCCACGTCACTGTTTTCCTCCTCGCCACCGATAACCAGCAATAAAAAATAAAATAAAAAAAAGTCTGCTTTTGTCCTGAGGCCGTTTTCCTCCGTTGTGACGTCCCGTGCTGTCGGACATCTCATATAGCAATGGGGCATGGCCATCCGATGACGTCACCTGGGGAGCTCTCTGGGTGACATCATCAGATGGCCATGCCCCATAGCTATATGAAAGACTGTTTTTAGTGGGTAACTGGCGGCGAGGAAGAAGACAGTGGCACGGGAGAATACGGCTCTGGGAGAAGATGGCTTTAAGCTATTTGTTTAATAAAAGGACTTATTAAAGCTTATTTTTTTTACATTTCACTGCTTTCTTGGTGAATGGGTAGGGGAACGATGTAACCGATACCCATTCACATGGGGGGGCAGGATTTGGGGGTCCCCTTGCGATAAGCCCACGTACACACAGACCTCGACAACCACTAAAGACAAAAAAGAACCCAAAGGGCTGACGCTGCGCTAATGTGCAAATGAATAAAAACCAATGAACAGTGAACAATAATCTGCCAGCACTAAAATTGTGTACAACAATTTAAAAAGACATAAAAAATACAAGAGGTGCAGCGCTAGAAAAAATTGATAAATAACATTCAATTTATATATTAAATATGTGAACATAATCTCATTAAGGAGAACCCGAACAGAGCCTAAAGAAAAAAGAAGAAACAAATCTCCAATGCTGAACAGTTGTGAGATCTAGTAAAACAGTCCAGTGATGGTCTTGTGATGAAAAAAACTGTGAAGGGGGCGTGGCCGACCGGAGCTGAAGATGGCAGCATAATCCCTCAGCTCAGCAGCCCTGGGAGACAACTAGCACCACAACGGCCCTATCCGCGACTCCATCCACGGCCATCCGTGATCAGACATCACCCGGGTCCATGGCAAGCACTTCTAGGAAGAGACTGACGGAGTACAAGCCTCAAAAACTGACCGAGTTCGCCTTCAAGCCGGCGGGGAAGGTTAGTGACTATAAAGATGGCGCTGGCCACGGCGCGCTGCGAGGCTCCCCCTCAGATCTGCCGTCCGCTCTGATGGACGGATCGGGTACCTTCACTTCCCCTGTGTCCTCCGATCGGTCCCCGGACAGGGACCCCCTTACCAGCAGCCCGGCAAAGGCGAAAATGAGGCTAGATACGCCGCCGCACCGGCCGCCTCCGCAGCTAATTGAGGCCCCGGCTTTCCTCTCCAACCAGGCCCTACACTCATCTATGGCCTCCTTCCCCACCACAGGCCAGCCTGTCCTGGATTCCACCTTAAAAGACATGCTCCTGTCCCTGCAATCCTCCCTGATGACTGACCTCTCCTCCCTCTTCACTAAAATCACCTCAGATATTCATGCGATGGATGACAGGGTGACCTGCATTGAGAGAAATATGACAGACTGTGCTACCACTGTGAATGGTGTTATTGATGTATTTGAGGATGTCAGAGAGGAACAAACATGGATGCGGGCGAAGTTGGCGGATTTAGAGGACAGGTCTCGCCGAAATAACGTCAAGCTCAGGGGTGTACCTGAATCAATTCTGCCTGCAGACCTCCCTAAATACGCCAAGGAGCTCATACGCATAGTGCTTCCTGAAACGTCTCCCCGCGACATGATAATAGACAGAATCCACAGGATTGCAAAACCCTCACATCTCGCTGCCACTGTACCTAGAGATGTACTAATGCGAGTGCATTTCTACCATATAAAGGAAAAGTTCATATTTGGTGTTAAAGCTAAGGCACCCCTGCCGACTCCGTACACAGGTGTCCAGCTTTTCCCTGACCTATCGAAGTATACCCTTCAACTACGGAGGCAAATGAGTCCTGTCACCAAAGGCCTTCAAAACCATAACATCCCGTACAAATGGCGGTATCCTGCTTCGCTAATTGTCACTCACAACGGTAAATCACACGTGATATCGGATCTCAACAAGGGTCTTCACCTGCTGCATGCCTGGAACATCCTGCCCGGTCCCTCCAATCAGTCCCCACCTAACAATGACCGGAGCACACCCCGTCGGAATGGAAATATGCACCCGGATTCGGTGGAGATGTCGTGATCCCCTGCGCAACATGGGGCCTACCACTTTAACCAGTCTCCCAGAGGCTCCGAACGAGAATTCCTTTAACCCTTCAGTTCCTGTTGTTGTAGACTGTTAATTCCCCCTGTTGGAGGCCGCAGTTGTGTTCAACTCCGCCTTCTTGGTTTGGTTGCCCTCCACCGTGGGTACCCCAAAGTTTGAACCACCTAGAGTTCTCAGCAAGCTCTTCTCCCCTCCCCCCCCTACTGTGCACTGTGACTAGATCTGATTAAGTTGCTATAACATATTGTTCTATCCGCAGTTCTGCTTCCACCTGTACAGACGATCCCTGGTCCTTCGCTGGTCTACTACATCTACTACGCTATCTGGTGACTACAGGGGTGGACTCAAGCTCTCCTAACTAAGTCCTTTTGTTGTTCTCCTTATTGCACTTCACAGTCAAGATGCCACTCCACATCCTCTCCTTGAATGTGAACGGGCTTAATCATCCAGCTAAACGTCACTCACTCTGGAAATCCATTCAGGCTCATCACAGTGACATTGTCTTCATCCAAGAGACCCACCTCCTTCATTCGGACACTCATCTATGCAAAAACCCTAACTTCCCTCATGTATACCATGCTTCCCACTCCACCAAGTCCAGGGGAGTCATGATAGCGATTAATGCCTCTACCGACTTCCAACCCCTGGATGTGCACGTGGACCCTGAAGGTCGCTTCATTATTCTGATTTGCACCATCGCCAACACGGCGTACACTTTAATCAACCTGTATGCCCCAAACTCCCTTCAGAAGAAGTTTCTCCACAAAGTCCTACGTTTAGCCAAACCTATTCAGAAGGGCCATCTGCTCTTGGGAGGAGATTTCAATCTCGCCCCAGATTTCCTCATGGACACCACGTCTGCAGCCAAGCGATGGGACTCACCGCTGAAAAAAATTCTATCTACCCACAATCTTTTCGACGTCTGGAGATGTCACCACGGAACCGAAAAAGACTTCACCTTTTTCTCCCCTAGACATAATTCGTACTCACGAATTGATCTGTTCCTGACAGACAAGACCCTTTTGCAGCAAATTTCCGCCTCGGCAATCCACACTGCCACATGGTCAGACCATGCCCCTATCTCACTCACTATAGAAAACACCAAGCGCCTCCACAACACTTTTGTATGGAGAGCGAATACCTATTTACTACAACACGAGGAATATTCCCTAGAGATTGCTGACCATATCAAAAACTACTTTTCAATCAACGCAGGCTCAGTGTCTGATCCTGGGGTTGTGTGGAGAGCCCACAAGGCTTACCTGAGAGGTGTACTAATTAAGATAGGATCTCTTCATAAAAAGAGGAGGACGCAGCGCCTTGATGAGATAACATCTCAAATAGCAGCCTTGGAATCCCAAAATAAGACTGACCCCCGCCCGGTACTGCTTGACCAACTGACTTCCCTTAGACGAGAACTTAGAACGCTTCTTCTACACTCCTATGAGTATCTCCAGAAGAAAATGAAAGCCACGGCCTACTCCACGTCTAACAAGGCCGGTAAGCGACTCGCACAACGTATTAAGACTAGACGCTCCAAAGCCAATATCTCTCAACTCTTTCACCCACACACAAACGCTTCCCTGACAAATCCCCAAGATATAGCTGACGCTTTCAGTGACTATTATAAGGACCTCTATAACCTACATCAAGACCCTCAGACTCCACAACCTTCACAAGATGACATCAACCGTTTCCTTCAAAGCATTCGACTGCCCACCTTAACGACTGACCAACTCTCCGCCCTGAACACTCCTCTGACCGATCAGGAACTCCTACTGACCATCAACTCACTCCCCTCGGGCAAGGCTCCTGGGCCTGATGGTATACCGGGAGAATACTACAAACGTTTCTCTGAACACCTAATCCCACACATGACTGAGATGTTCAATAACGCTGCCTCCTCCTCCCATTTTGCACCTGAATCTTTAAATGCTCTTATTGTGACCATACCGAAACCAGGGAAAGAGCCGACATTACCCCAAAATTTTCGTCCAATATCTTTGCTAAATTTAGATCTAAAAATATACGCCAAAACTATAGCAGGTAGACTGAAACAGATTATACCCACCCTCATCCATAGGGACCAGACCGGCTTTACTATGGGTAGACAGGCCTCAGACGCCACAAGGAGGTTGATAAACCTGATCCACCATGCAGAGACCACCGGAACGCCTTCTCTGCTCCTTTCTCTGGATGCAGAGAAGGCGTTCGACAGGGTCCACTGGTCCTACCTTAGATCGGTACTCCATCATTTTGGCTTTCAGGGATTTATCTTCCACGCCATTATGGCACTCTACTCATCCCCCGCGGCTCAGGTATTCACAGCAACCGTGACCTCTCGCCCATTCCCCATCACAAACGGTACGAGACAGGGCTGCCCCTTATCCCCGTTAATCTTTAACCTGCTCATGGAACCATTAGCAGCACACGTTAGAGCCAACCCTTCCATCTCTGGCATACAAATTGGACACACTTCGCATAAAATCAGTCTATTTGCAGACGACGTCATTCTAATTCTTACTGACCCGGCTCCTTCCCTGGCAGAGGTACAAAAATTGCTCACATGGTTTAGCACTGTATCATACTATAAGGTAAACACGACCAAGTCGTTCATGCTAGACATAAACCTTGACGCAACTACCAAAAACCTGTTATATCTGCAACATCAGTTCAAATGGGCAGATAGAGAATTATCGTACCTAGGGATTAAGCTGACACGCACCATTAAGCATCTTTTTTCCGCCAATTTCCAACCCCTCCTCCAGAAGATCCGTTCAGACTCCCACCTAATCACCAAACATGAGATTTCCTGGTCGGGCAGGCTGGCAGCATTTAAAATGCTATGCCTTCCACAGATACTATACTACTTCAGAACGCTCCCCATACCTGTCCCCTCTTCCTTCTTTAGGTCCCTCCAAGCAGTCCTGAACCAACATCTCTGGAAAGGTAAACGTCCTCGGTGCGCACACTCGAAACTCATTAAGCACAAACTAGCGGGGGGCGTAGGCTCCATTGATTTCGAGGATTATTATCTAGCAGCTATCCTTACTCAACTACCTGAATGGTTCAGGGAGCAACCTAGCACTCATTGGGGACAAATAGAACGATCCTCCCTAACCCGCCCCCCCCTTCGATCTTGGCTTTTGAGCACTCCACTGGGGACTACAATCCCGTCCGCACTCTCACCCACCATGAGGGCCACCGCGAAAGCATGGGTCAAACTGGTAAAGCACTCCACCTACTCGACTTCTGCCCCCATGGACCAAATTCCCCTAGATTCCCTACACTATCTCTCACCAGAACTACCTCTCACACGTTGGTCCCTCAAGGGTGTTCACTTTCTCCACCAAATATTTCAGGGAAACTCTCCTAAACCCTTCTCCCAACTCCAGAAGGAGTTTGACCTTCCCTCCACAGAACTCTTTACTTACCTGAGAATTTGTCATTGCTTGCATCCCATCCCCTCACCTATCTATGCCATTCCTCCAAAGACCTGGAAATTCTTAACCGACCCAACCCCCAGCACAAAAGGCATCTCCCACTTCTATAACATGCTCCACCTAAAGTCTCAATTCTCCAAATCTCCCTCTCACTTAATGTGGGAAGCTGATCTACAACGTTCCTACTCCGTTGATCAGTGGACACAAGCCCTTCAGACTATCTATAGGTCCACGAAATGCTCCGCACTCTGGGAGCTCACCCAAAAAATCACACTTCGTTGGTATCTGACGCCAGCCAGGCTGGCATTGTTTAACCCTCAATCGTCCAACTTGTGTTGGAGATGCAAATCATCTAAAGGAGACATGCTTCACACGTTCTGGGCCTGCCCCTATATCCAAAAGTTTTGGAACAACACGTTTAGGCTAATCTCCACTATTACCAATAGATCAGTGGCCCCGAATCCGGAGCTTGCAGTGCTCAACCTGACCATTGACGACTTGCCCTACCCCTTTAGATACGTGACTACTCACATCCTTCTGGCCGCCAGACTCTGCCTAACGAGACTTTGGAGATCTGAGAAGTCCCCGACCATTGACCAGGTTATTGACCTTGTGGACCTACACTCCAGTTACGAAACTATGATGGCGATCAACGCCAACCAAAGCACAAAACTCCGGACTGCCTGGAGTCCCTGGGTATGCTGTTCTAGAACTGCAATGTCCATTTAAAACAACATACACCTTTGCACACTAACTAGACCTTTCTTGACCGAACAATGTGTTTCCCCTTGAGTCATAGTCCAAATGAACTTGCTTTTGCGCTTGTACACCTGCTTGCTGGTTCTGTTTACTATGTAAATTTCTTTTTCCTGACAATCGCCCTGTGGGGTGCCCCCCCACACAAGGGCTTTAGCCCGGCTTGCCCCCCCCCCCCCCGAGTCACAGAATGAACCCAATTGGGGTGACTAGGGGGGAGGGGGAGGCCACGTTTCATGTTTAATCAAAATACATTGAATACCAACAACATGATAGCTGATAATTTCCTTCTTGTTACATATACTTCCCATATGTGTCGTTGCACGACGTACAATGTTTGTAGTGTACTTTGTATTTGAAAATTTAATAAAGACGATTGAAAGAAAAAAAAAAAAAACTGTGAAGAAAGTAGCCACGTAGACTCCAAGGTGCTGTCAAATGGAGGATAACCACCCTGCACTCGTGAAATAAGACTGCCTGCTTACCACAAAAAGACTGCTTTGCATCAGTCTCAAGAAGCATAGGGACGTCCGGTCTCCCTGAAACCAATCCGTATGTATACAAGGTACAGCTCAGCAATGGGTCCGGAACAAGCACCGAAGACAGAGCGTATATAGCAGGTATGTAGGGATGAGAGATAAGCAGGTCCAAGTTTCATGCCGGGGTCAAGGATGGGAGAAAGCAGCAAGGTCCAAGGTTCAAGCCGGGGTCAATGGGAGCAAATCAGAAACTGAACTGGCAACAGGTATCTGAGCAAACAGGAACAGGAACTTCAGTATTTTGCCTGTCAGCCCTGTTCCTGTTTGCTCAGATACCTGTTGCCAGTTCAGTTCCTGATTTGCTCCCATTGACCCCGGCTTGAACCTTGGACCTTGCTGCTTTCTCCTATTCTTGACCCCGGCTTGAAACTTGGACCTGCTTATCTCTCATCCCTGCAAAGCAGTCTTTATTTGTGGTAAGCAGGCAGTCTTATTTCACGAGTGCAGGGTGGTTATCCTCCTTCATTTGACAGCACCTTGGAGTCTACGTGGCTACTTTCTTCACAGTTTTTTTCATCACAAGACCATCACTGGACTTTTTTACTAGATCTCACAACTGTTCAGCATTGGAGATTTATTTCTTCTCTTCTCTTTTCTTTAGGCTCTCTTCGGTTTCTCCTTAATGAGCTTATGTTCACATATTTAATATATAAATTGAATGATATTTATCAATTTTTTCTAGCGCTGCACCTCTTGTATTTTTTATATATTTTTTCTCTCGACAACCACTGGCCAGGGTTTTAGGGATGAGGCCCTACTCCCTATCAACTGGGGGGCAAGGTGCTTTGGGGTGGGGGACGCAGAGCTCCCACCCCCCAATGTTGAGGGCATGCAGCCTGGTATGGTTTGGGGGCCTGCTTGCTCATCTTTATCCGACTCCTGCACACCAACAGTGGGGCACTATTCCTTTCACTGACACCAATGATGGGGCACTATTTCTTCCACTATCAATGATGGGGCACTATTTCTTCCCCTGATGCCAACAATTAGCACTTTTCCTCCCACCAATACCAATAATGAAGCATTGTCCACTCCTAATTATGCCAAAGCATTTTCTAAAAGATGGTAAACTGGCCCTTTGTTTAGAAAGTTTGGAGACCCCTGACCGAGTCAGTCACTGAACCGGAAACAAATTAAGTCACACTGAGCATATTAGTCCCAGGTCAGGGACTCACTAGATCAATACTGACCCCCAGGAGTCAATAGGACTATCCAAAGGGGTCAACTAATATTTTGAGGCGTCTCTGTAGAGCTCCATGCTTTAACATTAAAACCAATCTATACTTTGGAAAGTAATGTGTTACACAAATGACAGGTGTACAAAATTACCTTTCTCTTTGCATGCTCCTTGCCATGATTATGCGAATGTGTTTTCTCAGGTTTATCCTTGTTCTTACTGTGAGAATCATGACTGCTAATATTTTTACTCTTTGACTCATTAACTTTCCCTGATGATCCCGGGATCCTAGACAGCAATGACAGCTCAATTTTGACAATAAGAGCAAGAGGTTTATGACTGTTCTTGATAGGTGGCGGCAGTCTGTTGTCCCCTATTGGCAATAACACTTTGTCTCTATGAGAGTCCTCACGCACAACAACTGCAGGATGAGTTGGGTTAGTCCTATGATTGGCTTTGCTTTGACTCAGTCCTTTTGAACCAGAGGGGCACTGCGGGAGTGATAAGGCACTCTGTTTTTTGTCTGTTTGAGTGCTTGGACACTTTTTGGTGCTGCTACTATGGTGAGAGCTTCTGTGCTTCTTATTTTCACTACTATGTGCAACAATTGTGTTTGGTTCCTTATAGTCATTTGGTTTTGTTTTAACTTTCGTTTTCACAGTTGGCCTTTCCTTGGAAGGCTGGTCTCTTGGCCTGTATGGTTGTGGCTCACTTTCAACAGTAAGTCCTCCCTTTGGCTCATTCTGAAAGGAGGCCTTGACAGGTCTCTTTGGCTGTTTAATGCCAACAGTCTGCCTAGGAGTTACAGTTTCATTGACTATAGGGGATTCTGGAAAACTAGGATTCTTCTGGATATCTTCCTGAGAAGTCCAATTCACCTTTTCATGGGGAGACTCAACTGTCTTTGGAGAGTCATGAAGAGGGGGTGAAAGGCTGTCATGCTCTTTACTCTCCCAGTGACCTTCTTGTTCATGATCCACAGTGCTATTGAGGCTTTCAGCAAGTGCTGCAGGTTTGACCATGAAGTTCCCCAACTGCCAGTCAGATGGCTGGGTGTCATGCTGTAACAGAATAGAAGAAAATGTCAAAAATAATTATCAGCTTTATTTCCTAAGTTTATGACTAAGCAATATAAAGACAGCCCACAGAGAAATGTATAAAAAGGAAATCAGCCTTGCACACATGGAATCTGTCCGATGGAACTTTGCAAAAAGAAAAATCGTAAGCCTGTTGGTTTTGCGTTTTATGCCAAGTCACAATTACGGTACACATCTTACCACTGGTTACTGCAAAAAATAATCACAGTCACAAGAGCACGTAAAAGCATTAACTAAAGTATTTTTTTTGGGGGGGGGGGGTGTTTAATGATTAACCACTTGTCTACTGGGGCAATTTTTTTTTTACTTTACACACACACTAAAATCTGCATTTGCTCTCTTCGGTTTCTCCTTAATGAGCTTATGTTCACATATTTAATATATAAATTGAATGTTATTTATCAATTTTTTCTAGCGCTGCACCTCTTGTATTTTTTATATTTTTAATGCCCCCTTTTTCATAGCATGGTTAGGCCCTTCACTGTAGCTAATCAAGCACAGATCATGTTATTCAACTGCTTCCCTGGCTACATTACCTGAGGAATGACAGCTTTGAACCATGATGTAATAAATGTTTCTGGGGTTAGTAGATGCTAAAGAAATCGAGGAACAGATGTTAGGGGATTTTACATCAGTCCCAAGCTACCGATTGGGAGAGCCAGAGAACCACTTCGGGCATTTGTTGCATGGAGGAGGCATGGCCACTCTTTGGTTACTAGCCATTTGGCTTTTTTTACATCTACTTAAAGCATTGCTTTGGTCATAAATATGGAAATCTGAATCATTTCCACATCGTATTTCATCATCATCAATAATCTTAAAACTGGTAAACATACTTTGTGAAGATCTCGGCACATTTGCTTTCTTGAATTCTGTGAAATATATTCACTATGCCCAGTGCAAATGCACTGCTGTGTCACATATTTCACAGAGCTGGCCTCCTGAGCTACAGAGGTGCTGAGAGGAGAAGTTTCAAGAGGTGGAGTCAGTATAGAAATCAAAACATGCAGGCAGCAAGATACCATGGGATATGTAGTAAATAGCAGAAGAGAAGTTGCAAAGCATGCAGGAATACAGGAAGCTGTGGAAAGACGGTCAGCAGACAGACAGCACTCGCAAAAACAAAATAAAATAGGGTGTGCGTTACTGCTATTGTTCATCTACAGGGAGATAGGCTAAAGACATCTTTGTTTCACAGTTTATCCACACCTGTCACCACGTCAGATTCTCTTTATCGTTCCACAGTCTAGGAAAAATTTTGACCCGCAGTAGATTCAGCTAAACAATAACAGCAGGATATCAGAATGTCAAGTGTGATGTATCCAAGCACGTTACCTTATTCTCTTCACCATCACTTGAGCCACTTTCACTCTCCGTGTCTGAAGAGCTCTCGGTCTCACTCGCTTCAGTTTCCACACTGCCGGAATGTGCTGAGGGCACGCTGTCCACCTGTGATGGCACGCTGTCCACCTGTGATGGCACGCTGTCCACCTGTGATGGCACGCTGTCCACCTGTGATGGCACGCTGTCCACCTGTGATGGCACAACACTGCCAAACAAAACACATTAGATAGAGATAATGAGATTACGGACTTAAAATCCCTATATACATTTATTTTGTCATGTCTATAATCTACAACAGCAGCCGTTTATGTATAGAACACTTTGTGGTTTGCAGTCTGTCCAACACTTACAATAGGATGCAATAGAAATCAACCAGAGGTAGTTCTAAACAGTGTAAGAAACACTGAGAAAAGGCGAATATCTGGCACAGTCTAAATACTAATTTAAAATGTATAGCCTTAAACATGCATTTCTACTGCCATAGCAGCGCTGTCATATTTTTGATTCTTTTGAACAAAAGTGTCTACAGTGGGTGGAGTTTCAATCGATGAGGATAGCCATGTGTTTTTACAAGTTTTGGACAAGTAAACACTATATATATATATATATAAAATTAAGGCTACAAATTTAGAATTTTAAAACACGCAAGGGATGGCAAAGAAAGGTAAAAGACAGAAGACAGCTGTGAGCAGCCATCAAAACAAGACATGTCTGGAATATAGAACCAGAGTGTAGAAATTTATATGAATAAATAAAAGCAATACCTTGATGGAGCAGATGAAGAAAGTGGCTTCTCAGTAACCTACAAAACAAACGTATAATAAATTAAGTTTGTTTAAATGAAACAAATATTAAAATGCTGGAAGCTGCTTTTATTGACTGCATAAATAAGGGTAGTAACATACCTCCTCCTCCTCATCACTGTCTTCACTATCGCTGAGCTGTAGATCAGCTTCCAACATGCTAAGACCAAAAGAAGAGGTTTAAGGATCACTCAGCACTAACTGTATATAACAATAGAAATATTTTCATGGTAAGGTAAAGCTTGCTATACTAATGGCAGTGAAAGCACCAAAACAGTAAATGAAAAAGTTTTGCATTTCAGCAAAAGATTAAAAGCTTTTTACCTCAAATGTCATTTTTTCTTCCACACTGTAGTATCTGATCCCTTTATTATAGAAATAACATATGCCAGGCACATTGATTTCACTGGATGCAACACATTGATGTACTACTTCTAATTCTTTAGCAAAAAATGTACCCCATGTCACATTCTGCAGGAAGTACCGTCACCAAATGCAACCTATTGAAGTTAATGGGGTTTTGCTGTAAGATTGAGGTACGGTATTTACATTTTTGTATTTATGTTTTTTCAGCTGTCAAAAAATAAATAAATAAAAAAGGCATTCCGGGGTGGCAGTACTGCCCTTTGAATGCCTGGCAGCGGTTTCTTTACTGTCTTCTGAAAAGCAGTCCACTGCTGATCATGTTTTGGAGTGCTGCCTGTGTAAAAAATGAGGCCTTACAGCCCCACCATTTACATCTTGTGCCGTGAAGCTCCACTACTGGCTCCCCCACTGCTGCGGTTAGTGCAGGGGCAAAATACTTGCAAATCAATAGGAAAAAAAACTAAATGACTAGAGGGGCTATTGTTTAGAAAAGGACGACACTTCTGTATTGCAGGTGGGTGATATCAGCACCATCAAAGTTTTGGATTCAGTTCTACCTTGAGTATTTTTTGTATATACAATAGGTTTAAAGTGCATATCTTGCAAATGATACAAAAAAAAAAAAAAAAGTGTATGAGGTTTGTTTTTGCAGAATCATACTTGCCTATGTGGATGCAGCATCTGTCCCCGCTAGGTCGAACACTGAGAAACGAGCGATCAAACAACGGCAATCGCTTGGTTCTTAGGGTTCCCTGAGCAGAGAGCTGGTGACTGCTCACTGGAGCGCTGGGATGTGGAGGGAGGTGGAGGGAGCTAGAGAGGCTGAGTCGGGGTGCCGGCCCAGACATGTGGGCAGATCCAGACTTCATTGTCCTGATCTTGCCCAAACCTGAACTAGCTTTGTGACTTCAGCCTGGTGTCTGTTGAAAATGGGTCACAGGAGAACTCCTGTGATCCACAGGAGAGGTACAGCCAAACCAGCTTTGGCTGTACTTCTCCTTTAATTGCAAAAAGGTGTTAAAAATGAAAAAATGTATATGCATATGTGTGTATATATATACATCTATGGGTTGTTGTGCTCCACTTTACGATGCAAGCCAAGGGCTAAATAATCAACACCGAATATCATTACTTCAAACTTTTCTGGTACAAGATGATGGATGCTATATAGTTATGTACAGAGATAACTTTACTTGGTTTTTATAAACTGCCTGCAGTTAAAGCTAACCCATAGGGATATTAACCCAACAAAATCTGACATTCAGGCTTTAAAACAGGCATCTTCAAATAATGAATGAGAGCTCCACAATCTGGAGGGCTCTATTATGCAAACACTGACCTAATGTGGATCTGAACAAATTGTATAGGAAACATTTAGAAATGTTAAAGATATCATTTTTTTATGTAACTGTGCTGTCTCTTATGATGCAAAGTACATGTAATACTTCATCTCGTGTTTCTATATGTTTTGTCTAGCGTCTCTTATGATGCAAAGTACTTCATGTTTAATATCACGTGTTTCTATATGTTTTCCAAGTCTAGCGAATTCCAACTTGCCCCCTTCAAACGTAATTTAAAATGATTGTGTGTGGGCAAAACGTCATATTATGTCTTCTGAAAAACGACCAAAAAAAAAAATTCGAACATGCTTCAATTTTTTATGTTGTTTTTCAAAATGTTTTTTGTGTCATAAAAATTTATTGTGTGTGGGCTAAAACGTCGTTTTTAAACCCGCGCATTCTCAGAAGCAAGTTATGACGCAAGCGTGAAACGGAACAGAGTGCCGTCAAACGTGGTGTAGTTAACCTCGCTTTGCAAGAGCATTTTCAGAAAATGATGGTGTGTAGGCAATGTCGTTTTTTTAAAATTAAGTTTGAAAAACGTTGTTTTGTTTCATGAGATAAAACAAAGTTTTTTTACATCACAAAAAGTGATCGTGTGTACGTGGCATTATAGTCTGCAGTGCAAGATCTAGGTCATGACTCCTCTGAGTGCTAGTCTTTGTACCAAGGTTTGGCAGTGTTACTACTGTGCTGCTCATGGTTGTCCATTAGCTGCAGGAAGACTACAGGCAAATACTGGTGACTTGCCTTCCATTTGCCATATCTTTGGCATTAGCTTCTAGGAGTTCAGTCCCTCTTTAATAAGCTAATAGTCAACATTTTGGTCCACCCTTCTCCCTGCCTCACTACTAGTCACCAAGTGTGAAGACTACTCAAACAAGCAACGTCAAAGCACAGTAGTATAGTTTTGAGAAAGCCAAAGCATCAAATTTCTAGTTACCTTTGGTTATTATTTTCACAAAATCACTACTAGCTAAAACTGGTGACTAGAGGGACACCGTAACTATGGAATGTTAAAAGAAATGCAGCCTATTTCTATAATTCCCACGTGAGCAAAATCGGAACATTCCACAGTGCTCAGTGATTACGAAGGCCGGCAATACACAGTTCTAATCTCAGCAGGAACCGGCCGAGATTCAAACCATTAATGGGCAGGCTAAATGTACCAAGTTGACCAATCGATCAACTTGGGTACAACCAGCCTGCCAGATTCTCTTGCGATTATCACAAGTGGCTGCTATAGCCGCTATCAATAATCACTGTCTTCTCCCAGAGGGGACGGTTTCCCCCACCCTCTCGCACCAGGAGAAGACAATGGCCTAGCTGCCTAGCAGAAGGAATTCTGGAATTAACACTGTCAAATTTCTTCCCTGCAAACAAGGAAAGCCTGCTCCGTGTATGGCCAGACTTATGCCGCGTACACACCGCGATACACACGGTCGATGTTTTTTGCGAATGAAAAAAAAAACGACGTTTTTGTGAAACAAAAAACGACGTTTTGAAAAACGACACAAAAAATTCAAGCATGTTGGAATTTTTTTTTGGTCGTTTTTTTGAAGACAAAAAACGACGTTTTGCCCACACATGATCAATTTAAATGACGTTTTAAAAAACGTCGTTTTATTTCATCGCAAAAAACGACCGTGTGTACGCGGCATAAGAGCCTGTAAAAGCACAATGGAAAAAATAGGAACACAACTTAAAACAGAAATTAGTATACTGCTCTGCTTAGTCAACGTCAAAAACATAGAAATGAACCTTCCCCTAAAAGGAGCTTGGGGATAAGTAATATTCACAAAAGTCTGACTCCATATTCCATTATTGTGCTGACTTTCCTTGTGATCAGGACAACTAGTAATTTTCCAAGGATAGTTCTATAAATATACTTTAATGCAACTGATTTAATTGTCACCTTCACCGGTGTTTTGCTCACATGGCAATATTGATGTACCATAAATTGCCAATCATATTTAGCTATATTTATGCAGTATAATAGTACAGATTATGTGGAATTTTACACATTTTCTCATGATCTACATGTATTCAAAATAACACCCCTTTCACACTGGGGCATTTTTCAAGCACTTTTGGGCTAAAGATAGCACCTGTAAAACACATCCCCTGCAGTCCCAGTGTGAAATCCTGAGTGCTTTCACACTGGGGAGCTGCGCTGGCAGGGCGTTTTAAAAAAAGTCCTGCAAGCAGCATCTTTGGAGCCGCGTATGGGCACCGCTGCCGAAGCACCTGCAAAATCGATTCGGCAGCGGTGCTACACAGGTGCATTTTACCCTTTATTCGCCTGCTAGCAGGGGTTAAAAGTGCCCCGCTAGCAGCCAAATAGCGCGGCTAAAAGAACAGTTAAGTGCAGCTAAATCTAGCAGTGTTTTAATGTCAACGCCCACCCCAGCGTGAAAGCAGCCTTAATCTTACAACAGTTATTATTACACCCATTGTTTAAGCCTCTAACCTACATTTTTATGCATGTATTTAAAGATCATTGTATACATGGTATCTGTGAATCATAAGCTAGTAGGTAGAAGTTTTAAAGCTGTTCATAGAACAAAAAAAAAACTGATTCCTCTACCCATGCTAAAAGTGCAATGGATGAATCCCCCCCACCAAGCTATTGCATTCTTATAGCTGCTGCTGGCAGGAGGGGGCTGACCGAGCAACACACAATGTATTTTGTCCCATTCAAAAGGAACCAACTGAAATTCACAAAGTGTATGATCAGCTTAAAGCACACTCACATATCTGCATTGTGCTAATGCGTGTTTTACCAACGTAAGGTTTCCAATGCTACCAGGGCTATCAACCTATGCTTCATTGGGAATAAACTCCTAGAATTGGCTATTGGTTTTGTGAACACGCAGCCAAAATCATCATGCATATCTACTTACGATGACCCCTCTTGTGGGCTTGGCAAGACTTTTGAGGACGTGTCATGTTGTTCTGTAAATAAGACAAAATAAAAAATATACTTTGCGTTAAACAAGACTTAGATGAGTCCTATTGGGATTGTGTATACAAGATACAGTAAAGCCATAATAAGGGTGAGTCACAAGCACAGCAGGTAAAAGATATTGGTCAAAATAAGGGGTGAAAGCCAAGAAATATAACAGACTAGAGGATACACTGCAAGGCTGAAACCTACACCAATAAGGGATGTGAGAATAAGAAACAAGCATGGGAACTCACTAAACAGAAATGCTATCTAGAAGAAAGAAAGACCAAAAAGAATACTCCAAGATCTTAAATGTCCATTAAATATATTGAAGTTTGAGTTATTCTTTAAGAAGCATGTTTCACAGCATCAGTTTTAGCATTCACGTAAATGACCATCTTTGTGTCACATATATTTATGGGAGGTTTATGACTTACTCTGGTTTACTTTGACAGATGAAACTTGTTGACTTTCCTGAGGTGAATAAAAGAAAAGAGAGGGAAAAAAAGTTAAAGTTCAAAAACAACTATATTCGTTTTCAAGGACACTACTCTGATAATACTGATCCTTTAGGGCCCTTTTACACTGAGGAGTTTTTCAAGCACTTTTGCGTTTTTTTTTATTTTTATTTTTTAAAAGGGCCTGAAAAGCTCAAGAAAAATGCTTGACTTTAAAATCAATGAACGTGTTCACACTGGGGCGGTGCACTTCAATTGCAGTGAAAAAAATCCTGCTTACAGTATCTTATGAGCAAAAAAAAAACGCACCAAAAATGTATCTTCCAATAGAAAGCAATAGAAAATGTGGTAAAACCGCAGCAAAAACATGGTAAAACCGTGGCAAACACGCACCTGCAAAGCATTTTTTGTGTGGTCTTTGAGTCAGGTCCCTTACAAACCACACCACAAAGGCTGTAAAATCAAGTTTTTGCAACGAATCATTGTGAAAGTGCCCTTAAGCATTCCAGCTGGAATATTGCTATTAAGTCCAACTTCAGACAAAGGAAGGACACAGACAAGAACAAAAACCTTGCCTGCCAAAAGCAACATGTGGTTTTAACTTTTGGGTACAGCCCTGAGTAGCTTCATTTCCTGACGCATTCATGGCAGCACACACTGGGTTGTGACTCCGCCCCCACAACCTGACAGGATTGGTTAGCTATAAATTTGAAGTGGAGACACCCGGCATCATTCTCTTTTTTTTATCCTCACCTAACAGGACGTGGATGTACAGCTTGCCTCCTACCGCTATCGCCCCAGCAGGTTCAGCCTCTCCTGTTTGGAAGTCCCCCTTGTACAGTCTCTAATAGAGCTTTATGGGGGGAACCCCGCTCTGGTGGTCTCAGGGGGTAAAAATCCCGGCAAATTCCTGGCATCTAACAGGCTCTAAATGAGCTTCTTCCAGGCAGTGGCTCTCCTTCCTTTTTCTTTTTGCCCCTCAGCGTTTCCTGGCTGCTGTCCCTGTGTCTTATTTCACCCTCGTTTTTGTCTGCCTGTTTGTTTACATTGGAACCCAGCAGGTCGTGCTGGGCCTTGTTGTTCCATGTCCCTCCACTCCAGACCGCGTCCCCGGGCCGTTCTGCGCATGCGCGCAGCACAGTGATGACGCCGGCGGCCTCCCTCGCCCTCATCCAAGATGGCGTCGGGACGTGCGCGTCGCTACTGCGCATGCGCGACCACGTCATCAGCGCCGCGACGGCGGCGCCAAATTTAAAAACAAAATGTTTTCCTTTTGCTCCCTAGGCTGCTGCTGCTTTGCCCGATTCCATAGGCGATTTTTTCCCAGAGGTACCTTACACTCCTTTCTCTCATTGGCCATTTGTTTCCTGCCTTTCTGACCTTTCTTTTTTTTCTTCCTCCAGTTTCCACAGCTGCTGTCTCTGTGCATCCTATGGAGCCCACTGCCCTCGCAGACCATTATCAACAAACTAGGTATGGAGGCCGTCATAAATTGGGTAAGTAGTGAAGAGAAAAAAAAAAGAGCCGGCCACTGAACACTGCTTTTTTTGCAGTCCCACCAGGCCCAAATATGCAAGCCCACGGAGGAAACGGTCCAGGCATACATCAAGCAGGAGGTCCCGCAAGAGCCGATCAAGGTCTTCCTCCCGCTACCACCGATCACGCCGCAGCCGATTCCGTCACAGCAGGTCTCATTGCAGACGGTCGCCCTCATTGCACCGCGAACGTTACCATGCCCGTCCTGCGGCTAATGCTGGGTATGCGGTGCTGTTGCATTGCCAGGGAAACTAGCTTGTCGCACCTGCTTCAATGAAGCAACCACAGAAAGAGAGGCGGATGCCAGAGCGGCTACAGACCTCATGAGAGAGCCAGTGCGGGAATCAATCTGGACCACGGCTCCCCTGGCCTGTGATGATCCCACCCCAGGCACTTCATCGGCCTTCGGCCCATATGCCCAGCTAGCGGGGACCCTTTCCGATCATGAAGAACATGAGGTAGTATCGGGATTTGACTTCAGCCTGGCTGAGCCTTTTGCACGCTCTGTTAAAGAGGCTATAGGTTGGGAGGAACCAGTAGCGGAGCCACTGAAAGTTGGGAAGTACTTTACCAAGGCCATTACCTCAGGGGACCAACAAAAGTCCTTTTGAAGGCTTGCCTGCCCACCCAACTCAGGTGGGCGCCAGGCTCAGAGGTTTCGCACAAGTTTGGTCAGAACACAGAGGACCCATGGACTCTTTCCACGATCAAGCAGGGTCACAAATGGAACTTTATAGGGGCATTGCCTCACACTGTCTTCCAACCCACCAAAATTCCATCCTCCATGGACAAGAGGAAACTTCTCATTCAGTACATTTCAGAATTAATACTGAAGGGGGCAGTCGTGGAAGTTCCTGCGCATCAAAGGGGCAGGGGTTTTTATTCCCCTTTATTTTTGGTGCGAAAGAGATCAGGGGATCTTCGACCCGTGCTGGACCTCAAACGACTCAACAGAAGAATCCAAATAGAGGCCTTCAAGATGGAAAGTCTCCAGTCCATCCTTCTGGCAGTGAATCTAGGAGATTGGATGCTGTCAATCGATCTATCAGACGCCTACCTTCATGTGCCAATTCACCCTGTATTCCAAAAATTTCTACGCTTCTCCATCAGCCAGCATCACTTCCAGTTCCGATGCCTACCTTTCGGGATCTCTTCGGCACCCAGGACGTTCACAAAGGTCCTCCTCCCGCTCATAGCACTCCTCAGGGAGAGAGGGCTGAGGGTACACCATTATCTGGACGATATTATGCTTTTAGCAGCATATCAGGAGACTCTGCTCCTCCAGCGGAAGATCCTAATTTCGACCCTCCAGAACTTTGGTTGGTTAATCAACTGGCAGAAGAGCAGCCTCCAACCCTCACAAACTATGATATTCCTGGGGGCAGAATTGGATACGAAGCAGAACAGAGTGCAGGTGGGTCCGCTAACTCGGAAGGTGCGCACTCTATTGTGCTCCAAACTTACATCAGCCAGAACCTGCCTTAGCATGCTGGGCTCTATGTCTTCGACTATACCCATGATCCAGTGGTCCCAGTGGCACATGAGAACCTTGCAGAATGCCTTTTTCAAACAATGGGACGGAACCTCAATGCACCAATCCATCAATATTCCCAGCCGAGTAAGACACGCTCTTCTGTGGTGGACTCATCCTCCCAACCTCAGAAGATTCAGGTCTCCGAGCCCGGAGATTGTGACATCAGATGCCAGCGAGAGGGGTTGGGGGGCTCACTACCGGGATCAGACAGCCCAGGGACAGTGACACTTCCCTGCGCGGGGCACAGTGTCGAACATACTGGAGCTTCGAGCTGCGTTCCAGGCCCTCTTAGCCTTCGCGCCTCTACTACAAGGGAAGGCCGTCCTAATCCGGATGGACAACAGGGTGGCGGTGGCCTACGTCCAGAGACAAGGCGGTACCCGAAGCCACACACTATTAGAGGAGGTTCACCCCATAATGGAATGGGCCCAGACACATCTATTGGACCTAACAGCAGTTTACGTTCCAGCGGCGCAGAACACGCTTGCCGACTTCCTCAGCAGGGAACTCCGGTCGAACAACGAGTGGTCTCTGAAGTGGGGGGTTCCGGAGATCGACCTGGCGGCAAGACCAGCGAATGCCAAATGTTCGCGATTTCTGTCCAGAGTGCCCTTTCCGACAGCAGAGGGGACAGATTGCCTTCTTCATCCATGGGACTTCAAGCTGGGCTACATCTTTCCTCCAACTCCCCTGATAGCGAGGTTTCTATCCCGGCTCCGAAGATCATCACCCACTGTGAGAGCGGTAACACCGTTTTGGCCACGGAGACCTCCTACACCCACCAAGGTCGGTTCCTCCATCCGGCCCCAGACAGGCTCCACTTGACAGCCTGGAGGTTGAGAGGACTAGACTAAGGGAACAGGGATGTTCCCAAGCAGTTACAGCAACCTTAATGCAAGCCAGGAAGGTCACCACAAACACAGTTTACACCAGAGTTTGGGAAAGATTTGCCCACTTGGCGCAACTTAAAGGTTGGAATCACATCTCTCCAGATCCTTACCAAATCCTAGAGTTCCTACAAACGGGAGTAGACAAAGGCCTAAGTTCAAGCACACTAAGGGTACAGATCTCCGCTCTGTCCGCTAAAACTGGCACTAGATGGGCCCTGCACCGGTTGGTCATCCAGTTCATGCAGGCCTGCACGAAAATCAGACCGCCCAGAAGACCATCCTTTCCGGCTTGGGACCTGTCGGTAGTTCTGGAAGCACTGTCCAATCCACCTTTCTTCCCACTCAGCGCTATCTCCTTATGGGACCTGTCCCTAAAGTTGTCCTTCCTCATTGCCATCGCTTCGGCTAGGAGAGTGTCGGAGTTACAAGCCCTCATGTCTAAGGAGCCATACTTAGTTTTCCTGCCCGACAGGGTGGTGCTGAGGCCTTCAGATCGCTTCCTCCCCAAAGTTACTTCGGCCTTCCACTACGGCCAGGACATTGTCTTACCATGCCTCTCCAACGAGAACGGTGAACCTCACACCTTGGACAGTAAGTCTACAATTTCCTACAATCTGTCGGCTACCATCCACCTCCGGTCAACGGATGCCCTCCTGATTATCCCTCACGGAGCCAGGCGGGGTGAAGCAGCCACTTCCCGGACAATCGCCTCTTGGCTTGTCAAGACTATTGAGAAAGCGTATTCCACTCAACAGCTGGGGATTCCGGAAGGCATCAAAGCGCATTCAACCAGGGCAGTGGCAACCTCTTGGGCAGCATACTGTGGGGTCTCTTCGGAAACCATTTGCAGAGCAGCAACCTGGTCTTCCAGGCATACCTTTATATCTCATTACAGAGTGGATGACGCTCTTTTGGCTACAGCTGAGTTTGGCAGATCTATCTTCAGGGCAAATTTTTCTGCTCTATAGGGAATAAATTACTTTTTTGCATCGAACCCTCCCGACTGGCGAGTTATTTCCCAGTGTGTGCTGCCATGAATGCGTCAGGAAAACGGAAAATTGTATACTCCCATTTCCGTAATTTTCCTTTCCCGACGCATCTTCATGGCAGCACACATCTGCCCACCCTGTTGTTCAATGATGATATATACGGAGAATAATGCCGGGTGTCTCCACTTCAAATTTATAGCTAACCAATCCTGTCAGGTTGTGGGGGCGGAGTCACAACCCAGTGTGTGCTGCCATGAAGATGCGTCAGGAAAGGAAAATTACGGAAAGGTGAGTATACAATTTTCCGTTTTCTGTGTTTTTGTGGGTAATCAAAGGGTGGTAAAACTGTCTCAACTGCCTGCTTTCACTGCCTCAATCTAATCACCCCCGAATTTCCATGGGGATGGCAGAGAGATCGGAACATGCAGCTCCAGCTCTCCATTCTCTGTGCTGCCTGTCACGTGACCCTTTTGATAATTTGTGTTGCCTGTCACGTGACCCTTAATAATTAACATCTGCTCCATTTTTTATGTTTTGAAGAGTGGTGCTAGCTTGTACACATAATGGGACAAATAGATAACCGATTAATAAAATAATAATTTTCTAATAGACAACAAACCTTGTTGGGAAATGCAAATTTTGAAGGTTCAGTGGTGCTTGGTGTATGAATAGCTGTTAATGGTGGAGGCCATGAATGTGTCATTTCCTGGAAAACAAAACAGAACGTTAAAGTGTAAAATCTTGGTAAAGATGATAAAACTCCCATTTTGTTTAAAAAAAATATCTTCCAGGCCAACTATATACATTGCAAGGTTTTTGTCAAATGATTGCATATACTTACCACTTTCTGCTCCCTATATACTAAACCCGTTTTACTGTTCTTGCAGAGGCTTTAAAAATGCCATGTAAAGTTTGCCTTCACAAGGATCACAAGATCGATCCCAATGTTGTAATAAACAATTAACGCCGAGAACGAGTTTAATCTGAGTGCCGGTTCACACAGGGGCAACCCGACTTACAGCGCGACTTTGCAAGACGATTTGGAGGCGACTACAGCACGAAATCTGCCACAGATAACACACCAAGTGCAGTAAGCTGTAAAAGAGCTGCCACCTGATGGAAGCTGCTGCCAGTAATTTTACCAAAAACTAAACAATTTCGGGCATTGACAGACGGTCAGTAGACCAACTGCAGGAGCAAGGAGAAGGATTCTATAAAAATTAATACTGAAATTGGAAGAGAGAGAAATGTGAAGTTTGACAGCTACAGAAGCCCATGGCAGGCGTAAAATCTTGTTATTTTGTTATTATTTATAGTGTATAGAAATTATGTGTTACATTTTTGGAAAACATGATTAGTCCTTTTGAACGAAATGTAAACCATTGCCATACTTTTCATAAACGATATAATCAGTTTAGCTTATATAAAGACACTAGAAATGTACTGCAACACTTAAATGCCAGCCTACTGGCATGAAATGCCTAGGAAAGTCATAAACTGGAAGATTGGCATTGACTAGAGTTCAAATAGTTACTGAGTAATAAATACATCATGACTTCTTTAGAGATCCATATAGGAATTATAGAACTTGCTACACAGCTTTTAAATTTAATTTTCTAGATCTATCAATGATCAGCCTATCCATCACATTACAATTAAGTACCCTCAATAAAGACTCCCTACCCTTTGCGTATACTTCATAACTAGATGTCCCATGCCTCATGATGGGATTCTGCCATGAGGAAGATGGGGCTAAAGTCATGCTCTATAGGTGAAGTCCTATTAAAACTTTAGCAAGCTTGGTATTGAATAAATCTCCCACCATCCATGGAAAACTCAGTACTCCCACCACAACAACATGCATGTTGGCGTCTCCAAAAATTTCAATATTGAGGCTATTTTAGGTACATCTTCCGTCACGCCACCTTTATTGTCCCTCAGTTATTCCTCTGTACCCCATCACAGACACCAGCATATTTGTTTTGCCCAGCTTGCCACCATTCTGTGCCCTGGAACCTGCACACAGGACACATCACCTCTGTGCTGGGCAAGTACTGCACACTCATGTGGACCCTGTCCTGTTTCCAGTTTGAGCACCGAGGAGCCTGCCACCCCGCTGTGCCTACATGTGGATTTACACCATGCAGGCTACATGCCTGGCACCTCGCTTGCCATCTCAGTGGGCACAACACTTCTGTTTGAGATAGCTGCCAGTGCAACCCGACTCCAAGCCTCAGGTTGCTTGGACACAAGATTGGGTCCCAGCTCCAGAGTTACATACTGAAGTGGGGCCAGTCTCAGACTGTCTCTCCACTCTCCCAGCATATGCTGCCTATGAAGCTGTGGCCAAGACACAAAGACCACCAAGGACCTGCAATTGGACTGGGAAGAACCCTGCCTCCTCTGCGTCCCCTTCCCTGCCGCCCTCTCAGATCCTGGGTTTAGCTGCATGCATCACACCAGTAAAACCCCTTGAAGCAACATTGGCCACTGATAAATCGGACTCACGATAATCAGTTGATCCCCAATTTAAAGTCCCTCCTTGACCAATGTTTTCTTCTGTTTTGTCTATACATTTGGGATGGAGGCCAATTACTTAGGGTGCCACAGACCACCCCTTTTTTTTCCTTACCTTGCTCCGCTGGATCACTGCTTTGTGTGCTGGACTTGCTGTAACTTTTTTGCCCCGTTTCCCATTTGCTGTGCCATATTTTCACTTTAACCCCTTTCTTACCAGCCCATAGGGGAATAACGGCATGGTCATCCCCTCGCCGATGAGACTGGGCGTTGCACAACCTCCAGTCTTCACGGCGTTCTAGGGCGTGCGCGCGCCGCCGCGGCATCACTCGCGATCCCGCGCACGTGCCCGCCGGCTGCAATTGCCGCCGGGCACCCGCGATTTCCGGCAATCACATCAGGAGTGTGGATCTGTGTGTGTAAACACACAGATCCACCTCCTGTCAGCGGTGAGGAGATCGATGTGTGTTCCCAGTACAGAGGAACACACATCGATCTCCTCCCCCTGTGAGTCCCCCTCCCCCTACAGTTAGAACATACTTTAGGACACATTTTAACCCCTTCAGCGCCCCCTAGTGTTAACCCCTTCCCTGCCAGTCACATTTACACAGTAATCAGTGCAGTTTTATAGCACATCGCTGTGTAAATGTGAATGGTCCCAAAAACGTGTCAAAAGTGTCCGATATGTCCGCCGCAACGTCGCGGTTACAAAAAAAAAAAAAACGCAGATCGCCGCCATTACTAGTAAAAAAAAATAAAATAAAAATGCCATAAATCTATTACCTATTTTGTAGACGCTATAACTTTTGCGCAAACCAATCAATATACGATTATTGCATTTTTTTTTTTACCAAAAATACGTAGAATACGTATCGGTCTAAACTGTGGTGAAAAAAAGTTTTTTAAAAAAAAAATATTGTGATATGTATTAAATAAAAAGGAAAAAAAAGTTTTTTTTTTTAAATTGTCGCTCTTCTTTTGTTTATAGCGCAAAAAATAAAAACCGCAGAGATGATCAAATACCACTAAAAGAAATCTCTATTTGTGTGGGGAAAAAACATAACGATTTAATTTGAGTACAGTGTTGCCTGACCGCGCAATTGTCATTCAAAGTGCAACAGCGCTGAAAACTAAAAATTGGTCTGGGCAGGAAGGGGGTGAAAATGCCCTGTATGGAAGGGGTTAAGGATCTTTTATCCGCACTGTGCCCCATTGTTACTTTATTAAACTGTTTACCTGTGCTATGCTATATCACTACCACTTGGATATTGTCTCTGTGCTGTACCCTACTACCCACCCCTCCCATACACGCAAGTTCCTTAATAAACGACCATGCATCAGGTTCCGTGTGATCTTTTCTGTGCTCCTAGTTCGTCACGTTTCCTTTCTTTTTAGCTTCTTTTCAGGACTAAAACCATGCATTTAAAAAATTGAGCAATGATAAAGTCAGGTAAATATACAATCCTGCTTACAATTATTAAGTGTTGTTGCATAGCAAGATCACTTATTGTTCTCTCACATATATATTCTTATAGCCAAATTTACCACCCTAACTCCTCCCGCAGTTTTTACACTACATAGACGAGTAATATACCGAAACGTGGGGAATGTTCCCGATCGTGTTGCCATTACTTTGTGGAATGTTTCACCAAAACGTTTGCGAAATATCGTCGTTTTTGCGGCAACATTTTCCCATAGGAATGAATGGTAAAGCTTAGAGTGTGGGATGTCAAAAAATGAAAAATCATGACATGATTTATAAACTGCGACCACTCCCTCATTTTCAAGCCAACCTACACAAATCGTCCTGATCGTTTTCGAAATACGACCATTTGTTTGCAACCCACGCCATCCATTGACCTCCAATGACTTCCATTGAAATTAAGGTCTAGACATCTAAAATGTTATGGGCAATTTGTAAATTGCGACTGTGCCTTTAATTTTTATATTTCAGAGACATACTATACAACAAAATGTACGATTTATAGTTTTTAAAATACAACCTTCTGAAGTATTCAAAAAAAGCCAGAATTTCTGGTCTTTGTTTAGAGAGGGTTTGCATATAAACAAACATTGGTTTTCTAGGAGACGCTGAGGTAAATTACTCCTCACACACAGCTGAGAGGGGATTCTGGCTCCTCCCACACAAGGCGGAGGGAATTTGGCAATTTTTTTGGCTCTGCGTAACTTCTGCATACTAGCATACTCTGCATATTAGCAACTATCCATAGAAACCGTCCATAGCAACCAATTCATAGCAACCATGTTGCAGAGTACGATTGATAGGTGCAGCGGAGTCAGTTGAGATCAGACTGTGTAGCAACAGGAACTGGCTTCTTTATTGGAACATCATCACACACAGGCAAATATGTCTCCACATCATGGTAAGAAGAACAACACACAGACATCCAGGCAGGAAAAAGAAAAAAACGAGTACACTGGGGATAGAAGATACAACATATCATAAAGAACACATATCTATAATCATTAGCGACATCTTGTGTCCTTTTTGCAAACTGCATCTGATATACAGTAAAAAGGCTAAGCTGAAGTTTTTGTTGCATCTCCAACAAACCACTTCATAGCAACCAGTCCATAGCAACCAGTTTTTGAAGGGGCAAATAGGATGGTGCAGTTTTGATGGAGCAGTTTTTGATGGAGCAGTTTTTGATGGGGCAGTTTTTGATGGGGCAATGGATCGAAATGGATCGACACACTGTTGGATCACATTTACATCTCCGGGGCACTGTCTCCAGTCTGGAGTATTGGTGGAGGCAGGAACACGTCACACAATTTCCCCAGAAATTGTATCTTTTCTAGTTTTTTTTTTCCCCCCCCATGAAAGATTTTAGTGAAAATAAAAGTTTTACAAATGCCACAGAGAAATCAAATGTAACATATGCATCAACAAGCAAAGGCGTACCGGCTCCCCCGATAGATAATAACATGTAAGACATCCACAGGAAGGTCTGGGTAGATCTCATAGCATCCAATACAGAACATCCACAATGTATCACATAAGGTGGAGAAACATCAGGCTGTTGACACTTGCTCGTGTTAATGTGATCCCAACAGATGTTCCAGGCCCCATAACATTTACGCAAGCCTTCATGTATCCGAGACCTTTCCCCCCCATAGAAAAGAGCCTTTGGCACAATTCTCCTGTCTAACTCTAAAAATCTGTGAATTCTAGGAGACCAAAGTCGTCACATTGTGGACCTCACGCCAGTATGACTGAATCAGTGGGCACTCCCACCAAATATGCAGGAAAGTGCCCCGTTCTTGTCCGCATCTCCAGCATTGATCCAAAACGGTCGGAAACAATTTGTGAATTAAATCCGGCGTCCTGTACCACCTTGTTCTAATCTTGAACCCATTTTCCTGGATATTCACATTTAGTGAACCTTTATGAATGTACCAGTGGACTCGTTCCCAGTCCTTCGCATTAATAGGACTGCCCAAATTGTTCTCCCAGAAGGCACGTTCCGCGTCCATGGAGACAAGAGGTTGCAAAAACATAGATGCGTATAACATCGAGATCACATGCCTCTGGGGCGATGGGCCCGCACATAAGGATTCAAACACTGTAGGTGTTTTCGTGAAGCGCCCCCTAGTCCCGGGGTTGTCTAGAAAATGCCTTATCTGGAAATAAGCAAAAAAGGGGATTGCTTTGGTCAAGAATAACGCTGCTAATTCTTGTAAAGTGAGGAATCTATTACCAGAAAAAAAAATTGTTAGCCAACATGTCTACATAAGGCCATTCTTCCTTCAGAAAGGCTCCTTCCAGCCCAGGTTTAAAATCGGGGTTCCCTCTAATGGGAGTCATTCCACATTCGGTGGCTGACACTGCGTGTGATCTGCATGCCTTTGTAAAAGCCGATAGTGTTGCTCCTTTTCTAGTTTTTAATATATTCTATTGCAGACAGCAGGTAGCAAGCACCATGCAAAAAAACTCTCAGAATAATAAGGCTAGATTGAGGGTCCAGCTGAAGCTTACAAAACATTTTGTGCTGGTAGTGCTTGCAATTTAGAGTTAAATTAAAACATTATGTTCATACATTAGATTATTAGCTATAGAATACTACAGTTGTTATTTTAATGAAAGTTTTTCACATACCTTTAAAATCTCTTCAACACAATGGGCTTCATTGGTGAAGGTCTGAAAAATTAAAACAATTAACATTAAGCAAATAGCCAGTGTTAAAGTACAACTATAGTTTTAAACAAACCTGAGGATACAAATATGCACATAAATTCTCTGAAAATGTATTTATTGTTTATTTAGTAAACTGGTTATGCTGGTGTATTTACATACACTACGAATCATGCAGAAATACGTAGATACCAAAGGAGAAATCTTCTAAAATGTTGGAAGGCACCTGCTGTGCAAAGCAATGTTCCAAGGTCAGTCATAAATAAAGGCCAGAGTCTTGCTTATCCAAGCCAGAATAATGATCTCCACAACCCTGGTAGTCAATCAGACCTAAAA
Organism: Rana kukunoris; assembly: GCA_029574335.1. Lineage (NCBI taxonomy): Eukaryota > Metazoa > Chordata > Amphibia > Anura > Ranidae > Rana > Rana kukunoris. Next base: position 477,433,265 of record CM056049.1, on the reverse strand, counting down.
ATGAGCCACCCTTTCCTCAATAGATGAAAAACTAATCAGCTATTACGGATATGCAAATTTCAACATTTTATCAAAATACAGATACAGATTATACAAAAAAAATAAAAAAAAATAAGAACAGCTAAGCCCTAATCTCTAATCACTTCTTCTGGTCACTTATTTATGCAGACAGCAGAGATGCATGGTTGTTACAGGAAGGTCTGTGTCCTCGGATGTGTGGACTTTGTGCGACAGCCTGACTTTACTTTCTGTGTGCTGTGCAAGAGTGGGAGAATAACGATCCTCTTCTAAAAATGCAAAAGCCTTTCATTATTTTACTGCATTGCTAAATTTACATTTTTGTTAACAAAAAAACAGAACACTGCTCTTTAAATAAACTCAAGTCAAATGTAATGCCTATGTACCTCTTATTTACAGCAATAGATCTAGATTGATTTTATGTTCTCTAATAACACACATATATAGTTAAAGGAGTTGTAAATAAAAAAATTGTTTTTGCTGAAATGACAGGGTACAGAGACATAATAGTTAACCGATTCCTTTTAAAAACGATTAAAAATAGATAAAAATCAATCATATAATGTGCCTCTAGTTTAGTTTTTGCATGTTTCCTGCCTCTCTGCCTTACAGAGCACACAGAGACAATACAGGGCAGTGATGGTTTGGAAAACTAAACTGATTGGTGCTGTGGGGTTTTAGACACAGTAATCACACCTCCTTGATTAGTGACCACAGAGAGAAAGCTCCCAGTACTGTGGTCATCAGGAAACAGACAACCAGGAAGTGTGGAGATCAGAGAAGAATTACAGCAACTTGAGAGCAAAAACGAACAATGAGGACATGAAAACAGCACTGCATTATGGTAAAGGAAGCGATTAAGATAAAAAAAAAAATTCCTTTACAAACCCTTTAACAAGGACCATTTAAAGAAAATGTTACCCCAACATTTCATATTCCTGATATGTGCCTGCTGTACCATGTACTTGTATAAAAAAGTATCCTGTTCTCTTTGGGAATCTGCTGTATAAACTAAGTGTTCCACCTGGCTGACATTGAGTGGAACATGGACTAGGTGAGTGAGAATAGGCAATAAAGGGATTTTTAAATACAGCTTACCTGTAAAATCCTTTTCTTGGAGTACATCACGGGACACAGAGCGGCATATTCATTACTATATGGGTTATATGGAGTACCTTCAGGTGTGGACACTGGCAATCTCAAACAGGAAGTCCCCTCCCTATATAACCCCCTCCCCTAGAGGGAGTCCCTCAGTTTTGTAGCAAGCAGTATGCCTCCCAAAATGGTCACCCAAAAGAGGGGTGGGAGCTCTGTGTCCCGTGATGTACTCCAAGAAAAGGATTTTACAGGTAAGCTGTATTTAAAAATCCCTTTTTCTTTCTCGTACATCACGGGACACAGAGCGGCATATTCATTACTATATGGGATGTCCGAAAGCAATGCTTTAATGAGGGGAGGGAGACATCTTCCAAAGAAGGATTCAATTTAGAGGTAAACTCAAATAATAATAATAATTCCAACTTAGTCAAGAAAAAACTTCTTTTTTTTTTTTCTTCTTTTTTACAACCAAGGGTGCTTCTGATCCCGAGGATCTCAAACTGCAGCCTGTAGTACTGCCTGTCCAAAGGCAGAATCTGCATTCCTTCTCACGTCTAGTTGATAAAACCTTGTAAACGTGTGGACTGATGACCACGTCGCTGCCTTGCATATCTGAGCCATAGAGATCTGATGGTGTGCTGCCCAGGAGGCGCCCATGGCCCTGGTAGAATGGGCCTTTACCGACAAAGGAGGAGGCAACCTCTTCAAACCGTAGGCTTGAATGATTAATTGTCTAATCCATCTCGAGATGGTGGATTTTGCAGCTGCCTGCCCCTTCTTGGGGCCATCTGGTAGAACGAATAACACATCCGTCTTCCGGATCTTTTCTGTAGCTTTAAGATAGGCCTTCATGGCCCGGACAATATCCAAGGTATGCAGCAACCCCTCCTTTCTAGATGTGGGTTTTGGAAAGAAGGATGGAAGTACCAAATCCTGGTTCAAGTGAAATTTGGATATAACCTTTGGTAGAAAGGAAGGATGGGGCCGGAGAACTGCCCTGTCCTTATGCAGAACGAGATATGGTTCCTTACACGATAAGGCTGCTAATTCTGACACTCTCCTGGCCGAAACTATGGCGACCAAGAAAACCAACTTTCTTGTCAGTAAGACTAAAGGAATCTCAGCCAACGGCTCAAAGGGTTGTTTCTGTAGAGTGGACAGGACAAGATTTAAGTCCCATGGACAAATTGGTGACTTGACAGGAGGATTAATACGCAAGACCCCCTGTAAGAAGGTCTTTACCAGCGAGTGGGTGGCCAGCGGCCTCTGAAACCACACTGACAGAGCTGAGATCTGTCCCTTGATTGTGCTTAGTGCCAGGCCTTTATCCACTCCTAGCTGGAGAAAACGTAACACCCTATCAATAGTATATTTGCGGGAATTCCATCTTTTGGATTCACACCAGCCTACGTAGTTCCTCCACACCCTGTAATAAATCACCCTGGAGACCGGCTTTCTAGCCCTAATCAGGGTAGGAATTACCTGCCTAGACAGACCTCTACCCCTGAGAATCAGGGATTCAGCCTCCAGGCCGTCAAATTTAGACGCTGTAATGTAGGGTGGAGGATCGGGCCTTGTGAGAGTAGGTCTGGTTGTAGAGGAAGAGTCCAAGGGTCTCCCACTGCCATCTTCAGGACTAGTGAGTACCAAGTCCTCCGGGGCCAAGCCGGAGCTACTAGAATGACTGGCTTGTGCTCCACTCTGATCTTGCGCAACAGGAGAGGGAGTAACTGTAGCGGAGGGAATGCATATAGAAGTTTGAATTGATGCCAAGGGCAAACCAACGCATCGGTTCCGCAGGCCATAGGATCCCTCGCTCGAGACACGAACCTGTCTAGTTTCTTGTTGAACCTGGATGCCATTATATCTACGTCTGGCATTCCCCACCTCTGGCAGATTGTCTGAAAGACCTGGGGATGCAGAGACCACTCCCCTGGCAACAGACTCTGGCGACTTAAGAAGTCTGCCTGCAGGTTGTCCACTCCGGGAATGAATATCGCCGAAATGCAGGGTACATGAACCTCTGCCCACTGAAAAATCAAGCTCACCTCCCTCTGAGCGGCCCGACTCCTGGTTCCCCCTTGGTGGTTTATGTATGCCACCGCCGTGGCATTGTCTGACTGGATTCTCACCGGGAACCCCTTTAATCTGGAGGTCCATGCCAGAAGGGCTAGGCGAGCAGCTCTGATCTCCAAGATATTGATGGGGAGCTGCCTCTCTGCTTTCACCCAGGTTCCCTGGCGAGAGAACCCCTCGAAGACCGCCCCCCAGCCTGCCAGGCTGGCGTCTGTGGCAACTACCTTCCAGACAACAGGGTTGAAGGATTTTCCCTTTAGAAGATTCTGGGGGTTCAACCACCAGGCCAGGCTTTGTCGGACTCTTGATGATAGCGTCAAAGGGGACTCTAAGGCATGTGCCCTCTTGCCCCAGGCTGCTAGAATGGCTGCCTGTAGGACGCGAGTGTGGATCTGAGCGTATGGTACTGCCTCGAACGTGGCCACTAGCTTGCCTAGTACTCGCATACACAGGCGAATAGTTGTTTTTTTCTTGTTTAGAACCAACTGAACCAACCCCTTGATAGCCTCGATCTTTACCAGGGGCAGGAACACCCTTTGCTGTTCTGTGTCTAACCTCATGCCGAGGTATTCCAACTGCTTTGTAGGCTGGAACGCTGACTTTCCCCGGTTTAGGACCCAGCCGAATTCTTCGAGGTACCGAACCGTGAGGTTTACTGCCTTTTGCAGACCCGGCCGTGAGTGATCTATGATTAAAAGGTCGTCCAAGTATGTTAGGACTGTGACCCCTCGGATCCTTAAATTGGCCAGAACTGGGGCTAGGATCTTCGTGAATACCCGGGGGGCCGTGGCCAGCCCGAAGGGGAGCGCCCTGAATTGGAAGTGTCGCTGCCCCACCGCGAAGCGTAAAAATCTTTGATGCGACTGAAAGATTGGTACATGAAGGTAAGCATCCTTTATGTCTATGGAGGCCAGAAAATCGTCCTTCTGAAGCGCGGCGGCTGCTGACCGGATGGATTCCATCCGGAAGGAACGAACCCTTAGGTAACCGTTTAACCTCTTTAGGTCCAAGATTGGCCTGACATCGCCGTTGGGCTTTGGTATGACAAAGAGATTGGAATAGAAACCTAGCCCTTGCTCTTGGGCTGGCACCTCTATTATTACGTCCTGGCAGAGCAGGTGATCCAAAGCTGCCAGCAATGAGGCCTTCCTTGCTGGATCCCTTGGTAGCCTTGATTCTTGAAAATGAGGCGGAGGACACCTTAGAAACTCCAGTCTGTAGCCTGTGGTTACAGATGCCCGGACCCATTTGTCGGGGATCTTGGCTTCCCAAACTTCTGAGAAGAAACGAAGCCTTCCCCCCACCCGCGAGAGTGGGGGCGCCCCTTCATAAGGCAGACTTAGGGGCTGTCTTTGTCGGCTTGCGATACCATGGCCTCTTACCCCCAGGGGCCTGTCCCTGCGATCTACTGTTAACGTTGGATCGTGCAGGCGGCCGTCGATACTGCCTGGAATTTGAGGGCCCCGAGACAGGAAAGAGCTGCCTTTTAAATGTAGGACCCCGGAATGTCTTTTTGACCGGTAAAAGGGTACTCTTGCCATTTGAAATAGTCTGAATATATTTATCCAGATCCTCTCCGAAGAGTCGTCCTCCATGGAAGGGAAACCCTGCCAGAAGCTTTTTGCATGGGGGCTCCGCCGCCCAGTTCTTCAACCATAAGAGCCTTCTCATGTGCACCAAAAATAGTGATAAACGAGAGGCCTGCTGGATGGAATCTTTTATAGCATCTACAGCAAAACACAGAGCTCTGGGAATGTCAGAAAACTCTTCTGCTTGTTGGGTAGGCATGTCCTTTAACATTTCTTTTTGTCTGGTCTTTTAACGCCTGACAAACACCAATCGCAGCCACAGCTGGCTGTACCACTGCTCCTGCCGTAGCAAAGGATGCTTTTAAAAGTGTCTCTAACCGTTTATCAACCGGATCTTTAAACATATGTATGTTTTCCACCGGGCAAGTTAGTGATTTATTCACACATGAGATGGCTGCATCCACCACTGGGAGCCTCCACCTCTTGGAGAATTTTTCCTCCATGGGGTAAATGACCGCAAATCTTTTCGGTGGCAGAAAAATCCTGTCCGGCCGTACCCAATCCCGAAAGATCAATTCCTCCAAGAGAGGATGGACCGGAAACACTGCGTTGCTTAACGGAGCTTTCAAAGAGCCCAGAGAGGATACCGGAGGAACCTGAGGCTCTGGCAATGGTAAACTAAATGCCGAGCGGACCATGTCCGTCAAAGACTGTACCCACAGTCTTTCTGTCTGGGAGTCTGAAAATGGTTCCTCAGAGGCAGATCCCTCAATCCCTGAACCCTCCTGGTTCAGGTCTAGTTGATCCTCCTGTGATTCCAATTCCTCCGGAGAGAGAATCTCAGCATCTGAGGATACACCTCTTGGTGATGGGGATCTAACCCGTTTCTTACCAGGAATAGCTCTAGCGATCAATGCTGCTATTCTCTCTTCTAGCCCCCCTAGGGATACGGCTAGCATCTCCTCTGTGATAAACACAGGGCTGGGCTGATCTGGGCCAGCCTCCGCACCAGATCCCCCTAATGGCTCATCCAAGGCGCCCTTTATGTTAATAAGTTGCGGGGAAAGTATCGGCATATCATCAGAATCAGAAGGGGAACCCCTTTGTTTTTTGGTCTTTTTTGTACCCTTTGACCCCGAACCTTTGGAAGCCATAATACAAAATCGAGGGACTCCGCCAACAACAACAGACTGTAGTGGCAGGAGTACAAAACCAGAGCTTAGGGGACAATAGATCACTAATGCCCAAAAACTGATGGGATCCCGTATGTTTTTCTCTTTTTTTTTTTTTTAATATATATTATATATATTTTCTTTTTTTTTTTTTTTTTTTTAAAACATACAGTGACCCCAAACTTAGTTTGCCAGCCTCCAACCTGCTGCAAAAAGGGGAATTTCTTGGCTTAACAAAAAAGGCATTGGAACAAAGTCCAGCATGTACTACCCCTCTTCCGCCACCGGGAGTCACTGTTCTGCCGATCTGCGTCCTCTCCTTCTGAAATCAGCCTCAGACTGAGCACTGACAATGCCTGCTGATCTATAACAGCACAAGGCGCGCCCCTGTATGACGCCGCAGGCACGCCCCCCCCGCCCTCCTGTCTGAACGGCGCGAAAAACGTCTATAAGACGTGCGCGCGCGCGCGTATGCCGGAACAGGAGGAACATGGAGGAGCCGCGCTGCTGGAGACCCAGGACTGCAGAAACAGGCGGCAGATTCAAACCCCCGGCCAGGTAGGACTCTCCAAAAGGCCCCTAGGGATCCTTACTAGTCCTAGGAAGAAAGCAGCAGGTTAGCTAGCAACACATTCTTAGACAGGGGAACCTAGTGATGGGGGAAAAAAGGTGTCATCCTGTCTCTCTCAGACATAGTGAGCAAGGTTGCCCATGCAGAGCATACTTAGGCTATCCCCCCTTTTAGGTTACCCCGGAGAGCCTGCTGTCGAACCAAGTCCCGCAGGCTCCCCCTTACCTGCTCCATGCTGCAGGATGTTTGTCCAGCAAAACGATCCAATCTTCTCCCATCTCCGTGGGTAGCGTAGTAGACCTTCAGGCCCTGGGGTCCTATGAAGGTACCCACTGTCCTGGACCTATATAGCACCCTGGCAAACAGGCACTTATGGTTTTTACAAACTTCAAGTCCTGGGCCCAGGGTCCAGCCCTCCAAAGAGGAGCATTATAGGCAAAACCCCACGGTTTGGGGCCCGGGTACTGTCCACTTTGGCACTGAGGCTCCTTGGACAGATCCGGTTAGCCCGCCCTTAATCCCAAGGATGTGGAGCAAAGCTATTCCGTGACCAACACCTAAGACACTGGCGAAAAAACTGAGGGACTCCCTCTAGGGGAGGGGGTTATATAGGGAGGGGACTTCCTGTTTGAGATTGCCAGTGTCCACACCTGAAGGTACTCCATATAACCCATATAGTAATGAATATGCCGCTCTGTGTCCCGTGATGTACGAGAAAGAAAAAACACCATTGGAAAACAATTGGTAATACGATATCATGTGAAATAATAAATTAAACAGATATTATGTCTATGTGCAATATTAGCATATACAATTGGCCAGTGCTATGAACAAATCAATTGAATAAAACTGTTAAACAATAACTAAATTAGGTTTGGCTTGTTAAGAAATAAGTGCAAGTCTTCATTGTGCAAAGTGAAATCTTGGTTGTGCAAAGTCCCATAAAGACCGTAGACAGATCTGTGACTGAATTTTAGGAAGTTGGTTTCTGGATGTGAGAGATTCCTTCACCAATGTAATCAGTGCTCCACCCAAAGTGTTGAGGAGATACTAAATTCTTACCAGACAGCAAGACCTCTTTGTTACAAGTAGGACAGATGGGCAGGACAGGATAAGTGCCTGTTAACACTTGGGGCGTGCTGGATCTCGATGGGACCAAAAGTGCGACTGGTATACTCATATATTGACAGAGAAAAATACGGGAAAAATCATGGTGCAATACCGTTTATTAAAATAAATAAAATTTGCACACAAACAGCCAATTGGCCTCTTACTCTGGCAGGTGCCTGCCTGGCACTGGGACTGTAGCGTGTCAATGCTCTCCAATAGGACGTCTCACCGATAGCGCTATGTGTGGCAGGATGTCAAGGTTAAGAAGGCACTGGTAGGTTTGTATCGCGTGCAGGGAGCCAGATGTCGCCGCCGACATATGTTTCGTACTCGTGTACGTCTTCAGTCCCAGTGCCAAGCAGGCACCTGCCAGAGTCAGAGGCCAATTGGCTGTTTGTGTGCAAATTTTATTTATTTTATTAAACGGTATTGCACCATGATTTTTCCCGTATTTTTCTCTGTCAATATATGAGTATACCAGTCACACTTTTGGTCCCATCGAGATCCAGCACGCTCCAAGTGTTAACAGGCACTTATCCTGTCCTGCCCATCTGACCACAGCTAATTTCTCTATCTGCAAAGTAGAGAGTGTCCTGACTTGCCTGCTCGCCCCCTCAAGAGGCTTTCTCCACACCAGGGAGAAAGCCTTGCATCATTGTGTGGAGTTACAGACAGAAGGGAGGATTTCTCAGAAGAAATAAGGACATTTAAAAGCAAAATCGAAGGATGAGGTAAGTGAAGGAGGACTGCACTAAGGTAAAGGAAGCTATTTATGGAATATAATTACCTTTACAACTCCTTTAATTAAGAAGAGTCAGCACAGACAAAGCAAAATTCTGGTCTCAAAAAGATATGTGGCAAGATCAACAGGTAATTTAAGAGACCAAAGGGGAGCAAATATTACAATTTTGTTTTGGGGTTGGATGAGCTTTAAGCAAACTGATTTTTATCCAATGCAGAGGCAGTTTTCAGGCATTTTAGAACTAGAAATAGTGCCTGTAAACTGCCTACCGTACCTTCGGAGTGTACGCTTGCGGGACATTAGAATGACATGACAATGGAGCCAAAATCCTCCCACTGACAATGACGGGGAATGGTTTACTCCCACTGATGCTGGGACAATCTGTACTACTGATGGCCACAGTCCGGCCTCCTCTAAAGTCTGAAAGACAGTAAACTGGCCCTTTGTTTAATTTGGAGTCCCCTGCCATAGGGAAAACATCAAAAGTGATCATTTTTCATTATAAACTTGCAAACTTTTTTTTTTGGAGTGTTGCCTGACTTGAATGCCTGTGCAATGCATCTGAAACGCTCATGAATAATATAGATGTGGTAATATGCGTTAAAAGAAGGCTTTAAAATTCCATAAAAGAGCCCATCTAGATGCTGTTTACATAAGCAGTTACAGACTTCCCTGATTTTTTTTTAGCTCTGAAAACATCACAGGTTAACAAAAATGTATACTGTACAATTGTAAAAAAAATAAATAAAATGTCTTTGCTTTTTTTAAATGTATATATTTATATTTTAGAGCTGTAGTAAAAACAGTAGCAGGGAAGCAGCATATGCTTGTCAATAGGAACCAGCCTTCTGAATGGTCAAGAACTATTGTGCATATTTATGTAATCAGTGGGTTTAAAGTGATCTATAGTAAAGATCTCAGATGCACAGAATGAGAAACAATATTCACAAGTCTAAACTGTGACATCGACAAGATTCTTATAACCACAAAATAGTTCAATTGTTACATCAACATGATCTATTTGAAGCCACGCTGTGGAAAGATTGTTTGCATGTAGGGAACATAGAAGGTCAATATGGCATTTGGATATCTACTGCAAAATCACAGCACAACTAAACACGGGCTGAAATTGGGCCCAGAGGGGCTTTCACACTAGTTCATACATCTTGAGCCAAGACTTCTCAGACCAAAGTTGGCAAACCACAGCAGATTGTGCTGCTGGTATGCATCAAAAATCTAGTCCATGATATGCTTCCAATGTGTTTTTTTATATAGTAGTGGGACATTTTATGATAGGGAAGATGTTCTGGCCTACGATTCACAGCTGGGCAAATAATGCTTGTGATGGGTTCAACCCTCTAGTAGTACTTTATAACCTATCCAGCGACTGGTACTAATAGTATGTCCTAATATTACACAGAATAAGCCTGGGAACAGCAGAACCTCTCTAATTATGTGACGTGACTTCAGACGTCACAAGAGAAGGGTGGCACTGGAACAGCAGTATAAACAAAACCTGGTTTGTGCCTCAGAATCCAACTACTGCTTAGATGTGTCAAATAGCAGATTAAGCAACAATTTCAACAGGTATCGGTAAGGGCCCTTTCACACTAGCGGACGAACCGTCCGCTCATTACAAGTCCGTTTACGGACTTGTAATGGGTCCCTATGGGAGCAGATCCGTTAGCGGATGATGCATCCGCTAACGTCCGCACGATCCGCATCCGTTTTTGCGGACGGAAGAATGTCCTATTTTTCTTCCGTCCGGGCAAACGGATCGGATGCAAACGGACAGACGGTCTGTTTCCATCCGACTCCCCATAGGGGAGAGCGGAGGAGAGACGGGGCGGTCCCTGCACAGTGTGCGGGGACCGCCCCGTCCGCCCGACAGCTCAGCGGAGACCCCCCGCTGAGCTGACGGACACACGGAGCGGACCGAAAAACGGACCGCTCCGTGTGTAAGGACCCTTAAACGGACTTGTAATGAGCGGACCGTTCGTCCGCTAGTGTGAAAGGGCCCTAAGGCAGTATTCAGGACAGAATATTTAAAGAAAGCTATTTTACAGGCAAGACATTTCCTAAGCAGAAGCAAAACACAAAATTAGTAATAAACGCCATCATGAGTTATGCAACAATGTAAATATCTAGTTGATAGGTATTACTGCAGGTTTTACTTTTCCCACAAATTCATAACACAGAAAAATTTAGAAACTGAAAAAAACACACTTCCTTATGTAAACAGTACAGATGGACTAAGAAGGATAAACCTCCTCTTTCCTTCTCCTCCATTGAGAGAAGTTATTTCCTTGATTATACACTCAAAGAAGCTGTGCTATACCTTACATTGATGTAAAACGTTCAATGAATGGAGGTCGGTCCACCTCCAGAAAAAAAAGATCACAGTGGAGGGGGAGGGGGGTTTACTAGGGGTGGGGGACTTTGAACTTCAAACTACAGCAGCATATGGGTCACTGCTCATTAAATGTAAGTATGGTCCCTTGTGCCGATTTTTTTTTTTCTTTACTAAACTTAGGCTTTAAAGTTTAGATAGTGGCTGGCAATTAATTTAGCAGGGAATTATAGCCTTTTAATCAAACGTAGTTTATTTTCCTTAAAAAAATTAGAGCCCATGCTAAGTAATCTGTATATGTCTACCTGGAGGTTTTTTTGGCTACAATACTCGCCCTTTAACACAGTTCAACCTCTTCACCAACAGAAGTCATCAGGAAAGGCTAGCACTAGTTCTGAACTTGTTGAGTGTTCCTGAGAATGAAAAGCCACTCAGCTGACTTTGGCAACTCGCACAGGGCATGTTAAAGCCCCTCTGAGTCCAATCTTGAAATTTTACTGCGCACCAGGGGAGGGTGCACCACTGCAGCAGTCAGCCCTGCTGCCTGCACCCAGTGTCAAAGTCTACGATAGGCCGAAATATGCTGTGGCTGGATGGGGCTGAACACAATGCTGAGTGGTACTGCCATTTAGGGGCATAAGAGTATGCATGCCGGAATGTAGGTATTACGTGTGTTGTGGGCATATGTCCCTGAAAATAACTCCAAGTATTAAAACTTGCATTTTATTTAGAATCAATGCATTCATTTGGAAAAGTATAGCTGGTGCCATGTTAACTTTTGGTTATAGGCCAAAATTCGAGCTGTGTGTGGCCCTGTGAGCACCATCCAATTCGTTCAGTTTTCAAATCTTCTTTTGTCGAGCCAGGTGGAACAAAAAAACAGTGATTGTATCCTTTCTTTAGGACCACTGGAATGTTTCCCTGTTAATCAGTAAAGACTGTTATTTATGGCAATCACCAGAGGGATGGTTAACCAATTATTAGTTCACTTCCAGGCTATCCAAACAGGAAGAGGGCAGAATCCAATGGGGATCAAACAATTACCACACAATTTCTCAGCCAATGGTTCCTGTCCCTTTAACAAATACTGAACGTTGTTTTAGACTAGAACCCTATAAGGAAATAGGCCACAGCCTAATTAGGCCAGGGGATGATGAATCTCAAAGGCACTCCCTACAATCAGCATGAGCCTAAAGACACCCACTGAGTTGTCTTTAGATTAGGGAAAACAAAAATCAGTGCAGTAAGAACTTTGTTATTTTCTATGCTATATTACAATGGCCAGAAGTACCCAATTGTAACCATACACCTAAATAATCCTCACTCTGCTATATGCATTTTTAATAAGATAAAAGAATATTGTAACTTAATTGTGTTTTAAAGTTCAGCCTAAAACTAAAATCTCTAAATCTGCTTGCATCCACAATTCAAGACTAACCTATCTAGCCCTGTGAAGCAAAAAAAAAAAAAACTATACATCCCTTTTCTGCAGCCACTCCATTCAGGTCCCACACCGAGCTGTCAGCGACGGCTTCTCTGTGTAGGCAGCCAACAACGGAAGTCTATGGGTAACATCACTTCCCATTCATTTCCCAGCTGGTGTCGCCTGTCTCCTGCACAGAGCTTCCCCTGCTAAAGACTGGAGACGCTTCTTTCTAAAAGGTTATAATTTTTTTTACATACACATATATATATATATATATATATATATATATATATATATATATATATATATATATATACACACATATATATATATATATATATATATATATATTATATATAGAGCTTTTTTTCTGGGGGAACTTGGGGGAACTGAGTTCCACCACCTTTGGCTCAGACCCTTTGGTGCCTGCTCACCACAATCACTTGTAAACACAGAAGTCTGGTTTCTGTGTTTACAAGTGACAGCTCTGCACTCTGTGTGTAACCCCCTGAACTCTACACTTTGTAGGTAATGCAATTCTGGTATTTAAGGCCCCTTTAAGACCCTTCTACTGTTTGTGAAATCTGAACGAGGTCATGGTTGAGTTCCTGCACCTATTTTCTGAGAAAAAAAAGCTCTATATATACACACACACACACACACACACACTTTATTTATTGGCGTATAACACTCACTTTTTTACCCTGAAAATAGAGGGTAAACTGTACCTGCGGAAAGGGTTTTTCCTGAAACTTAAAGTAAGGGTGCGTTTTATACCCCTATGCGTGTTATACACTGATAAATACGGTATGTATATTATATATATATATATATATATATATATATATATATAGTGATTTTGCTTTACAGTCTTAGATTGTGGCTGCAAGTAGGTTTTTTAAGATTTAAGTTTTAGGCTGAACTTCCACTTTAAGCTTATAGGCCCATTACTTTTCAGAGTATGTTGAGAAAGGCTGCTGGGTAAGCATTCCTACTCAGGTGTCACCTGATGATGCTGGGGTGACAAACCAGCAAAAAATCTGGTTCACATAAAGCCAACTTTATTAGTGTAGATACAACACGTCACAGAAACGTATACTACAACCGCTTACCAGAAATTAAGGTACATTTCATTAAACCACTGGTGATGCACACAAGAAAGCCCATACACGGCATTCTGCATATAAAACCAATTTAATAAATCCACGAGTTATCCAAAATTTGGCATAACAGGACATCAAATAGTTAAAGGGTTGGGAACAAAAAAAATAAAAAAAAAGATTTATGGATGTTATAAAATCTTGAATTTGTTGGTAAACCAAGTATATTTATTTAATTCATCTACAAGTCAATAGGAGATCAAGAATTTGCCAGATTTGTACCCAGATTGTCATCAAGCCTAGGTTCACATTGGTGTGATTTGAAATTGATTGCTATTGCCGGCAACGGCACCGTCTGAATCGGTGCGGCTTTACTTTGGGCAACTTTAGATGCGATTTGTATAGACATCTGTCCAGGTACCCACACAGATGTTTCAGAAATCGCTTCCGGAGTCGGACTGACATAAGGGTATGAAATCGTGCAAGGTCAGCTGAACCCGCGTGATTTCTAACCCCCTGTGTGAACCTAGGCTGAATCTAAATAGGAGTCAAATTCAGTACATTATATGACACTTTAAAGCCAAACAAGACTTGCACAATTTACAATAAAGTCTCTTCTGATTCTCTAGAACCTGAAATACTACTTCCACCTAGTAGATCAGCAAAACAGAATAATACAGGAACTCTAGGCTTAAGTGATCACTACTACAGCTCAGATTACCAAAATCTTGATAACTAAAAAGAAAGCACATTTTAAATATTTGCAATGATTAAGCTCGCTTCCAAATTTACTGGGGACTCCCAACATGTCGGCCTTTCGATCATCCAAAGTCTCACTGTCCAAAAAAAATCCCTTTCTGATGGCACAACATGATCATGTTTGCATTTGAATGGTGTACTTGACAATTTAAATTGGGCAGATGTGCGTGCTTGTTTAAGTGGAGAGGGGAGGTGGAGTGCTTCTCAGAAATCTCAGATGTGACCTCTCCTGGGAGAAAACAGCAGCAATCAGCCGGGAAACAAAACAACCTCCAGTAAAAGCTTGGGCAAGGAGGATGACTAGCATGCTTGGCAACAGGCTACAGACATGAATATTGCCTTTCCCTGAACTGCCAGTTGACTTTAGATACCAATACTGTATGTAGTTTACAACAAATAGTCATGAAATAGTCTGTTGATTGAACACAGACCTCCAAAAAAAGGTAACATTTTAAAACAAACCTTTGGTCAAAACATGTATTAAATTTGGATAGCATAGGCAAGGGTCCGAGTTTGCCAGATTTAAATTGCTCTATTCACACAGCCACTGTACTCTGTATACCACGGCTGCTTCTAAAAGCAGCCGTGGTAAGCTATAAGCTATGAGTAAACACTAAAGTTAGTGTGAAACGCGTCAGCTGTCCTAGGTTCCGTTGCTGTGACTTCTTGTGCCTGTTTCCAGTTTTTTACATTAAAGTTACGTTGGAATGGAGTGTGGCTGTCCTGTTCATCTTTTGTTCTTATTTGCTTCTAAAAGAACACATCAAATTTTAAACTTAATATTAGGGTTGTCCCAATACCACTTTTTTAGGACCGAGTACAAGTACCGATACTTTTTTTCATGTACTTGCCGATACCGAATACCGATACTTTTTTTAAATGTCATGTGACAGTTTTCAAACCACAATACAGACTAAGGACATTTTCTTTAGAATTATGAAGAACTCTAACTCAAGACATTATAAAAGAATAAAAATGAGTAAAAATTAATAAAAAAAAAATTTTTTTTTGTCACGCAGTAGTAAAAAACTCAAAGATTTTTCACAGAACATGTTGATAAATACAAAAAAAGTATTCTATTTAGGTATCGGGAGCATTTGCACGAGTACAAGTACTCTCGCAAATACTCGGTATCTGTCCCGATACCGATACTAGTATCGGTATCTGGACAACCCTACTTAATATTCAGTTACACCATCTATCTCAGGCCTTTGATACAATAGAAGCATAGGGCTTACTTCCATTCAGCAAATATAAGAGTTCCATCCATACAGCCCAGCATGCCCTACTTTTTTAACAAAAAGAGAGACCAGTCTTGTCATACAATGGCAGTAGCCATCTTTCCCCAGGCAGACTGGCCATTATTCTCTAAGGCGGCGTACACACGACCGAGCTTCTCGGCAGAATTTAGCGAGAAGCTCGCTGGGATCCATATTCTGCCGAGAAGCTCGATCGTATGTACGTTTTCCCCGAGCAAATTGCCGAGGGAGGCGTCGAGCCAAAATAGAGAGCAGGTTCTCTATTTCCTCGACGGGCCATCGGGACTAATGGCTCGACGCCTTTTTTGACAGCCTGGTCGACGAACTCGACGGCCGGCCGAGAACCTCGTCGGGCGGAACGATGAGTTTAGCCCGACGAGGTTCTCGTACGTGTGTACGCGGCCTAAGGCCCGGTGTAATCCTCAGCTCAGCATATAAGTATACTAGAATGAAGTAAGAAGAACAAAGGCCAATACTCCCCCATTCTTGGAAGTGCTGACTCGCATCTCTGCTAAATGGAATTAAACTATTTGACAGCTGGTTTGTTAAAAATTGTGCCGCTCAGAAATTTTGAAGTTATATTAAACCCAAAACCAAAAAAATATAATATATTGCAGCTTACCAATCATTGTGGTTTCTGCATTTTTTTTTTTTAATGCTTTTTTCCTTCGTTTTCACCTGCAGTACTTTTAAAGCTCTTGAGAAAGCTCTGTTGAGCGAAACATGTAGCACAATAAGTGGCTGCATTACTGTATGAAATAGATGTTGGTTGAACATTTGTCACTTTAAAGAAATTGGTATTTATTAAAAATGTATACTTTTATATAAGAACTGCATGTTTATTTTTGGCACCTTTAAAGGCCCGCTATTTTTGCCAGTTCCTATTCATTTAATGGGATGTGGTGCCTGATTTTGATCTCACTGCCCTGATCGATAAATATCTGCTGTGCACTAATGAATATACACTATCATACAGACCAGTGTTCAGTTTGTGCAATTGTGCTGCTTCACACTGAACACTGGTCCGTAGTGTTCGGGCCTTGCCTAATGCAGCGTGTTGGATGACGTGGCTCCCAAATACTTTTTTTTCTCACAAATAGAGCTTTCTTTTGGTGGTATTTGATCACCTCTGCGTTATAGAGCGACAATTTTGAAAGAAATTCAATATAGTTTACTTTTTGCTATGATAAATATCCCCCCCAAAAAAAAAAAAGATATAAAAACTTTTTTTTTCCTCAGTTTAGGCCGATACGTATTCTTCTATCCATTTTTGGTTTGCGCAAAAATTTATAGCGTTTACAAAATAGGGGATAGTTTTATGGCATTTTTATCAATAATTTGTTTTTTATTAGTAATGGCGGCGATCAGCATTTTTTTCGTGACTGCGACATTATGGCACATTTTTGGGACCATTGTCATTTTCACAGCGAAAAGTGCTATAAAAATGCACTGCTAACTGTGAAAATGGCAGTGAAGGGGTTAACCATTAGGGGGCGCTGTAGGGGTTAAGTGTGACCTCATGTGTGTTTCTTACTATATGGGGGCAGGGCTGGACATGTGACATCAGTGATATTTTTTACTTTTTGCTATAATATGCCCAATTTTCGGGACGGAGACATTGGGGCGGACAGATTTGACACTTTTTTGGGACCATTGACAGTTATACAACAATCAGAGCTAAAAAAATAGCCACCGATTACTGTATAAATGTCACTGGCAGGAAGGGGTTAACATTAGGGGTGATCAAGGGGGTTAAATGTGTTTCACCAGTGTTTCTAACTGTGGGGGAAAAGGACTGACTGGAGGGGGGAGACATATCTCTGTTCCTAATTACTAGGAAAAGCAGATCTGTCTCTCCTCACCATGTCAGAACGGGGATTTGTGTGTTTACATACACAGATTCCTGTTCTGGCTCTTGTGTCCTAGATCGTGGGGGGCCGGCAAACATCGTGGCCGCCGTCCAGGCACATTGGGTACCCCGCCATGCACTGGGGGCGCCTGCTAAGGCTTTTAAAAGAAGCCAACGTACATTCGTGGGAAGGAGACAATTTGCTAACGTAAATGTGTGTGAGCCAGTCGGCAAGTGGTTAAAGTAGAACTCCAGTCTACTGGCAACTAGCCCCCTCCCACCTCCTGCTACATATCTATGGCGTTTGGGGCCAGGTGTCTGCCCAGATGTTAAATTGGGTGCAGCAGCTATGCCTGTGCAGCTCCGAAAGCATTTCAATCGACATGAATGGGACTGTCTTTATGGGGATGCAAGAAAACAATGAACCATCTCCATGTGAGTAAACTAGGCTCTTGCATAGGTGTACGCTGTAGTATGGCCATGTGAACGAGGCCTTAAGCCAGCTGACTTAATAGCGCCGAAACGTAAAACCTGCATCCGGAAAAACAACGCAGGCTGGTTCAACAACCAACTGTCGTCACTAAAGCAAGAGCACAGAAGGGCGGAAGCCGCCTGGAAAAGAAGCTCTTTAGATGAGAACCTCTCCATCTACAAGGCAATAACAAGAAAATACCAACAAGAAAATACCACAAAGAAATCTTCAAAGCCAAGAAAAACTATCTTTCTGAGGCTATCAACAGTGCCCTTAATCGTCCCCGCAAACTCTTCAAGCTGGTCACTCAGACCATGAATCCAGGCTGTCTTGAAGCCCCCAATTCAGACACACAAGAATTTTGCAATGAATTATCGGATTACTTCATTAATAAAAATCGAGGGAATCCGGCAAAGCATTCAGCAAAACAATCCCCCCCTGTAATTATTTACACAACACCTGCAGTAATTCACCGCAACCAGGTAAGTTCACGCTGGAACCCATCTCTATCCATGCCGCTAAAAATATCGGTACTCTGCATAACAGCACTGCGCCGAATGATATCATCCCCACCAAACTGCTGAAGGAATGCGCCGACATCCTGGCACCTCCTATCACGCAGCTTATTAACCAATCCTTCAGGGAAGGCATAGTTCCCTCCCAGTTGAAAGAGGGCATAATTCGACCCATCTTGAAGAAACCCACCCTGGACCCCAAGGACCCACTCCACCGCCGTCCATAAGAGGCCTAAATGTACTCTCAAAAGTAATGGAAAAAGGTAGTGGTACAACAGCTGCAACAGCATCTAGATACCCACAACCTACTTGATCCATTTTAAATCGGGATTCCGGCCCGGACACTGGACGGAAACAGCATTGCTCAAGATATAGGACGATGCTCTCGAGGCCGCAGACGAAGGAGAATCTTGTCTTCCGATTCTGTTGGACCTAAGCGCAGCCTTCGACACAGTAGACCACAAGCTTTTATTGACTCGGCTAGCTAAAGTAGCCAAAGTCGCAGAAGGCGATTTAGCTTGGTTCTCCTCTTTTTTGGAAAACTGATCGCAAATAGTGAAGTTGGGACTTTTCACTTCTGAAAAACGGACATTATCGTGCGGAGTCCCTTAAGGATCCCCTCTGTCGCCGGTGTTATTCAACATCTATCTTCGTCCTCTTTTTGAAGTCACCAGCAGCCAAAAACTGCTCTATCACTCATATGCAGACGACACTCAACTGTATTTCCGCATTTGCAATAAAAAGGATCACCACCTCAATCTAGAGACATGCCTCTCTTTGATAGAGGACTGGATGACAGAGTTATCTTAAACTCAACGGAGCGAAAACAGAACTTCTCCTGTTTCACGCCAAGCGTATGAATCAACCTGCAACAACTTGGACCCCCCCACCTATTCTGGGTAAAATCATCACCCCTAGCTCCAAAGTCAAAAGTCTCGGGGTCATCTTCGACTCCTACATGACAATGGACGCACAAATAGGGTCAGTAGTCAGCGGATCTCACCATCTGCTGCGCCTACACAGACTTACTCCTTTTATTCCCAAAGAAGACATAGCGGTCGTGGTGGGAGCAATTGTAAACTCAAGATTGGACTATGCAAATACCCTTTACCTCGGACTCCCCAAGTACCAAATCGCTCGTCTACAAGTCGTTCAAAATACGGCCGCTAGACTTGTGACTGGGAAAAACCCTGGGAATCAATCTCACCTTCACTGAGAACCCTTCACTGGTTACCAGTAAAAGACAGAATCACTTTTAAAGCACTCTGTCTAACGCATAGATGTATCCATGGGAATGCTCCCCATTATTTATGCGAAAAAATAAAAGCTCATAATCCCAATCGCGTTCTGCGATCCACAAATCAAAATCTACTCCAGATACCGAAAGCCAACTACAAGTCCAAAGGAGATAGAAGATTCACGGTCCAAGGTCCCAGACTATGGAACGCTTTACCAACCAGCATTCGGTTGAAGGAGAACCACTTAGCATTCAGGAGAAAGATCAAGACTCATCTCTTTTGATACCAAAGGAGATAGGAACAACAAGCGCCCAGAGGCGATTTAGTTCGCATGTGCCGCGCTATATAAGTTTTCATTCATTCATTCATTAAGCTGAAATCCTACATTAAAGTCCGACAACACAAGCCTATAAAGGCATGACTTCGATGCATTGCTTTCTCCATCCTTTTTGACGTAATGACCATAAACACAAATATATTTTTATTTAGACCGCTTTATAAAAATGGTCAAAAACTTGCCAGTTACCCCTAACAGTTTTAAAGTTTGTTAAATGGACCTTTATTTACTAATGTACAAGGAATTTTAACCCTGGCCGCTAAACTGAATCTCCACAATGTGGCAATATGCTCCCTCCAATATAATCTGGTTCTTGATTAATTAAAAAACAAAATTAACTGCACATGTATAGATGTAAACATTAAAAACCTTAAAACTGAACTCTTGAGATAAGCAAATACTGTGTAAAAACAAGAGTCATGTGTATTCTTCCTTGAATCATAGTGTGCTTTCTGTATTTCTTGCAGATCTGTGTAGTAATGTAGTGCAAGGCATTGGCTCCATGCAGGAGCGTCCTGTAATGAAGACTGGTCATTACTCCTTTCTCTTCTTGCGCAAACTGACTTGTCTGGTTTCCACTCCCTGCAGCAGTTTTCTGTATTTGTATGGCCTGTTGGGTCCCTCCCAAAGCTCTGCTCAGCACAGCGATGATGTAGCAGCTCCCTTTACAAACGATATCTGGGTTTGCAAAGGCATTTGGTACACACAAAGTTTGGGTTTTTGAGGAATACTTCAATTAAAAACTTTGTTTCACTTTAAATGTACAATTATACATCAAGTTAAGTTTTTACACACACTGAAATTTATTTACATCAAGCAAATCATTTACATGTGGATCTGAAACATATAAAATACTATGTACTTCCTTTAAAAGACAGTAACACTATGTGCAAAAGTGTTCCCAAATAAAACATTTAGCACACAGAAGTTTCCTACATCTTCTGAACACACGCTACCCTCCACATCAATCTTCTGACAAGAACAAAGCTCAAATAAAAGCATGAGCAGTAGTTCCATTTTATTTCACAATCTGTCTGCTACAGTAGAGACGTGCATGTGTTTTTTGCAAGTCAATGTTTTCAACATGAAAAGTGCCTCATGGGGATTTGGTGAACATCTGCAGGTAACCACATGTAATTACTAGTATTTGATTCCATTCCCTCATTCAGTGATGCAGATGTGAGGGAACAACTAACATAAGACTCGGTACTTCAACATATGATACAATCAGGTTCAGTCACATCTTGGGGGAAAAACAAAAAGTTAATGGCAAATGGTATTAAAAAGTAACGTCATTCCACAAACAGGTGAGATCTTTCCTGTTCACTCAGCTCATTCTTTGGAAACCTGTTTTGCCACCTAATCCTCTAGGAATCCTATAGTGGTTATGTTTCCCCTACTCAGTTGCTTCATCTTTGAGACTATTGTCATGCTCGAGGACTCCCCTGGCTGTTTTTTCAGGGAACTTTCGTGTAAGTAACCAGTTTTCCGCTTGTTACCAAAGGGTCTCTTGGTGACGTTGAGCCTATGTTTCCCATTTCTGTTTTTATTCGCCCTGTATGCTTCCTGATCATCTCTGATGGACATTGTGTGGATTATCTATGGGCTCTGCATCACTTCTCCAGATGCTCAGGAAACTGGCTCCACCATGGTCATGTGGCAATTGCTAGACCTGGAAGGACTTCCCTTTGAGTCGTGAACTGCTCCTCTACCATGAGACATTTTACAGTTTTACATATTTGTACAATCGAGTTGTCCGTATTACACTGGTGCATGCTCAAGTCCTCCATTAGCCTCTAGGATCTCCCCCCGGGTGTAGGCGCGCTTGTGTGACCACTGTTAATCACCTTTGGGTGACCCAAGTTTAGCCATCAGACCAACTTCCAGTTGCCCATTGAAGGCTCTCAACCATATAGGCCTTGTACACACAAGGGAATATTTCCGCTGAACATGGTCCGACGGACCATTTCAGCCGAAAAATCCGCTCGTGTGTAGGGGCAAACGGACCGTTTTGGCTTTACTTCCTGGTGCGGTGACGTGGCGGTCACGTGGCAGCGTCAACGTTACCGCCGCGCCACCGCGCTGTCCGCCGGCGGGGAATTTGATCCCATGGTGTGTACAGCCATCGGATCAAAGCAATCCGGCGGACAGATCCGATGGCAACGGTCCGTCGGACCGTTCCCATCGGATATATTACCTTGTGTGTACAAGGCCATACAGTACCTTTTTGCTTATCATTTGCAGTACAATATATAATTTATAATTATATAAATTTGTAATATATGTCTTATTTATGGCTTTTGTTTTTTGGGGAAGGGCCTAGCCTGATGGGTATTTGTGCCCTGGGTTGGTTTAGCCCCATCCCTTGATCATCTATTCAGTTTTGTTGTATATCTGATCATTTGTTCCTCCTCACAGTCCGTTCCTACAAACGCACTTTAGGGATTACAGATGCAGGTGGGTGTTGGGGGTGACCGTGACCTTTCTTTCACCCCCCCCCCCCCCACTTTTCCCTGTCTTTTGCAGCTACTCTGTACCTTGACAGGCCAACCATAGCAAGGTGATGCATGATCCGCATTTACTACTCCCTTTCACAAGGCTAGTGCACACTTCCTGATGGTCTCGAGTCTTACTGTTATGTTGCAGATAGCGTCATTGCTTTTCTAGGATTGATCACGCTCGCTGGTCTGAACATTCTTCTGTATTACAGTAGCCTTCCTGCTCTCATTTCTTCTTTCACCTTAGCTCTTCCTTGGCCTGCTTTCATGGTTTTGTCTCTCCAACGCTTTTCCCTCCTCTTCCCTGTCCTTACATGGCTCCTTTTCACTGTGTCTTCCCTTCTTTTTTCCACCCCTCTCCCCTGCTCCCTTTCCTTCTTGTCACTCCCACTCCAGATTCATGATAATAACCATGTGCAGCCATATGCTCGGTTGGCTGAGTTTCCCCACCTATATGTCCACTTGTGTCTGGACAACTGTTGCATAGAGCACAATTGTGGTTGACCATCTTGATGCTGATCTCCTCTGCCTTCTTTTCTTCACCTTTCCCCGCCATAGACTTTAATCTCTAGATGCTCGGCCAGGCTCTCCTATTTTTATAAGCATCTATTCCTCTCAATCATGGCTACGTATTCTTTCGTTATTTACTCATAAAACATACAAAGGTTTCAATTCCCTAAACAACCAAAGTTTCCACTACCTAAAATCTTGGAAAATCTAGATTTTCTTCCTTTGGCCTCTTCGGTCCTCTTTTGTCCACATTTTCCACTGCTTCTGCTCAAACTAAACATAGCTGGTCCTAATGGCGTTCCGGTGTAACCTTCCCTTATCTTACTCTCTGGAGCTTGTTGACTCCATAGGGAGGCATTTGCTCCTACATGACAAACGGTTTGATCAGAAGATAACCTTACTTACCTTCTATGCTCCCAATTTTTTCTCCCAGCTTTACTGGTCTGTCCAGAGAACTAAAATGCAACTTCATTCTAGTCAAATGTAAACATGTTTCTTACCAAGAGATTGTTAAATTAACACTGCAGCAGAGAACTTGGCTGTAAAATATTTTTTTTTCCCTTTTAACCACTTCTCAACCAGCTCACACAGATACACCTACGGGTACTTTCTCATATTTTTAGGCCACCAGAGGGGATGTACGTGCCCGCTGCATGGCGGGGGAACCCCGATGCGCGTGGTCGGCAGGCGCGATCGTCAGCGGCCACGCACGAGGGCCAGCACGGGGGTTTGTCTGTGTAAAACACACAAATCCCCGTGCTGTCAGGGAAGAGGAGCCATATGGTTTCTTCCTACTAAATAGGACTCAGGAAGCCAAAAACCATGAGAGAGCAGTTTATGTGAAGTTTGCTTTGTAAGAGAAAATTACGGAGCTTGTGCTGCCGCCAAGGAGTTTATGATACTCTGGAGAAGTGTCCTGGGGGTCTGGTCAGTGTTCTGTTATCGCTACCCTGCACGCAAGTTAAAGGCCTCGGCCGCTGGGTTATAGCCAAATGCACGTCTTTGCTTGCTTCTGGTAAGCAGCCATTTGTTTTTCGGTGGTGGTCACTCCTTCTGCATCAAGAACTGTGGTGTCACTATATAAAGGCGAATGGACTACTGTGGAACCCATGGTTGTTTTGACACATTGACTCTCACTGGTGTATGATACACATCAAATTTTTGTGTCATACAAAGATTGTTATATACCAACATTTGATATCATCCTAAAGACTGTTGTGACTTTTTAATTTATTGGCGCAGCTTTTTCGCTTTCATCAGGAAAAATGATACGTCTCCTCTCCTAGTCACACCTATCCCCACAGTTAGAACACACTGAGGGAACACACACAGTTGACACCTTGATCGCCCCCTAGTGTTATCCCTTCCCTGCCAGTGACAATCAGTGCATTTTTATAGCACTGATCACTGTGCAATTGTCAATGGTCCCAAAAGTGTGTCAAAAGTGTCTGATCTGTCTGTCGCAATACCGCTAAAAAATGCATATCACCACCATTACAAGCAAAAAATATATAATACAAATGCCATGAATACTTACCATAGTTTGTAGATGCTATAACTTTTGCACAAACCAATATATGCTTATTGTGATTTTTTTACTAAAAATATGTAGAATATATATTGGCCTAAACTGATGAAATTTTTTTTATTTTTTTTTATTTGGGGATACATTTTTATTGGGGGGGTTTATAGTGCAAAAATTAAAACCGGATAGGTGATCAAATACCAACAAAAAAAAGCTCTATTTGTGAGGGAAAAAAAAGTTTGGGTATAACTGTGCATGACCAAGCAACTGTCAGTTAAAGCGACAGTGCCAAATTGTAAAAAGTGCGTTGGTCAGGAAGGGGACAAAATCCTCCGGGGCTTAAGTGGTTAAAATTAGTTTACCTTACATTCAGGTGTAGCACTCCAATCTGATTAATATCGATTTAACATTTTGTCCTCATTGATGCAAAACTGTCCACCTGCTGGACAATTTCTATCAAGCACTCATCTTGAATCAAATTCAAATTCCAGCTTTTGCAAAAAATAAAAGCATTTTTTTTTTCTCCTTAACTGATTGCATCGATTGAAAACCGACTGCATTTATTAATTTTTTGCATTCGAGCCAGAAAAGAATTGCATCCCAAGTGCAATGTACAGTGACTGGAGGAAGTAAACAGCGATGCAATGACATCACTGAACGTGTGCACCTGTGAGATCTGGGAGTCCCAGCTAAAAAACTTGTAGTTTTCTATTGAAAGTGGGCCCTTTTTTCAAGACTAAGCATACACGCACAATGACATTTGTGCAGCTTTTGGTCTCATACCAACGATGTGGAAATTGGGAGGACCAAATCATTCAGTAAAACCTGCCCCTATCTACTCAGGACTCACATTGATTATCTCTACTGCAGACATTTATGTAAAACATGCCTCATCATATTTTTTCAAACTTCATACAAGTAACACAAGCTCTACTCAAATGTTTTCTAGATGCGATTTTGACTCGATATACTCAATAGGTAAACATGCACTTTTTTTTAGTTACTAGTACTTTAAGATACATAGTAAAACAAAGGTGCTAAACTGGTTTGTTTTGTTGAAAGTTGTGTTGATTTGCCTTCAGGGCAAAGTGCAAAATGATCTTTTTTGGGCAGTCTCCACAACACACAAAGTTCTGTTTACATTTCCATGTGCAGAAAACGAAGACCTTCATGGGGGTGTAGTGTTTTCCTTTCTTACTTGTATCAATCAGAAGACTGCTCTACTAAGTGTTAAAGAGTGGCTGCCAACTTGTAAATGAAAAGGGTCAGCATTTGCCAGAAAAAAAACTGCTTCAGTGCTTCTGACCTTTATAGAAAAGAATCGAAAATTCCTGTCACTTCAGTGGGACTGGATAACCTGCCTCTTCGTAGCTGCAGAAACGGGTAGGCCCTATGTAGTCAAGGGCACGAGGCTCCCCAAAAGAGCATTACGCAAAAGGGTTTTTGTTTTAACATAAAATCTATATCAAATAAACACATGGTAACAACGCTAGATTTGTAATACCAATCATGTTAGTGTTACCATTTTTTTTTGTCCAATAGGCAAGTTCAAAATGTCTTAATTTTTACAAATGCTAACAATTTATGGACAGTTGGTAGCTCTTCATGGTAGCAAAGGTGGGTATATATGAAATGCAAAAATGCAATCAGTTGGTGGCCCTGTTGCCACCCTCCTACCAGACAACCTTCAACTGAAAAAAAAAAAAATCAAAGGAGCCGGGTGGAAAAGGTTTGGCTGAAAAGTGTCTAGATGTAGTCAGATGCAGCTGCTGTTCAGGTATTCCGACAGTCGCTGGCTATCAAAATATAATAACCACAATACATTTATGATGCGACATGGATGCAGAAATCTGTCATCTTCTTTATGTTCAGAGTACTGGACTTTCCTTTGTACTAGCAATGCAAACACTGGAGGATAGAACAAACTTCAATTCACAGTGCGATTCATGGTGTGAACAGGACCGTAGATTAGGTTTACATCTATGCATGTGAGGTGGATGCGTTTTTAGGGAAGGCTTGATGTTGCTAGGAGGAGGTGTCTATTGTCATACATGAAGATGCTAAACAGTGCAGACTGGGTGAGAGCTTATCGCAATATGTAAACATGCAGGAAGAAAAGATCCCAAGTGCCACACATCCAGCAAAGCCAATGGTGTCTATAGTTAAAGCAGCCTCAGGCTAAGCTCTGCCCAAGACATGTACTGACACATTTCACCCTGCCCACAAGGCTAAGTCGTGGAGGTGGAGATTCCATTAAATGGGAGAATAAATATATTTTGGATTTTTAACCAAAGCAAACATATATATGGGATGGTGGCAGAAACAGTACGTCTAAGTGACAACAACCCATATATTATACAGAACATACACTGAGCATTGTAAATGCAACACTTTTGTGTTTGCCCCTATGAGCTGAACGCAAAGATCTGCGACTTTTTCTATGTACACAAAAGGCCTAGTTCTCTCAAATATTGTTCACAAATCTGTCTAAATCTGTGTTGGTGAGCACTTCTCCTTTGCCGAGATAATCCATCCACCTCACAGGTGTGGCATTACAAGATGCCGATTAGACAGCAAGATTATTGCACAGGTGTGCCTTAAGCTGGCCACAATAAAAGGCCACTCTACAAGAAAATGTGCAGTTTTATCACACAGCACAATGCCACAGATGACGCAAGTTTTAAGGGCGTGTGCAATTAGCATGCTGACTGCAGGAATGTCTACCAGAGCTGTTGTCCTTGAATTTAATGTTCATGTCTCTACCATAAGCAGTCTCCGAAAGGCATTTCAGAGAATTTGGCAGTACATACAAAAGGCCTCACAACAGCAGACCACGTGTAACCAGACCCACCCTGGCCCTCCACATCCAGCATCTTAACCTCTAAGATTGTCAGAGACCAGCCACCCAGACAGCTGCAACAATCGGTTTGCATAACCAAATTGTTAGAAACCATCTCAGGGAAGCTCATCTGCATGCTCGTCATCCTCATCGGGGTCTTGACTGGTCATCTTAACTGACTTAAGTGGGCAAATGCTTACATTTAATGGCGTCTGGCACTTCGGAGATTTATTATCTTCACGAATGAATCCCAGTTTTCTGATGTCAACGTTGTGGATCGAGTAGCCTATGGTAGCGGTGGGGTTATGGTATGGGGAGGCTTATGTTATGGACAACTAACACAGGTGCATTTTATTGATGGCACTTTGAATGTACACAGCTATAAGATCCTGAGGCCCATTGTTGTGCCATCCATCCACGACCATTACCTCATGTTGCAGCATGAAAATGCATGGCCCCATGTTGCAAGGATCTGTACACAATTCCTGGAAGCTGAAAACATCCCGGTTCTTGCATGGCCAGCATACTCGCCGGTCATGTCACTTATATGCATGTTTGAGATGCTCTGGATCGGCGTATACGACAGCGTGTTTCAGTTCCTGTCAATAGCCAGCAACTTCCCACAGCCAGTGAAGAGGGATGGACCAACATTCCACAGGCCACAAACAACTTAATCAACTCTATGTGAAGGAGATGTGCTGCGCTGCGTGAGGCAAATGGTGGCCACACCAAATACTGACTGTCTTTCCACCCCCCCAATACAGTAAAACTGCACATTTTAGAGCAGGGGTGCTAACCAGTGGCCCGGGGGCCACATGTGGCCCATGGAGCCCTCTGATGTGGCCCACAACCTCTTGCTCTGGGATGGAATAGAATACTGTTAATAAAGGTAAGTTTATTACTAAAATCACAGTGTATATATGGGCATATCTGTTCTGCAGTGGTTACTGGGCTGTTTTCAAACTGATCCGCAGGCGCAGTGCACCTGCGGGTTACCTGCACTGATCCATAGGCTCATTCATCTCTAAGAAGTAGCAGATGTAAATGGACTGGTGTCCGTTTACAAACGCCTACTTCCAATCCGATCCACAAAAAAAGAAAAAAAAAAAAAAAACAGTAGAGTGGGCTGCCATCTACCCGCTCCGCTCATTGTGGCCCGCGAACCGGTAACCAAGTAGCCTAGTGGCCCTCGCTCTTTAACCACTTAAGGACCGCCGCATGTACATTAACGTGGGCAGAATGGCGCGTACCTGTACGTCCTTGCCTAGACGTGGGTCGGGGGTCCGATCGGGACCCACCCCGGTACCTGCGGCGGTCCCCGTGTCTGTCCGAGCGATCCGGGATGAGGGGGCGGCTGTTCGTTTTTGTCCGCCCCCTCCGGATCGCTCCCAGCCAATCCGCGCGCTCCCCCGTGTGTCACTTCCTCTGCCTGTGTAAACACAGGAAGGGGGAAGTGATGTAATCTCTCCTCTCGGCGGTATTTTCAACCGCCACTGAGGAGAGAAGACATCACACAGCGAGTCTGCACAACACTACACTGACACCAGTACACACAGGCACATAAACCCCTTGCTATCACCCCCCCACCCCCCTGTCAGTGTCACTGAATGCAGTCAGATCATATATGTACCGATTACTGCATTTAGTGTCAGTGTGACAGGCAGTGTGACAGGCAGTTAGTGTTCGGTTCAGGGTAGCCCCCCCTAATAAAGTTTTAACCCCTTGATCACCGCCCTTGTTAACCCTTTCACTCCCTGTTGCCAGTGTCACAAAGCGATCATTTTTCTGATCGCTGTATTAGTGTCGCTGTTCCCGCTAGGTAGCTATTTTTTTTTATTGCAATTTTTTTTGGCTGAATAGATTTTGGCCTAAATGTTTGACTAAAATTTAGTTTGATTTTTCTTATAACAAAAAGTAAAAAATATTGATTTTTTTTCAAAAATGTCGCTCTATTTTTGTATATAGCGCAAAAAATCAAAATCACAGAGGCGATCAAATACCACCAAAAGAAAGCTCTATTTGTGGGAAGAAAAGGACGCAAATTTTGTTTGGGAGCCACGTCGCACAAACGCGCAATTGTCTGTTAAAGCGACGCAGTGCCGAATTGTAAAAACCCCTTGGGTCATTTAGCAGCATATTGGTCCGGTCCTTAAGTGGTTAAAACGTTGGGCACCACTGTTTTAGAGTGACCAGCCTAAGGCACACCTGTGCAATAATCATGCTGTCTGTTCAGCATCTTGATATGCCACACCTGTGAGGTGGATGGATTATCTCGGCAAAGGAAAAGTGCTCACTAACACAGATTTATGAATATTTGAGAGAAATAGGCCTTTTCTGTACATAGAAAAGGTCATAAATTTTTGAGTTCAGCTCATGATAAATAGGGGCAAACACAAAAGTGTTGCGTTTATATTTTTGCTCAGTGTATATAGTGCCAACAGTTTATGCAGCACTACAATATAAAAAGGGGAGACAGTACAGTTACAATACAATAAGATACAAGAGGATTAAGAGGGCCCTGCTCATAAGAGTTTACAATGCAATAAGGTAGGGCAGGTAGTACAAAAGGTAACTTGGAGAATGAGCTGATGAAAGTGGTAAAAGATTAGCTGAAGGTGCGATAGGCTTCCCCGAAGAGATGCGTTTTCAAGGATTGCCTTAAGGCAGCTAGGAAGGAGATAAACCTGTACGGCCAAGTACAGAGTTCCAGAGGATGGGAGAAATCCTGGTGGTGAGCATGGGAGAAAGACAAGGGGGCTTGAGAGTAGGAGGTCTTGAGGAGTGTAGGGGGACTGTTTGGGTGATATTTGGAGACAAGATTGTTAATGTAGTTCGGGGCAAAACTGTAAATGGCTTTGTATGTTGTGGTTAGTATTTTGAAATTCTCTGGGAGATCGGGAGCCAGTGTAGGGATTGGCAGAGAGGGGTGGCAGACACAGAGGTTAGTAAAGTGGATAAGTCATGACAGATTGAAGAGGGGATAGCCTATGGAGATGTAGGCCAATGAGAAGGGAGTTACAATAGTCAAGGCGAGAGCCAACAAGGGAATGAATGAGTAGCTTGGTGGTTTCAATTGTTAAAAAGGGGCGTATTTTCGAGATGTTAAGGAGGTAATGTCTACAAGTTGTCAACAGCTTTTGGATTTGGGGCTAAAAGGACAGGTCAGAGTCTAGGATTTTTGTAGAATTTTGAACGATGTTATAGTCTCCAAATCAGAACTTATATTTTAACATCAATGTGTTTTTGCTACGATTTTCAATAAATAACTCTTTTTACCTCTTTAAAAATACTATCAATTTGCTGCGCAAGAAACCCCACTGGAGGGAATTTTCCCATATTGTAATCCAATTAGGGCAGCAACGCCATTATCACTCACACCCAGTGTCTCTCCCATGCTAGAGTCTAGGATTTAACCTAGTACCCTGGCATGAGAGGAGGGATTAATGGTTGCATTATTGAAAAGTCATGGAGGGGGGCACGGGCAGGGGGGAAAATTACCAGCTCAGTTTTTTAGAGATACAGTTAAAGGAAGTGATGTGACATCCATGTTGATATGTCAGCAAGTTAGTATTGTGAGAGGAAACTGAAAAAGTGAGGTAAATACAGATTTGGGTGTCATCAGCATATAGATAGTATTGGAAGCTGTTGGTGGTTATCAAGTGACCAAGAGAGGAGGTGTAGATAGAGAAGAGAAGGGGTCCAAGAACAGAGCCTTGGGGGACCTTCACAGAAAGGGGCAATGGAGAGGAGGGGACAGAGTTGTAGTCAACACTGAAGGAGCTGATAGGCAGGCGGAGAACCAGGATACAGCAGAATCTTGGAGGACAAGTGACCAGAGATTATTGAGAAGGAGCGGGTGGTCAACAGCATTAAAGGCTGCAGAGAGGTCAAGTAGTAGGAGTATGGAGTAGTGGCCATTGGTTTTAGCAAATAGTTTGCGAGTTTTAGTAAGGAAGATTTTGTGGAGTGCTGCAAACGAAAGCCAGACTGCAAGGGGTCAAGAAGGTCATTTTCAATGAGGGAGGGACCAAGATGGTTGTAGACCAAGCATTCTAGAAGTTTAGAGGTAAATGGGAGCAATGAGAGGGGTCTTAAGTTGTTCAGGTTGGTGAGGTCCAGTGAGGAATTTTGAAGTACGAGTGATCTGCACAGGTTTTAGAGGGGAGAAGAAGGATCCACTAGAGAGGGAGAGATTGAAAACGTGAGTGAGGGAGCATAGGATAGAATAAGAGTGACAATAGAAGTTGTAAGGGAACAGGATCCAGGGGGAAATTGGTTAGATGGGCATCTGAGAGTTTTGTAACCTCTTCAGTAGTAGTCAGTTCAAAAGAGGAGAGTGTTGACTGTGCTGTTAGGCAAGGTATGTTGAGTGGGGAAGATGTATGCACAGTGGCGGTGTCTTCACGCATTGCATCAATCTGGCCTTTGTAGTGGTTAGGCAATCTCTTGGGCAGTTAGTGGGTAGAGGGGGTGCAGGGGACGAAACAGAGTTAAAGGCTGAGAAGAGCTGACGGAGACTGGATGACAAGGTATTAATGAGAGAGACAAGTAGGCTTGTTTGGCAGCAAGGAGGCAGGAATTGTATCTTAGGAGGGCAGGAATTATATAGGGTGAAGTCCTGTAGGCATTTGGTTTTATGCCACAGTCATTTAAGGGCACGGCAATGTCTCATGAGATTGCTAGTGTTATTAGTTTGCCAGGGTTGTAATGTTCGGGCCTGATTCTGCGTGTAGTTACATGAGCAAGTGCGTCCAGTGATGAAAGCAAGATGTTGTAGACATAGGTGGCCAGGTCAGGACAGGACAGGGTAGAGATGTCATACAGGTGGTCAGTAGCAGAATAGAGAAGGGTTAAAGTGGCAAAGGTTCATAGAAATAATCGTTTGCTACTTGGAGGGATGGGTGGTTGGATGCAAGGATACAGTGAAACTGATGAGTTTGTGATCAGAGAGAGGAAAGGGGGTGTCGGTGAGGTTACCAGGAGTACAGAGATGGGAGAATACAAGGTCGAGGGTATTACCAGTGGAGCGAGTGGAAGTGTCTACATTGGGTTAGGTCAAATGTATTAACGCACATGTCTAACTGCCCTGGTGTTTAGGTCAGCATGTGGGAAGTGATGGGTGCAGTACTAGGGAGAGGGTAAGAGTGAGGGTGCTATGTGTATGCTGTGGGGTAGAGAGGAGAATAGAAGACACCGATGTGAGAAGGAAGAGTAGAAGGAGCATGTTTAGTGGATAGAGAGTGGGAATCTGACTTCAAATAAAATTAATGTCAAATGCTGGTTTGCTTGCCGTCTTTCAAGAGTGGAGTCCTTGTTGTAGCTTCAGCCAGCTTAAGTTACCCTTTTTTTTGTTAAACTGCAGTGGTGAAACTGCGCACAACTCATGACAGAGCCATTCAGGAAAGACATATACCTCATATCATCAGGTCCATTTCAAGGGGGCAGTTTATCAGAGCCAGATGTAATTGCTCCAAATTAGCGGACTTTGAGAAAGAAAGCCACTTATATGAAGCTCAGATTCTACAAATGTGGATACAATAGATGTCAAACACGTTCATATGCTAGAAATGTGTCAAGAATGGATCTTTTGAAACATTCTTGCAATAAACGTGGTCCTAAGAGTTATTGGGTTAACACATTGCAGCCTACAACAGAAGGCTAAACATATCATTAAACGTGCAAAAAACAGTAAGTGTAAATTGCACTATCCTATGTTTCAATCAATGTGTTTGCAATACAAGCCTACCATATATCAATTTGTGAGTGGATCGCGCGCACCCACACTCTAAGTGGCATACCAATGTGCAAATATATATGCTACATAGTGGCACGGCACCATTTCCGTTTATTTATTATTAAACATATTCTAAGTATCTCCCCATTTTACATGAAAAGTCCAACTACCAAGTGGTTAAAAAAAAGGGGGGGAGGGGTCAACTTTGTGGCTAGGACAGCACTAACTATTGGCAATATGGTTTCTCCTAGTTTGTCTCCCACACCTAGCCAAAAGTTACATATTACAGGTATATACAAATGTGGTGCCACAAGATTTTCGAATTCTAAATATCTGGGTGATCCTCACGTCATCACTTCTTGCTTGGTTACTGTCGACAGTAAAACAACTAGTTAACGGCCAAATGAAGAATGTGGTGTGCCTGGTAACATGCATCTTATGCAGTGTCCAACATTAGGCAAGACCACAATGAGGTCTTTGCGATAGGATGAAGGATCACTTTAATATAAATAAACACCAATAAAAATACCAACTTGGCTAGATATTTTAGATATATCCTTGATTTCAATACTCAATCTCTAAAGGTCAAGATTATTAAAAAAGGATTGTTCAGTGGTGGTGACCTGATCTCACTACAGGCAGTCCCTGGGTTACAAACAATGGAGGTCCTGTAGGTTTGTTCTTAAGTTGAATTTGTACAGTATGCATTTTGGAACAGGTAAATTTTTCGAGCACAATGCCAGCCAAAAAAATATTTTTTAAATGTTTTCAATAGCATAGGGAAGAGTTGACACCCCTGTAATGTTTTTTTTTTTTTGCTGTCTGTGCCGCTACTCAGAAGATAACGCCTGTCCCTGTGACATCTGGATTTAGAAAATTTGGGGTTGTGGAAACAAGGATTGGTGATAAAGCATTAGTGGAGACGCCTTTTTCCCATAGTAACTCTTACAGGAATGAATTTTCCTTCCTAGAGGTAGATTTTCTCACATTTCCTGTTATCTCCCTCCGTTTGTAGATACAAGTCATACATAAGTCGAATGTTTGTGACTTAGGGACTTTGTAAAAGGGAGGAATATTGGCTCTTTAAACCAGATATTTGGATTTCCAAAGGCTTAAACTTTGGATGGGATATCCCCTTCAATACCATACCAAATTTCAATTTTTTTTTATATACTTCTCTTCCTTACTCCCTCTCTTCCCTTCCCTATCTTGCAAACTCCCCCTTCCTATCACCCCCCACCCCCTCATTCCATCTTCCTCTCACCTTTGCATATGCAAGAAATATGTCAAGTCTCCAACACATCAATTAGTCTCTCACAAATCTTCATTGGGGTCTGAAAAAGTATCAAACGACATACATAGGAAATGTTGAGATTTGAACAATCTTTGGTCAACTAAATGGAGACAACCACCTATGACAAAAGCCTGTATGAACATTACCAAGAAAGGGCAAGCCAAAAAGAGATGCGTATTAAGCATGGGTGCTCAACCTATGGCCCTCCAGCTGTTGTGAAACTACAAGTCCCATGACTATTTCAGTTAAGGAACATTAACTTCCCCATAGCTCTGCTCCCCCACTCCGCTGTGTCCCTGTTAGTAATTGTAACATAGGTCTGCATTAAGGTCTATGCTTTTAATCATGAAACGACCATTGTGAGTTGGGATGCCCACTCATAATATTGAAGTATTTTACTCACATTTGCACTCCGTTTGTTTGTACTATATTATTAATATTGCATTACTCAAATTGTTTTTGTTTGTTTTTTATTATGTCAACAGATGCTGATGACCTCTTGCCCTGGTGTCCTTTAGGACTGATGCGGTATTCTGTGGGGGTCCCTTATTGGGACATGCACGGCCAGGTAACCGCAGTACATCTCTCCGGTGCTGTGGAAACCAAGAATGTGATGGTGGCTTTGTCTGTGTCTCTGCGGCGCTGGCCTTTGCCATAGCTTCTTGCCACGGACCTTAGACACGCCCCGCCGACTCCCTTTGGTGAAGCGTGTGCCCCCATCCCTCCCCTCTATGACGTTCCTCCCTCATGCTCACGCCAACGCTGTAGTGCTTCCTTGTTTGTGATGGTGTTACCATCGCAACATGTGATGTATGAGAGATACGCCCCGTTCCATTCCCATTGGCGGCGTGTCTCCATACTCCCTCCTCTTGGTGTCCAACCCCACGCCCACTCCATTGATGCAGCGTCAATTGACGCTGACAGGGCTGTTGCAGAGGGATTGGATAGTCAGGATACGGCCGGGTCACATGATGCGGAAGTTCCAACCGCACATGTGACCGGAGATACACATTTATAGGGGGTGGATTAACCAAGCTGTAGAGTCTCCTATTTTCAGCAGGGAACCTAATCAAACGACTTGGCTGATGAGTAAAATGGCTTTCTGTTAAATCTAATCTATTCTCTGCTTGCCTTTTGGCACTCACATAAAACAGTATTTTCAGTGGGTGTTTAACCCCTAGTCTAATCTACTTTATTATATTTCTTTGTTCAGACATACTCCCATCACACCGCAGCTTCCAACCAATCTCTGGTCTATTCACTGATTGGAATCTACGCTCCAACGCTATGAGACTACTCCCTCTTCTTTATATATTTAGCTGCTTAAGCATACTAATATAAGTATTTGACGAGTCCCTTCTATCGATACTCTGCGGTGTATATATTTGGGTATGTACATGAAACAAAAAGACTTTTCACTTTTTTTACATTTTTATCTTATTAATAAAGAATTTTTTCTTTCTGTTCTTTGGCAAACCATTAAGTCTTCGACACTCTTACTTTTATATTTTCCCCATCAGAGGAAGCCACGCCGCTCTAGTTCTACCTGGATCGTTTTACAACCATTTGGATCTCTTTAGGCTCCATTCAGTACTCATCTTTACTGTCCATTTTTAACGATACCCATTATTGGGGACGGTAGGCAGCCAATATATAATTACTCTATAGCCACTCTTTTGTGTTTATCACACACAGACTACTTTGTCACTTTGTCACTCTGGTTCCTGCTGGGCATCTTTTTTCCTCTATCTATCTCCACCCCCTAGTATCATTTTACACTTCCTATAATGTGCAAGCACATCATCCCAAATGCTCTCACAAGAACATATATACATAATGGTATCTCACTAAAAATTCTTTCTTGGTGTATCCCTGCATGCCCCCTATTGTGGCCCCTTAAAAATACGCCGTTTTGTCTATGACGCCATGGCAACTTTGGTCTTTGCTGCATCACTTCTATAGTGCTTCGATGCACAAAGGATACAACTTAGCATTATGTACAAATGTTTGTTTACTATATATAAATGTATGTCTGTATATCAATAACGGTCCCTTCTTTTTTCCTAGAAAATTCATAGCTCCTGAGGAAGCATTAATTGTGAAACATGTAGAGCTTATGCCTATTTTTACTTGTATCTACAGTAGTAATCAACCAACATTGATTTCTACGTCGGACCATTCCTGGTTACAACAATCATTTTTTCTTGTTCACTCATTTCTCATTTTGTGATCAATCATATGTGTTTTTTAATGTACTTTTATAAATTTGTATTGTAACTTTGATTGCAACACCAAAATTTCTCTTTTGGTATTGTATCAATAAAAATGTATTTTATACTAATGATTGGTGCCTAGAAAGTCCATTCTCTCTCCTAAACCACAAATCTTTTCAGCTCATTTTAGGACGTGGCACTGTAATACTTTAGGTCACCCATAGCCCATCCTATGGTTTGTGTACCTCAAATCTCGTTTTCAATTACAAGTCCCATGAGGCATTGCAAGCCGCTGAAAGTTACAATCATGTTCCACAAATGTATGATGGGACTTGTAGTTCCGCAACAGCTGGAGGGCCACAGGTTGAGCACCCATGGTATAAAGCATGACAACATTTAATAGAAAAAAGTTGAAAACCAACATAAAACTGTAACCATGAATATTAAACAGTCACGCTTGTTAAATGGAAGTTTATAATGCATAGATTTGTCTAAATTGCCAGAGACCGATCTTTAGGTCTACAAGAAAACATAAATCAAAATAATAAAAAATAATTAACAATTTAAAATTGCTTCTCACTGGAGTTGCACGCTGTGCTGATCATGCACCGCAAGATTTGATCATATAGATCATTTCCACAAAAACAGCCAGAGTTGGACCTTGGGAAGGACCATGAACCCCTCAGAAGAATTTATGGGGAAAGACGAGAGGGTTAAAAAAAAAAAAAAAAAAAATTATAATAATGATGAACTGCCGCCACACGTCTGTGTACAAGTATGCATATTTGGCTGAAATGATCATGACCAATATAGAACAATCATTTTTGAGAAAGAAATGTCGACAGGCAGATCTTACATTTCATGTCTATGACTTAACCATCACTTCTCACTACTGACCAACCAAATAAGTGGACACAATATGGTAGCTGAAAAAATCAAACTGCCAAAAGTTCTTAATGATCGTAGTAAAACAGCGCTAGAAAATAAGTAAACTTATACAATAATAAACAGCCCATATATTTTCATACCCACATCAAAAACTCATGAGTGACCAATATATAATATTACATATGCAAATAATCACAACTCTCCACGAACATGCATGATCATTTTTGCAAATTGGCCAGTCAATGGAATGCGCCGGAATGAACTACAAAAAGAATGGGAGGCAGCATTTTTTACCAATGCAGTGCACCACAAAGCATGGTAGAGCATTGCATTGTGCTCCAACCAATGTGTACAAGAGGTGCATTGGCTTAGTGCACGGGGGTGGGGACATTGAAAATAAAATGCACACAACGTGTCCAACTCTGTACACACACACACACACACACACACACACACACAAATAATGAATGTAGAAATTTATTAATTAAAAATAAATACAATTGTATTTGTAAATGAAAATAGTGTAAATGCCTGAATTTCACTTTATTGCAGATTCTTGGAAGCTCCTGTACAGCATTCGGGTGCACTTCTTTCACACTTGCACAAGACAGGGGCATTAGGCAAAGAGATAACCCCATCAGTTTGTTGCCATTTCTTCACTGCTCAGTCATAGGACAGAGGGCAGGGAGGTGACCCTGCTGTGTTCTTGAACTGCAGTAATGAAAAGTCAGGTCACCAGGTAAGCTGTGCAGTTGGGTCCAGCAGAATAGGGTAAGCAGTATGGCTCTACTAATGCTTGCAAATGCATGACACAAAAACCTATGTTTTTAATTGATGATACAGTTAGACTTCTTTTTTTGACCAGTGTGCTGGGAATTTTTTCAATACTATATAATACTGTGCACTGCCCTGCCCAAGTGCACGTTGGTTAAATCGTTTTTATAAACTGATCCAAGTTGATTTCATTTATACTTTTCTATCTGGGTAAATCTGCTTGAGGCTTCGTTCACAAGACAGAAAAAAGGTGTGACCGACTCTCAATGGAACCGGTTCACATAGCTCCAGGGCAGCCCCAGTCCGCATTTTTTTTTTAAAGAGTCCCGTGTGTCTTCTGGTCTGATTCAGGTGCAATTTCAGCCAAAAATTCAGATTCAATTTGCACCTGAATTGGTGAACAGTCGCCATTTGATTATTCAAGCGCCTGCAAAAAATAAAAATTGATTGCCTTTTGACTACTAAATTTGCAGAATTGGCCAATACATGCAGAAACCATCATGTCCCAGTAAATCCAGAATCTAAGTTTATGGAGAAGTAGGGAGACTAGCTTATCTGAGAGAAAAAACAAACCAAAAGGTTGCTCATGGGAACAGTCCGACAAGGGCATCTGAGGATATTGGAAACTGCCCAAAGGTGCAAGATCATTTCACAATCCAACCAAAAATGGCTACATTGAGCACCAATGATCACATCCCTCTAAATACCATAATATGCAAGTACAGTCATAATTAGGGCATGGTTTGTGCAGTCATTATTTCTGAAAGATTTTTTTTTGTTCATTTTGGGATTGATGGTGGAAAAATGGCAATAAATTCGAAAAAAGGAAAGCACCAGTTTTGGTCGATACCAACCTTGAGACACCAGCACTATGAGGCAACGGTAAAAACCACTGAGGTTTTAAATCAGTTTCTTATTTTAATAGTAAATGTGAAAGTTTTCCTATATAGGACTTTTTTTTTTTAACCAAGAGGGAGAAATGAACCAACCTTTAGCATGTGCCAGTAAAAGGCATAGGTGTTAGGAATTGGTTAGCTGCCTAAGATGCTAAAATGTTCCTTCTTAAATCCCAAATTTGGCCAAACCTCGCTGACCACAAAAAGGAAAGTACACCTTTTACTTCCAAAAGGCAAATACTTTCTGAACTAAACTTTCTCTTCTGTTAGAAGACTCATAAACCGAGGACATTGCAGAACATTTTGCTATGTTGCATTGGAATGCTAAAATACCATTGGGATCAATCCTTTGCCAGGTTCCTAGTTTAGTAAAGCTAGCCACACACTGTCAGATATTTGCCCAGTTGAACAAAGATGCCACAATTAAGAATCCCAACTCATTCTATGTATATGTGTCACACAAAAAAAAAGACATTGTGATTGGTGAAATTCATCCAAATGTGTGGCTGATTTAACCTAGTGAACATCACAATAAACAGTTCAGCACACAGCAATGCTGTACTGCAGCAACATGATCCTGGTTCGATTACCAGCAAGTAATTATTTGTTCCCTTGCACTCTTTGCATGCATTTCCTCAATGTACTATATTAGGCTCCATGCACACAGAAGCTAAAAAAATATATATATAAAAAAACAAAAAAAATAAACAGTAGCTTTGCAGGGAGCCTTTCAAAGTATTTTAGCATTTTTGCAATAGCGTCTATTAGCGTTTATTAGCGTTTTTTTAGTGTAGCGTTTAGCTTTTATTTATTTTTTTTATTTATAAAAAAACTGCAATATGAATGCAAATGTTCAGAGAAAAGCCAATAAACTTCAAAGCTCATTAACACTAAAAAACGCCCATGTGTGCATGGCAAATAGGCTAACACAGAGTTCAGTTTATGGGCTTTTAAAAAAAAAGCCCAAAACGCCAATAAACTGCAGTTTATCAGCTTCAGTGTGCATGGAGCCTTTATTCTCACACAATTCAAAATCAGCTTGATGGCTTCTTTTGAACATCTGAACAAATAGGTCTCATGCACACTGGGCTTGTCCAGCTCTCCTAGAAACCTTTCTTTTGGAAGGGGAAAAGTAGTGTCAAAAACACGCCTAAAGCCATGTTTTTGCAAATGCATTTAGGCACTTCAAGCGCTTATTCATTACATTGGTCAAAATGTTTATTTACTCTGGCCATCGAAATAAATGAACCCTGGTGCTTGATGCACCAAGAGCTTTGCTGTTCCTGAACGTGTTGGTAGTAGGGCTGTTTCCTGCCTCTGAATGCCCCAGCGTGGACACATAGGCCCAGATTCAGAGAGAATTAGATTCTCGTAGCGTATCAGAAATACACTACGCCGCCGTTTTTTACCTGGCTCTACGTGGAATCCAGGTAGATTTTGTCCAGTAAACGACGGCGGCGTAGTGTATTTCTCCCGTCGCAATCCATATAGACGAGTAGGGGGCGTGAAGGATTTAAAATAGGCGCGTTCCCGCGGCGATCGAACTGCGCATGCTCCGTTTGCAAATTTCCCGCTGTGCATTGCGCGAAATCACGTCGTTACGTCATTCGTTGTTTGAGTAGCGTCATTTACGGACATTTCTATTCCCGAACAAGTTACGTAAAAAAAAAAAAAAAATAATTAAAATCGACGCGGGAACGACGGCCATACTTAACATGGGTTACGCACCGTTAGACCAGCAAAAAGCTGGTCTAACA
The DNA here is from genome assembly GCA_029574335.1 of Rana kukunoris. Lineage (NCBI taxonomy): Eukaryota > Metazoa > Chordata > Amphibia > Anura > Ranidae > Rana > Rana kukunoris. The sequence goes on along the minus strand of CM056049.1, from coordinate 477,392,716 downwards.
GTACGTAAAAAAAAAAACAGACGTAAGCGATTGCGAAGACCGCTCGTATCTTCGTGGATCGTCGTAAAAACACATTTGCATATCCCGACGCATCAAAACGACGCGAACTCCTCCCAGCGGCCGCAAATATATCGCAGCGTAGATCCGAAGGTTTACGAAGACGTAAGCCTCTCGGATCGAAGCCCGAAGCCGCCGTATCATGGTTTGAGGATTCAAACTAGTGATACGGCGCGCAAAATTTGAAATTACTCCTGTCTAACACCAGTTAGACAGGCGTAATTGCTTTATGAATCTGGGCCATAGGCTGTAGAGGGGCGTTTGAAGGCAGGAAAAAAAAAACACAAGATGCCTCTAGAAGTGACATTTCAAATCCCAGTGTGCACAAGGCCATAATGTGTCTCCAAATCAAGTATGCAGAAATAAAATGGTCAGGGTAATCATATTTAGTAATGGAAATGATCTTGATCAAATTAATTGACTGTGGGATGATTCTTGATGCCAGAAATGCAGTATCTCAGAAACTGCTGATCTCCTGAGATTTAAAGGAGTTGTAAAGGAAAAATGTTGTTTTTGCTGAAATGACTGTTTACAGGGTATAAAGACATAATAGTTAACCGATTCCTTTTAAAAATAGATAAAAAAAATCAATCAAATAATGTGCCTGCAGTTTCAGTTTAGTTTTTAATCTAGTTTCATGTTTCTGTGAAGTACAGAGACACACAGAACAAGAACAAACACAGGGCAGTGTTTGTTTTTAAAATTAATTTGATTGGTTCTGAGGGGTTTTAGACACATAGTAATCACACCTCCTTGATGAGGGACCACAGAGAGAAGTTCTCGTGATTTTCATAAGGAAACAGACAAGCAGGAAGTGTGGAGATCAGAGAAGGATTACAGCAACTTCAAAGCAAAAAACGAACAATGAAGACATGAAACCAGGATTGCAGTAAGGTAAAGGAAGCTATTTAGCTAAAAAAAAAAAAAAAGAATCCTTTAGTGACCCTTTAAATGTACTACAGGCCTAATGGACAGCACTTTGTTAAAGCAAACCTGTGCTTTGTCTATGCAGGGCAAAGCAGCAGGTCTACTTTAATGATCTTACTGCACATAATCACCTTGGTTCCCTGCAACTCAGTTTGACAGTCACCAGAGAATAGAATACCTGGTACTTCCAGGTATGAAGGAGCATGTGGCTCATTGTTTTCTCCTCTCACATTTCATTGCTGGTACTTGGGGATTGGCTCAGTGCCATTACATGGACATGGGGAGATAGTCTGCAGCACTGTATAGTCCCTGACCAGAGTAACTAAGGGCTTCTTTTTTTAAACTTTCAGCAGCTAAATTCAGAGACAGTGGAGCAAAGAAAAGGTAAGTATGCACCTTTGCAGCAGCCCCCCCCCCCCCCACTGCAAGAGTTAAACACAAATTATGTCTAAGGATTCTCAGAAAGGGAGTAAATACTTACCTAACTCCTGGCCCAGCAGGGTCCTCCAGCAACGTCACCCGCAGCCCGCTTTGTAAGCTGTGACCATCTTCGGATGCACCCCACAGTGTACCATTCAGAGTTAATGCCCCTGTATTGTAAGTGATGGTGCAGAAGCTCTGACCACATAGCAGAGCTTTGGGCAGAGGAGGAAGGTGAAAAAAGTTAAGTGATATAGCTTGCACAGTGCACCCCTAGTCATAAAACAACATTAAAGTGATTGCAAAGTCTTGTTTTACTTACCTGCTCTGTTGAAGTGGATTTGCACAGTCTGGATCCTCCTCTTCTCTGGTCCCTCTTTGTTGCCCCTGGGCCCTCCTTCCTTTCAAGTGCCCCCACAGCAATCAGCTTGCTATGGGGGCACCTGATCCAAGTCACAGCTCTATGTAACCATTCAGACATGGAGCCCCAGGCTGGCCCCGCCCTCTCTCTTCTGATTGGCTAGATGGCTTTGCTTGACCGATGCATGAGCAAATGGCACTGCTGCTGTGTCCCAGCCATTTAGGAGAGTCCCTGATGGCCAAGACACTTATGGACATCGCTGGAGCGATGGGGCTTAAGTAATTAGAGGGTGCTGGGTAGGCTGCTACACACAGAAGGTTTTTTATCCTTATGTATAGAGTGCATTAACATAAAAAACCTTCTGCCTTTACAAATCCTTTAACACTTTGGGGAGGGGGCACTGCAAGGTGCATTTTTTTTTTTTTTTTTTATTCTTGAAGTTGGGCTTGAAGTTTTTATGTTGCGTCTCTGAACATACACCAGGTAACCCTAATGAGGGTGGACTACATGAGCAGAAATCCATGAGGGGTCCAGTCCTTACAGCTGATAAAGAAAAGGAAAATGAGGCTCCCTAGGCAATTAAGAGACAAAATTTAGCCAACTGCAAGAGCATCTTCTTGTGAGATTTCCGCTGTTCTGTATTCCACAAGCTTTGGCTCAAAAGAGTGTGATGACATTCTTGCTTAGACACCACTAGCGGAGAACAAAGCATGTCATCAACCCTAACTTTTTTCTTTACAGGTAGATTTTACATCTAACTAATACTTAAGAGGGGAGGCCCAGGCAGCGGACATTGCATTTTAATCCAAGGTCCACTTCAATGATTTTATTTTTTATGAATACAGAGCTTCTTATAAGAGTGCCACTTTATTTTGGCTGGCATTCTACTTTAAAATGTTAAGTCATACAAATAAATGATTAGCAGTTCAGCACTGAAAACGGTACAGATCTGTTCTCCAAAACAGAATGAAAATTCCTTGTTGGCATACAATTTGTGATGGACTTCACAAAATAAAAATTTCCCTTCTTCAGATATTCATAAAATGACCACTTCCCCTACAGTTTAATAGAAAAGTACAGTCTATCTGCAATATACTCAAAAGCCAGACGGTTCGGCAGGCTGGCTGAACAGAAATTCATCTACTCTTTGACATCTGTACAACCAGCTTGTCAGAACCTCCCCCCCCCCCCCCAATCGATCAGCACCACCGGCTATAGCCTGCAATGCTTATTAGTGTATTCCAACGGTGTGGAAGTCCCCCCCCCTGTCAGAATACAAGAGTTCGGCAAGATTTCCCCATTCACACATTTAAAGTAGTCTATAGTACAATAAAAAAATACAAAGACTCGTGGGCTACCTTTGGATTATGAAATAGCGCTACTAAAAACAGTGCACTTTATTTTAAAACTGATGAAAATGTGTAAGATTTCTCAAACCACCAATCACATTTCCCTTTATCTTCAAAAAGTGGTATTAGACTCTTCACCGTGCATCTTTCAAACATTATTAAATTGAAGTACTATTGGCATGTACAATCAAAATTAAACTTCATGGTCAAATTTAACCTGGTCTACTGCTGTCCAACCATGCATTGATTTTTCCATTTTTTAGTTTATGGAAAGTCTGAGATAATTATTCAATACTACGAACAGTTTTAAATTAACCTGTATCAATCCAATGGCTTTCAATTAAAAGTTTTTCTGTGAAAAGTAAACAGACATCAAAAATGATCATTTCAGAAGCAACAGACTGCTCCATATGCCATATGATCTGATTTGATCCAATAGATTCTCCAGAGCATTCACTTGTTTTTATTCAGATGCTTCTAAAACAGTCTAAAGCGCTTAAAGTGGTTTTAGAGCCTAAACTTTTTTTTACCTTAATGCATTCTTTGCATTGAGGTAAAAAAAAAAAAAAATGTTTAGGTATTAGCATACCCCCTCACTCACCTTTTACTTACCTGAGCCCTCATTCGATCCAGTGCTGTGCACGTTAGAAGCTCTTCTCTCTCCTCACTTCCGGGTCTTGCTGGCTTTTGCAGGAGCACCGGGAGCCATTGGCTCCCAGTGTTGTCATTCAAACCAGTGATGAGAGAACAGGGTCAAGTCCTGCCGTCTGTGTGAATGGACGCAGCAGGGTGGCACAGGAGCGAGCACGCAGAAGTGCCCCCATGGGACGAGTGGCCAGGAGCACTAGTGGGGTATCCGAGAAGAGGAGGTTTTCAGCCTCTCTGTGCATTTCAATTGCACCGAGCAGGTAAGTATAGTGAAGCGTTTTTTTATTTTTCGATTTACTTTTACAATCGCTTATAGGATTATGTTACCCCAACATTTAATTTTGCCGATATGTGTCTGTTGTACCATGTACGTGTGTTAAAAAGTATGAGCATCCTGTTCCCTTTGTAGTGTTTCCTATTTGGGAAATACCTGGTGGTCTTGTTAGTCCCTCTGCTTTCCTATTTCAATCCGACCACACTAGTCATGAGAGCACATCCATATCAGTGTGGTCAGTTTTTTGGCTTTTCTGAAAGCACAGCCTGCCTGTCTTCCAATGGCCAAAATGTGTGCCAACATGTCCCCCTGCACAGCCTATTAGCCCCTTAGGCAGCTGAAAACAGATAATGTAATCAGTTATATAAAAAAAAGATTAAAAAGAACATGTGTATAAATGATATACACACATACACAAATGTTTTGCCTTTAATTTCTATTTCAAACTGAATGGGTTGTTTTACATGGTGAGGGTACATACAGTATATGATTTAGATAGAGTGCAATATACAATTCATCATTTATAGATCTGATCAATATAGCAAATTCCTAAAATTGATACATTTATGGGCAGCATATAACCATATCCACAAGATATCATTTTGGATGCTAGCATGAAACAATTTACACGTCTTCCTTCATTTAGCAGTCGGTTTTACTCCCAGAAGAGTATACCACTTGGGAAGAAACTGGTATCCTTCCCATGGAAACAAATCTGTGTTTTTTTTTTCCAAATTAAAGCAAAGTCTCTAATGCATGCATAAGACAAAAATTGTATAAGTCAAAACATTGCTCCATATTCCAACACCAATTTGCGGTGTTACAAATCCTTTTCTGGTTATTCACGCGTCTGCATTTTCATTAGGTTATTGATAAATTTCCAGTTTATAGGAGTGTGACAGCACTCTGGACTTTCAAAAGTTTGCTGAAAACTTTTTTTTAAGCAGTCTTATTTTGGCAATTCACAAGAACCATCATCATACCAGAATTAAAACACAGAAGGATGAGCTCAGATACTTTCCTGCTTTGTGCAGAGGTTTTGCATAGAGCAGCCCTGATCCTTTTCAGGTCCTCCCGCTGGCTCTCCTGGCCCCTCTCTCCTGCCGAGTGCCTCTAAAGCAGGGGTGCCCAACCAGTGGCCCGCGGATACCTCTGATGTGGCCCGCGACCTCCTCCTCTGGAATGGCTGGTCGGCAAGCCCAGATTGCAGGTTGCCGACCTGCCATCCAAAAGCATCAGTGTTGTAAATGAAGCCGGCGGTATAGGAAGCAAGTGCAACTAACTGGTGGGAAAACCACAGGTACACTGCGTCACAATAGACCATCAGTATAAAAGCAGCCTTAGGCCCCTTTTAAATGATCGGTCCGACCCAATCGGACCCTCCATTCACCTCTATGGAGCGGCAGATGTAAACAGACTTTTGCCCGTTTTCACCTGCCTGCCTCCAATCCGATCTGCTAAAAAAACAGAAGTGGATCTGCCCACTTCCATCTGATTGGATCGGAGGGCCCTTAGAGTAGATTGGGCTGTGTCTGCGTTGCATATGCAGACTGGACACAGACCTGTCATCTGCCCACTTCGCTCATTGTGGCTCGTGACTGGTTACAAAGTCCCTTAAGTGGCCCTCTGCCTTCAAAAGGTTGGGCACCCCTGCCCTAAAGCAATCATCTCGCTATGGGGGTACCCGAGCATGCTCGCTGCTGAGCTGCTGCCCTGTGTGTCCATTCACACACAGAACGCAGCTTGGCCCCCTGCTCTCTCCTCATTGGCTCACTAAATGTGATTGACCGTAGCGGGAGCCAATGGATCCCAGTGTGGTCTCAGCCAATGAGGAGCGAGAGACCTGGGAGAGGTAAGGCTCCTGTGCACAGTGCTGGATGTAGATCAGGCTCAGGTAAGTATTAGGGTGGCTGGGGGGAGTTGTACACAAAAGGTTTTTTACTTCCATGCATAGAATGAAAAACCTTCAGGCTTTAAAACCACTTCAACTCAAAAAAAAAGTACATTCTATTGATCTCAACCTCCTCCAAATTACTTGTTTTGCTGGTATGATCCAATTTTTTGTTAGAGAAAGTGGCTACATTTGTATGTATGAATGTAGCCATCTTCTTTGCTTGCTCCGGATACGGACTATGGGATTTGTAGTGCGCATAGAGCAGTGCACCTAAGCACAACTAACGTTCATTGCTCATTTCATAGAAGCAGAAGTGAGAGGGGAAAATGAGAGGTGCAGGCGCTCACATAGAATGAGGCAGAAAACATAGTAAGAAACAATCTATTGAAAAACATTACAAGGCCATTAGGTAGCAAATGTATACGGATTCTTTATTTTTAAATAATATTGTTAAGGCTTAGTTCATGACTTATGGTGCGGCTTTGCCAGTCAACTTCCTGGAGATTTGCTGGCGACTTGAGAACTACTTTGAAACAAATATTTGTCTTGTGCAGGTATGCAGAGAAATCGGCATACAGGAAGATACCATATACTGCCTGAGTAATCTTACTGTAATGTCAGATTCATATCACATCAACATAGATAAAGATCTGACTTGGAGGAGACTTCCATTAAAGTCTACGGGCACAAGTCAGAAAAAAGTCACACCATGTAGTATAGGAAACTTTTCTAAAGTCGGAGCGACTTTAGTAGTGCTAATCAAGACAGCTCTCATTGACAAACATGGGATTTCACATGTAATGCGACTCGGGGGTCTAACAAGTTGGATCCCAATTCGCAGCAGTGTGAACCAAGCCTTAATGCCACTTTAAAGCACTTCACACATTACTACTGGACCTGTATCGTGAAATAAAAAAGCATTCTGGTTAGCCATAGGGCCCAAAAAAAAAAAAAAGGAAAAAAATTGCATATGAAAACCTACGTTAGACTTACTGGTAATGGTATTTCTACGAACCTTCCAGGACAGCAGGCCTACTTTTGGGTGTGCTGTCCTGGAAGGTGATAGGAAAAAACGTACGTTAGACTTACCGGTAACGGTATTTCTACGAACCTTCCAGGACGGCACACCTGAAAGTAGGCCTGCCTTCCTGGAAGATGATAGGAGAAAACCTACGTTGGGCTTACCGGTATAGGTATTTCTATGAACCTTCCAGGACGGCAAGCCTACTTTCAGGTGTGTCGTCTTGGAAGGTGATAGGAGAAATGATACTATAATCGATCGACAATGGATAGTTTAGTTTTTATAACTTCATGAAGATTAGAAAAAACACTGAGGTTTACACCAGCATTGCTGCTCTTACTGTAACATGGCCATCTCATTCAAGGCAAGCCAACATGAAGACAGGTGACTAAACCAAGCACATGTAAAGCAGCATAGCAAGGGAGAGGCATTCTGTAACATACTCTAGTTAATTGCTCTTCGTGCCGCTCTAGGGTTTATTCTGGGAGGGACACGTACAACTCTCTGTGGATTTGTATTACAAAACGCAGATAGGTCATACAAGATATAAATATGTATTCTCCCAGTCACAGATCTCAATCCATTTAGTTAACTTGTGCAAAACCAACCGAATCAAGCATGCCATACACCCAATGTAAACACAAACACTAAAGCAAAAGAAAAGGTAAGGTCCATGCAAGCCGTATTTTTTTCTCAATATAAACAGACCACACATTTGTTGCCGATAAACTCAAATGCAAAAGGAGCGTCAATAGCAGGTATTATCTATAAAACAGGTGAAACTATCTTGCACCTTAGAGATAATTAAGCATATATCTAAGAGCAAAACAAAACGCCCGACATCTGTTTACAGTGAAAAAAAAAAAAGAAGGAAGAATCCTTCTGCGGATACGGAGCACTTCAGTGTGTACCTTGTGACAGCTGACAGCTGATCACCCATTGCGAAGGAGATCTTACCTCTGTGAACATGTCTTACTTCCCTCCTACATGGCCACAAGCTTTGTCTGTCTCCACACCAGCCCACTTGTCAGTCCTAATCAGTGTCAACAGGTTAGCCTGCTTTCTCCTGGCAGCTCCACGGTAGCTTTTACAGGAAAGAACTTTTAATCTCTTTCCTTGCACAGGCAGGGCCATGAGAAGGCTCGCTGAGCTCCCAGGCATAACTCCCTTGGCTGCGCTCCTAAAAATGCTCTCTCAAGTAAATGGTTGCTTAGCAATGTTTGCCTTCCCCTCTGTATATTTGAAATTGGCAACATCTGTCCCTCTGGCAGTTCGTTGACTAGTATGAAGAAGTCATGGTGAGCAGCGATCAAGCACGTAAAAGCACACCCCTTTTCTGAAATGGCCTCAAGGTCAGTTTGAAAGCTAGCTTCTTTGAATATTGTTGAGCGAGAGTTATCTTACAGTCGGGGAGGGGCAGGTGGTGATGAAAGCTACAGTACTCAGGGGACCTCCTTAGTAACCTCACAGTGTAGTAATAAGCAAACACCTGCTAGCTCTGAACCATCAGCCCAACAATGTAGCAAAGTGAAAAACATACAGATAAGGGGTGTAGCCAACAAAGACTACTGGATACATTAAAACATCTGTGATGTGTATATTGGTTATAATTTCACATACAAGTATTGTAACAAAATGATTTCTAGATAATAGATTGTCTAAAACCAGTGTGTAAAATAATACTACAAATACATTTGTGTATACATTATATCATAGCCTACATCTAGAATTATCTGGAGACCATTAAGGGTCCTTTCACATGTGTTGACCAATGAGGTCCACCTGTCCATTTTTTAGGCAGACCCGATCGGACAATCCATTGCCTTCTATTGAGCAGCGGATCCGTTGATGCCCTCAACATCCGATCCAGGTGGACTCCGACGGAGCCTGTCTTGTGTGTAAGGGGCCTAAAACTAAAACTGAAAAACAAAAATGCAATACCATTGTTCCATCATTTGTTTTGTTTTCTGCAAAAAAAAAAAAAAGCAAGCATGTTGGATCAGGCATTTTCTATTGTGGATCGTTGCACATTGTATCTGCCACACTAATGATGTGAAAATGGAACAAACTGATGATCGCCAAGAATATTAGTACGATTTTGGACTTGCCTAGGTCTGCTTTAGGCTTGTGTTAAAACTTTGTGATGTGAGCCTTTAGTGTGCTCCGATTTAAAGAGAACTTCAGTCTTCTGTCCATTTGCTACTCGCTCCCCCTTTAACAGGGGAGGTTTTCAGACAAGAAACATGGAAGTGCTGGACATTAAGCCCTGTACACATGGGCCAGAAACTTTATTATTTTTTTTCTGAAGAGATTCTTGGCAAGAATCTCTTGCCGCCCGAGTGTACAGACTCTTCTTTCAAAAGAACCGCGGTTCTCTTGAAAGGCAAGAACACGGTGACGTCATCGCGGAGGACAGGCATGCGCTCGTCACATTCGATGCCGTCGCCGCCATCTTGCTGCACCCTACCTATGCCTAGGAAGTTACAGCGCATACGTCAAAGTCATTTAGAACATGCGCGGGTTTCCAAGGCTTTAGAGTTGGGCTGAAGGTCTGCTTTAATAAATATACCGTATTTATCAGCGTATAACACACACCCCAATTTAAGAGGGAAGTTTCAGGAAAAACTTTTTTTTTTTTTTTTTTAGTAAACCACTTAGAAGTAAAAAAAATGGTATCTGAGCATCAATGCAGCCAGATTTGTGCTCATCTGCAGCATTGATCAGTGCCCATCTGCAGCCTATACATTTATCAAAATCCTCACTCTGTTCAGTGCCAATCTGCAGTTTTTACCTTTCAGCGTCAGATCATCTATGTTGTCACCGAGGGAAGAGGGGGAGCGAGATCACCGCTAAATTCTGTGTATCTGGCGCTCCGTCACTCACAGCCACGCCCCCTGTCCCTGCTCATATGATAGACAGTACAGTAGTCCAATGTGGGGCCAGGAGGTGTGGCTGTGCATGACGGCTCTATGTAATTTAGCGGCGCTCGCTCCTCTTACCTCAGACCGCGGAGATGGGTGTATAACGTGCACCCACGATTTTCCCCTGCTTTAAGGGGAAAAAAGTGCATGTTGCACACCGATAAATACGGTCATTTAAATAGACTTAGAAAAAAATTATGAAAGGCAAACCGCAGTTCAGTGTTTCCATGGTTTAGAATTTAGAAACGATATATTAATAAAATGCAGCAAATTTATTTAAAAAACGTTAAAGTACATATATAGCCAAAACTCTTTTATAGTTTCAAAAAGAGAACAAATGGTTAAAAATATATTTTAGCTATGCACACACATAATTTTATAGAAACCCAGCTAGTGTATATCCTTCTTTAATTTGTGTTCAGCAAACTGAAATCTGATCGGGTCTTACGAGTATTAAAAAAAACACACACACACAAACAAAAGAAACCAGTTTTTAGATCGGTTTTAAAAGAAAATTCTATTCAAGTATGTATTCTTAAAGTGGTTGTAAAGGTTCAGGTTTTAGAAAACAAACATGTCATACTTACCTCTGCTGTGCAGTTGGTTATGCACAGAGTGGTCCCGGTCCTCCTCTTCTGGTGTCCATTCACGGCGTTCCTGGCTCCTCCTCTTCGAGTGTCCCGTCGGTGAAGCGTTCTCTTATGGGACACCCGTGCGGGCACACTCCCATTTCCTGCTGCTGCATCTGTTGGACACAAGAAAGCAGGACTCGGCTCCGTCCCCCCGGTGTCTGCATCATTGGATTTGATTGACAGCAGCGGGAGCCAATGGCTGCGCTGCCATTAATCTTTCCAATCAGGACATGAGACGTCGGGCAGAGCTTGTGTGCTCGTTGCCGTTGTGGGAATTACCGGGCTCAGGTAAGTGCAAGTGTAACGGGGGCTCGGGGCGCTGCTGCAGTAAAGAAGGTTTTTGGAAACAAGTGCCACTCATGACAGACTGTAACCTTCGATATGCCTGCTTTTATCTGACAAAATGTGAGCATCCTGGCTGTTTTCTTTAGAATACATTTACCCTGGTTTTAAAATACTACACCATGAGGAGTTACCTTTCTTGTATTTTATGTATGCACCTATGCAGGGCCGGCGCAGGTCCGCAGCCTGGGATGGAGCGGAAAAATGACCAGAATCGCCGTACGATTTTTCAAAAGCTGCGCCTCCGACGTCTTCTGTTCCGTGATAGGCGGAACATTCAGCTTCCCATGAGGCACTGTGTTCAGTGTCCGCCTATCACGGAGGCCCTCTCGTCCTGTGTTTGGTGTCCGCCTATCACGGAGGCCCTCTCGTCCTCGGACGAGAGGGCCTCCGTGATAGGCGAACACTGAACACAGGGCCTCATGGGAAGCTGAATGTTCCGCCTATCATGGAACAGAAGACGTCGGAGGCGCGGCTTTTGAAAAATCGTACAGCCGCGATTCGCATGGAATAAGGTAAGGGCACGGACGGTCTGGTGGGGCAGGTCTGGCATGTCATGGGGCACCGTCTGGCCATGTCATGGGGCACCGTCTGGCCATGTCATGGGGCACCGTCTGGCCATGTCATGGGGCACCGTCTGGCCATGTCATGGGGCACCGTCTGGCCATGTCATGGGGCACCGTCTGGCCATGTCATGGGGCACCGTCTGGCCATGTCATGGGGCACCGTCTGGCCATGTCATGGGGCACCGTCTGGCCATGTCATGGGGCACCATCTGGTCATGTAATGGGGCACCGTCTGGTCATGTAATGAAAGAAAAATGTTTGCAAGGGAGGTGGGTGGCCGTTGGGGGGGGCGGCGCCAAAATGGAGCTTCGCTTGTGTAGGCAGAAATCCTTGCACCGGCCCTGCACCTATGATCTTCCATTTGGTGAGACTACAAAAGACCCAGCTATGATCCAATTGAAGTGGTTTTGTGGCGATGTGGACATATGCTTGTTTGACCATCTGTAATTCAGTGGTCCGTTTTCTTTGGTAAGAGGCCGGGTGTGTTGATGTTCGGTGGAGGATAATTTTCATGCTCATCTGATTGTGTCTCTGTTTACACTGTGGGTGGTTCCAGCTTCCTTTCCTGACCAAGGACTTTACCTTAAAGGGTCACTAAAGTCAGGGATATTTTTTGAAAAAAATAACAAACATGTGATACTTACCTCCACTGTGCAGTTCGTTTTGCACAGAGTGGCCCGGAAACCTGTCTTCTGGGGTCCCTCGGCGGCTGTCTGGGCTCCTCCTCGCAAAAGCTTTCCTTCTTCTGCGAGGGCCTCATGGAGGAAAGCTGCGAGCGCGCAAGCGGCGGCCAAGCCGCCGCTTTCCTTCTGACAGCAGCGCTCATGGCTGCGCTGCTATCAATCCGCCCAGCCTAGCCAATCAACGGCGCTGGGAACCGAAGAGGCATGGAGGATTCGAAGCAGGTAAGTACAACGGGGGCTTTGCGAGTTTTTTTACCTTCATGCATAGGATGCATGAAGGTAAAAAAACTCGTACCTTTACAACCCCTTTAAACACTATGGACTCTTACCTTTAATTTTATGCTACTAGCGCTGCATACACCCATTTTTTTATGCTTTTTTATGGTCACTAATTTATGCCAGCTGCTTCATTAATATTAGCGCAGTGATTAATCTTGAATTTAGAATCATTTGATCAACCTCTGTTGAGTGGAAGTGGCAAAATCTGGATCAAAATTTGGTCGGTTCCTGCTGAACCAGACAAATTTCAACCCATCTATGGCCAGCATTAGTATTGCTGATTTTTATGATGTGTGAATACATTAACAAAACTTTGCACAATAACCAAAGGCTGTCATGAATGTGATCATGTTGCAATAATACTTTGCCTACACATGAAACCTGAAATTCTGGCTTCTGGTCATAGGGAAATGAAAGATGTATGGGCAGACCTTAACAGAAACAAACCAATTTCTGTAGCCAATATCAAGCACCCTAAGTGGACACTGGTAATGAATAATAGTGGAGGACCCATAATCCCAGCACTCCTAGATACCAGAAGGTTTATTCTCTTGTTCACTTTATAACATTCTGCAATCTCACAACTAAATTGCTTTTATTCTATATCATTGTCTGTAGGGGTGCAAAAAACTCACGGATCGGATCGATCCTCGGATTAGAGTCACAGATCAGACTTTTTTTTGGATCAGCAAAAAAAAAAAAAGACTAATCTTGTTACACCCAACAGAGTTTGAGATTCAGTTATTTTCAACTCAAAACGGAGCTTAAATACAGTATATGTAAGTCTGACGGACGGACTCTTGGCTCCTGGGAGATCTTGATCAGCTTGCCATGTCACTGCTCCCCTAACATTTAACATTGGAGTCTATGGAAATTCATGGTCAGTTTGGCATAGCACTTCTCACGTAATATTTAACATTGGCGCCTTGGAAAATCTTTGTCAGCTTAGCATGGCTGCGCCATGTCAAGCTGACCAAGTTTGCACCACACTGCAAATGCGCGAGATCGGCAGGTGCATGCTGGGTAGCCAGTATGCACGGAGACCAGGAAGAAGAACACTCTGGTTTCAGATGCCCACACTTTGAGATGGATGCGCTGTGCAGGTACTTCACAAAGAAAATGAGGCTGCACAAATAGAATACTGGGCATAGTTTACATCACTTCCTCCTGCTTGTGTTTACAGTTCACAGGCAGGGGAAGCATCAGATTCGCTAGGAGCAATCGCGGGGGGGTGGCCACGAATCAATGGCTGCCCCCTCACCACGGATCATTCCTGGAACGATACCGACAGCTGCAGGCACCAGGGGGGCGCAATAGAGCAGGGACGTACCTCCAAGGCAGGGACGTACCTGTACGCCAATCTGCCTGCCTGTGCCATTATGCCAAAGTACATTGGTGTGCGGCGGTTGGGAAGTGGTTCATTTTAAATTTAGTTTTAGTCTTTTGACTAAAATGGCATTTTAGTTTTAGTCCCATTTTAGTCTGGACTAAAATGCCAGTTTTGATTTAGTGGTATTTTAGTCGACTACAAGCTTTGCAATGAATTTTTCAACCTTTTTTTTAGCTTTTTTCAACTTTTTTGCAATAGCGTTTTTATTTTTTTTGTAAGAACATTTTTTTTTTTTCTTTTTCAATGGATCAAAAATGTTTAAAAAAAACGCTGGTGAGTGACGTTTGAGCATTCATCGAACGTTCATACAGCTGAAAAACGTCTCTCAGAACCCACTATTTTTTTTACTGCACAAAAACTGCTGATAACAGCCTATGTGTGCATGGACACATAGGATAACATGATAGAAAGTTTAACGACTGTAGAAAAAAAACAACCTCTACTGCCAAAAACAGCTGCTGTAAAAACATCCAGTGTGCATGAGGCCTAATGGTATCAAGTTAATTGCCTAAAATGTTTAGTTGGTTTTAGTCAACAAAATTAACACTGCACTCAGATGATGTTTAGTTATTTGACAGCTAGTTGGGCAGGCTGTCAAAATACAATAGCCACAGTGGGTGACTCCCATCCATGTCGTTTAGCATGGATGGTATAGGATACATGGATGGCGATATGTGCAGATGACTTTCTAGCTTTTAATATCAGCACATCAGATGTATTCTAGATTAAAATCTAAAGCTACCTGGCAGGCATGGCCTAATCTATCAGTAAAGACTGTGCCCTAAGACTACCTCCAATTAGTTACAAGTATACTATACTATATATATAATATAAAGCAATAGCATATTTACTGCCACCAAAACCAAACGGATTACATCCAAAGCAGCTGTACCGATTGGATTCTTCTCTTCAGCTTTTAAAGTAGCAGGGTTTGTTTACTGAAGGTGCAGGCTTCATACACTGTGGTTTTCTGCTTGGGTTCCAAGTGGCAAACAGGCACACCAGTGTAGATTCAATACAATTGTCCCATTGTGCAAATATAGCATATGTCAATGGTCAGAAAGTATTAAAGGGAAACTGTAGTCTTTTTAATGGTTTTTCAATATGAGCGAAAAGGAATAATACAAAAAAACATATCAAATATGTGTTAAAGCATAAGTGTAATTGAAAACTATAATGGCGACAGGCCAATAAGTAGTAATTAAGGTCCTAGGCTTTAGGGATCCTGGAGCACAATTAGAGACTGCTGAAAATATAGGATGGCACCTCTGGGTGCCTGCATTTAATGCATGAGATCAGGTTAGGATTTTCTTTATTGGCAGGTGTATTTGAATGTATAGGCAGGTTCACCTTCTTACAGACTCCGAATGCTCCTGGTAGCCTTCAGATTAAATGACTTTACCTACTGTATGCTAGAAAAAAAAAAATACCTATTATATATAAATATATATATATATATATATATATATATATATATATATATATATATATACACACACACACATATACACACACACACACATACACACACATACACCTTTCTATAATATTTGTATTTAAAATTCCTTTCCTGTGGATTTATAAAAATAAACAGAATGGCTTGGATGAAGCAAGACCAACCCCCAGCTTTAAGGCTTTATTCACACATGAGCGTAGTGATTTACTGGTGTCTTTCATGCATTTTTTAAGTGTTTTTGCAGCTTCTTTAAGCATTTTATAAGCATTTTATAAGTGTATTACAAGTAAAACAAACAGGGGTTTTTGATTAGCCAAAATAAAGCACTAGCGGGATGAAATGGAGAGGAAATTAGGGAAGGAAGAGCTGCTGTTTGAGCGACAAAAGGCTTGTAAAAATGCTCAAGTCAGTAATTTCTATTGAAGTCTATGGAGCCAAAAAGGCTTGTAATCTGACAAAAAGAAGCTTGTGCACTTTTTGGGATTCAGGCTTTTCGCTTCAGGCGAAAGAATGCTCACATGTAAACATAAACAAACAAAAATTGTAGCGCTAAATAATGTGAGAAAAGAAAATATATATATAGTTAACACAAAAAACACCAAGTGACAAGTGTTATATGAATATACAACAAAATAAAGTCCAAATGTTTATATAAACATTTGGAGTTTATTCACATAACATTTGTCACTTGGTGTTTACTATACACACACACACACACACACAATATAAATAATAATATATATATATATATTTATTATACACACACACACATTATATATTATATTATATATATATATATGTATATATATATGTATATATTATACACACATACACATATATATATATATATATATACACATACATATACACACACACACACACATTTTGTTTTAGTCACATGTAAAACATAGGCTATTCAAATGAATGGGATTTGGCTTGAGCATTATAGAGCTACAAGCTTCAAGCAGAAAATCGCTCAGGTGTGAACAGGCCGAGGATCACTTACTATGTAGCTAAAATGGAGAACCTAAGAAAAAATATGACAGGTATTGTGTAATATCACCATTATGAACTGGATACATATTAAAAGTTGTACCTTGGTCTGATAAAGGAAGGTAAGCAAAAATCTGCAGCGTGCCACCAGATTTAAAGCACTGGAGAAAAATACAGCATTTTGCTACATGGATATATCCACAAGTTTTATACGTATTTTTTGTAAGACACAGCCACTAATTGCTGAAACCAAAAGCATTAAAGCAGCTTTGCATCTCTGGGTATATACCCTGCATTCAGAAACTGCAGCATCAATTTCATAACATAATTATCATGTTTATACTCCACCCCAACTCTCCACACATGTTCAGACAAATATAAAGTGTGATGAACAAGACAGACAAAATGATTCATATTAGAAAATGCCAATAAATATTTGCAGCATACATACATACATACATACATGTCAAAGGCTCAACCAGGGTACAAAGATTTGGGAAATTATATATATATATATATATATATATATATATATATATATATATATATATATATAAATATATACATATACACACACACACACACACACACACACACACACACACACACACACATATATATATATATATATATATATATATATATATATATATATATATATATATATACACACACACACACATATATACACACACACACACACACACACACAAAGACTGGGGGGTTATTTACGAAAGGCAAATCCCCTTTGCACTACAAATGCACTTGAAATTGCACTGAAAGTGCACTTGGTAGTGCAGTCGCTGTAAATCTGCGGGGTAGTTTTGAAATAAGGGGAAGCTCTGCTGATTTTATCATCCAATCATGTGCAAGCTAAAATGCGTTTTTTTTTCCTTGCATGTCCCGCTCGGATCTACAGTAACTGCACTTCCAAGTGCACTTTCAGTGCAATTTCAAGTGCACTTTGCACTTGTAGTGCAAATTGATTTGCTTTTCTTAAAATAACCCCCACAGTGTCTTTGCAGGGTGGCCTCATTGAGACCTGTGGATCGTAACTACAAATGCACTCACTGTATACTAAAATGTCTGTTACATTACCACAACAGCAAGCAGAGAGGCAGCCAAATGGGTAACTACTAGCACCCCTTTGAAATATGTTCATGACAATAGCGAAAAGAGACATTACTATTCCTGATCGCTCGTAAACAAACCTACACTGAGGGTTAGCAAGACAACTGGCATTTTCAGAAGGTTACCAATTGCAGCCTCTACATTTCTCATTACACGTTTCTTTAGGTACAGCCCAGATTTTGATGTGTAACACATCATGAGACCAGTTCATTTCCTGACATTAGTGGCAGATTTCATAGCAAGGGTTTTGGTAATTTCAGCAAAAAAGGTTTCTTGTTTGAAGCTTTAATTATTTAAAACCAACACAAGATAACAAAATAAAACTAAAGTAGAAATGACCTTTCAGAGCAGATTAGTAAATACAGTTTGTCGAATGCTGTTTTTTGTTCACCAAGCTGTGGAGAGCAGTAAATTCTCAGAAAATATAATAATGCATTTCAGTATCTTTAGCCTGTCTATACAACATTCAAGCAGTGTACATTAATTAAAGTGTAGGATACAACCATACCCTTCAGTGCGCAGTGCGAGAGTACACACTGAGAGGGTGATTGTATGTTCCTTGGTGTGGGAGGATGAGTTTGTGTCTTGTAGATTGTTCCGCTTTGCCCTCTGCACCTTTCATGCCCCTCTGCCTGCCTCAGCTCCTGACACAATAATTTATTGGTTTAACAATGACCTGACCCTGTCCTGTAACAAACCATGGGAACAGCACACTTAACATCCTAGAGACTTGCATACGTAATGTTTGTGCTCCTCACCACTGGACCAAATGATCTCATAAGAGAAGATGTGTTGGCAGCTTCTTCATGACATAAGAAAGCCGCAATTACCTTCCAATAGATCAGGCCAGATTAATAAACAATGCTACCATCAACTGTTTTCACAGAAACACCCTTGTAAATACACAGTGACAGGCACCAGTTACGCAGCACAGTACACAGGGTTCTTGTTAGATTTGGGAAAGAGTTCAAGAAATACTCTTCTTCCTACAGTAGACACCTATGTTATTGTAAAGAGAATGTATCTTTTAAATGTATTTTATTTTCAAAAGGCAAACATTTATTTTCTAGTTATGCAAAATTAAACTACTACTTATGGATATTCCATATTTATAATTTCCAGCCAGTAGGTGGAGCTATGAGTTTTAATTAACCACTTAAGACCCGGACCATTATGCAGGTTAAGGACCTTCCCCTATTTGCGATTCGGCACTGCGTAGTTTTAACTGACAATTGCGCGGTCGTGCGAGGTGGCTCCCAAACAAAATTGCCGTCCTTTTTTCCCCCACAAAGAGATTTCTTTTGGTGGTATTTGATCACCTTTGCGGTTTTTATTTTTTGCGCTATAAACAAAAATAGAGCGACAAATAAAAAATAAATAAAAAAAAGCAAGATTTTAAGTTTTGCTATAATAAATATCCCCAAAAAATTTACTAAAAAAAATAAAAAAAGGTTCCCCCCCCCCCCCTTAATTTAGACTGATACGTATACTTCTACATTTTTTTGGTAAAAAAAAATAATCACAATAAGCGTTTGATTGGTTTGTGCAAAAGTTATAGGTCCATTGGTGCAGCATATCTGTGCCCATCAGTGCTGCCCCATCAGCGCCAATCATTGAGGAAAAAACAACCTGCTTGCAAAATTTTATAACAGAAAACCAAGAAAGTTTTTTAAAAAAAAATTTGGTCTTTTTTTGTTTAACAAAAAAAAAAAAAAAAAAACATCAGTGATTAACCACTTGCCTACTGTGCACCTACACCCCCTTCCTGCCCAGACAAAATTTTAGCTTCCGGCACTGCGTCGATTTAACTGACAATTGCGCGGTCGTGCGACGTGGCTCCCAAACAAAATTGATGTCCTTTTTTTCCCCACAAATAGAGCTTTCTTTGGTGGTATTTAATCGCCCGTGCGGTTTTTATTTTTTGCGCTATTAACAAAAAAAAGAGCGACAATTTTGAAAAAAGACACAATATTTTTTGCTTTTTGCTATAATAAATATCCCATTTAAAAAAAAAAAACATTTTTTTATCTCAGTTTAGGCCGATGCGTATTCTTCTACATATTTTTAGTAAAAATGTAAAAAAATAAAATTGCAATAACCGTATAGTGACTGGTTTGCGCAAAAGTTATATTGCCTACAAAATACGGGACATAATTATGATTTTTTTTAATTTATTTTTTTACTAGGAATGGCGGCGATCTGCGATTTTTTTTCGGGACTAAGACATTATAGCGGACACATCGGACACTTTTGACACATTTTTGGGACCATTTATATTTATACAGTGAACAATGCTATAAATATGCATTGATAACTGTATAAATGTAACTGGCAGGGAAGGGGTTAACCACTAGGGGGCGGGGAAGGGGTTAAATGTTTCTCCTAGTTTGTTCTAACTGTAGGGGGAGGGGGGGTGACTGGGGAGGTGACCGATTGTGTCCCTATGTACAAGGGACACAATCGGTCTCCTCTCTCCCTGACGGGGGCGTGGAGCTCTGTGTTTACACACAGAGCTCCACATCCCAGCTCAATTACTGGGCACACGCACGGCGTTCTCAGTGATGCGACGGGTGCGCGGGCGCGCCCCTAGCAGCCTTCTATGACTGCACGTCATATGACGTGCAGTCAGGACAATGGAGTTACCCGCCCGCCGTCATAGGACGGCAGGCAGGTAACATGTGGTTAAATACCACTGAAAGAAAGCTCTACTTGTGTGAAACAAAAAAAAAGAAACATTTCATATGAGTACAGTGTTGAATGATTGAGCAATTGTCATTCAAAGTGTGACAGTGCTGAAAGTTGACAATTTGCTGGTCAGGAAAGGGTGAAAATGCCCAATAGGAAAGTGGTTAAGGTCCCATTCACACCAGATGCAGTGGGATGCATTTTTTAATCTGAAGTCCAGGTTAACCTATGGGCATAGTTCAGATTAATGCAGTGCAAAAGAGTACAGCAAGCTGCATTGTTTTGAAAATGCACAGAAACATGTGTAAATGCATGAAGATGAACCTCACAGTGTACATAAAAGCCCAAAAGAAAGAAGATGGAAGTGAAATGCACCACAAATGCATGCAAAAGCATGCAACAATGTGTGTCACATTCCCTTCACAAGGGTGTATAGATATGGAAGCCTGTATGAGGCCTAAGTGTATATATTTGGTTTTCTTCTTCCAGTTGGGCATTTCTTGCTTGCACAAAACCAATTTAGTACCTATTTTTATTCTGCCTTTATCAAGGGATACTTGTCAATAATATGAATTCTAAAGTATGTTACCACAGTAATCACCAAACAACCAATCATCCTCTAATGTTTAAGGACCTTCTCACGACTATATACGTCCTGTTTTTAAAGATGTATATCGCGGTAACGGCAGCAGCTGCCACAACCGAGATGTCCATCTTTTCCTTAAGCGGTCCTGTAAAACGATAACAATGGTCTCCGCAGAGAGATCACCGTTATCAGCGGCAGGAGAGGGGGCTCCCCTCCCACCGCTCTCCCGCCGCTTACCAGAGCCGTTGGTAGCGGCGGAGGCGATCGGATCCTGTCCCCTGCTCGGCTGGGATACGAGTGAGGGCAAGATGGCACCCACCCATCTCCATAGCATAGCAGGACGGAAGTGACGTCAAATCGGCATTTCCGCCCATGCTTCTTAAAGCAATATTTTTTTTGTATTTAAAGTGTAAGTAAACCCACCTATCATTTTCAGCCAAGGAAGCTGCCATCTTGGCCTATGTTTAATCTTCAACTGCCATGGTGCTGCATATGTGATCAGTTATGACACCAGCCATTGGATGGTTTGACAGTTTGGTTGAGAGCACAACCACCATGTGACAGTTAGCAATTCCAGCATGCCGGAAATGTAACTGCTTTTTGAAACTGTTAAATCGATGAGTTTACTTCCGCTTTAAGTCTAAATATGAGACCTGAGTTCTTTTTGGCCCCAGATCTCATATTTAAGAGGACCTGTCATGCTTTTTTCTATTATAAGGGATGTTTACATTCCTTGCAATAGGAATAAAAGTGATCCATTTTTTTTTCATCAGTGTACAAATTAATAAAATAAATAAAAAAAAAAAAAAAAAAAAAAAAATGTTTTAAAGTGCCCCGCACCCGCATATGAAAACGGTGTGCAAGTCCACACAAGTGAGGTATCAGCGAGAGCAATAATTCTAGCCCTAGACCTCCTCTGTAGCTCAACAGATGCAACCTATATAATTTTTTAAATGGTCGCCCATCGAGATTTTTAAGGGTAAAAGTTTGACGTCATTCCACGAGTGCAATTTTAAAGCGTGACATGTTGGGTATCATTTTACGCGGCGTAACATTATCTTTCACAATATATAAAAAAATTGGGCTAACTTTACTGTTGTCTTATTTTTAATTCAAAAAAGTGAATTTTTTCCAAAACAAGTGCGCTTGTAAGACTGCTGCGCAAATACGGTGTGACAAAAAGTATTGCAATGACCGCCATTTTATTCTCTAGAAAAAATATATATATAACGTTTGGGGGTTGTAAACCAAACTTTTTTACTTTTACCTACAGGTAAGCCTAGAATAAGGCTTACCTGTAGGTATAAAGAATATCTCCTAAACCTGTACGGTTTAGGAGATATTCCCCTCGCAATGCGCCGCTGATTGCAGCAGTGATTGTGCAGGGGGGAATCCACGGCGAAAGGACCGGCAGCCACCGGACCTTGCCGATTTGAAATCTCACGCGCGCGGGAGTGACGTCATCGCCGCTGCAGCCAATCACATCGCTGGAGCAGCGATACCCGGAAGTCACGCCGGAGCAAGACGACATCTCGCGTGGACCAGGTAAGTGTTCTTCACCTCGTTCCGAGGTAAGTATCTCATAATCAGCTAGTATGTGGTGCATACTAGCTGATTATGCCGTTTGCCTTGCAGGTTTAAAAAAAAAAAAAAAAATGTATATGCGGTTTACAACCGCTTTAAGTAATTTTCTAGCAAAAAAAAACAGTTTTAGTCTTGTAAACGCCAAATCTGAAAAACATCAAAGGTCCTTAAAGCGGGGGTTCCACAGCAGATAATTTTTTTTTTTTGGCTGCATTCAATGTGTTTGTAGATCACCAATTAGTACTCATGTGTTTGGTGACTCCCCAGTCTGTTTTCCGGCAAAAGATTAACTTTTAAAATCAGCTCTTCCAAGTTTCCATTTTGCTTGTTGGCATTGTGAAGCCCACAGGCACTGACTTCCTGGAAGCTGCGGACAGTGTTCTGCTGAAAAAGACCCCCCGGGCGGATAAGGCCCCCCCCCTGTACTGCGCAGGCGCGTCACAAACCTCAATGGAGTTTCTGAAAGTAGCCGAACATGTAGAGCTGTGAGTTGGCTCTACACGGCGCCTGGGCAATGACTAGGAGCCGTGTATAGCTGACTGCGCAGGCGCCGTGTAGAGCTGACTCGCAGCTCTACATGTTCGGCTACTTTCGGAGACTCCGTTGAGGTTCGTGACGCACCTGCACAGTACGGGGGGGGTTCCTTAGCCACCGGGGGTGCCTTTTTCGGAAGGACATGACACATCTGGGCGAACTCCCAGATTACATTGCGCCTCAGGCTAGAAACGCCTACTCCCGCGGGAGTGAGTACCTGGAAGCCGAATCTGAACCAGGCAAAACACGGTATGTGAATCCGATTTGTTTGGTCTCTGTCTCTATTTTGCTTTCTCTATACCTACTCTAATACTTCCTCTCTATTCATGCCTCCCTCGCTCGGTCTTTCTCTCTGTGGTTTCCTCGACTACTGGTTTTATACTAGGGCGTGGAGTTCGAATTTGTGTTAGAGACACAACCATTCCGACTACAAAACAACCTTGACTTGTTCAGAGATGGATTCCGCCAGTTGATAATGCAGGCGCTGGCTTGCTGGAGCGGAACTGTCTATGGTTTACCTATAGGAAGTGCCCTGGCACTACACAGGTTTGGGGCGACAGTCTAAATGCTCGATTATACAGTTGGAATGTGAATCTCCATGCAAAGCGTACATGTGTATGACATGGTCTGGTGAGGCCACAGTTGCTATGTAATTTTCTGTATTTCTTTGTTGAAAAAACTAATAAAAATTGATATTTGAAAAAAAAAACAAAAAAAAAAGAAGAAAAAAAAAAAAACACAGTATGTGCAACATAAAAAAAAAAAAAAAGGCTACTGCGTAAGGAGTGTGCTTCAATACAGATGTTATTTTGGGTGAACCGCCGCTTCCAGTAGAGGATGAGATACAAATTCTTGAAGTGCAATAACCTTAAAAGCAGCCAATTTTAAATATTTTACATAAAATCCCAAAAAAGCATATTTCTGAGACAGAGAAGGGGAAACATTTGATGTATTTACTACAATGGTAGGAGCTGGCTTATACTTGAATCCAAACAAATGTAACTGTTCCTCCAATGTGTGTTCATCTTTCAGTACCAGTCAGGATGAGCTACACTGGATGCTATTAATTACACTAATATACAGTTTGCGCTACACTTTACAACCCAAGGGCAGACAGTACAGTTACAATACAGGAGGAATCGGAGGGCCCTGCTCGACATGCGAACATCTGACTCGTGAAAGTTGCTGTTGCTCACCTTCAATCGCCCTTTCTTGTTGCTGTGTTCATTCATCTCAGCTGGGTGTTCTAACCCTATGTAAAGCTTTGTGTCACATGGTGTTGCAGCCAACACAAAGATTGTGGCATCTTTCACCTTTTCACATGGCAGTATTCAAAACCTCAAGTGACTGGCCACTCATTAGTTTCCATATACAAGGGCGGTGGGGAGCATCAGTGGGTGGGGGATTCTCCTTTCAATAGAACCACAGAGTCTCTTCAAAATTTACATAAAAAAAAAGGACAGGACAACAACACAATGAGGATTCTGAACTATTCACATGACAGTGATCATCTGACAAAGTAATTTACTTTGTCAAGAATATCAATTACTCATTGTCATGGAGACAGATGAACAATGCACAAGCACATTAATTAAAGAACAGAAAAAAAAAAAAATGTAAAAGTATATGTAAATCCTAAACCCATAGATGAACTTGACTTAAAGATAAACTGCAGTGTGCTCACATAATTTGTAATAAAAACATCTTTGCCATTCTGAAGCTTCCCTCCAACCACTTTGCATATTTTTATATATACTGCGATTCTGTACTTGTCAAATATGCTGCAGGAATCTCCCTCCACTGAGTCTGGCTGCAACCATTTCAACTGTGAGCAGCTAAAGCTGCCGCTTGTTCACTTTGATTTACACAGAGGCACACCTCTAGTTCTGCAGCTCTTATTGGCCCTCTTATGACTGATCCCCCCCTGCCATCCTGGCAAAAGCCCACGAGAGAGAGATAGCTATGCATGTCATAAGGCTAATGACCAGACAAGGAACTGGCTGTATACAATATTTACTGGCAGAATTTTTTTTTTTTTAACTATCCAAAGTTAAAACAAGGGCAGAAGATTTAAAGTGGACCACTTTTACCTACAGGTAAGCCTAGATTACTTGTAGGGGCAAGAAATATCTCCTAAACCTACACCGTTTAGGAGATATTTACACTAGAGACACTTGCGCCGATGTCTATGGCGCATGCGCCGTAGACAACGGTGCAGACGCACTTTAGAAACGACATTGTGCCGTTTCTAAAGGAGGATGTGCCATGACTGGCGGCTCCTGTGTGCATGCGCGGGAGTGACGTCATTGCCGCTCCGGAAAATCACAGTGCCGGAGCCGCGATACCCGGATGTCACTCTGGGAGAGATGGCGGTGACGGAGTAGGGAAACGGGGACCGCTGCGGGGCTTCGATCTCAGGTAAGTACTTCATAATGAGCTAGTATGCTATGCCTTTATCTTGCAGGGTGTTTTTTTTTGCAGAGGGTTCACTTCCTCTTTAATAGATAGAAAGTTAAAAACATGACTGAAAGTCTGCTTTAATTTCAGTTTAAATGTAATTTTTTAATCTGCAGTTCTCTTTAAAAAATAAAAGAAATATATATTTATATTATTATTATTGTGATCCTTCTAGGATTCTTCTTGTTCGGGCATTTCCTGTTACAGGGTGACAATTCTGTGTCCTGGTCTCTCCATAGTGGTCTTGTGTTGTCACTACGGCTGCAACTATTATTTTCATAATCGATTAGTTGGCCGATTCTTGTTTTGATTAATCGGTTAATAACCTTCAAAAAATAATAATAATAATAATTTGATTTTGAGGCGATTTGCAGTTTTACATTTTTTTTTGCCCAATTTGTTGTTGGGCAGATTAAAAAACACAAATTGGCACAAAAACGCATTACATGCTTTCCTACTGCTTCTCCATTGAAGTATATTAAACCAAAAAACTAAAATAGCACCAGTTTGCATTAAAAAAAAGTCCTTGCCCTTTCCAAATGTGCAGCAGCCGGAAAAATTATAGATGTGAACGTGTCCCATAGGAAACCATGTAAACGAACTGTAGTGTGTTTCTGACAAAAGCACAAAAAAAACAGAGGTGTGACCCCAGCTTGAGATGTTTAGTAACATAATGGGGTTAAAAAAAAAAAAAAAAAATTAGTACAAAAAGAGCAAATAATCGCTACTGTTAGGGGTTCATTTTTTACTATGGGACAGTGAAAGTAATATTTACAGTAGCGATTTGATCTTTTTGTGCTATAAATGGCTATTTTTAGGTTTTTTTTTTTAACCCATTATGTTACTGGCTGATTAGGAAAATAGTAAATCGATCACTTCATAATCGATTCATTGTTTCGGCCCTAGTTATCACCCTGTTACCCAGGTTTCTGAAGGAGACTAAAAGCATAGCTCCCAACTGTCCCTGATTTCGAGGGACTGTTCCTCATTTGGAACAAAGTTCCTCTGTCCCTTACTTTGGTCTGATGTATATACATGTAATAAAAATGCACTGTTTATCTACCAAAAAGTGTTTCCCAGTGCTAAACCATTAATCCAATTTCTAAATTGTGCCATTTGTACATTTTTAAAAGCCAATATAGGTCTAACAAACAGGGTCCTTTGATTCCTCTTGTACCAAATTTTATTGGAACTGTGATGTCGCCTTTATTTTGTAAAGTGCTGCACAAACTGTTGGCGCTATATAAATCCTATAGAATAATAATATAAAAAGAAATAGTAGAATAGTAGTAAAAACAAAAAACAAACTGTGTTTAACTATCATTTTTTGTGTATTACTTCTCCTTGTAAAAAGGTGTGGCAGGGGGCATGTCCTATGGCTACACATCTTTGCCGATGGGTGTCCCTTCTTTCCCATCTCAGAGATTTAGGAGGCATGCTAAGCCCCCATTCACACCAAATCATGCAACTTCTTGTGAAATTGCACAATTTCAAAGGTGCAGGCCAGTGTGACTTCATGTGCAACTTGGCTGACATCTGTGCTACTTCATGCACAGGTGTCCGATAGTCACATCTGAAATCGCAAATAGTGCAGGAACAATTTTTTCTCAAATCGGTGCAGCACCGCAAAGTCAGATGAACCGATTGGAACAGTTCCATTGCCAACAATAGGGTGCAAGACTGGCCATAAACCTATAGATTATCAGCAGGTTTTCTATGGTCAGATGGAAAAAGTGGGAGATTCCTCCATC
The DNA here is from genome assembly GCA_029574335.1 of Rana kukunoris. Lineage (NCBI taxonomy): Eukaryota > Metazoa > Chordata > Amphibia > Anura > Ranidae > Rana > Rana kukunoris. Next base: position 477,365,775 of record CM056049.1, on the reverse strand, counting down.
CACACAGTTTAGCGTACATAGAGAAGTCTGTTGCACTTTTTCCATCCAACCATAGAAAATCTGCAGATAATCTATAGCTTAACTTTCGTGCAATTTGGACCTCTCAAATCACATGGTTGCACCTGTGTGAACAGGAGAGTAAATAGACCATGCAGATTCACAGACATTGGCCACAGCTATTTACAACAGAAAACTTCCCATGGGATACAAAATGTAAAGCAGCACTTTTACGTCAGCAGAATGGCATGGACAGGCAAATGGGCGTACATGTACATCCCTTTAACCACTTGACCACTGGGCACTTAAACACCCTTAATAACCAGACCAATTTTCAGCTTTCGGTGCTCTCACATTTTGAATGACAATAACTCAGTCATACAACACTATAACCAAATGAAATTTTTGTCCTTTTTTTCCCACAAATAGAGCTTTCTTTTGGTGGTGTTTCATCACCTCTGCGGTTTTTATTTTTTTTGCTATAAATGAAAAAAGAACAAAATTTTGCAAAAAATAATAATTTTTCTTCATTTCTATTATAAAATTTTGCAAAAAAGTAATTTTTCTTCATAAATTTGGCCTAAAATGTATACTGCTACATATCTTTGGTAAAAAAAATAAAAAATGTTGGATATTATTTAGTCTGGGTGAAAGTTATGGGGTCTACAAGCTATGGTACCAAATCCTGAAAATTGATCAATTTCATCAACCTGAAGTACTGACAGCCTCTCTCATTTCTTGAGACCCTAACATGCCAGAAAAGTACAAATACCCCCCAAATGACCCCTTTTTGGAAAAAACATTCCAAGGTATTTAGAAAAGGCCTGGTGAGTTTTTTAAAGTTGTAATTTTTTCCCACAATTCTTTGCAAAATCAAGATTTATTTTTTTTTCATCAAATTTTCATATTATTAGGTTATTTTTCACACACAGCATATGCATACCACAAATTACACCCCAAAACACATTCTGCTATTCCTCCCGAGTTGGCGATACCCCTGTGTGAGACTTTTACACAGTGCGGCCACATACAGAGGCCCAACATGCAGGGGCACCCAGGCCAATTCTGACATTTCTCTCCTACATGTAAAAATCATCATTTATTTGCTAGAAAAATACATAAAACCCCAAAACATGATATAAAGATACCTCACATGTGTTTGAACACCGTTTTTATATGTGGGCGGGACTTGCGTATGCGTTCGCTTTGCATGCGAGCTCGCGGGGACAGGGGCTGTGTATGCCCAGAGTATTGCTAAGTATGCCCAGAGTATTGCTAAGTATGCCCAGAGATTGCGGAGTATGCCCAGAGTATTGCCCAGAGTATGCCCAGAGTATTGCGGAGTATGCCCAGAGTATTGCGGAGTATGCCCAGAGTATTGCGGAGTATGCCCAGAGTATTGCAGAGTATGCCCAGAGTATTGCAGAGTATGCCCAGAGTATTGCAGAGTATGCCCAGAGTATTGCAGAGTATGCCCAAGTATTGCAGAGTATGCCCAAGTATTGCAGAGTATGCCCAGAGTATTGCAGAGTATGCCCAGTATTGCGGAGTATGCCCAGGGTATTGCGGAGTTGCCCAGAGTATGCAGAGTATGCCCAGAGTATTGCAGAGTATGCCCAGAGTATTGCAGAGTATTGCGGAGTATGCAGAGTATGCCCATAGTATTGCGGAGTATGCCCAGAGTATTGCAGAGTATGCCCAGAGTATTGCAGAGTATGCCCAGAGTATTGCAGAGTATGCCCAGAGTATTGCAGAGTATGCCCAGAGTATTGCAGAGTATGCCCAGAGTATGCAGAGTATGCCCAGAGTATGCAGAGTATGCCCAAGTATGCCAGAGTATTGCGGAGTATGCAGAGTATGCCCAGGGTATTGCAGAGTATGCCCAGGGTATTGCGGAGTATGCCCAGAGTATTGCGGAGTATGCCCAGAGTATTGCGGAGTATGCCCAGAGTATTGCAGAGTATGCCCAGAGTATTGCAGAGTATGCCCAGAGTATGCCAGAGTATTGCGGAGTATGCAGAGTATGCCCATAGTATTGCGGAGTATGCCCAGAGTATTGCAGAGTATGCCAGAGTATTGCAGAGTATGCCCAGAGTATTGCAGAGTATGCCCAGAGTATTGCAGAGTATGCCCAGAGTATTGCAGAGTATGCCCAGAGTATTGCAGAGTATGCCCAGAGTATTGCAGAGTATGCCCAGAGTATTGCCAGAGTATTGCGGAGTATGCAGAGTATGCCCAGGGTATTGCAGAGTATGCCCAGGGTATTGCGGAGTATGCCCAGAGTATTGCGGAGTATGCCCAGAGTATTGCGGAGTATGCCCAGAGTATTGCAGAGTATGCCCAGAGTATTGCAGAGTATGCCCAGAGTATTGCAGAGTATGCCCAGAGTATTGCCAGAGTATTGCGGAGTATGCAGAGTATGCCCATAGTATTGCGGAGTATGCCCAGAGTATTGCAGAGTATGCCCAGAGTATTGCAGAGTATGCCCAGAGTATTGCAGAGTATGCCCAGAGTATTGCAGAGTATGCCCAGAGTATTGCAGAGTATGCCCAGAGTATTGCAGAGTATGCCCAGAGTATTGCAGAGTATGCCCGGAGTATTGCAGAGTATGCCCAGAGTATTGCAGAGTATGCCCAGAGTATTGCAGAGTATGCCCAGAGTATTGCAGAGTATGCCCAGAGTATTGCAGAGTATGGCCAGAGTATTGCAGAGTATGGCCAGAGTATTGCCAGAGTATGGCCAGAGTATGGCCAGAGTATGGCCAGAGTATGGCCAGAGTATGGCCAAAGTATGGCCAAAGTATGGCCAGAGTATGGCCAGAGTATTGCCAGAGTATTGCCAGAGTATGCCCAGAGTATGCCTGAGTATGCCTGAGTATGCCCAGAGTATGCCTGAGTATTGCAGAGTATGCCCAGAGTATTGCCAGAGTATGCCTGAGTATTGCAGAGTATGCCCAGGTGAGTATTGCAGAGTATATGCAGCAGGGATGGCTGAGCAGGGAGGGAGGGATGGATGGATCTGTGACTGCATTTGTCACAGATCCAGCCCGCAGCACTGGCGCTGCCATCCGCTCCCTCCCTTCTCCTCTCACACTGTACCGATCGGTACAGAGAGAGGAGGGAGGAACCGGCGTCATCAAATGACGCCGGTCTGTTTACATCTGATCGCGCCGTCATTGGACGGCGCGATCACGTGGTAAACCGCCGCTATCAGCGGCGATTTACCGTGATCCGTGACCCGCCGGGTCCTCTGGACCCGGCGGTCACGGATGTTCCCGTGTGCGCGCCTCAGGAGGCGCGCGGGAGCGCGATTCTGACAGGCCGTTAATTAACGGCCAGTTAGAATACAGCAACCGCCCTAGAGCCGTACTTTCGGCATAGGGCGGTTGCAAAGTGGTTAAAATTGCCGCCGTGTGGCGCGCACACGCCTCTGCTACGCGACCTTGCCCTCGGAGACCAGCGGACTCTATGTTCGCCAGTATCCCGCCATTGTGTCACGGAGCTGCATAACAGGGAAATGCTGTGTAAACAAGGCGCCTCCCTGTTCTGCCTAGTGACAGGACACTGATCGTCTGCTCCCGGTCATCGGGAGCAGCAATCAGTGTCGTGTCACAGGTAGCCCAGCCTCCACACATTTAGAATTGCTCCCTAGGACACACTTAACCCCTTCCTTGTCCCCTAGTGGTAACCCCTTCTCTTTATACAGTAATCAGTGCATTTTTATAGCACTGATCGCTGTATAAAATGACAATGGTGCCAAAATAGCGTCAAAAGTGTCCGATGTGTCCACCATAATGTCGCAGTCGCGATAAAAATCACTGATCGCCGCCATTACTAGTAAAAAAAAAAAATATTAATAAAAATGCCATAAAACTATCCCCTATTTTGTAGACGCTATAACTTTTGCGCAAACCAATCTATAAATGCTTATTGCATTTTTTGTTACCAAAAATACGAAGAAGAATACATATCGACGTAAACCGAGGAAGAATGCTTTTTTTCTTTTTTTGGGGGATATTATAGCAAAAATAAAAAAATAGTTATTTTTTTTCCAAAATTTTCACCATTTTTGTTTATAGCGCAAAAAATAAAAACCAGCAGGTTCTCGGCTTTCCGACAGACACTTTTCCCTGCCGGAAATCCTGTACGTGTGTACAAGGCATGAGAGACACAATGTTGCAGCCAAACTCTTTTTTGTTTTATTAACCTCTTGCCGACCGCCCGCCGTCATATTACTGCTGGACGGTGGCACTGTACCGCGAGAGCACGTAGCTCTACGTCCTCTCTTTAGTGCCCCCCGCTCGCCCCCGAGTGTGCCCGGCGGGTACGATCGCCGCCAGGCACACGCGATCGCTCGTTACAGAGCGGGGAACGGGAGCTTTGTGTGTAAACACAAAGCTCTCGTTCCTGTCAGCGGAGGGGAAACGCTGATTTTCTGTTCATACAATGTATGGACAGAAGATCAGTGATTTCCCCTAGTGAGGCCACCCCCCCCCCCCCCCCATACAGTTAGAACACAAACAGGAACACACTTAACCCCTTCCCTGCCCCCTAGTGTTAACCCCTTCACTGCCAATGGCATTTTTATAGTAATACAATGCATTTTTATAGCATTGATCGCTAAAAAATGCCAGTGGTCCCAAAAATTTGTCAAAAGTGTCTGATGTGTCCGCCATAATATCGCAGTACTGAAAAAAAAAACGCTGATCGCCGCCATTACTAGTAAAAAAAAAAAATATTAATAAAAATGCCATAAAACTACCCCCTTTTTTGTAAACGCTATAAATTTTGCGCAAACCAATCAAACGCTAATTGCGATTTTTTTTTTACGAAAAATATGTAGAAGAATACATATCGGCCTAAACTGAGGGAAAAAAAAAAAAATTTATATCTTTTTTGGGGATATTTATTAGAGTAAAATGTAAAAAAAATATTGCATTTTTTTCAAAATTGTCGCTCTATTTTTGTTTATAGCGCAAAAAATAAAAACCGCAGAGATGATCAAAAACCACCAAAAGAAAGTTCTATTTGTGGGAAAAAAGGACGCCAATTTTGTTTGGGAGCCACGTCGCACGACCGTGCAATTGTCAGTTAAATCGACGCAGTGCCGAATCGCAAAAAATGGCCCGGTCATTAGGCAGCCAAATCCTCTTGGGCTGAAGTGGTTAAAGACATGAGAGGAGCAGGTGCGGACTGACAACTCATGGGACCCCCGGGCAATAGAAGTTTATGGGGCCCCCAGGCTTACAGATGGCCACCACACCAGGAGACGTGCAGAAGCGGGGCAGCTAAAATCTCTGGATTTTCACATCAAAAGCATGTCAGTTTCGGACATATCAGGGACAGATGTAAAAAAAAAACAGATATTTACATACTGTCCCTGGTTTTACTGAGCCTGGCAACCCTGATGGGGCCCCCTAGTGGCATGGGGCCCTCGGGCAGTGCCCGAGTGACTCAATGGTCAGTCCGCCCCTGGAGAGGAGTGACTCTGGTCATAAAAGCACAAGAGACCCCTGGTAAGGAAGAGATAAAGCAATCACATGGCCTTTGCATATACTGTACATTAGGTCTCCCTAGCTGTACTTTGCAATCTAGTGTGGACTTTAATAAAATATTTTACAATTGTACATTACATACACCCAACTAAATATTATGAACAAAATGTTTATTGCTTTTGCTAGAAGAAGCTGCACTGTATTCTTAGCATCTATTACGCTTCCCTGAATTACAACAACATCTATACATTTTATATTGCAAGACGTCCAAGAAAAACATTCACAAGGAATCTACAGGAAGCCGCTGGGTTCGTGAACTGCAGTTAACACATTGTTTAATGCAGAGACTTCTAGGCAGAAAAATGTAATGCTATTTGTACATTTTGACTTGACTGTAAAACACAGCTTAACCACTTAAGGACCGCCTACTGCACATTTACGTCGGCAGAATGGCACGGCTGGGCACATCAACGTGTATATATACACGTTGATTTTAGTACCCGATCGCGGGCGCGCGCCCGCGACCCGGTCCGAAGCTCCGGGACCGCGGGATTCGCGGACCCGATCGCCGCTGCAGTGCGGCGATCCGTCCCTGGAGCGGAAGAACGGGGAGAGCCGTGTGTACACACGGCTTCCCCGTGCTTCTCTTTGGCCGTAGCATCGATCGCGTCATCCCTGTAATAGGGGGATGCGATCGATGACGTCACACCTACAGCCACACCCCCCTACAGTTGTAAACACAACACATAGGTCACACATCCCCTACAGCGCCACCTGTGGTTAACTCCCAAACTGCAACTGTCATTTCCACAGTAAACAATGCAATTTAAATGCATTTTTTGCTGTGAAAATGACAATTGTCCCAAAAATGTGTCCAAATTGTCCGAAGTGTCCGCCATATTGTCGCAGTCACGAAAAAAAAAATCGCTGATCGCCGCTATTAGTAGTAAAAAAAAAAAAAAAAATAATAAAAATGCAATAAAACTATCCCTTATTTTGTAAACGCTATACATTTTGCGAAAACCAACCGATAAACGCTTATTGCGATTTTTTTTTTACCAAAAATACGTAGAAGAATACGTATCGGCCTAAACTGAGGAAAAAAAATGTTTTTTTATATATTTTTGGGGGATATTTATTATAGCAAAAAGTAAAAAATATTGCATTTTTTTTAAATTGTCGCTCTATTCTTGTTTATAGCGCAAAAAATAAAAACCGCAGAGGTGATCAAATACCACCAAAAGAAAGCTCTATTTGTGGGGGAAAAAAGGACGCCAATTTTGTTTGGGAGCCACGTCGCACGACCGCGCAATTGTCAGTTAAAATGACGCAGTGCCGAATCGCAAAAAGGGGCAAGGTCCTTTACCTGCATTTTGGTCCGGGTCTTAAGTGGTTAAAATGACATTAAATTTTTTTTTATAAAAACTTTACAAAAAAAAAGTGGTCGGTATGTAACGGATTCCTGGATGTTAACAGCTTATATCTACTGTATCTGACAATGAGCATAACCTGGCACCATTACACAGACATGCAGGCTCCACTGTTATGATCATGCATCGCTATGCAGATCTGTCAAAAAAAAAAAAAAAAAAAATATGTACAAAGCCAAAAATTATTTTGTACCTACAACTAGCTGCCATAAGCAACATTACAGTTACTACATCTGTGAGATTAGGACCTCAGGGGCTGCTGCTCTGATATAAAAAGAGACTTGATGTTGACATGATCTGGCTTGCTGAAGTAATTCTGCTGGTTAAGATCTAAAAGGGGTCTATAAAGAACTGTTCTGTCTGCATAGCAAAAATCCACGTGAGTCACTGCATAACTATCCGCTGTGGATTATTCCATTCTGCAGCAAAAGCTGCTAGTCTATTCAAGAGACAAGGCTTAGCTTGGCACAGTTGCCAAGCACAGGGACTGCCAATAATGAAATAACAGCTGTAGGTGACATACAGGAACTGGAAATTTAATTAGTGAAGAGCAATGTGGAAGACGAAATCTCTATCTTAAATGTCATTGCAGCGGAACAAGGATATGATGGAGTAGGGAATACACCCGGGAAAACAAAACATCCCTTGTAATAGAAATAAGGATGACAGGTCCTATTATGGAGAGATCTGGGGTCAAAAAGACCCCAAATCTCTCCATTACCTTTAAAAGCAATAGATTAAAAAAAAAAAAAAAGTCATGACGTCGCTCCGGTCCTCTAAGGCCATAGAGGCATTCAGAGACATGTAACTGAACTGTAGTGTGTTTCTTCAAAAAGCACAAGGTGTGAGGTGTGACCCAGGCCTGAGATGTTTAGTAACATAATAGGGTTTAGTCCCCTTTCACACTTATACGACTTGTCCCACGATTTTGGACTGCAAAATCGTATGACAAGTCATTCTCAATTATTTTCAATGACTACTATTCATATTGGCATGACTTTAAGTTGTGCCTACTTCAAAGTAGTCCTTGCACTACTTTGGTCTGATTTTGATGCCACTTACACAGGCATTCAATCGCGGCAAAATCGTGGCCACGAAATCGTGGTAAAATCGTGCGACTTTAAAGTCATACAAGTGTGAAAGGGGGCTTAAAGTCGTGCCAGTATGAATGGTGTTCATTGAAAACCATGGAGAATGACTTGTCATACGATTTGCAGTCCAAAATCGTGAGACAAGTCGTACAAGTATGAAAGGGGACTAAAAAAAAAAAAAAACTAAAATAAGTACAGAAAGAGCAAATAATCGCTACTGCAGGGGGTTCATTTTTTTTACTGCGAGACAGTCAAAGTAATACTTATAGTAGCGATTTGCTTTTTTGTACTATAAAGGGCTATTTTTTTTTTAACCCCATTATTTTACTGCCTGAATAATTGATTATGAAAATTGTAATCAATTAATTTCATAATCGATTAGTAGTTTCGGCCCTAGGTGTTGGTTCACTTTTTTTTCCACCCATTTAAAGATGAACTAGCCTTTTAATGGTCAGTTAACCCTTGTAGTACAGAGCTGGCCCACTGCAAAAATTATTATTGGTTGTATATTTATTTTTACACAAAAATCCTGGAGTTCAGCTTTCATACTGGGCTTACAGGTTTGCTTTAAGAAAGATTTGGGAGGTTGGATGGCATGTAATGTGAACTTTCACTTTCCAGTGGTGTCTCCTGTGCCAAGTCACCTCAGAGGGAAATAAAATCACCCCAACATAGTTCCAATAATTAATACAACTTGTATGTAGAGTTAAAAGCTAAAATAGCCCAAGAGACTGATTTAATATAGTAAAACATACAGTTTTAGGTGCAATAAACATGTACTAGAAAATGGAATGAAGGAATGGTCTTAAAGTGGATGTAACAATGTCACAATGTAGAGTATAAGATTTCCTATCATCTGTGCCCAGTCTTGCCACACAGAGTTTATCCAGCGCTGAGTAATCCTCTTTTAAAGTCCAGTGCAAATTAACCGGACTTCAGATAAAAACCTGCCAAATTAGGTTAAGTCCGTTTCTCTGTTTTTGCTTTCAGTAACAGGTTATTTACAAATCTAGCGTGGACATGTTTATCATAACAAGAGGTGATCCAAAGTTCATTGTATATTACTAGGATGTGTTATGATGTTATATCACCTCATGTTATGATAAACAAAACATAACATATGATAAACATGTCCTAGCTATATTTGTAAATAACCTCTCACTCAAAGCAAGAAGAGAGATTACGGACTTTTTGATTTAGGCAGGGTTTTATCTGGAATGCTGTTCGTTTTCACTGAACATAAAAGAGGATTACTCAGCGCTGGATAAACTCTGTGTGGCAAGACTGGGCACAAATGATAGGAAATATTATACTCTACATTGTGACATAAAAAAAAATATTTTTTTGGGGGTTTACAGCCACTTTAAGTGAGAATGTGTGATAATGTAAAGATGAATCCAAATCTAATGAATACTGTGGCTATATGGCTTAAAGCACGTGGCAGATGAATACCTTACATACTTGTGCTCAGGGTGAAAAATTCCAGGGCCATCATCTACTTGCCCTTGGTGTTTCTTTATACACTGTACTCTCATTCAAGCTCTATGTGCATATACAGTTTCTGTTGCAACATGTTCCCAAAACAAAATGATAGGATTAATGCATCACCGCTGCACAGATATCCCTGTTATATAAAGAACCATGAATCCACCCTACTGCATCGACTTCAATTAAAGCCCATCTGCCAGCAACATTGCTGGTACTTGATACATTGCCATTGTGAAGCCATTGAATATGTGGCATACTGCAAGTGTGTGGTGATGCGTGACTATTGTATGATGGTTCTTTAAAAGGCTTCCAGCGGTTGCACACCAAATTGGTGAATCTCATGATCTGGCAAACAGTTTCCATTGTATACAATTCCACTGAAAAATATTAGGTGTGCAAGATCAGAACAGTGGTGGTTTATAAATAAAGCAAGATGCAACACCCAGCGGCCACAGCAGGTGGCAGACCTAGAAACTCGAGCACCATAAAAATCTCACCAGCAGAGGTTTTGATAGAAACGGTCAGGTTATATAGCTTTCAAGCTCTACCATAATCTGAAATATTTAAAAAAGGCTGAAATGTTAACAGATATTGCCTTGTTTCCAGATAAAATTGAGGGTTCAAAGGTCCCCCCCCATGTTTGAACATACACAGTTGCTACCTGTCACTTTAGCTTTTAATTTGGAGTAGGACAGCAGATTTTTAGGTCAGAGGATCCATCTTGTTCTTTTCTCAAATCAAGTTAAGAGATCTGTTATACTGAATAATACACCGTTAACCGAGCTATGCCATGAGAAATGTAGTGTTTGTTCCAAACATAAGTGGATGTAAACCCTCTCATTTACCGAGTGAAGTGAACATCCTCAGATGATACACACATGAAACAAAATGTCCCTACATATCTTTTACTTGTTTATCCTCTAAAATCCTTCTCCGTCTCTCAGGAGCACAGAGGAGGGGGCAGAGAGCTGCAGTTGCAGTGTGTGAGAGCCAATTGGAGGAAAGTGACACTGCCCCCTTTATACTCTACAGGACTGAAGGATAAAGAGCTCTGTTCCGAGTTTGTGTGCTGAATGCACCCCCCCTTCCCCGACACAATTTTATCTCATGTGTCAGAGAAATTATCAGCATGAGTTACATCTGAAAAAAAGAGGAATGAAGCACCAGAGAGAAACACTTTGAGCAGGTTAACACTTGCGCGATGTGGGAAACCTATGAATCCACTGCGGGTTAACGCATCGCATGTGACTCGCAAGGCAGTTCACACTGCCATATGCGAACTGCGGGGAGTGCCAATATAATGTTAATGACACCCCAATTTCAGCTTGCAAAATGCACTGCGAACTGACAGTTCGGACATGAATCGAATTGCATAGGTGTGAACACCCATGTGATTCTATTCTGGTGCAGACTGACAAAAAGGGTCGCAATGCTATGCAAATTCAGCCATACTATCTGTATGGCTGAAATTGCACGACATCACATGCGATTTGCACTGCAGTGCGAATCACATGCGATCTCGCACCACGCACTGGTGTAAACCACCACTTAGGGCTTTGGAGACAGACAAGTAAACACTACAAATATATGTGCTTTGTTTAAGTTTCATGACTGAGGTTTACAATCACTTTATATCATCTACTGGCACATGCACCTGTACCCTGCACTGCTGGTAATTGAGGATATTCAATCCAACCAGATATACAAAATCCTAATTAAAGTTAACCGATAATGACAGGGAATGTAAAATACAGTAACAAATTGTAAGCAGTTAATATTTTGTTATTGCATACAACCGTATTAAAAATAAACTGGATTAAAGTAGACGTGAACCCTTACCTTATAAAAACACCACACTCAGTTTAAAATAGAAATGAAAAGCAAAACGTGCGTGCGTGTGTGTGTATATTATGACAAAACATTTTTTTAATTGAGCATGCCAACTGAAATTTAATCAATACTTCCTACAAAATTCTTAGTTGGTAAGAAGCCATGGGAGGTTATCAACTGGGCCAGGGAAGAGGCCCATTTAATGTATTCAGTACTCTGTCATTCATGATATGAAGTTTGCCAGTATCCTGGAAAACAGCCCCAAACTATGATGTTCCCACCTCTAAACTTCACTGTTAGTATGGGTTTTTGAGGTGATGTGCAGTGCCATTCGACCTTCAAACATGGTGTGTTCTGAACAGCCTATATTCTCACAGAATTTCACTGGCTTGTCTAAAATGTTGTGCAGCAAACTTTAAACAAGCTTCAACATGCTTTTTCTTCAGCAAAGAGGTCTTGCTTAGTTGCTTAGTGAGCGTGTATACAGGCCATGGCGGTTGAGTCCAAACCGTATGGTTTTCTTTGAAACAATTGTACCCTGCTAATTCCAGGTCTTTCTTAAGCTCTCCACAAATGATCCTTAGCTCTGGGACAACTCCTCCAATAATTATTTTCATTCCTCTGTCAGAAATATTGGGAGGAGCACCTGGTCGTGGCCGCTTTATGATCAAATGTTTTTTTCACTTGCGGAATTTGGCCCCAACAGTGCTCACTGGAACATTCAGAAGTTTAGAAATCCTTTCGTAACCAATGCCATCAGTATGTTTTGCAATAAGGTTGCAAAGGTCTTGAGCACTCTTTGCTTTTATGAGAAACCTTTTTTTAGGCCATCGGTTAAGGCTGATACAGCTAATATTAATTTTCACTTACAAGAGGCAGTATTACTTTCTAATTACTGATAGATTTCAGGTGGTGTCTTAGCCTCCCATGCCTTTTTGCACCTTCCCTTCTTCATGTGTTCAGTACTCTGTCATTCTATTTTATTACACATAACTTCATTTCTGAACTTATTTGTTTTAGGTTCGTTGTATGTATGGACCCTGCATGTGTTGTTTCCAATATGGTGGCATCAATAGCACCTTCAGAGATATATGTACCCAGAAAAAACAGTGATGCATTCAATACCTATTTTACCCGATGTGTGCGTGATACAGAGATAGAGATATATATATATATATATATATATATATATATATATAATATATATATATATATATATATATATATATATATATATATATATATATATATATATATTAGGGCTGTGCAAATTAACTTTTAATCGATCGATTAATCTTTAATTTTTTTGATCGATCAAAATCTTTTTGATCGATTAAAAAATTCTTATGACTGGTACTCACCTCTCTGCCGGCTTCTGGGCCTTCAGGGAGTTCTGTCAGAGATCCGGTGACATCATGGACACCGGCGGGGCTTGCCGTGTCCATCTGAAGGGCTCCTTTGTTGTGCCTTCATATCTGCATGCCGGCGGGACCTTACTATCTGCCACATGCAAGCCATGGCCTTTTAATAGCATCTTGGCACCTGGACAAAGAAATGCTCTGGGGCCCCTACAATAATGACAGTGCAGGTAAACAGACATCAAGTAGGTAGAAGGCAGACTGCCTCCCCTGTGTATCTATCACTCTCAGTGCCATCATGGGGCCCCCAATTTCGGGGCAGCGTAGGCTCAAGGACCAGCTGCTTTGGGCAAATTGCAGGGGCCCCCAATGCAGCTGGGGCCCCTGGGCAGTGCCCAGGTGTGCCCTCTCATTAAGACAGCCCTGACGCAAGCGCTGTTACACTTCCCTCTATTACTTCCCTCTGTCAACCTGGGATTCTACAACCATCCACTGGGAGTTGTGATAGTTCCCTTCATGGGACATCTACATGCCGATGGACTGATGTTAACCTCTCCTCATCTGGATTCAGCAGTGGCATCGTTGTACACATTTTTATACCAGTATCATACTTAGCTACAGGTTTTTATGACTGCTTTTGGTACCATTTGGTATTACTCGCACCATTTTTACAGTTTATGTAGCTACATCGATTTTATCTCCAGTGCAATATTTAATTTGTTACCTACTTGAAGACTATAAAAGTTTTAATGCTATTCCCATGGAGCGCTGCCTTTGTGTGTTTTTTGTATCCTGCTATCCATTTTTCCAGTTGTTGGTAGCTGCACTGGGAATCAGCCTGCAAGGAGATCAGCTAAAAGTAGTTGGATCTGTATGTGCGTTATAATTAATCGAAATTAGTCGATTAATCGATAAAAAAAAAAAAAAAAAACGATTAATCGAACACAAAAATTTTGATCATTCACAGCCCTAATATATATATATATATATTAGTGACAGGAAGTCAGGTAAATCTGTGGGTGTTGTCACAGATGGGAGATACATTTCTGCCTTGTTTATACAATACACCAATTACTACCAGGTGTTGGCTGCAGAAGTAGCCAGAAAGGTTTAGGGAGTTGGAAAACTTCAGCTGTTCAGAATGAGGCAATTAAGGCCTCTATAAGTTATCCAGAGGATGACTACTGATTGCTGCATCCTGAGGCTTTTGGAGTTAAGGAGAACAGTGAGAAAGACTTCTGAACAGGTGAGGTGGTGTTGATTTTTCTGTGTGATAAAAATTAAAGAGACTATTGTTTCTCTGCTGTATGACCAGCAGTGTCTGCCCAGCAGTAGGCTGTGCCAGACTCCATAGATAGGTTCCTGTGTGGTGAAGGTAGACGCCCCAAGTGGCCAGGGTTTATTTTATGTTTTGTTTATGCTGTTTGGATGCTTGCACTTATTTCCAGCAATATGGAAGAAAAAAAAAAAACTTTGTTTTCAACCATCTTCGGCTGCCTCTCTGTATAGTTCAGTGTGTAGTGAACCCATCCAGGGGGTCACACCCCCCCGCTACCGAGCTAACTAGTGGTGCAACGGATTGTCATTGATCCGTGATCCGCACGGATCAATGACTACAGATCGGCACATACATGATCCGCGGCGCAGGTGGAGGGGGGGCAAGCAGAGCGGTAAAACATGCTGTACAGGCTTACACTGAAATGGTCTTCGCTCTGATCGCACAGCCCCGCCTCCTCCTTGCCCCGCACTTGTATACACAATGTGCGCAGCAGCCAATCACCTTTTGGTGTGTCCGGCCACTCCCCCAGCATGGATAACTGCTGGACGCCGCTGCAGGTGAGCGTGCATGTTTCTGAAACGAATTATGATGCCAATCCGAGGTTTTACTGTACCTGATTTTCTTCAAGGTCCCCAATAATGTTTGCAGATATCCGATATCCTTTCAGACATCTGATATGCTCACTCAGTGTGACCCGACTGTCCACCACCTGGGGGGAGACATGCCCATGGGCTAAGGAGGGTCAGGGGAGGAGATGAGCATTGGGGCGAGAAGGTGGAGGAAGAGTGGAGCGTCGGGTAGAGGTGAGAGTGAGGCTGCAATGGGGGGTACAGTGAGAATATATTATTTTTTTGGCTGATCCGAAAAATGATCCGAGGATCGATCTGATCCATGAGTTTTTTGGTCCGTTGCACCTCTAGAGCTAACCCCATATTATATATATATATATATATATATATATATACACACACATACACATACATATACACATATACATACACACATACACACACACACTATATTTATTGGCGTATAACACTCACTTTTTTACCCTGAAAATAGAGGGTTAACTGTGCCTGCGTGTTAAACACAGGGGGCCGTGGAAAGTTTTTTTCCAGAAACTTCCCTCTTAGGCCGCGTACACACCATGAAATAAATCCGATCAAATCAGTCTGACAGACCGTTTTGATCTGATTTGTCCGCTGGAATAGATTGGTTTTATCGTGTACACACGATCAAACCAAAATCCCCGCCGGCAGACAGCGCGGTGACGTTGACGCCGCCACATCACCGTCACCAGGAAGTAAAACACTACCGCGCATGCGTCAAATCCTTTTGACGCATGTGCAGGCAGATATGTCTGCTGGTTAGTGTACTAACCAGCAGACATGTCGGACAGACGGGTTCCCAGCAGACAGATTTTAAAGCATGCTTTAAAATCTGTCTGCTGGAAAAACCTGTCTGTCCGCCCGTACACACGATCGAATTTGTCTGCTGAAACGGTCCGTCGGACCGTTTTCAGCAGATAAATTTGATCGTGTGTACGCGGCCTTAAAGTTAGGGTGCGTGTTATACGCCGATAAATACAGTATATATCTCTAAAGAACAAGATACTTTTTAACTCAATTACATGGTACAATAGGAATTCAGGAATATGAAATTTTGGGGTAACACATTCTTTAAATACACAAAATCCAGCAGCTATAGTGTAAAAATCCAAAGAGCCAGATCACACAAGGAAACAAGCCTCAAACTAAATGTGAGGCTGCAGAGCCATTTTTAGAAATTTCCCTTTTCCCTTCCTAGACATATAGTATTTTCATGTTTAAACGTTCCTGCTAGATTACTGGCTCAGGTAAAGAAATCCAGATGAAACAGACGGCAGGCAGGAAGAGCTACCAGCAATTATCATTGCGCAAGAGCTGCACAATGATTAGAGGCTGTGGGAATTTTTATTGGGTATAAAATGTCGCTTTACTACACACCCTGTGACTCATTTTACACTATGAAACTGCTTTTTTTTGTACTTTTAAATAAAGTTGTCGGTTATAGAAAAATCCTACACAAACCGCATCATCACCGCAGGCCATTAAAAAAAAAGAGCTTCTACCAATGTTGAGGCTCACACTATAAATTCATTACAAGATAGGGCTGCGATCTTTGCTTCTGGCTTTAAATGTTATGTTAGCTGCCTTTTCCCAACTGTACATAAAAGAAAAAAATATTTACATACTGTATGGATTAAGTAAAACATACTCGCATGTATTTCTAACGTACCAGTTGTATAAATATCTGAATTTATCTCTATACAGGCTTCTTTTAATCCCCTGCAAAACAGGACTGACTGGGAGATTGAAAGCTAGCAGAGTGAACAAAACAGGCCCTACTGCATTGTAGGGCTCCCCTACACTACAATCTCTGTGCTCACTGGCCATTTCTACATGTGCGTTTATCATGCATATTCAGCGTTTACATGCTTTTTTTATTCTTAAACGCAATTTTTTTTACCAAGTCGCATTTACATGCTTTAATTGCACATTTACATGCGTTTACATAACTTTGCAGTGCGTTCCAGTGCAGAAAGATTCAGCACGCTTTACTTTTTTTTATAAATGCACATTAAAGAACTGCAATGGTGTAAACTAGGCCCATTGAATTTTTATTGCATATGCGATTGTACTGCGTTCATGCTTTGTTTAAAAAGGCACCTGGCTGAAATTGGTGTAAGCCAGCTCTAAACCTGGGAGCTCGATGACAGAGAATGAAGCGCTAGGCGACTTAAAGTGGAAGTAAACCCACTCAAATCTTTTCTAAACTACTGCCATAGTGCTGATCTATAAGGATATGGATGCCTCCTGCATGTATCCCTACTTGTCAAATGTCTCCCCTAACATCTGAAAAACTGCAGATTCTGTGGGTGGATCCGTTGTCTGGAGTTGTGATGTCAGTAGACACTCCCCTTGTCAACATGCATTTTTTCCAGTGTATTCCTTACACTAAAAATTCTATGGTCACGAACATCCAGTCTAAATCCAGAAAAATAACCACATGAGGTCAGAAAAGGAGTGGGGGTGGGAATTAAAAAATAAATGCCCATCTCCAGGCCAGTGCATGAGATATGTAAATAACCTGTTACTCACAGCAAGGTGGCGGAATGGACTAAGGTTTTTCTCTAAGTCCGTTTAGTTCACTGAACAATAAAATAGGATTGCTCAGAGCTGGATTAACTGTGTGGCAAGACTGGGCACAGATGATGGGAAATCCAATAGTCTACATTGTGACATCAAAAAAATAAATAAAACATTTCGGGTTTACTTCCACTTTAATATTAACCAGCATGCTGCTACTCCATGATCAGGCTATATCATCTTTTCAGGGGTGCACAGATCACAAAACTGACTAAACAGAATCAAAAATAATTTGGTCACTAAAATGATTCCCAACTTACAGCTGTGAGTTTGGCTACCAATATTGCTTTTACAAGCAGTGGAAGGCGATGTCCCACCACCCGCAGCTCTCGAATCCCACCGAGGAATCCCAGAGTGCAACTGGCACTTCCGCCGGCTAACCATAGTGCTGATCAGAGACTGGAACAGCTCCGATCATCTCTATGGTCTAAGAACCCAGAAGCGATGAGCATTTTATCACTTCCGCTTTAGTGGTTTAAAAAAGGCATCTAAAATCATATCAATATTGGTATGATCCGATGCTTTTAAGGGCAGAGGAACAATCTGGGGTCTACTAGACCCAAGATCTTTAAATAAGCCCCCTTTCACACTGAGCCATGGCCACATTAGTGCTAAAGCACCGCTCATTTCAGCGTCACTTTAGCGCTGATTAAGTGGTGATCTTGAGGCTCTTTTAACCCCCGCTAGCGGCTGTAGAAGACGTTAAAAGCACCAGTGTTGCTGCACTTGTGAAGTGCGCTTTGGAAGTGCTGGTCATTAATTTCAACTTTTTTCAACATCCCACAAGCGCAGTGGTTTAGTTAGTAATATATGGGAGTTAGAAAACACAAAGTCTGTTTTATAAAGCTCCTTTGGATGTTAATAAAGTGTATAGTAACACAAGGGATAGGTGGAGAGGACAACGGTGTGGAGAAATGGGATTATGTCATATATATAAAGCTTTAAACAGAGTCCATATACCGGGGCAAGCCTTCCAAAAGGGAGACGAGAGCAGACTCCAACATATGAAGAAAAGAGGGCCCCTCCAGGTTAGGAACAATGTAACTTTAATCGACAATAGGTGACATCATTCACTTACATAATATGTACTATATATCCGGAATGGAAAGTCCTTTTTCTGGCCCTTGTAGTGACGTCCTTCCGCGCTAGATGGAAGCTGAAAGGGTGCTCCAGTTCCTCTCTGTATCCGACTGTACGTGTAGCAGGAACTTGGACGGTGAGAACATTGGAAACGAGGTGCGGAGCGCAGCGTGGGTCACGATGACATCACAGGTACCAGCTGTAGGTGACGTTTCGGAGCTTGCGCTGTAGGTTACTGAGCGCGCTCCTTTCTCAAGCCTTGAGAAAGTAGTGGGCTCAGTAACCTACAGCGCAACCTGGAGGCGCCCTCTTTTCTTTTTATCAATAACTCTAAAGCTGTCCATGGAAGGATTGAAATTTGACCAGGGACTGGCCTAATTTTTATCCACGTATGGTGATACTCGTTTGACACATGTCAATTGTTAGAGCAGCTTTTGTCAAACAGGAATGTTGGAAACCTTTTCTTGATCAGTGGTCTGGAGGAGTCCCACTTTCAGAATAATGCCTGGGCAGGGATGATTCCTCTCAAATACAATGTCTCAGTAGGAATTTGTTCTGTTTTTTGGATCAGTCTGCTGGCTCACCAAGAACCTTACGTGTATAACAACCATCACCCCACATCAATAGAATATGCATATGCAAAAAGTAGTTATATACTGAGCAGCCTCCATGATGGTCTTTGACACACAAAATATGTAAAAACCACTGCGGTAATTCTCACCTATGGCCAGTGTGCTCCACCACTGTCAGATGATCATGTATTTTTCTTGTACAAAGAGTTTTATTGAAAAAACACATCAACATAAAAAAATGAAAGGAATACAAATGAAACAGTAGTGGTGGACACACCATGAGCTATCATAGGAAGAACTGGAGGCGACAAAAAAAAAAAAAAAAAAGAAAAAAAAAAGGTAGTCCATAGATTTGAAGGCAATCCAGCACTTAGGAGTCCAGAGGAGAATCCGGAAGGCCAGCAATAGAATGTCCCCATCTCAAGTAGCCTGCTAAGTCGAACTAATGCTATTTTAGTGAACAAACCGGTGAACACACAGGAGTAAATGCATAACTTGGAAGCAAAATAGAGATTCGGTGCATAACAGTACAAAAAAAAAAAAAACATAAAAATTAAAAAAGATTAAAACTGGCACATAGCAGGGGATAGCATTATCCAAAAAGTAAAATAAACAAACAATACGTCATGTGTCCAAGACCAACAGGACCAAGCCCGTGGGTCTGAGCCACAAAGAAGGAAGAAAAGGAGGAGGAGGAGAAAGAGAACCAGCTAGAAAGAGAGCATGAACAAGCTGCATTGAAGAGAAAGAGGAAGAGAGAAAAGAGAAGGAAAAGAAAAGAAAAGGAGGGGGTCCACGGGGCTGGGGGAACAGAGGTTCATCAAAGAGAAAGTAGTGTTGGGTCAAATCGCGAGGGGTGGTTGTAAGCCACCCATGGTTGCCACACCCGGAGGAATTTATCGTGGGTATCTGCTAACACGGCAGTAAGTTTCTCATTAACCATAATATCATTAATGCAGTTTTTAACTGCTTCAAAGCTGAGGGCCGGGGTCTTCCAGGCCCGTGCTATGGTCAATTTAGTTGCAGTAAAAACATGCGCCGTCAACTGGCGTTCAGGGCGGAGAAGCTCCGTGATCGGTTTCCATAAGAGGGCCTCAAATGGATCCCTCCTTAAATTGGTATTAAAGAGGTTGCGGAGCAACGCATAAACTCTGACCCACAATCTGCATACCCTGGGGCAGGTCCACCAGACATGTGCCATTGTACCCTCCTGAGAGCATCCACGGAAGCACAAAGGGGAGTAGGATGGTATAAAACTCGCCAACCTGGCAGGGGTATAGTACCACCTATAAAACACTTTATAAGCATTCTCTAGGAAGAGAACATTTGTAGAACATTTAGACAATGCCACGGTCATAGCCTGCCAGTTTTCCGGATCGAGTTGCTTCCCAAGCTCAGCCTCCCACTGCAGGTGGTAAGGTCTCAATGGCGGCTTCTTAGAGTCGATAATCGCCGTATAAATCAAAGATATGAGACCCGGGGAATGGGGGCGCAATCTGCATAAGCTTTCAAAGGGGGTCATAGTATAGGGGGTGGGTTGAGACCTGATAAGGCGTTGAAGGAAATGTCGGAGTTGTAAATAACTATAGTGTTCCCTAAGTGGAATGTCATAGGAGGAACGTAAAAGTGGAAAAGAGATAATCTTGGTTGGGGCGAGCATAGAATGAACGTCCACAAAGCAGTGTTCAGTCCACCATGCAAACTGTAAGGGGTTGTCCCTACCGGGTGGGAATAACGGACTATGGAGGAGGTGAAGCAGCGGAAGGTGAGGGGAAATCAGACCCGCAGAATATTTGACCGCATCCCACAACCGAAGGGAATGGGCCAGGCAAGGACCTATAGAAGGCGGGCGGTGTGCTCGAGGGAGCCATAGAAGAGAGGCTAAAGGTGTCGGGTGGGAGTCCACCAAATCAAAGGTAGCCCACAGTGGCATTTGTTGTTTCTCGTGCAGACGTGTCAATGGGGCGATACCTGCCGCAGTATAATAAGCGTGTAAATTAGGAACCGACAGGCCACCATTGATTTTGCGTGCAAAAAGCACCTGCCTCTTTATCCTGGGCCTCTTGGGGCCCCAGATAAACTGCATAATTTTACGTTGGTGTATTTCTAAGGACGTGAGAGGGTACTTGGACAGGTAAAACTCGAAAATAATAAAGCAGCTTCGGAAGATAGGTCATACGAACTGTCGCCACTCTCCCGAACCAAGAAAGCGGAAGAGTGGACCAAGAGGTGAGCATAGCTGTCAATTTCCCAAACAAAGCAGGAAAGTTGGCTTGATACAATTCTGAGTATTTCGGGGTAAGCTTAATCCCCAAATAAGGTAATGACGTCAACCATTTAAAAGGAAACGCAGACCGTAGGGAGTCTAGAACCGAGGGGCAAAGGTTGATAGACATTGCCTTTGATTTTGCTTGATTGACTGCTAAGCCTGAGAACGAGGCAAAAGAATCCAAAAGCAACAACAAATTGGGAAGGGAGATTCTAGGCTTGGTGATGGTCAACAAAATGTCATCTGCGAACAGTGACAACTTGTGTGAAGTGCCTGCCACCTCCACTCCAGACACATCCGGATGGGATCGCACGGCTTCTGCCAAGGGCTCTAGAGCCAGGACAAACAAGAGCGGGGAAAGTGGGCACCCCTGCCGCGTTCCCCTCCTAATGGGGAAGGTGGATGATTCAAGACCATAGTACCGAACCTTGGCCTGGGGGGAGTCATAAATAGCCGAAATCCAGCTCAAAAAGGAAGCGCCAAAGCCGTAATGACGAAGGACCTGTGTCAAATAAGACCAAGATAACGTGTCAAAGGCCTTATTGACATCAAGGGACAAAAACATTGTTTCCAGGGACCTGGCGTGCACAATATGTTGAATTAGGAGGAGCCGTCTGATCGCATCCCCCGCTTGTCGGTGAGGGACAAAACCCACCTGGTCCTTTTTTATCAGGCGTGGGAGAAATGAATTCAAACGGTTGGCCAAAAGCTTAGTCAAGATTTTCATGTCAATATTAATTAAGGAGATTGGCCTGAAATTAGCCCAAGAAGAATGGTCCCTGTCCGGCTTTGGGATCATTACGATGTTAGCAGTCAGCAGATTAGGCGTGAACGACTGACCCTTCTTAATTGAATTGTACATGGCCGCCAAATGTGGGGCCAGGACATCTGCTAACTTCCGGTAATACAAAGCCGTGAAGCCGTCTGGGCCCGGTCTCTTGCCTACCTTCAGTTCTTTGATACACTGAAGAACTTCCTGGACCTGAATATCTCGGTCCATCAGAGACATATGTGTATCGGACAGGGAAGGCAAGGATAAATTGGACAAAAAGGTATCCAGACCTTGAGTAGATGATTGAGTAGGGGCAGAATAAAGCTTTGTAAGTCGGTGGCGAAATTCATCCAATATCCGCTGTGGGTTACCCGTAAGGATATTGTGGCGGGTGCGCAGGTTTATGGGAGTAAATTTCGGGGCGAAGGTTCGGAGCCTATTAGCCAGCATCGCGTTAGGTTTGTTCGCCTTGGCGTACCACTTTTGACGAGCCCAGCGCAAAGTGCGCTCAGCTTCATCAGTTAAACACAAATCTAATTCCGTACGAGCCGCATCCAATAGTCTGCGGTTAGTCGGAGAGGGAGCCTGCTTGAAGGCCGTAGACAAGGCCTCCAAACGCTGCTCCAGGGTACGACGAGTTTGGATACGTTCCCTCTTACGCCGTGACGCTATGCGAATCACATGTCCCCGAAGGACCACTTTATATGCTTCCCACAGCGTCACCGGAGATGAGACAGTCCCCGTATTGAGTTTAAAATAGTCCTTGGAAGCTTCGTGGATATCATTAAGAATCGATTTGAAGGACAGTAGAGAGTCATTCATAACCCAAGGGGCATATTGCGGTGTGCTAAGAAGAGAGTGACAGACCGTCAACACTGGATCATGGTCCGACCAGGGGGCCGCCAAAATGGAGACAGAGTCGACCAAAGGAAGGTGTTTCCGGAGAACAAACATATGGTCGATCCTGGAGTGGGAGTGATGAGGGTGGGAATAATGAGTATAGTCCCTACTACGGGATGAAGCTCCCGCCAGAGATCCACCAAGTCGTGAGTGTGCAAAGCCTGTAAGAACTTTTTAGCTGCGGGAGAGGTTCAACGACACATTGGAGTCACCTGCGAGCAGGAGAGTACCTTTCTGATGGGCTTTTAACAGAGAGCAGACATGAGACAGGAAGGGTCCCGGATTATCGTTCGGAGCGTAGTAGGTCATGATAGTGACCTCATTGTCCTGAACAGCACCCTGCAATAGGAGATATCTACCATCTGGATCAGCGATGTGTTTACTGCAAATAAATGGGACTGAATTGCGTATGGCAATAAGAACCCCTTTCTGCTTAGTGGGACCATTAGCCAAATAAACTTGAGCGTAACGTGCATCGAAATACTTAGGACAAGAGGAAGTGGAGAAGTGGGTTTCCTGTAAACATGCTATATCAATATTTTGCTGTTTTAGATATTTAAAGACCTTGATTCGTTTTTGGGGGGAGTTCATGCCCTGGACATTCAGGGACAACCAGCGAAGGGTCATTGAATCATGAGGACAATCTCGCGACATACTCTGTCCGCACACCCCGGGGACCAGAAAGGAGAGGGGAAGAAAAGGGAAGAATGAAAAACAGAAAGAGAGAAGAGAAAAACATAAATTAAAAAAGAGCAAAGTATAGCTCTGAGTAGAGCAAAAACTGGGTACATAGATGTACCATGTCGTGGACGCTGAGGCCCACAATGGGGTAGGACCGTGACCAAGACAGCCGTCTCAGTCAGGTGCCTACACATAGGGGGAGCAGTGGTCCGTCGGAACCACCAGCCTACTGTGGTAAAAAAAAATTGAATTACTTAAATAACATTAGCACAGGAATTAAACAGTCAATAAAAAACAAGGCAAAATCAAAAGGAAAAAAAATATTCAAATGACAAAATTGGAGACTACCATAGGCAGCCATCATATTGGAAGCAAGGCGTACCGGTCCCCCAAGCCCCCAGGCCCGACCGACACAGGGTCGCCGACTCCGGGAAGCAGGAGAGGCCAGAGCCCCGCCACCATACCCACGACCCCACAGGGCAGGAGCGGAGGGTCGCGGCATAGCTATCCAGAACATAACTATTCTATCAGATAGTGGGAGCGCCCCCCACCCCTGTAACCCCCCCCCCCCCCCCGCAACATTTCAGAAAATCACATGAACAGTCAAAACAAGCAAACAAAAAATATGAAATGAAAAAAAAAAAAATATAAAAACAAAAGCTAAATTACAGCCCGAACCGCTCGGGCAAAATGCAGGAGCACTAACGGGGAGGGGGAAAAAAGATTCACTCAAGTCAGGACCCCGCAAGGTAACAAAGGGAGGGCAATCAGCGCCCCAGACCACCATCCCACAAGCGGGGTGGCCAATGGAGCGACCCCCCAGCCATGCAGTCATGGCCAAATCAGGGTGAAGTCACAACAGGGGGACACAAACCAAAACTTGCCACCCCGATCCATGTGTGGAGCTAACAAGAGAGCAACGTTCAGATGGTGCGACACAGGATCAGGTAGCCTTGGAAAACAAAAATTGGGTTAACCAAAAAGGATAAATCAGGCAAATTCAGCCATTGTTGGATTGCTGAAAACGGTGGGCTTGCAAATCTCGCATGGCCTGGGATCCAGACTGCGACCTCTGGGAAGCCCGAGAGAGCTGACGGGGTGGCCCGGACGGTCCAGGCCTGGAGGATGAAGATGAAGTATCACGCTGGGATGGAGGGAGGTCCAGTTGAAGATCCAGGAAATGGCGCTTCAGATCAGCCGGGGAGGTAGCGTGGAACTGGCGACCCAGATGAGAGAAAGACAGCTTGAACGGGAATCCCCATCTATATTTTATCCCGTGGGACTGAAGGATTTGAAGGTAGGGTTTGAGACCCCGTCGTCTAGCAATTGTGGCCGGCGAAAGGTCAGCGAACAGCTGGAGGGGATTACCTTGAAAAGATAGGTCCTGACATTCCCTTGCAGATTGCAAAAGCTTCTCCTTGGTACGATAATAATGGAACTTGATAATAACGTCCCTCGGGGGACCTTCAGAGGGCTTGGGGGCCAAGGACTTGTGGATGCGATCAAACTCCAGTCTGTCCGCCGGTATGCCAGGAG
Organism: Rana kukunoris; assembly: GCA_029574335.1. Lineage (NCBI taxonomy): Eukaryota > Metazoa > Chordata > Amphibia > Anura > Ranidae > Rana > Rana kukunoris. The sequence continues at coordinate 477,340,810 of CM056049.1, read as the reverse complement.
CCAATTCCTGGAAAAAAGCAGTAGCTGTTCCCTGTAAATCAGTAATGACCTCGGGGATACCACGGATGCGCAAGTTGTCTCTGCGGGCCCTATTCTCAGCGTCTTCCAGCTTGTCCCTTAAGGCTTCTAGCTCCTCTGATAGCCTGCAAACCTCCTCCTCATGGCCATCCAACACAGTGGTGGCCAAGTCCATACGTTGTTCCAGCTGGTTAGTTCGGTGACCTATCTCTTTAAGGCCCCGCACAAAGTCTGAGGAGAGCTTACGTGAGGCAGTAGTGATCTCATCCCTCACAATGCTGCGGAACTTAGCCAACAGAGCCTCCGAGTCAGCATGAAGAGCACCCTCCCCATCCATGGGAAACAAATGGAGACTGTCAGCAGGGGATCCTGAACCAACAGCAGAGAGCCGGGTCTCGTCATCAGGCTCCGGAGGTTCAGGCGCCATCTTGCTCCGGCCCCTGCCTGAGGCTGGGGAAAGCTTACCAGGCTGCCGCTTCTGCTGTTTACCTTTCGCGGCGCGGAACATAGCCACCAGCTTCCCGGGATACTCACAAGGTCCCGGAGGTGAGTATACAGTGTCGCCGCTCAACCCGTGCTGCGTTAGGCTGGCTTGATGGTTCCGACGGCGCGGAGCAAAGGACTCAGGCAGCCATCTCCTTCACTCGCGCGCATGCGCCCCCCAGATGATCATGTATTTTTAGAGGCCAGTTAATATAACTACTTTTTGCATACGCATATTTTATTGACATGGGGTGATAGTTGTTGGAATCTGCTGGTGCCATATGCCTATGATCCACTACATGTTGCCTGCTGTTCTATCATGTTGCCGACTCACTGGAACTTTATTGTACAAGACAAGGTCTTTTAACACTAGTTGTTGTACATTGACCGTGTTCTGGACATCATATGCATTCCTGAAGAAAACGTTTTAAAAAATGCTTCGAGTTTCTGATGTGGACTGAAATATTCTCCATATTACAGACGTGAACTTTACCTGGGAACACAAGGATGTGGTTCCTACTATGTTTTTTTTAACATTTGTAGAATACATTTGGAATTGTATGTGATCTATTCCTGTTTTGTTGGCTCACTACATGATGGCCTTTTGCAGTTCCTTTGCTACAACAAACATCGTTGCGTTTTCCTTCATTTTGCCTAGACATGCACCAACATTTATTTTAGGTCAAGGTACTGTATATTTTTCAAAGCAAACTATGAATATCTACTGTGAAAAGATCCACCTGTTAAGTTTCCATGAGACGTACGTGACAAATTAATTTACACGATGATAAACCGGCAAACAAAGCATGGTCAAATACTTTTTTTTGCCAAGCTCTTTTACATTTTGAAGGGTCATTTTTAACCACTTTACATACCGCCTATGTTAAAATGACACCGCAGATGGGATCTCCAATCCTGGGCAGGCGTCGCATGACGACCTCCGATTAATTCTGTGATAGGGGGCGTGCGCGTGCCGCCTGAGGCATGCGCAGCATCACTGCAGAGCCGATGCGTGTGACCGAGCAGGAACTTGGATCTGTGTGTGTAAACCAGTGTTTCTCAATTCCAGTCCTCACGCCCCCCCCCCCCCCCCCCAACAGGTCAGGTTTTCAGGATTTCCCTCAGATGAAATGGCTGTGGGAATTACTAAGGCATTGAAACTGATCAAATCACCTGTGCAAAATAATAGAAATCCTGAAAACCTGACCCGTTGGGGGGGCGTGAGGACTGGAATTGAGAAACACTGGTGTAAACGCACAGATTCACGTCCTGTTAGGGGAGAGACCGATCGTTTGTTCCTAGTATAAAGGAACACTGATCGGTCTCCTCTCCCAGTCAGTCCCATCCCCCTACAGTTAGAACACGCAGCGGGAACACTTTTAACACCTAGTGTTAACACCTTCCCTGTTCAGTGGCATTTATATAGTAATCAATGGCTATTTATAGCTCTGGTCTCTGTATAAATGTCAATGATTTCAAAAGTGTCAAGTGTCCTTTTTTGTTTATAGCGCAAAAAATAAAAACCGCAGAGGTGATCAAAATACTACCAAAAGCTCTATTTGTGGGGAAAAAAGGACATCAATTTTGTTTGGGTACAGCATCGCACAACCGCACAATTGTCAGTTAAATTGATGCAGTGCCGTATCGCCAAAAATTGCCTGGTCAGGAAGGGGGTAAATTCCTCTGGGGCTGAAGTGGTTAAATGCCTACATGGAAAGTATATCAGCCTAAAGTAAACCTGTGCGTTTTGTCCTTGCTGGGCAAATTAACTGCTATGATCGAATGTAAACCGTGTTGAGTCAGTTTATACCTGGCTTACTCGGATTTGATCTGCCAGTAAGAAAGAAAAAAGGCTGGATCAGATCAGAGGGGGGTTGGGCATAAAACGGACAGCCAGTCTGCGTACATCTGCCTGCCCATAGAGCAACGTGGGCTTATGTAAAGCGGACACGGACCTGTCATTAGGCTTCTGTGCTCAGCAGGGATGAGTGGACCGATTCCCTGCTGAGCAAAACTGTATCTAGTTTGTGTGAAAGGGGCTTAACAGGGGGGAAACACTAAAGGGCAGTGTGTGCTGCTGAGGAGGAAGGCATTAGGTTACATTTACACCAGGAAGGTCCACTGCAGTGCAATTAATGTGCATTATACTGGGACGTAAAGGGGTAAATAAGCCCATTCATTTAAATGGGTTGCCTAATGCACCACAATGAACCAAAAATCACAGCACATAATAGACGGTGCAAGTTTAGGAGATCGTTACTGAAACCTAGGTATGAATTCAAAAAGCAATCTTTACTACCACTTTATGCGTTGCGTAAACTGTTGGCCCTATAATAATGGCCCACTAAAGCGGAAGTGATAAAATGCTCATCGCATCGCAATGGCCTATAATGGCCCTATAATAATCCCGTTATGAATACATTTTTTTTTTTAGAAAATGTCATGGCCATATGCAACATTTGGCATTGTTACTGTCACTGAGTGTATCCCAGCCTGTTGCATGTTCTCTCTATGCAGTATATAAAATAAATCTTTCCCTTTCACCTTTATTGGCCCCATAAATTCACAGCACTTACCGTATCCTATCCACATTTAAGCATCGAGAGTGTGAACACATTTTTTATATTTCTGTCCGAGGCATCTAACTATTTAAAAATGATGCATTTGTTTTAATAAACAGGGAAGCTAAACAAAATGTTTCAATTGCTGGGTTCTAACTTGGACACAGCACAATGCTTCCAACTTCAGACGTCAGGAAAGTACTGAGAGGTTAAAACAAACACTGAAAGTATATTTGTGTAGCAGATCACAACCATATGTCTAGCTAGAGCATTACCCATTTCTGACTAAAAGGTAGATGAGATTTGTTTTATCTGCACCAACAGTTCATTTTTTCAGGCCAAGTTTTAACCGACATAAATGTTTTAGTCCAGCAGTACTAATATACAGAGGTTCGGCACTCGGCACAATGCCAACATTTATACGCACACATCCAAGGGCATTATCTGCAACTGTGAAATGGCAATTACCAAATTTGGTCATTTTCAGCAGTTTCGCTTTTTTCTTTATAGTTTAACCACTTGCCTACCAGGCCAATTCTGACATTTCTTTCCTACATATTTTTTTTGCTAGAAAATTACACAGAACCCCCAAACACCATATATGGTTTTTTTTTCCGCAAAGACCCTAGAAAAATAATTGGCTGTCATTGCAACTCTTTATCTTGCACGGTATTTGGTCAGCAATTTTTCAAAAACCGTAAAAAAAAAAACTGTAAAGTTAGCCTAATTTTGTTTGCATACTGTGAAAGATGATGTTACACTGAGTAAATAGATACCCAACATGTCATGCTTCAAAATGGAATGGCGCCAAACTTCGGTACTCAAAAATCCCCATATCCGCTTTAAAAACATTTTTACAGGTTACATGTTGAGTTACAGAGGTGCTAGAATTGATGCTTGCGCATATGTTCGCTTCTGCGAGTGAGCACGCGGGGACAGGGGTGTGTTTTTTTTTTTAAACCACTTGCTTACTGGGCAAATTTCAGCTTCAGGCACTGCGTCGCTTTAACTTTTAATTGCGCGGTCGTGCGAAGTGGCTCCCAAACAAAATTGACGGCTTTCTTTTGGTGGTATTTGATCACCTCGGCGGTTTTTATTTTTGGCGCTATAAACAAAAAAAAGCAACAGTTTTGAAAAATATATATTTTTTACTTGTTGCTATAATAAATAGCCCAAAAATTTAAAAAATAAATACTTTTTTTTGTTCTCAGTTTAGGCCGATACGTATTCTTCTACATATTTTTGATTAAAAAAAAAAAAATCGCAATAAGCGACTGGGTTGCGCAAAAGTTATAGCTCTTAAAAAATAGGGGACAGAATTATTATTTTTGTTTTTTTACTAGTAATGGCGGCGATCTGCGATTTTTATTGGGACTGCGACATTATGGCGGACACATCGGACACTTTTGACACATTTTTGGCGCCATTCACATTTATACAGTGATCAGTGCTATAAATATGCACTAATTACTGTATAAATGTGACTGGCATTGAAGGGGTGAACACTAGGGGGTGAGGAAGGGGTTAAATGTGTACCTGCATAGTGTTCTAACTGTGGGGGGTGACCGGGGGAGGTGACCGATCTATGTCCCTATGTACAAGAGACACAGATCAGGCTCCTCTCTCCCCTGAAAGGACGTGGATCTGTGTGTGTTTACACACACAGATCCACGTCCTTGTCCTGTAACCGCCCCCCAGTGGCCTGGAGGAGCGGAGGCCGTATATAGACGGCCTCTAGGAGATTTAGAACCACCATGCGGTGCGGAGATGTGTGTAAACGTTAGAATCGCTCCCTTAGGGCACACTTGCCCCTTAGTGCCACCTAGTGGTTAACCCCTTCACTGCCATTGTAATTTTCACAGTAACCAGTGCATTTTTATAGCACTTTTCGCTGTGAAAATGACAATGGTCCCAAAGATGTGTCAAGAGTGTCCGATGTGTCCGCCATAACGTACCTGTGCGTCCCTTTGAATTTGACGCATGCGGGCCCGTGCCCCTGCCGCGAGCTCTGTGACACAAGGACTCTATGTCCGCCGGTGTCCCGCGATCGTGTCACGAAGCTGCAGAACAGGGAGATGCCATTGTAAACAAGGCACTGCCATGATGTGCCTTGTGACAGGACACTGATCTACTGCTCCCTGGCATCAGAAGCAGCGATCAATGTTGTGTCACGGGTAGCCCAGCCCCCCCCCCACAGTCAGAATCCCTCCCTAGGACACACTTAACCCCTTCCTCGCCCCCTAGTGGTTAACCCCTTCCCTGCCAGTGCCATTTACACAGCAATCAGTGCATTTTAATAGCACTGATCGCTGTATAAATGACAATTGTCCCAAAAAAGCGTCAAACGTGTTTGATGTGTCCGCCATAATGTCGCAGTCACGATAAAAAAAAATGCAGATTGCCGCCATTTCTAAAGAAAAAAATACGTAATAAAAATTCCTATAAAACTATTCCTATTTTGTAGATGCTATAACATTTGCACAAACCAAACGCTTAGAGATTTTTTTTTTACCAAAAATATGTAGAATACTTATCGGCCTAAAAAAATAGCTATAAATTTTTGGGGGAGATTTATTATAGCAAAAAGTAAATATTGCTCCCTCTTCAAAATTGTCACTATTTTTTTGTTTATAGTGCAAAAAATAAAAAAAACGCAGAGATGATCAAATACCATCGAAAGCAAGCTCTATTTGTGGGGAAAAAAGGACGTCGATTTTGTTTGGGAACAACGTTGCACGACCGCGCAATTGTCAGTTAAAGCGACGCAGTGCTGAATCGCAAAAAAATGGGGCAGCCAAATCCTCCGGGCTAAACTGGTTAAATGTGCCTTTAAACTTGCTTTAAACTTGCATAACTCCAGAAGATTCTAATTCCTAGCACAGTCTCCTCTCTCTTATGTCCTAGCTCTCTCCTCCTCTAGGAGTGCAATTAAATTCATACCTGGGCAAGCTCTCCCACACCTCCCCTTTCTACGTAGCTGCAGTGGGGTGGAAAATAGGGAAATACTATTGTGTGTTACATGAGTGATGGTTCAGGGTCTGCTGACATCACATCAACTATGTCGGCACCCAGCAAATGTCTTAAGCTGGCAATACACAAATCGGAATTAGATTGTTTTAGCAACGACCGGCTGAGATTTCATTCATCTATGGGCAGGCTGATTACACCCAAGTCGATCCATTGATCAACTTGAGTACAACCAGCCTGTCAGATATTTTTACATTTGATTACTCCCTGGTTGCTATAGCCACTAGCAGTAATCATTGTACTCTGCCGGGGGAAGGCTACACACACACACACACACCCCCCTCCCACAGGCACAACATAATAGCACTGTAAGAGACACAGACTGTTGATGGGGAAATCTAGCAGTTCTCTTTCCTTCTACTCGTGGCACTCTTGACAAAGATTATAGTGGAGGGGAAGGGGGGAGTGTGTTTTTTTCCCTTTAAGGACTTTGGCTAGCCATACACACATACAATGAATGGATTCCTCCACCCAAGCTTAACAACATGCATGAAGGAATGTCCCCTGCCAGCTACTGTAATCAAAACAGCTGTGACACTAATGGTTGCCTGAATACCTAAAAAGTGACTTCATCTGATCGGAATCAGTCATTCAGGTGATAAGTTTCTACCCTGGTCAGCGGTTTTTAAATTGACTTCTGTCAAGCCAAGTATGGCCAGCTTAAGTTGGGAAACCATATTGTGGTCGAGCTATAGGAGGAGCTTTTACCATTAAAAGAGAGAAGACACAGCAGAAGCAAAGACCATCAACGCCCTTCTGTCTTCCATAGTACCCAACTATTTAAGACACCGTGCTAGATACACTATATTGTCATGCCTTTATATTTACTTTAACCACTTTACCCACGGAGGATTTGGCTGCCAAATGACCGGGTCACTTTTGGCGATTCAGCACTGCGTCGCTTTAACTGACTATTGTGTGGTTGTGCGACAAGGCTCCCAAACAAAATTGGCATCCTTTTTTTTCCCCCCACAAATAGAGCTTTCTTTTGGTGGTATTTGATCAGCTCTGCGGTTTTAATTTTGTGCGCTATAAACAAAAATAAAGCGACAAATAAAAATAATAATAAATAAAAAAAAAGCAATTTTTTTACTTTTTGCTATAATAAATATCCCCCAAAAATATCTTAAAAAATCCAAAATAAAAGTTTCCTCAGTTTAGGCCAATAAATTCAAAGCAACGTATATATACACACATTGCTTTGCACAGCCGTGCCTTTCTGGCGACGTTTATCTACATGGCACGGTAAGCAATTGGTTAATGGCATACCAGTCTAAAGCCTCGTACAATTGTAGGCCAACCAAGCATCTGATTTTTGTCAAAAGGGCGTATTGCCTGGATCTTGTCCTGCATAACATTACACAATTGTTGGCCAATAAACAAACGTAATACAAGGAATTTCAGCTCTTGGGCATCACCCTTTGGGCCCCTTTTGCCAAATTCACGATTGGTGAGCACCGATTTCGAGCATGCGTGTACTTTTGTGCGACGGACTTGTGTACTGATGATGCGAAAATCAGACAACAGACCGTTGTCCGCCAAAAATTTACTAGCCTGCCATCCAACATTTGTTGGCCAAAAGTTAAGACAACAATTGTCAGAAGAAGCATACAAACGGTCTGATTTTAGGACAGTCAACAATTGGATCGTGTGTATGAGGCTTTAGTCCGTAGGATTCAATATGGAGTTGGTCCACTTTTTGCAGCTATAACAACTTCAGAAGTGCATTTGCAGGGTCAGGCATCAACACTTAACCTTTCACCTTACCAAAACCCTAAAACTAAAAGCTGGCCATTCACCTAAAACTTTGGAGGAAGGAATTTTGTCAGCCAGCAGGGCCACAAGCTGTTAGAAGTCATCCGAGTAAAGTCCCCACACACACTATCTGAAAATTGGACGTCAGATGGTCCTTTATTTTGTTCTTGCATGCTAGTCGCATATAAAACATGAAGACTTTACTAAAGTTATGAAAATTCTCGTATGACAGAATAAAAAACTGAAGTGATGTCATGTGTTGCATTTGTATTTTTCTGATGATTTTTCAATCGTATGCAAGGGCCATAAGGAACCAGGCCAAAAACTGTCAGGTGAACAGCACCCTGCAGCCAATCAGCTGCAGGCACTGTTCAGGTTTTCTGATAGCCAGCGCTGGAACATGTCACTACAATAGCCAGGCAGAAGGGAATTCATGTGGATAGAGGAATCTAACACCCCTTTCACACTGGGACGGTTTTCAGTCGCTTTAGTGCTGGAAATAGCCTCTGCCAAGTACCAGCTCTCATTCATTCCAGTGTGCCTTTTCACACTTGGGCTCTTGCGGGATAAAAAAAAAAAGTCCTGCAAGCAGCATCTTTGGGGAACATCCCTGCCCATTGGAATAAATAGGCAGCTTTCAAAGCGCCTTAAAGGCCCCTTTTTCGGGTTAAAAGCATGCTTCTAGCGGCCGAAAAAGCGCCGATAGACAGCGGTCAAGCACCGCTAAAATGAGCTGCACTTTAGCACCAACGCAGCAGCAGCCCCAATGTGAAAGGGGCCTTAGATTTCTTTAGTTCAGTCTATTGGCTGAACAATATAAATCTATTAGTGTATGGCCAGCTTTATACTCATCCTTAAAAGAACTCTGCACCCCCAACACTTCTGCTAAAGCATATGGGCTTGCTCACATCACAGCATGTATGTCATTGTGTGCATAACACATGCTGTGTTGCAATGCATTGTTAGGACACATTGAAATGCAATGCATTGTTAGGACACATTGAAATGCTTTTTTTTTTTAAACCGGGGGTTCAACTGAAAAAAATGTTTTTAAAAGCCAGCAGCTACAAATACAGCAGCTGTTGACTTTTAAAAAATGAGCACTTACCTGTCCAAGTCGCCCGCGACCGCCGCCATCCTCGGTAAGGGAATCGGGACGTGAAGCGCCGAGGCTTCACTGCCCGGTTCCCTACTGCGCATGCACGAGTCGCGCTGTGCAGTTTCCACTGGTCCCCGCTGTGTTCCACGGGAGTATATACCCTGAAGTGGTGCAAATACCTGTTTTATACAGGTATCTGCACCCCCTCCCCCCTGAAAGGTGTCAAATGTGATACCGGAGGGGGGGTTCCCGAAAAGCGGAGGTTCACTTTTGGGTGAACCTCCACTTTAAGTTGTTTTTCTTATGCGCTTCAGTGTGTTACAGTGCATCAGAACACACACCTTTTTTGGTACCCCATTGGTTTACTTTTAATTTAGACTGCAATGGGCTGCTAGTGTGAACAAGCCCCAACTCCAATTTAATTTAGGCCAGTTCACACTGGAGCGACATGCGCTCCGACTGAGCACAAGTCACATTACAAGTCTCACACCATTAAGTGCAATGGAACCATTCTAATAGGAGCGACTTGAGTTGCTACAACTTATAAAAAGGTTCCTGCACTACTTTTGGTGCGACTTCGGCACGACTTGCTTAGTTAAAGGTCATATCCGAACCATTTCATACCAATGCAATGGATGCTCTGCGATTGATATTAGAAGGGCAAAAACTTTTAACCAATTCTTGAAAGGTCACCTACGCAACCCTGGATCTGATTAGATTATGTAGTTTGATTGAGTACTGTATATATAGTCAGTGATATTTGGTAGAATTTTGTAATCTAACCTAAAAATGAACTATTTTAGATATGGATGCCCTAGATGAATGAAAGTTAATTACTAAATGTATATTAATGACTCAATGTGACAAATTTTTTTCCTCCTTTTAATCATGTTTTACATTTTCTATGTTTTTTGTGTACCTATATGTCTGAACTATGTTGATTTTGTTTCTGATGGCCTCGCAACGAAACCATTAAATTTGTTGTAAAGCGAGTAATTAAGAAATAAAAACAAACAAACAAACAATATGCAAGTTTTCTTGTGAAAAAAAAAAAAAAAAAGGTCATATGCAAGTCATGCCAAAGTCCTGCTGGGATGTCGGCTGTGAAGTTGCAGCAGTGTGAACCAGGCCCAACAGAAGCCGTTTCCAAGATTAGAAGACGCAATCATTCAGCTCCCCTACCTTTGGCCCATGCAGAAATTGCTATACTGATTAGCGTTATTATACAGGATATATGTAGCGCTAAGGCGATAGATGAAGCGAGCGGAGCCATTGTGTGGAGAACACAGCGAGTATTACTTGTGGCTATAGCCACTGACAATAATTGCATGCTAGAAATCCAACATGCTGGTTATATCTAAAGCCTAGTGCACACCATTGGTTTCCTGAAGGAAAATAAACTGACAGCTCCGGTTGGAGCCGCGGTACTAACAATCCGTTGTTGGTACAGCAATAATCCCCGCTGAGCTATTGTGTTCTGAAACGGGAAAGGCCTCCCGGACAGAACACTGGTCAGCCAGTCGGCCAATCGGCCACTGGTTTTCCAGCGTGCGCGTCCATCAGAAGCCTGCTGAATGGCTGGCTTCTGTCGGACCAGCTACATACACACAGGTTGAATGTTGGTCAGTTTTTATTGAACCTGCTGATGTCACTTGACATTCGGCCCATGTGTACTAGACTTAAGTTGATTGATGGATCAACTTGAGTACGATCAGTCTGGCCATACATGGATTGAATCTCGGCCGGTCCGCATTTCCAGTCTTACCCCTTTAACTATACAAAACCTCTGAGTGTCGCTCAGCCTTTCATTGACAATTTTGTATTCTGTGAGTGAATACAAAGCTCCCTCTGATTGGCTGAGTCGGAGAGCATGACATCATTAGAAGTCTATGAGAAACCGCAGTTAACTCGTACAAAAACCTTGCAAAAACCGGGTACATTGCTCTGCACCCGCCCTGCGATTGGATGTGCGAGATGGCCCCAACAAGCAAAACTTTGTGATCCCCAAGAACCAGTATGCAATCTAACAAACGCTAGTACTGTACATAATGACAGTATGTGAACAGTCTACTTTGAACGTCAGTTACCTGCAGGCAGTCAACAAGGCTATGAGCAAAACTTACACATTAACCCTAGAATTATTTGGATATATGCACAGCAAGCTCAACATATGTAATAAACAGAATTTACCAAGTTGTGGCACTCAGCATTTTTACAAATATCATATTGGACAATAGAGCTAGATGTGCATATTTAAGTTACTGAAGGACTTACCTCATATGGTTCAGATGCTAATTTGGAAAACTTATCCTTGCCACTAGGTTTTAGATCTACATGACTTCCATATGACTCCTCATGGTAGTCCTCTTCAATTGGTTTTAAGTCTGGTGAATGAGTAGGAACTTGATCTTGACCGTCCATGGGCCGATCTTGACCATCCATGGGCCGTACATAAGCAGTGGGCTTTGGGGGCAATGTACTATTTGTCAAATATTTGGGGAAAGTTTGTGAGGAAGGCACCAAATTAGCAACAGTAGTAGCAGTGCCTTCTCTGTTGCCCGTGTCATTCAAAATTGGAGATTTTGTGGCACGGTGGTGAGATTTTGCATGGCTTTGGCCGCCCCGCGGCTTGGAATCAACTTGATGGCTGGAATGTAATGGGGACAATGGCTCAACTGGAGGTGACAAGGACGACAGTAAAGGGGAAAGGGCTAAGATGGACACAGGAGAGGATGACGGTTTAGCAGAGCTACCTTCTTGAGATTGCTTGACAGTTTTCTCCATAGACATGACGCTAGTACGCTGCTGAAGGCTCAAACGACTTTGGCTTCCTCTCAATTCATTAGAGCATAGGACAGAACCTGTATGAGGTTTTTGCCGGGACCCCAAAGACCGACTGTTATTGCTGTGATAAGAGTGCTGCTTATCTGATTTCACTAGTGAAGAGGCTGGTAAAGCACTTGAAGGGACATGAATAGAATCCTGGCAGGACTTTACACCTATCAGTTCCTTTACTTCTTCATAAACCTCTTCATAATTACCCAGCATGCTCTGTATACGACTTGACAATTCATCACCTTTACGTGTCTAAAAAAAACAAACACAAAAAAAATATATATTAAAAACATGTAGCAGGGAAACAAAATAACACATTTATACCGATTATTATTGAAGAAAACATTTTATATGTAACAACTGTCATAGGTCAAAAGGTTGTCACAATTTTTGTCCTCTTTCCAGTTAAAGCATTTAATTCCTTTTATCCTCAGAAACAAAATTTTACAGCATGCGACTTAGGGCCCTTTCACACGTCCGCTCCGCCTGTCCGTTCATTACAAGTCCGTTTACGGACTTGTAATGAACCCCTATGGGAGCGGATCCGCTAACGTCCGCCAGATCCGCATCCGTTTTTCGGACGGAAGAATGTCCTATTTTTCTTCCGTCCGGCCGAACTGATCGGATGCAAAACGGACAGACGGTCCGTTTCCATCCGATTCCCCATAGGGGATAGCGGAGGAGAGACAGGGCGGTCCCTGCACGACCGACAGCTCAGCGGAGACCCCCCGCTGAGCCGACGGACACACGGAGCGGACCGAAAAACGGACCGCTCCGTGTGAAAGAGCCCTAAGTTAATCTGGAACATCACTAGAAAATCAGACGCAAGTTTAAAAATAGCTGTAAATCTGTTTCTGTGCAACCCTTGGACCCAAGCTTTATGGGGGTCCCAAAGTCAGCGCAAGTAGAATTTAAGCTCCATCCCCTCAGTCCAACATTCATCGGAATTTTAGGGTAGGAAGCTTGGTGTCATGAGGAGGCAAGTCCTAATCTGGACATTAGTCAGGGCCCATTATAGACTGGGCTTAGAATCCATTCAACTCCAAAAGAACACAGGGACTGAATCGAAGGATAATGGCTCACACTAAAACATGTACACAAATAAAAGTCCCAACTAAAACTGCATGCACATTGAAATGTGTTTAAGGATTTTCTTTAACCCCAATTCCCCAAACACTACTTTCTTATGTTCAGGAGAGATCAAGAGAGAAAAAAGGATGAGCAAGAGAGAGCGCAAGACAGCAAAATATTTTTGCAAGCTATGTTCGCCAAATGACCTGGCAAAATATTGCTCAGCAGAGGGCCCCAAACGACTCTTGTTGAAAGATCCCGCTTGAGAGATATTGGTTAAAATGTGTCTGCATCCAATCAAAAGCCAGCAAATATACAGATGTCCAGGTTTATACCTGCATATTCATTGAAAGGGAAGGTCAAGATGCACACAAAACCAATGTTTTATTAATGCTCAACCTTAGGCAGCTGTAGCTAGGAATGGGGGACTAGTGAGTGACTAGGGAGAAAGGTTAAGTATATGTAAATAGTCACTTTAAAGCCAAACTCCAACTTTGTCACTTTAAAACAGTTTGTTTGGACTAATGTCTTTACTAACTGAAGAGCCTGCTGGGAGCACTGTGTTACAGTGCCTTGCGAAAGTATTCGGCTCCCTTAAAATTTGCAACCTTTTGCCACATTTCAGGCTTCAAACAAAGATATAAAACTGTAATTTTTTGTGAAGAATCAACAAGTGGGACACAATCATGAAGTGGAACGAAATTTATTGTATTTTTTTTTAAACTTTAACAAATAAAAAAAACTGAAAAATTGGGCGTGCAAAATTATTCAGCCCCCTTAAGTCAATACTTTGTAGCGCCACCTTTTGCTGCGATTACAGCCGTAAGTCGCTTGGGGTATGTCTATCAGTTTTGCACATCGAAGACTGAAATTTTTGCCCATTCCTCCTTGCAAAACAGCTCAAGCTCAGTGAGGTTGGATGGAGAGTGTTGGTGAACAGCAGTTTTCAGTTCTTTCCACAGATTCTCGATTGGATTCAGGTCTGGACTTTGACTTGGCCATTCCAACACCTGGATATGTTTATTTGTGAACCATTCTATTGTAGATTTTGCGTTATGTTTTGGATCATTGTCTTGTTGGAAGACAAATCTCCGTCCCAGTCTCAGGTCTTTTGCAGACTCCATCAGGTTTTCTTCCAGAATGGTCCTGTATTTGGCTCCATCTATCTTCCCATCAATTTGAACCATCTTCCCTGTCCCTGCTGAAGAAAAGCAAGCCCAAACCATGATGCTGCCACCACCATGTTTGACAGTGGGGATGTCAGGGTGATGAGCTGTGTTGCTTTTTACGCCAAACATAACGTTTTGCATTGTTGCCAAAAAGTTTGATTTTGGTTTCATCTGACCAGAGCACCTTCTTTCACATGTTTGGTGTGTCTCCCAGGTGGCTTGTGGCAAACTTTAAACAACACTTTTTATGGATATCTTTAAGAAATGGCTTTCTTCTGGCCACTCTTCCATAAAGGCCAGATTTGTGCAGTATACGACTGATTTTACATTTTCGAATACAAGTCTTCCTCTGACTGGCTTAGGTGAACAGATAACATAACAAATCCACCCCATTCAACCACAGGAAGCCTTGTATCTATTCATAAAACACAAAGCTTCCTGTGACTGGCTGAGCAGGGCTCAGCCCGACTCATTTTTGTTCCAGAGGCAGGGCGAAAAGTTCTCATCCCACTGCCAGAACACAGCTCTGTACATTGTATGTAGCTAATGCTACTTCGTTTTTATAGCCTTAATCTCGACAAAGTGGGAAATAGCCTTCCTTCCTTTAGGAGTGACTAGGCAGAAAGTGTTAACTTCAAAGCTGAACAGCCCTACCCAGGGGGCGGTCCTACTGGCTATATCCCCTCAGCCTGCACCAAGCAGCTCAGTTCGTCAAAAGCAGTACAAACTTAAAAAAAAAAAAAAAAAAAAAAAGAAAAGAGGGGTGGGTGCCGTGTCTGTCCATGAACTCAGCGAAAAAGATTTTACAGTGAGTATAAAATCCTATTTTCTCTTTCGTTCATGGATGGACACAGCCTTAATCTTGACAAAGTGGGACTTCCCAAAGCAGTGTCAAAATGAGGGGTGGGAACAGCATAAAATTAAACTTCACCCTAAAACAAAAACAGAGCTCCTTAACTGAGGAGTTGTAACTCTAAACAGCCGCCTGCAAAACTTTGCGGACGAAGAAGCATCAGAAGATGCACTCACATCAACTTGTAAAGTTTAGTGAAAGTGTGACCGGACGACCAGGTCGCCGCCTTACACACCTGGGAAACAGACACTTGATGTCAGAAAGCCCAAGAGGCACCTATTGCCCTGGTTGAATGCATCGTGACAGGGAGGCGCCCGACCGTTTATGGCGCAAGCCTGATCACCATCTCTCGGGCCCTTCTTGGGACCAGCCACTAAAACAAAACAGCGAGTCTGAACTGCGGAACGGAGAAGTAACAGACATGTATACTCTCGGAGCTCGGACAACGTCCAAAGGAATGCCACGTTGTCTCCTTAGGATTCAACAGATGAGGAAACAAGGATGGCAGTACAATGTCTTCCTTAAAATGGAAGGTCGAAATGACCTTAGGAAGAAAAGAAGGCTGCGGACGCAGCACCACCTTATCCTTGTGGAAGATCAGATAGGGAGCCTTTTATGACAAGGTTGCCAGCTCAGAACCTGTCTTAATTTACATAACAGCCACCAAAAAGGACCACTTTCTGAGAAAGTGTCAACAAGGTAACTTCCCTAATGTTCTCCAACGGTGGTTTCTGAGGCACCTAGGAGGTCATGCCGTTAAGGCCATTGACTGTAAAGCAGGATGACATATGGGACCTTGCGTCAGCAGGTACTCTCGTA
Organism: Rana kukunoris; assembly: GCA_029574335.1. Taxonomy (NCBI): domain Eukaryota; kingdom Metazoa; phylum Chordata; class Amphibia; order Anura; family Ranidae; genus Rana; species Rana kukunoris. Next base: position 477,325,120 of record CM056049.1, on the reverse strand, counting down.
GCGATAGACGCCAAGGGTTGTCTGATATTCAAATCCCCACGGAAGTAGTGGAGGACGGACCGGAGGGGCCGCATGCTGAACCCCCCTGTACAAACGTTCTTACTAGAGAGTAACCTGCCAGGGGTCGTTGGGGGAAAAAAAAAAAAAAAAAAGACAGCCAGGGCAGAAATCTGCCCCCTAATTGTACTTGAAGCAAATGTTTGGTCCGCCCCACGCTGTAAGAACAGAACAGCAGGACTCTGGGAACCAAATAAGCACATGGATGTCACTCATTTCCTCAGAAATGGATATGTAGGTCTTCCAAGTGCGATGGTAAATCTTCCCACAGGATGATTTCGGAGCACTCCTCATGGTAGAGATCACCGAGCCTGACAGGCCCTGTTTTTTTAGCACCTGGCTCTCAATAGCCCTGATGTTAAAAGCCAGCGACTGTAAAACAGGATGGCGCATGGGACCTTGAGACAGCAGGTCCTTTCCTAGCGGTAGACGCCAAGGGACGTCTGCTACTAGACGCACTAGGTCGGTGTACCAAGGACGCCAAGGCCAATCCGGAGCAATTAGGATTATTGGAATTCCCTCTGTCTCCACTCTGCGAAGCAGATGATGGAGCGTTAGAGGAGGGGAGGCATAGGTTAGCCGGTACTGACTCCACAGTGCCACCAACGCATCTGTCGCATCTGCCACAAACCTCAATACCTTTCAATTGAGTCGAGACGCCAGGAGATCTACGTCTGGCTTGCCCCCATCTTGGGCAAAGGAGCTGAAACATATGTGGGTGCAGAGACCATTCTCCTTGGTCCAGCATCTGGCAACTCAGGTAGTCCGTCCGCCAGGTTTTCCATGCTCGGAATTTATATGGCCGACAGGGCCGGTACGCTCCTTTCTGCCCACCTTAGGATGTGAGCGACCTGACGCTGCAGCCGAGCTTCTTTTTCCTCCTTGATGGTTGACATATGCCACTGCTGTGGCGTTGTCCAACTGGATCCTGACTGGACGCCCCTGTAGCCTCTGAGACCATGTGGAGAGGCACAGCCTGATCGCCCGAAGATCCAGGACATTGATCGGCATGTGGGAATTCTCCGGAGAGCAGCGACCCTGGGTCGACTGAACCCCCCAGACTCCTCCCCCCCCCCCCCAAGAGGTAAGGCTGGTGTCCATCGTGATGGACTATTCAGTGAAGAGGAAGGATCGACTTCCTGGACAGAAGTGCCGGTGAGGTCAGCCACCAAACAAGGGAGGTCCTGACCAGGTGGCTCATCCGGATTTAATAATCCAGGGATGATGGGCACTTGTCCCATCTGGACAGAATTTCCTGCTGTAACACTCGCGTGTGAGATTGCGAATATGGTAGCGCCTTGAAGGAGGCCACCATGAGGCCCAGGACTTGCATGCAAAAGCAGGGTGACGACCATTTCTGGGATGTCAACTTCCGCACCGCAGCCCGAAGGGTCTGCAACTTTTCCACAGGGAAAAAATAAAAACTTTGCCTCTGAGAAGTTCAGGATAAACCCCAGATATACTAGGCATCGAGTCGGTACCATTACTGCATGAGTGTTTAGTACTTAAAGTGTCGGAGGGTTAGACAGGTTATATACACACTCACCTCTAATTCTGAGGCTGAAGTGGCCCTCAGAAGAAGGTCGTCCAAGAAGCCCACGATAGCGATGCCACGTTGTCTTAGTAGAGCCAGAATTGGGGCAAGCACCTTGGTGCCGATGCCAGGCCAAAGGGGAGAGCCAAAAATTGATAGTGGTCTTCCCTGACTGCAAAACGCAGATATCTCCGATGCTTTGTGCAAATGGGGACATGTAAATAGGCCCTGAGGTCCTGAATTGGGAAAACGCCCTCCTTCTTTGGTACTATGAATAGATTTGAGTAAAGCCCCTGAAAACTTTCCTGTACTGGGAGAGGGATAAAAACACACCACGTTTCAGCGGGTCTTAAACTGCCCCAAATAGGGCCTCCCGACAAGTCGGTTGTAGCTGGAGGTTGGAGGGAGAAAAATCTGTTTGGTGGGCAAGATAGAAATTCTATTTTGTACCCTGAAGAGAGTACCTCTCAAACCCACCGGTCGGGGACCCGAGATGTCCACCGGGTTGCGAATTCGCGAAGACGTCCCCCCCCCCACCCGAGAAATGGGTGGGGGCAAACCTTCATGCGGACATAGCTTTGTCTGCAGGTTTGTTGGGATTGCGAAACCAGGGACGTCTCTGTCCCTGAGCAAGTGCTTTATCGGCCTGAGGTCTTTTACCTGCCGCACTGGGCGGACGAAAAAAAACCCACTTCTGTGCAGTGAAGAAGGGCCCTTGCCTATGGCGTGGCTCCTTGCCCTTTTTGGATTGTGGGAGCAGCGTGCTCTTACCTCCTGTGGCATCCTTAATTATGCCATCCAGGGAAGCTCCAAAAAGTCAGCTTCCTCGTCTGGGGAAGCCGGATGTGCTTCTAACCCATTGTGCAGCATCTTTGCCCATTCCGTGAGTGTCTGAGACACCAGGGCCCCAACTATGGTTGGGTGTACCGCCGAACCCACTATCGCGTGCTGATCCGGAGTCATCCTCACTGTCCAGCCAGTCTCGGTCCGCATTCTCGGATATCTTAGAGCCAGGTTTATGAGCCGTAGCTGGACCCGGCTCCGCATCCGAGTTGTCCCCAGAAGATGGCGGGGGAAGGGGGTGCTTTCTAGCCCCCGTTTGCACACATGCTGCTTCCACCTTGGCAACAAAGGCATCTAGGATTGCCGACCTAGCGTCCCCCGATACATCGGGTGGAGGGGCATCAAATTGCAAGCTCAGGTGTTACAGGGGAAAAAGCGTGTGCTTCTGATGCCATGTTGACCCACACACCTGACACAGGTACTTCATGGCAAGGCACAGTAACCCACCCTCCTAGCTGCAGCAGACACGAGAGGACTCACCACCCTGGAACAGTAGTATGCTGCCATCCGCCACTTAGAGCTGCTTCCTTGTTAGATATGCAGTCTGACCCTTCAGCAGCGTGTCTGTCAGTCTGTGCCGTTTAAGTGCTGTCTGATAGATGGCAAAATGGCCGCCGAGTGGCCACTAGAGGCCAATAACGATCACAGGCCACAAAAACATGGCCGCCGAGCATGAATAGGCAAACACCACCGGATTACAGCAAAGATGGCCGCCAAGCAGAAGATAGAGGCCAAATACAGCACGGCCACAAGAACATGGCTGCCAGTGTAGATAGAGCAATACAGCATGGATCACAGCAAAAATGGTCTCCGACAGCATGGAGCAGGACACACAGGTAAGCAAAATCATTTTAAGCAGCTTATAACGATGCTTTAGCGGACGTATATGCACAGTTCCCCACAGGTGAAGCCCTCCCCAGGAGAACCCCCTGCCCCAGCAGCTAGCTCAGAGAGCCTAGGGAGGAGGGAAGGGAGGGAGGAGGGAAGGGAGGGATAGAGCCCTTTACTCACCTCTCCAGGGATGCCCAGCTCTGTCTTCCTGCCGAAGCATGGGATTACTACTTACCCTTCCTGAGGATTGTGCTGGAAGCATCCTAGACAGACCATCTCCCGTATGGTGTTGGAGGTGACCATCGGCCCAGCTGCTGCTACTCGGCCCTATAGACTGGTCATATGCATGCCCTGGAGCGTATAGCTCACTGGCAACCCGTAGAGCGACGGGCCTGTCGTGGACGACCCAGTGCGTAGCTATGGTCGGCACACGCTCGATGGACGAAACTGGGGGGGGGGGGTTGGGGACTACAAGGATCTGGGATCCAGCCTGATGCCCAGTCGGCAGTTGATCGAAGATCACAGAAACAAAACAAAAAATTTAAAAATGAAATTTCCATCTGGAATAAATAACCTCCAAGCCTATGGGACCTAAGGGAGCCATGTCTTCTCCTTAAGTAGGCAGAAAAAAACTGAACTGCTTAGTGCAGGCTGAGGGGGATATAGCCAGTAGGGCCGCCCCCTGGGCGGGGCTGTTCAGCTTTGAAGTTGTTAACACGTTCTGCTTAGTCACACCTAAAGGAAGGCTAATACCCACTGTGTCAAGATTCAGGCTGTATCCGTCCATGAACAAAAGAGAAAAAGTAAAATAAAAAGGGGGTAGACTCTTAAAACTCTTTATTTAATCCCTTCACGCCAGTCATAAACATATGTGGCAGCATAAAAGGCGAGAGGGTGCTCAATCGGACACCATGCTGAGGGCATACAGAATAAGGCCCACTGCAGTGATGCCACATATATGCTTATGGCTGTCAGGAAAGGCTGAACTATCCCTACTATAGGTTGTAAATAATGCTATATAATTTGTATTCAATTTTTTCCGCTTTGACAACCTTTAGGAAATGATGAAAATGGCATACTAAAAGGCAATGTCACCCACAGAGCATTTGTTGCACTCTAGTGGGGCGATGTCTCCACTGTGCCTGGAGTTACTATTTTGTACTGATTAAAGTGGTTGTAAACCTAAGACTTCAAATATGAACAAAGAATATCCCCCCTATAGTGTGTACTTGTCTCAAATAAGAGTACTTAGTGTCATTTCTGCCTACTGCTTTGTTCCTCCACAATCTGCATGAGTCACTTGTGACAAGTTTTCCTGACACCAAGAAAATAAGGTGACAGGGGAGTGATCTCCAGCTGGTTGACCGCCTCAGCTCTGTCCTTTGTGCTGTGTAGAGGGGGTGTGTCACTTTCCTCCAATCAGCTTTCAGAGATCTCCTCACAGAGCTCTACAAAAGTGCAACTTCAGCTCTCTGTCCCCTTTTTCGGAACTCCCAGACTAGGTTTAAAAAAATGCTGGACTTTGACTGGGTGTAGAGTAAACTGCAGATAAACAGGTAAAACTTATGTAGGATGATTTGTTTCATCTCTGTGTAACACCTGAGGCCAGTCAATTCACTGTGTACATCTAAGGGTTGGCAACCACTTTGAAGCAGAACTCCAGGCTATTTTTTTTGTTTGGTATCTACACTGTGCTCTGTAAAAGACCAAGAGGAAAATAATGCTATCCCTTCCATGAATGACAGCTGAAGGCCTTGTATATGCAGCAGCAAGAAGCACGACAAGAGCTGCATTACCTGACATAATGTTGAATTTTACAGACAAATTTTAACAGTGCAAATATACCAGACCGTACTTAAAGTGGAACTTTACCCAAAATAATGTGATAAAAGAAAATAATGTTCTTTTAACAAGAAACATTCCACATTAATAATTAGCTACCAAAATATGTGCGTGCTGTATAGGGCTGCGCATCTTCACCGGTCACACGATTCGATGCGATTACGATTATCAAGTCCACGATTCGATTCGATTCGATTCCGCGATGCATCACGATGCATCAAGATTACTGCGCACGGTTTTTATCTGTTCTTAAAAAAACTCTCTGCATGTAGCAAACTGTAAACACAGCAGACAACTTAAAGAGGAGCTCCAGACTGACTGACCCCAACATACTACTACTACGAGACAGAGACTGCAGACAACTGATACTAGAAAGGATCAGAGACTGCGGACATGATACTAGAGAGGGTCAGAGACTGCGGACATGATACTAGAGAGGGTCAGAGACTGCGGACATGATACTAGAGAGGGTCAGAGACTGCGGACATGATACTAGAGAGGGTCAGAGACTGCGGACATTGTCGTTTGGCAGGACTTTATGGGGACAATGTATGCCATGCTTATTGTCTTAGTGATTGATTCACATCACAACTTCATTGATACCTTTTTTTTGTACGATTTTTAGTTTTGCTCATTACTACCACACGTGCAATGCATGGCTGCATGTGTGTGGCAGTGATGAGCAAAAGCAAAAATCATACAAAAAAAGGGTATCAATTTCAAATCAATGAAGTTGTGATGTTAATCAATCACTAAGACAATAAGACATACATAAACTAGTGTGCCATCAATTGCTGCCAGTGTGCCATCAATTGCTGCCAGTGTGCCATCAATTGCTGCCAGTGTGCCATCAATTGCTGCCAGTGTGCCATCAATTGCTGCCAGTGTGCCATCAATTGCTGCCAGTGTGCCATGCCATCAATTGCTGCCAGTGTGCCAATGCCATCAATTGCTGCCAGTGTGCCAATGCCATCAATTGCTGCCAGTGTGCCAATGCCATCAATTGCTGCCAGTGTGCCAATGCCATCAATTGCTGCCAGTGTGCTGTCAGTGTGCCAATGCCATCAATTGCTGCCAGTGTGCCAATGCCATCAATTGCTGCCAGTGTGCCGTCAGTGTGCCAATGCCATCAATTGCTGCCAGTGTGCCGTCAGTGTGCCAATGTCATCAATTGCTGCCAGTGTGCCAATGCCATCAATTGCTGCCAGTGTGCCGTCAGTGTGCCAATGTCATCAATTGCTGCCAGTGTGCCAATGCCATCAATTGCTGCCAGTGTGCCAATGCCATCAATTGCTGCCAGTGTGCCAATGCCATCAATTGCTGCCAGTGTGCCGTCAGTGTGCCAATGCCATCAATTGCTGCCAGTGTGCCGTCAGTGTGCCAATGCCATCAATTGCTGCCAGTGTGCCGTGCCAGTGTGCCATCAATTGCTGCCAGTGTGCCATCAATTGCTGCCAGTGTGCCATCAATTGCTGCCAGTGTGCCATCAAAGTGTGCCAGTGTGTGTGCCAGTGTATTGCTGCCAGTGTATGCCAGTGTGTGCTGCCAGTGTGCCAATAATTGCTGCCAGTGTATTAGTGCCAGTGTGTGTGCCAGTGTGCCATCATTAGTGCCAGTGTGCCATCAATTAGTGCCAGTGTGCCACAAATTGCTGCCAGTGTGCCACAAATTGCTGCCAGTGTGCCACAAATTGCTGCCCATTCTAACTGTGCCCATCAATTTCTGCCAGTGTGCATGCCCCGAGTACCTGATGATGATAAATCTGACTCATGTCACTGCTGCCTTCAGTACTCGGCTGTCTCGGTTCTCCCACAGCAGCGTCAGTTAAGCCAAGGAGGAAGGCTCTGGGGAGTCGGGAGCGGGACCGGGGACACTCGCTGAACGTGTCCCTCACATGGCGATGGGCGACTGGGAATGCCGTCAGCGGGAGGGCGGGAAAGGAGGCGCGGCGTCTTCGGCTGCATCAGCAGTGGGGGGTGGGAAAAGAGGCGCGGCGTCTTCATTACATCAGCAGGGGGGCAGTAAGAGGCACGGCGTCTTCGGCTGCATCAGCAGGGGGGGCGGGAAAAGAGGCGCGGTTAACGCCCACGGCTTCCTTCGGCTTTCGGCTTCTGCTTTGACTCAAAAGACATAGCGGCGCGCAGGTGAGATGACGTCATCAAAAATCGATTAATGCAAGTCGTAGCATCGTAATTGCATCGTGGGTAGCCGAATCCCGATGCATCGATGCTACGATTAATTTCAACACCCCTAGTGCTGTATTTGTCTCCAGCATTGTTCCTGTTTTTTCATACTGGAGGCTGCCATTTTGCGCAAGCCCAGAGCCCTTGAAGAGTAGTACATTTTTAGGCTGTCCGCAAAATCGACCTCTAAAAAGTTGGCACAAGGCCTAAAATCAGAGCAACTGGGCATGTGCAGAATAGGGGGAGACAGTGCATTACTGGATTTTAAAACAGTAAAGATACTTATTTTTAATGTTTTGCATAATTATATCTGCAAAATGGGCCAGCCTGAAGAGATCCAGCAGGACTAAGTTTTCTGACTAAAGTTTCACTTTAGTCGTATTTTATAATAAAACTCAAGTAAGCAAAATGGTCAATTAAAAAAAATTAATATTATATATATATATATTTTTTTTTATTTACAACTGTTCCGAAATTGAAAAAGGAATCTGGAGGACAGAAAGCCTAAAAAAATGTTTTCAATACAAAACATTTAAAGCTAAGAAATAAAAGAGGGCAATGAAGATCCTATGTGGAGAGATTTCCTTTGTTACCTTCTTCCAGACTAGTTGGACATGGCAAGTAGGTCTGTCCTCACTGAAATGTTGGCAATGTGTTGGTGGTGGGGCTTAAAAAAGAAATGAGATGGCAGTGGAACAGCAATGCCATAATGGTGTCATCTCTAAACCATGTTCTCCTGGTATGGGTAGGCTTCATGGAAACTTGGAGAACTGGAGGGGGGGGGGGTAGGAATTACAATAGAAAGAGAGGAGACAACGATATGGTAGTGGTGCTGCAGGTGGTGACAGTGCAGGCCGACATAGATGTGAAGCATTTTGTGCTGCATCAGGGCAAGGAAACCAACATCTCCATGGTGAGGGCCTTTTTTTAACCTCAGAAACTATCCTGAGTAAAGGGACCATGGCCATTTCAAAGTGGTATTCTTGTATATATTTATTGCCTATATTTTTTCAGTGATTTTGTTCAGAACATGCCAAAGGATATCCTCGTCTTTCTGAGGCCGTTGATGAATAGCAAGTTATCTGCTTTTAGTGGGCCTGGTCTCAAAACTTGGCCTTGCAGTAAACAAACTTAACCCCCTCTTCAGGCTCCATAGACACATCCACTGTGTCATTGCTGTCAGAAACCACAGAACTGCAAGCATTATTGCTCCAGAGTGCTGACAGTATTAGCCTCTGCCACAGATTCATGCTAGTTTCTCCTCTGGATTGTAGTTTCCATAGAAGTTATTTGTCCTGAAAAAAAAAAAAAAAAAAAAAAAAACATGACTTCCAAGTCTTAATTTGAAGGAGAAAAAAAAACTACAAATACTCTAAACTTACTCCTGAAAAAGTTCTTACATTGCTTCAGAAAGCTTAGTAGGTGAAAATGCAGTATACCAGTATTCTGCAAGCCCCTACTCCACTAGGACTTTTTTCTGCCATAAACGGTCTCCGATGCCACTTCACTTCGTTTTCAATGAGTAGACAAAAAAAATAAAATAAAAAAAGTTTCTAGCTACATTCCTATTCTTCAATGCATTTTGATTTCTACCTGGACAAATCAATCTTAAGCCTCATACACATGATCAGACTTCAAACTTTTTTGTGGATTTTTGTTCAAAGGGCGTTAGCCGTGAACTTGGTATGCATACACACGGCAGGACTTTTTCAGTCAACAAACCTAGTGACGTAATTGACGTATTACATGGTTTTTCTGCTCTTTAGTGCCACCCTTTGGGCAACTTCTGCTATTGCTGGTTGATCTTTTGCATTGGTTCTGAGCATGTGTGTTTGTACTTTGAACTTAAAGCGGAGCTCCAGCCACGGTAAAAAAATTTTTTAAAGTCAGCAGCTACTAACAGTGTAGCTGCTGACTTTAAATAAAGACACTTACCTGTCCTAGGCGCCCGCGCTGATGGGCCCCCCGATGCCGGTCCCACGATCGCTCCGGGTCCCGCGCCGCCATTCACAATATGGGAAACAGGCAGTGAAGCCGTACGGCTTCACTGCCCGTTTCCTACTGCGCCTCCGCGAGTCTCACGCTGGCTTGTGAATGGGCGCGCTGCTCTCTGAGAACACACACAGTTCCCAGGAAGCAGCGCGCCCATTCACAAGGAGAAGAAGAAGAACAAAACACACCGCGGATTAGGAAGAGGCAGATTACGGACTTCCGCATAGCAACAGCTATTTCGGGTGAGTATTTTTATTTTATTTTTTTTCAAACATTGTAAAATGTTGTTATACTGGGTGGAGCTCCGCTTTAAGTCCGATGGACTTCTGTACACACAATCGGCCTTTGCTCAATCAGACTTTTGTTGCCGGAAGGTTTGTCTGCAAAGTGAACATTTGTCTGATGAAAAACTAAAAAAAGTTTGTCCTACACACGGTCTGATTTTCTGAAGGGGACAACGACATATCCAAATTCTGTCCCCTAAAAAGGATGTGCGGATGTAAGGGTAGAGGGGCTTATCAAAAATCTAAAAGCCCCCTTTAGAATAAGACAGCCCCCCAGATATCCCCCATCTGAATGAGTATGAGGTACATAGCCCTTGTAATTCATTCAAAAAATAAATAAAAAGCACACACAAAGGATAATTTTTGGTGTGAATAAAAGGATGTCCCTCTCATGTAAATCCAATCTTAGTCCCGTTATCCAGCATTTCAGAGCCACATCACTCATGATTGGACATCTGCCACCAATGTGCCTACTCCACAGTCAGACTGGTAAACGAAAGACCTAAAAATCATCAATGGCCTATACACTACACAGATAAATTAGACAGGAAAATGTTTGCATATGTGCTGACATTTGTGCATGAAAAATACATTTGTCAATTTGGTCACACTGCAAGCTAACGCTAAATAATAAATAAAGTACTTACTGTCGGATTTTGATTGCTTTTACCAATTTGAATGGGTTTTGGATGCAATATGTTCCCAAATCAGGGAGATCTTCCTGTCGTCTTAAGAACGGTGGTCAAGCTTGTATTATAGCTCTTTGTGCTGCTAAAAAAGGCTGACAAATGATATCAAAAGCAGCTGCTGAACATTTTTGTCCATCAATTTTAAAACCCCTTTTTCAACACACATTTCTCTCAAAAACAAAAGGGTAAAACCACTTACCACTTAGAAGGGTGAAACCACTTACAACTTACCACCATCACTTCATGCCTGCGCCCCTCTTAGGACAACAATTGTGGTGTCCTTGGGCTAATCAAATGCAGATACCAATACTATTACCTTAGGCCAGCCATACACAGTGCAAATTTCTGTGGTTGCAGAAAATTAATTTGCACGATTCCTCCATCAACACAGTGTTGACAGGGGAATCAGCAAAAGGAAGCTGTCCCCACTAGGAAAAGGTCATTATCACCAGATATTCCAGCAAGCTGGTTGTACCACAGGTGATCAACTTGGTACATTCAGCCTGCCCTTTAACAGTTCGAATCTCAGCCAGTTCCTGCAGAACTTTATGTCCCATTTAAACAAAACAAATGGTCCGACTAGGCACACAAATACCTTGTAAGGTTCTGGAAAAAGGGGTGCATTATCACTGAATGGGTGTCTTTCTTGTAGAATCTCCCGATTTCGTCTCTCGCGTTCTCTGATTCTAAGCAAATTCCTCTCTTCATTGTATAAGCTGCCAAATGATAAAAAAAGAATAAAAAAAAGTCAAACCTTTACACTTCAGTACAACATCTACAAAATTATATAATAGTAATAATCTGCACCTGTATACTTTCTACTGGGTTACCTGCCTTCGCTTATTTAAAAAGGGGGAAAAAAAAGAAAATAAAAATCTCCCCACACTTGTGCAGTCATAAATAATACACACACACACACACACACACATACATACAGTTTTGCATATATATGCAAATTAAAGCAGCACAACAGTTCATTTTCAGGCATTTTTGCTGTACTCTGTTTCCTTTTAATATGCTTTGAATGTTTTCTTTTCCTGAAAGCTAAAATTAAAAAGCACATTAGTGGTCTAAAGCAATAGTTAAAGGGGTGTTCCAGCTCATGTTTTATGTTTTTATGTTTGGCTTTTAATAAACACTCACTTACCTGCTCCTGCGTTCCAGCGACGCGCCGACCGGGGCTCCGCTTCTCTCCCCCCTCCCCAGCCGGCGTCTCCATCCCGACTGTGGGCACCCAGCCGTGACAGCCTTCGGCTTCACGACTGGGCACCCACTGCGCATGCGCGAGCCGCACTGCGCATGCGCGCGCGGCTTGCCGCTCATTGGAGAGGCGATCGCATGGGACCTGTCAGTGTCTCATGTGATCGCCTACAGGGAGGGGCTGGTGTAGGCGATTAAGGCTTAATCGCCTAACCAGCCCCTCGGCGGAAGCAGGAAGTGGGACAGGAAGTCCCACTCCTACTGAAGCCCCCACTCCCCCCCCAAAAAAAATTACATGCCAAATGTGGCATGTAAGGGGGAGGGGATTAAACAAAAGTTTTTTTAGGGTGGAACTCCTCTTTAAATATAAATTAAAAACTCATCTAAACCCCAAAACATTAAAATTTAATGTATTGCAGCTTAAACAGGTATTGTTTTTACCAGGCTATTTTCGCCTGATAACCCTACAAATAACAAATGTTTTGTCCTTTTGTGTACACTCCCATTTCTTCATGGTATCTATGGAGGATGCAGGCTGGAATTTCAAGCATATCTGCTTTTGCTAATCTTCATTAAAAATGGTTGTATACCCCGCTTGCACCTTTTTACCTACAGGCAAAGCCTATAAAGGCTTACTTGTAGGTAAAATGAAAAAAAAAATAGTATTCACCCTGCATGCAGCCGCTGACATCGGTGCATGTGCTCTGAAGGTCGGACGGAAGCGGCCGGAAATTCAGAGCTCCTTGTCGAAACAGGGACTCCGCCACACATGCACAGGAGCGACGTCAACATGGCTCCGGCCACTCAAAGCACTAGAGCCACGAACCCAGGAGAAGTGCAGAGGGAACATGTCATCTCTCTCAGCAACGCATACTAGCTCATTATGCCTTTGCCTTACAGGTTTTTTTTTCCCCTTCCATGGGAAAAAAAAAAATGCTTTAAAGCTAAAATGTACTACATGGGTGGCCCTGTCGGCTGCAAAACAACATCCAAAACAGCAGCTGTATCCAATCTAGCATTCAGACAGATGCTGGCTGCGGCTGTCTGAATACAATAGCCTCAGCAGAAGATTCCTCCAGCCACACAGTACAGCTGTATTCTCGCTCACAGGAAGTGACAAAGATACTGCATTATTTTTCAAGGGAAGACCATTTTCAGCAAGTACAGAAGACATTAAATGGCCTTGTCAGAAATGCAACTAACACATGCAAGGATTGGTAGGCTGCAGTATATCGTTTTTTAATAGATGTGCTTCAATGATAAAACATATTTACGTTTATCAATATACAATCAATCACACAAGTATATACGAGGCATTAGTATAGTTTGTCATTTGACAAACAAAATATGCTTTTAATGTTTTGAAATTCCTGCATCATCAGCAATGGCCCTTATCATATACTGCTGGCAAAGTCTGTATCAGAAAAGGCGCAGCTGTGAAGGTCTGAGCTGCTGTACTCCGATAAGAGGCCAAAAAAAGTAAAATGCTCTCAAGAACCAAGATGATGCATATAACCGTTTTTAAAAATGACTGCTGGTACCCCGACGGGTTAGCAAATGTTATAATATGCCAGCTATCCATATGAAACCTTTTGGCTACTGAAAGAAATGTGCTCTTTAAAGCAGAACTTTGAGAACACAATACATTAGAAAAAAAAAAAAAACACACACATAAAAATAAAACACATACATACACACAGTGCTTAGCATAAATGAGTACACCCCTTTTAATATCTCCATGAACAATTTCCCAAATTTTGACAAAACTGAGTTTTATAGAACAGAAAGGTAAGTACTTTGAGTTAAAAAAAAAAAAAACAGTTTTACTTAAATTGGTGCAAAAATGAATACATCCTACTACATCTAGGGCCAGATTCACGTACATAGGCGCATTTTTGGACCGGCGTAGTGCAACTCCTTTAAGTTAGACCGGCTTAATTTCTAGGCGCAAGTACCGTATCCTCGTAGTATTTTCGGCCAAATTTGCACCGGTACAATGTAAATTCCGAGGCGTAAGGCGGTGTAATTCAAAGTGGGAAGGACGTGGGCGTGTTCCATTGAAATGAGCCGTGACCCCATGCAAATGAAGGGCCGACCAGACTGGGCATGTGCACATGAAGCAGACTATGGTCAGCACCTCTCTGAGCATGCTCAGAACTTGGCACGGAGCAATCAGTTACATAGGAACTAGGCCCGTCAGACTTAGTGAGCTATGCACAGTGCTTAAATAGACCGAGAGAAATGCCCTTCCATTGCAAAAGTACATCCAACTTTTATTCCGTTGTCTGTTGCTGTTTAGAGGTTTGTGTTGTGTCGGTGTGTATATATATATATATATAATATTAAATAATATAATTATAATAATATTAAAATTAGTAAATTTATATTAGTTAAAAAAATAAAAATATATATTTATTATATTAATTATTCTAAAATATATACTAAACAGAAAAAAATGTATATATGTATATAAAATATATATTTACCCATTAGGGTGAAAAGAGCCACTGGCAAGGAAATGGAGTGTTGCCAGTACCTTGCCCAGTGGCGGTCGGCAGATCCTCTCCTGTGTAAGAACAGGGGAGTCCGCGCTATGGTGAATAAAGTAGCTGTTGCCTCCCAGTAGGATCCCCATGTGGGGAGCTAATATAAATATGAATAGTAGAAAGGGAAATGGCGCTGCTAAATTAATACCTTTGTCGGGTATATCCGTGGGGTGAGCCCAATGGTAATAGGCCCCCCTTTTGGCTGGAATTAGGGTGCAATTGGAGAGATACCCTGTGTTAATAGGAGGGTAGATGTTGGTTCCTCAGCTTCCACTAATTTCAGTGAAATTGAGTAAAGGTGGATTAATTAGGTCAGGAGCCAATGCAGGCCAGCAGGCCCAAAGATTGCTAAAGTAAAATGATCCTATGCTGCTATAAGGATGCCAGTTGTGACCGATGCACCCTAAACCATATAAAACAAAGAAAAAAATGTGTCTCTAGAGTCTAATAGGTAGGAATCCCTACTAGTGTGGTTACTAGTGTAATCAACCACACTAGTAGGGATTCCTACCAATTAGACTGGGCTCACCCCACGGATATACCTGACAAAGATCCTCTCCCGTGCCCTCCTGCGTGCCCTCCTCCTTCTGCGCTCATCTAAAGTCAGTAGTATAGCTATGAGCAAGGATGCCCCTGGCATGTTGGCATACAGATTAATGTCCTGCAAGTGTGGCTGCTCAGCTCGGCCCTAATGGTGTTGCTTTTGCTGACATGTAGACGGATTGTCTAATTTTAAGCCTGCTTTTATATGGTCTAATTTTAGACCGGCCGTGCAGCTGATAAGCACATCGTGTAGACTGCACCGCACAAACTTACTTTTGTGGATCGGCGTATCTCCCTCATTTGCATATTTGCATAGCAAATCAATGGTGTGTCTAGTGCAGTTTTGCACGCACGCTGCGCCGGTCTATCCAAATTACGTTGGTCTAAAAAATGTGGATTTCAGGCGTATATCGTTTTGGGGATACGGTGGATAGATAAGCATGTGCATTTTTAGACTTACGCATGCCTAACTCATGATACTCCCGAGTAAGTGCTTTGTGAATCTGGCCCCTAGTATTTTGTATGACCTGAATGACTTAAGAGGGTCACTAAGGGAAAACATTTTTGGGCTGAAATGACTGTTTACAGGGTATAGAGACATAAAAGTTAACAGATTCCTTCTAAAAATGATTAAAAATAGATAAAAATCAATCATATAATCAACCTAGAGTTCTAGTTTTGTTTTTGCTGTTATTTCCTGTCTCTCTGATGTACAGAGCCAGAGCCAATAGAGGGCAGTGATGGTTTGTCTAAAACCCCTCAGCACCAACCCAGTTTCAGTTTACACACAGTAATCACACCTCCTTGATTAGTGACCACAGTGAGAAAGCTCCCAGCACTGTGGTTATTAGGAAACAGACAAGCAGGAAGTGTGGAGATCAGAGCAGAATTGCAGCAACTTCAAAGCAAAGCGAACAATGAGGACATGAAAACAGCACTGCAGTAAGGTAAAGGAAGCTATTTAGCTAAAAAAAAAAAAATATATATATATATATATTCCTTTAGTGACGGACAGCACCAAGTCTTCTAGGCTTAGAATGAACAAGTTGACGACATATTGCAACATCCATCTTTTTCCATTCTTCAAAAAGCTACCAATTTTAGAGCCTAGATGCCGTGTGTTGCTCAACTTGTCTCTTCAGAATTCTCCATAGTTGTTTGATTGGGTTCAGATGAAGATCACTTTCACCCTGTTCTTCAAAAATGCAACAGTGGCCTTGGATGTGTGTTTTGGATGATTGTCATGCTGAAAAAAAGTGCACAACGACCAAGGGCATGGAGTGATGGTAGCATTTCTTCTTTCAATATAGAACAGTACATCTGTGAATTCATGATACCCTAAATGAAATGCAACTCCCCAACACCAGCAGCACTCATGCAGCCCCACAGAAAGATGCTGCCTCCACCAAGTTGCACTATAGGCACCATGCATTTTTCTTTGCACTCCTCACCTTTGCAACGCCATACAGTTTTGAAGCCATCAGTTTCAAATACATTTATTTTGGTCTTATCATTCAAGAGTTCAGTAGTCTTTTTTCAGCATGGGCCCTGGAAAATTCTAGGTGGGCTTTTTTGTGCATGGGCTTTATGAGAGGCTTCCTTCGTGAATGACACCAATGCAGCCCATTCCTCTGCAGTATACACCGTATTGTGTCACAGGAAACTTTTACCCCAGTTTGGCTTTCTACTTCTTTAGCCAACTGCAACTTGCAAGGTGATTTTCTTTAACCGTTATCAGAAAACGCTCCAGTCGAGGTGTTAACTTCTATGGACGGCCTAGACATCTAAGATGGTTGCCTTTCCATCTTTGTAATTTTTGTATCACTTTTGCTACAGTATTCGGATTGATAAGTAAAGCTTTGCTGATACTCTTGTAGCCTTCACCTATCTTTGTGTAAAACATTTTCTTTATCAGGCTTTCATTGGGTCGTATTCATTTATGCAACATGGTCTCGAATGCATTCGTTCGGGAAAAAAATGTTTGTGTGTACAAATTAACAAATCTTGGTTGCAATCAATGGTTCACATTTGTGGCAGTATTTTGTAGTACAGGCATTCCCCCACTTTTAAGTACACAATAGAGTTTATTTACTAAAGCTGGAAAGCGCAAAATTAGGCTCACTTCTGTATAGAAACCAATAAGCTTTCAGGTTTTATTACCAGGCCTAATTGAACAAGCTGGGGTTAGAAGCTCATTGGTGTCTATGCAGAAATTAGCTTGATTTTGCACTTTCTAGCTTAAAAAAAACATTCGCTATCTTGTTGCAACGGCATCTGAAAGTGGGTGGGATATATCAGATAACAAATGAACAGGTTGCCCCTGAAGTTGATGTGTCGAAAGCAGGAAAAAAATAAAATAAAATGGGGAAGCGTAAGGAACTGAGCGACTGTGACAAGGGTCAAATTGTAATAGCTAGACGACTAGGTGACAGCATCTTCAAAACTTCAGATCTTGTAGAATGTTCCCAGTATGCAGTGGTCAGCACCTACTAAAAATGGTCCAAGAAAGGAAAAGGCCTGTGCAGTGACCCTTCCTTTATCGCAATTCGTGTCAATACAAGTTAAATGCATTAGTGCAATGAGGTGCTGTTTATTTTTAATTGCACCTCAATGTACCTTGCCGATGGATGCTCATTGCAGCGCAGCAACACACTAGTGCTATGCTGCAGTACAATGCACGTACAGTATCAAGGTCAATTAAGATGACAAGGAAAAAAATGCCACTGCATCATACCAACACAATGCAACACGCCACTGCTAATGCGAAAAAGCCCTAAAACACTTAAGATTCTTTGCATCGAGCCCGCAATTATTAGACCCCATGCACACAGGGCTTTTTTAAAGCCGCTTTCAGGAGCGTCCGGCGCTTTTTTTTTTTTTTTTTATTAAACAGCTTAAAAACGCCTTTTCATATTATTCTATGGTCTCACGGAAACGCAGGCTTTTAGGAAGTGGCATAGGCGTTTTTTGAGCTGCAAAAAAAAAACCCACCACGGCCAGGGTGTTCTGGGGAACGGCGTTAGAGCTGTAAAAACGTCTGATGCTGGTAAAAAGCTGGTAAATGGGGCTTAACGCATTTTTTTTTTTATAATGTCAAAATCAATGTATCCCTATGAGAGCCCATTGATATGAATATAAGTCCCACCACAAGTTGGATCATGATGATTTGATTTGCAGTGAGGCTTGTGCGCTGAGGATCTTGAAGGGGTACCTTCGCCAAAATGAATTTTAATGGTAACCCCCACACCAAAACAGCAGAGGTCAGGAGAGTTGGCAGGCCAATTGAGCACAGTAATACTATGGACTGAGCACGTAGGGGGGGGGGGGGGGGGATTTTCACTAGACACACAACACTCACCCCGCCGATCAATGACACTGCTAAGGGATCTGATGATTGGGACAGTTCAAGTCACAGGAGGGAACTGGTGACATCACTTTCTAACATGGGGCTGCGACTTCCACTTGGCTGCACGCATAAGTATTGCGGGATGCAGTTATTTCAACACAAAACAGAGCTTATATGCTTAAATACAGTATTTGTAAATCCAACGAACTGTTTAAATGTTAAATTAAATGTGAAAATCAGAGGTATTCTGTCACATTAGCAACTATGTAAGGTCAGCATGTTTGCTGCAGCTTTTAAAATTTAACATTAAACAATCCGTCGGATTTCCAAACACTGCATTTAAAGCGGATGGTTCACCAAAAACAAATATTAAAAGCCAGCAGCAACACATACTGCAGCTGCTGACTTTTAATATTAGGACACTTACCTGTCCTGGAGTCCAGCGGCGTCCGCAGCAGAGGATGAGCGATCGCTCGTCACCCTGCTGCTCCCCCCTCCATCCACGGCGAGGGAACCAGGAAGTGAAGCGCTCCGGCTTCACTGCCCGGTTCCCTACGGCGCATGCGCGAGTCGCGCTGCGCCCGCGATTGGCTCCCGCTGTGTGCTGGGAGCCGAGAGTTCCCAGCATACAACGGGAAAAGCCCGTCTTTTGCCCGAGACTGCGGGCCGGAAGTGGGTGCGGATACCTGTCTTTAGACAGGTATCTGCACCCCCCTCCCCCCTGAAAGGTGTCAAATGTGACACCGGAGGGGGGGAGGGTTCCGATCAGCGGATCTTCACTTTAGGGTGGAGATCCGCTTTAAGCACATAGGATCTGTTTTGTGTTGTAAATAACTGAAATCTAAAATTTCGGTGGGTATAACAAGATTTGTCTTTTTTTTGCTGATCCGAAAATGATCCGAGGATCGATCTGATCCGTGAGTTTTTTGATCCGTTGCACCCCTAAATTGGGTAGGGGTACTTATTCACATAGGGTGGGAGGCCGAGAACTGGGGGCTACTTTGTTAAAAAGGGCTTCTAGATTTCGATAAGCCCCCGCCCGCAGACCCAGACAACCACCGGCCAGGTTTGTTGAGAAGAGGCCCTTGTCTCCATCAAAGCACCCCCCCCCCCCCATGTTGAGGGCATGTTGCCTGGTATGGTCCAGGAGGGGAGGCTCTCGCTCGCCCCCCCCCCTTTTCTGACCTGCGTGCTCAGATAAGGGTCTGGTAAAAAAACGCCAGTTTTAATTTTTTACAGAAGCTTTTTCCTGCCCTTGGTAGTGGCTTTGCAGATAGTTTTTTCTAACGCCCTGTGTGCATGAGGCCTTCGGATTCACAAAGCTTACAGATTGTGTATGTGTATGTATATATATATACACACACACACATACATATACATACATACATATATATACACACACACACACACACACACACACACACACATTTGTAGTCAAGAGTCTTCGAGTATGAAATGTGATAACCCTAACAACCAAGGCCTGAGGTGTACCTTGGCCTAGCTAGTCGGTATGCCTGAAAAGAGGGCAAGAGACACCTATTTAGGTTTAGAAGAGTAGGTAACAATCCATCCAGTAGAGTAGCGCGCCCTGGATGGCAACAGTATATGTATCTGCTATGGACAAGAGAAACCCACCGACCCATGACTGGTGAAAGAAGGAACCCCCTAACAAACCTGCGAAGTAGCCCAGAACTCAACTGACCGACTCATGAAGATGGATGAGCCCGATGCTCGAGACAACCCTGCCATGAGAACGCACTGCTTGTGATGAGAGGATGTGGGAATGGAGCAAGGGGTGGCCTGAAGTGCCCCTGCAAAGATGGCCAAGAAGATAGCAATACTTCAATCGGACACCAGTGAAGTAGCTCTGTGAAATCCCCCAACCCCTGGCCTACCCATGCTTGGTATGGTAAAGTGAGAGGGTGAGTCGCAAAAATAGCAACTGGCAGGAGGCTAAAGTGCTAGATACCTGGAGAAGGCGGAAAAGGCCAATGCGTAGGTAATAAGCATCATTGCACGTGGAAACCAAATCAGACCCACAGAACATTGGTCCCACCTGATGACAATCAGGTCA
The DNA here is from genome assembly GCA_029574335.1 of Rana kukunoris. Classification (NCBI taxonomy): domain Eukaryota; kingdom Metazoa; phylum Chordata; class Amphibia; order Anura; family Ranidae; genus Rana; species Rana kukunoris. Next base: position 477,305,156 of record CM056049.1, on the reverse strand, counting down.
TGCTTCTGCCTGTGACCTGACAACCGAGACCAAGACCTGAATGCACCAATTGTCTTGCCCTATCAACAGCCGGGCTGATGGCAGTGAATACAAGGACGTTGACGCCGCTGTGGATGCCGATCCCCTCCCGAAACTGTAGCAAATGCTGAACGCCAAACCATGGATGAGTACCGGATGGAAAGAGCAGCCAGAAGTAACAAACGATATTGGAACCTGCCATAGGTACCCCGGCCCTCCACCTTCAGAATGACGGTAAAGAAACCAGACCAAGCATCCCTGGACAAACGTCCGCCCCCCCCCCCCACCCCCCGCACGTGCGCCGGGAGAAGCAGGCAGCCCAAATGAGCAGGACGGAACACGGGATGAAAGGTAGGCCGCGCACTGGATGGGACACGGGGGATGACCAGGACGACGAGCGAGGCGGCCCCCACAAGCTGGATGGGACACGGGGATGACGGGCGAGGCAGCCCCCACAAGTTGGATGGGACACGGGGATGAAAAGGGGGGGGGTGAAAGAGGCCCCACGAAGAGGAACCGACACCGTGCCATGTCCACGACAACCTTGAAACCTGAAATGGCGCCAACACAGGACCCGACGTGGGAGGACTGCTCCCACAAACACAGGCTAGCCTTCGGCCAGCCTTTACACAAGTCTTCCCTAAGCTCTCTTTTCCCAGCAGTAGTGTACAGCCTATAAAAAAAAAACATGCTTTACTCTAAAAGTTGCCATTTAAAAGATCATCATTTTTATTTCCCAGCTGTAAACTCTTTACCAGTAAAACATTACAGGAAACTTTCAGAATTATCAGAGGCCTTGGTCTACAAATACACAAATATGAACGTAATAGGTAGGCTGGTCTTTACAGCTTGACGTCAAATCACTCAATATTCTGGCTGTCTGACAGGTAATCAGGAGTAGTGATGCACTGTTGCCCTTTGCATTCATGTACTGAAGTGCCTTGTTAATTGTTACACATTGAACAAACAGAAAAAAAGTGGATGCAAATTTGTTTTTCCGCTGATAACGGTACTTGGAAGAGGGTTTCTGAACTGAAACACTGAATATATCTTCCTACTGTTTAACTACTTAAGGACCCCTTCAAGCCGATATAAGTCGGCAGAAGGGCACAGGTACGTACCTGTACGTTGCCTTTAAGAGCCCAGCTGCTGGGTGCACACCCTAATGCCATTGGCTGTGCACACCTATGACAAAGCTTGCTCTGTGTCTAATTTCATGTAAATGTTTTAACCACTTAAGACTGGGACCATTATGCAGGTTAAGGACCTTGCCCCTTTTTGCAATTCGGCACTGCGTCGCTTTAACTGACAATAACGCAGCCGTGCGACGTGGCTCCCAAACAAAATTGGCGTCTTTTTTCCCACAAATAGAGCTTTCTTTTGGAGGAATTTGATCACCTCTGCGGTTTTTATTTTTTGCGCTATAAACAAAAATAGAGCGACAATTTTGAAAAAAAAAAAAAATGCAATATTTTTTACTTTTTGCTATAATAATCGCCCAAAAATATATTAAAAATAAAAATTTTCCTCAGTTTAGGCCGATAAGTATTCTTCTACCCATTTTTGGTAAAAAAAGGAAGCTCCGTGACTGCGCCCCTGATCGCCGCTGGTGTCCCACAAACGGTCACAGGAGCTGAAGAACGGGGAGAGGCGAGTGTAGACACACCTTCCCCGTTCGTCTGTGTGGCAGCGACACTGATCGTCTGTTCCCTGTTATAGGGAACGACGATCAGTGACGTCACACCTACAGCCACACCCCCTACAGTAAGAATCACTCCCTTAGGGCACACTTAACCCTTTAGTGCCCCCTAGTGGTTAACCCCTTCATTGCCATTTTCACAGTAAGCAGTGCATTTTTATAGCACTTTTCACTGTGAAAATTACAATGGTCCCAAAAATGTGTCAAAAGTGTCCGCCATAATGTCGCAGTCACGAAAAAAAAAAATTTATATATATATATATATATATAATAAAAATGCCATAAAACTATCCCCTATTTTGTAAACGCTATAAATATTGCGCAAACCAATCGATAAACGCTTATTGCGATTTTTTTTACAAAAAATAGGTAGAAGAATACGTATATCGGCCTAAACTTGAGGAAAAAAAATGTTTATATATTTTTTGGGGATATTTATATTTATTATAGCAAAACATTTTGCATTTTTTTAGTTTTTTTTGTTTATAGCTCAAAAAATAAAAACTGCAGAGGTGATCAAATACCATCAAAAGAAAGCTCGATTTGTGGGGGGGGGGAAGGACACCAATTTTGTTTGGGAGCCACGTTGCACGGCTGCGCACAGCAGTGCCTAATCGCAAAAAGGGGCAAGGTCCTTAACCTGCATAATGGTCCGGGTCTAAAGTGGTTAAAGCAACATTTACATGAAATTAGTTAGACACAGAGCAAGCCAAAGTAGCTTTGTCATAGGTGTGCGCAGCCAATTGCAGTAGGGTGTGCACCCCAAAGCTCAAATACACACTACTGATCGCCCACTGTGTTCATTCAGAAAAGGAAGGGGTCCGTAAATTACATATTTACCGGCCCTTTCTCCTGTTCATCCTAAAACATCCCTGCAGCACCAGCTGCTGGGAGAGGAGGGAAGCTAGCAGCGGTGCGAGGGGAGCTAGGGCAGTAGGGGGAATCTATGTTGCACAGGGTGATTAGGGTGTGCCTGGGCACACCTGGACACACCCTGTGCGCACGCCTATGAGCTTTGTACTGATAAACTAGGCAAAGGTTGACCACACTTTGTGCTACTTTGTAGAACATCAGGCTTGAGTTTGTCACTTAACCAACTAGTGATTATCTAAAGATTCTTAGGCATTCTACTTGTGAAGCTGATCCGTTATGCTGGAAATGCATGTGTAACACTACAGACCCTTGTTGCTTGCTACTGTTTCTAACCTGTCTGCTTTCAAAGAGTAGAACTAAACCTACTCCAACTATAATCCCTATGCCAGCTATCCTGTAAAAGGAAAAATGTGTAGGCTTACCTAATCCAAGGACGCTCTGTTGTGGTCATGTGATCGTGTCCCAGCGCCGGCTTTAGTGTAGAGGTGGACATCGACGCTCTATGGGTGGCATCACCCGCCCACGCCCAGACTCTACAGCCGTTGTCGCTGCTTTCTCCTTGAAGCCAGCCACTTGGGAGATCACGTGACTGGACCGAAGCACCCAGGGAATGCGTAAATATACTAATCTTTTCTTTAAAGGGTAGTTAACATAGAGCTTAGAGAGGGGACTGGACTTTTAGTGTAGAAAATAAAAGTAAAAAATTAAAAAAACACAACAGGTGTATGCCTAACTTTAGCTTAGCCAAATATTAAAAGTAGCACTGAAGGCAAAACTTTTGAAAAGAGTGAGAGGTTTATAACCCATCAGTTTTCTTTTTTGCCATCTGTGTTCCTTTGGAGTGATCTCCCTTCACTTCCTGTCACTAGGCCAAAACAAGAGGTGAAAGGAAATCCCTCCAAAAGTGAGGTAAATCGCTAATAGACACCAAAATTAGGTTTCCCTTTATCCTAAAATTTGGGTCATCAGAGCAGGAATATTGTTGGACTAAGGGCTCTGTCACACGGGGCAGATTAGTAATGATCTGCCTCGTGAACCTCCGCTTGCTCAGCGGGGATCGCTCCGTTGATCCCCACTGAGCCGGCGGATGACAGGACCGCCCTGTCTTTTCTCCGCTCTCCCCTATGGACCGTCTGTTCACCTGATTCGATCGATGAATGGAAAAGTAGGTTTTTCCTCCGTCACACTTGTCACACTTTGGCAGATCGGATGTCAGCGGGCATGTCACTGCTGACTTCCGCGGCTCCATAGGAGCACGGAGCGCCCGTTCAGGTCCGCATAAAAAACTGGCAGGCGGACCTGAACGGGCCGCCTGTGTGAAAGAGCCCTCACTCTTGGTAATAACAGTAAACACATGATGGGGAGAGAGAGAGTGAAAAGGGAAACCAACAGCAATAAAAATCAGACAGGTGCTCTAATGAGGTCTTCTCTCCACACTATCCAAAAAAGTTTGGCCTTTAGTTATCTTCTAAAGCAGATCAATTACTTTTAGTGATATATATATATTTTTTTTTTTAAAGAAAGAAAAAACAGAGCAAGTTTGCAGAGAACCCAGTTCTCCAAACTTTCACATCAGAGACTAGTTTGCTTACATGAATAACTGAAGCAGTCTTTGGTCATGCGTCAGTGTTAAATGCAGCTTGATGCTACTATGGAAACCACTCAAAAGGCTTACATGGTGGGGTACATATGACTTGTTATTAATCACATGGACTGGTTATGCAGTCTAAATGCAAATTAAAAAATAAAATAAACTCAGCCAGTAACAAGAACACAAAGAGAAAATAAAAAACAGACACGTGATTACACAGTCATAGAAGATTTAAAGAAAGAAATACATTAAAAAAAAAAAAAAAAAACTAACTTTTTCCCCTCTCCTCTTCATCCTCCAAGGCCTCTTCTGCAGATTTGTCCTCTGAACCAGCGGTGCTCCGTAAGCCTTCAAGGGGCTATGCAAGCAGTCAGACTAAAAGATACCATGTGGTGCTTGAGTTGATTTGCCTGGGGGACAGGAGACACACTGGGGCAGAGATTTGGTCATCTCTGCAGGGGCAGGCTCAGAGGTGGCTGACGCCACGCCAGCTTCAGCTAGGAATGGTTGTATGCGACGATGGCACCAACCTTCTCAGACAGGGACACTTGACCCATGTTTGGCACACGTTCCTGAATTTGGAGGTGCAGCAGTTCTTGAGCAGGTACCCAGGCTTACAGGATCTCCTGAGGCAGGAATGCCTCTGCAAATCTGTGCTGCATGGCCTCCCCGATTCTGCGAAAAGGCCTTAGGATTTGTGGCATCAAGGAGAGGAATCATTACTGGCTAGCAACCCTTCTTGATCCACATTATAAGGGTAAGTTTGCAGGACTCGTCCTGCCTTTGCAGAGGATGAAACATCTTCAGGAGGCCTGGTTCAAGCAACCATTGCCAGTGTCTGCATTACATGGTGCAGGAATATCTAGGTCCAAGAGCAGACTTGGAGATCTTTCCAACAGAGCATCCACTGGGTTTTGAGGATGGACCGCTGGCCAGAACTTGCTCAATATGCAATTGAGCTACTGGTCTGTCCTGCACCCAGCGTGCTTTCAGAACACACATTCAGTGCCGCTGGAGGGCTTGTAACGAATCAAAGAGTGTGCCTGTCCACATACTCCGTTGATAGGCTCACATTCATAAAAATAAATCAGACTTGGATCAGCAGCTATCAAGCACCTGATGTAACCAATTGAATTTACTATGAATTTACTATGGATGTGGGATCACTTGAAGACTGCCTATGCTGACTATCCTATTCCTCCTTAATCTTGATGCTAGCTTCCAATAATATTTTTGGTTTACGGGACCGCCACCCAAGGCCCAATTTTTCTGCCCCAGTTTAACAAGGGCATGCAATTACAATTTGTAAACTAATATTTCACAGCAGTAGCGGTAACTGTTAAGGCTTACAGTGTTGTGGCACCACCACCACGGCCCAATTTGTCTGCCTCTGTTTAACAGGGGTATGTAATTACAATTTTTGATATATTTCACAGCAGGGCCCATTCCTGCACCCACCAAGAGTAGCTGAGGGCTTAAAGTGTTTTGGTACCAACAACACCCAAGGCCCAATTTTCTGCAGAGTATATAGGGCAGGTCGCATAGTATATATACTGCTGTTCAGAGTATATAGTGCCTGGGGGACCCCCATACCATTTTATTTTTAATTGGGTGCGGGGTTCCCCTTAATATCCATACCAGACCTAAATGGCCTGGTATGGATTTTGGGGGTGACATCCACGCCATTTTTTTTCTCGTATTTTTCATATTTTTATCTATATTGCCAAGATCCGACAGTACATTACAGCCGCAGGAAGTTTTAAAAGACATTTTTCCTTTAGAAATTTAATTTTGCTGTGGGAGTTATAAACATGGGAAAGATGAGCTACTTAACAGGCATACTAAGGACACTCCCCAGGCATGATATTTAAAGGAATATTACATTTTTATTGTTTCACTTTAAGCATTATTAGACACTGCTCCTGAAAAAAAAAAAACATTTTTAAAACTCGATACATGTCCCCTGGGGCCAGACCCAGGTCCCCAAACACTGCTGCGAACCGAACCGGTGTTCGGCTCATCCCAAATACAGAGAGTGTACAGTTAGTCAACAGATATAAGATTGGTTCCCAAACTAAATTATCACCCAGATTAACCACTTCAATCCTCCTTCACGTCCAAAGACGTGAACAGCGCAAACCTCAAGGCGCCGGTTGACGTCTTGAACAGCGCAAACCTGGACGTGATTTGCTTTGGAATTCCCCGCGCGCGCCACAGGGTGGCGCGCGGCGGGGAAAAACAGTCCCGACGCATCACCGAGGATCCGATGCGTGTACCCGGCGGCCGCGATGTCCGTCAGGTACACGCGATCGTCGGTGAGACAGCAGGGACGTGGAGCTCTGAGTGTAAACACAGAGCTTCACGTCCTGTCAGTGAGGTGACAGATGCTGTTTCTCTTGTACATAGGGAGACAGCATCGGTCACCTCCCCCAGTCACCCCCCCTCCCCCCATACAGTTAGAACACACCCAGGCAATACATTTAACCCCTTCCTCACCCCCTAGTGTTAACCCCTTCAATGCCAGTCACATTTATACAGTAATTAGTGCATTTTTATAGCCACTGGTCGCTGTATAAATGTGAATGGCGCCAAAAATGTGTCTGTATAAAAAGTGTCCGATGTGTCCAAAAGTCGCAATATCCGTCCCAATAAAAATCGCAAGATCGCCGCCATTATCGCTAGTAAAAAAAAAATATATAAAAAAAAATCATAATTATGTCCCCTATTTTGTAGGCGCTATAACTATAATTTTGCACAAAGCAGTCACTTATTGTGAATTTTTTTTTTTTTTTTTACAAAAATACGTAGAAGAATACGTATCGACCTTAACTGAGAAAAAAAAAAATATAAAAAAAAAAAAAAAAAATGGGATATTTATTATAGCAACAAGTAAAAAATATATATATATTTTTAAATTGTCGCTCTTTTTTTTTCATTATAACGCAAAAAATAAAAACCGCACGGCGATATTTATATCAAATACCACCAAAAGAAAGCTCTATTTGTGGGGAAAAAAAGGGACGCCAATTTTGTTTGGGTGCCACGTCGCACTACCGCGCACGGCGCATTGTCAGTTAAAGCGACGCAGTGCCGGAAGCTGAATTTCGCCTGCGGAAGCTGAAATTTCGAAGGGGGTTTATGTGCCCAGTAAGCAAGTGGTTAAGGCCGGGTTCACACTGGTCCGACAAACGCTCCATCATTGGGAGCTCATGTCGCATTGTGTGTGAAAATCAATGTTTCCCTATGAGAGCTGTCTTAACTGATCCGACACAAGTCGGTCTGACTTTGAAAATACTCCCTGTACTACTTTGGTCCGATTTTGATCCTACTTCAGCCCATTGAATATCATTGAAGTCGGATCAAAGTAGTCCTTACCATCCGACATTGTGATTACAGCAGCAGTAATTTATCTCACTCTGGGATTGTTTTGATTGGTCAAAGAACAATTCAGACTATCACAAAGTTGGATCAAAGTAGTATCCTGTTCATGAAAGTCGGATGGATGTTCGTACTACTGTCCTGTAGTATGGTGTGAACCCAGCCTTAGCAACAATCATCATATGTCTATGGTTAGGCATCAGTGTGCCTTGTTAAATACTTTACAAACAATATTAGTACCTGCCATAGTTATATCTCAGAATCTTCATCTGTTTTTTTATTTTTTAGCAAAATATAATATTATGCACACACATACACTGAATGCAATATTTGTTTCTCTACTTCATGCCTGATTCACACCTTTGCATTTTGCACTACAGTCCAGTTCCTGTAGTTTAAATCTGCAAAAAAAAGCACAATAAAGGTGTGAATCAAGCCTTACAGACTTGATAAATAAATTCTATGGCCTCCTGGCCTTAACTGCGTATTAGGCATTGTTCACTGTGCAGCTCTACAACATCAGAAAATAAAAGTAAAGATTTCCTCAACTGCTGATTGAGCCCTTTGGCAAAGCAGTGCAACCATCCAAACACCAAGCAGCACATAGGAAACAAATTCACACAAACAGCATGAAAAGGTTTCACAGAAAACAAGACACATTTGTGAGGATATACTTCCCTTCCCTCAAGGACAAGTCTTTATTTAGCACCTCCACAATCTAAGCAACAGATGTTGCACAACATTTTCCCTAGAGTGGAAAAAATCCACAATCAAAAACATGTAGTGTCACTTAATATGCTATATAGGCGTTTAGGTTTTAGAGAAGACTTCAGGAAAGCTACCAATGAAGCAATATTAACAAACCCCAGACCGTCATTGAGTGGGCCTACACCCACAGAAAGGCCACTATTCAATACCGACAATTCAGTTTATGCCCATAGAGAAGACATTTCTGATAGTATAACATATGAAAGAAAAGAAAACAGCTTTGAGCACAAGAAAAATAACTGGACATCTAAGGGGCCTATTTATTGTGCCACAATGAACTTCACTTTGCCCTATCATTGCTACATTTCTACAATAAGGGTCCATGCAAACTGAACTAAAAAAAAAAAAGCCAGTTCTTTTGGCAGCAAAAAAAAAAAAAAGCTCATATAGAGTATTTTTGTACAGGCATTTAGGAGCGTTTAGCTTTCTGTTTTCCGCCAGAAAACTTTAAAAAAACGCAAACCAGTATAGCTTTTTTTCTGCCTCTAAACAAAAAGGCTTAAAATAGGTTTTAAAGGGATCGTAAAGTTTTATTTTTTTTATTTTTAATAGCAAACATGTTATACTTACCTGCACTGTGCAGTGGATTTACCCAGAGCAGCCTAGATCCTCCTCTCCTCGTGTCCCTCTTTGGTGCTCCTGGCCCCCCTTCCTCTCTAGTGCGCCCACTGCAAGCAGTTTGCTATCGGGGCACGCAAACCGAGGTACAGCTTTGTGTGACCACTCAGACAAGGAGCTGCCATTAGGCCCCGGCGCTCTCTCTCCTGATTGGCTGAGACACAGCAGTGGTACCATTGACATCCGCGGCTGTCCATCAAAGTCAGGTAGCCAATCAGGAGGGAGAGTCTCGGGCGGCCGAGGAACTCGTGAACATCACTGGACAGAGATGGGGCCTCAGGTAATTAGGGGGTGCTGGCGAGGCTGCTGCACACAGAAGGCTTTTTATCGTAAAGTGGGTGTAAACCCTTTTTACACCACTTTTACCTACAGGGAAGCCTATAAAAAAAAGGCTTACCGTATTTACCAGCGCATAAGACGACCTTTTGGGCTTAAAAAATTGCCTCAAAACCCGGCAGGTCATCTTATATGCCGGTACCAGACCTTAGGCATCAATTATTCAAAAAGCCGCGCTCCCTCCTTGTGGTGTTCCGTGATGGGCAGAACACTTGGTTTCCCAGCAGAGCCTCTGTTCGACGTTCCGCCTATCATGGATGTCTTCTCATCCTCGGCTTCAGACGAGAGGACCTCCGTGATAGGCGGAACACAGGCGCCCATCACAGTACAGCACGAGGAGGAGGCGCAGCTTTTGAATAATGGACGTCCGCAGTACAGCAATAAGGTATGGCACAGTGAGGCATGTTGACGACACGGTGAGATTTGAAAAAGCAGAATAAAGCCTGATCCTGTCAGCATTTTTTTCCTGTCAGCGATTGTTCCGGCTACCCCTCAGCTTCCAGACAGACTAGTAGGAAGAGGGTTGTCTTATACGGAGAGTATATCCCAAAACCAACATTTTAGCTGGAAAATTAGGGGGTCGTCTTATACGCCGGCAAATAGGGTACCTGTAGGTACTGAGAATATCTCCTCAACTTGGAGATATTCACTGTATGCCCATGTCCCAATGTCATCTAGACATTCGCACTGAACGGCCTGCTCATGCCATTTCTTCAGTAGCCGTGCCATGACCGGCAGCTCCCGTCGCAGCCCCGGAGCTCGCTTTTTTTTTGGGGGGGGGGGGGGTTCTTGAGTTTATAACCACTTAAATGCATAGAATTGGAGATAAAAAAAAACTTCTGCCTTTACAACTCGTTTAAACCTACTAATGTGCATGTAAATGCAGTAAAGCAGGGGTAGGCAACCCCCGGCACTAGTGCCGCAAGCCTATTTTGCCAGCACTCGACTCCCTCCCCATCAGCAGAGCAGCGCAGGGGGGCCCAACTTATGATCCTGCACACATGACCACTGCTTTCAGAAAATTCCCCTTACTTGAGCTCATTATTGTGCATCCATTCCAGGTGCTTGTATGTGACATCAAATACGTGTGGGCTGGATGCAAGAGGTGGCTCAGCAGGATGAGTGTGCCAGGACAGGTAGATGCGGTAGATGGTACAGTGGTGGAAGAGATGAGACGGGGCTTTAGCAGCGGGGCAGAAGAGCAGTGGGGCAGATGTGAAAGGAGGTGCATTGGTGGGGCAGATGTACAGTGGCGGGGCAGAGGAGAAAGGAGGTACATTGGTGGGACAAACAGACAATGAGAAAGAGCAGGGCGGTACAGTGGTGGGGCAGATCTGAGACGTGAGTGCAGAATGTTAATTTCTCACTACTAAAGTCGTTTACAGAATTTACTTTATGAAAAAAAAATATTACGATTGAGAGAGTGTGAAGTGGAAATTTGTGTAACAAAAATCGGCACACTCAATGTCTTTAAAAAATAAATAAAATTGGTACACTGTGCTCAAAAGGTTGCCAACCCCTGCAATAGAGTATGCAAAGCATAAGAATAGGGAACAGTAAATATATACATGTCTTACCCTTCTACTTAGTGGCCCAGATTTGTGGATAGGGCATAAGGTCAGAGCCTAGGCAGCACACAACTTCTGATACAGAAGTGACCACAAAGCAGCCTTTACACTATTAGTTGCTTGAATATGGGATGTACAGTGAAACTTAAAGAGGAGGTGCAGCCCTGTCCTACCCATGAAAAAAATAAAACGTCAACAAATACTGCAGCTGCTGACTTTTAATATATGGACACTTATCGGTCCAGGGAGCTCGCGATTTGGGCACCCCAGCCGATCTTCGGATCGGCTGTCGGGTGCAGCCGCCACCATTCCTTGTAAGGGAACCTGGCAGTAAAGCCTTTTGGCTACACAGCCGGTTCCTGGCTTTCCAATTGGTCCGGCTGGCTCAGGTGCCACACGCTGCACCATTCTGGGGGGGGGTAAGAGATGGATAAGCAGACGTTTCACTATTGAGTGAACACCACTTTAAGCTACTGCAGGCCTATCCACAGGCAGGCAAGTAAAATGTTCAATTTATTAGGCCTAGTTCATCCTCACCATTTTCCCAATTCCACAACTTCTGAATAGTACTATTCAAACTATTTTCAAATGCTGCACCTCCTCCCATTACACATATAACTGTGGCAGGGTGCTTTCATAAGAAAAAACGCTGGACACTACAATTGTGTGTACGACCGTGTGATCTGCATTCCTGTGACCTACCTACTGTCAGCTGACATTGCTCTCAGGATCCACCCAGATGCCCAGCTGGCAGCTGGTTCACCCTCTCATCACTCACTCCCTCCCACAGTCCGGCACTCCAGTGAGGGGGGCAGCGAGTCTTCTGCTCACTGAAGACCAATAACTGTGCGATCAGCGGACTTTGATTACTCAGTTCTCAGTTTTATGGCCTGCATACATGATCAGAAAAGTGTATGAAAAACTGCTTTCAAAGCCATCGTATGATAATCTTATCGTTTAATCAGTACAGTTTCCGTCCAAAAATACTATACATTATATAATTTACGAATTTTTCATAACTTTAGTAAGCCCTTAATTTTCGAGATGAGATTAGCATGCAAAAAAAAACACAATCATTCACTAAAATCTCATTGTATGTGTAAGAGGCATTAGAGGAAGTGGCGGTCATGGTGTTCTGTGCCTGTGTAATTTGTGTTGGACCTCTGCAAAGAGGTCGCTGCCTCCACAAAGAGCAAGCTGATAGAGCACAGGGGTTTCGACTAGGGGTTGACAAAATTATCGGCAGGCAATGTTCACTTTTTTTTAAGCATCTGTATCGGTCACAAAAAAACAAACAAAAAAAAAAAAAACAAACACACTTAACGATATTGCTTCAAGGGGTTGTACAGGGGTGATGCCTGCAGCTGCATGCATCACACAGGTACTGCAGACAGTCGGCTTTCTTGTAACAACCACTGATGCGCCTCATTAGCCGCTCGCCCCAGCTCTCCCATCACACCGGGAGACACGAGCCACCAGGCGGCAAGGCTGGCCAAAGACCAAAACAAAGCCGATGCTTTGTTCGTCTCTAAACTAGTAACCCAGAAGCCATGTCAGGACATTGCTTCCGGATTACCGTGCCAGTTTCTAAAGAAATATGCCGATCTTGAAGTTTTTAATCATTTCAAGTGCAGAGGAGGGGCTTGGAGTCCAATGCTGCGTACACACAACCGTTTTTTCGGGTTGTAAAAAAACAAAGTTTTTTTTAATGTTATTAAAAATGATCGTGTGTGAGCGCCAGAGCATTTTTAACGATGTAACAAATTTCGAACATGCTTTGGTGTGTGTGTGTGGGCTTTAACGACATGAAAAAACGCGCATGCTCAGAAGTTATGAGACGGAATCGCTCGTTCTGGTAAAACTAGCGTTCGTAATGGAATAAGCACATTCATCACGCTGTAACAGGATGAAAAGCGTGAATCATCTTTTACCAACACAAAATCAGCAAAAGCAGCCCAAAAGGTGGCGCCATCCGAATGGAACTTCCCCTTTATAGTGCCGTCGTACGCGTTGTTCGTGACCGCACTTTTAAAACAATCGTGTGTGGGCAATGCTGTTTTTTATGATGAAGTTGGAAAAAACGTTTTTTCTAGATGCTGAAAAACGTTTTTAACATTCCGAAAAATGATCGTGTGTACGTGGTATAAGACCTTGCACGCCTTATGTTTTCATGCTCATGGAATAGATTCAGCCAAGTTAACCTTAAAAATAGATTTTTGCAGTCTTATGCCGCGTACACACAGTCGTTTTTTGCGATGAAAAAAACGTTTTTTAAAACGTAATTCAAATTGATCGTGTGTGGGCAAAACTTTGTTTTTTGTCCCACATGCTTGAATTTTTTGTGTCGTTTTTCAAAACGTTGTTTTTGTTTCACAAAAAGTCACCGTGTGTAGCAAAAACGTTGTTTAAAACGACGTTTTTCAACCCGCGCATGCCCAGAAGCTAGTTATGAAGCGAGCTTCAATGGAAAAGAGTGGTGAACGTAACCTCGCTTTTTGTGAAAAAAACGATGGTGTGTATGCAACATGGTCTATGAAAAGTGACGTTTCAAAAACGTTGTTTTTTACTTCACAGAAAACGTCGTTTTTTTTTCATCACAAAAAATGATCGTGTGTACACGGCATTATACTTACCTAGGTGAATGCAGCATTAGTCTGATGCTGCATCTGTCCCCCAGCAACCCTTGCACTGAGAACCAAACGGTCGAAAAAAATCACAGGTGGCTCGGTTCTCACAGCTCCCCGGGCAGAAAGCTGCCGACTGTCAATCAGCAGCTCTCAGCTCTGCTCCTCCTCGTTTGCTGAGCGAGAGGCTGAGACAGGCATCAGTCCAGGCACCTGGCGGATCCAGACTTTATTGTTCCGATTTCGCTCTCTGCTGAAAACGGGTCACAGAAGTGCAAATCAAATTGCACTCCTGTGACCCATAGGTAAAGCCCAGCCAAACGAGCTTAGGCTGGACTTCTTTGTTAAGTAGATTTCCAGGCTAAACCGAACTAATCTTAAAAACTCTCCTCCCAACACCTACTGTATGCTGACTAAAGCAGGCAATACATTATACAATGTTGATGGGGAATCCCTTCTGCAGCATTTTTGTGTTCTGACAGCAAATTTTCCTCTCCATCAGAATACAACAATCACCGCTAGTGGCTATAGTGGCCAGAAATGATCGGCCCCAAAAAAAATAAAAATAAAACACCGACAGGTTGGTTATACTAAAGTTGATTGGAGGATCAACTTCATTACAACAAGCCTGCCCATATACAGATCACATTTCGCTGGTTCCTGCTGAACGGGCTGAAATTCGATTCATTCGTGGATGGCTTTACCCGTGTAAGAAAGATCCGTATACTTAATAGTGTTGCTCACGAATATTCGCAATGCGAATATTCGCTACGAATATTGCATATTCGAGTATTCGCGAATAACTCGAATATCGCGGCGAATATTCGCTATTTCGAATATTCGTATTTTTCAAATTTCGCAATCAAATTCGCAATCATTTTCGCATTTGGAATTTTTTTTTTTTTTATAAAATATAGCAAATATTCGTAAATATCGAATATTCGTGATATTTTATCCCAAAAAAATAGCGAAATTATGCAATTTTTTTTTTCATAAAATATCACGAATATTCGATATTAAAAGTCACACAAAAAAAAAAAATAGCGAAATTTTGCATTAGCGAAATTTCGCAATTTTTTTTTATTTTTTTTTATAAAATATCACGAATATTCGATATTAAAAGTCACACAAAAAAAAATAGCGAAACTTTGCATTAGCGAAATTTCGCAATTTTTTTATTTTTAGAAAATATCACGAATATTCGATATTAACAAATATTCGCCAATATTCTTTGAAATATTCGCGAAATCGAATATGGCGTATTCCGCTCATCACTAATACTTAACAGTTTTCAGCCCGATGGCATGATTTCCTGTGTCGATCAGAAGGGGCTGCATAGAAGAGGGAACGCCGATAACAAATGGCTCATATGAGCCTATGGTTAACATCACCACTCCAGGCTTTACCAGTTGTCCAGTGCTCTACTCTCCCCTGCAGCCACCACTGGCTGACACAGAAGTTGACGTGACCAGACTAGAGAGGGCTGAAAAGAGTAATGCCGCGTACACACGATCACTTTTTGTGATGTAAAAAAACGTTGTATCTCACAAAACAAAACAACGTTTTTCAAACTTCATTTTAAAAAACGATGTTGCATACACACCATCGTTTTCTGAAAATGCTCTTGCAAAGCGCGGTTACGTAAGACACTCTGTTCCATTGAAGCTCCCGTCTCATAACTTGCTTCTGAGCACGCGCGGGTTTAAAAACGTCGTTTTGCCCACACGCGATCATTTTTTGTGAAACAAAAGACGACATTCTGAAAAACTACATAAAAAATTCAAGCATGTTCAAATTTTTGGTCGTTTTTTTGAAGACATAAAACGACGTTTTGCCCACACACGATCATTTTAAATTACGTTTTTTAAAACGTTGTTTTATTTCATCACAAAAAACGACCGTGTGTACGCGGCATAAAGCATATATCTTTTTTACACAGGTTAGTCAGCATAGGTGTTGGGGAGGAGGCGGGAATACTGCATTTTTAAGACTTAGTTTTAGCCTGGAATTCTACTTTAAAGTTCAATATGAATTGAACAAATCCATTTTTGAACAGATACGTGAATCATATATGCAATCCTGCATTTTAGGTTTATGGTCATTATGGGCAGCACAGGGGTTTAGTGGTTAGCACTTATGCTTTGCATCACTGAGTTCCTCAGACATTGCACAAGGTTTGCATGTTCTCCCAGTGCTTATATGTGCGCTGGTATTTTTCCACACTCCAAAACACATACTGATAGGTAAATTGGCTTGGGACGAACAGATCTAAAATGCAGATAAAAGTTAACCAAAAACAAAACACAGGCACACTCGATGGACTGGATGCAGGGCTGGAACAAGGGTTGGGCAGGAGGGGGTGGCTGCCCTGGGCACTAAGGAATCATGTGAGTTTTGGGGGGGGGGGGGGGGGGTCCACAAGGAAATTGAGAGGGAAGGGGCATGTATTGCTTGAGGAGGGGAGGGAAATTTGAGAGGGGGGGGGGGCATGGAGTGTGGTGATTTTAGGGAGCTTCATGTAGGAAGAAAAAAGGGGGGGGGGGGTAGAGAAGATTTGTGCTAAGAGGGGGGGGGGTGAATTTGGAACTGGGGGGGGGGGGGGGGAGGGAGAGGTGTACTAGGGGATTTCAGAGGGGGGGCGCCTGATTTCTACATGGAGGGGAAATGTATGCTTAGGAGTAAGCAGATTAGTGCTCAGTGTTTTTGTGGGGGGGGGATTTTTGTTAACACAATGCTCATACATCTTGGAGGGCGCAGTTTTGCGTGTTTGCCCTGGACCCTTGATCTGGCACTGACTGAATGGTCCATTTCCTGAAGCCGCTTTTCTATGCTTCTGGTCTAAATTGTGAGGGAGAAAAAAAATAAATAAATAAGTATTTGATCCTGTGCTGATTTTGTACGTTTTACCACTTAAAATTATAGACTGATGATTTCTTTTTAACTAGGGTTGTCCCGATACCGCTACCAGTATCGGTACCGATGCTGAGCATTTGCAGGAGTACTTGTACTCCCGCAAATGCCCCCGATGCCAGATCCGATACTGACACCCCCCCGGCCGCAACGCCGCCGCATAACGCATACAGCCGTGTCTAGTTAATAAGCGAGGGGAACATTACAGCTTTCATTTGAATAGCTGTGTGTTCCCCGCCGCGCCACGTATAGACACTCCTCCTTGTTCGGGCACTTTGATAGACAGATCACCCGTCCCCAGGATTGGACGGGTGATCTGTCTATCAAAGTGCCCGGCACGGCGAGGAACACACAGCTATTCAAATGAAAGCTGTAATGTTCCCCGCGCTTATTAACTAGGCGGCAGCGACGGCATCTGCATCTACGGTATGGGGGGACATGGCTGCATCCGTGGGGGGACATTTAAAAAAAAGTATCGGTATTCGGTATCGGTGAATACTTGAAAAAAAGTAATCGGTACTTGTACTCGGTCCTAAAAAAGTGGTATCAGGACAACCCTAATTTTAACGGTAGGTCTTTTAACCGCTTAACGCCCGCCGCATGTACATGTACGTCCACAGAATGGCATGTACAGGCAGATGGGCGTACATGTACGTCCCTGCCTTCTTGCGGGTCGGGGGTCCAATCGGGACCCACCACATGCGGCGGGTGTCTTACCTGCGGGACTGATCCGGGATGAGGGGGCGGCTGTGTTTTTGTCCGCCCCCTCGTGATCACTCCCAGCCAATCCCCTGAGCCTCCGCCGCGTGACTTCCTCTGCCTGTATAATGTAAACACAGGCAGAGGAAGTGATGTCAGCTCTCCTCTCGGCGGTATTTTCAATCTGACGAGAGGAGAGAAGACATCACAGTAAGTTGCACCAACACTACACACATAGGCACATTTAACACCTTCCGATCACCCCCCCCCCAGCCCCCTGTCACAGTGTCACTAATAGCAGTGACCATATATTTACTGATCACTGCATTTAGTGTCAGTGTGACAGGCAGTTAGTGTTAGGTCCAGGGTAGCCCCGTACCCCCCCCTAATAAAGTTTTAACCCCTTGATCACCGCCCTAGTTAACCCTTTCACCCCCTATTGCCAGCGTCACTAAGCGATCGTTTTTCTGATCGCTGTATTAGTGTCGCTGTTGCCGCTAGGTAGCCAATTTTTGTTTTATTGCGATTTTTTTTGACTAAAGACATGTGGCTGAATACATTTTGGCCAAAATGTTTGACTAGAATTAAGTTTATTCGATTTTGCTTATAACAAAAAGTAAAAAATATTGTTTTTTTTTCAAAAATGTCGCTCTATTTTTGTTTATAGCGCAAAATATAAAAAAATAAAAATAAATCGCAGAGGCAATCAAATACCATCAAAAGAAAGCTATTTGTGGGAAGAAAAGGACGCACATTTTGTTTGGGAGCCACGTCGCACGACCGCGCAATTGTCTGTTAAAGCGACGCAGTGCCCAATTGTAAAAACGCCTCTGGCCATTTAGCAGCATATTGGTCCGGGGCTTAAGTGGTTAAGATTCTTTTTTGCCATTTGTATAGAAATATATAATACATCATAACTATATAGGGTTATCAGCTTCTTCAACATTTACTAACTATATAAAGAGGTCTGAAGTAAACAGTTTTACAGCGTCTATCTACCTGAACATTCACAACGCTCACATTACCATGTTATCTGCCTGGGCAGTGTCACGGCATGGGGGAGGGGCTGCTCAGCGTTTAGTCAAGCCTGGGGATTAAGCACACCTATAATTTACCAGTAAACATAACACTGTAAATTAGGACAGTCAGAAAGGTAGAGGTTTTGCTTGATTCTCCCAAAGATGAATGCATAGTATGTGTCATGTTTAAAGAGAACCTGTTCGGCGACAAATACGGGAACTTTGCAGATTTTTTTTTTAAGGTACCAATGGCAAAATGCCTTGTATTTTATATAATATATATATATATATATATATCAGTGAATACATGTTCTATGACTGAAGAAGCTGGTGAGGCTGGGGTGATGACAGCATGACCTCACCTCTTCCAATCAGAGAATGCCTTGTGAGATTGATGTTACCACCCAACTTCATCTAAAGCAGAGATATGCACACCTACATTATGTCAAGGTTAAAAGGGGTTGTAAAGGTACAATTTTTTTTTCCTAAATAGCTTCCTTTACCTTGGACTACAGGAGTGTCAGGATGCCCACTAACAGCTCCTTTCTCCATCTGAAACGTAGAGAGTGTCCTGACCCTCCTGCTCGCCCCCTCAAGGGAGGGGGCGAGCACGACACTCCACACCAGGGAGAAAGCCTCGCCTTACTGTGTGTAGTTACAGACAGAAGAACAGGAAGTGAGTATTTCTCAGAAGAAATAAGGACATTTAAAAGCAAAATGGAAGGATGAGGTAAGTGAAGGAGGACTGCAGTGAGGTAAAGGAAGCTATTTAGGGAAAAAAAAAAAAAAAAATTGTATCTTTACAACCACTTTAACCACTTAAGGACCGCATAACGCCGATATACGTCGGCAGAATGGCACGGCTGGGCACAGGTATGTCACCTTTAAAGAGCCCAGCCGTGGGTCTCGCACGTGCCGCCAACCTGGTCCAAAGCTCCGCGACCTCGCCCACGGGACCCGATCGTTGGTGTCCCGCAATCGGTCACAGGAGCTGAAGAACAGGGAGAGGTGTGTGTAAACACACCTTCCCCGTGGCAACGTCAGTGATCGTCTGTTCCTTGATATAGGGAACGACGATCACTGATGTCACACGTCCAGTCCCGCCCCCCTACAGTTAGAAACACACATGAGGTCACACTTAACACCTACAGCACCCCCTAGTGGTTAACTCCTAAACTGCAATTGTCATTTTCACAGTAATCAGTGGATTTTTATAGCACTTTTCGCTGTGAAAACAATAATAGTCCCAAAAATTTGTCAAAATTGGCCGATGTGTCCGCCACAATGTCGCAGTCACGAAAAAAAATGCTGATCGCCACCATTAGTAGTAAAAAAAAAAAAAAAAAAAGGATTAAATAAAAATGCCATAAAACTATCACCTATTTTGTAAACGCTATAAATTTTGCGCAAACCAATCGATAAACGCTTACTGCAATTTTTTTTACCAGAAATAGGTAGAATAATACATATAGGCCCAAACTGAGGAAAAAAATAATTTTTGTATATTTTTTTTGTGGATATTATAGAAAAAAGTTATAGCGCAAAAAAATAAAAACCGGAGAGGTGATCAAATACCACCAAGAGAAAGCTCCATTTGTGGGGAAAAAAAAAGGAGACCAATTCTGTTTGGGAGCCACATCACACGACCACGCAATTGTGAGTTAAAGCGAAGCAGTGCCGAATCGCAAAAACTGGCCAGGTCCTTTACCTGCATAATGGCCCGGGTCTTAAGTGGTTAAACCTAGGTAACTATGCAATAAAAATCATACCTGAAGTTCAGCTTTAAACAGAAATGGGGAATTGTATATGCAAAAATATTTTACCACAACAATTCTGCTCATTTCACTTCCCTCAGCCAACTACATATGTCATGTAGCTGCCTTCTTTGGTGCGTTCCCAATATAGACTACATTGCTGCGTGCCAACACACTATATTTTGGGAGATGTAGCCAGATAAGATTAGTTGGGAGTTGCTGTGTTAAACTCTGCAACACTCGTTCAAACACTTTCATAACTAAAAAGGGGGGGATGAAACTACCCTACCTTTTGGCTTGGGGTCACCGTCAGATTTGGGTTCCTGTTCATTGATCTAGGAAATAAGTTGTGGGTGGTGCACTAAGGGAGGTGACTAACAGTGTCAACAGACTCACCTCTGCAATGCACTTTCAATCGCCACTAAGCGGTGCCCAATTTAAAATTATACTGTTGGTATATCGTGGGTGTGTGTGTGTGTGTGTGTGTGTGTGTGTGTGTGTCCAGCAGCATCTCTTGTGGAGGCTGCAACACAGAAATAATGCTACGTTCTAGGTGAACATTTTTTAAAGAAGAATATGAAGTTGTTATACCCAAATTGCAATTCAAAAAGTTAGCCTCACCACACATTACTTGACATTTTTAACCCTTTTTATGTACCAGATGTCTGCAGACTATAGCTAGTACAGTTCACTTATAAATATTTGTTTACCTAAATATGCACCATTTTAACCACTTCCATACCAGGCACTTACGCACCTTCCCGCCCAAGCCAATTTTCAGCTTTCAGCACTGTTGCACTTTGAATGACAATTGCGCGGTCATGCTACACTGTACCCAAACAAAATTGGCGTCCTTTCTTTCCCACAAATAAAGCTTACTTTTGGTGGTATTTTTTTGCGCAACAACTAATAAAAGACTGAAAATTTAGAAAAAAAAATATATATATTTTTTATTTTTTTCTGTTAACTTTTTTGTAAATAAGTACGTTTTCTCTTTCAATTACGGGCACTTATATGGCGGCACTGATGGGCACCGATGAGGTGGTACTGATGGGTACCGATGAGGTGGTACTGGTAGGCGGCACTGATGGGCACTCATGGGCGGCACTGAGGGGTGGTACTGATGTATCTGTTGCCAGTCAATGCCCATGTGTGGGCACTGACTGGCATCTTTTTTTTTTACCTGTATTTTTATTTATTTTTTAATCCTAAAGTTTTTTTTTTTTTTTGCCCTGCCAGTGTGGGCATCTCTGGCGGTCTAGTGTGGGCATCCGAGGGGGGGCTGCACTGATAAACAATCAGCGCGAACCCCCCGTCAGGAGAGCCGCCGATCGGCTCTCCTGTACTCGCGTCTGTCAGACGCGAGTGAGGAAGAGCCATCTACGGCTCTTCCTGTTTACATCGTGATCAGCCGTGATTGGACACGGCTGATTACTTGGTAGCGAGCCTCTGCTGGAGACTCGTTACCGAGATCGAAGATGCAGGGTGTCAGACTGACACCCCGCATCAGCGATCGCCGCGCTGCGCGCCCCCACGGGCGCGCGCGGCATGAAATCGTGCAGGACGTTGGAGAACGTCCAGTCACGATTTCATAACCACTTCCCGGGCGTCAATCTCCTATTGACCGGGTGGGAAGTGGTTAAAAAGGAAACCTGTTGAAAGAAAGAAAAAAACTAAAAACTCTTGAAATTGCTATTTATCTGGCAGTCATGCTGACCTCCATGCATCAATAGTCCTGAGTCACTGGCCTGGAAATATTATTCTAATATCTTTTGTCTGCATATGTTCTCCCTGGTAGCAGACCCAGAAAAAAAAAATCCAGTGGCTCAGCAAAACATCCAGACATTTAGCATTGTCAGAAGGTGATCAGCAATAGCAGCCCTATATTTCTTGCATTAAAGGTTTACTATAAAAGGGAACAACCGCCATAACCTTATGACTACTAACAGGTAAACTAATGGCTCCTGAAAGTCAGTAGGATATATTAGGCCGCAAATGAACTGAACACTTTCTAGAAAAAAAAAAGCCAATTTCTTTGCAGGTTAAAAAATGGGTCTCCAGTAGATCTGCTAGTGTATCCGTGTGCCTGTATATACACCATACGGGCAAGCAGATACAATCTGACAGGAAGAGAGAATGAACTACCACAGCGCTCCACATCGCTGTAGTAGTTATTGTATATACTCGAGTATAAGCCGAGTTTTTCAGCACTTTTTGTGCTGAAAATGCTCCCCCTCGGCTTATACTCGAGTCACCTTTTTGCGCCTGTTCTCCC
This sequence comes from Rana kukunoris, assembly GCA_029574335.1. Classification (NCBI taxonomy): domain Eukaryota; kingdom Metazoa; phylum Chordata; class Amphibia; order Anura; family Ranidae; genus Rana; species Rana kukunoris. Next base: position 477,283,026 of record CM056049.1, on the reverse strand, counting down.
GAAACTTTGGGGACACAGTACCAGCCGGTTGTAGGTCCCTACTTGGCACACATGTAGCCCCACTCTTCCTCTACAAGTGTACAAAGTTTGTTGTCCGGGGGACATACAGCCGGGGAGCACAGGATTTTTCAAATTTTCCATAGACTCCCATGTTAAATGTCAGTCTAGGCATGCAGATGGACACCCTAGGCTTATACTCGAGTCAATACGCTTTCCCATTTTGTTGTGGTAAAATTAGGTGCCTCGGCTTATACTCGAGTATATACGGTAATTGAAAAACGACATGCCGACAACCGCAAAGGCTGGCGGACTTTGTAGTTTTTCCATTTACAGGACACTGTGACTGAGTAACGAGGCTGAGAAGGCAGAGTCCCACTCAGCCACGGGTTTTTCAAATTGTGACAATTATCCCCACTAGCTCTCAAATTGGGGGGGTGAAGGGGCCAGTCCGTCCGTACCATGTTACACCCTGAATATGGGTGTAACATGCTACGAAAGGAGAACTTGTCCTTGAGGCAGGGGTCTAGTGCGTCTTGGTTCACCGTTTCAGGTCCGATTTCAGCCTGAATTTGGACCCAAAATGGACCAAAACACCCACAGGGCTCCTGTGCAAAATTTGCACTAGAGCCGCATCGGAGAGATGTGAACCGGCTCCATAGAGAGCAATCCACGTTCTCCTATTGCGTATTGGATGTGGGGATCCCGTATCTGCTGGTTCTGATACATGAGCTTTAGAACACATAGTGCACTTCCGTTTGCCATGTAACCACAGACTGGTCAGGGTGCCCATGCTGACCTTTGTCCACAGCCAAAAGCACCTGCAATTGGCACGTGAGCATCAGAACTGAATCATGGAGCATTGGAAGAAGGAGGCCTGGTCTCATTAATTCAGGAATAGTTTGAGGAACACAACGATGAGTTCGAGATTTTGGCTTTTCAAATTTTCTAGATCTCAGTCCATCCAAGCATCTGTGAGAAGTACTGCAAAAACAAGTCCAATCCATGGAGGCCCCACTTCACAATTTACAGGAACTAAAAGGATCTGCTACCGAAAGCTTGGTGCCAGAAACAGCAGCATTCCTTCAGAGGTCCAGTGGAGTCAATGCCTCGACAGGTCATCATAATGTTATGGCCGACCATTGTATATAAAAGCAGTGAATCTGACATTTTCCGCAGAAGAACCTTCTGGTGAATGCATTTTAAATTACCGTTATTAGCCACCAGTGAATGTTTGGGGCAAATATTTAAAGAATGTGACTTTCACCAAAGGATCTTAGGCTGATGACACATGGGTGATTTTTTGCAGAGATTAAGTGCCGGTTCACACTACAGCGACATGAAAGTCGGCACGACTTTGCGAGGCAACTTCAAGTCGCCTCCAGGACAGGTAACTTTGCCAGTGGCCAAACAATAATCAGCTCTGTGGGAGGGAGGGGGTTTACTTGAGAAAACCATTCTCTTCCTGTAAAGTTGCTTCAGTTAAAAGGGTCACTAAAGGAAAAACTTTTTTTTGCTGAAATGACTGTTTACAGGGTATAGAGACATAAAAGTTAACTGATTCCTTTTCAAAATGATTAAAAATAGATAAAAATCAATCATATAATGTGCCTGCAGGTTAGTTTCACTTTTGAACTGGCTTCATGTTTCTGTGATGTAGAAATAGACACACAGAACAAAAACAAACAAATTCAGGGCAGTGTTTTGTTTTTAAAATGAATCGGATTGGTTCTGGGAAGTTTTAGACACACAGTAATGACAGTTTAGACCACCATGAGAAAGCTCCCAGCACTGTGGTTATAAGGAAACAGACAAACAGGAAGTGTGGAGAACAGAGCAGGATTACAGCAACTTCAAAGCAAAAACGAACAATAAGGACATGAAACCAGTACTGCAGTAAGGTAAAGGAAGCTATTTAGCAAAAAAAAATTCCTTTAGTGATCCTTTAACCACTTAAGACCCGGACCAAAATGCAGGTAAAGGACCTTGCCCCTTTTTGCGATTCGGCACTGCGTCGCTTTAACTGACAATTGCGCGGTCGTGCGACGTGGCTCCCAAACAAAATTGGCGTCCTTTTTTCCCCAAAAATAGAGCTTTCTTTTGGTGTTATTTGATCACCTCCGCGGTTTTTATTTTTTGCGCTATAAACAAAAATAGAGCGACAATTTTAAAAGAAATGCAATATTTTTTACTTTTTGCTATAATAAAAATCCCCCAAAAATATATAAAAAAAACTTTTTTTTTCCTCAGTTTAGGCCGATACGTATTCTTCTACGTATTTTTGGTAAAAAAAAAAAAAAAAAAAAAAAAAAAAAAAAAAAAAAAAAAAAATCGCAATAAGCGTTTATCGGTTGGTTTTCGCAAAATTTTTAGCGTTTACAAAATAAGGAATAGTTTTATTGCATTTTTATTAATTATTTTTTTTTTACTACTAATAGCGTCGATCAGCGATTTTTTTCGTGACTGCGACAATATGGCGGACACTTCGGACAATTTTGACACATTTTTGGGACAATTGTCATTTTCACAGTAAAAAATGCATTTAAATTTGCATTGTTTACTGTGGAAATGACAGTTGCAGTTTGGGAGTTAACCACAGGTGGCGCTGTAGGGGATGTGTGCATATGTGTCTTGTTTACTACTGTAGGGGGGTGTGGCTGTAGGTGTGACGTCATCGATCGCGTCCCCCTATTACAGGGATGACGCGATCGATGCTAAAGGGACGGATCGCCGCACTGCAGCGGCGATCGGGTCCGCGAATCCCGCGGTCCCGGAGCTTCGGACCGGGTCGCGGGCGACCCACGGCTGGGTACTAAAATCAACGTATATATACGTTGATGTGCCCAGCCGTGCCATTCTGCCGACGTAAATGTGCAGTAGGCGGTCCTTAAGTGGTTAAGACAGTGATTAAACTTTGGAGGAGACTTCCATTGAAATCAATGGGTACAAGTCACCTTGAAGTAGTACAGGAAACTTTTCTGAAGTCGGAGCGACTTCAGTAGTGTGCATTAAGACGGCGCCATTCACTTTAATGACATTTCTCATATCGGGCGACACAAGTTGGATCCCAAGTCGCGGTAGTGTGAACGGGCACCAACTGTGATTGCGGTTTGTAGGCAAGCATAGCGATTGCTGCAACAGGTCATAGAAAAGAACTTGGATTGATTGGACCATCGATTTTGATACATGGCTGAATTGTTGCTGTATTTAGATTTATGAGCCACAGAGCAACAAATCACTTTCAATCTAAGGAATCACTAATGGTGACATTTTTAACCACTTAAAGGACCTCCGCACGCACATTTACGGCCACAGAATGGCTCGTACAGGCACAAGGGCGTAAATTTAAGTCCTCGCCCAGTAGCGGGTCGGGGGTCCGATCGGGACCCCCTCCGCGGCGTGCGGCGGTCCCCGTGTCTCCGGGAGCGATCCGGGACAAGCGGGCGGATGTCCGTGTTTGCCCGCCCCCCCGCGATCGCTCCCAGCCAATCCCTGCGCTCTCCCGCCCTGTCACTTCCTCCTCCTGTGTTTACACAGGAAGGGGGAAGTGATGTAATCTCTCATCGCAGCGGTATTTCCAACCGCTGCGATGAGAGGAACACCTCACAGTAAGTGTGCACTAACACTACACTGACATACACACACATAGGCATACTTAACCCCTTGCGATCTGCCCCCCCCACCCCCCTGTCACAGTGTCACTGAATGCAGTGATCTAATCACTGCATTTAGTGTCAGTGTGACAGGCAGTGTAAAAGTCAGTTAGTGTTAGGTTCAGGATAGCCCCCCCACCCCCCCTAATAAAGTTTTAACCCCCTGATCACCGCCCTAGTTAACCCTTTCACTCCCTATTGCCAGCGTCACTAAGCGATCATTTTTCTGATCGCTGTATTAGTGTCGCTGTTCCCGCTAGGTAGCTATTTTTTTTTATTGCGATTTTTTTTTTTACTAAAAACATGTGGCTAAATAAATTTTGGCCTAAATGTTTGACTAAAATTTAGTTTGATTTTAACAAAAAGTAAAAAAATAGTGTTTTTTTTTCAAAAATGTCGCTCTATTTTTGTATATAGCGCAAAAAATAAAAATCGCAGAGGTGATCAAATACCACCAAAAGAAAGCTCTATTTGTGGGAAGAAAAGGACGCACATTTTGTTTGGGAGCCACGTCGCACGACCGCGCAATTGTCTGTTAAAGCGACGCAGTGCCGAATCGCAAAAACACCTTGGGTCATTTATCAGCGTATTGGTCCGGGTCTTAAGTGGTTAAAGTCATTCTATTTTTCTTAGTGACAAATGGCTGTAACTACAAAAGGTGGAGGGTGGTGATTTGATTGCCGTGAGAAAACTGCCCGGATGTCATCAGCCTTACTAGCGTAAAACAATATTTGATGATGCATATGAAAACCCCAAGTCAATGGAAAGATAAAGCATAAAAAAAATAAAACAAACAGACCACTAAACAGAGGTGGAACAGTCACACGTCCCTAACAATAATGGTGTAGTATTAGTGAAGTCTATTTGATAGGCCCAGCCCACATGATTGACAAAGGTAAAATGCCATCTGTCTAACTTTTCTGGTAACCTTTACTGCCCATTAAAGTTTCTAGGTCACTGGATGGGGGGTGGGGATGTCACCAGCGATATTAGAAATGGCTGAAGGCTGTTCGCTCTATAAAAGGCTGCAAACTGGTAACTGCTAGATCAGCAAACCCTCGCTCACCACAGCCTGAAAGGACCAGAGCGACTGCTTTACTCTCCAGCTGTCATGGTGCATTTTACTGCACAGGCCAATAAACAGCTTAGGCAAACACTTTTTAAATCACATTTTAACAGCAAACAGCCAAAACTCATCAGGAATGAAAATGCACCAAGCTCAATCCTAAAAAAGAAAACAAACGTCTATTTACTGCTGCTATATAATAGGAGATACGAAAATGTCATAATAAATGTCATAATAAGAACATAAAAGACAAGTAAAAAGTAACATCCACTCACCTATGCCTAAATAGTTTTAACGAAAGTACAAACGTATTGCATATCTCTCAACTGCATGGCTATTTTTGTTTACAAATCAAAACTTTGTGTTTCTAAAGTAATGTATACTTGATCCCCATATATCACTCTTACCATCTAAAATGGCATAACCATAAGGCCCCTTTCACGCTGCCTTGACTTGAGTCACGCGATTTCAGGGAATGCCTGAGTAAACTTGAGGTCTAAAGACCTCAACTCGGACCAAAGTACAGGGTGTCTCCCACTTAACAACCACTCCTACTTACAAACCTGCGCAGACCATCTGCTGTTTTGTGCATGCGCGGCCAGACGTAAAGCCGTAATTGGCTGCACATACGCAGAATGGCATTCGACGGAACATTTGAAATGTTGGACTTACGAACATTTCCAGATAACAAACAGGAGGAAAGTCCCTAATGTAGGGTTGTCCCGATACCGAGTATTTGCGGGAGTACTTGTACTTCCGCAAATACCCCCGATACCAGAATAGAATACTTTTTCCATCCCCCCCGCCGCTGCCGCCGCATGGGTTGAACATCGTGCGGGAACATCACAGCTTTCATTTGAATAGGTGTAGTGTTCCCGCCCGTATAGAGACTCCCCCTTGCTCGGGATTGGATAGGTGATCGTGATATGTCCAATCCCGAGCAAGGGGGAGTGTCTATATGGGCGGGAACACTACACCTATTCAAATGAATGCTGTGATGTTCCCCGGGCGGCGGTGGCTAGGTAGGGGGGACATGGCTGCATATGTGGGTGACATTTAAAAAAAGTATCGGTATTCGGTATCGGCGACTACTTGAAAAAAAGTATCGGTACTTGTACTCGGTCCTAAAAAAGTGGTATCGGGACAACCCTACCCTAATGGGTTCGTAACCTGGGGGAACCCCCTGTAGTACAGTGACTATTTTGAAGTTGCACGGATATGAATGGTTATCATTGGGAATCATGGAGTACGACTTGTCATGCGACTGATGTCCAAAGTCACAGGAAAAGTCGCACAAGTGTAAAGGGGGCCTCAGGGAATTATGATAACTAACACTCACCACCTCCTTTGACATACACAGCACTGTCACTACAATGTGATACATCACAGGGAATACATACCAAGTGAGAAGAGAAAAACAAACTACACCAGAGAGAGAAAGGGTGTAGAAAAAGATACCACATAGAATCACAGACATAGTATCTATAAAAAATAAATAAAAAATCATCTAGCAGTGCCTATTGACACTGTAGTCTCCTCCCCTCCTTTTGGGTGTCTCCTGTAGCAAGCTGGGGGCCCAAGGAGGTTTAAATATGTGCACATTCTTGTCAGATTCCAAGCTGAGACACTTGTGTCTATAGACGCACACAACACTGAAAATCCATGCGCCGATTCCCTCCTCAAAAGTAGCATGACTAACAGTAGCCTATGGCTCCGCTACCTCCCACTTCCCCTGTAAAACAAGGAAATGAGAGTGGCCACACACACTGGGGCCAGTGGCAGGAACATGGAGCCAGGTAAGTGTTCCAGGATTGGTGGTTAACATAACCTAGGTAACTGATACTGTTTTTAAATTGACAAAAGAAAAAAATATATTGGGACTTTGAATATACCTCATGCACAAAGGGCGTTTTTACAGCGCCTTTTTCCTGGCGTTAGTAGCGGCTTTGCAGCTCGTTTTTTCTAAGGTGCTGCGTGCATGAGGCCTAAAAAAGGTAAAGGCACCAAATGGATTAAAAAAAATAAAAAAAAATAAAAGTATAAATATTTTATTGTGTTTAAATTGAAAAGCTGAAGTAAACCTTAAAGTGGAACTTGCCTCTCAATCAACATTTACTATTTTTATTTCCTTTTCCACAGCATTAATAAATAGATAGGGACGTATATCATATTAACCTTTTTTAAACTTTTTGTTTTTACATTTCCACAGGCCTAGGTACATTTTTTTATTTTTTTAGCTAAATGCACCCCCCCCCTGCCTGAGCTAAGGTCAGATGGATTCCAGGAACTAAATGCTACACAAACCACCTGCCCTTACTCAAAATGGTCACATCAAAATGCTAGGGGTGCGTTTTCAAAGTGATTTCTCAGTAAAATACAGCATGGAGACACGGATGGATGGGGGGGGGGGCATACTTTAAATATGAAAATTATTTTTAGATTGTGGTGCTCAGGTGCAGTGTAGTTCCACTTTAAGCCTGTAAGGATTAGTTCTTGTGGGATATGCCTCATTTACACTTTGGCGCTGTCTGAAAAGTGATCTCTGTTCAGCGCATTTGACAGGTGGTGAGAAGGCATTGTATTACCTCCTCACCGCCTGTTTTAATCCCATAATTGCTAGACTACTGCACACGCAACCATGTGCATTGTGTATGGTAGCAGGGCAGTTGTAGCGCAGTCCCATTCACTTGAATGACTCATGTTCAGTAGATGGTCATGCCTGCTGAACATGACAGAGGGTATAATTCCTGCTATGGCACGTGTACACCCCTGGCCACTGCCTTTCCAGCAAAAAGGAGCGCTGAAGGAGTGGTAAAAACATAGCTAAACTACATTGTTTTACTGCCTCCCAACCGCACACTATCTACCGATTCGTCACAGAATCTAACAAAATTAATACATTTTTGATGACACAGTAGGCGTCTTTACAATAATTTAAATGGGTTGTAAAGGTAAAAAAAAAAAATCCTAAATAGCTTCCTTTACCTTAGTCCAGTCCTACACTTACCTCATCCTTCCATTTTGCTTTTAAATGTCCTTATTTCTTCTGAAAAATCCTAACTTCCTGTTCTTCTGTCTAACTCCACACAGTAATGGGAGGCTTTCTCCCTGGTGTGGAGTGTCATGCTCACCCCCCCCCCCTCCCTTGGACTACAGGATAGTCAGAACACCCACTTACACACAGCTCCTTTGTCTGCAACGTAGAGAGCGTCCTGACTCTCCTGTAGTACAAGGGAGGGGGCGAGCATGACACTCCACACCAGGGAGAAAGCCTTGCATTACGATGTGGAGTTACAGACAGAAGAACAGGAAGTGAGAAATTCTCAGAAGAAATAAGGACCTTTAAAAGCAAAATGGAAGGAAGAGGTAAGTGAAGGAGGACTGCACTAAGGTAAAGGAAGCTATTTAGGAAAATGTTTTTTTTTTACCTTTACAACCCCTTCAAATGATTTTGCGCACAACAGATAGAAACTTTTCTGATCGAATTAGACAGGAAATCTTATCATAGGAAAGCCGATAAGCCAATGTCAGTGTTACGGGTAGAACATATCAGTTTTTTCGATCTTTCAATCAAAATTTTTCTCCTAGACCAGGGGTCTCCAAACTTTTCATACAAAGGGCCGGTTTATTTTCCTTAAGACTTTAGGGGGGCCGGATTGTGGCCTACAGGGGCAGAAAATGTCATGGGCCCAGCATCAGTGAGAATAAATATGGCCTCAGGGTTGGTGGTCAATAGGAGTGGTGCCCCTATAGTAGGAGGAATAGTATCCCATCATTGGTATCCATAGAAGAAAAAAATGCCCCATTGTTGGTGTGAGTGGGAGGAATAGTTCCCCCAAGGGTCGGGTAAAGGCTACCAAAGGGCCACATCTGACCCTCGGGCCACAGTTTGGAGACCCCTGTCCTACACTATAAATTGACCTTACATACAATCTGATTGTATGGCCACCGTTAGAGAAATGTGCAGTTCTAGTCAAACATGCAATCTCTAATAATCTGTAAAAATTGCGTTTCTCAACCATTTGCCATCAAACGGATATACTTGTAGATAATACACATTTCCTGTATCTGGAAGCATTGTTACAACATTATCTTTACATCTGGCCATAGATGGGTAGCTTTTTATTCCTCCTCTTTCTTTGGCCAGCGGGCTAAAATAAAAAAATAAACAGATTTCTCCATCTACAAACGAGGTGGATAGAGAAATTCCTCCGCTGGGAGATTGTATTCTGACAGCAGAACCCGCCACTGTCAGCAGCTGCTGATTGAATGTTTCTAGCATATCCCTTTAACAGAAGTCGATCAAACGATGAACTTATGCTGAGCGAGGAAGGCCTGCTGAACCAGCTGGATTTTAATCAGCCTATGGCAAGCTTTCCTGTCAAATGTGTCTATATACACAGCAAGGTTATTTATATATTTTTGGTAGAGAAAGTCATTAGGGTTTGGGCTAGGTTCACACTTGTGCGTCTGAATTTTTTGTATGCTTTTTTTTTAAATTACATTTTTCATGTGCTCTTATTTAAAGTGGAACTGAAAGTGGTTATAAAAGCGCAACAAAACCTTCTCTGTGCAGCAGCCCCCCCCCCCTCCAAATACCTGTACTTATCTGAACCCCTTCGCAATCCAGTGATGTGCACAAGAGCATCGGCTCTCCCGGAACTCTCCCTCCTCATTGGCAGAGACAGCAGTGGGAGCCATTGTCTCCCCCTAGTGTCAATCACAGCCAGAAAGCTGATAAGGAGAGGAGAGAGGGGACAGGGCAGAGCTTCAGCATGACATGTGAATAGACCAACGGATCAGCAGCTCGGGTGCCACCATTGCAAGCTGCTTGCTCTGGGGCCACGGAAATGGTGTCCCCACCGGCAGCCGTCCGCAGGGGGAGGGGGAACGGAAATGGTGTCCCCCACCGGCAGCCGCCCGCAGGGGGAGGGGGAATGGAAATGGTGTCCCCCACCGGCAGCCGCCCGCAGGGGGGGGGGGGGAACGGAAATGGTGTCCCCACCGGCAGCCGCCTGCAGGGGGGGGGGGGGGGGGGGACGGAAATGGTGTCCCCACCAGGAGCCGTCCGCAGGGGGGACGGACGGAAATGGTGTCCCCACCGGCAGCCGTCCGCATGGGGGGGCGGAAATGGTGTCCCCACCGGCAGCCGTCCGCATGGGGGGGGGGGGCGGAAATGGTGTCCCCACCGGCAGCCGTCCGCATGGGGGGGGGGGGCGGGAGGGGCAGGAATGGTGGCCCCAAGGGCTGGCGGCAGGAATGGTGGCCCCAAGGGCTGGCGGCAGGAATGGTGGCCCCACGGGCTGGCGGCAGGAATGGTGGCCCCACGGGCTGGCGGCAGGAATGGTGGCCCCACGGGCTGGCGGCAGGAATGGTGGCCCCACGGGCTGGCGGCAGGAATGGTGGCCCCACGGGCTGGCGGCAGGAATGGTGGCCCCACGGGCTGGCGGCAGGAATGGTGGCCCCACGGGCTGGCGGCAGGAATGGTGGCCCCACGGGCTGGCGGCAGGAATGGTGGCCCCACGGGCTGGCGGCAGGAATGGTGGCCCCACGGGCTGGCGGCAGGAATGGTGGCCCCACGGGCTGGCGGCAGGAATGGTGGCCCCAAGGGCTGGCGGCAGGAATGGTGGCCCCAAGGGCTGGCGGCAGGAATGGTGGCCCCAAGGGCTGGCGGCAGGAATGGTGGCCCCAAGGGCTGGCGGCAGGAATGGTGGCCCCAAGGGCTGGCGGCAGGAATGGTGGCCCCAAGGGCTGGCGTCCGTGGCAGGAATGGTGGCCCCAAGGGCTGGCGTCCGTGGCAGGAATGGTGGCCCTAAGGGCTGGCTAAAGGCCCGCATTTGGCCCGCAGGCCACAGTTTGGAGACCAGTGCCACAGACAATAATGGTATTCCTCTTATTGTGAATTGCCGCACAGCTGTAAACTGTGACTTACAAAAACATAAAAGACTACTTAACCGAGGCATCAGACACAAATCTGACCAGTGTCATCTTACATCTATGGGGGGGGGGGGGGGAATCTCTTCACCTTCGTGTCATGGTAACTTCTAAGTGATGATCGAGACATAATGACAGAAGTTCTGTCATTTGAAGAGAATCCCCCAGTTACACCACTGATCCCATTGATTTCAATTCTAGGAATGCTGCTGACATGGCACTGGCCTCATTTTCACAAGCCAAAGCTATTATGGGAAATAGGGAACGGCGACACTCCGATCGCTAGTACGGAGGTGATGATGGAAGGGCAGCAAAGGTGAAAGATAGAAGAACACTATAGACAAGTTGTGCTAAACAGTTTTCAAGTGTTTTCTAAACACAAGCCTGACAAGCCAGCCTGGCCGGAAAGGATCAATGGTAGGTGTACACAAAGTTAATGAGTCAGAGTGTGGGTGTCATCTGCACCCTTACACTAGGGGGAGCCCTCCACACACCTGTTGCCATCCAATCAGAGGACTGTTCTTATACAGGGTGTGTGAGGTATACTTCAGGGACCGTGTCACATTACTGCTCTCCATATGGGATAACAGCTCTCTTCTCCTTCCCCACCCCCATACCGTGCCCTATAATTAGTATAGCTGGGAAGTGCACAGGGATTCCTCCGAGCTGTCACCATCCCCACAAACTCCAACGGTAACTTCTCCCCCCCCTCCCCCCTTCGTACCTGGACTGGGCAGCCATAGCGAAGTTTCTCAGAGAAGGCGTCCAGTGTCCATGAGGTTGTCGTGTCTTGTCCTCCTCAGGCGACCTCCGCCAATTGGCTTGTGCCCCCTCCTGTCTTCGCACCTCAGTTACATTATTATGGCTGCCTATGTACGTTCTCCGACCTCCGCTGCTTTCCCAGCTCCTGTGCACGTCTGCCCCCAACAGCAGCGGCGATCTGTCCCCAAACTCCGCCCACCAAGCGCTCGAGAACACGCCCCCTTCGTTCGGAGGAGCACAAATCCCTTTTGCAGCATACGCCCCTGCATGGGTGAAACCACTCTCAGCGTTTAGGGGGGGTCGTAGGACTGTAAACACGGACGCTGATGATTAATAAATGTGCGCGGGCAAACCAAGTAAAGCATTTTTTTTAAATAGTGTTTGTGTTATTTTTTTTTAACAGGGTGTGCAGTCATTTTTCGTTTTTAACTTTAGTTCAGTAGGTAGTACAGCCCATACCGTAGATGGACTTGTGGAGCGGTGTCAATGGAGCTGCGATGTGATTGGACGCCGTGTGAGTGGAGGGGCGGTGATAGCACGAGCAGTCCTCCAGTCACAGGGGAGAGGTGCTCTCAGCTGGAGCTTAGGAAACAAATCTCATTGGGGGATTGTCGCAGTGGCACGCTATGAGTGCAGAATGCGAGTGCTGCTGGATACTGGTGTGTGCTGTCATCACTCATTATACTGGACTTGGCTAGTCGGGGGACTTCAAAACAATCTCTTTTAACCACTTCCAGCCCAAGCCACTTCTCCTACATGTAAAAAATCATATTTTTTTTGCTAGAAATGACATAGAACTTCTAAACATTACATGTTTTTTTTAGCAGAGACCCCAGGGAATAAAATTACGGTAGTTTTTAATGTCACACGATATTTGTGCAGCAATTTTTCAAATGCATTGAAAAAAAAAAAAAAGAAAACACTTTCATGGATTAACTACTTTAACCACTTGCTTACTGGGCACGTATACCCCCTTCCTGTGGTTTTTATTTTTTGCACTATAAACAAAAAAAGAGCGACAATTTCGGAAAAAAAAAATCAATATTTTTCACTTGCTGCTATAATAAATAGCCCAATTTTAAAAAACAAACAAACATTTTTTTTCTCAGTTTAGGACGATACGTATTCTTCTACGTATTTTTGGTAAAAAAAAAAATCTCAATAAGCAACTGGTTTGTGCAAAAGTTATAGCGCATACAAAATAGGGGACATAATTATTATTAATTTTTATTATTATTTTTTTTACTAGTAATGGCGGCGATCTGCGATTTTTATTGGGACTGCGACATTATGGCGGACACATCGGACACTTTTGGCACATTTTTGGTGCCATTCACATCTATACAGCGATCATTGCTATAAAAATGCACTAATTACTGTATAAACGTGACTGGCATTGAAGGGGTTAACACTAGGGGTGAGGAAGGGGTTAAATGTGTACCCTGCATTGTTGTTCTAACTGTGGGGGGAGGGGGTGACTGGGGGAGGTGACCGATCTATGTCCCTATGTACAAGGGACACAGATCGGTCTTCTCTCTCCCTTACAGGACGTGGATCTGTGTGTTTACACACACAGATCCACATCCATGTCTGTGTACCGCCGATCGCGAGTGCCAGGCGGACATCGCGGCCGCCAGGCACGCGCATCGGCATCTCAGGGAAGCGCCGGGCACGCGCGCGCCCCCCCAGTGGCCTGGAGTAAAAAGACGGCCTCCCAGAGAATTAGAGCCACCCTACGGCCATACAAAGTCGTACGGCCGTCAGGAAGTGGTTAATACCGGGCATTTTCACCCCCTTGCTGCCCAGGCCAATTTTCAGGTTTCAGCACTGTCACGCTTTGAATGACAATTGTGTGGTCATGTGATGGGCTCCTAAACAAAATTGACGTCCTTTTCCCCCACAAATGGAGCTTTCTTAGGCCGCGTACACACGAGGGGATATGTCCGCTGAAAACGGTCCGATGGACCGTTTCAGCAGACATCTCCGCTCGTGTGTATGGGCTAGCGGACAGATTTCTCCACCCGACAGATTTCAAAGCATGCTTTGAAATCTATCCGGTGGGGATCTGTCCGCCCGACATGTCTGCTGGTTAGTACACTTACCAGCAGACATGTCGGCCCCCACCGCCGCCGCGCCGCTGCCGAATGGATTCGGCGCATGCGCGGAAGTGTTTTACTTCCTGGTGCGGTGACGTTGCGGTGACGCGGCGGCGTCAACGTCACCGCCGCGTCACCGCCACGTCACCGCGCCTTCCGGCGGCGGGGAATTTGATCCGATGGTGTGTACACGCCATCGGATCAAACTCCCGATCGGACATATCCGATGGAAATGGTCCGCGGACCGTTTTCATCGGATATATCCGATCGTGTGTACGCCGCCTTAGGCTCCATTCACATTGATGCATTTTGCAGAAATGCAGGGACATTTTTTAACATGGTTTCTTATGGAACATGTTCACATCAATGCTTTTTTTTGCCTCTGCGTTTTTGGAAAGGGTCCGGTACTTTTTTTACTGCAAAAAGCAGCATTTGCATGTAATAGAATCCAATGGACCTGCATCAAAAACGCAAGTACTGGGTTTTTACTGAAATTTTGTCGCGATTTTGCCACAATTTGCGTTTTGCTTTTTTTAATCTTTTTATAGCTGGTTGTTAAAGGAAATGTAAAAAAATAAAAATTGATGGTTAAAAAAAAAAACGCAAATTGCGGTAAAAACACATGTCAAAAAACGCAGCGTGCACCGCATAAAGCACTGTAAAAAAAACGCTCAAAAGCAACATGCATAGGTGTGAATCGAGCATTATGGTGGTATTTGATCATCTCTGCGGTTTTTATTATTTGCACTACAAACAAAAAAAAGACTGAAAATTAAAAAAAAAAAAAATGTTTTTCTTTTTGCTATAATAAATAAATAAATTGATAACATGTCACGTTTCAGAATTGCACCTGCTCGTAGAATGGCGAAAAAACTTTGACCCTTAAAAATCTCCATAGGCGACGTTTAAAAATGTCTACAGGTAACCAGTTTTGCGTTTCAGAGTAGGTGTCTTGCAAAAATTAGTGCTCTCACTCTAACGATCGAGGCGACCCCTCACATGTGTGGTTTGAACACCGTTTTCATATGCACGACTGCACATGAGCTTTTTTTTTTTTTTTTAAATGAAACATTTGAGTCACTTTTATTCCTATTACAAGGAAACACCACTTGTAATAGAAAAAAAAGCATGACAGGATCTCTAATGTGAGATCTGGGGTCAAAAAGTCCTCAGATCTCATATTTACACTTAAAAGCAATAAAAAAAAGTCATAAAAATAAATCCCCTTTAAGACCATTGGGCCAAAGTGAAGTTTGATGTTGCTTCTGTCATCCAATGGTATAGAGGCAACTTACCCTCACTCACCTCCATGTCTCTCCGAGGAAAGGACCCCATCATCTCCATCGCTACCGACGGCTCCGGTAAGCGGCAGACCACGAGGAGGTTTGGGAGGGGGGCCCTCTCCCACCACCCCCGATAAAAGCGATTTTGCGGCAAATCCGCCATAGAGACCACTTTTATCTGAAAGCAGACCGCCCGCTGTTTAAAAAGATAGCGGGGTTATGACAGCTATCTGTTGCCGTAACCCAGATATTTAACGTCAAACACCCGACGGCGGCGGGCAGTCCGGAAGTAGTTAAAATTGTGCACACTCGTGGAATAGCCCCAAACTTTGGTACTTAAAAACCTTCAAAGGCTATGCTTTAGAGTTTAGAGATTTTTACAGGTTACCAGTGGGATCTAGAATTGATGTTTTCCCTCTAACTTTTCGACGATACCTCACGTGTGGTTTGAACACCGTTAACATAAGCGGGTGCGATGTACTAAGGCGTTCACTTCTGCATGTGGGGCACTTAAAAAAAAATTGGATTGTTTCTTTTATTTTTTGTTTTTACACTTTCCCTTTAAAAAAAAAAAATTTGATCACTTTTATTCCTATTTCAAGAAATGTAAACATCCCTTGTAATAAGAATACAGCATGACAGGTCCTCTTTACAGAGAGATCTGGGGGTCTATATAAGTCCCCACATCTCTCCTCTAGGCTGGAAAGTCTGAAATAATTTTTTTCAGGCTTTTCAGCTAAAAAACAATAGTGTTTACATCTGCAGCCACCATGAAGTCATAGCGTCGCTCCGAGCCTCTGAAGGTCATAGAGATCGCCAGGGACCATCTGGTCCTCGGTCAGCTCTATGGTAAATGGATATACTTTATTTATTTTGACTCTGTACTCCAAAGGCTGTTTATTTATTTTTATGAACATGTAACCAGCAGCAGTGGAATAGAAACTCCTCCTGCTTACAGTATGTTTCGCTGCAGACAGGCTGGGAAAGATCTGGGTCATGTGACAGCTGTATATTGATTGGGGAAAAGGTACTTTGATTATTTTCTATTAAAATAATTACAGTACCATTATCCACATACAGAAATAGAAGGGACAATCTAAATTTAACTGTATCACTTTAACCGCTTGCCAGGATGACAAGCAGTAAAATGTAGGTTTTCCCACAAACCAAAGATAGTTTGGAGATTTCTCTCATACATGGTAAAAATCAGCACATTTTCCAGAAAAATACATTGTGCACCATGGTGTTTAGGGAGGGTTGCTCCTAAATGTACCTGCCAGGTATAGCTACCTTGGCTAATTGTTGAGGATCAATTGAATTCACTCTAATGGCCCATACACACGATCCGAATATCGGACCAAAACGATCGTCCGATGATGGATCGTACGATTTTCGGATCGTGTGTACACTACTTTCGAGAGCCGATCACGACCGTTCATCCGATATTATTCGATCGTAAAAGCGCGAAAAAATTTCTCGTACGATGTCAGATCGTACGATTTTCGTTTAGTCAGTACAGCCGTCGTCCGAAAATACAATACAAATACATTACAACATGTGACATCACTCCCGATCATTTTTTTCTGCCATACGAGAATTTTCGTGAGTTTAATAACCTATTTTATTTTACTTGCGATTATTAGGCGAAAAAAGTTGTACGATCCATCGGCCGATTTTCGGATCGTGTGTATGGGCCATAAGTCTGTAATTGCTGCACTTCTCTCTTTTTCCGATAGGTGGCCGAGTACTTGGTGGCATTAGATAAGACAAAGGCACTGCAAGGTCAGATTATGGGTATATGGGGTATTTCAGCCAATGGGCAGGGGTTTTCTTGAATCCCTTGGCCTGCTGTGAGAACCTATATATTTGGTTGGAGTCAGGTGATCAGTGTTCTGTGCCATCTGGATGGCTAGGGACCCAGCAGAGAGATATTACAGTGAAGATTGGAGGAGCTCACTGGATTCAGTGGCAGTGAATTATTTAGTCTAGTAAGAGAGATTGGGAGATTCCTACACATGCAGATGTGGCGTCTTGCTGGAGGCCTTTCCCTGCATGGCTGTCCTCCTGTTGAAGTCTCGGTGTCTGCCAATTAACATTGCACCTATGTAAGGGTGTCCTGGCCCTAACCCTCTCTTCCAAAGTTATGTTAAGAGAAAGAAAATCTCTTTGCATTCAAGAAGTGTCTTGTGCCCAATGAATCTTCATCCACTATGCCTTACAACCCACCAAATACAGAAGGGTGTCAGCTATATATGGCCCTGGAGGTTCTCATTAGACTGAAGGAGGCCTGGGACCTTGCTACATACATTTAAATGCATTTTAGTGTGCACACACATGTAGTGCCCATGTACTTCCAAGTACGGGTGCTAGCAAATTTAGGGGATGATCAGAGTGTAAGTGACTCTGATCTCAATTCTGATTAATGTAAGGCTCTCTGTTTCAGCTCGGCTGTGCTGTGGGCTCATTCTGTTGTGCCTGGGGTGTTGTTTCACCCCAGGGCGACAGGTGGCAGCAGTGGGAGCTGAGGTTCAGGTGGTCTCTCCAAGCGACCAATCAGGAGGCCTGGGCCTCGCTGGGCATGCTGGGAGAGGGTATGAGGCAGACACCATTTTAGGGGGTCTTGTTCTTCTTTCTGCCATGTGGCACCCACCTTTAGGGTGACCACATCACCGTGCCCCGAGCGTTATGGCCTACCGGGCTGGGACGTGGGTGCTACACGGTGTTCCTGGTTCCTGGGCCGTTCGGGCCTGGGGCAACCAAACAGGATGGGGGCTCAGTGATCGACTGAGTTCCCACATTGAGGATCCCAAGTGAGTTTGGGTGGGGAGTCCAGTTGAGGCACGCCATTGAGAGGCTGTCCGTCCAACAGTATTGAGACGAACCATTGGGGATCGAGGTACTGGACACTGAGGGATTGATTACTCTCTCAGTCAGTACCGTGGCGACATTGAAAGAAGATTCAGGCAAACCTTCAAACAGGAGAAGTTCCTCCATTTCTAAACTCAGAGAAGGCCTGTGGCAGAGGCGCTTCCCTGACGATCACCAAGAAGAGTCTGTGGCAGAGACATCCTTCTTAAGTTCCGAGTGATACTCTGGCTGCCATGTCTGTGAGAGAGACCTGTCCAGGTATGCTATACCCACTCAGGCTGGAGTGGTGAAAGTAAACTAATTGTTTGACGGAGACAGGGCTGTTTCCATATCTAAGGCTTGAATATGCTGTTCTCCTTCCAACCTTAGTCTATCCTTCCCATCACCTGTTAACTGTGTTTACCTGGCTGGGTAATAAAGAGCACATATAAAGTGACTTCCTATTTGCGGACATTCCTTTACTGCTACTACATTCATCGTTCACCCTAGACACTTCACCGGAGCCATGAGGTAACATGCCATCCCATCATTTCTCAGCAGCTCCTTCGGGGGTAGTGCTACACACATAATGTAATAGCCATTTGTTGGTAAAATGTAAAAGATGATATCATGTTGAGTAAATAGATACTAAACATGTCAATATTTAAAATTGCGCACACCTGTGAAATGGCAACAAACTCCAGTTCCCAGAAAATTACCCATAAGCAACGCTTTTAAAGCCTTTGCATGTTACCAGTTTAGAAGTTAATGTGAGCTCTGGTGCTAGAATTATTATCACTCTGGTGTTGGCAGCGATACCTCACATATGCAAGGTATTCTTGAATCTTCTCAAAGAGGACTATAATGATGACCCACTTCTCAGTCATTCACCTAAGGACATTAGCCTGGCTTATAAGAATGACTTTTGGAACCAAGGGTATAGTCTGTAGGTACCTTAATCTTCTCAGGTTCAAGCCCTCAGGTTGGTTCATGATTCCAAACTTTTGGCATTTGGCATATTGGGGTTTTCAAAAACAGAACTTTTATCTGTAGCGCCCCCTTACTTTCTGTAGGGGCGTTACACTAAAGTTAGTGGGGAATGGGAGAGTTACGCAGCTCTCATTCACAATTTGTCAAATTTCAGGCTGCTGTAATTTCAGAACTGTCCTGTGGGTCAGTCTGCGCTCCAGGGGTGTGTTCCCACCCCTGGGTGGCAGCTGGCGCTAGAGGGGTTCTGGCAGACTCGTTTTCCTCAGCAGCCAATCAGAGGAGTTGGTTCCCTCGCTAGGGCATGCTGGGGGAGGCTATATCTGGGTCAGCCACCTTGGCCCCGGGGCCGCCGTCTTTTTTCTTTTCTGCGGGGTCAAGTTCCAGGTGCGGCATCCACCTTCAGGGTGCGCGCATCCATGGACCCCGCAGCCATGGCCTACCTGGCCGAAGTTGTGTACCATGCGGAGCTTCACCCTGACATAGAGAGGGATCCCAGTAGCTGCTGGGTCCCAAACCTTTCCTAAAAGGATCCCAAGCTGGGAGCTGTACGGTGGGGGATCGGCTTAAGGAGAACCCGGAGGCAGGTGATCCAATAAGGCTTGAACGAACCATCGGGCATCTGGTGACTGGGAAATTGACAGGTACACTTCAACTGTCAACCGGTGACCCTAACTAAATTCACTAGGAGGACTCGCTCATTCCGGATCACACTCATTCAAGTAATAGGTCTGTGGCAGAGGCCCGAGCCAGGCCTGTGGCAGAGGTATGGTCCTCCCAGCGGTTGCAAGTGGCGCCTCGGCTGCCAGGCCTGTGGCAGAGGTCTGTCCGGGGGCACTTTACCCACTCTGACTAGAATGGCGACGAACTGAGCTCATCATTGCTGAGAGCAGGATTGCTCTCTCTCTTCTTCATATCCAAGGCCTGATACTCAAGTTCTCTCTCTGCTCATCAACCATTCCTGTCCTGTACCATGTTGATGTTGGCCATGTTGGGCCTTGGAATAAAGCATTGAAGAAAACCCAACTAAAGACTGGACATTCGCTCTCTATCTCAACTCACAAGTATCACCCCTAGACACCTGCAAAGTAACTCAACACGCCGATACCACTTATAATCAGCGACTCCTCCGGGGGTAGCGCTACACGTGGGGGCTCGTCCGGGATTCGGCTGTTACCGTTGGCAATGAGGAGAAGTGAGTAGTAATTTACTAAGGAGCAAAAAGGTCCTTTGGTGTTGTGTACTTGAACTGTCTGGCTACGAGGGAGTTAACCTTGCATCGCTAAGCTTGGGCGTACGTGCGGCCTAGCACGCGCCTGCAACTATCCGGACAAGTTCTTCAAGTGGGAGGAGCCACCCTCCCCTGCACAGGACGTATAATAGAGTTTCACGCCAAGCGAGGAGGAGGAACGCCCACCTTCCCGCCAAATTGTCAGAACCACCATTTCTTTGAGAAAGACGGATCGCTGTTGGAGATGTCCGGAACCTCAAAGAACCCGACTGCCATGACCACACCGGGGGTATCTGTGTCCGTCCCCACGGGAATGCCTGTGACGGACACGGGCATTCGGCTATCCACGGGAGGGCAGTTCGTGCTACTGTCCTCAGCAGGAACAGAAATGTTGGGCCTGGCCTGCCCCAGATGTGAGGAGTTGGCCGTCCACCTCCTGCCTTTCGCCCGGTGCCAGAGATGTTGGGCTCCCTTGTTCATCGCAATGCCAGTGGTCAGCCCTCCACGGGAGTACCGCGTAAATCGGTCCTCCGGGGCAGTTACTGCGGAGGTGGAGACCCCATGGTCGGAGCCCCTCTCTTCCGATGGAATTGAGGAACCAAAAATCCTAGATGTGGATGTCGCTACTCTCACCTTGGCTACCTCGCCCTCCAGTTTGGTGAAGGTAGGCCCGCTGGACGAGGGGGGACGCGATGACCATGCAGGCGGCGCGACTAGTGCACAGGCTGAAGCCATTCCTGGGGCCATTTCAGTTGTGGCGGCTCCCATCCAATGTGTTGTTTCCGGGGGAAAGCCTCCCCAGCCGATCAACTGGAATCAATGGAGGAAGTCCCATTGGCTCGATACAGACACTTCCCCAACCAGGGCCCAAAACTACCTCCCCGCTGGAGCGGAAGACTCATCCGACCATGAATTCTGGTCAAGCGGGTCGCAGACGCATTGCAGCGACCTGCCCCGACCACCTGTTCGAGCCACGGTTCCCCGAGCAACAGAGCTTTGGGGGATTCCGGGTCCCTGGAACCCGGTAAAAGAAAAAGAAGCGTCCTGGTCGGAGTGCGTCCTGTGGACCCGGCGCTGCAGATCTACTTTAAGGAGCTGGTGAGTCTGTGTTGTTAGATTTGTCCTTTGTCCTTGACTTACCGCTCCCCCAACCTGAGACATGCTATCCTCCGTGGGCGTCTGATGTTTGTGTTGCCTGACATAGGCACTCATCCGAAGGGAAGTTACGGACAAGTATGCCCCACTTTGTCTGAACTTTTTATTTTTCTTCCCGGTTTCCCCTTTTTTTCCCCCTGCTCTTCCAGATCCACATAAACTCTTTTGTGAAGGACTCTTGGGAAGGGTGGGTTCAGTCAGTTGGAGTGGGACTTTGCCAACTTCTTGATTGCAGCATTGGAAGATTCAGCAAGGAAAATACCTATTTTTCCCTTTTTTTTTCTCTCACTTCCCTTTGCTGCTACTTCTTCACTTCTGGATTTTGAACTGCCACAGTACCAGCGCACTGACCACTAGGGGCAGTGTTATGCGCCATTACATTGCAGGACAGAAATGTTAAAGGAGTTGTAAAGGAAAAACATTTTTTGCCTAAAATTAATGTCTGCACGGTAGACAGACAGAATAGTGTAATGATTCTGTTAACAAACAAGTAAATACCTATTAAATTCCTTCATCTATATCACCTCCAGCGTTCTAGTTTCTGTTCTCTCATTCACTTCCTGGTTTGCATCACTTGTTCATGTAAGAACTACATTTCCCAGTATGAATTGCGGTACGCCCAGTAATTCACACCTCCTTGAAGTCTCTAACACGTAGAGAGCGTCCTGCCACACAGATGTAGTTCCCAGGAGGGGAAGAGCACGTTACTACATCACAGTGGTCAGTAAAATCAGACAAGCGGGAAATGAACAGAAGAGAGAAGAAATAGAGCAACTTCTGAGCAAAAACGAACAATGAGGAAGTGAAAAGAGGAATGTCTGCAGGTAAAGGATGCTTATTATGAAAAAAAATCCTTTACAACCCCTTTAAGTCTTATACTTTTGCAACAGAGTGATTCTCCCATACCACTTACCTTTAGGACTCCTCGGGAGGAAGGGAAATTGTGCGTTCAGGCTTGAGCGTGCAGTTTGAATTCCGACCCTGGAGATTGTATATAGCTAAGCAAAGTTATATTGGTATCTCAGAATGTATATTGTACAGTTGTATGCTCTTTAATTTTTTTCTACACAGGTTTTTTTTTCTGGACCCACCTACTATCAACACTGCTGAGAATGGGCAGCTAGATAGATAGGGTTGTGTATGTTTGTATGTAAATATTATGTAATGCAATGTTCATAAGTATTTTCTTTTCTCCTCTCCTTTTTTCCTTCTTTTCTGTCTATTTACAGTATCAGGCCAGCATTGGAACTCAAATGCTTTAAGACACTAGGGACAGTGTCAATTTAAGTGGGGGGAATATGTAGCACCCCCTTACTTTCTGTAGGGGCGTTACACTAAAGTTAGTGGGGAATGGGAGAGTTACGCAGCTCCCATTCACAATTTGTCAATTTCAGACTGCTGTAATTTCAGAACTGTCCTGTGGGTCAGTCTGTGCTCCAGGGGTGTGTTCCCACCCCTGGGTGGCAGCTGGCGCTAGAGGGGTTCTGGCAGACTCGTTTTCCTCAGCAGCCAATCAGAGGGGTTGGTTCCTTCGCTAGGGCATGCTGGGGAGGCTATATTTGGGGCAGCCACCTTAGCCCCGGGGCTGCCGTCTTTTTTCTTTTCTGCGGGGTCCAAGTTCCAGGTGCGGCATCCACCTTCAGGGTGCGCGCATCCATGGACCCCGCAGCCGTGGCCTACCTGGCCGAAGTTGCGCACCATACAGAGCTTCACCCTGACATAGAGAGGGATCCCAGTAGCTGCTGGGTCCCAAACCTTTCCTAAAAGGATCCCAAGCTGGTGGGGGATCAGCTTGAGGAGAACCCAGAGACAGGTGATCCAATAGGGCTTGAACGAACCATCGGGGATCTGGTGACCGGGAGATTGACAGGTACAATTCAACTGTCAACCGGTGACCCTAACTAAATTCACTGGGAGGACTCGCTCATTCCGGATCACGCTCATTCAAGTACTAGGCTTGTGGCAGAGGCCAGAGCCAGGCCTGTGGCAGAGGTATGGTCCTCCCAGCGGTTGCAAGTGGCGCCTCGGCTGCCAGGCCTGTGGCAGAGGTCTGTCCCGGGGCACTTTACCCACTCTGACTAGAGTGATGACGAACTGAGCTCATCATTGCTGAGAGCAGGATTGCTCTCTCTCTCTTCTTCATATCCAAGGCCTGATACTCAAGTTCTCTCTCTGCTCATCAACCTTTCCTGTCCTGTATAATGTTGATGTTGGCCATGTTGGGCCTTGGAATAAAGCATTGAAGAAAACCCAACTAAAGACTGGACATTCGCTCTCTATCTCAACTCACAAGTATCACCCCTAGACACCTGCAAGGTAGCGGTACATATCATATTGCTTTTGGTGGCCTGGTTACAAGAAAGATGTCAAGCAGTATGTGACCTTGTGCCTGACCTGTGCACACAATAAGACACCCCAAGCTTCTATTTTGGGGTTGCTCTAGCTACTCCCTGTTCCATCAAGACCATGGGAGTCACTGTCAATAGACTTTGTAGTCGATTTACCTCCCTCAACAAAAATTACCACTATCTTGCTAGTTGTCGACCACCTCACTAAGATGGCTCATTTTGTACCAGTTAAGGGAATACCCACTGCTTAGCAAACTGTGGAACTGATGGTTTGGTAAGTCTTTAGACTACACGGAATCCCTGATGATGTAGTGTCAGACAAATGAGTGCAGTTTACTAGCATTAGGCGTTAGAATTAATTTGTCATCTGCTTTTAAAATTTAGAGAACCAACCAAACACCTTCGATGTTTTGTCAGTTATCATCAAGAGGAACTGCAGTCTGCTCACATAATTTGTAATAAAAACATCTTTGCCATTTTGAAGCTTCCCTCCAACCACTTTGCATATTATTTTATATGTGGTTACGAAACACGTGCACTGACTACAAAACTGGGTTGCAAAACACTAAAAACTAACCACCAGAGAGGAGGGAAAAATTAAAGCACTACCACTAACTGTAAGTGAGGTGGGGGGAGGGGTGTTTACTAAACACTACAACTAGCCACCAGGGAGGGTTAAAAAAACATTGCCACTAACCACCAGTGGAGGGGGAGGTAAAGCACTGCCACTAATGTCCATTGGGGAGGAAGGTAAAATGGCACTGCACTATCCACCAGTGGGGGTGGGGGAAGAAACACTATCCAGTAACCGGCAGTGAGGAGGGAGGAATTAAAGAAAACACTGCCACTAACCATCAGTAAGATGCAGGGTTACAAAACGCTTCCACTATCCACCAGTAGGGGGGAGTTAAAGAGCACTGGGGAGTAGAAATACATTGCCACTAACCACCAGTTTTAGAGAGTATGAACAAAACACTGGCACTAACCACCACTTGGGGAGGGAAGAATTAAACAAAAGATTTTCACTAACCACCAGTGAGGTGGTAAAAATACTACCACTAACTATCAATGAGGTTGGGGGGTGGGGTTAATAAATAATGTCACTAACCACCAAAGGAAAGGGGGGGGGGATTAAAAAATATTGCCAGTAACCACCAGTGAAGGGGGAAGGTACGCCACTGCCACTAACATCCATTGAGGGAAGGTAAAAAAAAAACACTACCACTAGTGCCACCAGTGTGAGGGGGGGGGGGGGTTCAGAAGGAGAAGAGACTCCATTTGCCCCGGCCTGTAATGAACTACATTACGCAGAGAGCAGCTGGGCCACCCCAAGATGCTTTGCCTTCTGCACCGCCTGCTAAGGGAGGTAATTTAAGGGAGAGGACGCGTTTGGCGCACTCTCTCGGGACCGCGTCTTCAACCCAGGAGGACACTGCCAGGAGTGTCTCCACGGGGAGTAGGCCGCAGTTGAGGCTTACATACGCCCGGGCGGAGCGGCTTTGAGAAGGAATGAGTCTCTGCCAGAGTCATCGGACGAGATCCCAGCAACCCTGCGACCTGTCCGAGGACCGGAGACTGCTGACCGACCGAACGGTGTGCCGTAGAAGGACAAGGCCTGAACCGGTTGGGTGAGACGGGCACTTGCCTGAAAGTACTGATTGTCTTGCGGAAGGGCGGATCGTCGATATCCATCTTTGTGGTTTGACTATTCAAAAAACTTTTAACAATTTATTATTACCCTCTTTGGATTATAAATTGCTCTTTGCGCGCCAACGCATTGCAAACGAACAAGTGCATGAACTGTTAGCTGGAGACCGTATTGAAGTTTGGCCTGGGACGCCATGCCATCTTAATTAGCTATAGCTATAGTACTCAAGGGTTATCTATTTAGAGTTGTATATTCACTATATTGCTCGTTGACCGAGTAATCAGTTCTACTACTTT
Organism: Rana kukunoris; assembly: GCA_029574335.1. Classification (NCBI taxonomy): domain Eukaryota; kingdom Metazoa; phylum Chordata; class Amphibia; order Anura; family Ranidae; genus Rana; species Rana kukunoris. The sequence goes on along the minus strand of CM056049.1, from coordinate 477,257,723 downwards.
ATTTTTTTTTTGTTGTAATGATTTTTATTAATAATAATTCAAACAAGAACAATTTAAATAATACAGTGAAAAAGACATGGAAACACGGACGCAGCCGTGTTATGTAACAGAAGAATGCAGTGTCAGAAAGACACGATAACAGTAAAGTAACATCTTAATACATGGCTTGGATAAAGTAAGCATATCAAACGTTGAGAACCAAACAATTTAGAGCATATATTAGAGAAATCAACGAAGAGCATACAGTCTAGATTCATGATTTTTCCATGAATCCAGGCCGCAGGTTAAACCAGAATATTGAAACAAACAAAGTAAATAACAACATTCTGAATATAACTAAGGGAAAGTAAATGGGGAAGGAATGAAGAGAAGGGGTCTGCCGTTATATAAATGGATCAAGAGGATTAAATAAAAAGTGGAGGTTAATCCCCCAAGGTGACGGATTTGTATTCATCAGATGAAATAAAACTCAGCCAATCAGACCAAATATCCAAGAACCTTTTTTGAGTATCTCTCGCCTGATGTATCAACTCCTCCATCTCCATGTTTCTCATGGTGCTGTTAAACCAGTCAATTATTGAAGGGGGTTTGGTTGATTTCCAATTAGTTGGAATACACATCCTGGCAGCATTGATCAGATGCATTGCCAAGGATCGGTAGTAGCCATTTGGTAATGAGGGAGAATAATGTAATAAAAATTGAGTAGGGGTGAAATCCAGATTGAGAGAAGTTATATGGGATATATATTCGTGGACCTTTTTCCAATATGGTTGGATGTCTTTGCAGGACCACCAAATGTGCAAAAAGGAACCCGTCTCGCTATTGCATCTCCAGCACATTTTAGATACAGATTTATTAATCCTATGTAATTTAAGGGGGGTCATATACCACCTGGATAGAATCTTATAAGCATTTTCTTGTGCTTGGACATGAATAGATCCCTTGTGAATAAATTTGTAAATATTTCTCCATTCTGTGTCTGACAAATCAAGCGAGAGATCTCTTTCCCAAAGTTGATTAGCCCAATTAATTTAAGGTGTCTGATCGGAAAATAGTAGAGAATATGTAGCTGAGACTAAGTGCCTGAGAGGTCCATCGTTCTCACACCATTTTTCAAAGTCACTTTTTTCTCTCGACCAATTCGGTCTGGGGTTAGGTTTCAGGAAGAAATTCCTTAATTGAACATAGATCCAAAAAGGAAATGACTCCACTTTCAATTTATCGGCCAACTTGGATTGGGATATAAACTCATCACCAATGAAGAACTGTCCTGCCCTTACTTTTGAATGGGGCCAACTTTTAGGTAAAAAATCTTCATGCATTCCAGTTCTACTACTTTAATCAGTTTTAGTATTTTATATGACATTGTTGCCTAGCTCAAACTGAAGCCTTAATATTGTTATTGATATTGCAGGTAGAGTATGGCTGTTAGTCATGTTCTTTTTTTTCTTCTTTAAGTAAAGCATCACTTTGGTTATTTTGAAGTTTGTGTGCAGCCTATCTTTCATACTGCAAGGTCCCTTCTATTTAAGGTAACCCCTTTTGTTTGCATAATCTGTTGTAGTGTACTGGGATATTGTGCTTCCCCACAAGCTACTGGGGTCCACAACTCCCATATTACCAGGTGTGTCAAGAGAGGGTTTTGAGCCACTTTAACCACTTGCTTACTGGGCACGTATACCCCCTTCCTGACCAGGTGAAATTTCAGCTTCCGGCACTGTGTCGCTTTAACTGACAATTGCGCGTCGTGCAACGTGGCTCCCAAATAAAATTGACGTCCTTTTTTTCCCCACAAATAGAGCTTTCTTTTGGTGGTATTTGATCACCTCTGCGGTTTTTATTGTTTGTGGTATAAACAAAAAATGAGCGACAATTTCGAAAAAAAAGGCAATATTTTTTACTTGTTGCTATAATAAATAGCCCATTTTTTTTTTTTTTACATTTTTTCTCAGTTTAGACCGATACGTATTCTTCTACATATTTTTGGTATAAAAAAAATCGCAATAAGCGACTGGTTTGGGCAAAAGTTATAGAGCTTACAAAATAGGGGACAGAATTATTATTAATTTTTATTATTAATTTTTTTATACTAGTAATGGCGGCGAACTGCAATTTTTATTGGGACTGCGACATAATAGCGGACACATCGGACACTTTTGACACATTGACAAATATGCACTAATTACTGTATAAATGTGACTGGCATTGAAGGGGTTAACACTAGGGGGTGAGGAAGGGGTTAAATGTGTACCCTGAATTGTGTTCTAACTGTGGGGGGAGGGGGGTGACTGGGGGAGGTGACCGATCTATGTCCCTATGTACAAAGGGACACAGATCGGTCTCCTCTCTCCCCTGACAGGACATGGATCTGTGTGTTTACACACACAGATCCACGTCCTTGTCCTGTAACCGCCGATTGAGAGTGCCTGGCGGACATCACGGCCGACAGGCACGCGCATAAGTATCTCAGGGATGCGGCCGCGCTTGCGCACCCTCTAGTGGCCTGGAGGAGCGGAGGCCGTAAAAACACGGCCTCCCAGAGAATTAGAGCCACCCTGCGGCCGTACAAAGTTGTATGGCCGTTGGGAAGTAGTTAGGGGTTAATCACAGAGCGTAGACCAAAAACAATCAGCAGCTCCTCCGGGGGTAGTGCTACATTTATATATATTTTTGGGGGATATTTATTATATCAAGAAGTAAAAAATATTGAATTTTTTTCAAAATGCCTACCTACCTAGAGAAGAGTGGCTCATTACGGAGAGTACCACCCTAATGCCATAACCTGTGTTTCAGCACATACCTCTGGCAACCTCCAGGGGCATGAATGCACACTCCTCCCCATTTGCACATGAACCCTGCTCAAGGCTGTCTTTAAAGCAGGGCAAAAGGGGAAGCTGCCCTGGGCCCCATCATTGTTGTGGGGCCCAAAGCAGCTGCCTCATACTTGACAACTATCCCAGTTTTAATTCCCTCGTCCTTTGAAGTTTTAGTCCCGTGCTGTGTCCCAATATCTCAATGTAAAGTTGTATTACTAATGATGCCTAGCTCTGTCCTATTGTCATGTACAGATGTTTAACCTGCAGACCATGTGTTTACATATAAATAACCTGCATTGATATGTACACTGAGCAAAATTCTAAAAGCTAAACTTTTGTGTTTGCCCCTATTTATCATGAGCTGAACTTGAAGAGCTACGATTTTTTTCTATGTACACAAAAGTCCTATTTCTCTCAAATATTGTTCACAAATCTGTCTGAGCCCTGGTTCACACTGGTGCGTTTTGACATGCGATTTGGCATGTCAAATTGCATGTCAAAACGGCGGCAAATTGCCGGCAATGGCAACGCCTAATCGATGTGATTCTGCATCTGCGGCATTGCACCGATTTCAAAAAGTAGTTTCTGTACTACTTTTGCGATTTTGACATCTGTGCAAAAACCTGCACTCCACACAGTAATGCAAGGCTTTCTCCCTGGTGTGGAGTGTCGTGCTGACCCCGTCCCTTGAAAGGGGAGGGGGAGCAGGAGAGTCAGGACGCTCTCTACATTGCAGATAGAGAAAGGAGGTGTGTGTTAGAGGGCGTCCTGACTCTCCTGCTCGCCCCCTCCCCCTTTAAGGGAGGGGGCGAGCATGACACTCCACACCAGGGAGAAAGCCTTGCATTACTGTGTGGAGTTACAGACAGAAGAACAGAAAGTGAGGATTTCTCAAAAGAAATAAGGACATTTAAACGCAAAATCGAAGGATGAGGTAAGTAAGGGAGGACTGCACTAAGGTAAAGGAAGCTATTTAGGAAAACATTTTTTTACCTTTACAACCCCTTTAAGGCTTACCTGTCCCTTACATATCCCCCGTGTCTGCATGTGCCAAAGTGATTGGCACATGTCCACTGAAGCAATGGCATGTTGTGCTGTTGCTTCAGTTAGACGTGTTGCTACCAGCGACTCCTACACAGCGCCGTAGCCGCGATACCCGGAAGTAAGCTCCGGGAGAGATGTCTGCGGCTGGAGAGGGGTTCGAGGACCGCTGCAGGGGCTTCGATCTGAGGTAAGTAATAGATAATGAGCTAGTATGCTATTGTGACAGTAGGAGCTACTGTCAAGGTAAAATGGACAGTTTGCTGGATACAGGGTATGCACACTTGCGAGGTACAAGACTACAGAGCAGAGAAGACTGCTTTTGCAGCTTTCTCCAGGTTTTCGTATTTTAACATGGGGCTCTGTAGTTTGAAGATTCCACAGTGTCTGGGGTGGGACGGGATCTCCAACCCTGTATACAGATTTCGTGGATAATCAGCAGGGTGTGTGCTCAGGTGAACACAGCCCTTTATAATGAGAGTGTGGGAAGACTTCATGGCTCCCAGTTGGAGACAGCTCCACACTAAAGGCCCGTACACACGGTCGGACTTTTTGCCAACAAACTTCAAAATCTGCTTTTTCAAATTTGTCCGATCGTGTGTACGCTCCATCGGACCAACTTTTTTGGGTTTCATCCGACAAAAAGTTCGGTCTGCAAACAGACAAACTTTTCGGCAACAAAAGTCTGATGGTGCCTTGTCCGACTGTGTGTACTGCAAACCATCGGACTTTTGTACAAAGTGCAAATACGCATGCTCAGAACCAATGTTAAAATCAACCAACAATAGGAGAAGTTAACCAAAGGGTGGCGGTAAAGAGCAGAAAAGAGCAAAAAAACATGTGATGTTTGGAAAGTTATAGAAACGTTTGCAGAAAAGTCCAAGCGTGTGTATGCTATGGGTGTGACCAGACAACTCCCTTCGGACAAAAATCCAAGGGAAAATTTGTTGGATGTCCGACCGTGTGTACGAGGCTTAAGAGACAGGAGGCTGTAGGAGACAGCCAGAATGATGATGACTGCAAGAGGCAGGCCGCGTACACACGTCCGAGAACCTCGTCGGCTAAACTCATCGTTCTGCCCGACGAGGTTCCCAATGAGCGGTCGAAAAGGTCGTCAAGCCAAATTTCCTCATTGAACAACGAGGAAAAAGAGAGCATGCTCTCTATTTTGGCTCGACGAGCTTCCCGACGGGACGCTCATCGAAAGTGTACACACGACCGAGCTTCTCGGCAGAATATGTCTCCCAGCGAGCTTCTCGCTGGATTCTGCCAAGAAGCTCGGTCGTGTGTACGGGGCCGCAGAGCTGTAGACGCTAAAGGGAAGCTATCTACTTGGAGGAGTCTGCTGGTCTGGGTGACCAGGATAAAGTGCAGAAGTACTGCTACAGATACTGCTACAGAGAGCCAGGTGGGCTAGCATTTTCTGTTCTGTGTATTTGATGGAGAAGAACCTCCTGCGTGGGAAATCTTTGTTTGGACTTTTATTTTGTTTCCTTTTAATAAAAATGGGCTACCATGCCCTTAAATATAGTTCCTGACTGGCTTGAATCACTGAAAAAACCACGAGAGCTAACAACCCCCATCTTACAGCTATGCATACAACCTTATTATGCCTTTGTCTTGCAGGTTTTTTTGTTTTTGTTTTTAGGATTTACAACCACTTTAAGGACTAGGAACTTTCTGATCCTTTTGAAAGTAGCACTAAAGTTGTAGATTGCATACAGAAGTGACTCCAATTCCACTGTAGACACCAGTTCCAATGACTTCAAGAACTACCAACCTAGTTGGCTGCTTTGTCACCAGCCCATGTGGCTGCCACTGAAGATTTCCCAGCTCTTTAACCACTTAAGCCCCTGACCATATTGTTGGTCAAAGACTAAAGCACTTTTTGCGATTCGGATTTTCTATTTACTAGTAATGCGATCAGCGATTTTTTTTTGGTACTGCGACAATATGGAGGACACTTTTGACACATTTTTGGGACCATTGGCATTTTTATAACGATCAGTGCTATAAAAATGCATTGATTACTATAAAAATGCCACTGGCAGGGAAGGGGTTAACACTAGGGGGCGGGTAAGGGGTTAAGTATGTTCCCTGGGTGTGTTCTAACTGTAGGGGTGGTGGACTCACTAGGGGAAATGACTGAACGCTGTTCATACATTCATACAGACGGTCAGGCATTTCTCCCCTGACAGGACCGGGAGCTGTGTGTTTACACACACAGCTCCCGGTTCTCGCTCTGTAACGAGCAGTCGCGACTGCCGGGCTTGTGCGTGGGAGTCAGGAGCGAGCGCGCACGTGCCCCTAGTGGCCACTTTGAGAGCTGACGTAGAGCTACGGGCTCTCGCGCAGGAGAGCCAACCTGCCACCGTAGAACTGCGCGGCTGGTCGGCATCTAGTTAAGAAAGGCTTGCCATATGTGACAGTCGTTCCCCCTGAAAGTATTGTTGTACTTACACTGTCCTCTTTGCTTTCGCTGCTTCCTAGTCAAGATTCCTAGTGGACAGTGATGTTGCCAGAAATCCTCCCAGGCCAGCTCAAAGCAGAGCCCCCCTAAGGCTGTTTAGCCACCACGCCAGGCCCACTGCCTGGGGATGGGCCAAACTCCCCTAAGTATGCAGATCAACCCTCCCAGCATCCGCCATCAAGTTTAACCACTTACCTACTGTGCACCTACACCCCCTTCCTGCCCAGACAAAATATAAGCTTCCCGCACTGCGTCGCTTTAACTGACAATTGCGCGGTCGTGCGACGTGGCTCCCAAACAAAATTGGCGTCCTTTTTTTCCCACAAATAGAGCTTTCTTTTGGTGGTATTTGATCACCTCTGCGGTTTTTATTTTTTGCGCTATAAACAAAAATACAGCGTCAATTTTTAAAAAAATGCAATATTTTTTCCTTTTTGCTATAATAAATAACCCCAAAAAATATATAAAAAAAATATTTTTTCCCTCAGTTTAGGCCGATACGTATTCTTCTACATATTTTTGGTAAAAAAAAAATGCAATAAGCGTTTATCGGTTGGTTTGCGCAAAATTTATAGCGTTTACAAAATAGGGGATAGTTTATGGCATTTTTTTTTTTTTTTTTTTTACTATTAATGGCGGCGATCTGCGATTTTTTTATTGGGACTGCGACGTTATGGCGGACATTTCGGACACTTTTCTGACATTTTTGGGACCATTTACATTTATACAGTGAAAAATGCTATAAATATGCATTGATTACTGTATAAATGTGACTGGCAGTGAAGGGGTTAACCACTAGGGGGCGGGGAAGGGGTTAAATGTGTGTCCTATGAGTGTTCTAACTGTAGGGGGAGGGGGGGTGACTGGGGGAGGTGACCGATTGTGTCCCTATGTACAAGGAACACAATCTGTCACCTCTCTCCCTGACAGGGACGTGCAGCTCTGTGTTTACATACAGAGCTGCACGTCCCAGCTCACTTACAGAGCAATCGCGTGTGCCCGGCGGCGATCGTTGCCGCCGGGCACTCGCACGGGATCCCCGCGGAGCGGCGGGTGCGCGCGCGCGCCCGCCCGCGGCTTTAAAGGGACATCACGTCATATGACGTGATGTCAGAACAATGGAGTCGTCTGCCCGCCGTCATTTGACGGCGGGCAGATGACAAGTGGTTAAACAATGTTCTCCAACTTTTCAAAACTGGGGGGGGGGGGGCACCAGAGACTTTCCTGTATAAGTCGTCCAGCCCTGAACTGCAGTAAACTTCTGACCCAGATTCAAAGACTCATTTTAGAGTGAGCCAAAAACATAGATTTGCCTGCACTGCCACTAGAAGCACACTAGAGGGTGCTAAACATACAGAGTGGGCTATCCCAGGCGCCTCTGTGCACTGCACTTATTGGCAGTGTTGTTCATCTTCCTTTAAAAAAGTAACTAGTTACAATTACAAGTTACTTGCCCGAAAAAGTAAGTGAGTTAGTGACTTACTTTATTGGCAAACTAACTAGTTACTCGGAAAAGTAACTGAGATTTTTTTTTTTATATTCTACAATGCAATTACGTTACATAACATGTTTAATATCAAAGATGTTTATATTAACTGATTGAAAATTAAAAACACTATATACAGTATTTTAGAACATTTTGTATTTATTTGAACCCAATTCAATAGATTGCAGCGGCGCAGCCTGCCATAGATCATATGAATAATATGCACAGAAACATAAAAAAGAAAAAAATATTTAAACTAAAATTCAAGTGCAAAATTAAGACACACAGATGTAGACGTGGGTAAAAAGAAACAAAGGAAAATCTGGCCTTTAATTAGTGCAATTATCTGTATAATAGTGTTAAAAGAAACAAAGGAAAAACCTGGCCATTTGTGCAAATCTGTATATTAAGCCTAATAGTGCACAATAAACGGAAGTTTTGTTACTGTACTGAATAGTTAAGAGTTGGAGAACACTATCCAACTCTTAACTATTCAATCAGTACATTAACAAAACTTCTGTTTATTGTGCACTAGTAGGCTGAATATGCAGTTACAGATTTGCACTAATAGCCATAACTAAGCCTATATTTACAGACAGATAAAATTGGAGTCTAAGCAACAGTTTCCCAGTCTGTTCAACTTCAACAACTTCTCATGAAGTATAAAAAAGGACCAGTGTGTCACACCGACACTGTGACCACCTGAGCGCGCTCCTCCCCCCCCAATTCCAATCGGCTCTTCACCTGGGCTGGGACCTGGATGCGCAGGGGCCAGGGGCAGGGGCCACAGTCGGTTGGCTCGGTGGTGGCGGAGGGTGCTGCACGGTGCACCTCACCTCCTGTCTGCTGGCTTGCGCAGGGCAGGGCCGCAGGGCCACAGGGCAGGGCCACAGGGCCACTCTGGCTTGCTGTGCTGGCCTGAGGCCTCGGTCCGGTCCGTGGTGGAGCGGAGCCTCCGCGGGGGACGGGTCACTCCTCGTCACGGCCGGGTGTGATCATCGGCGGGCCGGCTCAGACAGTGACTTGCATGCTCACGGCGTCGCACTCAAAAGTCACCGTCAGTCCCGACTCCCGTCCGACAGACCGACACTCACTGTCACGACGCGAGTGTCGCGGTCTGAGACTGCAGGCGGCCGAGGGCGGGACTCGGGAGACTCCAGGGGCGCGTCACTGCATGCGCCAAGTGAAGCCCCTGCCACTGTGATTGGGTGGGTGACTGTATGTCAACTCATTATCACATGCATTGATGTCAAAGAAGTTAATGATTGGTAGCCGGCGGGCATGTGACGGAGCAAATGTAACGGCAACGGCGCTCCATTAACCCTTGGCGGGCAATCGTTACGTAACGGCGTTTATTTAAACGCCGTTTCTTACAACACTGCTTATTGGGTACACGCTAGTGGTGTAAGAGCACATAACGAGGGATGATACAACTTAGCTGTCTTCAGAATTTAAATCTTTTATCAGCAGGAAACAAGAATAGGAAGGAATATTATTATATTTACTTGTTTTGAACTTTTTTTAATTACATTTCTTCAGTTGGTTTCTGGCCTAGGCCAAAATGAAGTCATACATCCCATGAGTCTTCATATGCATTATTTTGTTTTCATCTAAAAGGAGGGGCTTTCTCAGCTAATCCCTCCGGCCTGCAAAAACTGTAAAAGTAAAGATGGTCCAGTAAGTAAATGCTACATGAATTATCTGTCCTTACTCAAGATGGCCACGGCTAGAAAGGCAAGGGGTAGTTTTTTCTTAACCTCCCTGGCGGCCTCCCCGTGTGTGGCACGGGGTGAGATTTTAAAGCTACGATCGGTAACCCCGTGCCACACACGGGCTTGCCTCGCTGGATGCAGAAAAAAGTTTACTTACCTTTTCTCTGCGATCCAGCGATGAATCCCCGCAGTACACGGCGGGCGGATGTCCGCCTGATGCTGTGTGTTCCGCCGATTCCCTTCCCTGCGAGCGTCGCGACGTAGGGGGGGGGGAACGGCGCCAAATTTAAAAAAGTAAACAAACACTATACATACAGTACACTGTAATCTTATAGATTACAGTACTGTATGTAAAAAATACACACCCCCCATGTCCCTAGTGGTCTGCCCTGTACACTACATGTCCTTTTATATAATAAAAACTGTTCTTTCTCCCTGCAAACTGTAGATTGCCCATAGCAACCAAAAGTGTCCCTTTATGGCAAAAATTGTTTTAGAGCAGCTAAAAAACAGCGATAATAAATCAGAATCACTTGCAGAATTTAGCGATAGCGATTTATGGGGAAATTCGTCATAAAAAAAAAAAAAATAATGACAGCAAAAATTCTGCAACTGAGCAAATTTCAGTGATTTTGATTTGATTACATTATTGAATAATTTTTACTATAATTATATTATTATTTGTTATAATTTTTTATAATTATTTATTATATTATAATTTTTAATAAGAAAAAAAAAAAAAAATCATACCCAGGATGCCTATTAGACTCTTGTTTGGATAGATTTCAGTGAGTTATTCCTAAGAATTACAAGCCTACAGTATAAAACGCCAAATTCCCTTGCAAATAATGGTACCGCTTTTAGCACCTAAAATCTGAAAGAATCATACCGCCAGGGAGGTTAACAAAATAAAGCATGGAGACAAAGATGGATACATTTCCTTTGAATTCCTGGCCCTGCACTCACAGGGAGTGGGAAGGAGGGGTGGGGGGCTTTTACCTCTCCTCTTAGGCCGCGTACACACAATCAAATTTATCTGCTGAAACTGGTCCGACGGACCGTTTCAGCAGACATCTCCGATCGTGTGTACGGGCTAGCGGACATGTTTTCCCAGCGGACAAATTTCAAAGCATGCTTTGAAATTTGTCCGCCGGAGACATGTCCGTCGGATATGTCTGCTGGTTAGTACACTAACCAGCGGACAGAAATCTCTGCGCATGCGTCGAATGGGGATTTTGTGTACACGCCATCGGACCAAAATCCGATGAGACATGTCCGCTGGAAACGGTCCGTCGGACATGTTTGAGCGGACATGTCTCATCGTGTGTACGCGGCTCTATGAAAGACAACATTAGGGCGGAACCCTGGCTTAGAAAGGAGCTATACACTATTGCCACGTACACGATCATTTTTCGGCATTAAAAAAGTAGTCGTTTTTGAAAAACGTCATTTAAAATGATCGTGTGTGGGCTACACATCATTTTTCAGGTTCTGAAAAATGACAAAAAAAAATCGAACATGCTGCATTTTTTAATGTAGTTTTAACCACTTAAAGGGGTGTTCCACCCAAAAAAATTACCTTTTCTCAATCCACTCCTCACCCCCATACATGCCACATTTGGCATGTAATTTTTTTGGGGGGGGAGTGGGGGCTTCAGTAGGAGTGGGACTTCCTGTCCCACTTCCTGCTTCCGCCGAGGGGCTGGTTAGGCGATTAAGCTTAATCGCCTACACCAGCCCCCTCCCTGTAGGCGATCACATGGGACACTGACAGGTCCCATGCGATCGCCTCTCCAATCAGCGGCGAGCCGCGCACGCATGCGCAGTACGGCTCGCGCATGCGCAGTGGGTGCCCGGCCGTGAAGCCGAAGGCTGTCACGGCTGGGTGCCCACAGTCAGGATGGAGACGCCGGCCGGGGAGGGGGGCAGAGGAGCGGAGCCCCGGTCGGCGCGTCGCTGGAACGCAGGAGCAGGTAAGTGAGTGTTTATTAAAAGCCAGCAGCTACACTTTTTGTAGCTGCTGACTTTTAATAAACACAACTTAGGGCTGGAACACCCCTTTAAGACCTGGACCAAAATGCTGCTAAATGACCTTGCCCCTTTTTGCCCCTTTTTGCGATTCGGCACTGCGTCGCTTTAACTGACAATTGCGCGGTCGTGCGACGTGGCTCCCAAACAAAATTTGCGTTAACTAAGGGTTAACTAGGGTGATGATCAAGGGGTTAAAACTTTATTGGGGGGGGGGGGTACGGGGGCTACCCTGAACCTAACACTAACTGACTGTCACACTGCCTGTCACACTGCCACTAAATACAGTAATCATACATGTATGATTACTGCATTCAGTGACACTGTGACAGGGTGGAGGGGGGGCGATCGGGGGGGGGGGTTAATGTGACTATGTGTAGTGTGTGTCAGTGTAGTGTTGTGCAGACTTACTGCGGTGGTTGAAGAAAACGCTGAAGGAGAGATCACATCTCTTCCTCCTTCCTGTGTTTACACAGGAGGAGGAAGTGACAGGGCGGGGAGGCGCGCGGATTGGCTGAGAGCGATCCGGAGGGGGCGGACAAAAACGAATAGTCGCCCCCTCATCCCGGATCGCTCGGCCAGCAAAACGGACCGCCGTATGTATGGGGGGGGGGGTCCGATCGGACCCCCGAACCCCCTCAAGGCACCAACGTATATATACGTTGATGTGCCTGTCGGTGTCATTCTGCTGACGTAAATGTACATGTGGCCTTAACTGTTTAACTGGTTAAACAATGTTGATTTTCGGGTTGAAAAAAATTATCGTGTGTGGGCTAAAACAAAGTTTTAAACCAGCGCATGCTCAGAAGCAAGTTATGAGACGGGAGCGCTCGTTCTGGTAAAACTACCATTCATAATGGAGTAAGCACATTCATCACGCTGTAAGACTGAAAAGCGCGAATCGTCTTTTACTAACAAGGAATCAGCTAAAGCAGCCCAAAGGGAAATAGAACTTCCCCTTTAGAGTGCCGTTGTACGTGTTGTACGTCACCGCGCTTTGTTCATAATTTTTTTTTTAAAACGATGGTGTGTGGGCGACGTCGTTTTCAATGATGAAGTTGGAAAAACGTTGTTTTGTGGACATGCTGAAAAACGTTGTTTTTCTTTCATGCTGAAATATGATCGTGTATACGCGGCATATGAGTTCCTCTGTGAAATATCCCATCCCACGTCACTACACAATTATGTTCAATGGATGTTGCATTTAGGAGGGACGCTGCTGAGCCTATACCCTCTTCACCAGTTCAGCATAACTCTGCCACCTCACTCCCAGTGGTTTTCTTTATGGACAACAGGGGGGCAGTATGCATACAGAGACAAGTGTAGATCAGTGGCGGTGTGCAACCCTCTGTCCAGCCACCCCCCTCTCTATGACTGATGGATAGATTCATGCATAGCATGAATCTATCCATGACCGCCACCACCACCCCCTATTCAGGCATCCGGACCCTTTTTGGACACAAGGCGCCTGAATTACAGCGGCAGGGGGAAGTTTTTGAAGCACCTGATAAGAACCATAAGCTCTAATAGGCTTAAAAAAAAGCTGGACTTGTGGCGCAAAGCATTGTGCTTTGACAATGAATATCTTCTTTTCTAACACTGAACCGCTGTCTAGTCTAGAATGTCTATAGCAGGCATGTCCAAAGTCAGGCCTACGGGCCAATCGCGGCCTGCGTTCCGGTTTTCGAATTGGCCCGCCTGGTTATTTGGACATGTATATACTTTGTGGACCCCAACGAATCCCAAGCGCCAGGGGCCACAAAAGATATATATGCTGGCTGCCTTGGAGGGGACAGGGAGGGAGCGGGACAAGTGCTATACATACAGGAGAATTTCCTGTTTACACGGCGGCTTCTGTAATAGGAAGTCCCATCTCCTGCGCTGCCATTGGACGACTATTCATGGATCAGGCTGCACTGATGGCAATAGGGGTGCTGCATTTATGGCAGTGGTGGGGCTGCATTCATGGCACTTGTGAGGCTGCATTGATGGGCACTGACACTTATTTTGATTCACAGTTATTTATTTAAAGTTTTTTTCCTGAAACTTCCCTCTTAAAGTGAAGATGTGTGTTATACGCTGATAAATACGGTATATCCACCCAAGCTAATTTCTTCACCACACGGTGTATTAGTGCTCAGACAAACACATTTAGACTGAATTTTAATGGTTCACAGAACGTCAAAGTGGCCGGCCCTCACGTATGTTCACTTCATCAAATATGGCCCTCTTTGAAAAAAGTTTGGCCACACTTGGGGCCAGATTCTCAAAGAATCCCCGGCGGCGTAGCGTTAGGCATTTACACTACGCCGCCGCAACGTACTAGAGCAAGTGCTTTATTCTCAAAGCACTTACCTGTAAAGTTGCGGCGGCGTAGCGAAAATCCCCCGGCGCAAGCCCGCGTAATTCAAATGAGCCGAGTAGGGGGCGTAGAGCATTTAAATTAGGCGCGTTCATGCGCCGAACGTACTGCGCATGCGCCGTCCCAAAAACTTCCCGACGTGCATTGCGCAAAATGATGTCGCAAGGACGTCAGTGTTTTAGACGTGTACGTTAATGGCGTCCAGCCCCATTCACGGACGTCTTACGCAAACAACGTAAAATTTTCAAATGGCGACGCGGGAACGACGGCAATACTTAACATAGGATGCGCCACCTTCGGGCTGCTTTATCTTTACGCTGCGCAAACCTTACGGAAACTACGTAAACTTCGACGGGGCGACGTAAAATCGTTCGGGAATCGGCGTATTAGGCTCATTTGCATAGGCAAATGAGAAAACAACGTTATGGCCACCTAGCGGCCAGCAATGTCATTACATCTACGATCCGACGGTGTAATTCTTTTACACCTGTCGGATTTTTAGTGTATCTATGCGTAAGTGATTCTAATAATCACACGCATAGATACCCATTGAGATACGATGGTGTATCTGGGATACACCGTCGTATCGCCTCTGAGAATCTGGCCCTATGTCTTTAGTATTGTCATTTTAAGGACACCTGGGGTTTCCTGTTGGTGCAGTTCAGTTCCTCACAGGAAAGTCTTGCATTTGTTAATAAAGTTTCTTATTGAATAACATAGGGCAATATTCTCAGAGGCGCTACGCCTGCGTAAATGTATATGCGCGGCGTAATTGTAAATGTGCGCCGGCGGATCGATGCGCCGTAAACACAGAACCACATACGCCAGAAAATCTTTTTCGTCTGAGCGGCGAAAATGCTTTAAGCTAGCGCGGCATAGGCGCATAGTTACGCATCGCGCATATTCAGCTCCCATTGAATTAGCATGCAAATATGCAAATGAGGGAGATGCGCGGATTCCCGAAACTACGAGCGTTCGGCGTAGGCTACACGTGGTGCTCGTAACACGAAAGCCTTGAGTAAACATACCCCTCATAAAAGCACGGGTAACTTTGCTCAAGACCGTGTGCAAGTCAGCTGGAGAGCACCATAACGGACGAGCTGAGCAATCACACTTACTGGACAACACATTCGTATGCCAACATGCCAGGGGCAGCCAAGGTCTGCGCACTACTAATGTATGCAGAGGAAGAGGAGCATAGAAGGAGGAGGAGGAGGAGGGGGGCACGTGAGAGGATCTACCGAGCGCGCATGAGCCTCTTTGGCATGGGTGATGAGGAGGTGTATCGCATCTTCAGATTCAGCCCTGCTGCCATCCTGGAACTAACCACAGCCCTGCAGGAGGACATCACCAGCCCAACACACCGCTCACATGCACTGCAGCCACTGGTCAAGGTACTGGCAACACTCCATTTCCTGGCCAGTGGATCATTCCAGCTTACAAGTGGAGTGGTGGCTGGGATGTCACAAACCAGCATAAGCAGATGTCTGCACCAGGTTATCCCCGCAATCCTCAGACGCATGTCCCACCACATCATCAGACCCACCACTGAGCAACTGCGGCAGAAGGCAATGACAGAATTTTTACATAATTGACGGATTCCCACGCACCATCGGGGCCATTGATTGCACACATGTGGCACTACAGCCCCCCCCCAGTGCTACAGAGCACATTTACCGCAATCGGAAGCATTGGCATTCCTACAACGTACAGGTGATAGCTGATGCCAAATACCTCATATGGCACGTCCGTGCCAAAGACCCCGGGTCCAGCCATGACAGCTACATATACCGTCAAAGCACCATCCCAGAAGATTTTGAGCAGAACATGTATGGGGACAGCTGGCTGGTTGGTGAGTGACATGGGTGGCATGTATGACTGTCCCCCCCCATGATGCAGACATCACGAGGGGCACATGCACGGCTAACATCCTCCTGTCTTTTCCCTTACAGGTGACTCTGCATATGTACTTGGACCCCATCTCATGACTCCTTTCCGGAATCCCCAAACCAGAGGAGAGAGAAGATACAATGAAGCACACATCAAAACCCGTGCAGTGGTTGAGCGCACATTTGGCCTCCTGAAGTCCAGTTTCCGATGCCTGGATAAGTCTGGGGGGGCCCTGTTGTATTCCCCAAACTTTGTGGGTCAGATCATCGGTGCATGTTGCATTCTGCACAACTTTGCCATGA
The DNA here is from genome assembly GCA_029574335.1 of Rana kukunoris. NCBI lineage: Eukaryota > Metazoa > Chordata > Amphibia > Anura > Ranidae > Rana > Rana kukunoris. The sequence continues at coordinate 477,241,616 of CM056049.1, read as the reverse complement.
GAAAAGGCCTGCAGATTGCCCTACGTGATGACCTGACCCCCCAACCAGACAGCTCCCCCCTGCCAGAGGAGACCCTGTCTGCTGATGGAAGAGCAGACAGGAGGGTCCTCGTGTTACGAATCTTTGACCGTTAAACACACACATTCATCATGGCACACAGACAATGCATGCGTGTACACCACTGTGGTCCCTAGATTACACACTCCACATCCACATCACATTGGATTAGCCCAAGTCCAGCATGTAGGACTTGGGAGCAGCAACGCCGCGTCAAGGCCCCAATGATGTTGCTGTCCATTCACACGTCATTCACACAGCCGTGGGGATAACTTCTCCCCAACGGCCGAGGGTGACACCCCTTACTGGCAGGAGTGCCACCCCCACATTCACACACCATTCACACTGCACCGTGTGCAGTATCAAGAAAATAAATAAAAAGCTCTTCACCAGAGCAAAAAGCAAAAAATAAAAAGCTCTTCACCAGAGCAAAAAGCAAAAAATAAAAAGCTCTTCACCAGAGCAAAAAGCAAAAAATAAAAAGCTCTTCACCAGAACAAAATAAAAAAATCAAATAATTAATGGGCCTGGCGTGGGCTCCGCCTGGTGCCACGGCTCCTGCCCCTCACTTGCCTGGGGGCAGCCACAGGTGGGGGGGTGGGGTAGCAGGTGGAGGAGAAGCATCCCCACGTCCCTCCCTGGCTGCCTGTATGCCCTCCAAGGTGACCGCAATGCATGTGAGCAGAGCATTCTGGTCCTGGACAGCGACACGCAGACCTTTGACCTCCCCCACAAGGTCGGAGGTGGTCGCCTGCAGCTCCCCCAGGCTGGTGACTGTCGCTGCACTGTTGCCAGCGACATCCAGGATGGCATCAGTAATGGCATCCGAGGAGGCCAGGCTGTCGGCCAGGCGCCTCATCTCCACCACAACCTCAGAAAGGTGGCAATTCTGCTGGTCCTGCTGCCTGGCCAGCTGCTCCGGCAGGACCTTGGGAACACCCCTGGTCTTGCAAGTCGCCTTCCGGGGAGTGGCAGGGGACCTGGCATAAGGGGAGGATGTTGAGGGGCCGGAGATGAGGGGGGTGGAAACAGAGGGACTGGAGAGGTTGGGGGTGGACCCTGAGGAGCTTGAAAAAGATGGGGGAATAGCTTGGGCTGGTCCGGGCAACCCATGGTCCTCCTCCAAAGTCAGGTAGAGCTCCTGGTCCTGGTCGACGAGCTCCTCCTCAACCGCCTCCTCTGTAGAGGTGTGCCCACTTCCCTCCAACAAGGCCTCTTCCCGGGGGGCAGCCAGAGGGACTGGATGTTCGGGGGATGTGGCAGCCACAGATGGCCCGCTCCCTCCTGCACATCTGTGGATGACACAAAAGATGCCCATGTTGGTGGACCCACACACTTGGCACATGTTCCCTTCCACCCCCACACATGCTACACAACAGAGAGTATATGAAACACACTTACCTGTCCTCAGGGCTGGCTTTTCAGACTCATAGCCCCCAACTCCCTCAACCTGCTCCCTCTGCAGGCAGCGGGCGACCACCTTCTCCTCAGTCAGGCGGATGGTACAGGGTGGGCCCCCTCCAGTGCCCCTGGCATGCCGACTCATTCCAGCCAGCTTGCCCTTGACCAGACGCCGCAGGTCATTCATCTTTTTTTGAATATCCTGCGGGGTCCGGATCTCATGTGAGAGGGCATTCACTTGGCAAGCCACCTTCATGAGGATTTGATCCCTCCGGGACTTGCTGGTCCGGGCACTGTCAGCACCATGGAGCCTGAAATCGTACTTTTCCATGGCTGATATTACAATGGCCCTCTCCTCTGGGGAGACATTTTTCTTCCTCCTCTCCTTCCCAACAGAAGTCATGGTACAGTACAAAGTTTTCCTGTGACAATCCAAAAAATGGGAGACTTTTGCGCTGCACGGGCGCACGTGTGGGCGCATTATATACCCAGCGCCAGCGAATTGTAGGGAGGCTTTGCGCATGCGCAGAAGGCATCCACGTCACGGCGCGGGTTAACCACGTCACGGCGTGGGTCTTCCACGTCACGGCGCATGCTCCGTTCATCCCGGCTTCATTTGCATGGGGTCACGCTTCATTAGAATGCAACACGCCCACTTCCCTCCTACTTTGGAGTTGCGCCGGATTACGCCGATGAATTTCCGCTACGCAGGCGCATCTTGGAGCGCATTTGCTTAGGGAATGCGGTACTTGCCGCTCCGCGTTACGTCAGCGTAGTGCATCTGAGATGCGCTACGCCTGCATAATTAGACGCGCATCTACGAGAATCTGGCCCATAGTTTTCACCTCAGTTACAGAAGCCATTTTAGTCCTGATGCAGATAAATGAAGATCTTCAAATTTGCCTCTAGATACACAAATGCCTGTAAGTCTATTATTTGCTAAAGTTCATGTTACACTTGGACTCTGAGTGACTGAGAAACTTGTATAGCGTGACACATGCGAACTGAATCACCTCGGGGCCTGCACTGGTATGTGTTTGATATATGATTTAAATATCATATAATAATAATATAATATATTTCTCTGTATTGCAGTTTACAGAACTATTGATAGAAGTAAATTCAGTTTTGGAATAAAACCCAACGCTTTTTCTGTTTTGTTGAAGCATAGTAGAACAGCACAGTAAAAGGCATACATATGTAGCACCTGGTTACTTCAAAGTACCAGTGCTATTTAAATTTAGAGGGAGATCAGAGTGTTAGTTAAACTCTGATCTGGTTAATATGTTCAAATTGGGTCTCTGTCTCAGCTTGGTTGGGCTGTGGGCTTATTTTGTTGTGCTGGGGTGTTCTTCCCATCCCAGGGCAGTAGATGGCAGCAGTGGAGTCAAGGTGTGGGTGCACCCAATCAGGAGGGTTGAGCCTCGCTGTGCATGCTGGGGGAGGGTATTTATGGGGCAGACACCATTAGTTCTTGGTCTTCTTCTTCACATGCGGCATCCACCTTTAGGGTGTCTGCGCCCCAGCGTTATGGCCTACCGGGGCGTGCGTGCCACGCGGAGTTCCTGGTTTCGGGACCATGTTGGTCCGGAAAATTTGAGCTGTGGCAGAGAACCCTTTGGTCGACTTGGTTCCCAATCCTGAAGATCCCAAGCGGTATAGCTGTTCGGTGGAGGCTGGCGATCCAATAGGGTCTCGACAATCCACCGGGGATCGAGGTATCCGGACACTGAGAGGCTGGTCACCTGTCAATCAGTACCTGAAAACAACTTGAAGGAGATCCAGGCGTAATTCTACCAAATAGGTTCATCTCCGTAACCACAATCAGGAGGGCCTGTGGCAGAGGTTTCTCACTGAATCCATTCCAGGAGGGTCTGTGGCAGAGACTTCTCCCAAAAGGTTCCAGTTCATTCCAGGAGGGTCTGTGGCAGAGACTTAATCTTAAAGGTTCGAGCGATAGTCTGGCTGCCAGATCAGTGAGAGAGGCCTGTCCAGGTACGCTATTCCCACTCAAGTAGGAGTGGCGCAAGAAGTGTTATACGTGGGAGCAGGACTGTTTCCCTATTGCTACACCTGAATTTGCTATTCTCCTCCTTCTTTTAACTCTACCTTCTTCACCACAAGTTTTATTGTTTATTTGTAGGGACAATCATTAACTCTAGGTTAGATTATGCAAATTCCCTCTACCTCGGACTCCCAAAATACCAGTTGGCCCGTCTACAAGTCATTCAGAACATGGCATCACGACTGGTAACAGGGAAAAAACCCTGGGAATCAATCACCCCGTCCCTTAGATCCCTTTATTGGTTGCCCGTAAAAGACAGAGTCACATTTAAGGCCGTATGTCTGACGCACAAATGTGTACATGGAGACGCTCCTCAATACTTATGTGAGAAAATAAAACAACAAAACCCCAATCGAGGGCTTCGATCAACTAACCAAAAATTACTACAAATCCCCAAAGCCCGCTACAAGACCAAAGGAGAACGTCGATTTGCATTCCAAGGACCTCAACTGTGGAACGCAACATCCAACTAACATCCAAACGGAAATTGATCACCTGGCCTTCAGAAAATAACTCAAGACCCATCTATTCTGAGGGAGAAACAGAAGGAAAAGGGATACCAAGCGCCTTGAGGCGATTCAGTTCGCAATTGTTGGGCTATACAAGTTATTCACTCACTCACTCACTTACCCGGCTGGTAAAGAGCACAGCAAAAATACACCTGTTGTGGACATTTATTTTCCTCTGCTATATGCACCATACACCCCTAGGAATTCGCAGTACCTTTATTGGTTTATAACCAACTTTATTTAGTAAACATACCAAATATCACTTATCAACAATTACCAAGATTACTGCCCAGTTATTAGAATTCGGGCAGCCAGTAAACACCATCATTATTTGAACCAAACAGTCCCTCCGGCATCCGAGGTGACTCATACCACATAAAAGCCCCCTGCAACTAGGGGAGGGGGGAGGGAGTAATTCGTCCTGCTGATCCGGTCCAGGGGGGGGAAGAGAATGAGCCCCACTGCAGCTGCCTCTTTATAGGCTGACCCAGGCTTCCAGCACTTTCCTTGGAATCCCATTGGACCGTTCACAGTTGCAACATAAATCTAGAGACAGATACCTTAACCAGGCCTAGCTAAACAAAATTGCTACAGGTGTGTGCTGGCCACAGTCTCACGCAGGTGGGCCCCAATTTTAATTTTGCCAAATATATTGGCCGCGGTACCTTTATTGGTTTATAACCATATAAACAACTTTATTCAGTAAATATACCAAATATCACTTATCAACAATTACCAAGATTACTGCCCAGTTATTAGAACTCGGGCAGCCAGTAAACACCATCATTATTTGACGCAAACAGTCCCCACCAGCTGGCTTGCCTCAGGCCCGACCCACTCCCACCACCGTGGCCATTTCAATACTAGACTGCAAACCTAAATTAAACAAATCCAGACCTATCTCTGATAGGTGAACCCAATCAGCCTTGTAGAACCCAGGAACACCACCCTCCAAGTCGACATGCCGATATGATAAACCACCAATGGTGGGCATGTTTTTTCTCCATGGCCCTATTCACCCGCATCCTCATTCGTTCCATCACTCTCCTCAAATGTGATGAGAGCCATGAAAGGTGTGGAACTACTTCTCAAAATACTATAACCGTATCAGGAGAAGTAACATGAAATCTGTGAAGATGCTGTTTAATCAAAAGTAAAAGGTCTAGAGTCCTGAGGTTCCCCAAATAATTTCCCCCTAAATGAAGCACCAAAAAAGGGATTTTTAAATACAGCTTACCTGTAAAATCCTTTTCTTGGAGTACATCACGGGACACAGAGCGGCATATTCATTACTATATGGGTTATATGGAGTACCTTCAGGTGTGGACACTGGCAATCTCAAACAGGAAGTCCCCTCCCTATATAACCCCCTCCTCTAGAGGGAGTCCCTCAGTTTTGTAGCAAGCAGTATGCCTCCCAAAATGGTCACCCAAAAGAGGGGTGGGAGCTCTGTGTCCCGTGATGTACTCCAAGAAAAGGATTTTACAGGTAAGCTGTATTTAAAAATCCCTTTTTCTTTCTCGTACATCACGGGACACAGAGCGGCATATTCATTACTATATGGGATGTCCGAAAGCAATGCTTTAATGAGGGGAGGGAGACATCTTCCAAAGAAGGATTTAATTTTAGAGGTATACTCAGATACTAGTAAATCCAACTTAAACGAGAAATGTAAATCTCAAATCAAATCAAGGGAGCCCCCTCAGATCCTGAGGAGCTTGAATCGCGGCCTGTAGTACTGACTGCCCAGAGGCTGTATCCGCATTCCTTCTTACGTCCACTTGATAAAATTTTGTAAACGTGTGGACTGATGACTACGTTGCTGCCTTGCATATTCGAGCCATAGAGATCTGATGATGTGCTGCCCAGGAGGTGCCCCTGGCCCTGGTAGAATGGGCCTTTACCGACAAAGGAGGAGGCACCTCTTCAAACCGCAGGCCCGAACAATTAATTGTTTAATCCATCTTGCGATGGTGGATCAAGCGGCTGCCTGACCCATCTTGGGCCCTTCCGGTAAAACGAACACCACATCTGTTTTCCGAACCTTCTCTGTAGCTTTAAGATAGGCCCTTACGGCCCTGACAATATCCAACGTATGCAGCAACCCCTCTTTTCTAGAGGTGGGTTTTGGAAGAAGGATGGAAGTACCACATCCTGGTTCAGGTGGAAACTGGATATAACCTTTGGTAGGAAGGAAGGATGAGGACGGAACCCCGCCCTATCCTTATGCAAAATGAGATATGGTTCCTTACAAGATAAGGCTGCCAATTCCGATACTCTCCTGGCCGAAACTATGGTGATCAGAAATACCGACTTTCTAGTCAGTAAAATCAAGGTACCTCAGCCAACGGCTCAAGAGGTTGTTTCTGTAGGGATGACAGAACAAGATTTAAGTCCCATGGACAAAGTGGTGACTTGACAGGAGGATTAATACGCAAGACCCCCTGTAAGAAGGTCTTTACCAGCGAGTGGGTGGCCAGCGGCCTCTGAAACCACACTGACAGAGCTGAGATCTGTCCCTTGATTGTGCTTAGTGCCAGGCCTTTATCCACTCCTAGCTGGAGAAAACTTAACACCCTATCAATAGTATATTTGCGGGAATTCCATCTTTTGGATTCACACCAGCCTACGTAGTTCCTCCACACCCTGTAATAAATCACCCTGGAGACCGGCTTTCTAGCCCTAATCAGGGTAGGGATTACCTGCCTAGACAGACCTCTACCCCTGAGAATCAGGGATTCAGCCTCCAGGCCGTCAAATTTAGACGCCGTAATGTAGGGTGGAGGATCGGGCCTTGTGAGAGTAGGTCTGGTTGTAGAGGAAGAGTCCAAGGGTCTCCCACTGCCATCTTCAGGACTAGTGAGTACCAAGTCCTCCGGGGCCAAGCCGGAGCTACTAAAATGACTGGCTTGTGCTCCACTCTGATCTTGCGCAACAGGCGAGGGAGTAACCGTAGCGGAGGGAATGCATATAGAAGTTTGAATTGATGCCAAGGGCAAACCAACGCATCGGTTCCGCAGGCCATAGGATCCCTCGTTCGAGACACGAACCTGTCTAGTTTCTTGTTGAACCTGGATGCCATTATATCTACGTCTGGCACTCCCCACCTCTGGCAGATTGTCTGAAAGACCTGGGGATGCAGAGACCACTCCCCTGGCGACAGACTCTGGCGACTTAAGAAGTCTGCCTGCAGGTTGTCCACTCCGGGAATGAATATCGCCGAAATGCAGGGTACATGAACCTCTGCCCACTGAAAAATCAAGCTCACCTCCCTCTGAGCAGCCCGACTCCTGGTTCCCCCTTGGTGGTTTATGTATGCCACCGCCGTGGCATTGTCTGACTGGATTCTCACCGGGAACCCCTTTAATCTGGAGGTCCATGCCAGAAGGGCTAGGCGAGCAGCTCTGATCTCCCAGATATTGATGGGGAGCTGCCTCTCTGCTTTCACCCCAGTTCCCTGGCGAGAGGACCCCTCGAAGACCGCCCCCCCAGCCTGCCAGGCTGGCGTCTGTGGTAACTACCTTCCAGACAACAGGGCTGAAGGATTTTCCCTTTAGAAGATTCTGGGGGTTTAACCACCAGGCCAGGCTTTGTCGGACCCTTGATGATAGCGTCAAAGGGGACTCTAAGGCATGTGCCCTCTTGCCCCAGGCTGCTAGAATGGCTGCCTGTAGGACGCGAGTGTGGATCTGAGCGTATGGTACTGCTTCGAACGTGGCCACTAGCTTGCCTAGTAATCGCATACACAGGCGAATAGTTGGTTTTTTCTTGTTTAGAACCAACTGAACCAGCCCCTTGATAGCCTCGATCTTTACCAGGGGCAGGAACACTCTTTGCTGTTCTGTGTCTAACCTCATGCCGAGGTATTCCAACTGCTTTGTAGGCTGGAACGCTGACTTTCCCCGGTTTAGGACCCAGCTGAATTCTTCGAGGTACCGAACCGTGAGGTTTACTGCCTTTTGCAGACCCGGTCGTGAGTGATCTATGATTAAAAGGTCGTCCAAGTATGCTAGGACTGTGACCCCTTGGATCCTTAAATTGGCCAGAACTGGGGCTAGGATCTTCGTGAATACCCGGGGGGCCGTGGCCAGCCCGAAGGGGAGCGCCCTGAATTGGAAGTGTCGCTGCCCCACCGCGAAGCGTAAAAATCTTTGATGCGACTGAAAGATTGGTACATGAAGGTAAGCATCCTTTATGTCTATGGAGGCCAGAAAATCGTCTTTCTGAAGCGCGGCGGCTGCTGACCGGATGGATTCCATCCGGAAGGAATGAACCTTTAGGTAACCGTTTAACCTCTTTAGATCCAAGATTGGCCTGACATCGCCGTTGGGCTTTGGTATGACAAAGAGATTGGAATAGAAACCTAGCCCTTGCTCTTGGGCTGGCACCTCTATTATTACGTCCTGGTAGAGCAGGTGATCCAAAGCTGCCAGCAATGATGCCTTCCTTGCTGGATCCCTTGGTAGCCTTGATTTTTGAAAATGAGGCGGAGGATACCTTAGAAACTCCAGTCTGTAGCCTGTGGTTACAGATGCCCGGATCCATTTGTCGGGGATCTTGGCTTCCCAAACTTCTGAGAAGAAACGAAGCCTTCCCCCCACCCGCGAGAGTGGGGGCGCCCCTTCATAAGGCAGACTTAGGGGCTGTCTTTGTCGGCTTGCGATACCATGGCCTCTTACCCCCAGGGGCCTGTCCCTGCGATCTACTGTTAACGTTGGATCGTGCAGGCGGCCGTCGATACTGCCTGGAATTTGAGGGCCCCGAGACAGGAAAGAGCTGCCTTTTAAATGTAGGACCCCGGAATGTCTTTTTGACCGGAAAAAGGGGTACTCTTGCCATTTGAAATAGTCTGAATATATTTATCCAGATCCTCTCCGAAGAGTCGTCCTCCATGGAAGGGAAACCCTGCCAGAAGCTTTTTGCATGGGGGCTCCGCCGCCCAGTTCTTCAACCATAAGAGCCTTCTCATGTGCACCAAAAATAGTGATAAACGAGAGGCTTGCTGGATGGAATCTTTTATAGCATCTACAGCAAAACACAGAGCTCTGGGAATGTCAGAAAACTCTTCTGCTTGTTGGGTAGGCATGTCCTTTAACATTTCTTTTGTCTGGTCTTTTAACGCCTGACAAACACCAATTGCAGCCACAGCTGGCTGTACCACTGCTCCTGCCGTAGCAAAGGATGCTTTTAAAAGTGTCTCTAACCTTTTATCAACCGGATCTTTAAACATATGTATGTTTTCCACCGGGCAAGTTAGTGATTTATTCACACATGAGATGGCTGCATCCTCTTTTCGGTGGCAGAAAAATCCTGTCCGGCCGTACCCAATCCCGAAAGATCAATTCCTCCAAGAGAGGATGGACCGGAAACACTGCGTTGCTTAACGGAGCTTTCAAAGAGCCCAGAGAGGATACCGGAGGAACCTGAGGCTCTGGCAATGGTAAATTAAATGCCGAGCGGACCATGTCCGTCAAAGACTGTACCCACAGTCTTTCTGTCTGGGAGTCTGAAAATGGTTCCTCAGAGGCAGATCCCTCAATCCCTGAACCCTCTTGGTTCAGGTCTAGTTGATCCTCCTGTGATTCCAATTCCTCCGGAGAGAGAATCTCAGCATCTGAGGATACACCTCTTGGTGATGGGGATCTAACCCGTTTCTTACCAGGAATAGCTCTAGCGATCAATGCTGCTATTCTCTCTTCTAGCCCCCCTAGGGATACGGCTAGCATCTCCTCTGTGATAAACACAGGGCTGGGCTGATCTGGGCCAGCCTCCGCACCAGATCCCCCTAATGGCTCATCCAAGGCACCCTTTATGTTAATAAGTTGCGGGGAAAGTATCGGCATATCATCAGAATCAGAAGGGGAACCCCTTTGTTTTTTGGTCTTTTTTGTACCCTTTGACCCCAAGCCTTTGGAAGCCATAATACAAAATCGAGGGACTCCGCCCACACAACAGACTGTAGTGGCCAGGAGTACAAAACCAGAGTTTAGGGGACAATAGATCACTAATGCCCAAAAACTGATGGGATCTCGTATGTTTTTCTCTTTTTTTTTTTCTAAATATATATTATATATATTTTCTTTTTTAGAAACATACAGTGACCCCAAACTTAGTTTGCCAGCCTCCAACCTGTATGCAAAAAGGGGGATTTCTTGGCTTAACAAAAAAGGCATTGGAACAAAGTCCAGCATGTACTACCCCTCTTCCGCCACCGGGAGTCACTGTTCTGCCGCTCTGCGTCCTCTCCTTCTGAAATCAGCCTCAGCCTGAGCACTGAAATTGCCTGCTGATCTATAACAGCACAAGGCGCGCCCCTGTATGACGCCGCAGGCAGGCCCCCCCCGCCCTCCTGTCTGAACGGCGCGAAAAACGTCTATAAGACGTGCGCGCGCACGCGCGCGCGTATGCCGGAACAGGAGGAACATGGAGGAGCCGCGCTGCTGGAGACCCAGGACTGCAGAAACAGGCGGCAGATTCAAACCCCCGGCCAGGTAGGACTCCAAAAGGCCCCTAGGGATCCTTACTAGTCCTAGGAAGAAAGCAGCAGGTTAGCTAGCAACACATTCTTAGACAGGGGAACCTAGTGATGGGGGAAAAAGGTGTCATCCTGTCTCTCTTAGACATAGTGAGCAAGGTTGCCCATGCAGAGCATACTTAGGCTGTCCCCCCTTTTAGGTTACCCCGGAGAGCCTGCTGTCGAACCAAGTCCCGCAGGCTCCCCCTTACCTGCTCCATGCTGCAGGATGTTTGTCCAGCAAACTGATCCAATCTTCTCCCATCTCCGTGGGTAGCGTAGTAGACCTTCAGGCCCTGGGGTCCTATGAAGGTACCCACTGTCCTGGACCTATATAGCACCCTGGCAAACAGGAACTTATGGTTTTTACAAACTCCAAATCCTGGGCCCAGGGTCCAGCCCTCCAAAGAGGAGCATTATAGGCAAAACCCCACGGTTTGGGGCCCGGGTACTGTCCACTTTGGCACTGAGGCTCCTTGGACAGATCCGGTTAGCCCGCCCTTAATCCCAAGGATGTGGAGCAAAGCTATTTCGTGACCAACACCTAAGACACTGGCGAAAAAACTGAGGGACTCCCTCTAGGGGAGGGGGTTATATAGGGAGGGGACTTCCTGTTTGAGATTGCCAGTGTCCACACCTGAAGGTACTCCATATAACCCATATAGTAATGAATATGCCGCTCTGTGTCCCGTGATGTACGAGAAAGAAATTGAGGGAGGTGACCAAACCTGAAATAAACAAGATAAATGAAAATATAATTGATACCACTGGAGGCTACGCACTCCTTTCCATAGCAACCTGAAGGATTCCGGCTGTAATTTTAAGTTCACTGTATAGGGACGTTGAGCGGCCAGTGTATAAATGAATGTCCCAGAATCCACACAGTGCGATGCAAGTCTGGAAATCAAACAAACAATTTAAATCTTATATATAATTTAAAACAATCCGACTTCCACCTCCCCATTTCTTTAATGGCTGAAACCTGCATTCCCCTTCTGGTTGCTTCCGAAGCTGCCCCTATCCGAAAAGAATGGGAAGATAATTTCAGGCCCTGTAAACCCAGAAACCCCAGGCACTTATTGAGGATAACATTTAATTGGTATCTAGACAGAGGTACTAAGTCAGCGTGTATGAGAAAATGAGCATTACTTTGCGGTCTTAACCTCCAAGAATTGACGAACCACCGACATTGGGCATAACACTTCATTGACCCGAGCCTGTAAAGAAATCCAAGACCCTTTACCATACTGATTCGTCTTTGAGCGCTGCAGCCATATGTGTCCTGCAGAATGCTCCACCACTACATGCTCCGAGCGGATTTCTGAACAACCATACTTAGAATCCGGTACCAGCACCGAATTTCGGAATGCCCCAAAAAATCCCACCACAAATGCTGTTTTAAACAATAATGCTTCATATTCCGATTAACAAACAATGTCAGTCCCAGCACACAAACCCGGACATTATGTCAAAAGAAATTGGCCTTCTGTCATCCAACACAAAGGTTCTCTTCCTGTAGCCTTTTATTGCCTGTTTCATGGAGAAGTATGACATTCAAGATGGCAAACCTTTTAGGCGACAAAAAAACGAAATGCCTGACAGTGACCTTAATATATGACTGCAGGAAAAATCTTCCCCCATGAGGGATGCTATAAAAGCTAACAGCCCACCTTCCAACGGCATATCACCAACGAAACCTGAATTACCGGTAAATGCCAGCCAATTCCGCCGGGAAGCCGAATAGCCTGCCCAAGTCTTGAACCCCTGATCGCCTCAGCGGCCAAACTTATATCAGTAACCATAAGTGATCCGGGAACCTGGCGCCCTCCTCGTCTGCCTCTGGCAGCAAGCCCTGGAAGCGGTCCATCTGAAAACGGGACAAAGAGTCAGCAATTGTGTTTAATATTCTAGGCGTGTACTTAGGGCCAGATTCTCAGAGGCGTTACGACGGAGTATCTCAGATACCCCGTCGTATCGCCTTTTTTTTTGTCCTCGTATCTATGCGAGTGATGCTTAGCATCACTTTTGCATAGATACGCTTCTACATCCGACAAGTGTAAAAGCATTACACTTTCGGATCGTAGGTGTAATGACAACTCCGGCCACTAGGTGGCCTTCACGTTGTTTTTTCATTTGCATATGCAAATGAGGCTAGTACGGCGATTCCCGAACGCTTTTACGCCGCCCCGTCGTCGCGTACGTCGTTTTCGTCCGCGTAAGGTTACCCCAGCTTCGATGTGGAGTAACCTTACGAAGTACCGTCGGGTGCCGTCGGATGCCATGTTAAGTATGGCCTCGGGACCGCGTCGTGTTGTGCGTCGTTTACGTCGTTTGCATACGTCGATTCTCAATGGGGCTGGCGTACGCTGCGATTACGCCATTTACATAGAGAAAATGTGACGTCCTTTGGAGCATGCGCACTGGGCTTTTTCCCCGGCCGGCACATGCGCAGTTCGTTCGACGCGGGGGCGCGCTTAATTTAAATACAAGCCGCCCCATTTGAATTGCGCGGGTTTACACTTGGCGATTTACGAGACGCCGGCGAAAACTACGGAGCAAGTGCTTTGAGAATAAAGCACTTGCTCTAGTACGCAGCGGCGGCGTAGTGTAAATGGCTTACGCTACGCCGCCGAAAATATATGAGAATCTGGCCCTTAGCCTTTAGCCAAATATTGTGTTTGAGACAGAAATACAATTTGACGCAGTGCTTTAACAACCCTAGATGAAAGACAATTCACAGCAAATAGCACGCCCTTGTTGTCTGCCTCAAACAAAATGCACTAATTTGCAAAAAAAACTTGACCCACAACCCTAAAGCCACCAAAACAGGGAATAGTTCTAGAATTACTATATTCTTGGTAGCACCCAGGCGTATCCAGGAATCAGGCCAAGCTGCACAGCACCAATAAGATCTCCAAATGGCCCCGAATCCTTTGGAAACTTCTGCGTCAAGAAACAACTTAAAGTCTGGGGCAAAAACAAAATCAAGTTGAAACAAAGATCGCCCATTGTATGTCTTCAGGCCTGTAACAAGACCCTTGCTTGCTTGGTTCCGCTCTCCCGAAACTCCTCTGCTACTATTGGATCAGATTGCAGATCACAACGTCTGATGGTTCGGTCATCCAAGGCTCCGGGATCCGAACTACAGCTATGTGCCGTTCGAAATCCATTAGAACAAACACCAGGCAGGCTGTATGTAAGTTCAAACAGAAAGACTTTTATTGGAAGCACACAACACACTTTTATACAGAAATTGGAACATCCCGCCCCCAACAACCGCTTTCCTATTGGTCAATTGTAAAGTACATGTAGTTCTCCTTCAGGTCCTCTTAGCCATGCAAATGAGGACTTGAAAATGGGTTCAACAGGAATTGGTCCGATAGCTTGAATAGAAGGACTGCTATGTGTAATGAGACAGAAGCCCCAGGGGGCAATCAATGTACACAATAGCCAGACACAGAACAATGGAGCCATCTGCAGCCTTAAGACAGGGCAGAAGACCCCCTACTGTGTAACAGATTTCAAGGAGGAACACTTCTGCATTCCAAGGTCCATGACAGGGCCCACACCTGTAAATCCTCTTTCAAAGAACATGTCAACCGGACGTGGGCAAATGGGGATTTCATACCTGAAATAGCCATTGAAAGTCGCCGTGAAAAAATGCGACCAACCGGCATGATCCGACAGGCAAAAGCCAAAATACCTAACAATGACTGTAGTTCTTTGAAAAGCACCTTCCTTCTCCGCAGGAAACGTCCTGGTGACTGCGACCCGGTCTACCTCTTCACTCCGGAATGGCGGCTGAGGCCCGACTGGCCGCCGCCCTTCGCCGCCATGTTGTCCCCTGCGGCCGCGTCTTCCTCCCTTACTGCAGCCGGGCTGAACCTCCAGGATGCCATGCTTCGGCGTGGACGTTCGCTGACAGGCAGCTCATCAACCCACTGGCCTGCACTTCTCCTGTGTTAGGCGGCACTCTCTGCTTCCCCATCTTCTTCGCTCACAGTGGCAGACTCAAAGCAGCGTCGCAGCCAGGCTTAACCTCCTTGCTGCAACAGGGATTCCATCTCGTCAGGTAAGGTGAAATGCTTGAAAATCCAGCAGTACTTTGTCCTGCTGATCTGGTCCAGGGGGGAAAGAGAATGAGTCCCACTGCAGCTGCCTCTTTATAGGCCAACCCAGGCTTCCAGTACTTTCCTTGGGATCCCATTGGACCGTTCACACCTTCAACATAAATCTAGAGACACAGATACCGATATATACGCCAATCCCTGCTTCCCGTGCTGTGTTTGAACGCTGCCTCCGACATATACCGAGCGCAGTACACTCGGGTACACTCGGCCAGGCTCGGCTCTGCTCTGCTCGCGGTCACGCCCTGTGCCACCTCCTAGCCTTTATGCGAGAGGAGCCGAGTGTGGCCGAGCGTGCCCGAGTGTACTGCAATCGGTATATGTCGGCAGCGTCGTTCAAACACAACGCGGGAAGCGGGATCGGCTCAAAAACAGCGCGGGAGAAGCGGGGAGGACACCACCAAGGCCCCACAGATGGAAGCCGGACCGGACAAGGCCATCGATGGACGCCGGGCAAGACACCGACGAGGGGCATTCAAACTAAGTTTACGCCGGTGTGCGCTATAGGGCGATAAATACCTGAAAGAAATGGTATCTGCTTCAGATGCTGTGCATCCAACAAACATTTTGCTAAAGACTGCAAAGCTAATATCAGATGCAGAGAATTTATCAGTGACCAGCATATATCAGCATTGCATCCAGGTCCAGCCCCCTGGGTAGCAGAGACTCTTATAACTGGAAAAGAGCAAGGCGGTGAGCAGATACCCCATCCACTATTGTATCGAAGAGTACAGAGGTATGGGCGCAAGAGATAAGGCCCAGATCATGTTCCAAGATTTGTTTAGTGACTGTGTATCCCTCTAACAAACCTGATTGTGCAGTAAAAATGTATGTAGTGTTAGATAAGAGTAACCAGTCATTAGCCAAATCACTCTTTAATATGTTTAAAGGAACATTTTCCTACACTCTAAAAACATGCATTATGGAGCAAAGAGGGTGTAGGGCGTCCAACTTCACTGTTAAGTCTATTGATAAGCAAATACACATAGAACTTCCCACACTCATTGAATGTGACATGATACCTGATGACAGGTCAGAAATTCCAACACCTAAGGTTACACAGCATTTATCTGAAATCCTAAAAAGACAAGGGGCCAGATTCAGAAAGCTCTGCCTATCTATAGGCAGGTGTAGCGTATCTCAGATAAACTACGCCGCCGTAACTTTCAGTGGCAGGTTCCTTATTCAGAAACTATTTATGCCGAAAGTTACGGCGGCGTAGTGTATCTGTGGCGGCGGAAGGCCGCACAATTCAAATTTGGAAGATGGGGGCATGATTCATGCAAATGAATCATGACCCCACGTAAGTGACTTTTTTTTGGACGGCGCATGTGGTGTCCGTGGACGTTCCCAGTGCGCATGCGCGAAATCACGTCGCTTTTTTCTCAATGTAAACGACGTGAACGTGACTAAGGTCGAGCCCCATTCCTGAACGATTTACACAAACAACGTAACCGACGTTCAATTCGACGCGGTCCCGACATCCATACTTAACATTGGCTGCGCCTGCTATAGCAGGGGTAACCTTTTTTTTTTTTTAATATTCATTCTTTATTTCTTTTCATATCATACAAAATTTTCAATTGTTCATTTAAAAAAACCAGAGGAGACTGTTCGTTATGACTATAAACACATAGTTTAAACATTGATATATATTGTCCTATCATAAATCTTAACTTATATCAGGAGGTGAGTAATCTCTTAGTTAAGGAGGGAACACCCACTCTTTCTCATTCTAGTTGATATTATCGCTTTTACTACTTGGCCCCTCTCCCTTTGACCCTTTCCAGCCGACATTCCTCTCTCCTCAGGTGATACACCCTTTTTTCTCCAGCCATGGCTTCCACATGTCCTCAAAGTCTCTAAGTTTTCCCCTTTTTATATAGACTGCTCTTTCTTTACAGAGGGACTCATTGACTGCCTCAATCCAGTCACTTACTGCCGGTGGTGAAGTTGCCTGCCACCTCATGGCTATTAGTTTTCTAGCTTGGAATAAACATCTTAATATTACGACTGTGGTATTTCTTTTCTCCTTCCGTTCCTGCCTATAGCCCAGTACACACAGTGTGGCCTCCATTTCTAGTGAGATTGTAAATATATCTCTCAAGATGTCCAACACACCCTTCCAGTACCGGACCAGCTTTGGACAGCGCCACACCATGTGTACTAGGTCTCCCTGCCCCGGGCATCTAGGGCATTTATCATCTGGTCTTTTGCCGAATTTAAAAAGTCTCTTTGGCGTATAGTAAGCTCTATTTATCAACATCAGGTGGGAGATTTTCTGGGGGGGTGAAAGTGACACCTTTGATCCCATCTCTAATATTCTCTTCCACTGTTCTTGTGTTATTTCCCCTATATCTTCCTCCCATCTTTCTCTTACTTTGAGCAGATGTGCCCCTGTATTGATCTTTTTGATTATCTGCATGTATATTTCAGATATGAGGCCCTTAGTTGGTCCCCCTTTAGCTAATTTTTGAAACAGGAACATTTTGGACCACACTAATTTTTGTGTCCTAAACTGGGCTTCAAGAGCGTGGCCTACTTGTAAATAGGTAAAGAATGAGTGTTGCGGGATATTAAATTCTAATCTCAGATCCTGAAATTTTTTATAGGTATCGCCCTCATACAGGTGTATCAACCTTTTTATACCGCATTTTTCCCATTCCCCCACCTTTCCTAACCGTAGTATTTCTTGTAGCTTAACATTGTTCCACAGGGGAGTATACTCATTAAATCCAGTGTAGCCCATTAGCCTCTTAACTTTTTCCCAGATTTTTATTATCATTTTAACTGTTGGTATCCTATATCTAAAGGAGTTTGCTTCGAGTAATTCAATGACCGAGTCATGTGGGGCCCCACTCAGCATTACTCTCCCACTAGAGGTCTCCCCTCCCTGGGTATTACATCCCATTAGTTGTTGCAATTGTGCTGATAGATAATAAGCCTCAGGGTGGGGGACAGCCAGTCCCCCTTCCACTACTGGAAGCTGCAGTGTACGTAATCGAATCCTGGGTTGTCCCCCTTTCCATATTAGTTCCCTAAAAAGGGTTTCGATTTTGTTGAACCATTTTCTACCAA
This sequence comes from Rana kukunoris, assembly GCA_029574335.1. Taxonomy (NCBI): domain Eukaryota; kingdom Metazoa; phylum Chordata; class Amphibia; order Anura; family Ranidae; genus Rana; species Rana kukunoris. The sequence continues at coordinate 477,223,865 of CM056049.1, read as the reverse complement.
TCCAGACCGGGCTATTATGCATTATATACAGCAGCTGTGGCTGCCAGATCATCTTAATTAAGCTACATCTGCCAGCCACTGATAACGGGAGCCGTTTCCAGATACCAATTTTTTGTTTAAATTTAACCAGTAGTGGGGTTAGGTTTTTTATCTATGTATTGTTTGGGGTCTTTCGTTACTCGTATCCCTAGATATTTCAATGTATCCACTACCTTCACTTGTGGTATTCCCACTATCCCAGCTTCTCTAATTGGATCTACCGGTAATAGCTCTGATTTTCCCCAATTTATTTCCAATCCCGTGAAGCTACCGAATTCCTCCACTATGCTCATGGCTCGTACCAGGGAATTTTCCGTGTCGCCCAGATAGAGAAGGATATCATCGGCATAGAGCGCAATTCTTTCGTCCCCCATCTTTCTTTGGAATCCAAGTAACTCAGTACTTGACCTTATGGCAATCGCCAGTGGCTCCATCGCTAGGGCAAAGAGAAGGGGTGACAAGGGACACCCCTGTCTCGTTCCCCTCTCTAGGAGAATCTTTTTTGAAACTTCATTATTAATTTTAATTTTGGCACTAGGGTCATTATAAAGCATTTTTATCCAGCCAGTAAATTTCGGACCAAATCCGAACTTTCCCAGCACCCTCCAGATATATCCCCATTCTACACTGTCAAATGCTTTTGTCACATCTAGTGACACTACAGCTCTCGTTCCCTCTAAATCTGTCGGGGTTTGCAAATTTAAAAAGGTCCTTCTTATATTTGTGCTGGTGGATCTATTGGCTATGAATCCCGTTTGATCTGGATGGATCAGTTTTGAAATCAATCTATTAAGTCTCGCAGCCAAGACCTTAGCTACTATTTTGGCGTCCGAGCACAAGAGGGAAATTGGTCTGTATGACGCTGGGTCTAAGGGGTCCTTGCCTTCTTTTAATATAAGTATTATGGTTGCCTCCATCATTGACACTGGAAGTCTCCCCTCAATGTCTGCTCCATTCAATGCTTTTAACAGCTCAGGAAGTAATATTTCTCCATAGTACTTATAAATTTCTGTCGGGAGTCCATCTGGGCCAGGTGACTTTTGATTTGCCATATCAGATACTGCTTGCTGTATTTCTGTTAATGATATCGGGTGTTCCAACTCGTCTCTTTCTACTTGGGTAATAGCTGGGATCTCTAACCTCCCCAGGAACTCCTCCATCTCTGCCTCCATCCCCACCTTCTGTGTAGTATACAGCTTTTCGTAATATCCCTGAAATGTCCGCACTATCTCTGCTGTATCTGTTGTTATTATTCCTCCTGCAGTTCTAATGGCCCGAATATCAGAGGGTGGAGAGTTTGATTTCACCAGTTGCGCGAGCATCCTTCCAACACTCTCACCCTCTACAAAGGATGATTGTCGCACAAAGATTCGTCTAGTCTCCACCTCTCTCATAATTACCGTCCTATACACTATTTGTTTATCTAGCCATATTGCTTTTTTCTCTGGCGTTGGGTCAGTAACATAGTTATTTTCTGCCACCAGTACTTCTCTACGGGTGTTTTGTTCACCTTTTCTCGCCTGTTTATTAATTTTAGCCACCTGTTGGATCAGGATACCCCTCAGGTATGCCTTCAGGGTATCCCATATTATTCCCGTCCCTGCGGAGCCTTCATTTAGTTCCACAAATTCCCTCAGTTTGGGCACTATCCCATCTGTTTCTTTTATTATCTCTAACCAGTAGGGGTTAATTCGCCATTCTTTCCTAATTTTTTGTCCTTCTAGATTTATTATTAGGATCATTGGGGAGTGGTCCGAGACTCCTCGTGGCAAATACTCTATTTTTCCTATGCTCCTTAGTGCTCTCTCGTTCCCCAGGGCCATATCTATCCTGGAGAGTGTGGCATGCGTGCTTGAGTAACAGGAGTATTGCTGGATGCCTGGGTTCCTCACTCTCCACATATCTACTAGTCCAACTTCTTCCATAAGTTGGCTCAGCCGGCTTTTCCCTATGGGGTCTGAATATGACGGTACCGGAAACCTATCGGCCCCTGGATCTAAGACCTCATTGAAGTCTCCTACTACTACTACCGGTATATTTTCCTTCCCTTGTATAAATTCATTTAATCTTAACATTATATCCATTTTAAAGGGCGGAGGAATATAAACATTCGCTATTACATAAGTTCTACTATGAATTGTACAGTACAAAAAAACATATCGACCATTCTCATCTGTGCTGATCTGCCTGCAAGAAAATGCCACCCCTGCTCTAACCATTACACCCACCCCTCTCGAATAGGAAGAGTGGAATGAGTGAAACTGAGTGGGGAATTTTCTACTATAGAACTGTTGGATTGTATCCTTTGTTAAGTGTGTTTCCTGCAGGCAGATCAGGTCCGCCCCATACTTTTCCATAGTGGAGAGTACTGCTGCTCTTTTGGCTACTGTTCCCAGTCCCCTAACATTCCATGAACCTATCTTTATTATCCTATTCTGCATTCAGCAGCGAGGAATATAGGATATTGATAAGAATCTCGTCCACTTCACCCATGGGGATTCCCAAAAAAAGTAACCAACAAAAAAACAACAAAAATAAATAAATAAATAAATAAATAAAAATAGCAAGCTCAAATACATAACTCTTTGCTATCCCTATTTCATTATCGTAGCCAGTGATCCTAAACCTACTTTTCATTAATCATGTCGCTCAATCATTGTGACTCGAATGTACATATAGGTGTATATATCATCAAAAATTATTTCTGTGCAAATTTCAATCTCTATTTTTGTGTAGCACTCTTCTTCCCATTGTGTATTACCTTGCCATCTTACAGTGTATTTAGATATTCGTGCAGTAACAATGATTTTCGTGTTCTCCATATCATAAAAAAAAAGGAAAATTAATATTTCTATACAAATTTCAAACTCTATTTTTGTGTAACTTTCTCCTTCACATTGTGCATTACCATACCTCCTTCCATTATTTTTCGTTATTTGAGCAACACCATTAACTTCCAAACTCTCCTTCAAATCGTTTTTTCCATATCTTAATGAACAATTCTCCCCTGTCTGACCTTTGATTTCCCATTCCCTTCCCCTCCCGCCCCCCCTGTCCCCTCCTCCCTCGAAGCCCATACCTCCCCACCCACCCCCCCCACCCCCTTCCTGGTGTCCCTCCCGCTCCCATACCCTACCCCCCAGCCCTCTCCCACCCTCCCTCCACCATCCTGGTGTATCTCTACGGGGCCTATAGTGACCACTATCCACACCACACATCCTTCACTCCCACATACCCATTCAACAACTGTGCGTGTCCCACCCCTCTCTCCACTCCAACATTTATACACCTCTCTGTCCCCTCTCGGGAAAAATAAATAAATAAATAAATAAAGATAAAATAAAAAACAAAAAAAAAAAAAAAAGGGGGGGGGGGGAAGAGGAAAGGGCAAAGAAAAGAGAGAACCCTGGATATCCTTCTTCCTCCTCACTCAGCCACTCCGTCTATGTCCCTTTTTCCTCTTCTCCACCCCCATCTACCACTTATCTTTATTTTCTTCCAGCCACCTTTCTACACTTGCTGGGGTGTCAAAGATCTGGGATCCTCCCAGCGCCACTATCCTTAATCGTGCCGGGTATAACAGAGCATATGTCAGCCTATGTTTCTGCAGTATACGCTTAACAGCCGTAAACTCTGCTCTACGCCTCTGCAGATCCGGCGAGAAGTCAGAGTAAACCGAAATTTTAACCTCTTTGAACATAATCTTCCCCGCCTCTCTAGCTATCCTCAGAAGTGTCACTTTGTCCCTGTAATTAAGGAATTTCAATAGGAGCGGCCTGGGGTGTCCCCCTGTAGGGGGGGCCCTAAATGGTACTCTATGTGCTCTTTCAATTGAAAATGATGCTGAGAATGTTTCTCTTCCAAAAGACTCAATGAGCCATTTTTCCAAGAAGTCCACTGGGTTGGCGCCCTCGCTTTTTTCCGGCATTCCAATCAGCCTGACATTGTCTCTTCTAAGCCTATTCTCCATCTCATCCATTTTTGATGCATATCTGTCCATCTGTTCCTTCAGGAGTTTCATCTCATTTATTAATGGGTATACGTCATCTTCCAATTGGCTAGTCCGTGTCTCCAGGGCAGTTGTTCTTTCTGCCGTTTTTTGTAGCTCTGATCGAACCGCTGCTAGGTCCTCCTTTACCTCCTTCATCTGGGCGCACAGCTCTGTTAATGTATCTTTACATGCGTTCACCACTGTGAACACGTCTTTTATTGTTGGTTCCATTTCTGACAGTAGGCACGGGTCGGTCGTTGACGCAGGGTTTTGTTCTATAGGTCCTGGGGTTTTATTACTTGAAGCTTTAGTAGTTGAAGAGCTTGCTGTACCCTGCAGGATTGTACTTGAGGGTTGCCCCAGGCTCTTTCTATCTGCTGCAGCTCCCTGCTGTGCTTTAAACTGCGTTCCCCTTTTGGTTGATGTTGGCGACTGTGCAGAGGGGTGGGCATATTGTTCAAGTTTTGCTGCTGCTGTCTGTTGCATATTCTTCTCTTTAGCGGATCGAAGCTGCTGCATTGCTGCGCTCTCGCATAGGGGGCTCAAATGCCCCAAAAAAAAAAAAAAAAAAAAAAGACGTGTTGCGAAGAACACAGGGCCTCTCGGTGCCCTGTATATTTACCACTTATTGTCTGTTGTCCCTCCTGGGTCTGGGCATACGACAAATATTAACAGCACTTTAGCTTTACGTATCAAGCATAGCTTATTGAGCAAATGTAACAGAAACCAGCAGCCTTACAGTCCGTGATAGATCAGACAATCAGTTTTATAATTGTTAGCCTCATAAGCAGTCCTTAATATCAGACATTCTCCTTCATAGGGGGGTGCGTACAAAATTATGCTCAAGCACCCACAGTAGCAAGCAAGCAAGCCAGCAAAAGAAAGAGAGTCCACTGGCTTTTATCTAGGGGTCAGGGGTCAGCGTTACCTTCTTACCGTGCGTGCAATGCTGCGCCCAAGCATATGCATGCGGGAAGCCAGCTAGCAATGATTTGTATGTGATGGCTTACTGGTAGTAATCATATTCACCAGCTAGAGGCGGCAATAGTAATCAGTAGCATTCATCAGCAGCGCCTTATTATCAGTCTATTACTGCCTATAGCCTATAGCCCATATATGAACTTATGACTTTAGAGGATGGGTCATATGCGGATATACAGTACTCAAGAGGGATAAAAGTGTGCAGAGTTTAAACGGTGTTAGCATTCCATAAATGATCCAATACAGCAACACATAGCAATTGTCAGCTCTCAAATAACAGTCGTCAGCTGTGGTACTATAGGGTCAATAAGGCAATCAGGCAAGCATATATGAGGGGCCCATCCACCAGCAGCCAAATAGTCCTTGATAGTGCATAAATCTCAGCACAGGTTTACACTTTTTCCTTTCCGCAAACAAAAAGGGTCAACTGAGGCATTTAGCCTTGAAGAGGGTATAGAATTCCACAGATCTCATTATAATTTATGAAAACAAAAAAAAAAAAAAACCTTCAGTGAATCACAGCATAAGGACAGAGCAGTTCAGTGATGATGTCAATCCAAAACAAAACTCCTGCTCAGCAGCCTATCTCAGTCTGTTAAGGGCTGCTACTCACGTGTCCCATGTAGTCTGTGTGCCTTCTGTTCACTGCAATATCACCGCTCCCAGCAGCTTTCCAGTAGTCCGTGTCTCAGTGCTTGCTTCCCAGGAGCTCCATCTGCTCTCTACTCGGCAGCTTCTTATCTCCCTTACACTGCGCTGTCCTATCTCTCCTCCTTCTCCTCACAGATTGTGGACAGCTGACAGCTGCAGGCTCCGTGCATTCCTTTGCGGTGGTTTTGAGAGAGAGCAGAGCGAGGCTAGGCTCAGAGGACTAGGCACCCCATGTACCAGTTCGGGTAGCACTGGAAACAGCCGCGGCGGAGAGTAAATGACTGTATCACCCGTCCACTCTCCTCCTTCAGCAAGGCAGCGTGTAGACAGCAGTATCACCCTAGGAAATCAGCATGGAGCGGAGAGGAGTGGAGACACGCACAGCTGCTCTCACTCACACTCACTCACTCACTCCTCCATCCGGTCACGCCCCCCAAGCAGGGGTAACCTTACGCCGCTATAACGCTAACGCAAACGACGTAAACTACGACGCGACTTCGCAAGTACGCTCGTGAATCTGCGTAAGTAGCTAATTTGCATCATTTACGCGAAGCGCCACCTAGTGGCCAGCGTAAATATGCAACTTAAGATACAACGGTGTAAGTCGTTGTATCTTAGAAGAAAGCCGGCGTATCTTCTTTTCTGAATAGCAAAAAAAGATACGCCGGCTACTCTTAGTATTTACGCAGCTTATCTCGAGATACACTGGCGTAAATGCCTTCTGAATCTGGCCCAAGATCTCAGAACTTGACCCTAATGACCAAATACTTCTCTTGCTAGCAAGAGATATCCTAAGTGTGCACAAGGTACGTGAGCTCATTAATGGGCCCCATAAAATGCCTTATGCACAACGTTTACATTTAGGCTGGGTTATAGTTGGGGAAGTATGCTTAAGAGAAATTCATAGATCAGTAGATCTGTGGATTATGAAGCTCATCATAAGACTTAGGTCACGTACACACGATCAGTCCATCCGATGAGAACCGATGAAGCTGACTGATGGTCTGACGTGCCTTCACACCATCGGTTAAAAAAAACGATCGTGTCAGAACGCGGTGATGTAAAACACAACGTGCTGAAAAAAAAAAGTTTAATGCTTCCAAGCATGCGTCGACTTGATTCTGAGCATGCACTGCTTTTTAACCGATGCTTTTGCATACTAACGATCGGTTAGGCGTCCATCGGTTAAATTTTAAAGCAAGTTCTTTTTTTTTTGACTGAAGGATAACTGACCGATGGGGCCCACACATGATCGGTTTGGACCAATGAAACGGACCTTCAGTCCGTTTTCATCAGTTTTGACTGACCGTGTGTACGCGGCCTAACAGGGTTATTAGGCAGGATCCACCATCAGAGGTAGAGCCTGCCTATACATGTATCAAAATTTGAACAGGCTAAATTTCGATCCATACATGGCCAGCTTTAGATGGCCTTGACTAACATTTTTTAAGCAGTTACAGATTTTTTTTTTCCCTGTGGGATAAAGGTTTTACATAAATTAATAAAAGTTGATCATTGTAAGTACCCCTGTCAAATAGACCAGGCTGTCCAGAGAAAATGGCAGTTAAAGCAAATGAAAAAATAACAGACTTCTTGGCTTGATCACCAGATGAAAGAGGAAAAAAAAATGTATGCAGCCACAGCATCAAAGAACTGCAAAGTGGCAATTTGCTCTTCTTTTTGGGGGGTTTTAATATTGCTTTTGAAAAATCAATTATAACTGCACCACAGAAGACCACCAATTACAATCAAGTGCATCAGCTATAGTCCAGCAGTATAGTGTGAAAATTACACTAAACAAATGGATAAATATGGAAAGACAGCGCTATCACCCCGAAAAAAAGTGCAATATGTGCTAAATCATACTGATTGTTGACGGCAAATCATATCTGAAAGAAAAAAAAAAATAATAAACCTATATAAAAAAGTGACTAGTGCATAATAGTGCAAACTGTGCTAAAGTCAATAAAAATCAGTGTCCAGTGTATGTCAAATCTTCAATTAATTCACATGTGTACAAATCTTCCATTTGCCAACATTTGAAATAATTAAAATGCCCCTTGCCAAAGTTGTGGATCCACCACCAAGCAGTGCTATAAGTCACCAGAAATAAATCAATACATGCATGAAGCCAATATTATGGTACACTTGATCTTCATTCAACTAAGATGTCACCGCTTCATATCTACTGCTTTCTCCAGAGGGATATTTTGCTCTAAAAGTATAAACATCAACACATTCCCATCACATATGAAAGAAAAAGGAAAATCTCCATCGCTTTAAAACCTTCTGATTTTTAATAATAAAATATACCAATATGCATTTGAATAAAATTGTGTTGTCACGCATATTGGATTACAGGTATACAGTATATGCTTCGATCGGATCCATTTTTCGCAATCAGCCTGGTTGCAAGCTGACCTGGTGATGATGTCACATCCAAGCAAGCCCTGTCCTACATGTTTCATCTCCCAACATTTTCAAGGGCCAGAATGAATGGCATGTCTCCAAGTGCATATTTATTCACAAATTATAGAGCTTTAATTGTATATAACATCACTGGGCCAATCATCTGCTTCTGTGGCATTCTGCACCACGCATACATGCCCCTTGTATAGGTGACAGCTTCCTGGCAGGCTTGCTAACATGGGTTCAGACTACGATCTGAACACACCCAAGCTCATCCCTATTGATTAGCTTTGTACTCATCCCTAGTGATTAAATTTGTAGCTAGCGCTAAGAAGCTTTTTGCAGTTACAATTTAAACCCATTATTATGTTAGTGTTTGCTGCTATATGTTGCTCTCTTTCAGTGATTTGTAGCTAAACCATAGAAGTTAATACCAAGTATTTGAAGGCATGAAGTGGTGCACAAACTCAGTCAGCGTCTAAGCTACAAAACAATGTAAAATTAGCAAGTTAGCAATTCTACAGGAAATTACTATGGGGGTTACAAGTGCAAACTACAAGTGCAAAGTGCACTTGGAAGTGCAGTCGCTGTAGATCCGAGGGGGACATGCAAGAAAAATAAAAAACAGCATTTTAGCTTGCACATGATTGGATGAAAAAATCAGGAGAGCTTCCCCTCATTTCAGATCTACCCCTCAGATTTACAGCAACTGCACTTTCAGTGCAATTTCAAGTGCACTTTGCACTTGTAGTGCAAAGTAGATTTGCCTTTCGTAAATAAACCCCTTATGATTTCCTTAGCAAAAAGTTGCTTTAAAAAATTGATATTGCTGCAAATTTATTGCTGGTCTGTCATTGCCCTTAGACTGGCCATATATTATACAATTTTCTTGTACAAATTTCCTTTAGATTTACTAAAACTAGGGTTGCACCAATATCAGTGCCGATACTAAGTACTCATTTCCCCCCTGGCTGGCTGTCTCCTCTGCAGGTGCCATCTCCTCCTCCTCTTCTCTGGCTGGCTAGTTCAAGGTTTGTCAGGCACGCAGAGGCCTCTGCAGCTCCCCCCCCCATGTGTCTAGTTCCTGGCCATGCTCACCTCATTGCCCCATGAGCCCACAGCGAACAGGTTCGGCTGCTGCAGAGTGAAGGCCAGCTCTGGACGCCAGTGGGTCTTACTGATCTTCTGCGACACAAACTTGTATGTTCTCCATGACAGGAATTGCAGCAAGCACATGATGCGCCAGATCCTGCCATGACAGGTGGACACTCTGTATTTTCCTCCGTTGGAGAAGCCATTCCCCACCAAGATTCTGTCATACACTTGGAGGAGAAGATGACTGGGAATTGACATAAACTTGTGTCTCCAGTACAATAGGGAAACGATCGGTAAGGTGGCCATTTTGCTGTAGATAAAGCCTGTCCTTATTATTGTACAAGGCTTCTATACGATGGCTCATATTTTATGGACGTTAGCGAGGTATAATTACATGTTGATGTACTCTCCATTCAGAAAAGAGCTAGGCTCTGAGCATTTCTGAGTGAGAGTACTAAGAGAGGAAATGTAAAGTGTTTTTGTTTTAAAGTATAGGTACTCGTTCTCAGTGTTAAAAAAAACTGGTATCGGTGCATCCCTAACTAAAGTCATATGATATGAAGTCAAACGTAAACGCCTTCAATTTGTATCCAATCAGGCAGGCCCTTGCACTACACAGTTGCAGGTAAATCCAAAGGAAATTAAACAAGAAATTTTGTATAATGTATGGCCAGCTTTAGTGTTATAATTGTAGCGCCTATGTACCTTACAGTACTGGTGCTATCTAAATTTATGTGTAGATCAGAGTGTAGTTAAACTCTGATCCAGATTGTTAGTAGCAAAATGCGGTCTCTGTCTCAGCTTGGCTGTGCTGTGAGTCCATTCTGCTGTACTGGGGTGTTCTTCCAGCCCCAGTGCTGCAGGTGGCAGCAGTGGAGTCAAGGTTTGGGTGCTCTTCTCAGCAGCAGGGGATTGTCCCCGCTGAGCATGCTAGGGAGGGGTATTCATGGAACAGACACCATTGGTTCTGGGTTCTTCTCGTGTGTGGTGTTCCTGGTTCCGGGGCCATGCTGACCCGGAGCATCTGAACAGCGGCGGGGACCCAGTGAGTGACTAGGTTCCCATTCTTGAAGATACCAAGCTGTACTGCTGTTCGGTGGGGAGTCAGTCTGAGGAGCGCCATTGAGAGGCTGGCTGTCCAAAAGGGCCTGGATAAACCACCAGGGATCAAGGTAGCCGGACACCGAGAGATTGATCACCTGTCGGTCGGTACCTGGGCGGCAAGTTGTAGGAGATCCAGACGTAACTCAATTAAGGGGGCATATCTCCAATAATTCAACCCAGAGGGGACCTGTGGCAGAGGTATCTTCTGAGGCTCTTTGAGAAAGGTCTGTGGCAGAGACTTTCTCCCAAGTTCAAGTTCACCAAGGAGGGTCTGTGGCAGAGACTTATCCTACAATTATCTGAGTGATACTCCGGCTGCCAGGTCAGTGAGAGAGGCCTGTCCGGGTACACTAAACCCACACCGGCGGGAATGGTGAAAAGGAGTGTTACGTTTGGGAGCAAGACTGTTCCTATCATTACGCCTGCTATTCTCCTATCTTCTTCAGCTTTACTTTCCTCACCACAAAGTATACATATCTTTGATGATCCATAGGAGCACCATCAAATCTATCATAACCAAATGGAAAGAATATGGCACAACAGCAAACCTGCCAAGCACACCAAAACTCACAGACAAGGCAAGGAGGGCATTAATCAGAGAGAAAGCACAGAGACCTAAGGTAACCCTGGAGGAGCTACAGAGTTTCACAGCAGAGACTGGAGTATCTGTACATAGGAGGACAATAAGCCGTACACTCCTAAGAGTTTGGCTTTATGGCAGAGTGGGAAAAAGAAAGGCATTTCTTTCAGCAAAAAAACAAAATGGCATGTTTTGAGTTTGCAAAAGAGCATGTGGGAGACTTTCAAAAAGTTTTTTTGGTCTGATGACTAAAATTTTACTTTTTGTCCATTAAAGAAAACGCTATATCTGGCGCAAACCCAACTCATCAAATCACCCAAAGAATACCATCCCATTCAGCAGTCGGGCTTGGGAAACTGGTCAGAGTTGAGGAAAGATGGATGGTGCTAGATACAGGGATATTCTTGAGCAAAACCTGTACCACTCTGTGTATGATTTGAGGCTAGGACGAAGGTTCACTTTCCAGCAGGACAATGACCCCAAACACAATGCTAAAGCAACACTTCAGTGGTTTAAGTGGAAACATGTAAATGTGTTGGAATAGCCTAGTCAAAGCCCAGACCTCAATCCAATAGAAAATCTGTGGTCAGACTTAAAGATTGGTGTTCACAAGCGCAAACCGTCCAACTTGAAGGAGCAGTTTTGCAAGGAGGAATGGGCAAAAATCCCAGTGGTAAGATGTGGGCAAGCTGATAGAGACTAATCCAAAGCGACTTGGAGCTGTGATAGCTGCAAAAGGCGGCTTGTCAAAGTATTGACCTTAGTGGGGTGAATAGTTATGCACATTGAATTTTTCTGTTATTTTGCCATATTTGTTGTTAGCTTCACAATAAAAAAATGTCTTTAACCACTTGTCCAACGGACCTATTTTGTCACTTCTCTCCTTCATGTAAAAATCTTTTTTTTTTTTGCTAGAAAATGAATCAGAACCCCCAAACATTATATTTTATATATATATATATATATATATATATATATATATATATATATATATATATATATATATATATATATATATATATATATATATTAGCAGACACCCTAGGGAATAAAATGGCGGTCATTGCAACTTTTTTTTCTCGCACAGTATTTGCGCAATAATTTTTCAAATGCCTTTTTTGGGGAAAAAAAAGGTTTCATAAATTAAAAAATAACAAAACAGTAAAGTTAGCCCAATTCTTTTGTATAATGTGTAAGATGATGTTATGCCGTGTAAATAGATACCTAACATGTCATGCTTTAAAATTGCGCACACTCATGGAATGGCGCCAAATTTCGGTACTTAAAAATCACGCTTTAACATTTTTTACAGGTAACTATTTTCGAGTTACAGAGGAGGTCTAGTGCTAAAATTGTTGCACATGCTCTAACGCACGCGCCGATACCTCACATATGGGGTTTGAACGCGTTTACATATGTGGGCGGGACTTGCATGTGTGTTCGCTTCTACGCACAAGATTACACTATATTTTTTTTTTGATCACTTTTATTCCTATTACAAGGAATGTAATGTCCCCTCCCACTGCCTATAAAAACGATCAATCAGTGGAACCGCCGATTTCATCGATCTTATCGTGCACAGAATCGGCGGCTGAAGATGGCGATATCTGAATGATGCATGTAGCTTAAGGCATCATTCAGATATCCCCGCACAAAGTCGAGGACGTCATGTGACGTCCTCCCGTGGACAAGTGGTTAACCACTTCCCATCCCTAGTCATATGACGTTCGCAGGAGAGATTTCACAGATCCACGTCCTGTCAGAGGAGAGGAGACCGATGGTGTGTTCCTATTACAGAGGAACACCCATCGGTCTCCTCCCCTTGTGAGTCCTGACCCCTACAGTTAGACGTTGCACCCAAACAAAATTTACGTTCTTTTTTTTCCAGAAATTTAGCTTTCTTTTGGAGCGTTTTTTTGGTAGGATTTGATCACCGCTGCATATTTTTAACTTTTTCCTCAAATTAATATTCCCCAAAAATATATATAAAACAAAAAAATGTCTTCCTCGGTTTAGGCCGATATGTATTCTTCTACATATTTTTGGTAAAAAAAATCGCAATGTATATTGATTGAAAGTTATAGCGATTACAAAATAGGGGATAGATTTATGCAATTTTTCACAATTTTTAAGACTGAGGCCCCGTACACACGGCCGAGAACCTCGACGGGCGGAACACATCGTTCCGCCCGTCGAGGTTCTCGGCCGGTCGTCAGATTCGGCGACCAGCCCGTCGGGAAAGGCGACCAGCCATTCATTCCGACGGGCCGTCGAGCAAAAGAACCTGCTCTCTATTTGCTCGACGGGCTGAGCTCGACGAATCCGTACACACGGCCGAGGTTCTCGGCAGAATGAGGATCCCAGCGAGGTTCTCGCTGGTTTCTGCCGAGAACCTCGGCCGTGTGTACAGGGCTTGATCGGACATTTTTGACACTATTTTGGGACCATTGATTTTTTTTTTACAGCGATCAGTGCTATAAAAATGCACTGATTACTGTGTACATGTCACTTGCAGGGAAGGGAATAAACACTAGGGGGTGATCAAGGGGTTAAATGTGTTCCCTCAATGTGTTCTAACTGTAGGAGGGATGGGCTCACTAAAACATGACAGAGAGCACTGCTCCTGATCACTGGGAGCAGAAGATCCCTGTCATGTTGTTAGGCAGAACAGGGAAATGCCTTTTTTACATATGCATCTCCCCATTCTGCCTCTCTGTGTCATGATCGCGGGTCACTGTAGGACATCGAGTCTGCGGGATCCGCGGGCACGCTCCCGCAGCACAAGCGCGCTAGCCTGCAATGACGGAGGGACGTACAGGTACTGTAAGGCCACGATCAGACATGTCCAATAAAACATGTCCGACGGACCGTTTTCATCGGACCAGGCTAAAGTGGTCTGTTGGTCTGATGTACGTACACACCATCGGACCAAAATCCCCTCGGACCAGAACGCGGTGACGTAGAACACAACGACGTGATGAAAAAACGAAGGTCAATGCTTCCAAGCATGCGTCGACTTGATTCTGAGCATGCGCGGGATTTTGGTCCGATGATTTTGTGTACTAACCATCGAACATGTCCAACCGACAGGTTTCCAGCGGACAGGTTTCTAAGTCTGTTTTGAAACTTTTGTCTGCTGGAAAACGGTCCGATAGGCCGTACACACGATCGAACATGTCCGATGAAACTGGTCTGCGGACCAGTTTCAGTGGACATGTTCGATCATGTGTACGCGGCCTAAATCGGCGTGCGGCTAAAGTGGGGAAATTTTTGTTGACATTTTTTAGAAAATGTGTTGTCTAAAAAATTGGAAAAATATAAGCGGTTTTAGAGAAGATAATCTTGTATGTGTGTATATGGTTCTGTTATTTTTTTGTAGTCCCATTTCTTTTATGTGTCATGCGTGACCCCCTCCCTTTTTCTCTTTCTCATGAAAAGAATATGTTCAGATGACGTCAGTGATAGCTGGCAGGGTCACACATGATATTGTTGTTGTTACTCGTAGTCATAACAAAATGTGTCGGCTTAATTAATCTAATGAGAAACAATGTGATCACAATTATTTTGAATCTATTTTCCAGACATGGTAAAATGAAGGTTGCATTTAAATGTGTCAGATTGTAAGAATACACAAATTAAATATCCTTTAATAGTGGAAACAGGGCATTAAAAAAATAAAAAAAACAAATGGAAAGGGGCATGCGCGAGACTCGACGTGGAAGATGTGTTCCACTAAAGCTCTGTACTCCCCGCTGCATTATCGGGACTCCGGTGCGCACCTGAGCCGCCCTGCAACCCTGCTACAAAAGCAAACACCTCTCGGTACATCACAGCCTATCCCGGGATTGTTCTGACGGGTCACCGTGACAAAAACAAGCCTAAACTCATCAAGGGAGCTCTGGCCAACGCCTCCTCCAAAATGGCGGTGAAGGCCTGAGCTAAACAGCACGCCCGCCGCTTCCACGGTCACATCAGGACATGCTGACAGCGATGATGAAGATGGAGCCGACTTTCACTTCGGCGGTTCCCCTATCAGTGTCCACTCATCTCCCCCTCTCTCTCCTCTCCCCCCTACCCCCTCTCTCTCTCCCCTCCCCCTCTCTCTTCTCCCCCTCTCTCTTCTCTCCTTTCCTCCTCTCTCTTCTCTCCTTTCCTCCTCTCTCTTCTCTCCTTTCCTCCTCTCTCCCCTCTCTCGCTCTTCCCCTTCTCCTCCCAGCCCCCCTTTCTCCCCTCTCTACCCCTTTCTCTCTCTCCCCCCACTCCCACCTTTTTCTCTCTCCTCTCCCCCTCTCTTTCTCTCTCCTCTCCCCCTCCTCTCACATGGGCTGCACATGGGAGATTATCCCTGGTCTTGCATTCTCTTATGTGTGTCCTCAAAACACATGATTAGCTCATGCTTAAATAATTCAAGTTAGACTTACCGGTAACTTGTTTTCCAAAAGTCTTTCAGGACAGCACCTTGAGAGATAGTGACTCCACCCACAACCACTCCACCCACAACCACAGGAAATACCTTCTTCCTCCAGATCTTTAAAGGGAGGTACCCAGTCCCTAGCACACCTCAGTTGTCTCAGAAAAAACTCCGGCCCCAGCTGGAACACATAAACACATATGTTGGTCACAGCATAGCATATTAAAACACTAGGGCGGGTTGTTGCTGTCCTGAAAGACTTCTGGAAAACAAGTTACCGGTAAGTCTAACTTGAATTTTCCCAAGGCGTCTTTCAGGATAGTACCTTCAGAGGATAACAGAGACTTACCACCTTAGGGTGGGACAACAGCATGTAGGACCTTTCTGCCGGATGCCTGGTCACTGGCAGATGTGAGGTCCAATCTGTAAAGCCGCACAAACGTACGGTAGCTTGACCACGTTGCTGCTTTACAAATTTGCTCAGGGGTGGCACCAGCTCGCTCTGCCCATGTGGTCGCAAGTGCTCTTGTTGAATGAGCACAGATTCCTACTGGTGGCACAATGTCTGCGTGAGAGTAGGCCTCCCAAATAGATAATTTTAACCATCTTTTTTTATCCAACAAATAATGATTCTGTGTGTTTGAAGCTCTTTGTTATTTCTAGGTAGCATAACAAAGCCCTTCTTACATCTAACATATGAAAAAAGTTTCTTTCTCCCTTGAGGGATTTGCACAGAAGGTAGGTAGCACAATATGCTGGGAGCGATTCCCTGTTGACGCTACCTTAGGCAAAAATTTTGGATCTGTTCTCAGAACAATTCTATTTAAAAAAAAAAATAATAATTAAGGTTCCCTTAATGACAGGGCATGTAATTCACTGATCCTGCGTGCTGACGTGATAGCAACCAGGAATAACAGTTTTTAAAGTAAGATCTCTGAGAGATGCGTCTTCTAAAGCCGTGTACACACGGCAGAGAACCTCGACGGGCAGAACACATCATTCCGCCCGTCGAGGTTCTCTGCCGGCCGTCGAAATCGGCGACCCGCCCGTCGGGAATGGCAACCAGCCATTCATCCAGGCGGGCCGTCGAGCAAAAAGAGAGCGTGCCCACTTTTCGCTCGACGGGATTCCCGACGGGCGGGGCGAGCCAGGAGCGTACACACGGCCGAGGTCCTCGCTGGAATGCAGCTTCCAGCGAGGTTCTCGCTGGTTTCCAGCGAGAACCTCGGTCGTGTGTACGCCGCCTCAAGGTTAAAATGGCCTTCCTGCCAGGGATTGTAGAACTACCGAGAGATTCCATTTCGGGAAACCCTTAATCTGAACCGGTCTAGACCTAGTAAGGGCTTTGAAGAACATAGCTACTAGTGGTTCTGAGGCCACAGATCTTTCCAGTAGAGCTGCAACTAACGATTATTTTCATAATCGATTAATCGGCCGATTATTTTTTCGATTCATCGATTCATCGGATAAAATCATTAAAAAAAACATAATGTGGAATTTTTTCGTTTATTTAACAGTAATAATAAAAAAACATGTTACACTTAAACGGCAAATTAAAAAACTTTTAACATTAACATTACACATCTTTGCAGCAGTACTATTCCCCCCGGGAACACCAATACTGGGGCACTATTCCCCCCCGGGAACACCAATGCTGGGGCACTATTCCCCTAGGGAACACCAATGCTGGGGCACTATTCCCCCCCGGGAACACCAATTCTGGGGCACTATTCCCCCCGGGAACACCAATGTTGGGGCACTATTCCTCCCGGGAACACCAATGCTGGGGCACTATTCCTCCCGGGAACACCAATGCTGGGGCACTATTCCTCCCGGGAACACCAATGCTGGGGCACTATTCCTCCCGGGAACACCAATGCTGGGGCACTATTCCTCCCGGGAACACCAATGCTGGGGCATTATTCCTCCCGAGAACACCAATGCTGGGGCATTATTCCTCCCGGGAACACCAATGCTGGGGCACTATTCCTCCCGGGAACACCAATGCTGGGGCACTATTCCTCCCGGGAACACCAATGCTGGGGCACTATTCCTCCCGGGAACACCAATGCTGGGGCACTATAACTCCCGGGAACACCAATGATGGGGCATTATTCCTCCTGAAATACCAATGAAGGGGCACTATTCCTCTCCCAGGAACACCAATGTGGCACTATTCCCCCCCTTCCCCCACCCAGGAACACCAATGTGGCACTATTCCCTCCCCTCTCCCACCCAGGAACACCAATGGGGCACTATTCCCTCCCCTCCCCCACCCAGGAACACCAATGTGGCACTATTCCCTCCCCTCCCCCACCCAGGAAAACTAATGGGGCACTATTCCCCCCCCCAGGAACACCAATGGGGCACCCACCCCCGGAACACCAATGATGGGAGTTAGAAGGATGGGGAATTGTTATACTAGGCATCTACTCAGTGTACTGTTACTGTGTGCGTGCAACTGTAAACTAGAAAAACCTACCTTTCAAAGACGGTGCAGCTCGGCTCTCCTCACGGCTGCTTCTAGCCTCTGTTCCCTCGAGGCAGCAGCGGGCGGGGCTGAGATCAGTGGGGAGCTGACGTCAGAGGAGAGCCGAGGAGAGGTGTGGACATGCGGCGCAGACGTAATACGGCGGCGCCTTGTACACATACGAGGCGCATCAGCGCTGCATGTCCTGTGTAAAACGGCAGCGCCTGTTATCACGGGACAGGAGGCTTTTTGAATGGGCGAAAGGGCAGGCGGGCAGTCGGAAGGTGCGGACCGACTAATCGATAATGAAAATCGTTGACAACGATTTTCATTATCGATTATTATCGATTAATCGTTTCAGCTCTACTTTCCAGAAACACTGCCAAAACAAATATTTGTACCTTTAAAATACTGATTGCCAGACCCTTATCTGCTCCCTCTATCAAAAACTCTAAAATGGACGTAAGATCGTTTGGGTCTTGACCAGACGAGTTACACCAAAAAGTATACACCTTCCACACTTTTGTGTACATAGCCCTGGTCACTTTCTTCCTACTTTCTAGTAGTGTATTAACTAATCTGAAAAACCCTTTTTCTTTAAAAGTTGCCTTTCAGATTCCAGGCTGCAAAGGGAGAGACTGGACACATCTGGATGAGTGACAGGACCCTGTATTAACAGAACATGCCTGAGTGGTAGATGCCAACATGGCTTGGTCGCCATTCCCAGGACCGTCGAGAACCAAGCTCTCTTGGGCCAGTACGGGGTAATCAAGATGACCGGTACCTTCTGCCTCTGGATTTTCCTTAGAACTAAAGGGATTAACTGGAATGGGGGGAACGCAAAGCACAGACGAAACCTCCAAGGGTGCGCCAGAGCGTCTATTCCTAGAGACCCGTCCATTCTGTTTAGGGAAAAGAATTGAGGTACTTGAGAATTTTCCTTTGAGGCAAACAGGTCCACATCTGGCTGACCCCACTTATTGGAAATTTCCAGAAAGACCTCTGGGTTCAGAGACCACTCTGACTCCCATACCTTTTTTTTTTGTCCACATCAGACTTAACCCAAAGTTTTGAGGCGTAAGAGGGGTTCATCTTTGTTCCGCCCTTCATATTTCTACCTCGGATTCGCATCACTTGTGGTTACTTCAGTTAGTTTATTTAATTATTTGTTTTATATTATTTTTTTATTTTATTTTTTGTTTTTATTTATTTTTTGATTTTTTTAACACAAAGGTACAATTACAGATAGCGGATCGTATACTTAATATGTAGCTCTTATGAAAATAAGGGCTCCCGCTACGCCCCTCAACCCTTTAACCCTAGGTCCCCTTATTTATTTTTTTCCCCCCTTCCCTCCCTTGTATTATCCTCCCGCAGCCTATTTATGTCCCCCCCCGCCCGCTTCTTTCCTGTGTACTCTATTGGATCGGGTCGACTAGTCTCTTTTTTCCCCTTTTTTTTAATTTGAATATTTTACCTGTCTATTTCTGATAGTACTTGGATACATTTTTCCATTGTTTTAAAGTTTCTCCACTGGTCCCAGATCTTCCTGCATCTTCCTCCCTCTTCCTCTCCCAGGTCGACCCTTCTCAGATACTCCATCTCTGCGATGTGATCGACCCTGTGTATAAATTCATTTAGGGGTGGCTTCTGCGGGTGGAGCCAAAATTTTGGGGTCAAACCCTTTGCTGCGTTCAACAGTATCGGGACCAGTGATGAAGCATATCTTTTTTCCCCTTTTACTAAACCTAGTCTATGAAAAAGACAGGTCAAGGGATCTAGAGGGATCTTTTCTCCAGTGATTTCTTCAGTTAATTTGAGAACCTCTTTCCAATAGATATGTGCATTCCCGTTCGTACGAATGTTATTTTCGTACGAAAATGTTCATTTTCGTACCCGCAGGATAATGTGTACATACGAAAAAATTAAAGCACCAAAATACGAAAACTACGAGATTACGAATGAGCCGCATAACGAACAACCGCAAATACGAACGAATGATCGGACGAAAAAAAACGACAAAACGGAAACGGCAAAAGAACGAAAATGACATCTATAACAAAAGATTTACATTCTGTATTTTGTTTGAATCCTTTTTCTTTTTGTTTTCAGTGCTATGTTCATTGTTCATATGACATCTATAACAAAAGATTTGCATGCTGTATTTTGTTTCAATCCTTTTTCTGTTTGTTTTCAGTCCTATGTTCATTGATCATATGACATCTATAACAAAAGATTTGCATGCTGTATTTTGAATCCAAAATACGAACAGAAAAAAGGAATTTAAAATACAGAATGCAAATCTTTTGTTATAGATGTCATATGAACATACGACTGAAAATAGCAAAAGAAAAGGGTTTCAAGATACTGCAAATCATTGACGAAAATTCATGAAAATTATTGTCTAACAAGTAACGAACATGAATTAAACAGAATAACGAACCATCCCGCATGTACGAAAATAAAACAGTAACGAAAATACGAAACGATCGGAATACGAAAAAATCGCGTCATACGAAAAACGAACGGGAACAAACAGGAAAACGGGCGTCTTACGAAAAAGAAACGAAAACGAAAAAACGGAACGATACGAAACAGAACAAAAAATAACGATTTTTTTTTCTGTGCACATGTCTACTTTCCAATATTCCCGAACTCTCGGGCAGTCCCACCATATGTGCAAAGTAGTCCCTACTTGGTTACAATTCCTCCAACATAGGAGGGAGTTAGTTGTATGTATTTTATTGAGTTTGACCGGGGACAGATGCCATCGCATCATACATTTATAATTGGCTTCTACTGTTGTTATATCTTTTGCATAATTAAATGTCGCTTTAATCATATGTGTTTCTTCTATCTTTTCCCCAATTTCTTTCTCCCATGCCTCTATGCTTTGTAATACATCCTTTGTCCCAAATTCTGTGAGGATTTTGTAGATCACCGCAATTCCGTGCTGTAGTGGTTCTCCCGTGGAGCAGAGTTTTTCTATTGGGTTCTGTGCTGTGTCGTCTCTTATTGGTGCTGGTAGTGTGTTAACTAAGTGTTTCAATTGTAGGTATTCCCAGTCAGTTATCTGTTGTGCCCTTTCTACTACGTGTATCTCTTCTTTTTTTTTCTTGTGTGACTTTATCCCCTAATCTTTTGCTACCTAGTTTTTTCCCCAGTTTGGTCCTGTTTTCTGGTGCAAAAAAATCTGTGTTTGCTAATGGGATTAGTGGGGAATTATATTCCCATTTTCCCGCTTATATACCAAGTCCCATATCTTAAAGACCTGTTTTGTGATGCTATGTGTGTCAGGATTGATTATTCTAAATTTGGGTGGGATCCATACATTTGTATTTAAGTGCTGTTTACTTATCTCACTTTCCATATGTGCCCATTTTTTTAGCGTGTTCCTATTTGTCCATTCCACTAACCTCGCTAGTATTACCGCTTGATAGTATCTTTTTATGTCTGGGAGAGCTAGTCCACCTCTTTTTTTTCCCCCGGGTAAGAGTTGCATAGCTTATTCTTGGTTTTTTATCGTGCCATATGAATTTTGAAATTATAGTTTTTATTACCTTAAAAAAACTTTGTGGGACATTTATTGTAACATTTGGAATCTATATATTATCTTTGGAAGTATTATCATTTTGAATGCATTTATCCTCCCCATCCAGGTAATCTGTTTATGGATTAAGTTTTTTAAATCTTGTCTAATTTCGTTGAGTAGGGGGATGTAATTTGCCTCATAGAGGCCTTCTACTTTGGGGGTTATTTTTATCCCTAGGTAGGTGAGTGATTTTTGCTCCCAAGTGAAGGGGAAGGCTCTGCGTAGGACCTCCTCCTCATTTTTCTCTATTCCTATGTTCATGATTACAGTTTTTACTGGGTTTATTTTAAAATTGGAGAGTCTACCATATATTCCTATTTCCTCTAATATGTTGGGTATTGATGTTTTGGGTTTGGTCACGTATAAGAGAACGTCGTCGGCGTATGCTGCCAACTTCTGTTCCTCCTCTCCCACTCTCACCCCCCCTATATCTGGGTTGTTCCTTATCTTGCACAACAATGGTTCCAACGCTATCACATATAGGAGGGGGGAGAGCGGACAACCCTGTCTTGTTCCATTCATCATCTCTATAACCGACGATACACTCCCGTTGACCTTTACTTTTGCCGTAGGGGACTTATATAGGTTTCCCACCCATTCCATGTATCTGGGGCCCAGTCCTATACTTCTCAAAGTCTCCATCATAAACCCCCAGTCGACTCTGTCAAACGCTTTTTCTGCGTCTAGCGACATGAGTACGACTGGGGTTTTTTCCTTTTTTTCTTCTTGTAATAGTAGAATTGTTCTTAAACTGTTATCCCTCCCTTCTCTGCCACTTACGAATCCCGTCTGATCTGGCCTTATTAGGTCAGGCATATACGGTTTTAACCTTGTTGCCAATATCTTTGCAAAAATGTTTATATCAGCATTTAACAATGCAATTGGACTATAGTTAGAACAAAGGGTCTTATCCTTTCCTGTTTTGGCTATAATTGAGATATTAGCAAGAAGAGATTCTTTCCTTACTTCTTCTATTCCCCCTAATTTATTAAAGTAAGTTCTCATTTTCGGGATCAATAACTCTTTACATTTTTTATAATATTTAATTGGCAGTCCATCTGGGCCTGGGCTTTTCCCCCCTGGTGTTCCTTGGATCGCTTGACTGATTTCTGCTTGTATAATTGGGTCGTCTAGGGTTTCCATTATTTCCTGTGATAGTTTTGTTAGCTTCACTTAAATACTCTCCAATTTTTCCCCCCCATATTCGCCTTTTCCTCTTGCGTCTCATCTTTTCTAATTGTATACAGTGTGGTGTAGTACGTCCGAAAAGCCCCTGCAATCTCGGACGTCCTATACCTCATCTGTCCTTTCCGATCTTTTATTTTTTCTATGTAATTTATATTTCTCTTTTCTTTTGAGATCCTCGCCAAGTACTTTCCCGGTTTATTCCCCAATAGGTACCTTTCTTTCGCAACGTTTTTGAATGTATTCCTAGATTCTATCTCCAGTAGATCTCTTAGTTGCATCCTCTTCATTACCATTTCCTGATAGGCTTTATTGTTTTGTTGATTTTTATGTTTAGTTTCTAATTCTTGCAGCTCTTTAATTATCTTATTTCTATTTGTTTCTCTAACCTTCTTTTTGTTCGCCCCTAGGGAAATTAATTTTCCGCGGATGTAAGCCTTATGGGCTTCCCAGGTAGTAGCTGTACTTACTTCAGGTGTGTTGTTAACCGTAAAGTATTCATCTATGTCCGTTCTTATTGTATCAGAAACTTCTTTGTCCTCTATTAGCTCCTCATTTAAACTCCAGGTCCCCTTTCTCTCTTCAAATTCAGGAAGGTGTATATTTACCGTGACTGGGGCGTGATCTGAGATTGTCACCTCCCCTATCGCGGCGTTGTCTACGTACTCAAAGGTTTCATGGTCAACCATTATATAATCTAATCTCGAGTACCTTTTTTCGTACTGCAGAGTAGAATGTATAATCCATTTTATTTGGATTTAAAACTCTCCAAGGGTCAATTAACTGGTTCCTGGAAAGTTTTTTTTTCACCATTTGTTGTTGTTTAGTGTTCCCTATGCTAACTGTCGATACTCTATCTAATTGTAGATCTAGCGTGAAATTGAAGTCCCCGGCTAAACAGACATTTCCTTGTTTAAATTCCATTAGTTTATTCAGGATCATTGTTAAATACTTCTGGGGATGTTTATTAGGGCAATAAACGTTGGCGAACGTATACCGTTTCCCATGTAAGAGGCCTCTTAGGAACAGATATCGACCTTCAGGGTCTACTATCCTATCTTCAACTATAAAATTTAAGTTTTTCCCTATCCCTATGGCGACTCCTCTGGATCCTTTCTGCGGGGAGTCACCATAATACCATTTTGGGACTGCCCGAGAGTTAAGCCTCACTCTCGAATCGAGAGTTATGTGTGTCTCCTTAAGAAAAATCACATCCGCGGGGAATCTCTCGATCTCCTTTAGGATCATGTGTCTTTTCCGGGGGGAGCTAAGGCCCCTTACGTTATAGGTGATTAAATTAACCTTGGACATAAATAAATATACGTTCTCTTTTTATCTTTCCCTCTCTATTCCCTCTTCTCGTTGTTTTCTGATAGTCGCCCGGTCTTGTATTTCTCTCTCTCTCTTCTCCCCCTCCCCCTCTCCTCCACATCTCCCCCCCTAACAATTCCTTTCTTGTACTCAACAGAATAACTCTTTCTTTTTGCACTCATCTTGTCTGGTTGTACCACTACAAGATATCACTACAAGATTCGACACTACATCTTATTTTCGGAGATTCGACACTACATCTTATTTTCGGAGATTCGACACTACATCTTATTTTCGGAGATTCGACACTACATCTTATTTTCGGAGATTCGACACTACATCTTATTTTCGGAGATTCGACACTACATCGCTACGTCTTATTTTCGGAGGGGTGTCTTATATTTCTAACTTGCGTCGAAATCCCGCTACGGCTTATTTTCGGAGTACGTCTTATTTTCGGGGAAACACGGTAGTTCTTGTAGCTCATGTAATAATGGATTCAAATTCCTTCTTCTTCTGAGCGTCTCTTGTGATAGATCTTGATATATTTGGATATTATGTTCCTCATATTTAATTGGGGCCTTCCCTCTCAGGTTTTTCCATAGTAGTTTTTTTTCCTCCCAGCTTTCAAATCTTATTATAATATCTCTGGGTTTTTCTTGAGGGATTTCACTAGGCCTCCTGATCCTGTGAGCTCTTTCGATTTTTAATGGGAGAGATATTTCTCTGTCTAATATTGGGTTACATTTTTTTCGGATAATTTCTGGAAGATTTTCTGACTGTGAGGAGTCGGGGACTCCGCGTATCCTAATATTTTTCCGTCTGTCTCTATTTTCCTGATCTTCTGCTTTGTACGCGTGTTCCCTTTGCTCTTTTTTTATTTCCAAAATTTCCGCTTCTAATTTTTTGATAGTATGGAGGTTGTGGTCCGTTTTTTTTTCAACTTCCTCCAGTCTTTCCAACATAAATCCCATATTTCTCTCTATTCTCTCCATTTGTGTTAACGCTTTTTCTAAAGCAGCGAACATTTCCTGCATTTCTGTTTTTGTTGGTAATGCCAAGCCAGATATTTGTTCATCTGCGTCCAGTACTGTAGCTGTTTCAAAGTCTATTGCTGTCTCTGGTAGGGTGTCTGGGTTTGCTGAGGTATTTGGATTGGTTGAAGTAGATTTTACCTTTTCCTTTCTTTTCTCCCTCTCTCTCTCGTTCGTCCCCTGGGTTACGTATTTGTTCATTGGCCCCGGGCTTTGACTCAAACGGGGGGTCGAGGCACCCCTCGCACCCCTTGCCCTAGTGCTCATCTCTTTAGGTTTTCACAGATAGATAGAGATATTATACATTTGGTTTAATATTAACTGTTTCCCCTCAAAGAGGATTTTTATACAGTTAGGGAATCTTCTTAGGGTGTGGGGGGCTTAAGTTGGCTTAGGCAATTTTTAAGTTCTTGAGCGGATATTATATTTTTCTCTTTTCTTCTGTTCCTTTCTTTTACGGGTTGTCCGTTCCTATTTAGACTATGATTTAGACTATAATAGTCCACAGTAATCAACAGCAGTGGCAGCGTATAGTGCCAACCTCAATATATATACCATAAAGTTTGGGAGAAAGAGAGGAAATAGAGGGGGTCCCCGTACCCCAACTAGGGAACCATCGTCCCCAACTTCACTCACTTCACCCGTTTTATTTTTCAGCTCGTCACTTTATGAAATAGAGTAATTCTCGTCTTTATGATGTCAGCAGTGTCACAATATAGTAGTAGTATAGGTGAAGAAAAAAGAAAAAACTCAGTTTTTATTTTAACCACTTAAGGACCGCCTACTGCACATTTTCGTCGGCAGAATGGCACGGCTGGGCACATCAACGTATATATACGTTGATTTTAGTACCCAGCCGTGGGTCGCGGGCGCGCGCCCGCGGGCGCGCTCCCGCGACCCGGTCCGAAGCTCCAGGACCGGGACCGCTGACCGCTGGAGCGGGACCGCTGGAGCGGAAGAACGGGGAGAGCCGTGTGTACACACGGCTTCCCCGTGCTTCTCTGTGGCTGCAGCATCGATCGCGTCATCCCTGTGATAGGGGGACGCGATCGATGACGTCACACCTACAGCCACACCCCCCTACAGTAGTAAACAACACACATAGGCACACATCCCCTACAGCGCCACCTGTGGTTAACTCCCAAACTGCAACTGTCATTTCCACAGTAAACAATGCAAATTTAAATGCATTTTTTTCTGTGAAAATGACAATTGTCCCAAAAATGTGTCAAAATTGTCCGAAGTGTCCGCCATAATGTCGCAGTCACGAAAAAAATCGCTGATCGCCGCTATTAGTAGTAAAAAAATAAAATAATAATAAAAATGCAATAAAACTATTCCTTATTTTGTAAACGCTATAAATTTTGCGAAAACCAACCGATAAACGCTTATTGTGATTTTTTTTACCAAAAATAGGTAGAAGAATACGTATCGGCCTAAACTGAGGAAAAAAAATGTTTTTTATATATTTTTGGGGGATTTTTATTATAGCAAAAAGTAAAAAATATTGAATTTTTTTTAAAATTGTCGCTCTATTTTTGTTTATAGCGCAAAAAATAAAAACCGCAGAGGTGATCAAATACCACCAAAAGAAAGCTCTATTTGTGGGGAAAAAAGGACGCCAATTTTGTTTGGGAGCCACGTCGCACGACTGCGCAATTGTCAGTTAAAGCGACGCAGTGCCGAATCGCAAAAAGGGGCAAGGTCCTTTGCCTGCATTTTGGTCCGGGTCTTAAGTGGTTAAATAGTGGAACGGGGAGAGTAGGTGAATGTCACAGTATGGTAATAATGTTAGTATGTTCACTCTAAGAGCGTAAGGACACAAATGACCAGCCACCTCCTCTGCTATCTGCGCCCAAGCCTCTAGCGAAGTGAACCGGCCGGCCTCAGCAGCCGCAGCCACCCCCGTGGTCACGTGATCGGGAGCAGACGGGGTCTGTGGAGGGACACATGGATGTACGAGGAGGAGCGCCGCAAAGACGGGGACGGGAACGGGGGCACCGTGAACGAGCCAGCCCCTGCCGCCACAAGCAGAGACACCCCGCGGACCCGCGACCGGAGCCGGACGAGACCCAAGACGGCGTCCACGAACACTCGCTGCAACACCCGGCGGGGAGCACGGAGAAGTCGGCGGGCGGACGGCTAGGCTAGGTAGACGGCTTGGTGTTCAGCCGTCGCAGCGTTGCGGGATCTTCCCAGGAGCTCATTCCTTAACCGCCCTGATGCGAGGCTCGCGCCATCTTAGACTCCTCCCTCCCTTTCGGCCCCAAGACTGTGAGGTCTAATCTCAGCAGAAATTACTCCCATACCTGATGTCTGCTCAGGTAATCCTCCACCCTGTTCAGGGACCTCTTTAGATGTATAGCTGAAAGGGACCGCAAGTTCTTTCCTGCCCACAGAAGAATTTTTGCAGCAAGAATTTGCAGGAGTCTGCTTCTTGTGCCCCCATGCCTGTTTAGGTATGCCACCGCCGTGGCGTTGTCCGTAAGCACCTGAACATGGTGATTTCGAAGCTCCAGAGCCAACTTTATTAGGGCCAATGCAATCGCCTTTAGCTCTCTCCAGTTTAAGGATCGTTTTGCCTCTTCTTCCATCCAAGACCCTTGGATGAAATTGTTTCCTAAGTGGGCTCCCTATCCCCACGCACTGGCGTCTGTAGTCAGTCTCTTTTCTACTGAAAAGGACCACTCTTCAAAGGACCTCCTAATTTTTCTACCAATAAAGTGACCTCTTCACTCGTGATGGAATTTTTATCTGAGTGTCCAGGAATCTGAGATTGTGATCCCACGACCTCAGGAGAAAGGCTTGTAGGCATCTGAAATGTAGTCTTGCCCGTGGAATGGAAGGCATCGTTGAAGTCAGGACTCCTAATGCCGACATTACCTGCCTTATTGTTATAGGCTGGTTGGACTGTAGCCGCAACACGGCGTCCTGAACTTTGACCTTTTTCTTTTTTTTGGTTCACCGAATCGACTTGGTAACCCAAGAAACTAATCTCCTGAGATGGAACTAGGGATGATTTTTGTAAGTTCAAAATCCATCCCAGAGATTCCAGGTGGTTCTGTACCCTGGATAGGTTGTCTAGTAATCTTTCTTTTGATGGGGCAAAGAATAGGTTGTCTAGGTAGGGTATAACTGCCACCCCCTGTAGACGAAGCGGGGCTAGGGCTTCCGACATCACCTTGGTAAAAATTTGAGGTGAGGGTGACAGCCCGAATGGAAGGGCCCTGTGCTGCAGATGATGGAACTACTCTCTCCATTTTTACTGCTAACCTGAGGGGAGATTGGGATGTGCAGATATGCATCCCTCAAATCTATTGACACTATATAACAGTCTGGCGTCAATAGATTCTTTACCGAAAAGATTGAATCCATCTTGAACTTTCTGTATTTGACAGATTTGTTTAGAGGCTTCAAGTTTAGGATCATTCTGAATTTTCCTGTAGGTTTCTTTATCAGGAAGATGTGTGAATAGAACCCCAGTTTCTGTTCTTCTGGAGGTACTTGTACCACCACACCCTGTTGCATCAGCTCTTTTAAAGAGGACTTCATAGCCAGGGATTTTTCTGAGTCTTTTGGGGTATTTGTTATAAAAAAAACCTGCTTGGAGGTGTCTCCGAGAACTCTATGACCTAACCCTGGGCCAGGGTGGTCAGGATTTACTGATTGGAAGTTACCACTGACCACTGCGGAAGAAACTTTTGTAGTCTTCCGCCTACCCGCACGGCTGAGTCATTGGGATTTCTCGGCTTGCGTAGGATGATAGAAAAGGATTCCACCTTTCCCTTTGGCCTTCTGTGCGGCCCAATTCCTCCTGCCTCCTTGGGGTTTGTTGTCTTTTTCTTGAGCTTTTTGAGGTTGGAAAAAAAGCCTTGGGGATTGTTTCTTTTTTTTTTTTTTTTACTGGGAAGGATCTTTTTCCGTCAGCTGTCCTGTCTAGGATACTTTCTAGATCAGGCCCAAAAAGAAGGTCCCCCGAAAAAGGAATCCAGCAAAGCTTATTTTTTGAAGCTGCATCACCTGGCCAGGTCTTTAACCACAATGCTCTTGTTGCAGTGTTAGTCAAGGCTGCGGACCTCGCCAACATCTTGATTGCTGCAGCTGAAGCATCTGCTATGTAAGCAACTGCAGAGGATAAGGTGGAAAAAGGGTCTAAAATTTCCTGTTTAGGTTAGTCCGCCACTATATGATCTTTTAGCTGGTTAGTCCAAAATTCTAAGTTTCTAGCTACACACGTTGTGGCCATAGCAGGTTTTAATTTATTCATAATAGATTGCCAAGATCTTTTTAATAAGAGATACATGCGTTTGTAAATTGGGTCTTTTAGGACCCCCATGTCTTCAAAAGACAGATCAGTGGACCTGGAAACCTGAGAGAAGGCCGCATCCAGTTTAGGGACCTTATTCCACACTGCAGAGGGATCTTCCTCAAAAGAGAAATGCCTTTTGTGGGCTTTTGAGAAAAAAGTATTTTTTTTCTCTGGATCCTGCCTTTCTTTCTTTATAGCATCAGAAATGACCGGATGGACCGGGAATGTCCGACCCTTGGGCTCACTTAGACCCGCATACAAGCGGTCATGTAAACTCATTTTTCTCCTCACTTAGGCCCAACGTGACATGATTGGCCCTAAGTAAGCTATCTACCTCCTCTAGGGATAATTTAAACCTGGAAGGGGAAGCTGCTGACTCCTCTCCTGAGTCGTATAAATCCTCACTAAGAGGTACCTGGGACTGTGCTTCCCTGGTGACAGGTTCTTCAGCTAAAGGTTCTACCGCTGGTATGGTCACCGGCCCCTGGGAGGACTGTGAAGTGGAGGCCTGAGAGTCAGCCGGGGTAACTAAAGAGTCACGAAAAGTTTGATTCGTGGCAAATAGTTCCTTCTTTACAGAGGCCATCGGCTCTTCCTGTACAGAGGCTGATTCCTCCTGAACTAAAGAAGATATGCAGGTGCTGCATAGTGCTTTCTTCCAATTCTCTCCCATCTTTGCCCTACACGAAGGACATTTATTTTTTGGGACAGAGCTCTTGACCTGGAGGGAAGAAAAAAAAGAGGGAGAAAGCAGGGGAATTCTCAGTGAGACCTAGTCTCCATAGGTGAACCCCCCTTTACAGGTGCACTAGGAAGGGAAAGTGAAACCTCCAGTGCCCAGACAGGCCCCTTGCCACTAGGGGGTATAGAAAAAGAGAGAGAGACTGGGAAAAAATACAGGTAAGGGAAAGGCAGACTTACACTGCTGCCTCCTACCTGAACCTTGCTGGAGCCTGTGCCTGTCCCCACTGGCGCAATCCCTGCGTCCTCCATTGCAGTGTACAGCGTCCTAACAGTGGCTTCCACACAGTTTCCGGACTCCCCTAGTGCCTCTGCACCAGACCGGAAACGGAATTAGGTCCCAGCCTCGGTCCTGCCTCTTCCCCCTGCGATCGCGCCGGAAATAAAGCTGCGCTGACCCAGAGACCTGTTCTGGCCACAACAAAATGGCGGCGATGCGTGAGTCTTTCGGCTCTCCCCAAGCACTGAGGGAGGAGGAGGAGGAGGAGGGAAACGCGTCTTCCGGGAACACCTGAGAGATACTGACTCCCCTCACTGAAGATGTTCCCTCCAGCTGGAGGAAACACAAAAACTGAGGTGTGCTAGGGAGGTACCTCCCTTTAAAGATCTGGAAGAAGGTTTTTCCTGTGGTTGTGGGTGGAGTCACTATCTCTCAAGGTGCTGTAATGGGAAAAAATAATTTCTGTATTCAGGTTTATGGTCATTGTCATTGACCATAGTCATGGGTTGTGTCCACAGCAGGCATGGGGCATAGGTTTAGGAAAATAGATGGACCTAAGGCCAAGGAAAAGTGAAATGTAGGCATAACAGTGAGTTGTCTAGTAAGTGACAATCACTATATGGAGGGAGCTTGTGTTGCAATGCATATCCTGGTGTGATATGATCATGGCATGCTGAACTGGCCATAAGTGAATTGTCATCAGCTCATTGCACAGTGCAATGAATTAATAATTTGTATTACTTAAATTATTTTTCCCATTATGGGCGTGAGTGGGGCCTCATGTCTAAGTTTTGCCTAAGGCCTCACAAAGCCTAGAGCCGCCTCTGGTGCAGTTCACATGCGATTCAGTGTGATGCGATTTGAGCCCACTCAGTTTGAATGGGTTTAAAAAGCACAGTTTCACACCAAAGTAGTGCATGCACCAAATTTAGAGGCACACTGCAACCAGATCGCATGGTCATTTTGTACCATGCGATCCGATGCATGCAAACACACTGTTTGCAACCTGTGTGGGGTGTCGTTAACATTGCACTGACACCTGCTGCAGTCACAAGGGCTTAGATTTAATTGTGTTGCTAGAAACCTGCACAGATCGCAGGTTTCACGCACCGTGATCTAGTGGGAACCAGGACTTACTATAGGCTATGCTGTGGATCTCTTTGCTTTCACCTCGTTCTGCTCTAATATACTGTATATTCGTATGGTAAGCTTTCATGTTATATTTTAGCTGGCCCAATTCTACCACCTAGTGGATCTATATATAATTGCATCCTGCTATTTGCCTTTCTTCTGGCCATCCTTTGACAACATTAGTTCTAGCAGCCTTTAATGACCAGACTGCATGTAAAGTAATGCTGACTGATTGGAAATAACCTTACTTTAATCATAAGATCGATTGTAAAAATCATACTAAGATAACCGGGCCTCACTGATATTGTATAATTTTGTTCTATATAGGTTAATATTAAGACACTCTTAATACCACCCAAATTAAGTATTTGGATCCTGCTTCATTGGCCATGGCAACACAAAAAGATGATTTACAGTGTATATGAGGCTGCATCTGTTATATATCTAGTTAAGAAGACAATTAAAAAAGTAATATAAAATCCAAGATAGCTTAAATTCAGAATCACCATTTTTAAAGAGATATGCAGTCTATACTCAAGTCAGGAAATACTGCCCCCTGCAGGAATGACAGAGTAAGAAAAGTGAATCCAAGTAAGCCACTCAGTTGTTACTACTGCGAAAAGTTAGGTAATTTTAGGTGGCAGTGCAGAAAATATTTAAAAGACATTGAGTCAACAAATGTGGGAAAAGAAAATGGTCTTTACTGAACCATCTGCCCCAGCTCATTCAGAGGAAGTCAAGTAATTTTCACCCTACAGGAAAGAGCAAAGTGAAATGGCAATCAACAATGTGAACAACTTGCATCCAACTAATGCTTTGAGACAGCCATTATTATCTTTTGCATGACAAATAGGAAAAAGGTAATTGGCGTTTTTTTTTTAGACGTATGGACATCCCTATGTAAAAGCTAAAAAAATGGCTCAACAGCTCTCATGAATTGCTGGCAACCATTCAAGAGTATACCCTGTATTGCAAGGAGCGAGAGGGTAAAAAAGGGGGAGGGGTATGTCTATATATCAAGAATAATGTACGAATAATAATAATCAAGAATAATTAATAAGTTAGAAGCAGTAATAATAACACTACCAAAATCCGGAAAGAACCCTACATCTCCCTTAAACTACAGACCCATTTCTTTACTAAACTCCGATCTTAAAATGTATGCGAAAATACTGGCAAATAGACTAGTTAACATAACCTTCTCACTAATCAAACCCGACCAAGTAGGTTTCGTCAAAGGTAGACAAGCACCCGATAGCACTAGAAGAATGTTAAATATTATGAATCGAATACATAACGTCCGTAGTCCCGCCCTACTTCTAGTATTAGACGCTGGAAAAGCTTTCGATAGGATGCATTGGGAATATATTTCTCTAACTCTGACTAAATTTGGCCTTCGTGGCTTCATTCTGCCATTATGGCTTTATACACTAATCCCACTGCAAATGTTTTCTCATCAGGCACTCTCTCTAGATATTTTGCACTTACTAACAGGACCAGACAAGGATGCCCTCTATCCCCATTAATATTTTCCCTAGCGATAGAACCCCTAGCAGAATATATACGTTCCTCCCCAGATGTCAAAGGTATTACAATAGGTCAAGACGAACACAAATTAGGTTTATTTGCCGATGACAATATACTAACTTTAGCTGATCCTGAAATATCCTTACCATCAGTAATTGCAGCATTACAAAAATTCAATGCCGTGTCATACTATAAAATCAATCAAAATAAATGTTATATCCTACCCATGAACATACCAAATTTATTAGCAAACAACCTTAGGACACAGTATGGTTTCAGCTGGAACAACACCTCATTAACTTACTTAGGAATACAACTAACCTCACAACCATCCAAAATATATGAAAATAACTTTCCTCCCCTCTTAGATCTATTAATGAAGACCTAATAAACATACAGAGGACTCAACTATCTTGGGTTGGGAAAATAGCTGCATTTAAGATGCAGACATTGCCAAAAATACTTTATTATTTTAGGTGCCTTCCTATCCCTAGACCTGACAAATTTTTTCAGCAAATAAATATCAAACTTAAACAATATATTTGGAATTAAAAAAAAAAAACAAGGATTGCATTTTCCATCCTAACCACCATTAAAACTCACGGAGGCATGAATTTACCAGATATCAGAAATTACTATTACGCTGCCATTTTATATCAGATGAAGTACTGGTTCTCTCCCCAGAAAGACAAACTCTGGTTGAGCATAGAACAAAACTCCACTAAGAACTCTGAATTATATGCTCTAGCACTAGCTAATGCTGTACTTCCAAAAGTAGTCAACCCTAATTTACTTAGTGTTAAGGCCACATTATTTGCTTGGAAACACATACTATCTAAAACTAGACATTTAGGGCCAGATTCACATAGAATCTGCAGCGGCGTAGCGTAAGCCATTTATACTACGCCGCCGCAACTTAATGGAGCAAGTGCCGTATTCCCAAAGCACTTGCTCGGCGGCGTAGTGTAAATGGCCCTGCGTATCCCCTGCGTAATTCAAAGAGGGCGGCTTGGCTTGCATTTAAATTAAGCGCGCCCCCGCATCGATCGAACTGCTCATGCGCCGGCCGGGAAAAAAGCCCAGTGCGCATGCTCCAGCTCACGTCGGAAAGCGTTGTTGAAACCGACGCCAAAACGACTTGATCGTCACTTACGCAATGCCCTATTCGCGAACGACTTAGTAAAACGATGTAAACGACGGAAAAAGACGACGCTGACCCGACGCCATACTTAACATGGCAACGACAGAACTTCGTAAACCTACCCCTCATATAGCAGGGGTAGGTTTACGCTTACGGAAACTACGTAAACGACGGGGCAGCGTAAAAACGTTTGGGAATCGGCGTATTAGGCTCATTTGCATAGGCAAATGAGAAAACAACGTAAAGGCCACCTAGCGGCCAGAAAAGTAATTACATCTACGATCCGACGGTGTAAGTGTTTTACACCTGTCGGATCTTCACTGTATCTATGCGTAAGTGATTCTAGGAATCACACGCATAGATACCCAGTAAAAAAAACAGAGATACGACGGTGTTTCCTGCGATACACCGTCGTATCTCTTTTGAGAATCTGGCCCTTAGAGAAGAAATACAGATTATGTCTCCCGACAGAAATTATTAATTATTGTAAGATACGGTTATCAGTAGAGAATTGGACCAAACAAGGTTATCATTTATACGATAATTTACCTATGATTTATAATAAAAAAATTCTGGACAAGCTGGGTAGATGTAGGCGTTTGCAAGAATTCAATCCAGATTATAAAATAGAAATACCATCGATAATATGGGAATATTTATCCCAACAAACGGAAAGTATTAGGAAAGGCATCTCTTTCTTCTATGACATTCTTTCATCTCAACCAGAAGGCAAAAACGCTCATATGGTGAAATGGAAGAATGTAAACTTTTCCTGCGATCAATTGAAGAAATCTTTCCAGATAACTAACAAAGCATCCTCATGCATCAAACACTGGGATAACGCTCAAAAAATAACTAATATGTGGTACTTAACCCCTTACAAACTTTCCAAAATCTACCCAACCACATCTGACATTTGTTGGAGGTGTAATGAGTAAACTGGGAATCTTTTACATAATCTATGGAGTTGCAAAACCTTGAGAAGCTTTTGGAACTCAATCTCAGTCTTTATAGCCAACATCACAGGTAACCTTCTCTCGTTTACACCTGCTTCAGCCTTATTAGGCATTGATCTCGAGAAATATCCCACCATGTATAGAACCATTGTGACCCATATTTTAATAGCCTCAAGACTTACAATTGCAAAACTCTGGAAATCCACAGAAGCACCCAATATTTCTACAGTCATAAATAGATTAAATTCCCAAGCACAATTTGAACTACTACTAGCTTACAAAACCACTCTACTACCACCTTCAGAAGAAAATTGAGAGCATGGTTATCCCATCCTAGAGCCTCCTCTTACCTAAAAGATTGTAGTATTTAAACTTACTTGAGTGTTTGAAATTCTGTATTTATCCTTCTGAGCAGCATCTTGGTGTAGTGCAGTACTTCAGGATTCCTTCCCTTTGTTTATTTTATATATTTTACTCTTATTTATTTTAGTGATTATTTTATTCTTACCTTCTTTTGATAATATTATCCTACTGATAGTTGGTTAAGGCTGCTTCATTGTTTATCGTGATACCTTACCAGTCCTACAGTTTGAACACATTTGGGGTAGGTTGGTCTGGGTCATCAAGGCCCAAACTAAATGTATACACTAGGCCTTGACAGTTTTCTATATTACTATGTTATGTTGTTTACTGTGAAAATTACAATTGCAATTTGGGAGTTAACCACTAGGGGGCGCTGAAGGGGTTAAGTGTGACCTCATATGTGTTTCTTACTGTAGGGGGGCGGGGCTGGACGTATGACATCATTGATAGCCCACGACCCATGGCTGGGCACTTAAAGAGGACATACAGGTATGTGCTTGTGCCCACCAGTGCCATTCTGCCGACGTATATGTGCAGGAGGCGGTCCTTAAGTGGTTAATAAATCCATGGGACCAGATGGCTTGCACACAAGGGTACTTAGGGAACTCAGTCAAGTAATTGCCAGACCATTGTTCCTAATTTTTACTGTCAGGCTACGGACTGGAATGGTACCAGCTGATTGTTGGAGAAAAGCCAATGTAGCATCAATATTTAAAAAGGGCCCAAAATACATCCCTGGGAATTACAGACACGTTAACCTAACATCAATAGTATGTAAGCTCTTGGAAGGGATGATAAGGGACTATATACAAGATTTTAGTAATGAGAACGGTATCATTAGCAGTATACAACATGGATTTATGAAGAATTAGTCTTGCCAAACCAGTCTGTTAACCTTCTGTGAGGAGGTGAGTTTTCATCGAGATACAGGAAAGGCCCATAGACATGGTGTATGTGGATTTTGCAAAAGCATTTGACACAGTTCCCCATAAACGTTTACTGTACAAAATAAGGTCCATTGGGATGGACCATTGGGTGAGTACATGGATTGAAAACTGGCTACAAGGGCAAGTTCAGAGTGTGGTGATAAATGGGGAGTACTCGGAATGGTCAGGGGTGGGTAGTGGGGTCCCTCAAGGTTCTGTGCTGGGACCAATCCTGTTTAATTTGTTCATAAATGACCTGGAGGATGGGGTAAAAAGTTCAATCTCTGTATTTGTGGATGATACCAACATAGGTGTGCGCAGCCTATTGAATTAGGGTGTGCACCCCAAAGTTAAAATACATACTACCGATCACTCACGATGAAAGGGAAGGGGCCGGTAAGTTACTTATTTACCGTCCCCTTCCCCCACTCATCCTAAAACATCCCCACAGCAACAGCTGGAGGGAGAGGAGAGTAGGGAAGCCAGCAGCACTGCAAGGTGAAGGAGGGGGGGAGCCATGGCAGTAGGGGAAATCTGTCCTGCACAGTGTGATTAGGGTGTGCTTGGGCACACCTGGCACACCCTGTGCGCACGCCTATGGATACCAAGCGAAGCAGAGAAATAACTTCTCTGCAGGATGTGGAAACCTTGCAAGAAGATCTGAACAAATTAATGGGGTGGGCAACTTCATGGCAAATGAGGTTTAAAGTAGAAAAATGTAAAATAATGCATTTGGGTGGCAAAAATTTGAATGCAATCTGTACACTGGGGAAAGAACCTCTGTGGGAATCTAGGATGGAAAAGGACCTGGGGTTCCTAGTAGATGATAGGCTCAGCAATGACATGCAATGCCAAGCTGCTGCTAACAAAGCAAACAGAATATTGGCATGCATTAAAAAGGGGATTAACTCCAGAGATTCTCCCACTCTACAAGGCTCTAGTCTGGCCTCACCTAGAGTATGCTGTCCCGTTCTGGGCACCAGTCCTCAGAAAGATGTACTGGAAACTGAGCGAGTACAAAGAAGGACAACAAACTTATAAAGGGTCTGGAGGATATTAGTTTGGAGCAAAGGTTGCAAGCACTGAACTTATTCTCTCTGGAGAAAAGAGAGGCTTGAGAGGGGATATCATTTAAATTTACAAATACCATACTGGTGACCCCACAATAGATATACAACTTTTTCGCGGAGGAATAGAGGTTTAAACCTTAAACTACATAGGGTTATTTACTGTAAGAGCGGTGGTCTCAGCAGGGGGCATTGATAGTTTCAAGAAGCTATTAGATAAGCACCTGAAGGACCACAACATACAGGGATATACAAGGTAATACTGACATATAATCAAACACATAGGTTGGACTTGATGGACTTTTTTCAATCTCACCTACTATGTAACTATGATGCATAAACAACTGCTAGAATGCTAATTAAATCATGTTTTTCCAGTCTGGGGTATACCAACAAACCCCAGCAGTGACAGAGGATCCCACTTTACAGGTAAAACCATGCAGGGAATGTGTAAAATCTTGGTAGTACAACAGAGATGTAATGTGCTATATCATCCACAGTCTGCAGGTATTGTGGAAAGAATGATTAGGACTGTCAAATCAAGGATTGCAAAAAAGTTTGTTGGAGGAAATCCTTGGGTTGATGTTGTACCATTTGTTCTCATGAGTGTCAAAAGTACAGTATCTTCAGCAACAGTATTCTTGTGGAAGGAAAATTACCCTTGCTTTCCCAATTTCCCTAAAAAGAGGCAATAGAAAAAACAAAATGGTTACAGATGTTGCGGGACAATCTGAACCTTTTAAGTATGTGCAAAAGAGGTGGCCACACTCCATCCATAGACCACAATACAACAGGACTACAGCAACAAGGTTAACCACTTCTGCCCCGAAAGATTTGGCTGTTCAATGACTGGGCCATTTTTTGCAATACGACACTGCGTCGCTTTAACTGACAATTGCGTGGTTGTGCAACGCTGTAACCAAACAAAATTGACATCCTTTTTTCCCCACAAATAGAACTTTCTTTTCGTGGTATTTGATCGCCTCTATTTTTTTTTTTTAGCGCAAAAAAAAAAAAATGAGCGTCAATTTAGAGAAAAAAAAAACAAAACAATATTTTGTACTTTTTGCTGTAATAAATATCCCCAATTAGTTCCTTTTAAAAAGCAATTTGAATGTTTTTCTCATTTTATATGTATTCTTCTACATATTTTTGGTAACTAAAAAAAAAAACAATATTTTGTACTTTTTGCTGTAATAAATATCCCCAATTAGTTCCTTTTAAAAAGCAATTTGAATGTTTTTCTCATTTTATATGTATTCTTCTACATATTTTTGGTAACTAAAAAAAAAAAAAAAAGCGTATATTGATTGGTTTGAGCAAAAGTTATAGCGTCTACAAAATAGGTGATGGATTTATGGCATTTTTTAATTATTTTTTTTACTAGTAATAGTGGCAATGTGGGATTTTTTTTTTTTATCGGGACTGACATTATGTCAGACATATCGGACACTTTTTGACACATTTTTGGGACCATTGGCATTTATACAGCGATCAGCGCTATACAAATGCACTGATTACTGTGTAAATGTCACTGGCAGGGAAGGGGTTAACATTAAGGGGCTAGCTGTGTTCCCTATGTGTGTTTTAATTGTAGGGGATGGGACAGATCATAGTTCCCAGCTCATAGGAACTCACGATCTCTCGCTCCTCTCCTCAGAGAACTTGGATGTGTGCGCGCGAGCGCGAACACACACACACACACACACACACACACACACACACACACACACACACACACACACCCCTGTTCTGCCTCTCGTGCCCGCCATCGCGCGGGGCCTGAAGGTCCTCGTGGCCGCCGTCCACGATCATCGGATCCCCCGCTATCCCGCTTAAAGGAGCCGACATACAGCAACGACAGTTCGCAGGATCGTGCTGACCTGCCACAATATAATGATAGCGGCTGGTCGGCAAGCGGTTAGCATTTCATTACAAACCAAATCACTTAATCATAACCTCAGAAGCACACGTGTAGTCAACTCTTATATACCTAAATGACAGCTGAATCAATTAGTGCTTAAAGTGGTTGTACACGGAGCCGTAGCAGAGAGAAATACTCGCAGAGCTCGTACAACATCCAAGGAATGTAGAGCAACCTCTTTAGGAAGCGACGGCCGAGGACAGAGGGAAGGAAGCACCATGTCCTCATTAAGACGAAAGGCCTAAACAACCTTCAGAAGAAAAGGAAGGCTGCGGGTGTAGCACCGCTTTATCCTTGTGGAGGATCAAGTAGGGGGACTTGCAAGACAAGGCCGCCAATTCAGAAACCCTCCTGACTGATGTAATAGCCACCAGAAAGGCTACCTTCTGAGAGAGTGTCAAAAGGGAAATCTCTCTGATGTTCTCAAGGGAGGTTTCTAAAGTACTGAGAGCACCAGATTAAAATCCCACAGGGGTAGTGGTGGGCGAACCGGAGGGACCACATGTCGAACCCCCTGCACAACCTACTCACCAGTAGATGAGCCGCCAAGGGACGTTGAAAGAAAACAGCCAAGGCTGAAATCTGCCCCTTAATGGTGCTTAGGGCAAGTTTTTGATCCTCACCATGCTGTAAAAAACAGCAGGATCCTGGAAACCGAATAAGCCTGTGGGCGCCACTCCATCTCCTCACACATGGAGATGCAGGCCTTCCACGTGCAATGATAGATCTTCCGAGAAGATGACTTCTGTGCCTTTAACATGGTGGAAATTACTGAGTCCGACAGACCTCGATCCCTCAGTACCTGACTTTCCACAGCCATGCCATTAAAGCCAGCGACTGTAAAGCAGGATGAAGAATAAGACCTTGCGACAGAAGGTCCTCTTGCATTGGCAGTTGCCAAGGGACATCTGCCACCAGGCGTACAAGGTCAGCGTACCAAGGGTGCCAAGGTCAATCTAGGGCAATTAGAATCACTGGGATCCCCTCAGTCTCCACTCTGCGAAGCAGACGAGGAAGAAGCTTCAGCGGGGGGAAGGCATATATCAGGTGATACTGTCTCCACGGAGCCACCAACGCGTCCATTGCATCCATCCAAGGATCCCTGGACCGGGCCACAAACCTCAATACCTTCTGATTAAATTCAAGAAGCCAGGAGATCCACGTCTGGCATGCCCCGTCTCCGGCAAAAATAGGATTTTTGTACTCACCGTAAAATCCATTTATCCGAGTTCATGGACGGACACAGCAGCATTGGCCTTAGGGTTATGTACATTTTCTCTAGGAGAGACTAGGCAAAGAAAAACAGCACTTTTAGTGTTAAAACACTTCTCAGTACAGCACCTCCCATGGGGGCATGTCCCCTGGGTACATCCCACTCTCTGGAAGCATCCAGCCTCAGTTCGTAGACAAGCAGTACAAACAAAGGAGGGGTGGGTGCTGTGTCCCTCCATGAACTCAGAGGATTGGATATTACGGTGAGTACAAAAATCCTATTTTCTCTTTCGTTCATGGACGGACACAGCAGCATTGACCTTAGGGACGTCCCCAAATAGTG
Source organism: Rana kukunoris (assembly GCA_029574335.1). Taxonomy (NCBI): domain Eukaryota; kingdom Metazoa; phylum Chordata; class Amphibia; order Anura; family Ranidae; genus Rana; species Rana kukunoris. The sequence goes on along the minus strand of CM056049.1, from coordinate 477,183,152 downwards.
TCAAAAATATCGAGGGGTGGGAAAAAACACAGCAAACCAGGTTTCACCCAAAACAAAACAGAGTTCCTCAACGGAGGAACCTCAACCTTAAACTGCCGCCTGTAAAACCTTGCGGCCAAAGGAGGCATCCGAAGATGCACTCACATACACCTTATAAAACTTTGAAAAGGTGTGGATTGATGACCAGGTCGCCGCCTTACATATCTGTAAGACAGACGCTTGATGACGGAAAGCCCAAGAGGCACCAATCTCCCTGGTCGAATGCGCCGTGACCTGAAAGGGAGGAGCCTGCCCATTTAGCGCATAGGACTGGAGCACAACTTGTCTGATCCACCTAGAAATAGTGGTCGACGAGACGGCCAGACCTTTTTTAGGACCAGTCACCGACACGAACAGTGAGTCCGACCTCCGAAACAGAGCCGTAGCAGACAAGTACAACCGTAGGGGTCGAACCATGTCCAAGGAATGTAAAGTGGTCTCCTTCTGGTTTTTCGGCTGAGGGCATAAGGATGGAAGAACAATGTCCTCATTAATGTGAAAGGCTGAAACAAACTTTGGAAGGAATGATGGCTGCGGTCGCAGCACCACCTTATCCTTATGGATGACTAAGTAGGGAGCCTTGCAAGACAAGGCCACCAGTTCAGATACTCGTCTGATCGAAGTAATTGCCACCAGAAAAAAACACCTTTTGAGACAGAGTCAACAAGGGGATCTTCCGAATGTCCTCAAACGGAGCTTCTTGAAGCGCCGAAAGAACTAAATTCAGGTCCCATGGAGGTAGTGGAGGCCGCACAGGAGGGGCCACATGCCGAACCCCCTGCACAAACGTATGCACCAGGGAGTGCGACGCCAAGGGTCGCTGAAAGTAGACAGCTAGAGCCGAGATCTGACTCTTCACTGTACTCAAGGCTAGAGCCTGATTCACTCCACGCTGTAAAACCAGCAGAATTCGGGACATCACGTATGTACGGGGGTGCCACTTGATCTCTTCACACAGAGAGATGTAGGCTGTCCATGTACGATGGTAAATCTTACGTGACGTGGACTTCCGTGCCCGCAGCATTATAGAAATTACCGGGCCCGACAGGCCTCGGTCCTTCAAAACCTGTCTCTCAACAGCCACCCTGTCAAAGCCAGCGACTGTAAAGCAGGGTAAAAGATAGGACCTTGTGACAGCAGGTCTTCTCTCAGGGGTAGACGCCAGGGAACATCTGCCACCAGACGTACCAGGGAGGGCACGGCCAATCCAGGGCGATCAGGACTGTTGGTATCCCCTTGGCTTCCACCCTGTGTAGCAGGCAAGGAAGAAGCTGTAGGGGAGGGAAGGCGTATATCAGGTGGTAGTGACCCCAAGGCGCTACCAGCGCATCTGACGTGTCCACCCACGGGTCCCTCGATCTGGTCACAAATCGTGACACTTTCCGATTGAGACGGGACGCTAGAAGGTCCACGTCTGGAGTGCCCCATTTCTGGCACAGAGTCTGAAACACCTCCGGGTGTAGCGACCATTCTCCTTGGTCCAGCTTTTGGCGACTTATATAGTCGGCTTGCCAATTCAGCACCCCCGGAATGTACACCACCAACCAAGCTGGAACATAGCTTTCGGCCCACCGGAGAATGTGCGTGCCTTCCGTCGCCGCAGCCGAGCTTCGCGTGCCTCCCTGATGATTGACGTATGCCACGGCCGTGGCGTTGTCGACTTGGATTCTGACCGCTCGGCTTTGTAGGCCCAGAGACCACTTGGCGAGACACAACTTGATCGCTCGGAGCTTCAGTACATTGATCGGAAGACGGGACTCCTCCTGAGTCCAACGCCCCTGGGCTGACTGGACACCCCAGACACCCCCCCCCCCCCAGACGGATAGGCTGGCATCCGTTGTGATCACTGTCCAGTGACATGGCAGAAACGATTTTCCATTCCTGAGTACCGGAGATGTCAGCCACCACACTAGGGATGACTTGGTCAGTCGACTCACCGGAATCTGGTAATCCAGAGACGAAGGGAGCTTGTTCCATCGTGACAGAATCTCTTTCTGTCGCACTCGAGTGTGGAATTGGGCATACGGGACTGCCTCGAAAGAGGCCACCATCAGACCCAGCACTCTCATGCAAAAGCAAAGCGACGCCCATTTCTGGGTCACCAACCGCTGCACCACAGAGTGCAGAGTCTGCAGCTTCTCTGCTGGGAGGAAAACTTTTGCCTCCGAAGAATCCAGAACCAACCCCAGATACTCCAGCCGCTGAGACGGTACTAGTACTGACTTCTGTAGATTCAGTAGCCAACTGAATTCCCGGAGGGTACGACAGGTGATAGTGTGGTGGAAAGTTTGAATTTACCAGGGGAACCAGGGCAAAGAAGAATGTATGTTTTACTGGACTGGTTCAATTTTGTGATATGACAAATTAATAGCTCAGCTGTTCTTTAAGAAAATACTTCTTCCTGGTAAAGGTCCCAGGTGATAATCAAATTACCTAAATTGTCCTTTTGTTTTGAAGGGAAGCTGGACAGGCTGAAAGGCTCCACCACAGCAGGGGCCCTTAGCATACTAGTGTGACTACGCTTCAAAGGATGGCTTGACCACCAAAGACTGGGAGTTTGTGCATGCTAGAAACATATCTTTAAGGCTGGAAAATGCGACCAGATACAATCAGATACAAAACCGGTCTCACTGCCGACCCCACCACTGTGAATAAAGAGGGGGCCACAGCCTCAGCTCTCCTGTCTGCGGGGTCCTTAAATGCAGGAGCCCCTTCCACAGGCAACGTGGTAGCTTTGTTCAGCCTGGACACAGGTGGGTCCACTGACGGAGGAGATACCCTTTTGAGGAGGATTTCCAAAAAAGTGGGTAACGGACCACAAAGTACTTTGGTACAGTAAAAGCTTTCTGCGGCCGATCCCATTCCTTGTATAACAAGTCGTCCAGATACGGAACACAAGGAAACACCTTTGCTGTGCGGGGTGGCTTGCGGAACCCAAAAGGGACCGGCATGTCTGATGCCTCCTCCAAATCCTCAAGTTTTTGAGTATCCCGCAGCGCAGTGATAAGAGTGATAACAAATTCCTTATCCTGCTTTGATCCTGAAGCAGAATCGTCCTCACTGTTTGTGTGGGTTAAGTCTGCATCCTCGGACATGACAGAAGTGTGGTCAAAAGCAGAAGCAGTATCTGATTCTGCGTCAGAGACATCCCCAGAAGCAGGCTCAGGGATGGGGCGCTTTTTACCCCGCTTCTGGCCACTAGCCGCTTGCATCCTGGCAACAAATGCCTCCAGGACTGCCGTCACAGCACACAGCGAGGCCACAGGAGCAGGGGCAGATTAAAACAGGCTGGATGCTTCCAGAGAGTGGGATGTACCCGGGGGACACGTCCCCATGGGAGGTGCTGTACTAAGAAGTGTTTTTAACACTAATGCCGCGTACACACGATCATTTTTTGTGATGAAAAAAAACGACGTTTTCTGTGAAGTAAAAAACTACGTTTTTGAAACGTCACTTTTCAAAGACGATGTTGCATACACACCATCGTTTTTTTTCACAAAAAGCGAGGTTACGTTCACCACTCTTTTCCATTGAAGCTCGCTTCATAACTAGCTTCTGGGCATGCACGGGTTGAAAAACGTCGTTTTAAACAACGTTTTTGCTACACACGGTGACTTTTTGTGAAACAAAAAACGACGTTTTGAAAAACGACACAAAAAATTCAAGCATGTTGGAATTTTTTTTTGGTCGTTTTTTTGAAGACAAAAAACGAGGTTTTGCCCACACACAATCAATTTAAATGACTTTTTAAAAAACGTCGTTTTTTTTCATCGCAAAAAACGACCGTGTGTACGCGGCATTACAGTGCTGTTCTTCTCTGCCTAGTCTCTCCTAGAGAAAAGGTACATAACCCTAAGGTCAATGCTGCGGTGTCCGTCCATGAACGAAAGAGAAATAGTTGAAACACATCCGGGTGTAGTGAACATTCTCCTTGGTCCAACATCTGGGGACTTAGGTAGTCTGCTTGCCAGGTTTCTATGCCCGTAATGTATACAGTCGACAGGGCTTGTACGCTCCGCTCTGCCCATCGAAGGATGTAAGCGACCTCCAATGCTACAGCTGAGCTTCTTGTTCCTCCTTGATGGTTAACATATGCCACCGCTGTGGCATTTCCGACTGGATCCTGGCATCCGTCGTGATCACCGTTCAATGAAAGGGAAGGAACGATTTTCCAGACTGAAGGTTGGGGGCCTCAGCCACCATACCAGGAAAGCCCTGATTAGCTGACTCACCCGGATTTGACAATCCAGGCACAACGGAAACTTGTTCCATTTGGACAAGATCGCCTCTTGCAAGACACGAGTGTGGAATTGAGCATACGGTACCGCCTCAAAGGTGAGACCGAGGACTCGCATGCAGAAGCACATCTTCGACCACCTGCGGGATACCAACAGCTTCACCACAGTCCGAAGAGTCTGCAACTTGTCCAAGGAGAGGAAAACTCTTGCCTCTGAGGAGTCCAGATATTCCAGGCGCTGAGTTGGCACCAACACCGACTTCTGGAGGTTCAGTACCCAACCGAACTCTTGAAGAGTCTAAATGGCTATTACCACATCCTCCTCTAATTCTGAGCCTGAAGCAGGTCTGAGCAGGAGGTCATCCAAGTAGCCCACAATAGCGATTCCTCGCTGCCTCAGCAGGGGCAGAATCCGGGCAAGCACCGTTGGTAAAAACCCTCTGTGCCAATGCCAGGTCAAAAGGGAGAGCCACAAATTGGTAGTGGTCGCCCCTGAACGCAAAAATCTGATGCCTAGCAAATATGGGGACATGCAAGTATGCATTCTTAATGTCCAAGGACACCAGAAAATCCCCCGGATGGGGTGCAGCGACCACAGAGCGAACTGATTCCATCTTGAATTTTCGTCCTCTCACAAAAGTGTTGAGGGCCTTGAGGTCCAGGATTGGACGGACCCGTCCTATTTTGTGCAGCGACCACAGAGCGAACTGATTCCATCTTGAATTTTCGTCCTCTCACAAAAGTGTTGAGGGCCTTGAGGTCCAGGATTGGACGGACCCCGTCCTATTTTGGGGCTACAAACAGATTGGAGTAGAATCCCTGAAACCTTCCCGGCAGCGGCACAGGTACCCCGCACCTCAGGAGCTCCTGCACTGCCCCCAATAGGGTGTTCATCTTCTTCTGTCTCATTGGAAGGTTTAAGGGAAAGAATCGGTTTGGTGGACAAGAAAGAAACTCCATCTTGTACCCTGATGAAACCACTTTGCAAACCCACTTGTCGGAAAGCAGAGCAGTCCAACGAGCTGCAAACTCGCAAAGGTGACCCCCCCCCACCCGAGAGTCAGGCGGGGGCATACCTTCATGCTGTCGCAGATTTGTTAGCAGGCTTGTTTGGCTTACGAACCCAGGGACGTTTTTGTCGACCAGCCTGCCCCTTGTCAGCCTGGCAACGCTTATTTGCGGGTCAGACTGATGGAAAAAAACGCTTTTGACCGGAAAAGGAGGGCCCAGGCCTACGGCATGGCTTCTTACCTTTCCCGGATTGTGGGAGCAGCATGCCAGTGGCATTTTAATGTCGTCCAGCGAGGCTGCAAAAAGCCTCTCTCCCTGAAAGGGCAAATCCGACAGAGACTTCTTGGAAGTCTGGTCCGCTGACCAGCATTTAAGGCAAATCAGGCGACGTAGTACCACAGTAGATACTGAGGTTCTGGAAATCAAGGGAGCTGTATCCAGGGCTGCAACACAGACATACTTAAGTTGAATAAAGTAATACTCCCGCGCTGTGAAAATGTGAATGAGAGGGAAAGGGAGAGGGTTGGGAGCACTGCTGCAAACACTAGGAGAGTCTACCTTGATAGACACAAAGGTATAAATGTGCAAGTGAAAAGAGTCTGCGCTGTGAAGTGAATAGAGTCAATATATATGTGTAAATATATGAGTACATAAAAAAATATATATAAAGTGGGTGGGAAAGGGCACAAGGCTAGGTTGGGAAAATGCAGAAATGGGTAGAGAATGGCAATACTACAACTGAATAGCAATAAACAACCTTAGTGGGTCAGATGGTGATACATATGAAAGGCATATTTGAGTCCAAAAAAACAAACACAAATAAATCAAAAACGCATTAGGAAGTCCGGTTCCTGGTAACAGGAAACTTTCCAAGGAAGAAGGAAAAAAAAAGGGTGATAGGAGACCCAGCAACTGCTTCTGTGGGAAAATCAAACCGTCACCTCTAGCATGCACACCTCTAGTGGTCCCAGCAGCTTACCTCATGGCTAACAAATATAGCCTAGCGGAGTCCAAGTGAAAGGAAACGGTCCTTAGGATCTCAGGGTCAGGCACCACATACAGGGAGAGGATAACAGCACAATAGTGTGATACTGATATGTAGGGACTCTAATGCATCTACACTCAATGCACTTACATTAAGTGAAACGATATAGGGCTTGTCTCCACAAGCAGCGAGCTCGTAAGTGTCCTCTTTCTCCTCTCACTGTCAGTCTGCTTGATCTCAGGCTGCTGGTGCTTGTTTACTCGGATGGTGTCACAGAAAGTAAAAAGAGTGGTACATCGCATAATCCAGTAAACAAAGGTCTTTATTCAATAAAACAGTTTAAAAACTCACATTTGCGACATGAGAACAGATAACACATCCACGAGTAGCGAGCTCGTCGGCCGTCCGTCTGTCAGGTGCTACGATTGTGGAGCGCTGGACAATCGTAATTGGCATTTGAAACAGCGCGACCACAGGAAAATGGCGCAGATCGTTCTGAGGCAAGCAAAAAAGGCCGCAAAAGCACTGGGCCTCCAAGCAGAGGCCCCCCACATGGCAGACCACCCACACCAGAGCGGACCCGGACACCTGCGCAGCCCCCAGCCAGGACCCGGAGACCCCCTCAGGTACACAGCAGGCCCAACAAAAACATGGGGAGGGATAGACGGGTAGAGAGGAAAGGGAGGGCAAGAGACCCCCTTATCAACCACCCCAGGAATGTGCAGCTGTTCCATCCTGCCAAGACAGGGGGAACCTTAATTACAAGTCCCTGCAAGGACTGCTGGACGCTTTCCTGATAGACCCATCACTGAGCAGTACGGAGTGACCGACAGCCACTGCCCACTGTGACTCAGACAGCAGTAGCCCGGTCATGTGTGAGCCCTGGAGCATATAGCTCACTGGCCACCCCTGGAGCAATGGGGTATGTCGTGGCCGACCCAGCGCGTAGCTAAGGCCTGCTCACGCTCGATGGCCGGACTGGGGAGACTACAAGGATCTATATAATCCAGCCTGTCACAAAGTCGGCAGTTGATAGATCTCAGGATCAAAAAGTAGAAAGAAAAACAAAAAAAACAAAAATAAAAGTAAAAAGTTCTCCATGACCAATGGGCCCCTAAGGAGCAAGGTCCTTCTCCTATACTAGGCAGAAAAAAACGAAGCTGCTGACTGCAGGGTGAGGGGATATAGCTAGAAGGACCGCCCCCTGGGCGGTCCTGTACAGCTTTGCTGTTTTACATGTTTTTTAACTGTTTAACATGTCTGCCTAGTCCTCTCCTGATAGACGGAACATAACCCTAATGTCAAGAATTAATGGAGCGGGGCGTGTCCGGAAGCTGCCTGGTATGGACGTGTGAGCGCTGAGCTCCTCCACAGCCCACAGCAAAACGGCCTATTCCGGGGACATTACCGGCTCCTGTATGGGTGGATCCAGGCGCACCCGCTCCTCTAAACCACAGGGGTCCTCTCAACCACCTCCCGGTACCTCTGCGACCCTGCGTGGGTACTTTTCGCCGCCCTCCATGCCTCGCGGCGGGGATCCAGGATGGCGCCGGCCTTCCTCTTGAGGTCCCCGCCCGGAACGCAGCCTCAGCCATCCGGGTCCTCCAGCGGACCATCGGAAGCCATCCGGGGAGCAGCGGACTTATATCACCCGGCCCGGGGTGCGGCGAGTTCACCCCCGCCTTGCCAGCCGCCGCCGCAGGAATCCGGGCAGGCCTCAGTAGGCCTCGGCGGGACCACGCACACGCAGTGCACCGGGACTGTCCCCAGGCTGCTCCGCACAGCTTCCGATCCTGACCTGTCCCCTGGGAGCTCCAATCGTCCTGACTCTCCCACCTTCTCGGAGGACTTTCCCCCCTAACAGCCCATGATGACACCTGGGTGCCGGGGCCCTCATCTGTGGTGTTCCACAGTGCACATAGGCCGCAGTCTGCACCTCTCCTGCTCCATGCTTCCCCCCCAGCCACAGAGACTTTCCCAGCCCATGGAGCCGGCAGCCTCATACGCCCAGGTGGTTGGTTCCCCGGCTGGGGTCCCCGGGGTTGCTCAGGCACCCCCCTCCCCCCGCTGCAGCTCTCAGAGTGTTTGAGCCCCTCAGTGTCCCGGCTGCAACATGTGGAAAAATACCAGCCCGGCATGAGGCCCCCATGACTTCTATGCGGGGTACCTCCTCCCCTCTACACCTCTCCCAACCCCACCTGGGGTCCGCTCCCTCCTCCCCAGCATACCCCCCCTGGAAAACGTACCTCCTGGCTATGCCAACTAAAGACGAGCCGAGATACAGGTTCTCCATGCCAATTTTATGAACCTTTCTGACAGAGTGGAGATGGCGGAGGAGGAGATCCAAGAAACCAAAATAGCGGCCCATCGCACTCAGGTGCAAGGCGCTGATCAGCAAATAATGCTCAGGGACATGCAGCGCCAAGTAGAAGGTTTGGACAATAGGGGGCGCAGGAACAACATCCGCATCAGGGGCCTGCATGAGTCGGAGGGCCCCAAAGATCTGCACGGTACCCTTCAAACCCTCTTTAATGATCTCCTGGGCGAACCGCCGAACAAGCCGATCGAGATGAATCGGGCACATCGCACCCTTCGCCCTAAGGGCCCTGCCTCCAGACCTCGTGACATTATCTGCAAGGTCAATTCCTTCCCGCTGAAAGAGGACATCATGCGCAAAGCCCGCACCGTCAGGAAGGTGGTCCTTGGCAACGCTCAACTACAGCTGTACCCGGACTTGTCCTGGATAACTCTGCAGAAGCGCAGACTTCTAAAACCCCTCCTTCTGTCGTTGCAGGAACGTGACATAGTCTACCGATGGGGCTTCCCTTTCAGTCTCACTGCCTGCCGGGGAGGGTCAATCGGCAGTGCTCCGGTACCCAGAAGACCTGGAGGCGTTCTGCGAAACAATGGACATCCCAGTCTCCCCACTCCAAGAATGGGACTTGGTGGCGACCCCAATGCCGCCACCCACAGTCTGGCAAAGGGTGCTTTCGACCAAAAGACCCCGTGCCCGGGGCTACCTCCGCGGCCCCCCCACCCCCAGACACAGCTGAACACTGCTGACCCCGGACTATACTCTGACCACTGTTTTGGCATTTCCCCCCTTTTTGTATCTTTGTCTCCCCTGGCCCACCCGTTAACCATATTGGCAGTCTACCCATAGGCCCATAACCATTCATCCGTGTTTATTGGGCACTCAATGTTGGAGATCCGCGAGTACTGGCTCTCCCGTTCATCCTTTAAGATTTCCCTTGATTGAATTTTTTGTGTTTATTGATTGAATCTGTTCTCTATGTCCCACCGGCCTGGTCCCGCCCCCTTTTGGGGGGCCTTGGTCGGGAGGACTTATTGGAACCTTTTGGGCCCTGAGTGGCGCGGTGCACTCTGGCCTTCTTTGTACTGTGTTACCCTGTTTGCTATGTACTTAATGCTCTTAATGCTCTCACTTTTTTTTCCTCCTCTCTCCCTGCCTCCCTCCTTCCTCCTCCCTGCTCTTGTTGCTTGGCTCATGTCTCTGGGGGATATCTGGATGGCTCCTGCGCCCTGGCGCCCCCCTCGAGTGGACCCTGCTGTGACCTCGCACCTGGACCAGGTAAGTAGCCTCTTGTTTGCATATACCCGTGATCATGGCTAAGGTAATATCGCTTAATGTCCACGGCCTCCATTCAAATAGGAAGAGGCACCTTGCTCTGAGGGACATCAGGCACTCTGGGGCGGACATTGTCCTCCTTCCAGGAAACACACTTCGACAAAGGAGATGCCTTTGCATTCGCGGGCAGACAATATCCCCAGGTCTTTCAGGCGTTTAACCCCCGAAAGCGGGCGGGAGTTGCCATCCTCTTTAAGAGCGGCTCCCCCTTCACATGCTCTGAGTCTTTTATCGATCCGAGGGGGCACTATATCATTCTGAGAGGCCTCTGGCAAACTCAACCCATCACTTTGTGCACTCGGTATGCCCCTAACACCCACCAGATACACTTCCTATCTAGGGTACCTGCGCGCCTGTTTCGGGTGCCTAGTGAATACCTGCTGATTGGCGGGGACTTTAAGATGCGAGAGCAGCTAAGATTCAGGCGGAGAGGAATCTGAGGGCCCTAGAGACCCAACTGCAAACCTCCCCATCTATATCCCTTCTTAAAAAAATTGTTTGTCTGTGAACAACACTCACGGGATCTGGCTCTAGGCCAGGTGGAGAAGGCTCTGCTCCGATTGAAGCAACGGTACTATGACAAAGGAAACAAGGCCCATTCCCTCCTGGCACGTAAACTATCGGAACGCTCCCACATGACTACTCCCCCACAGATCAAAGATGGAGCTGATCGCCTCTTGACCCATCCCCGGGACATAGCTCGTGCCTTTGAGGAGTTTTACACGGCCCTGTATAGTGACCCCGACATCCCCCATGACCCCCCATCCCCTGATCTTGCAGATCGTTTGCATGACTACCTGGAATGCAGCGGAATCCCCAGGATTCGGGCAGCCGATCTTGTCTCTCTTAACGCCCCCATAACGGAGGAGGAACTTACAGTAGCTATCAAAACCCTGCCCGCTCATAAGTCCCCTGGCCCAGGCGGCTTCCCTTATGAGTATTACAAGACGTTCCTCCCCATCCCATCTTTCTCCCGCGTATGTGCAAGCTGTTTAATGCCTTTCTTCAGTCGACCCCCATTCCTTCAGATATGCAGCGATCGTTCCTAAGGCTGATCCCTAAACCCGACAAGGACCTCTCTCTGTGCGCTAATTACAGGCCAATCGCGCTACTCAACTCGGATCTAAAAATATTCACTAAGCTCCTTTCGCTGTGCCTGAACATGATGCTCCCTTTCTTGATCCACAAGGACCAGGTGGGCTTTGTCCCCCTCCGCCAAGCGGGGGACAACACCAGGCGGGTCATCGACCTGATCGATGTGGTAAACAGGGAGGGCCAAGAATCATTGGCCCTCAGTTTAGATGCACAGAAGGCGTTTGACCGCCTCAGCTGGCCTTTCCTGTTTGCCACGCTGGAACACATGGGGTTCCGGGGCCCCTTTCTGCGGGCCATACGGCATCTTTACACAAACCCTACGTCTCAGGTTAAGACCACATTCGCCCACTCTTCCTCTTTCTCGGTAGCCAATGGGACGTGCCAGGGATGCCCGCTCTCACCGATTTTGTTCACGTTATGCTTAGAACTCCTGGCGGCGTCTATTCGCAGGAACCCGGACATTCGGGGAGTCCTGATGCGGGGGAGGGAATTCAAGCTGACACTTTTTGCGGACGACGTTATCCTAACCCTTACCCATCCCAGAACTTCCCTGCCTACTCTGCGCGCAGAACTTGATCTCTATAGGTCCTTGTCGGGTTATAAGATAAATGCAGTCAGTAGCTCTCCCCATTAACGTGCCTGATGAGGATTCCGACATCTGAAACAGTGCTCCCCCTACCATTGGGCTACAGCGGGTTTGAAATATCTGGGGGTGCAGATCACCCCGTCCTTTGACACCTTATATAAGGCTAATTTCCCCCCTCTTTTTCGGTCCATAAGAGAACTTCTGCAGAAGTGGCGAGTTCACCACATCTCCCTCTTGGGTAGGGTGGCTTCTATCAAGATGGTCATCCTCCCTAAGCTCCTCTACCTATTCCACACGTTGCCCATCCCAGTCCCATATGCAGACCTCTTGGTTCCCCCAGCGCTCCTGTAACATATGGACTGAAATTGAGAAGATATGGCTGGCCCCCACGCACCCGAATAGCCTGCTGTGGTACGCGAGCGCGGAGGTGGACCCGGGCCGTCTCTTGGGGCCCATGCTTCACCTCAGGACACTCTGGCGTAGATTGTCCCGGGCACATAATCTGAGCTCGGAGCGGTCCCTCCTGACCTCTTTTCTGTTCAACCCTAGGATGCCTGATGGTCTGACTCACCAGATGTCTTCACCCTGGGCGACGCGTGAACTCTTCCATTTTGGCCATTTGGTGGACCCTATAACCGAAAACTGCTCTCATTCTTTGATCCACAAAAAAAATGTAACTTGCTTTGCCAGATGATTTATGGGTATCTGCAGATAAGACACTATGCACAATCATTCGCCCCAAAGCTCCAATTCTTAGCACCGGCGCCTTTCGAAAAGCTGGTACTGGAGGAATCTGCTCGCCGCAGGCTGATATCAGATATGAAAAAATAAAAAATAATTGCGCTACTAGAATAATAAATTATGAGCGTAAAAGCAGCCTACATCAACGATGGAGCAAATCGAAATAAACATATAAAAAAATAAAATGTAGCGCTAAAAAGAAACACTCAAAAAGTGAAAGGGAAGGAGTGTGTCTCTATCCCACAAACTAAATGGTGATATATGTTATATAATAAAACATAAACATATAGTGGTAAATTGTGATAAATGCACATCAAACAGGAACAGTGTAAGGGGGAAAATAAGGCCCCTTAAGGGCTAAAAAAAGTTCCAGGTAAGTCCAGGTAGTACTGACACTACAGTGAAAGTCCAGTGCGGGTAGTCACGATGGAAGCTGGCAATCCAATGGAAGGAAACAGAGGATCAAACATACATTCCAACGTTGTCAGAAGAAATGAACACTCTTACCAGATACGGTGGACATACAGACCATTGGTAGTATGTCAAATAGGCAAAGAATGGATCCTCAGTCAGGTGTAATTCATGTAAGGCTCATCAGATGGTATCTCCAGGAATCTCCAAACTTCTTAAGTATCTCCCTTCCAGGATAACAGGGAAGTTCCCAATGGAGTATGGAATCATGAGGAGGCACATGAAAAAAATAGAAGGAGGCTCCACATAGTGCGGTTAAAACCCAATTGATAGGGTTAAAGCAGCTTTAATCGTAAAAACAGGTATATAACAATACCATACAAAATAAAAATAATCAATTAAGAAGTACAAGCCAGGTGAAAGAGCAGGTACAGGTGATCACAAAAAAAGTTTAAAGCGTGGTAAATAGATATGTGGCTGCAGGCCATGTACCCTACATGTTTCGAGCTATAGGGCTCTTCAACTGGGGCATAAACCTGCTAATCCATACCACGCCAATATATACTGAGTATCATCAGCTTGTTTGAACACAGATTCCAAACAGCTGGTGAATCTTACAAGAATGACCTCTATTGCATACAGTAGATTGTCTGAGGACACTTCCGTGTCTCTCAGACCAAACCCCTGGCAGCCCAATCATTAGCATATATCCGGCTCAAAATGAGTGACACTGCAGGTGTGCGGAAGTGACGCCACCACGCACGGCCGCGGTTGCGACACAGCGCAGTCACGCATCTGACACCAGGCACCTCATCTATAGGACACCACTGAGACCAATATAAGCATCGGGACCGTGCTACTGCATCTGCGTGGCGCCCACTGATGGCATCACGTGGCGCGCACATACGTTCCATAGCCGGAGGAACCGGAAATCGAATGGCAACCTTAAGATACAGGAAGTGGCGCTCAGTGGTGTCATAACGCGGCGCTTTAGTGTGTTCCCTACAGCGCCAGTCATAAACGGATAATCGGACCGAATAGGAACCGGATATCAACAGGAGATGCCGGAAATGGGGTTAAGCATAGATGATGGATAAAAATAAAAATAAGAACCAAAAAATAAAAGAAACCTCTGCGATCCCTAAATTAATTGGCACACACAGCCTAATATAACCAACCTGTCCACAAAGATATATAAAATAGGCAAGTACCTAAAATACATATATGTAAGCAGTGAGGGATAATAAACTGAATTAGAACATACAAACTAGAACCCTAAGAATGAAAACAGATATAAAATAAAATAAAATAGAAAGGTACATATAAAAAAAAAAAAAAAAATAGAAAGGTACATATAAAAAACAGCTCAAATAATCTGGTTAATACTGGTCATCTAGAACAGAAAGAAAAAGGGCAATATCCGAGACTACCATGTAAATATAAATCCGTAAGGTAGGGGTTAGGCTTTATTAATAAAAGCATTAATGTCCCAATCAATGTTTAACCCATAAGGGAAAAAACATTTGAGCTGGTAAATCCAGAACATTTCTAATTGTGAGACACCCCTAATCTTAGATTCACCCCTCCAATGAGGAGTGAATTTAGCTATAATCTGAAAGCAGGTACCTTTCGGATTGCCATCATGGGCTTCTGAGTAGTGTCTAGGTACGCTGTGATTGGTTTTCTTCTTTCTAATACTTTTAATGTGTTCATTAACCCTAATGGAAAAGGTACGTATAGTTCTACCCACGTACTGTTTTTTGCATGGACATGTCAGTAGGTAAACTATATAGCGTGTAGCACAGGTGACAAATTCCTTCATGTGGTACACGACCGAAGTAGTAGTAGATGTAAAACTGTCAATTTTTCTTTGGGTCAGAGTATTGCCCCCAGTTTGGCAAACCTTTTCATGGCCCAGTGGGAGGATGATGTCGTCTATGCCTTACAGCGTCCCGAGCTGTTATTTTGGGCTCGCTACATTGACGACATCCTCCTCCTCTGGCATGGTGATGAAGAATCCTTACATGAATTCATGGTTACCCTAAATGATAATGACATGGGGATCACTTTGACCTATGAAATGAGTCTTACCATGATTCACTTTTTGGATCTTGAAATATCAGTTGCGGAAGGAAGACTTGTCACCAAGACTTTCTTTAAGCCTACCGACCGCAATGGATATATCCCCACTGACAGCTGTCACTACAGTTCATGGCTTAAATCCGTACCGTACAGTCAACTTTTACGGATCAGGAGGAACTGTACTTTTTTGGATGATTTTCATCAACAAGCCGATACTCTTAAATCAAGATTCATTGAAAAGGGCTATGACCCTGATTGTATTGATAAGGATATTGACCGAATTGCAAAACTCGATAGAGAGACCATCGTTTCAGAACGACCCAAACGGGCTCCTGATAACAAGTTTAAGTGGTCCTTCATTACTCAATATTCAGTACAGCATAAACAACTTAAACAAATTCTTAATCGCCACTGGAATATTCTCCAGAATGACCCCCTTCTGGGTTCTATACTTCCTGAAAAGGCAGGGGTTGTGTTTAGGGGTGCAATGTCCCTTAGAAATAAATTAGCTCCGAACGTGTCGGACCCCCCATGTAAACCGGTTTTCTTTCCAGAAATTAAAGGGTTCCATGCCTGCCGTAAATGTAACGTATGTCTTCTCAATACTCTGACCCAAAGAAAAATTGACAGTTTTACATCTACTACTACTTCGGTCGTGTACCACATGAAGGAATTTGTCACCTGTGCTACACGCTATATAGTTTACCTACTGACATGTCCATGCAAAAAACAGTACGTGGGTAGAACTATACGTACCTTTTCCATTAGGGTTAATGAACACATTAAAAGTATTAGAAAGAAGAAAACCAATCACAGCGTACCTAGACACTACTCAGAAGCCCATGATGGCAATCCGAAAGGTACCTGCTTTCAGATTATAGCTAAATTCACTCCTCATTGGAGGGGTGAATCTAAGATTAGGGGTGTCTCACAATTAGAAATGTTCTGGATTTACCAGCTCAAATGTTTTTTCCCTTATGGGTTAAACATTGATTGGGACATTAATGCTTTTATTAATAAAGCCTAACCCCTACCTTACGGATTTATATTTACATGGTAGTCTCGGATATTGCCCTTTTTCTTTCTGTTCTAGATGACCAGTATTAACCAGATTATTTGAGCTGTTTTTTATATGTACCTTTCTATTTTTTTTTTTTTTTTTATATGTACCTTTCTATTTTATTTTATTTTATATCTGTTTTCATTCTTAGGGTTCTAGTTTGTATGTTCTAATTCAGTTTATTATCCCTCACTGCTTACATATATGTATTTTAGGTACTTGCCTATTTTATATATCTTTGTGGACAGGTTGGTTATATTAGGCTGTGTGTGCCAATTAATTTAGGGATCGCAGAGGTTTCTTTTATTTTTTGGTTCTTATTTTTTTTTTATCCATCATCTATGCTTAACCCCATTTCCGGCATCTCCTGTTGATATCCGGTTCCTATTCGGTCCGATTATCCGTTTATGACTGGCGCTGTAGGGAACACACTAAAGCGCCGCGTTATGACACCACTGAGCGCCACTTCCTGTATCTTAAGGTTGCCATTCGATTTCCGGTTCCTCCGGCTATGGAACGCATGTGCGCGCCACGTGATGCCATCAGTGGGCGCCACGCAGATGCAGTAGCACGGTCCCGATGCTTATATTGGTCTCAGTGGTGTCCTATAGATGAGGTGCCTGGTGTCAGATGCGTGACTGCGCTGTGTCGCAACCGCGGCCGTGCGTGGTGGCGTCACTTCCGCACACCTGCAGTGTCACTCATTTTGAGCCGGATATATGCTAATGATTGGGCTGCCAGGGGTTTGGTCTGAGAGACACGGAAGTGTCCTCAGACAATCTACTGTATGCTAAATTCACTCCTCATTGGAGGGGTGAATCTAAGATTAGGGGTGTCTCACAATTAGAAATGTTCTGGATTTACCAGCTCAAATGTTTTTTTCCCTTATGGGTTAAACATTGATTGGGACATTAATGCTTTTATTAATAAAGCCTAACCCCTACCTTTACATGGTAGTCTCGGATATTGCCCTTTTTCTTTCTGTTCTAGATGACCAGTATTAACCAGATTATTTGAGCTGTTTTTTATATGTACCTTTCTATTTTTTTTTTTTTTTTTATATGTACCCTTCTATTTTATTTTATTTTATATCTGTTTTCATTCTTAGGGTTCTAGTTTGTATGTTCTAATTCAGTTTATTATCCCTCACTGCTTACATATATGTATTTTAGGTACTTGCCTATTTTATATATCTTTGTGGACAGGTTGGTTATATTAGGCTGTGTGTGCCAATTAATTTAGGGATCGCAGAGGTTTCTTTTATTTTTTGGTTCTTATTTTTATTTTTATCCATCATCTATGCTTAACCCCATTTCCGGCATCTCCTGTTGATATCCGGTTCCTATTCGGTCCGATTATCCGTTTATGACTGGCGCTGTAGGGAACACACTAAAGCGCCGCGTTATGACACCACTGAGCGCCACTTCCTGTATCTTAAGGTTGCCATTCGATTTCCGGTTCCTCCGGCTATGGAACGCATGTGCGCGCCACGTGATGCCATCAGTGGGCGCCACGCAGATGCAGTAGCACGGTCCCGATGCTTATATTGGTCTCAGTGGTGTCCTATAGATGAGGTGCCTGGTGTCAGATGCGTGACTGCGCTGTGTCGCAACCGCGGCCGTGCGTGGTGGCGTCACTTCCGCACACCTGCAGTGTCACTCATTTTGAGCCGGATATATGCTAATGATTGGGCTGCCAGGGGTTTGGTCTGAGAGACACGGAAGTGTCCTCAGACAATCTACTGTATGCAATAGAGGTCATTCTTGTAAGATTCACCAGCTGTTTGGAATCTGTGTTCAAACAAGCTGATGATACTCAGTATATATTGGCGTGGTATGGATTAGCAGGTTTATGCCCCAGTTGAAGAGCCCTATAGCTCGAAACATGTAGGGTACATGGCCTGCAGCCACATATCTATTTACCACGCTTTAAACTTTTTTTGTGATCACCTGTACCTGCTCTTTCACCTGGCTTGTACTTCTTAATTGATTATTTTTATTTTGTATGGTATTGTTATATACCTGTTTTTACGATTAAAGCTGCTTTAACCCTATCAATTGGGTTTTAACCGCACTATGTGGAGCCTCCTTCTATTTTTTTCATGTGCCTCCTCATGATTCCATACTCCATTGGGAACTTCCCTGTTATCCTGGAAGGGAGATACTTAAGAAGTTTGGAGATTCCTGGAGATACCATCTGATGAGCCTTACATGAATTACACCTGACTGAGGATCCATTCTTTGCCTATTTGACATACTACCAATGGTCTGTATGTCCACCGTATCTGGTAAGAGTGTTCATTTCTTCTGACAACTTTGGAATGTATGTTTGATCCTCTGTTTCCTTCCATTGGATTGCCAGCTTCCATCGTGACTACCCGCACTGGACTTTCACTGTAGTGTCAGTACTACCTGGACTTACCTGGAACTTTTTTTAGCCCTTAAGGGGCCTTATTTTCCCCCTTACACTGTTCCTGTTTGATGTGCATTTATCACAATTTACCACTATATGTTTATGTTTTATTATATAACATATATCACCATTTAGTTTGTGGGATAGAGACACACTCCTTCCCTTTCACTTTTTGAGTGTTTCTTTTTAGCGCTACATTTTATTTTTTTATATGATATCAGATATATATCAGTTGCTGAACTCTCGCTCTTTCCTCACCAAGGGTAGGCATGCATACATGCTTCGCTGGGAGAAGGCACTTGGGGAAGAGATTCCGGAGGCGACGTGGTGAACGATCTGGTCTCAGGCAGCTAAGAGCTCTCTCTGTACACTGTACAAAGAAAATGCCTATAAAATACTGTATTTTTGGTATATGACACCGGATGTTCTCCATGCTATCTATCCATCCAGCTCAGACAGGTGCTGGCGCTGCCAGAGAGCCAAGGGTACCTTGTATCATATTAACTGGACCTGCCCCAAGATAGTACTATTTTGAACGGATACTGTTATCTCGTCTCCTGGGGGTGCCAGTTCCCTGGTCCCCGAAACTATTTTTACTGGGGGTATCGCCCCTGCAAATCCCCAAAACCTCCAAAAAACTGCTAAGGCATGTACTGACGGCCGTGAGGTGCCTAGTTTCCCTCCATTGGAAGCGCCTGTCCCCCCCTCTTAAACTGACCTGTACACCAGGATCAAAGATGTTGAGCTCATGGAAAAAATGACAGCCAGGTTGCAGGATAGATTGGAAATGCATGACGCGATCTGGGAGGAGTGGCATTGTCGGGAGGATCCGCCCTAAGCCATGGGTCGAGCCCCCCCCCCCCCCCCCCCCTTACCTCTCCCCTTCTCCCCTTATATCCCTGTGTCTGCAGTCCCCCCTTTCCTTTTTCTTCTCGCTTTTCTTTTTTTCCCCTTCATTTCTCTCCTGACCCTTTCCTTTTTATTGTTGCTGTGTTATTTGTCTCTGTTACTCAGGTGGTTTTTTTTAAGTGTATTTTTGTGTGTGAACTCGAGAGAGAGGAGCCGGACTGCAGGAGTTGGGAGTAGGCAGACCCTCCCCCAGAGGCAATCGGCCATCCTTCTCCATGCCCCCGGGTGGCAATGGCGGGTGTAAGGGGGGGCTCCCACTCACCCGCCCTACCTGCTCCACTTGGGAGCCCAACTGGGGCCCAACGGGACCTCAACGGGGCAGAGGGAGTTCCCCTATGAGGGAGTGAGGAGGTCTAGCACACCCAGCCAGCCCTGTGCCTCTCTTTTTTTTAGAAGACCGCATGGCCAAAGTGCATGCGTGTTAAACCAATTTCGTGTACGTGGTGGTGGTTTTTGTGGGGGGGGGGGTGGGCGTACTAAGCACAGAGACCACCAAACTCAATTCACATGTAGCCGAGGCCAGGATCCGAACCCTTGGCTGCAGAGGTGCATGGCTTGTCAGCGCAGTGCCAATCGCGTTGAGCCACCACAGCTCCCTTCGCAGGCGTTTCTTATATGAGTTCTATGATATAACATATGGCAGAATGTGTTTGTGGTTTGGTTGCTTACGTGAGGAGCAGTGGAGCTTCCCCCTGATCTCTGCCTTGTAATGTGCTGAAATGTGCTATGCACTGTATTTTCTACTGCTCTGCTGAAGTTTTGTACAATTTTCTCTGCGGCACGTGGGTCACCCTGCGCCTAATTTGAAAAAAAAAAAAAAAAGAATTAATGGAGCTGCATCCGTTAATGAACGAAAGAGAAAATTGCAAGTTAGGCTTACCGGTAACTTGTTTTCCTATAGGCTTTCAGGACAGCCACCTGAGAGATCATGGCTCCTCCCTCCACAGGAAACACCTCCACCATACGGTCTTTAAAGGGAGGCCTCCCCTTCCACTCGTCAGTTGTTTGTAGAGACCTCCAGCCCCGGCTGCAACACATAAGTGACAGTTATTGCATAGTATTACAGCTGTATCATTATATATGAAAACCAAGGGCGGGTTACCGCTGTCCTGAAAGCCTATTGGAAAACAAGTTACCGGTAAGCCTAACTTGCAATTTTCCCAAAACGGCTTTCAGGACAGCCATCTGAGAGGACAGTCGAGACTTACCCCTATTAGGGCGGGACAACAGCCTGTAAGACCTTTCTCCCAAACGCCTGGTCGTCCGCTGTCATTAGATCTAATCTATAATGGCGGGCAAAGGTAGACAAATTTGACCAGGTGGCTGCCCTGCAGATCTGTTCGGGGGTGGCACCAGCTTTCTCGGCCCAACTTACCGCTGCTGCTCTAGTAGAGTGAGCGCGTAGATTTTTTGGACATTCTTGTCCTGAGAAAGAATATGCGTTTGTGATAGCCATTCTGAGTCATCTGGCAATGGTTCCTTTTGATGCTTGCTTTCCCTTCTTATCTCCGGAAAACAAAATAAACAAGGCGTCCGCCTTTCTAAAATTTTTTGTAACTTCTAAGTAACTCAAAACTGCCCTTTTAACATCTAGGGTATGGAATTCCTCTTCCCTTTTGGATTGGAACAAAAAGTGGGAAGTACTATTTCTTGAGACCGGTTTTTGATTGAAGCAACCTTTGGCAAAAAACCTGGGTCAGGTTTCAAGACAATTCTGTCTGAAAAAATTAAACAAAAAGGTTCCCTGATAGACAGGGCTTGTAACTCGCTGATTCTCCGGGCTGTTGTGACAGCCACCAAAAAAACAGTTTTTAGCGTCAATAAACTTTAAGGAGGCTGAACTCAAAGGTTCGAAAGGTTCCCTAGTCAGGGCCTGTAATACGACTGGCAAGTCCCATGATGGACAATCTTTCACTACTATTGGCCTAGAAAGACTGAGGGCTTTGAAGAATCTTTTAACTAATGAATGTGAGGACACTGCCCTTTCCAAAAAAACTCCCAGAGCCGCTACTTGGACCTTTAGTGTACTGACCGCTAGTCCATTATCGGCTCCGTCCTGTAAAAATTCAAGGACGGAGCAAGTCTGCCTTACCAAACTGCCAGATGATGTACACCAAGTATTGAAAACTTTCCAGATTTTTAAATATATAGATCTAGTTACCTGCTTCCTGCTGGACAGGAGTGTTGCTACCAATCTGGCCGAGAAACCTTTCCTTTTCAGGAGCTGTTCCTCAGAATCCAGGCTGTAAGGTTTAGCTTTCCTATGTCTTGGTGAAGCAGAGGACCCTGTAAGAGCAGATCTTGTCTTAGTGGCAGATGCCAATAAGGTTTTGTCTGCATCTGCAGTAGGGCCGAAAACCACGGTCTCTTGGGCCAAAACGGAGTGACAAGAATTACCGTTGTACCTTCCCTCCGAATCTTTGATATCACCTGAGGGATGAGTTGAAAAGGGGGAAATGCATAACAGAAGTGAAAATCCCACACCTGTGCTAAAGCGTCCACCCCCAGTGCTACTTTGTCCCTGGCTAGAGAAAAAAACCTGGGGGTCTGTGTATTTTCTTTGTTTGCAAAGAGATCTATCTCTGGTTGCCCCCACTTCTTTGCTAAGAGAGCAAAGACTTCTGGGTTCAACTGCCATTCCGCTTCCTGAACTAAGTTCCTGCTGAGAAAGTCTGCAGTTCTGTTCAAGGTCCCCTTTAGGTGGACCGCTGATAAGGATCGAGTATGAGACTCTGCCCAGCCTAGAATGTTTCTGGCTAGAGCCTGAAGTCCTCTGCTTCGGGTGCCCCCCTGTCTGTTTATATAAGCCACTACTGTGGCATTGTCCGACAGGATCTGCGCATGCTGTCGCTGCACCTCTACTATGAAGCTCAGTAGAGCCAACTCTACTGCCTTCAACTCCCGCCAATTTGAGGATCTCCGTGCCTCCTCTGCGGACCATGACCCCTGAGTCCAATGACCGTTTATATGGGCGCCCCATCCCCAGGAGCTGGCATCGGTCGTTATCCTTACCTGGGTTGGGAAGGACCACAACAGACCCTCTGATAATCTCCCCTGACCTTTCCACCACCAAAGACTTCTCTTGACGTTGGTGGGAATTTTCACCAGCAGGTCCAGGGACCTCTAATCGCGGTCCTAGACCTTTAACAAGAATTCTTGTAGAGGTCTGAAATGGAACTTTGCCCACTGAACTGCGGGTATTGAAGAAGTTAGAGTTCCCAGCACTGATATAATCTTCCTGATTGAGATCTGCTGACTGCACTGTAAGGTTGACACAGCTTCTATTACCCTCTTTTGTTTTTCTTCTGGGAGAAAATTTCTTTGTCCCACTGAATCGATCAGAAACCCCAGAAGCAAACTTGTTGCGAGCGGACCAAGCTCGATTTCTGGAGATTTAGAATCCACCCTATGGACTCCAAGTGAGACCGGGCCCTGACTAGATTTCTCAAAAGATCTTCTCTGGTCTGGACAAAAAACAGAAGGTCGTCTAGGTAAGGGACCACTGAGATCCCCTCTAGACGCAGCAGAGCTAGTGCCTCTGCCATAACCTTTGTAAACACCCTTGAGGATGATGATAGGCCAAAGGGGAGAGCTCTGAACTGCAGGTGTGTCAATTTTTTCCCCTCTCTCAAAGCTAGTCTCAAGAACCTTTGGGAGCTGTCTGCCATGGGAATGTGCAAGTAAGCATCTCGCAGGTCTATTGTTGCCATGAAGCAACCCTGACTTAGTAGATTTTTTACAGAAAAAATGGAATCCATCCGGGAACTTCCTGTATTCTACCGACTGATTCAGCTCCTTTAGATTCAGGATGAGTCGAAATTTTCCCGAAGGTTTCCTGACCAGGAAAACATGAGAATAGAACCCCTGAAATCATTCCTTGGACGGAACCGGCACCACTACTCTCTGAGAAATCAGCTCCTGAATCAGGGACTTCATAGCGAGAGCCTTGGCGGGATCCTTTGGAACATTTGTTGCCAGAAATCTTCTCGGGGGTTCTTCCCTGAACTCTATTGCATAACCCCTCAAGAGTAAGTTTAGAATAAATTGGTTTGAGGTGCTGTCCCTCCACTGGGGAACGAACCTCTGGAGTCTTCCCCCTACCTGTAGCTGCAAGTCATTGGGGTTTTTCGGGGGCTGAAGGAGGACGGAAGAGTACTCCACCCCTACCTTTACCCCTTTGTGTCAGCCACTGCTTCCTTTGGTTTTGCAGACGAAAAAAACGCTTGCGGGTAGGTACAGGCTTTTTCTTTTCTGGAAAAGATTTATTTTTGTCCGCTGTCCGGTCAAGGATAGACTCCAACTCCGAACCGAACAATAAATCTCCAGAAAAGGGTAGGCCAATTAACCTATTTTTTGAGGCCGCATCCCCTGGCCAAGTCTTAAGCAAGAGAGCCCTCCTGGCGGAGTTTGTCAGAGTCGCCGACCTCGCTGACATCCGGACAGACTCCGCTGAGGCGTCAGCGATGTAAGACACAGCAGCCGAAAGGGTACCAAAGGAGTCTAAAATCTCCTGCTTCGGGGAATCTGCTAAAATGTGTGATTTTAACTGGCCTATCCAGTGTTCCAGGTTTCTGGCAACAGGTTGTTGCCATAGCTGGCTTAAGGTTGTTCATCACGGACTGCCAAGACCTTTTTAATAGCAGATCCATTCTCTTGTCCATGGGCTCTCTTAACGTGCCCATGTCCTCAAAGGCTAGATCAGAAGATTTCGAAACCTGTGAGAACGCCGCATCCAATTTTGGGACTTTATTCCAAATGGCATCCGGACTTTCCTCGAAAGGGAACCTCCTCTTGTGTGCCCCTGAAAAAAATGGCTTCTTCTCTGGGTCCAACCATTCCTTCTTAATCATATCCGTGATTAAGGAATGTACTGGAAACACCCTTTTCCTTTGGTATCCCCTAAACCTGCATACATCCGGTCATGTAGGGAAAGTTCCTTTTTCTCCTCTTCTCCCCAAATCGCATGGATCACCAAAGGCCTGCGACCTCCTCAGTGCATGAAGTCGATCATCTTCTTCCTCCTGAATTAAACTGACTCCTGAGAAAGATTTTGGGATATTGGGGTGAATAAAGCCTGAGCCTCGCTCCTGCGACCCTCCCGGCCTTCCTTGTTTGTTTCCTAGGTTAGACCTAAAAGCCTGAAAGGTGGTAAGTTCCTCCTTAATAGTGGATATCAACTCTCCACATAAGGAAGGAGACTCCTTAACCACTTCATTACGAGCCTGTTTTTCAGATTCGGTGCTTACACTAAAACAGTTTTTTTTCTAGAAAATTATTTCATTATATATATTTTTTTTTTTCTAACACCCTAGAGAATAAAATGGCGGTCATTGCAATACTTTTTCTCACACCGTATTTGCGCAGCGGTCTTACAAGCGCACTTTTTTTGGAAAAAATTCACTTTCTTGAATTAAAAAATAAGACAACAATAAATTTCCTACGCCGAGTAAAATGATACCCAACATGTCACGCATAAAAATTGCGCCCGCTCGTGGCATGGCGTCAAACTTTTACCCTTAAAAATCTCGATAGGCGACGTTTAAAAAATTCTACAGGTTGCATTTTTTGAGATGACGAGGAGGTCTAGGGCTAGAATTATTGCTCTCGCTCTAACGATCGCGGCGATACCTCACTTGTGTGGTTTGAACACCGTTTTCATATGCGGGCGCTACTCGCGTATGCGTTTGCTTCTGCGCGCGAGCTCGTCGGGACCCGTTTTCGCTGAAAAAAAAAAAAAAAAAAAAATTATCACTTCCATGAATGACACTTGTAATAGAAAAAAGCATGACAGGTCCTCTTATTTGAGATCTTCAAAAAGACCTCAGATCCTAGGTTAAAGACCTAAATGTCTCTTTAAGCCTGAAAGGTGACGTCACTTCCGCCCAGCAGAGAGAGGGGGACGGCGGAGTTCCCCGGACAGGCAACGAGCGGACCCTCCTTAATAAGCGGCGGAGGGCGCGGGAGAGCGGCGGGAGGGGGGGGGCACCCTCTCCCGCCGCCGGTAACGGCGATCTCGCGGCGAATCCGCCGCGATGACCGCCGTTATCGTTAACAGGACCGCCCCACGAAGAGATGGATATCTCGGTTGTGGCAGCAGCTGCTGCCGTTACCGAGATATCCATCTTCAAAAACGTGACGTCTTTGGACGTGGGGCCGGTCACAAGTGGTTAAGTACGTTGCTTGTACAGTCTGCACAGAGTGATTTTTTCCAAGCATCGCTGAGCTTCTCCTTGCAAACAGGGCATCTTCTCTTTGGAATCTGAGCAGAGCCTTTCCCCTGTACAGACAGATAACAAGCAAGAAAACGCACGCTTAGGATGTAGTATTCAGTAAAAAAACTCTGACACCCAGGTGCACTTAGGAAAACAGCCAAAACTCCCTGTGCCCTACAAGCCAAACACCATCACCACCGTAAATTCCTATTGCTAGGCAGAAAGGAAAACAATCCCCAACAATGACCAGAAACTAGGAGGTGGAGGAAGAGGGGGAGATGGGTGAAGTAACCCCCATAAGAGAAAAGCTAAAAGGTAACACAGGCACTCCCTTACCTTAGCCTTGCTGGTGCCTTGGCTTGTCCCCTTGTCTGCAATATCTTCCTCCATAGGAGCGTTTGCAGCAGCGTGCTTGCTAGGACACGGTTCCAGGATTCAAAAACGCCGCCGCGCTGACCCGGAACCGGAAGTCCTTCTAAAGACACCAGGTGACCTTGCCTTCTCCCTCTGCGCATGCGCCAAAATGACGCGCGCTGACCCGGAAGCGCGGCCTCTCCCTGTATCCAGGGCGCATCTGAGGCCCTCCCCGGACGCCAGAGCCTGCAGAATGGGGAAAAAAAAACGCATAACCAGACCCCGCTCTGCCGAAAAAACGGGCCGTTTCCCCGAGCACGGAAGGGGAAGAAGGAGACCACTGCGCCATCGTTGCTCGAGGCAGGTGGTAAGGACACTCTCCAGAATTTTTTTTTGCAGTGAGAGCCTCACGTCTCCCAGGCAGACCCTGAAAGATCATGGCTCCCACCGGAGGTGTTCCTCCAGCTGGAGGAAACACAAAAAACTGACGAGTGGAAGTGGAGGCCTCCCTTTAAAGACCGTATGGTGGAGGTGTTTCCTGTGGAGGGAGGAGCCATGATCTCTCAGGTGGCTGTCCTGAAAGCCGTTTTGGGAAAAAAATCCTGTCTGGAGTGAGCCAATCATCAGACTGCACATAAACAGGACATGTTTTAAATTTTGCAGTTCTCTTTGTACCCAAAGGGATGGCAGCAATGAGCCTTTCCACATTAGCAAGTATGTTGCATGAAGCTCCATCGTCATAGCGGCATTCTGGGAGAAGAAAAATATTCTGCATTTGTCTGCAATACTGCCTCAATGTCCTCTTCATTCCCTTCTCCGTCTGCCTCGCCTAGGTCAGGCATATCAGGATCCCACTCAGAAAGAGAGTAGTATAAGAGGCTTGGAACTTCTTAGCCCTGGCCAAAGGATATTGGGACATACAGTAGATGCAAAACAATTTTCTTTTGTCAAGCAGGCCACTTGTGTGACTGAAATACAGCTAGAATCAAATACAGAGATTGGGGTTAGAGTCTGCCCTTGCTTCAGTGCAAGGGGCACATTATAATGTGCCCCTTGCACTGGAACAAGGGTAGACTCTAACCCCAATCTATTTAAACTGCAGAGTGTAAAATCTGGTGCAGCTGTGCATGGTAGCTAAACTTTCAGGCCGGGTTCACACTAGTCCAACAAACGCTCTGACATTGGGAGCTCATGTCGCATTACGTGTGAAAATCAATGTTTCCCTATGGGAGCCATCTTAACTGGTGCGACAGATGTTGGAGCGACTTTGCAAATTGCTCCCTGTACTACTTTGGTCTGACTTTGATCCTACTTCACTCCATTGAATATCCTTGAAGTTGGATCAAAGTCGGAAAGCAGTCTTGCACGCTCTGGACTTAGGCATGCGACTTGCACTCTGCTGATCTTGAGGGGGGAACTCCACGTCAATTTTTAACAAAAAAAATGGCATGGGTTCCTCCAAGAGCATACCAGGCCCATGGGTCTGGTACGGATTTAAAGGGGAACCCCCTACACTGAAAAAACGGCGTGAGGGTCCCCCCAAAATCCATACCAGACCCGTATTCGAGCAGCAGCCTGGCAGGCCAGGAAAGGAGGTGGGGGAGGGCAAGTGCCCCCCCTCAACCGTGCCAGGCCGCATGCCCTCAACATGGGGAGGTAGGTGCTCTGGGGCACAGGGGCGGCCTGTGGACCCCCCACCCCAAAGCACCCTGCCCCCATGTTGACAACCCTGGCCATTGGTTGTCGGGGTCTGCGGGCGGGGGGCTTATCGGAATCTGGGAGCCCCCTTTAACAAGGGGACCCCCCAGATACTGGCCCCCACCCTAGGTGAATGAGTATGGGGTACATTGTACCCCTACCCATTCAACTGGAGGAAAAGTGTAAAAAAAAATAAACACACTACACAGGTTTTTAATATTTTATTAGTCAACTCAGGGGGTCTTCTTTCGACCTCCCTGCTCTTCGGGGGTCTTCTTCTGACTTCTGGGGTCTTCCTCCGTCTTCTCTGCTCCGATTTATATAGGCCTCTTATGACGTCACAGTCCCAGCATGCTCCGGGTGGTGAAGTCACCACCCGGAGCATTCTGGAACTGTGACGTCATAAGAGGCCTATATAAATCGCCGCACACCCGACATTACAGCGGGAGGGAGCGTCGAGTCAACACCGAAAGAAAAAAGAAGATGGAAGAAGAAGGCGACGGAAGAAGACAGGACTGGCCACCGCTAGTAAGAGTGCTGCAAAGAAGATAGCGGCGGCGCAGCCCGGCAGAAGGCACTGGAGAGCGGGAGAAGAACCGGGGAGCGTGGAGAGCAGAAGAAAAGAGCGGAAAAGTCGGAAGAAGACCCCCAAAGTCAGAAGAAGACCCCTCGGAGAGCGGAGAAGTTGGAAGAAGACCCCCGAAGCTGACTAATAAAATAATTGAAAGTGTAGTGTGTATTTTTTTTGACACTTTTCCTCCAGGTGAATGGGTAGGGGTACAATGTACCCCATACTTATTCACCTAGGGTGGGGGGCCGGTATCTGGGGGCCCCATTGTTAAAGGGGACTCCCAGATTCCGATAAGCCCCCCGCACCTACCTTCCCATGTTGAGGGCATGCGGCCTGGCATGATTAAGGAGGGGGGGGGCGCTCGCTCGTCCCCACCCCTTTTTCTGACCTGCCGGGCTGCTCAGATACGGGTCTGGTATGGATTTTGGGGGTACCACTACACTGTTTTTCCCGCGTAGGGGGTTCCCCTTTAAATCCGCACCAGACCCATGGGCCTGGTATGCTCTTGGAGGGGAACCCATGCCGTTTTTTTAAAATTTGGCGTGGAGTTCCCCCCTCAAGATTCATAGCCAACACAGTGCCTGATATTGGCAGGGATCCAAGTCGGATCCCTTCTCATTAAAAGTCGGACTTTAAGACCCCATTCACACCTGGGCGTTTTGTAGCTTGAAGCCTGAAGCTACAAAACGCTTTAGGGGAAAAAAATCAATTATTCTCTATGGAGATGGTTCACATCTCCACTACAAAACGCCTAAAGCCAGAAATTCAAAAATGCTTGAAGCTCAAACAAGTTCTGGGACTTTTTTTTTTGGGCGTATTTGGGCGTTTTTGTGCTTTTAACATTGGTAAAAAACGCTGCAAATATCGCGGCAAATCGTGGTAAAAAACACTGCAAAATGCTGTGCTCAGGTGTGAATGCAGGAACAGTCGCAGGGCAAAGTCAGATCTAAGTAGTATCCTGTTAATGAAAGTCGGATGAATGTAGGACCAATGTAGGATCAATGTAGGACCAATGTGCAAAGCAAAGTAGGATGAAAGTCGTGTAGTATAGTGTGAACCCAGTCTGAGACATGGATTGGCTACCATGCACAGCTGCAACAGATTTTGCACTCTCTAGTTGTAGTAAATTATTCTCAATTGCCACGTAAGTGTTTTGTTGGCCTTCAGGAGAGAGAATGTTCTGAAGTTTTGCAATGGCTGCTTTTTCACCTAGTCTTTATCATAGCTATGTGAGAGGGTATCCCCCCTGTGGGATACAGAGTAAACACATTCAAAAGGACAATGCAGCAACCTGGGTATGGACTCTCCTGTAGTGAATCCTTGTGGCAAAGAGGCAAGAAGAGGAAGCATTTGAGTACCTTATAAGGGCTCTAGGCAAAAGTGGTGGTAAAATTTGCGGCCTGTGGTGTGATGCAATACCTGATCATCCACATGACACAAAGCTCTAAGTGGTTGAGTTAAAGCCCCACATTTAAAAAAGTTTACACTGTAGTGAAACAATTCAAATGTTTCCCAATGTATAACAGTAATGGTCATAAGCATAAAACGAATCGCGTTGGTATGAAAAAAGCAACACCCAAAGCTTTTGAAAGAATATACTTACAATAAGTACTTCAACGTGTATGTTTTATTTACAGAGTGGAGAATGAACATGCCTACTTGTACAGGTAGGCACACCAACATTTCCTTGTAAAAGAATATAAATAGTACATAAAACTCTATATAAGTAAACATTATGAAATGTATGTAATAATTACAATAAACTTACTAGGTTTTGGTCTATAGAAATAATTATTTGTTTTTAAATACTGCTTTCAAATATTATCTAGAAAACTAAACTTTAAATTCTGAAAATACTTGAAAATTGCTTGCAAATGTACATGCGTACCATGTTAACAAACATGTAATACGAATTATATTAAAATACTGTTTTTACAATCCCCTTCACCCCTGAAAATTTAAAAAAAAGACAGTTTATTTAACTGCACTTGGCATCCACTGGAGCTGAGACCCAACAAGCTCAACATAAGTAAGCTACTAAAATGCAGCTCTTGTTATGGAAACATTAATAACTGGAATATAAAAGGCTTCTAGCCAGAGCTTATATCTCTGGAGAGATTTATAAGACACTATGAGACTGATCCTTTGTGCTGCTCTTCTGCTTGCAGTTGCTTTAGAATATAGAAGATAACTTGATAGCAGAAAATGTATTGCTCCTGCAACAAAAATAAAACTACATTTAGATTAATGCAGAAGGTCATGGATTTTGATTCAGTTCAGTAGTCTGTAGAAATTAGTGTAACCCTGTACTTTGGCTACAAGAGGTAGATAAATACACACGATGCAAGCAAATTCTCTGCTCTTATCTTCACAACACTCAGAATTCTGCTGCTGAAGCGCCAAGAAAAACCCAATACACTTCATACAGACTCCCACAATGCAGTAATGGGAGAGCAAACCAAGACTTGAATAGAGAGGTAAGGTGGGGAGCAGACACTTTATGATGCTTATGTATAAAGGCTCGTACACACGATCGGATTTTCCGCCAACAATTGTGTGATGGCAGGGTTTTTGTCAGATAATCTGACCATTTGCATGCTCCATCAGACAATTGTTGTCGGAATTTCCGACAACAAATGTGGGATAGCATGCGCTCAAATTTTCCAACAACAAATGTGTGCTGTCGGATTATCCGATTGTGTGTACACAAGTTCGTCGGACTAAAATCCAAAGTACACACGCATTAAAAAAAAGTACAAACATGCTCCAAACCAATTCTAACCATAAGACAACTTCATCAAAAGTTGGCCAAAGGGTGGTGCTAAAGAGCAGAAAAAAAAACATGTTGTTTCGTGTATGTTGGCTGAAAAAGTTCTGGCGTCTGTATGCAAAACAAGTTAATAGCCAACGCCCTTCACACAAAACTCCATGGATTTGTCCAATTGAAATGCAATCGCGTGTACGAGGCTTTAGAGATTGTCTCCTGTGGGCAGAATGCAGGTAACTTTAAACTGGCCCTTTTCAGAGCAGTGTAGGCCATTCCATGCTTTCTCTTGAATGCAAATGGCCTACTTTGAGAGATTTGGACATTGTTTTCTGACAGCGGCACACACTGCATCCATGGAAGATTTTTCCAATACATCTCTGACAGAAGTTGATTAAACAACTGTTTTCTGTTAAGTGTGGGAAGCCCATTTATTGATCAAAATTCTGCCTGCCCCCACTGGACCGGATACATTTTAAACAGCGTATGGTGTTTACTGTTATTTCCATGCCCTTGGTAAGGTTTCCCCTCGTTTTCTGGTGTGTCGCCAAACAGAAAGTGAAGAGAATCATTTTAGGGAGGACACAAACCGTATCAAGAGCCCTGGTATTGCTGTTTAACTCCAGTTTGATTTACTTACTTCCTATTATGTTATCATGACAGAATGTGAGGGGAAATCTTTCAAATTGTTATGGTTGTGCAATCTTCTGTGACCTGTGATTTGTCCCAGAAGATTGGAGGGAGGGGAGAGGTAAACTTCCTTCCGGCACCGCTGAGCCCCAGGAGGAAGTGGGAGCTGGATGCCAAAAAAATAAAAAAATTATGTGGCATGTCGGGGGGGGCCGGTCACCATCACGTAAAGCGGAAGTTCAATTTTTGTGTGGAACTCTGCCTTAAGTGTAACTTGGGATGCATCCACCAGAAATGTGCTGTTCCTCCCAATTACAATATGGGTATCACATGCTACCAATGGATCTCTGATAATGTCAAATAAACAAACTGGGGAATCCAGCAGTCATGATATTGTTGAAGGAGAGACAGTTAAGCCTAGTATACATGATGAGTTTATTGGACAAATTATCGTTTTTTTTGTTTTGTTTTTTGCATGCATACATATTGAATACAACTAGGTTACACAAGTACAAAAGTACTGTACTGTGTTTTTATAGTAGTTTTGGACGGAAGCTGTACTAACTAAATGAAAATCTGATATTGTATGAGAACATTTTTTGTGTTTGCCACTTTGAAAAATTTTGGGCGACAGCTGTGTACCAACGATCAGACTGTCGTACAGTCACGTCAAAAGCGGAATTTTTCATCCAGTTTTCTTAGTGTGTGTACTAAGCTATACATTACTACAGAGAAATATCCCCACTGGACCCTCAGAGTGACACAAAAAAGTGTTGTGCGATTCAACACACTGCTGCTTACAAGAAGCTGAAATGTTAATTGGTAAGGAATTGGCCTGTAACAAAGAATAAAAATCACTTATTTTCAACCAGTCAGTAACATGATTTAAAAAAAAAAGAGATTCATTGGTTGAATTTGCTCTACAACATAATGTTCATATTCGACCATTCACTGGACTCTGACCAGTCCAACCAATCTAAACATGTACAAGAAGTGCACAGACATAGTTGAAGGCGATTGTTAAGTTAGTACTATAATTTACCTCAGTTTGAATCATCCCATGTCTTTGAAGCCTCATTGTTCGAACTAGATCTGAAATACTGAACTAAAAAAAAAAAAAAAAAGTGAATACACATTGTAGTCATTCTGTTGCTGATCATATACTGCACACATTTTGTCCGGTTCCTGTGGAACTCCCTGAAATTCACTAAGTGAATTGCCCTATCTACTGCTTCCTGACAACAGACAATCAAAAGTGCTGGGTAGAAAACAGTTGGCCAAACAACTGCTGCATCCAATCAGATGCAGGGCCATCTGTCAAAGTACAATAGTTACAGCGGGAGATTTGTCCATCTGCACTGTAAAGCTTGGTTGGAGGTATGTGTGTTTTTTTTTCTTTTTTCCACTTTCTA
Source organism: Rana kukunoris (assembly GCA_029574335.1). Lineage (NCBI taxonomy): Eukaryota > Metazoa > Chordata > Amphibia > Anura > Ranidae > Rana > Rana kukunoris. The sequence goes on along the minus strand of CM056049.1, from coordinate 477,150,294 downwards.
ATAAAAAATGTATTTCCACAAAGCAACCTCTCTCTTTTGTCTAGCTGAGTGGGTGTGAACTGCTCCGGAATCAGTTGAAATTTGATCAATGGGTGGCCCTGTCAACTGCTTTTGCTGGATAGTCCTTGAATGAAAAATTAAAGGAGCTAGGCAGAAAATTGTTGGCTGTAGTGATGCATTCAATCAGATGCAGCCCCTGTTTGGGTATTTCTACAGGCAGTGGGGGTGATTGTCAAAATACAATAGACACAGAGGGAGATTTGACCATCTGCCTTGTATAGCATGGACAGAACACTAATGGGGAAAAACTAGTGTACAGCCAACTTAAATTTTCTTTTTTTTTAAATTTCTACTGAAAATCCTATTTTCTTTCTTGTTATTATCTTAGTGAGGGGTGGTTGTGGTGTCAGGATCAGTAGTGCATCATCATGCAGTACTTAGCATACCGTGCCCGTTGACCACTGCTGCAATGCAGTGGTGTGATTTGGGAACTTAATAGACAAGGCATTTTACCTTGATCATGCGGTGGGTTTGCAAAAAAATTGACTCTCAATGCAGTCCCATTACATGTGGTGTGAACCTAACCCGAGTGTGAACTGTCTAAGCACAACCTCTCAGTTATGTCTACTGATCATGCTCTTCACTCCCAAGGGACATAATCCCTGTAATGATTACTTATACCCCCCCCCATAAATAAATGAAAATTAGAGATACAATTGCATGTTGCATGTATACATTTTGAATTAAATTTAAAGGAGAGCTATAGTCCTAGCATACGCTTTCACTTTAAAACATCAACATTGTAATAAAAATACAAACAATAGTTATTTTTGATAATCCAATATAAACTTACTTGAAAACTATTCTGCCTGTGTACTGGCCATCTCTTCCCACAACTTCCTGGATTCCCTGCATGCTTTGCAGCTTCTCTGCCTTGTACTTTTAATTTCAAGGACTATATAGCCCATTGTACTTTGCTGCCGGCTGCCTGTACTAATTTGGTCTCCTGAAACTCTGTAGTTCAGAATGCAGGCTCTTTGAAATGTGTGACACAGCAGTGCCTACTCGAAGGGGAGCCTAGTGAATATGTGTCACAGAATTTAAATAAGTATATGTGTGGTGATGATCTTTTTTAGATTTTTTTTATTGAGCTTAATAACAGGTTACAACATACATTTCAACATTAGGATGGTAAGCATTACCATTGTTGCATAGGAATGTTTCTTCTCAGCAATAAATACATCATAAACAACATTAACTGTCCTGTACTCTCCCAGATTCTCCCTGAGGTCCTCCATCTCTAATCTTGTTTTTTTTTTTTTTTAAACAAAAGTAAACCCAATGCCATAACATTTGGCATTAGCCATAAGAACATAAATTTAAACTGAGAAATAAAGGAATCCCCCCTCCAGTTGTAATCTGTCCAGGTTATTATATGCATCCTCTCACCGATCACAGTACTGTTGATTTTCATCTTTGATTACATTTGTCCATTCCCGCTGCCCCCTTCCTCATCCTCCGCCAAGGTGTTTTTGGAATCAATCCACCTAAACCACACCTTCCTAAACTTCTTGGGGGCCCCCCTTGCCTCATACGTCATCTTATAAAGAGGTACATCTGTATTTATGTGTGGAGATCTTTACAAAGTAAGTTTGCAAATTATTAGGATGAGGCTAAAAATTTGTGAAATACAACGTGGAAATGAATCTACAATTGTGGGTGTCCTATAATTCACATAGGTAGCCAAGAACAGTAATAACTGATAAAAGCCAGCAAAGGCAGAAAGCACAGCAAGTTACCAGCTCACAAGATTTTTGCAGGATCAACAGGCACATTGCACTTACTGAACAGAACACCACACTATCCATTTACCAAACCACAAGTTAGCAAGTACCGTAAGTTAACTTTAGAGCAAATATATATATATATAAAAATACAAGGATGTGACCATAGCAACATACATAATTTATTTAACCCTCTGCTTTATTTGACCCATTTGCAAATCAAGCTAACTGTGGATTCTTGGTTTGCACTTAGGGCCCATTTACACCCCCGTGTTGCAGTATTGTGTCCAATGGTGCGTTTGTTACTATGTGTGCTTTGGTGTACCATTTATCGTGAATACCACCTCAACATGCTCCACAGCGCACTGGTGTAAATGGGTCCTTCTAGAAAACATGCTTCAAATGGCAAACTGCATCAAAGTGATCTTTTAATTGGATAATCCTCCCATTAACTAAATACCATGTGTTTATTTTGATGTCTTGTCAATATCAAATATTTCCATTCAATTCATTAGGGCTCATTAACACAGACCACTTTTTATTTATTTTTAATGTTTCAGTGATGCTTTAATGAAGCTTGGCAAATGCCCGGTGTGTGCCGATTTTCTATTTGTTTTAAAAGGGCCCAGTAGAACCCCATAACCATGAACCGGCAGTGACTGCGGATGATGTCTTTCCAGTCCTCTTTTTGGTTTCCCAATGCATCTTGAGATAGTTCATACCTGTAATACCTCCAAAACAAAGCAGAGCTAAAGCTTAAAAGCTGCAAGTGCTGCTAGAGAGCTTTGTCATGAGACTTCTATGGAGGCTTTGGAGAAGCTTTGAGTCACCAAAAAATAGATAATTTTTATAGCAAAGCAAACACAACATGTACACAGGACTTTAAGCTCACCATTTTATTTAGGAACAGGTGCTTTCACTGACATTAAGTGTGCTTTAAAAAGTATGTCTAGTGCCAAATTCTGAAATGTAAACAAGCCCTTATACTACCCTGGATTATAAAGGCTAATTTTACTCACCTCTAAATCTTTACCGATAAGGCCCAGCAAGACATCTATACATATGAGTGTGCCTGATCGACCAATGCCTGCACTGCAGTGAGTGATGATGGGGCCATTCCTGTAGATGTGTCTCATGAAGGAGATGAAAGTGAGAAGTTGGTTTGGGTTTGTAGGTGTGTCGTGATCTGGCCAAGCAGTGAAGTTCAGGTGGGCTATGTGTCGTATTTCTGCAGTCTGTAACAAGAGATTAATAATGATCCACCATTAGTAAATACAAAAATTGATTTGGGATCGTTTTTTATTTTCTAAGAAATGCCATAAAATACCTTTTCATTTTGAACTTGTATTAATATAAAATGCTGCATATAGTTTATTCAATTCGTGCAGGAGTTTTAGGATTTTTTTATATTTGTATGCAATTACTACTCCATTGAAATTAAGCATGGCGAACAGTAGCTCAAGGTGAAATAAAAATTAAAATAAGTGATAACAGTCAACTGTTTAAATGATAGTCTGCCTGACAGAGAACCAACATTTGTAATTAACCACTTGAGCCCCGAGCCTGTTTTTCAGATTCAGTGTTTACGAGACTAAAACAGTTTTTTTTTGCTAGAAAATTACTTAAAATATATATATATATATATATATATATATATATATATATATATATATATATATATATATATATACAATTAAATATATATATAAATTATATATCTATAAAATTAAATATATATATATTTTTTTTCTAACACCCTAGAGAATAAAATGGCAGTCATTGCAATACTTTTTCTCACACCATATTTGCGCAGCGGTCTTACAAGCGCACTTTTTTTTGGAAAAAATTCACTTTTTTGAATTAAAAAATGATACCCAACATGTCACGCTTAAAAATTGCGCCTGCTCGTGGCATGGCGTCAAACTTTTACCCTTAAAAATCTCGATAGGCAACGTTTAAAAAAATTCTATAGGTTGCATTTTTTGAGATACAGAGGAGGTCTAGGGCTAGAATTATTGCTCTCGCTCCAATGATCGCGGCAATACCTCACTTGTGTGGTTTGAACACAGTTTTCATATGCGGGCACTACTCGCTTATGCGTTCGCTTCTGTGCGCAAGCTCATCGGGACGGGGCGTTTTAAACATTTTTTTTTTGTTTTCTTATTTATTTTAATTTAGTTTTTAATTTTTTACACTGAAATAAAAAAAAATAATAAATTGATCACTTTTATTCCTATTACAAGGAATGTAAACATCCCTTGTAATAGAAAAAAGCATGACAGGTCATCTTAAATATGAGATCTGGGGTCAAAAAGACCTCAGATCTCATATTTAGACTTAAATGCAAAAAAAGAAAAAAAAATTAAAAAAACTGTCATTTTTCAAATGACAGAAAAAAAAAATGTTTCTTTAAGACGCTAGGCGGGACTGACGTTTTGACGTCACTTCCGCCCAGCAGAGCTATGGTGCGATTTTTCCCTCACACGCATCCCCGCTGAGGAGCCGAACAAACCCGATCGCCTCCGCCGCTACCGACGGCTACGGAGAGCGGCGGGAGGGGGGGATTCTCTCCCGCCACCGATAACAGCGATCTCGCGGTGAATCCGCCGCGGAGACCGCCGTTATCGTGTACAGAACCACCCCATGAAGAGATGGATATCTTGGATATCTCGGTTGTGGCAGCTGCTGCCGTTACTGAGATATCCATCTTTAAAAACATGACGTCTTTTGACAATGGGGCGGTTAACAAGTGGTTTTTAATGTTTATTTGTAAAGAAAAGACTATACATATTGTAAACACAGACCTAAAACATCAGTTAAAAATGTAAACTTTAAAATAGCTAACAAAAACTTCCATGATTTCCCTCTAAACCAGTAATGGTGGCGCTCTTTTCAAAGCCCAATCCAGGTTTTAGGCACTGTCACAAACATATAACAGGGGTTAAAAGGTCATTCAAATGCATGAGTATTACTGCCAAATATTCCAAGTTGCAATGCCCCTTCTATGCAGACAACACAACTATGTCTGCAAAAATATATAAATGCAATAGGCTGAACTTTTTGGAATCTATCTTGGCAAGACAACTTACCTGAATATCTTGCAACTCCAAGATTCTTAGGAAAAAACTCTCCAATTGCTGTGTTCTCAATAATGTCAGTTGAAGTCCATTATTTATCCGTAATGGCCTGTTGGGCCCATCAGGCCAATATCTTTGGCATTTTATCTTCCCTCCTTCAACTTCCTGGGTCATCATGGCAATCAAAGTTGAATTCTGTTCCCATACCATTTGCCAAAAATCTGGTACTGTACTAGGGAGAGGTCCTTGGCATGCAATGTAAGTGAATTCTTCACTGCCAACAGGCATCTTGATAAAACTTGCATTGATATAACCATCATCTGTCCCAAGATGGACTCTAGTGCTATCATCTAGAATAGTAAAAAGTACAAGCAAAAAGATATAACTAATATATTTGTACCTACAAAGTTAGATATTTCTTTCAAACTGTTAGGTAAGGCTCCATTCACACCTGTGCAACATGTAATGTGACATCAAAGTCGCATGACAAGTTGCAGCCCATTTTTTTCATTAGGACCCATTCAAATCAGTGCAAATTAAAGTTGCAGTGACAATACTGGTTATCTTGTCAAGTGCTAATCCTTTGCAGTGATTTATACCCTTTTATGTTCTTTTGTCTCTTTTCTTTCTTTTTGTTTGGAAAATTCTGAAAATTAATAAAATGTCAGTTTTCAAAAAAAGTTGCAGTGACTTTGAAAAGGTGCCTGCACTATTTTGGTGCAACTCTGGTCCAGAGAATGTAAAGTCGGATCACAATCGCATTGAAAGTTGCACTGGAAATCGTGCCAGAAAGAGAGATAATCTGGTGCATTAAAGTGTAGTCCACAATGTTAATGGAGTCTCTATATCTGACGTGACAAAGGCTGGGTCAGTGGCTGCTGCTGTAAAGAGCTAGAAAGTACTCTGTAGGCAAAGGAGAGTATCATTGACAGCCTGATGAAAGAGCATGCACCCACCACCCTCTGCTTCCTGTGCCGACACCATCCCTGCTCTCCCAGGGTCCCCGGATCATCCAGGAAGCACTGGATCCCACCAGCACCGCGGAATGCTCCATACCATTGCAGGATTCAGCGTGAGCTGACCGGCCAGCTGCAGCGGTGTCTGCCTACCTATGTAGGTTGCACTTAGAAGGGACTGCTCTCTCTTTGCACTGAAAATTGTGAGACTATAGAGGCGCGCTAATGTGAATGGAGCCTAAATGCATATGCAAACACTGGTAACATATCAGTTTTTGAAACAACAACAAACCTCTCTGTGACTACCACAGTTTTATTCTACAAAATACCCATAAAAATATACAACCAGAAAAATGCTGAATCTACAAATTTTAACTTTATTCCACCACACAAACTTTAAAATTGTTAAAAAAATTGTTAAAAAAAAACAAAAAACAAAAAAACACGTTCATTCACAACTACAAGCTTATGTTACTCTTTAATCATGTCCAAAAGCATGCATAGAACTACTGCTCATTAAGATATACCCATACAATGTCATTGCAAATATTTTTAAAGCTAAACTCCAGGCATTATTTGTATTGCATATTTAAGGGGAAGCCGGAAATCAATGCAGTAGTCGGCGATACAATATTGATCGTTTCAATCTTTCACCTTGCCCAATCAGAGAACGCCTTGTACTCATTTTAAAAATGAATGGTGATGGTTCCAGGCAACCAAACACCCTGTGGTCAGTGTGCACTGGAACAGGCACTCCCATAGAACCTAGCAGAACCCAGAAAATTGTGTCCAGAACTGTAGTAGAACAGTCACGAACATTCTCATCAGACACGATCCTGGGATGGGCTAAGATATAAAAAGGGGCAGCAGCAAACTGGTAACGACACAGATCAATGTGCATATTCGCCAGCACATCACTGATCTTCAATTAATGTCCAGAAGCATCAATTTAAAGTGATGACAACGGAAGAGTGCAATGTTTTAGGGCAATGCAGGACCCCTTTGTCAGGCACCAACTATTACAACGATTTTCAGCTGCCCCAGTGGGGAAGTAACCCACCAGATCTCAGCTATTACAGTAGTAGCGCCGACTGCTACAGTGGTTTCCAGCTTCTGCAACAGTTCATAAGGTATGGGTAATGCATTGTGTCAAAATGGACTGCGCAAAGCATCACCTGCAGTTCATTGTAGCATACAAAGGTAACTCATGTAACACACATAAGCATTAAACACAAATATCCACGGGTGTAGCAACAGAAGAAACTTGCTAGATGAAAACAAATTTTTTCCCAACATACTAGCAAAACATTTATGGCTTTATTTTGCCATTGTCCAATGTTTTGAAGGCAGCAGCATAACCCAATGTACCCGATTACATCATCCTGTCCAGCTAATGTACAATTTAGAAATGAATCCTTGCTGCTCTTTAACCACTTGCCTACTGGGCACTTTTTCCCTGTTCCTGCCCAGGCCAATTTTTAGCGCTGTGGCACTTTGAATGACAATTGTGTGGTCATGCAACACTGTACCCAAACTATTTTTTTTTTTTTATATTTTTTTTTCACACAACGAGAGCTTTATTTTGGTGGTATTTAATTACCACTGGGTTTTAATTATTTTTTTGCTAAATAAACTAAAACTTTGAAAAAATAAAAAAAATTACTTTTTTATAGTTTGTTATAAAATTGTGCAAACAGGTGAGCTTTCTCCTGCACGGATGAGGCTGCACAGATAAGTGGAACTGATGGGTGGCCGTGAAGAGGAGGCTATTGATTGGCAGCACTGGCAGGTACTATTGAGACTTCACTGATAATCAGTAGCCGGTTATATGCTCTTTTTGCAGAAGCTGGTTATGGGCTCATTTCTCCCTTCCTCAGGCTGTCAGCGTGAGGAAAGAAAAACCAATAACCAGCTTCTGTGATCGGCTCTTTACCTCAATCTGCGATCAGCAGTGTCCTGAGGTTATGCATGGTGGGCAAGATCACAGGACGTAGTCATATGACAGCCTCTCAGAACTGGTCAGCCATGCTGTAGCCATCATTCGGTTATAGCACGGTCAGCAAGTGGTTAAATGGATCTTGAATCCTGAGGCTAGCTGCATGGGCTCCTGATTGAGTTATCAATGTGATTTACTCCACCATGATTACATGATTAGGAGCTGATCACACTGGTTAATGATCAATGCTGTTGCTGACAGTTCAGTCAGAGTGCTATGGGTGCCTTTTGAGCGCACTCCTATGACAATATAAAGTACACATATATGCGGGAGCTTGGTGTTAAAGCCTTCTAAAGCTTTCTAAAGATTTGAGATCTGTCATCTCTGAAGGGCTGGCCATTTTTTCTACTGTAGATTTACATAGTGTCTCTGTTGGCTGTGCATCCTCCTCGGTGCATTAATGGTGAGGGTGCAGGATGGATTTTAATTTGGCCGTTGTATTCAGTACCTACACAGTGACCACATCAGCTTGAATCCAGTCTCAGTTTGGACGAGAATTTTCCACCCAGGTTCTTCAATTGTTCAAAGTTTGTTGAGCTGGGTGGTGCCAACAGGGATCAACCGTGCAAGAGTTTTGAATAATTCAAGAATCAGACAATATTTGAGCTGTGTATAGCAAGCTTTTGAGTATTAATTAAATACATAATTCCTAAAGTGTAAGAAGGGGAGGGGGGATGAATGTGCTAGGGGGGCTGTTTTGTTAATGCTAGTGTAGCGACATCATAAACATACGTTTCGAATTTGCCTTTATCACTACCTTAAATTTGTAGGCAGTTACAGAAATGAAAATTACATATGATAAAACTGTTAGGGAACAAACTAAAAGTGTAAAATGTTTAAATGTAGGGACCTACATGGTAATATGTTCTTGTATCTGTTTTTCTTTTTGTTTTCTTTGCTTTGTCCAATAAGGCATTCATCAAGTGGTTTTAAATCCTGAAGGCTCTGTAGAGATAAAAACTAATCATCCAAAATGGACAATAAAAATATATTTAAAAATATTTAAGCCACATAAAGCACATAGTTACATTCAGATACAAGTAAATATGCTAAGCATGCACAAAGACAACACTTCAGTTCAATATATTGTGTTTTACATGGAATGGAGTTTGCAATTCACAGACAATAGAAGAGGATGCAGTCAGGCCCTAGGCTGAAAAATATGACTAGTTCTGTGAAAGCTCTTCACCGTTCAATCTCTATAACGTTTTCCACATTGATCACATAGATATAAGTGGGATTAAGGCCTGGTTCACACTAGTGTGATGCCAGACATTGCATGCGATTCACACTGCATTGCGATGTCTGTGCAATGCGATTTTAGCCATACAAACTGTATGGCTGAAATCACATCGCGTTCGCACCAAACTGGTGCAGGACCCTTTTTTTGGTCCACACTGTAATCGAATTGCACGCGTTGAAACCTATGCAATCCGATTTCTGCACCATTTCACAGTTCGCACAGCAATCCAATCTGGGGGTGTCATTACCTTTACATTGACACCAACAGCAGTTTGGAGATCTCGGTGTGAACCACTGTGCGATTCTGGTGGAAACCAAACTGGATTCGCAAGGTTCTTGCATCGCACTAGTGTGAACCTTAGTGCTGTATATTCTCAGGGTGCTTCTTAAAGGAAATGTATTGAGAGGTATACTGCCATTGCTAACCTCCAGAAAATACCACTTGCATGGCTGCTATATAGATCCTCAAAATAAATAAAAAACTGCAGACCAATTGTTCCCACTTCATAATTAATTGGCTTAAGATTGGAACTCAATTTATAACAAAGCCAAAAGGATTGACATGACAGCAAGGTAACTATCACATATAAATAAAGGGGGTGTGATACCGCGCCAAATGTAATAATGGGTTTCGAATACAAAAGATAAAACTAGAATAAAGCTGCTCCTCTAATACAGAGGAATCCTGTGAATTGTAATATAAACGTGGAGTGGAGGGCGCTAGAAGTTCCTCTAGGAACTAATTGTGCTATGTTGGTAATTAAATTACACAAATCACCATATAGTTAAACGTGGAAAAAATATAGTAGGCAAAACAAGCATGAATAAGTGCAGTGAGTCCAATAAATAAATAAATATATAAATTAGTCCCAATCCAAAAGTGAAATAAGATCAAAGTCCGAAGGAACAGTTTCCAAAACTCCTTATCTTAATTCAGAGTGATAATGTTTTCCTTCACCACACACAACATCTTCATCCGAAGTGCTCAAGAATTATGTTGCGCTTACCACAAAATGTGAATGGAGGGTCCGATTGGGTCCTAAGGCTGCTTTCACACTGATGCACCACATGCACCTGTGGCTTTCCTGCAGGTTAGCTACACTTTGCAATAGACTTCTATTATATCCTGCAGGTGTAGCTTAATTTCTGAAAGTGCACCAAACCCACAGGTAACTTACCTTTTTAATAACAATCTTCCATTCAGTTTTTCCTGGCTGTTGCTGTCCCAGGCAGAGAGTGCATTTGGTATTGATTGTGACAGGAGCTGGCGCTATACAGGAAACATCAGCTTATGTGGCTCTGCTCTGCAGCTGCTTGCTTGCTTTCTCTACCGCTGGCTTCATTCACAACACTGATGCTCTGGGATGACGGGTCAGCAACCTGCGATCTGGCTTGCCAAACCACCATCCCAGTGCAAGAGGTCGCGGGCCACATCAGATAGCTCCGCGGGTTACATGTGGCCCCTGGGCCATTGGTTGGGTACCCCTGGCATAAGGAGTTTTGGAAACTGTTCCTTTGGACTTTGATCTTATTTCACTTTTGGATTGGGACTAAATTATATATTTATTTATTGGACTCACAGCACTTATTTATGCTTGTTTTGCCTACTATATTTTTTCCCACGTTTAACTATATGGTGATTTGTGTCATTTAATTACCAACATAGCACAATTAGTTCCTAGAGCAGGGGTGTCAAACAGGCGGCCCTCCAGCTGTTGCAAAACTACAAGTCCCATGAGGCATTGCAAGGCTAACAGTTACAAGCATGACTCCCACAGGCAGAGGCATGATGGGACTTGTAGTTTCGGAACAGCTGGAGGGCCGCCAGTTTGACACCCCTGTCCTAGTGGAACTTCTAGTGCCCTCCACTCCACATTTATATGACTATCACATATGCTGCTTATTTTATTTAGCTCTAGATAACAGTTTATAAGCGTACTCCTGAATCCCTAGTATTATGGCACCCAATCAAAACTGCTCTTAAATGGCCTCTGTACAATAAATTATATATATATCTGATATTTCAAACTTTAGCCTGTTTGTCAACAATCCTTGTTATTCCCCTGCCCTGACCTTATGTATGCTTGAACACAACATTGTTTGTACCTTGTTCTGTACCACGTTTCATCTCTTTTGGTTGTCAGTTCTTTGTTGTCACTCTGAGTGTAATAGGGGGCCGCAATCTGGGAACTGTCTGTAGCATAGCCCATCATCCCTTGCATGGTGCTCTGGTGAACAGCAGACAGTTCCTTAGACTCTGCTCTTTGGCCCCCTTTATGGCCTACATTCACCAGGTGATGTAGACTACCTCTGATGTCTGGAATTCCTTCTACCCTTCTAATTAAAATCACCAGCGCTTGTAATGTATTTATTTAAACATTAGGTAACTTCAATCAGAAGGATACCTGTGTAGTACAGTACTTTGTAATGGAGTGGATCACTCATTTATTACAGGTATTTATACTTCACGTTAGAGGGTTTTAATTTAATTTCGTTTGAAGTGGACAATGATGTGGGTGTCTTGGACACACATACGGGTTTACCTAACGAGACTGAAGTGAGGATAAACTGACAGAAATTCATAATGGACACACTGTCCATTATGGCAGTAATGCATGTTTTTCAAATGTCCTTACCTCAAACTCCTTGGCAGGGGCATTCTGATCAAGCATGCTTTTTATCTGTCGTATGACCATCTTTAAGTTATTTCCGGAATACTGGCCCGATGGCTGTACTCGAACAAGAGGAAGATTGGACAGCGTCTCATTTGTTACTCGAAAGGAATCTTAAAGGGAAATACAAAGATAAACTATTAATGTTCATTTGTTTTACATTTGAGAAACAATGTAGATGCCACATTTCAGAAAGCAAGTATGTACTGTTTTTCCCAAGAAACAGGAGTGCTGACATCAGTGATGCAACAACAAATTAGGTCTTGACTGAAAATTATTCCATACACACAAACTGACAATTTCTCTATTTATTTTTAGTGTTTGTACTATAATCAACTATTCAAAGCTACATAGGAACTCGCCAACTTGATTTGACAGTAAGTGGTCGTGATCCCATGTGTGGAATTAAGGAATACAAAGGAGGCTCAAAGGAAAATGCCAGCTTTTATACACAGAATTACACTGCATTTTACTCAACACTGAAGGCAAGACCAAGTCTGAATAAACATGTTACATTCTAGAGTAGATCGATCAGTGCTAGCTGGTCCTGTGTGGCTAACTTTTCTCAACAGACTTCTCTCTCTCACAGGAAATCTGTGCAAACCGTGATAAAACTAGCAAATGGCTGTATGCTTTTAGATAAAAAGTGTAGTATAAAGTGTATGTCCAACAAAAACTTTCAAAGTTTTGTTCTGGATAGAACAGAAAGGAATTCAACCCCCTGTAGGGTTTTTATTGCTATCTGGGGCTCAGAGATTTCCTCTCATTTTCTGCCCTGCTGACAATGTTTTACCAGACAGGAAGTTACGCTGTATTTGGCAACACAGACATAAATAAAAATAGATTTTTAGCAAAGCTGTTGTAGATTTTTTATCACTCTGTTTGGTAAACCTGTCGTCAAAACAAAAATCTCGCTAAACGGGGCCCCAGATTGCAGTAAAAAAAAAAAATCAGACAGGGGTTCAAATTCTTGTTCACTGCACCCAAAACTAAAAACAAGGTTTTTGACTAGGTACAAACGTTAAAGTATTTTAGAAAATAATTTATCATGCAAACCCATCTAAAAAAACAGTGACGGCCCCCAACCCCCCAAGATCAGGCATTTAGCATAAAAGATAGAAAAATCTTACCGAACAAATCCTGAGATATTGACTGTATGATTTTGTCATTGCCTGCAACTTCATTGTGATGTGGCCCAGTGGCGTGTTGTCTTTGCAGTCTAGAGGAAATCAAAGTACTTAGGCAAGATCAGCTACTTGTGCCCCCCCCCCTAAAAAAATAAAACTTCTGTACTGCTAAAATATAATTTCTATAACTCTATATGGCGCAAAACAGTCTAGCATGTCCCTATCTATACCCCCCCCCCCCTGTGATGTTTGTTACTCCCTCATTGAACTGCTGTACACAGCAAACCAATTTTTTTTTTTTTAGAGAACTGGGCGACGACAGTGGGGCATAGGACTGGGCGACAGCAGGGCATAGGACTGGGCGACAGCAGGGCATAGGACTGGGCGACAGCAGGGCATAGGACTGGGCGACAACAGAGGGATGGGCGACAACAGAGGGATGGGTGACAACAGAGGGATGGGCGACAACAGAGGGATGGGCGAAATTGGGTTGAAAACTGCTCTGCCCAGTAACTTACATTCGGGACAGTGCTACAGGAAAAAACAAATACCATCTTGATCTTTGTCGGCTAAGAGCACTTTTTACTTCTATGTAAAAGTCTAAAGATAGAAGTAATAAAGTTGACAAAGAAGAAGATGGTATTTGTTTTTTTCCTGTAGCTCTGTCCTGAGTAGTTTTCAACCCAATTTCTCCCAGTCCAGTGGCTGCATAAAAGACAAAACAACATTTTTAGAGCCTTTTTTTTTTTTACCTCCATGTTGCTCTCCCCTGAATGACCACACGATCTTCCCTGACTCCAACAGCTCCGCCCCCCCACTCCCAGTGACATACAGGATTAGCCCTTGCCTGGCCACACCCCCTCATAAGTCCCGACCATGTGACCATGAAGGAGGTGTGCAGCTCTTCTGCATCAGAGTTTTGAGCCGCCGAACAGCTCTGAAGCTGGGGGAGGGAACCGTCAGTGTACTGCATGCGATAGTTCCCTCCCCGTGCCCCTGCACGATCCTCGGCAGCGGACATTCCCTCTCCTCCAGACCTCCTGACACACTCCTGCAGACCCGCCTCGCAGGGACATTGGCTCCAGAGGGATGGGATGAAGAGGTGACAGACAGGCCATGGCTGCGCCTAAGCAGCAATGCGCCCTAGGCGGCTGCCTTATCGGCCTAGTGGTAGTGCCGGTGTATCGTCATACTCCGCTCCCCATCACAGACTGCTCCGGAAGTGCTGTGGTGGCCAACTGCGCATGCGCGATGCGTTCCAATGCATTTACGGCAGTGCACACCAGCGAAACCTCGTTCGGCATCCAGGCTCTTTCCTTAACATCCCCGTGGATTGGAGGATGATAAAAAAAGAGCCAGGAGGCCGAGCGAGCGGAGCGAGCCGTCCGAGCGAAGCGAGGACGTGAGGCCAACTGGCCACTTTCCCCTAAGTCCACGTCGCTCTGAATGACGGCTGCATTTGGAACGCATCGCGCATGCGTAGTTGGCCACCACAGCACTTCCGGAGCAGTCTGTGATGGGGGAGCCGAATATGACGCGTCACCGGCCCTGTATTTACCATTAAAAAATAAGAAATCTTACTTAAATTTAAAATTCCCTATCATTGACTACAGATCTGCACAAAGTACAGAACAAAGAACTTGTATTCATAGGCAGTGGGTTCTATAGAAGCTACCTTCGGGTGATTGGACACTGGCAAAAATTTGCTAGAGCCACCCTTCTAAAACCCCACCCTCTCTGTGTGACTCCAGTTTTTTTTTTAGCACAGACAAGTTCCGGTGCCCTGCACTGTACTCCAAGATATGAAATTTATAGGCAAGCCAAAAGTCATTATCTAATCGTACAGTACAGAACAAAACGTGTATTCATAGACCTTTGAAATATCTCTTCAAGCAATAAACCGAGTGGTAGGCAACATAATAAACAGAACTGCCAATAGGCCCACAAATAAACAAAAAGGTAGAACTTAAAAACACTTTGATTACAAACTGAAGCAACTTGCATCAGCCTAAGCCTAAACATCGACCTGGTAGAACTTGGAGAACATGTGAACAAAGAACAAGATGGTGGCCTTGCAAATCTAGGACACAGATGCTTAATGCTGAAAAACTCAAGAGACACCAACAGCCCTGATGGGGAAGAGAGGAACCCTTTTCTTAAAGTGGTTCTAAAAGCAAAAGTTTTTTTTACCTTAACCACTTGCCAACTGCCTTCTGCATATACAATGCAGCAGCGCGCCCACGGGTCCGGCAGACTCAATGTATCAATGTCTCTGGTCCCCAAAAAGTGTCACTTGGGGTCAGATACGTCTGCCGCAATGTTGCAGTCCCGCTAAAAATCATAGATGGCCGCCATTACCAGTAAAAAAAAAAAAGACAAGATAATTATCGCAGAAAGTAAAAGAAAAAAAAAATTCAAAAACGGTCACTTTTTTTGTTGATGGAGCAAACAATAAAAACCGCAGAGGTGATTAAATGCAACAAAAAGAAAGCCCTATTTGTGGGAAAAAGAACATTTATTTTGTTTGGGTGCAGCGTCACACGACGCAATTGCCAGGTAAAGTGATGCAGTGCTGTATCAAAAAAAATGGCCCGTCGTTAAGGGGGTTAATACATTCTCTGCATTAAAAAATAAATATTTTTTATTATAAAAAAAAATAACACTTTTTTATGATCTTTTCTTGGAATGTGCCTGCATCCGTAAATGGAATCTACACAACCTGGTTTCTTGGTTGGTGGAAGAGGAATAATGCACTGACAGTTTAAGACTGGAACCAGGCTGAAAATAGGAGCTGGGGTGCGACGGGCTTTAACCACTTTCTTACTGGGCACATATACCCCCTTCCTGCCCAGGCGAAATTTCAGCTTTCAGCACTGCGTCGCTTTAAATTAAAATTGCGCAGTCGTGCGACGTGCCTCCCAAACAAAATTGACATCCTTTTTTTTCCCACAAAAAGAGCTTTCTTTTGGTGGTATTTGATCACCTCTGCGGTTTTTATTTTTTGCGCTATAAACAACAAATTGAGCGACAATTTTGAAAAAAAAACAAAAAAAAAACACAATATCTTTTACTTTTTGCTATAATAAATATCCCATTTAAAAAAAAAAATATGTTTTTCTCAGTTTAGGCCGATATGTATTCTACATATTTTTGGTAAAAAAATAAATAATAATAAACAAATCGCAATAAGCGTATAGTGATTGGTTTGCGCAAAAAGTTATAGTGGCTACAAAATAGGGGATAGAATTCTGACATTTTTTTTATTATTTTTTTTTTTTACTAGTAATACAGTGATCTGTGAATTTTGTCAGGACTGCGATATTATGCCGGACACATTTGACACATTTTTGTGACCATTCACATTAATACAGCGAACAGTGCAAAAAAAAAAAACACACTGATTACTGTATAAATGTTGAGAAGGTTATGTGGAAAGAAGAAATGGACTTTCTAGGCACGATTTTATAGAAAAATAGAAAATAATTTTAATTTTTTTTAAAAATACATAAATAGATACAGTGCATCAATGACCACATGTCTTGATGTATCCTGTATATAAAAAGACTATGACATATGTAGCATTAAGGGTGTTGATTGTCACCCAGGGGCAAAACAATCAATTTGCAAAATCTACTGTATAAATGTGACTGGCAGGGAAGGGGTTAACACTAGGGGGCGAGGAAGGGGTTAAATGTGGATCCTGGGAGTGATTCTTACTGTGAGGGGACTGACTGAGGTGACAGATGCCGTGTCTCTATGAACAAGGGACACAGCATCAGTCTCCTCTCCCTGACAGGACGTGGAGCTCTGTGTTTACACACAGAGCTCCACATCCCTGCTCTAAAACTGATGATCGCGGGTACCTGGCAGACATCGCGGCTGCCAGGCATGGGCATCTCGGTGACGCGCCGGGCGCGCGCCCCCCAGTGGCCAGAGGACCCGAGGCTGTAAAAAGACGGCCTTCCGGATTTATAAAGCCACCCGGAGGCCGTCTTTTTACTATGGCCCCGGACTGAAGTAGTTAAGGAGTCTAGCCAAGCCCTTCAGTAGCTACTGAATACATTTAGCACTTAGTCCATGTCTGTAGCTACAGTAGGTGACTGGGATATTGTGTCAATCTCGCTCCCTTTCTCGGCGAGATTGACCACCTACGAGCCCCATCGCGGGAGCCAGCGCCGAGCTGGCTTGCCGCGATGGAGACAAAGCCGTCATAGAAGCGACGGGAATCCGACGCGGATTCCCGCCAATTCTACACGTGGGCGGAGTTTGTTATGAATCCTGAAGGAGAAATCCCCGCCGGATTTTTAAAGAAAAATCCGGCATGGGTTCCCCCCTCAGGAGCATAACGGGCCCTTAGGTCGGTTATGGGTTGTAAGGAGACCCCCTACGCCGAAAAAACGGCGTGGGGGTCCCCCCACAATCCATAACAGACCCGTATCCAAAGCACGCCGGCCGGCCGGTCAGGAAGGGAGTGGGGGCGAGCGAGCGCGCCCCCCTTCCTGAGCCGTACCGGGCAGCATGCCCTCAACATGGGGGGGTCAGGTGCTCTGGGGCAGGGGGCGCACTGCGGCCCCCCACCCCAGAGCACCCTGTCCCCATGTTGATGAGGACAGGGCCCCTTCCCGACAACCCTGGCCGTTGGTTGTCGGGGTATGCGGGCGGGAGGCTTATCGGAATCTGGAAGCCCCCTTTAATAAGGGGGCCCCCAGATACCGGCCCCCCACCCTAAGTGAATGAGTATGGGGTACATTGTACCCCTACCCATTCACCTGCAAATACAAAGTGTAAACACAAATAAAACACACAGGGTATTGAAATATTTTATTAGTTGGCCGCCGGGGGGGGGGGGTGTGTATGATCGCTTTTATAAAAGCGCCCCCCTCCGGCGGGCTTCTGTGGGGGGTGGGTGCCGCCGTCTGGTTCTCTTCCGCCGCCGGGGGGCGCTTTGATAAAAGCGCCCACCACCCGGCGGGCTTCTTTCGACGTCTTCGGCGGCGGGGGGGTCTTCTCCCGCTCTCCGGGGGTCTTCTCCCGCTCTCCGGGGGTCTTCTTCTTCTTCAGGACTCGCCGCCGCTATCTTCGTGTGTTAGCTCAATTACTAGCGGCGGCGGCCCCCTCTTCTGCGACGTCGGCGTCTTCTTCTTCTTCTTCTGCTGTCCAGATGTTGACGCGACGCATCCTTCCGCTGTTATGCCGGGCGCGCGGCTCGCAGCGAAATATATAGGCCTGTCTTGTGACGTCGCAGTCCCATCATGCTCCGGTAGGTACCACGTGCTACCTACCCACGTGATACCTACCGGAGCATGATGGGACTGCGACGTCACAAGACAGGCCTATATATTTCGCTGCGAGCCGCGCGCCCGGCATAACAGCGGAAGGATGCGTTGCGTCAACATCTGGACAGCAGAAGAAGAAGACGCCGACGTCGCAGAAGAGGGGGCCGCCGCCGCTAGTAATTGAGCTAACACACGAAGATAGCGGCGGCGAGTCCTGAAGAAGAAGAAGACCCCCGGAGAGCGGAGAAGACCCCCGGAGAGCGGGAGAAGACCCCCCCGCCGCCGAAGACGTCGAAAGAAGCCCGCCGGGTGGTGGGCGCTTTTATCAAAGCGCCCCCCGGCGGCGGAAGAGAACCAGACGGCGGCACCCACCCCCCACAGAAGCCCGCCGGAGGGGGGCGCTTTTATAAAAGCGATCATACACACCCCCCCCCCCCCGGCGGCCAACTAATAAAATATTTCAATACCCTGTGTGTTTTATTTGTGTTTACACTTTGTATTTACCCCATACTCATTCACTTAGGGTGGGGGGCCGGTATCTGGGGGCCCCCTTATTAAAGGGGGCTTCCAGATTCCGATAAGCCTCCCGCCCGCATACCCCGACAACCAACGGCCAGGGTTGTCGGGAAGGGGCCCTGTCCTCATCAACATGGGGACAGGGTGCTCTGGGGTGGGGGGCCGCAGTGCGCCCCCTGCCCCAGAGCACCTGACCCCCCCATGTTGAGGGCATGCTGCCCGGTACGGCTCAGGAAGGGGGGGGCGCTCGCTCGCCCCCACTCCCTTCCTGACCGGCCGGCCGGCGTGCTTTGGATACGGGTCTGTTATGGATTGTGGGGGGACCCCCACGCCTTTTTTTCGGTGTAGGGGGTCTCCTTACAACCCATAACCGACCTAAGGGCCCGTTATGCTCCTGAGGGGGGAACCCATGCCGGATTTTTCTTTAAAAATCCGGCGGGGATTTCTCCTTCAGGATTCATAACAAACTCCGCCCACGTGTAGAATTGGCGGGAATCCGCGTCGGATCCCCGTCGCTTCTATGACGCGCTCGCTGGAATGTGTTTTTACTATTCCAGCGAGTGCGAGATATCGGCAGCCTGTCGCCGAGATTCAGCGCGATGCTGGCGTGCTGAAAACACATTCTCGGCGGCAGTTGAGGGGTATCACAGATAGCGAGTATATCCTCGTGTTAGATTGGAATTCCAGACCACCTTTGGGAGTATTTTCCTCTTCTTGCATCCAATAAAACTTTAGCCTTTTTGTATATTGTAGTGAAGTGACCCAAGGATGGGATGTTTCCACGAGATTAACATCATGCCACTGTAGTCTTTAAATAGTTTTGGCTTTTCCCTATGAGTAGAGTTTATACAGAAAGTTTAAGATTATGCTGCCTAAGGCTGGCCATACACGGTTCAAATACGTCAAATTGTGCCACAGGAATCCGGCAGCCGCAGCAACCTGGCCACATGCAAAAAGCCAAAAAATGGACCACGACCCTGGACCTGTATACAACCCCTCAGCTAACTACAGAAACTGCTAAAAAGCCCAGGGCCCTGAACAGATATTGATAGAGGTGTCAAAAAAAAAAAAAAAAAAAAAAAAAAAAAAAGGGTTACTCTCCTTTTGTGGGGGGAGAAAAATGACAAAGAAAAAATATAGCGCATATGATTGCGACAAGTCATTTTGTTATTGAATGCTATAAAAAATTACCTTTTCTTTTCAATCTGCAGCCAATGTAATTTTCTGAGAATACATTGCAATATGGCTACCTGGAGTTTTCTGTACACAGAGTGCGTACTGACCACTCCCCAAAAAACACTATTTCCTGCTTGTGTGATTGGCTCACCAATTTTCCCAGAAGTCTGCCTAAAATACAAGTCAGATTTTCAGGCATCCCCTGCAACAAAAAATGTCATTTTTGGAGAGATACTTTCAATAGGAATCGGTCTAAAGGGATGCATGCCCAAAAGATTTCCTCATTAGTGCCCTGTAGCTCCACACCTGACAGTTAATTATGAAACCACTCCTATTAGACCCACTCGAAACAGAGAAACACACATGTATTTCTTCAGAACAAAAAGGTAGGAATCTGCAACAAAGTTTGTTGTTATAATTCTTGCAATGAACACAGATCACCCAGAGGGGAATGTTTTTTTTTCTCAACAAAAGTGGAGTTACACTTTAATGGTTCAAAAAGAAAATACCTCTACAGGAGAGAAGCAGTACAATACTTTAAAACACTGGTAAAAATAAAATAAAAAGTCTCACTAACTGTCGGGGGGTTGGGCGTTATACGAGTGACACTTACAAATTCCTGCCAGTGTCAAATCACCTACGAATTACATATCAATACAAGCCCCCTTTGTCCTGTACTGTATGATTAAGATAAAAAATGTTTAGCAAGCTGTTCCATACCTCTCATTCTTGTTGTTGTAGGGACCCACACCATTTAATTTGACTGGCTGTAAGGAAATAAATAAAAAAACATGCTTATTGTTAATCTTTAATAAGAAAATGCACAACAAATATTTCTCACTCAATTTCACTAGCATCTCTAAAACAAAAAAAAACAAAAAAAATGATTTTTTACTCACCGTAAAATCCTTTTCTCTGAGTTCATGGGCAGACACAGCCTTAAAGTGGAGGTTCACCTAAAAATCAACTTTCTGACATTAGATCCAGCATACTGCTAACATCTGCAGTATGCTGGGGTTTTACATTTTTTTTTATACTTATCGTTTGAGTCGTTGTTATCCGGCTCCGAGCGGGGAATGGGTGTTCCTAAGCCAAGAGGAGTCGATTGACGGGCTGCTAAGGCGAGTCACGCCTTCCAAAAATACCTGAGTGTCACTTCGGTATTTTTGGAAGGCGTGACGTGCCTTAGCAGCCCGTCAATCAACTCCTCTTGGCTTAGGAACGCCCATTCCCCGCAGGATTCCCCGCTCGGAGCCGGATAACAACGGCTCATAAAACGATAAGTACAACATTTTTTTAAAAACCCCAGCATACTGCAGATGTTAGCAGTATGCTGGATCTAATGTCAGAAAGTTGATTTTTGGGTGAACCTCCGCTTTAATCTTGACAACGTGGGAAATAGCCTTCCTTTAGGAGTGACTAGGCAGAAAGTGTTAACTTCCAAGCTGAACAGCCCCACCCAAGGTGCGGTCCTACCGACTATATCCCCTTAGTCTACACCAAGCAGTTCAGTTTGTAGCAAGCAGTACAAACCTAAAAAAAGAGGGGTGGGTGCTGTGTTCGTCCATGAACTCAAAGAAAAGGATTTTACGGCGAGTATAAAATCCTATTTTCTCTTTCGTTCATGGACGGACACAGCCTTAATCTTGACAACGTGGGATGTCCCAAAGCAGTGTCAAAATGAGGGGTGGGAACAGCATAAAATTAAACTTCACCCCAAAACAAAACAGAGCTCCTCAACTGAGGAGTTGTAACTCTAAACAGCCACCTGCAAAACTTTGCGGCCGAAGAAGCATCTGAAGATGCACTCACATCAACTTGTAAAAGTTTAGTGAAAGTGTGAGCGGGCGACCAGGTCGCCACCTTACACACCTGGGAAACAGACGCTTGATGTCAGAAAGCCCAGGAGGCACCATTGCCCTGGTCGAATGCATCGTGACAGGGAGGCGCCCGACCCTTCATGGCGCAAGCCTGATCAGGATCTGTCGGATCCACCTTGAAATGGCAGCCGATGAGACTGCTGGGCCCTTCTTGGACCAGCCACTGAAACAAAGAGTGAGTCTGAACTCCAGACTGGAGCAGTAACAGACAAGTATATTCTAAGAGCTCGTACAAAGTCCAAGGTATGCCACGTCGTCTCCTTAGGATTCGACGATGAAAACACAAAGGATGGCAGTACAATGTCTTCCTTGAAATGGAAGGTCGAAATGACTTTGGAAAAAAAGAAGGCTGCGGACGCAGCACCACCTTATCCTTGTGGAAGATCAGATCGTGAGCCTTTCATGACAAGGCTGCCAGCTCAGAACCCGTCTTAACTGACATAACAGCCACCAAAAGGACAACTTGAGAAAGTGTCAACAAGGGAACTTCCCTAATGTTCTCAAACAGTGGTTTCTGAGGAACCTAGAGGTCATGCCATTAGGGCCATTGACTGTAAAGCAGGATGACCTATGGGACTTTGCGACAGCAGGTCCTCTCTTAGCGGTAGACGCCAAGGGATGTCTGCTACTCAAATCCCCATGGGGGTAGTGGAGGATGAACCGGAGGGGCCGCATGCCGATCCCCCTGTACAAACATTCTCACTAGAGAGTGAGCCGCTAGGGGTCGTTGAAAAAAGACAGCAAGGGCAGATATATGCCCCCTTATTGTACTTAAAGCTAATTTGTGGTCCGCCCCACGCTGTATGAACAGCAGGACTCTGGGAACCAAATAAGCACGCGGATGTCACTTAATTTCCTCACGAATGGATATGTACGTCTTCCAAGTGGTAAATCTTCCTAGAGAACGATTTCCGAGCACTCCTCATGGTAGAGATCACCGAGTCTGACAGGTCCCGGTCTCTTAGCACCTGGCTCTCAATAGCCCTGCCATACAGCCAGTGACTGTAAAACAGGATGGCATATGGGACCTTGAGACAGCAGGTCCTTTCCTAGCAGTAGACGCCAAGGGACGTCTGCTACTAGACCTACTAGGTTGGCATACCAAGCACGCCTAGGCCAATCCGGAGCAATTAAGATCATTGGAATCCCCTCTCTGCGAAGCAGATGAGGTAGGAGCTTTAGAGGAGGGAAGGCATAGATTAGCCGATACTGACTCCACAGTGCTACCAACACATCTGTCGAGTCTGCCCATGGGTCTCTTAACCTGGCCACAAACCTCAATACCTTCTGATTGAGTCGAGACGCCAGGAGATCTAAGTCTGGCGTGCCCCATCTTGGGCAAAGTAGCTGAAACACATCCGGGTGCAGAGACCATTCTCCTTGGTCCAGCATCTGACGACTCAGTAGTCCGCCTACCAGTTTTCCACGCCCCGGAATGTATATGGCCGACAGGGCCAGTACGCTCCTTTCTGCCCACCTTAGGGTGTGAGCGACCTCTAACGCTGCAGCCAAGCTTTTTGTTCCTCCTTGATGGTTGACATATGCCACAGCAGTGGCGCTGTCCGACTGGATCCCGACTGGACACCCCTGTAGCCTCTGAGACCATGTGGAGAGGCACAGCCTGATCGCCCGAAGTTCCAGGACATTGATCAGCAAGTGGTGATCCTTCGGGGACCAGCGACCCTGGGTCGATTGAACCCCCCAGACTCCACTCAACCGGTAAGGCTGGTGTCCACCGTGATGACTATCCAGTGAAAGGGAAGGAACGACTTCTCGGACAGAAGTGCCGGTGAGGTCAGCCACCAAACAAGGGAGGTCCTGACCAGGTGGCTCACCCGGATTTGATAATCCAGAGATTATGGGCGCTTGTCCCATCTGGACAGAATTTGCTTCTGTAGCACTCGCGTGTAAGATTGAGCATATGGTACTGCCTGGAAGGAGGCCACCATGAGGCCCAGGACTCGCATGCAAAAGCGGAGTGACGACCATTTCTGGGATGTCAACTGACGCACCGCAGCCTGAAGGGTCTGCAACTTTTCCACAGAGAAACAAAACTTTGCCTCTGAGGAGTCCAGAATCAACCACAGATATACTAGGCGTTGAGTTGGTACCATTATTGACCTCTGAATGTTCAGTACCCAACCAAAGCAGAGGGTTTAAAAGGTTATAGACACGCTCACCTCTAATTCTGAGGCTGAAGCGGCCCTCAGAAGCAGGTCGTCCAAGTAGCCCACAATAGCGATGCCACATTGTCTTAGTAGGGCGAGAATTGGGGCAAGCACCTTGGTGAACACCCTTGGTGCCGATGCCAGGCCAAAGGGGAGAGCCACAAATTGATAGTGGTCTTCCCCGACCGCAAAGCACAGAAGTCTCTGATGCTTTGTGCATATGGGGACATGTAAATAGGCATCCCTGATGTGCAAGGATGCCAGAAAGTCCCCCGGCTGGAGGGCAGTGAAGACAGAGCGAATCGATTCCATCCAGAATCTTTGTACCTTCACAAAGCAATTGAGGGCCCTGAGGTCCAGAATTGGGCGAACGCCCTCCTTCTTTGGTACTATGAACAGTTTGGAGTAAAACCTCTGAAACCGATCCTGTACTGGGACAGGAATAACCACCCTGTGTTTCAGCAGGTCTTGAACTGCCCCAAATAGGGCTTTCCCAATGAGTCGGTTGTCCAAAAAGTCTGTCTCCCTTAAAGGGCAAGTCCATCAGGGCTTTCTTGGAAGATTGGTTAAAGATTTGGTCCGCCGACCAAAGTAGACGGCGTAACGCCACTGCCTGACCTAAAGGCAGGACCAGCAGAGGAATAGTGTCCAAGGCTGATTCACAAATTTTAGGCCTTGTACTAGTTGGTCAGCTAGGGCTACCTCGTTCGAGGAAGCCTGACGTGCTTGTAACCCATTAAGCAGCATCTTTGCCCATTCAGTGAGTGTCTGAGACACCAGGGCCCCAAATATGTTTGGGCTTACGGCCGAACCCACTATCGTGCACAGGTTGCGGGTGATTGCCTCAGCCTTCTTGTCCGCAGGGTCTTTGAAGGCGGGAGCCCCCTCCACTGGTATGATGGTTAGCTTGTTTAATCTGGACACAGGAGGGTCCACTATCGGGGATGAGGTCCATCTTTTCAAGAAACTCTTCAAGAGGGTACATTTTTAGGGACTGAAAAAACCTTCTGTGGTTTATCCCACTCCTTGTATAAAAGTTTGTCTAAAAAAGACACACAAGGAGACACTTTAGCAGTGTACTGGCGCGTCTGCTGCTTCTGCAGACGCCTCAATTTTTTTAATATTTTGTACTACGATGATAAGGTCACCTACTAGAGCCCTATTGCGTGCTGGGTCCGAGGTCGTCCTCACTGTCTGGGCGATCTTGGTCCGCATCCTCAGATACCTCAGAGCCAGGGTCATGAGCGCTAGCTGGACCCGGCTCTGCATCTGAGTTGCCCCAAGATGATGATGGGAGAGGGGGGGCGGATTCTAGCCCCCGTTCTCCCACGCGCTGCTTCCACCTTGGCCACGAAGGCATCTAGGATTGCCGACATAGCGTCCACACCGATACATCAGGTTCAGGGGCATCAATTGCCAGCTCAGGTGTCTCGGGAGGAAAAGAGTCTGCTTCTGACGCCATGCTGTCCACACACCTACACAGGGACTCTCAAACAAGTATTCCACCACTCCTGGCTGCAGCAGAGACGAGGGGTTCCCCCCAGAGGACTCACCACCCAGGAACCGTAGTAGATGGTTTAGATAGCAGCGCTGCTTCCTGCAGAGTGTGTCTGTCGGTCTGTGCTCTCCAAAGCTGGGATCGAAGGCTGTTTGTGGGGCTGCTATTTTTGTCAATCTTTCAGACTGCTTAGTCAGCAGCATGCATTTGTTCATCTGCCATCTTTAAAAGGTCTGATCCATGGTACAATAGCCACCGATCTGACACTAGAGTAATGCAGCAGTCAGTACAGATCAGCAGAAATCACCAGGAAAATGGCCGCGGAGCGTCGCTAGAGGCCAATACAGATGTGGCTACAAGAATATGGCCGCCAGTGCAAGACATACAGCATGGACACACCAAACATGGCCGCCGACAGCATGGAGGAGGACACACAGGTAAGCAGAATCTCTAATGCAGCTTTATACATTGTGCAAGTAAAGAAATACAGCATGGACACAACAAACATGGCCACTGACAGCATGGAGCAGGACACAGGTAAGCCCCTTTACTCACCTCTCCAGTGATGCCCAGCTCTGTCTTCCTGCCGCAGCAGGGGATTACTACTTACCCTTCCTGAGGGTTGTGCTGGAAGCATCCTAGACAGACCATCTCCCGCATGGTAATGGAGGTGACTGTCAGCCCAGCTGATGCGACTTGGCCCTATAGACCGGTCATATGCACGCCCTTGAGCGTCTAGCTCACCGGCCACCCGTAGAGCGACGGGCATGTCGTGGACGACACAGTGCGTAGCTATGGTCGACACACGCTCGATGGTCGAAACTGGGGGTACTAAAAGGATCTGGGATCCAGCATGTCACCCAGCCGGCAGTTGATCGAAGATCACAGGAAAACATTTTTTTTAAAATAAAACCAAAATCCAAAGTAGATTTGAAATGAAGCCTTCAGGCCTATGGGCCCAAAGGGAGCCATGTCTTCTCCTTAACTAGGCAGAAAAAAACTGAACTGCTTGGTGCAGGCTGAATGGATATAGTCAGTAGGACCGCACCCTGGGTGGGGCTGTTCAGCTTTGAAGTTATTAACACTTTCTGCCTAGTCACTCCTAAAGGAAGGCTATTTCCCACATTTTCAAGATTAAGGCTGTGTCCGTCCATGAACGAAAGAGAAAAAAAAGTGCATAGCCATCTCTTTTTTGATCAAAGGAATCCAGGCTACATTTACCTGGTGTCCAGAATCATTAATTGCATCAATCCTAAACAGTCCACCAAACCCCTAACCATATCCATAAACCCCAGCAGTACCTGAGAAATAGTGAAAACCAAATAAAAATATACTGAAAAAGGTGAAAACCAAATAAAATACTAAAAATATATTAAAAGAGAAATAAACTATTACCGTATTTTCCGGCGTATAAGACGACTTTTTAACCCCTGAAAATCTTCTCAGAAGTCAGGGGTCGTCTTATACGCCGGGTGTCGTCTTATACGCCGGCATACGGCGCGTTGAAGCTTCAGGGACAGACGCTGAGCCAACGTGCCTGCATCCCAGCCAGCTGCCCCCCTCCCTGCGATCATGTGTACACACAGTACCCGATCGGAGCTACCTGATGCATTCCAGCTAACCTTTCCCTGCTCTCACAGTTCTCCCGCCGGCATACAGCGTGCTAGAGCATCGGGGATGGGCGCTGAGCCACCGCGCCTGCATCCAAGCTAAACTGTTGTGGAGCCACCCCCTCTCCCTGCTCTCATGTGTACTCACAGTTCTCCCGCCGGCATACAGTGTGCTAAAGCTTCAGGGACAGGCGCTGAGCCACCGCGCCTGCATTCCCGCTCCTGGTGCCGCTCCCCTGCTCTCATGTGTAGTCACAGAACTTCCGCTCAGATCGTCATGGAGACAGGGAGGGCTGGGCAGGCAGGGAGATCCACCCAATGCAAGCAGGCTTTGTATGCAGTGTGCACAGGAAATGCATCGCTTGCTTTGATTGGCTGCTTGCTCTGAGGGAAGGCATCTAGTGAAGTGGTGACTATAATCCAAGCAGGCAGTGTAATATCGATTAACTGGTTGTTGCATACTGGTATTGGAGATCCTGAGGGAAGGCAGTCTGGTGAGCAGATACAGTACAGCACCAGTATCTGTACATGCAATACAGCGCCAGTACATACAGTACAGCACCAGTATCTGTACATACAGTACAGCACCAGTATCTGTACATACAGTACCAGTATCTGCACATACAGTACCAGTACATATATTACAGCACCAATACAGTATACAAATGGCTCCACCAGCAAGAAGAAAGAAATATGAAGCCAGTTTCAAACTTAAAGTTGTAAACTTTGCTATGGAACATAATAACTGTGCTGCTGCAAGAGAATATGGAGTGACAGAAAAGATGGTTAGGGATTGGAAAGCAAATAAAAAAGCATTAAAGAGCATGCCAAGGAGTAAGTGTGCATTAAGAAGGGGCACCCCACATTGGTCAGAACTTGAAAAACATGTAGCAAACATGGTGAATGAGCATTTCCAACGGATGTAGTGACACAAAATAAAATACGTTTGTTTGCACTTCAGTGGGCCAAATCTAACCAAGATCATAGCGACAGATTTAAGGCCACGGTATCCTGGTGTACTAGATTTTTAGAAAGGCATAATCTGGTACTGAGGCAAAAGACGAAAGTTGCACAAAAACTACCTGCAGATCTTGATGCCAAAGTAAATAGTTTCCATCGATACGTCATACAGCAGCGCAATAAACACGGCTATGCGTTAAGTAGAATTGGAAATATGGATGAAACTCCAATGAATTTTGATATGGTTGGAAATAAAACTGTCCATCCAAAAGGTGAAAAAACTATTTTAATTAAAACAACAGGACATGAGAAGTCCAGTTTTACAGTGGTACTATCGTGTACAGCTAATGGTGCCAAACTGAGACCAATGATTATTTTTAAAAGAAAAACAATGCCGAAACTCAAGTTCCCTGTTGGTTGTTTTGTACATGTGAATGAAAAAGGCTGGATGGATGAAGAAGGGGTAAAGCTATGGCTTGATAATGTATGGAGCAGGCGACCAGGTGGACTTATTCAAAAACGTAGTCTACTGGTGTGGGATATGTTCAGGGCTCATTTAACGCCCAGCACCAAGCAGAGATTGGCAAGAATGAACACAGATGCGGCAGTTATTCCTGCAGGATTGACATCGTTGGTGCAGCCACTGGATGTGTGCCTAAACAAGCCGTTTAAAGATCGCATTCGAGAACAGTGGAATGAGTGGATGGCATTGGTTAGCGGCGAAAAGTCATTCACAAAAGGAGGAAACATGCGTGCTCCACAGTTGGATGCTTTGTGCAAGTTTGTCATAAAAGCCTGGAATGATATTGATGCAGAAATGGTAATCAAGTCTTTCAAGAAGTGCGGCATATCAAATTCATTAGATGGTATGGAGGACGACTACTTGTGGCAAGATGAAGAGGAAGCCGAAGCTGAGACCACACCATCTGATACGGAATTAGATCCATACCATGACTGCCTTACAAATGTATCACAAGATGTCATTGATGTACTTATGATATCAGATGATGAACAGGAGTATTTTGAAGGCTTTTAAAGGGAAACTGTCACGCCAGCAAAACCTGTAAAAATACCTTGGAGTTATGATGGCCGTTGCTGACTGGCCAGGGACTTTCCCAACACTTGCTCTCTCTATTGTTTGTTATCTTCCTCCTATCATCATCAGTTCCAGTTTGGTTGACAGCTTAGAAAACAAAACGCATGGCAGCTCCCATGGGTTTATTGTCTTATGCTTCCTTTCAGCTTTAGAGTGAATTAGGAAAAGTTTAATCCACTTGCACTGTTTTATGTTTACATGTTTGATGACAAACAGCCTTATGTTTCTAAGTGACAGTTTTCCTGCTAAGTACCTGCATGTCATAAGCATTTGAATTAAAATTACCATATTGAAATCAAATCTGATGTTTTTAAATTTTTATTTGGTGTGCGTGGGAAGAGGGGTAGTCTTATACAGCGAGTATAGCCCAAACCCTATACTTTTCCTGGAAAAGTAGGGGGTCGTCTTGTACGCCGGAAAATACAGTACTTTTAGGTCAAAAATTGCTTATGCCAACTTTTTTTATGTCAACCAAACTAACCATCAACAACATTTTTTTGTGACTTTAAAATAAAGTATAACTACCATCTTTGCTCCAATTTTTACTTTTTCTTTATTTTTCAAAACAGACCAAGGCTATTCTAGCAACAGCAATTGTGTCACCGATATGGAAATTGGCAATAAACTATAATTGATCTTATATACTACACTACCTTGGCTTTTGGGAATAACTACAAGTATCATTGTTGACAATGAATGCCTTGCTATACAACACATTCAGGTATGCATTGGGGGGAAGGCAGTAAAGTAGAATCACCGATTATAAAATACAAAGAACAATACTTTTCAAATGCACATTGGTGAGATAATTTATATTAAGTGAATTCCCTTCATGGGTATGGTTATTAAGACGCAAATAGACAAATGATTGGCATTTAATTCAGTACATTTTTTTCAGCGGATCATGGCAGGCAGGTGAGTGTTTATCAGCCAAATTGTTTTTTTCTCCAGTCTCTCTAAGGCTTCATGTACACTACAGCTCCTAAACTTGAGTGGAAGTTTTTTTTTTTACCAAAGCTTCTAAACACCAAAGTGCATATGTACACACAGGCTTTTACCAGAGTTTAGGAGCTGCTGCAGTTAGAGGAGCTTCAACCTCCATCTCCTGGATGCAGAAGAATTGCGTTTAGGATAGAAACTGCCGGTTGTCAGAAAATACAAACCGCGGCATAAATGTGGCACCATTTTGCCATGATTTTGCAGCGTTTTTTGCTTTAAAAGTAGGCTGTGTGTACATGAAGCCTAAAACAATGGCACCAAAAGGGCTGAATGGAGCAGAACATAAAATACTTTCATGTGGTGTGATGAGGCCTGGCAGTTTGCCCATGATCACATGGTTTTTCTAGACCCAACAGGCACAGCACTTAAAACTAACACGGATATTAAATTCTTAGTGGCCTGTAGGTTTTTATTTTTTTAACGTAAAAACCTTTGTTGCATGGTGTGCTACAGGTGCATGGTGAACTAGAGTTAACTAGGGAAAGTCACAAGTTAAGGCTCAGAACTCTGCTTTCATTTTGTGAATAAAGTCACATTATCTGGGAGTATGGATATCATTTCCATACACAGCAGATGACCAAACCTTACTGATACTGCATCTGGTCATGTACATTGAATGAAATGACTGTCAATATCAACTGCACCATCCAAATTTCATTTTGAATCCAGCACCTTTAACAGGATGGCGCCTCTTTAACCACTTGCTTACTGGGCACATAAACCCCCTTCGTGCCCAGGCGAAATTTCAGCTTCCGGCACTGCGTCGCTTTAACTGACAATTGCGCGGTAGTGCGACGTGGCACCCAAACAAAATTGGCGTCCCTTTTTCCCCCACAAATAGAGCTTTCTTTTGGTGGTATTTGATCGCCCGTGCGGTTTTTATTTTTTGCGTTATAATGAAAAAAAGAGCGACAATTTAAAAATATATATATATATTTTTTACTTGTTGCTATAATAAATATCCCATTTTTTTTTTTTTTTATATATTTTTTTCTCAGTTAAGGCCGATACGTATTCTTCTACGTATTTTTGTAAAAAAAAAAAAAAAATCACAATAAGTGACTGCTTTGCGCAAAAGTTATAGCACCTACAAAATAGGGGACATTATGATTTTTTTTTTATATTTTTTTTTTACTAGTAATGGCGGCGATCTGCGATTTTTATTGGGACTGCGATATTGCGACGGACACATCGGACACTTTTTTGGCGCCATTCACATTTATACAGCGACCAGTGCTATAAAAATGCACTAATTACTGTATAAATGTGACTGCCATTGAAGGGGTTAACACTAGGGGGTGAGGAAGGGGTTAAATGTATTGCCTGGGTGTGTTCTAACTGTATGGGGGGAGGGGGGTGACTGGGGAAGGTGACCGATGCTGTCTCCCTATGTACAAGAGAAACAGCATCTGTCACCTCACTGACAGGACGTGAAGCTCTGTGTTTACACTCAGAGCTCCACGTCCCTGCTGTCTCACCGACGATCGCGTGTACCTGACGGACATCGCGGCCGCCGGGTACACGCATCGGATCCTCGGTGATGCGTCGGGACTGTTTTTCCCCGCCGCGCGCCACCCTGTGGCGCGCGCGGGGAATTACAAGCAAATCATGTCCAAAGACGTGACCCCGGCACCTCAGGTCCGCGCTGTTCACGTCTTTGGACGTGACGCGGTATTGAAGTGGTAAATACACTGACATATTTAATTTATTAATGATGGTTACATGTGCAAAGCACTTTATTCCAAAATGGAAAAGGTCCTTTTTACCTTAATTTCCTCATCACTATCATGGCAGTATTTCTTTATAAATGTATTGCAGCAATAGTAAGAGAGATTAAACAATTTGCAAATAAAAATTGTATGAATTTGTCATATATGTCAGAACAGTGAAAATGATGCATACATGTCATGAATTTCTGACTACATACTCACTGGCAGAAATGTTGAATTATTTCCAATTTATATTCTTACCTCGGGAGAGTCATCAGGTAAGGATGAACCATCGCAGTCTGTGTCTTCTGCTTTCTCATCCATGCCTTTCTCATTCAAATCCTCTATGTAACATACATTAGTAAAATGCGTTAGAAAATTATGCACATTTGATATCACAGAGACCAGACAGATTCTGAAATAAAGCAGACTGCATCCTGTTGAGCTTAAATGCAAAATGGAATTGGAAAATAGTTTTGTTTAGTTCCAAGAATAATAATTTATATTATAGGCAATACAGGTTTATAGACACTTAAAGGGGTTGTAAAAGTTTGTTTTTTTATTTAATAAATAGGTTCCTCTAAGCTAGTGCATTGTTGGTTCACTTACCTTGTCCTTCGATTTCCCTTCCAAATGTTTTTTTTCTTTGCCTGAATTTCTCACTTCCTGTTTCTCTTCAGTAAGCTTGCCCCCATCATCCGAGCCATTCTGGCTGGGGGTTAGTCTGCGTGCTCGCCACCCCTCCCTTGGGACTACGTCCCTGTTGCGAGACGCTGACACAGTGTCTCCCCGCAGGGACGTAGTCCCAAGGGAGGGGGCAAGCACGCTGACTAACCCCCAGCCAGAATGGCTCGGATGATGGGGGCAAGCTTACTGAGGAGAAACCGGAAGTGAGAAATTCAGACAAAAGAAAAAAAAAACATTTAGAAGGGAAATCTAAGGAAAGGGTAAGCGAACGAACAATGCACTAAAAAGGGAACCTATTTAGAAAATAAACAAACCTTTACAACCCCATTAAAGCCTGAAGTCAATACATTATGATATTCCTAGTTGAGGTGATATGATGCTGCTGGCAATTTGGCAGACATCTCCCTGCAGCTTACCTCTCCACATAAGCCATGCCCAGCTTGCGGTTTACAAAACACTTGTAATTACATCTGCTGTTTAAACTTATTGATTTTAAAAGAGACTATCTGGGCTATACTAGGCTGGTGTGCCTTTTCATGCCCATATCCTTACAAAAGCATAAAAATACCATATACTGGTTCATCATAGTTTCATACAGCAGTCTCTCCTTTTCCTATTTTTTGCTTGTTTATTTAGTCCTTTATGATTCTTGACTAATTTGGTTTCCTGTTTAAGTTCATCTGTATTTACTTTGTGGAATTATTTTGTTGATTTGCCAGTTTAGTATTTTTGGTAAATGTTTTATGTTTAGAATGTTCTTTTCCCCTTCTATTTTTAGCCCTAAATTTTTTTGACATGATCCAACTGGTAAAAGGCATTTTGTACAAAAGTTCATGCCATAAACTTGTATGCACGTTTCATACATGTGAAAAGTCATCTGATCCAACTTCACGTTACTTCTACAGGCCTCTTTATGGTAGATAGGGTGCAAAGGTTAGTTCACCTTTCCAGAAGAAATGAAGTTGTGAACGCCCTACGCCCCTCCTTCACTCTATTGTCACTTTGGATAATGAGCCGTCAGTGCAGTGTAGTTAGTGTACTTATTTCAGATGATTGCAAAATGAGCCAATAGTGAGACCAGGCAATGGGAAAAGAAAATAGGATACATCACCAGAAGCATCACCAGATGAAGGAAGGAGGTTCTGATTCTCCTATATAGATCTTTAGTGAGACCTCATTTGGAATATTCAAGAGGGTGAATAAGGTTTAGGAGGGCAGTGTTTTCAATATGAAACCAAAATCAAGAATACAAGGATATGACCTCAAACTAAGGCTGCATTCACACCTGAGCCGCACGTCCTGAGCTGCGAATTGCGGCGACAAATGTGAGGCGTTTTGTACCGCGATTTTGGAGAGGTCCACTATCTTCTATGCCGAACGCCGAAGCCGCCGGAAAAAATCTCCGGGACTTGTTTTGAGCTTCAGGCGTCCGGCGTGGAGATGTGAACCATCTCCATAGAGGAGAATGTTAAAATTCCCCTCTGGCGTATGCGGCGTCGGGCGTATATATGCCTAGATGTGAATGGAGCCTAAGTGGAGGAAAATTCGAGAAAAATTCGAGAAAAATTCGAAGAAAATTCGAGGAAAATTCGAGGAAAATTCGAGGAAAATTCGAGGAAAATTCGAGGAAAATTCGAGGAAAATTCGAGGAAAATTCGAGGAAAATTCGAGGAAAATTCGAGGAAAATTCGAGGAAAATTCGAGGAAAATTCGAGGAAAATTCGAGGAAAATTCGAGGAAAATTCGAGGAAAATTCGAGGAAAATTCGAGGAAAATTCGAGGAAAATTCGAGGAAAATTCGAGGAAAATTCGAGGAAAATTCGAGGAAAATTCGAGGAAAATTCTCGAAAGTATTATTTTACTGAAAGGGTAGCCAATGCTTGGAATAAACTTCCAGCAGAGGTAGTGAGACAGTCAACAGTAAATAGCTTTAAACATGCCTGGGACAATCATAAATCTATACTCAGGAAAAAAAGGAAAAACATACCACAAAAAATATAATAAAATAATGGACTACTCAGTCTTTTTTCTGCCATCACTTTTCTATGTTAACCAGAGCGATTCCCATTGGTCAGCACCAGTTTCTGACTGCTTTGGTCAATCAGAATCACTCTGATCCATCCCAAAAGCCAGACAGAAAAAAAGTGAAGAGTGGGGATTTCAAATACGTGGACCAGTGCACGGGTACTGACAGCTCATCACCTGCAGAGGTAAGTACAGCAGGAATCAGGGGTTGGACAGAGTGTTAATACACTTTAATCTAGTTTCCCTTTACAATCACAAGCTAAGGACTAGTACCTGGGAATTGTTCCTCTGAAAGTGCATTCTGGCGATTCAGCTGTAAAAGGTTCTGTGTTTGTTCATGAACAACATCAAGCAGAGATTGAATGACATCATTCTGATCCTCATCATCATCCTCATAGTTCTGATGGTCTTTTATATGCATTTCAGTGTCTAAAAAAATAAAAATAACGACTTATCAGCTAAGCAAGGAAACGCGCATCTCTCTTTCATATTTTAGAAATAATAAGTAATACATTTTACAAGAACTTGCACATTCTATGAATACTAGGGTTGTCCCGATACCACTTTTTTTAGGACCGAGTACAAGTACCGATACTTTTTTTCATGTACTTGCCGATACCGAATACCGATACTTTTTTTAAATGTCATGTGACAGTTTTCAAACCACAATACAGATTAAGGATATTTTCTTTAGAATTATGAAGAACTCTAAGTCAAGACATTATAAAAGAATAAAAATGAGTAAAAATGAATAAAAATGTTTTATTTTCTTGTCACGCAGTAGTAAAAACTCAAAGAATTTTCACAGAACATGTTGATAAATACAAAAAAAGTATTCTATTTAGGTATCGGGAGCATTTGCGCGAGTACAAGTACTCCCAAAAATACTCGGTATCGGTCCCGATACCGATACTAGTATCGGTATCTGGACAACCCTAATGAATACATTCATATCTTTTCTATTACAGATGTATTTTTAACCCCAAAGTATTAAATATACCTATGCAATATGACGATCACATATTATTATGGGTTTACACAGAAAAGACATAGGAGGAGGTGCAGGTTTTAAAAAAGGGATTTTTTAATACAGCTTACCTGTAAAATCCTTTTCTTGGAGTACATCACGGGACACAGAGCGGCATATTTATTACTATATGGGTTATATGGAGTACCTTCAGGTGTGGACACTGGCAATCTCAAACAGGAAGTCCCCTCCCTATATAACCCCCTCCCCTAGAGGGAGTCCCTCAGTTTTGTAGCAAGCAGTATGCCTCCCAAAAATGTTCCCCAAAAGAGGGGTGGGAGCTCTGTGTCCCGTGATGTACTCCAAGAAAAGGATTTTACAGGTAAGCTGCATTAAAAAATCCCTTTTTCTTTCTCGTACATCACGGGACACAGAGCGGCATATTCATTACTATATGGGATGTCCGAAAGCAATGCTTTAATGAGGGGAGGGAGACATCTTCTCCAAAGGGATTTAATTTAGAGGTATACTCAAATAATAATAATAAATCCAACTTAGTCAAGAAATAATTTTGAAAATCTTTTTTTTTTTTTTTTCTTCTTTCAAGCAAGGGTGCCCCCGATCCCGAGGATCTTAAACCGCAGCCTGTAGTACTGCCTGCCCAAAGGCTGAATCCGCATTCCTTCTCACGTCTAGTTGATAAAACCTTGTAAACGTGTGGACTGACGACCACGTCGCCGCCTTGCATATCTGAGCCATAGAGATCTGATGGTGTGCTGCCCAGGAGGCGCCCATGGCCCTGGTAGAATGGGCTTTTACCGACAAAGGAGGAGGTACCCTCTTCAAACCGTAGGCCTGAATGATTAATTGTCTAATCCATCTCGAGATGGTGGATTTTGCAGCTGCTTGCCCCTTCTTGGGGCCATCTGGTAAAACGAACAACACATCTGTTTTCCGGATCTTTTCTGTAGCTTTAAGATAGGCCCTTATGGCCCGGACAATATCTAAGGTATGCAGCAACCCCTCCTTTCTAGATGTGGGTTTCGGAAAGAAGGATGGAAGTACCAAATCCTGGTTCAAGTGAAAACTGGATATAACCTTTGGTAGAAAGGAAGGATGAGGCCGGAGAACTGCCCTGTCCTTATGCAGAATGAGATAGGGTTCCTTACAAGATAAGGCTGCCAACTCTGACACTCTCCTGGCCGAAACTATGGCGACCAAAAATACCAACTTTCTTGTCAGTAAAACTAAAGGAATCTCAGCCAACGGCTCAAAGGGTTGTTTCTGTAGAGTGGACAGGACAAGATTTAAGTCCCATGGACAAACCGGTGACTTGACAGGAGGATTAATACGCAAGACCCCATGTATGAAGGTTTTTACCAGCGAGTGGGTGGCCAGCGGCCTCTGAAACCACACTGACAGAGCTGAAATCTGTCCCCTGATTGTGCTTAATGCCAAGCCTTTATCCACCCCTAGCTGGAGAAAACTTAACACCCTATCAATGGTATATTTGCGGGAATTCCATCTTTTGGATTCACACCAGCCTATGTAGGTCCTCCACACCCTGTAATAAATCACCCTGGAGGCCGGCTTTCTAGCCCTAATCAGGGTAGGAATTACCTGCCTAGACAGACCTCTACCCCTGAGAATCAGGGATTCAGCCTCCAGGCCGTCAAATTTAGACGCTATAATGTAGGGTGGAGGATCGGACCTTGTGAGAGTGGGTCTGGTCGTAGAGGAAGAGTCCAAGGGTCTCCCACTGCCATCTTCAGGACTAGTGAGTACCATGTCCTGCGGGGCCAAGCTGGAGCTACTAGAATGACTGGCTTGTGCTCCACTCTGATCCTGCGCAACAGGCGAGGAAGTAACTGTAGCGGGGGGAATGCATATAGAAGTTTGAATTGATGCCAAGGGCAAACCAACGCATCGGTTCCGCAGGCCATAGGGTCCCTTGCTCGAGACACGAACCTGTCTAGTTTCTTGTTGAACCTGGATGCCATTACATGTCTGGCATTCCCCACTTCTGGCAGATTGTCCGAAAGACCTGGGGATGAAGAAACCACTCCCCCGGCGACAGAATCTGGCGACTTAAGAAGTCTGCCTGCAGGTTGTCCACTCCGGGAATGAATATCGCCGAAATGCAGGGTACATAAACCTCTGCCCACTGAAAAATCAAGCTCACCTCCCTCTGAGCGGCCTGACTCCTGGTTCCCCCTTGGTGGTTTATGTAAGCCACTGCTGTGGCATTGTCTGACTGGATTCTCACCGGGGACCCTTGTAATCTGGAAGTCCATGCCAGGAGGGCTAGGCGAGCAGCTCTGATCTCCAAGACATTGATGGGTAGCTGCCTCTCCGCTTCCGCCCAAGTTCCCTGGCGAGTGAACCCCTCCAAGACTGCCCCCCAGCCTGCCAGGCTGGCGTCTGTGGTAACTACCTTCCAGACAACGGGGCTGAAGGACCTTCCCTTCAGAAGATTCTGAGGGTTCAACCACCAGGCCAGGCTTTGTCGGACCTTTGATGATAGCGTCAAAGGGGACTCCAAGGCATGTGCTCTCTTGTTCCAGGCTGCTAGAATGGCTGCCTGTAGGACGCGAGTGTGGATCTGAGCGTATGGTACTGCCTCGAACGTGGCCACTAGCTTGCTTAGTAATCGCATACACAGGCGAATAGTTGTTTTTTTTTTGCTTAGGACCAACTGAACCAACCGCTTGATAGCTTCGACCTTTACAAGGGGCAGGAACACCCTTTGCTGTTCTGTGTCTAACCTCATGCCGAGGTATTCCAACTGCTTCGTAGGATGAAACGCTGATTTTTCCCAGTTTAGGACCCAGCCTAACCTCTCAAGGTACTGAACCGTGAGGTTTACTGCTTGTTCCAGACACGGCCGTGAGTGATCTATGATTAAAAGGTCGTCCAAGTATGCTAGGACTATGACCCCTTGGATCTTTAGATTGGCCAGAACTGGGGCTAGGATCTTCGTGAATACCCGGGGGGCCGTGGCCAGCCCGAAGGGGAGCGCCATGAATTGGAAGTGTCGCTGCCCCACTGCGAAGCGTAAAAATCTTTGATGCGGCTGAAAGATTGGTACATGAAGGTAAGCATCCTTTATGTCTATGGAAGCCAGAAAGTCGTCCCTCTGGAGCGTGGCGACTGCTGACCGGACGGATTCCATCCGGAAGGAATGAACTTTTAGGTAAACATTTAAACTCTTTAGGTCCAAGATTGGCCTGACATCGCCGTTGGGCTTTGGTATGACAAAGAGATTGGAATAGAAACCTAGCCCCTGCTCTTGGGCTGGTACCTCTATTATCACGCCCTGGCAAAGCAGGTGATCCAAAGCTGCCAGCATCGAGGCCTTCTTTGCTGGATCTTTTGGTAGCCTTGACTCTTGAAAACGAGGCGGAGGAAACTTTAGAAACTCCAGTCTGTATCCTGTGGTTACAGACGACCGGACCCATTCGTCGGGGATCTTGGCTTCCCAAACTTCTGAGAAGAAACAAAGCCTTCCCCCCACCCGCGAGAGTGGGGGCGTCCCTTCATAAGGCAGACTTAGGGGCTGGCTTTGTCGGCTTGCGATACCAGGGCCTCTTACCTCCAGGGGCCTGTCCCTGCGATTTATTGTTAAAGTTTGATCGCGCAGGCGGCCGTCGATACTGCCTGGAATTTGGGGGCCCTGAGACAGGAGAGAGCTGCCTTTTAAATGTAGGACCCCGGAATCTCCTTTTGACTGGTAAAAGGGTACTTTTGCCGCTTGAAATAGTCTGAATGTATTTATCCAGATCCTCTCCGAAGAGTCGTCCTCCATGGAAGGGAAACCCTGCCAGAAGCCTTTTGCATGGGGGCTCCGCCGCCCAGTTCTTCAACCATAAGAGCCTTCTCATGTGCACCAAAAATAGTGATAAAC
The DNA here is from genome assembly GCA_029574335.1 of Rana kukunoris. NCBI lineage: Eukaryota > Metazoa > Chordata > Amphibia > Anura > Ranidae > Rana > Rana kukunoris. The sequence goes on along the minus strand of CM056049.1, from coordinate 477,110,969 downwards.
GAGAGGCCTGCTGGATGGAATCCTTTATAGCATCTACCGCAAAACACAGAGCTCTGGGAATGTCAGAAAACTCTTCTGCCTGTTGGGTAGGCATGTCTTTAAGCATTTGTTTTGTCTGGTCCTTTAACGCCTGACAAACTCCAATTGCAGCCACAGCTGGCTGTATCACTGCTCCTGCCGTAGCAAAGGATGCCTTCAAAAGTGTCTCTAACCGTTTATCAACCGGATCTTTAAACATTTGTATGTTTTCCACCGGGCAAGTTAATGATTTATTCACACATGAGATGGCTGCATCCACCACTGGGAGCTTCCACCTCTTCGAGAATTTTTCCTCCAAAGGGTAAATGACCGAAAATCTCTTAGGCGGCAGAAAAATCCTGTCCGGTCGTACCCAATCCTGAAAGATCAATTCCTCCAACAGAGGATGGACCGGAAAAACCGCGTTGCTCAAAGGAGCTTTCAAAGAGCCCAGAGAGGATACCGCAGGAACCTGAGGTTCTGGCAATGGTAAATTAAATGCCGAGCGGACCATGTCCGTCAAAGACTGTACCCACAGTCTCTCTGTCTGGGAGTCTGAAAATGGTTCCTCCGAGGTAGATTCCTCAATCACTGAACCCTCTTGGTTCCGGTCTAGTTGATCCTCCTGAGATTCCAATTCCTCCGGAGAGAGAATTTCAGCATCTGAGGATACACCTTTTGGCGATGGGGATCTAGCCCGTTTCTTGCCAGGAATAGAGCTAGCGATCATCGCTGCCAATCTTTCTTCTAGCCCCCCTAGGGAGACGGCTAGCATTTCCTCTGTGATAAACACAGGGCTGGGCTGATCTGGGCCAGCCTCAGCACCAGACCCCCCCAATGGCTCATCCAAGGCGACCTTCATGGGAATAAGCTGCGGGGAAAGTATCGGCATATCATCAGAATCAGAGGGGGAACCCCTTTGTTTTTTGGTCTTTTTTGTACCCTTTGATCCCGAACCTTTGGAAGCCATAATACAAAATCGAGGGACTCCACCTACAACAACCGACTGTAGTGGCCAGGAGTACAAAATTAGGGTTTAGTGGACAATAGATCACTAATGCCTAAAAACCGATGGGGCCCCGTATGTTCCTCTTTTTTTTTTTTTTAATAATATATAACTTTTTTTTTTTTTTTTTTTTCGTTATAATATATAACTTTTCTTTTCTTTCTTTTTTTTTTTTTTTTTTCAAAACATACAGCGTCCCCAAATTTTAGTTTGCCAGCCTCCAACCTGTTGCCAAAGGGGATTTTTGGCTTAACACAAAAGCATAGGAACCAACTCCAGCATGCACTACCCCTCTTCCGCCACCGGGAGTCACTGTTCTGCCGCTCTGCGTCCTCTCCCTGTTCAGATCAGCTTCAGACTGAGCAATGATCATGGCCTGCTGTTATAACAGCAAATAACGGCGCGCCCCTGATGACGCTGCAGGCACGCCCCCCCCCGCCCTCCCTCTGAACGGCACGAAAACGTCTATAAGACGTGCGCGCGCGCATATGTCGGGGAAGGAAACACATGGAGGAGCCGCGCTGCTGGATACCCAGGACTGCAGCTTCAGGCGGCAGAATCAAACCCCCGGCCAGGTAGGACTCTCCAAAAGGCCCCATAGGGATCCTTATTAGCCCTGGGAAGAAAGCAGCAGGTAGCTAGCAAACTCTAAAGTCTCTTTGACAGGGGGACCAAGTGATGGGGGAAATGAGATCATCCTGTCTTCTCAGACATAGTGAGCAAGGCTGCCAATGCAGAGCATACTTAGGCTACCCCCCTTTTAGGTCTCCCTGGAGAGCCTGCTGTCGAACCAAGTCCCGCAGGCTCCCCTCTTACCTGCTCCATGCTGCAGGACGTTTGCTTAGCAAAAACGGTCCAATCTTCTCCCATTTCCGTGGGTAGCGTAGTAGACCTTCAGGCCCTGGAAGGTACCCACTGTCCTGGACCTATATAGCACCCTGGCAAACAGGAACTTATGGTCCTTACGAATTCCAAGTCCTGGGCCCAGGGTCCAGCCCTCCAAAGAGGAGCATTATAGGCAAAACCCCACGGTTTGGGGCCCGGGTACTGTCCACTTTGGCACTGAGGCTCCTTGGACAAATCCGGTTAGCCCGCCCTTAATCCCAAGGATGTGGAGCAAAGCTATTCCGTGACCAACACCTAAGACACTGGCGAAAAAACTGAGGGACTCCCTCTAGGGGAGGGGGTTACATAGGGAGGGGACTTCCTGTTTGAGATTGCCAGTGTCCACACCTGAAGGTACTCCATATAACCCATATAGTAATGAATATGCCGCTCTGTGTCCCGTGATGTACGAGAAAGAAATTTGCCATATCTCCTATAACCACTGAAAGCAGCAAAGTACCTGTCATTCAGTGAGTGCTCTCTTAATGTCTCTTGTCAATTTTCTGTCTACTACTATTTTAGCTTTCTGCTGTGGCCATGTGCAGTTTCCTAAGCAGCCAACTAGTGCTTCTGCTTCACACAATCTGCCCTCAGCCATAGTTGAAAGGCCAAAATAGTGGGGAAACGTGCATAATCTGAAACCAGAGAATGCAGTGTATTTAGAATTAGGTTTTAGCAGATGTAGGATAAAAGGATGGGCTAATGCGCTGAACTATGCACTGCAGTACAAGTCATAAATCCTCAAGGGCAGACATGATCATGATACAAGAATCTAAAAATTTAGCTCAGTTGCCTTTCAGGACAGCGCTATTCAAGACATGTAGGAATAAACCAACCTAACATCAGGCTGCATTTGAAAATGATGTTAAAATGTTGGCAACTACACTTCACACTTTATTTTACTTTTTTCAGTAACAGTTGCTATTTGAAAATACAATTACTCTTTTATAACTTGCAATCAGAAACACATGTATGCTATAAAAAACACTTTATTAACCACTAGCCGACCGCCCACCGTCATTATTGCGGCGGGACGGTGGCTCTCCTGGGCGAGAGCCCGTAGCTATACGTCCGCATTTTTGTGGCCGCGCGCGTGCCCCCGCTCGTCCCCCGAGCATTGCGCGCGCTCGTTCGTTACAGAGCGGGGACCGGTAGCTTTGTGTGTAAACACAAAGCTTTCTGGTCCTGTCAGCGGGGAAACGCTGATCTTCTGTTCATACAATGTATGAACAGAAGATCAGTGATTTCCCCTAGTGAGTCCACCCCCCATACAGTTAGAACACACCCAGGAACACACTTAACCCCTTCCCTGCCCCCTAGTGTTAACCCCTTCACTGCCAATGACATTTTTATAGTAATCCAATGCATTTTTATAGCATTGATCGCTATAAAAATGCCAATGGTCCCAAAAATGTGTCAAAATTGTCCGATGTGTCCGCCATAATGTCTCGGTACTGAAAAAAAACGCTGATCGCTGCCATTACTAGTAAAAAAAAAATATTAATAAAAATGCCATAAAAACTACCCCCTTTTTTGTAAACGCTATAAATTTTGCGCAAACCAATCAATAAACGATAAAAAAATTTTACGAAAAATATGTAGAAGAATACGTATCAGCCTAAACGGAGGAAAAAAAATGTTTTTTTATATATTTTTTTGGGGATATTTATTATAGCAAAATGTAAAAAATATTGAATTTTTTTCAAAATAGTCGCTCTATTTTTGTTTATAGCGCAAAAAATAAAAACCGCACAGATGATCAAATACCACCAAAAGAAAGCTCTACCTGTGGGAAAAAAACGATTTGCCAATTTTGTTTGGAAGCCACATCGCACGACCGCGCAATTGTCAGTTAAAGCGACGCAGTGCCGAATCACAAAAAGTGCTGTGGTCATTGGGCAGCAATATGGTCCGGGGGTTAAGTGGTTAAGTTATTAGGGAAAAAATATACAAAACACCTAAATATTTTAGTCAGATAATGCTAGTTATACTTCAAATGACACATATACACACTTAAGTGTTCTAAAGATATACACTTACCCAGGTTTCCATTACACTGGTCAAAATCAGATGTATCCTTTGGCATAAATTCACGGGAAACTTCGATTTGTAGCAGTCCCTTGGCGTTTCGAAGACAGGACACTGCTTTACTATGTGTAGCACCCTGCATATTTTCCCCATTTACCTGTGTAGAACATAATTCATTAATAACCAGGATTCTGTGGCTCATTCCTACCAACTGGTGTGTCAGTGGAAACTATGCAAATGTCCCAAACACCCAGACATGCCAGGTCAGCAAAGGAAGCCTAATTTAAAGCATTGACAACCTTCATAAAAAGAGATATTTAGGGTCTCCTATCACTGTGCTCCTTCAGAAATTCATGGCTTGATCTGACTTCAACAAATCTGAGCCACTGACCCAAATAAGCAAGCAGTAAATAAAAATGAGAGAAAAGTTAGAATTTCTTATCTGCATACATGTTCCAGGTCAGTGATTCAAAATACCGATGTTAAATTAACAACACAGCAGCCAGAAAAATAGGACTTTTCTTCAAAAAACTTTTCTTGGAGTACATTAGAGGACAAATTATATTAGTCTTATGCCGCGTACACACCATCACTTTATGCGATGTGAAGTAAAAAACAACGTTTTCTGTAAAGTAAAAAACAACGTTTTTGAAACTTCAATTTTCAAAAACGACGTTGCCTACACACCATCGTTTTTTCACAATGCTCTAGCAAAGCGAGGTTACGTTCACCACCCTTTTCCATTGAAGCTCGCTTCATAACTAGCTTCTGGGCATGCGCGGGTTGAAAAACGTTGTTTTAAACATAGTTTTTTGCTACACACAGTGATTTTTTGTGAAACAAAAACCGACGTTTTCAAAAACTACACAAAAAATTGAAGCATGCTTCAATTTTTTTTGGTCGTTTTTCACAAGACATAAAACGACGTTTTCCCCCACAGACGGTCATTTAAATTGACGTTTTTAAAAACGTCATTTTTTTCCATCACAAAGTGATGGTGTGTACGCGGCATTAGACTAAGAAAGTAGAGATGATGGAACATGTTACATGTTCCACCTTAAACATAAGCAGAATAATGTAACATACTCCAAAGGTGAACCTATCCTTTAAGGTATTACACAGAGTCCATGTCATCTTATAACCATGTCTCTGCGTATAAAGTTTTATAATGGCAAAGGTCTGAACTCTTTCAGAAAAGATGGTTGGCATGGAAGGAGTTTAAATCCTCAAGGGCAGACATGATCATGATACAAGAAATTCATTTTCAAAAGAATTCTGATCAAGCATAATTGCCCTTTAAGAGTACAAGTCTCCTTCTCTGACCCCTCTGATTCGTATTGTTAGACTGTAAGGCTACAATTTTCACTTTTAAAATTTTCCTTTAAATTTACCAAAACCATATACTACAAGGTCAAACCTAAACATTCTCAACTTTTTATGCAATCACAGGAATGAAACAAATCTCTCTACACAAGTTTTACATGTATATCTGCTGTCTTAAGCTTTATATATTCTTTGGAAAGTTCACATGTTTAGAGATTTTCTCTTCCTGTTCAGCACTGAGTGTGAAGTCTGGGCATACAGCCAAGACAGCTGATTGGAGGAAAGACACACACCCTCTCTTCACATAGGAAGCGCTGTTCTATGAATAGTTAAGCTGTTTGCTAATCTATTTACTGTATAGCAACCTCTGATACAAATTTCAGCTTGGTTTTATCACAGTTGATAGAGAACTTGTCAGAAGTTATCAGGCCGATAACAAAAGAACGGAGCAGGAGAAAGTCACAGGACTTGGTGCTTTAAAGAGAGATAAGAAAACACTGCAGATAGATGTGCCCAGCTCAAGTTTAAGGAATCGGGTTTACATCCACTTTAATGTCTACACCCCAAATTCCAGATCGGATTTTTGACTCAAGTTTTTGTAAAACTTGAGGGTAGCACTTCTGTGGGCTTATTTTTTCCCTTCTCTGGAGATGGACTTTAAGTTTGGGATAAATATCAGCAGAGTGTGTTTGCCCCAATATGAGAGCCTCTGAGCAATATAAGGACCGTTCCTTCTCCTCCTCTTCATGAATTATAAAAGCTGTAAGAGGTATCAGAGATGGTCTCTGGAGAAGAGGTGAGGTAGACTGCCTGCATCTCCTCCGATCTAAAGACTCTATAACAGGGCCGATAGCCTACCCATAAAATTAGACCTAGTGTCTAAAAATTCCTCTCTGCAAAAGACAGGAGGAGGGTGTGTCAAAAGGATCTAAGGAGGCCTCTGAGGGGGGGGGGGGGGTAGCAACTTAGACTGGGGACAGTGATCAACATTACCATATTTAGGATTGGTAGAGGAGGTGCTACAGACTTCCCCTGAACCATTATCAGAGTGTGAGACCTGGCAAGACCTGCTAACTTATCCACCTTGAGCCTTTGGTCTGCCATGTGTAGTAAGGATCAACCCAGCAGGGGTACTCCCAACCTGATTCCTGTGCAGCAAGGAGGCGTCGGGGAGTGGATACACCAGTTGATCACATGCTCCAGAGAGTAAAAGTGTGCTTGTCTGTATGGGGTGCGTGTCTGTCCCCACAAACTGAAGCCTCAAAGATTATGAGAAGCTAGTATATTAGTAGAATATTCCGGACACAAAAAAATTCAAAGAAAAAACACAAGATAAAGGTTTGCATCTCTCAGAGCATAAAGAAGACATTTATACATCTAGGGACTTTAGCAATAACCCCATGCTCCAATACCAAGATGCTGTGTCCTGTAATGTACCATTAAGAAACTAGTGTATTCAGATAAGTAATGCAAACCTAATTATTTTTCATGTGACAAGTTTGCAAATGACACTGCCATGTCAAAGCTATTCTGTAGAGTATAACAGAAGCTCGTCTAACTAACCCAGTGTCAGAATACAATAGAACAGCCGGAAAACTCTGTCTCAGCTTTGCTTGTGTTGATGCAGGGATCTCTAAGTTTTATTGTTCCACCCACTGGTTAAATAAAAATTTAAAAAAACTATTTGTGTGCCCAGGTTTACTCTAATATTTGTGGTGAAACTGATACCACACAATAAAGGTGCTGGAGACAGCAAACTGCTTAATGCCTAAAAACTGGAAGAAAAGGTGGTGCAGGGGGGAATTTATATATACATTGGAAGGTTTATTAAGCTGCCGAGAATCCAACAAATATGTTTTGTATGCTCTAGGGGGCCATCAGAAATTGATAGCAATAGAAGGGTCTTCAGAAACATAGCATCTAAAGAGATAAAAATTGAGAAGCAACCAGACTCAAGAAAGGTTACCTTAAGCAATCTGTCTCCAACCTGCAAGTTCCCCTCTATGTCAGCTACACCCCCAGGACTGATGGATTTCACAAATATACCATATTCGCCTCCTATCAGGGAAAATCCCAATTCTCCAGAGGCAGGCTTTTCCAAAACAACATGAACTATGCCAGCCTTTAGAAACACAAAGAAAAAAAGGCAGATTTAGACAAAGCTATTTAATGTGCAGTTGAAGAAAGGTTTAACTTGATATTGGTCCTCCCTTTTGCTATAATTGACATAGCTTATATAGGACTCCCTGACCCATACATACCCTGTGGCACTACGTAAATGGAGGTGTGCTAGAAACATTTTTATCCCTGACAATCACCAAAAAGAACTAAAAAAATTAAATATGAAATAGAGTAACATGTTGATTTTTTGCCATCTGGTAACATGAGAACTAACCTTGAAATATAACATTCAATATATTTAGAGCATAAGCATATCAGAACACTTAACAGGCAGTTCGTCTGGGTTTTCAAACCAAATTATAAGGCCAACATGGTGATACTCTTGAAAAGCAATAAAGGGAAATACATAAAGTTGGCTTGTATTTCAGGTTACTATTAACCACTTAAGACCCGGAACAATACGCTGGTAAATGACCCAAGGTGTTTTTGCGATTCGGCACTGCGTCGCTTTAACAGAATATTGCGCGGTCGTGCGACGTGGCTCCCAAACAAAATTTGCGTCCTTTTCTTCCCACAAATAGAGCTTTCTTTTGGTGGTATTTGATCACCTCTGCGATTTTTATTTTTTGCGCTATATACAAAAATAGAGCGACATTTTTGAAAAAAAAACACTATTTTTTACTTTTTGTTAAAAAAAAAATGAAATAAACTAAATTTTAGTCAAACATTTAGGCCAAAATTTATTTAGCCACATGTCTTTAGTAAAAAAAAAAAATCGCAATAAAAAAAAATAGCTACCTAGCGGGAACAGCGGCACTAATACAGCGATCAGAAAAATGATCGCTTAGTGACGCTGGCAATAGGGAGTGAAAGGGTTAACTAGGGCGGTGATCAGGGGGTTAAAACTTTATTAGGGGAGGTGGGGGGGCTATCCTGAACCTAACACTAACTGTTTTTTACACTGCATGTCACACTGACACTAAATGCAGTGATTAAATCACTGCATTCAGTGACACTGTGACAGGGGGGTGGGGGGGGGGCGATCACAAGGGGTTAATATGCCTATGTGAGTGTGTGTCAGTGTTGTGTTGGTGCACACTTACTTGTGATGTCTTCTCTCATCAGCAGCGCTGGGAAACAGCGCTGCGATGAGAGAATACATCATTTCCTCCTTCCTGTGTAAACACAGGAGGAGGAAGTGACAGGCTGGGAGCGCGCTCCCATTGGCTGGGAGCGATCGCGGGGGGGGGGGGGGGGCGGATATCACGGACATCCGCCCGCAGATCCCAGATCGCTCCCAGAGGTAGGGGGACCCCCGCACGCCGCGGAGGGGGTCCCGATGGGACCCCCGAACCGCACTCAGGCGGGGACGTAAATTTACGCCCTTGTGCCTGTACGTGCCATTCTGTGGCCGTATATGTGCGTGCGGGGGTCCTTAAGTGGTTAATAAAGTATAGACATTCAATCACTGCGTAAGGGCTCATTTACACATAGATCCACACTGTAAAAACGCCAGTCACCACTAGGACATATTGAAAACAATTGTTTTTTATATGCCCCACTCGCATTGCAACGCAGCACAAAGGCGCGATGCAGTGAGCTGCAGTAAATTGCAGACATGTATTTTACCTCATTGCACAGGTAAGCACCGAATGTTGCCACACAGCAGCATAAAGTACCGCACTGCTGTGCAGAGACATAGTTTGTGCACTTCAAATTAAGTTTGTCAATATTTGTGTATTAACAAGAAATAAACTAAAACCAAATAAAAAATAGTTACCTCTGGAGAATATACATCTGAATTATCTTCTATCCGCCTAAATCGTTCCCCACCAGGATAGCCTATAGTCAATAAGGAAACAATGAAGGATCATTTGCATATGCATATTATAGCCTTATACAATATTATAGAATTATATAAACACAACTTCAGACATTTTACAGTTAAAGCCCAACTCCGGGCAAATAAAAAAAAATTATCCCTTACAGTGGGGATGTGCCTGTTTATGTTTAGGAAAATAATATTAAGGAGATTTATATACATTATCCTACACTACTCCCCCACAGTATCTGCTCCCCATGCATCACCGGTGTAGGGTTCTGACGTTGCCAAGACCAGAGCAGGGTCCATAGCCCTGCAATGGGCACGAGGACACAGAGGGACAGTACACTGCTGGATCGTAGGAAATCACCACCTGCCAGGGGAGCAGAGGATCAGGCAAGTAAAATGGTTTCTCCTCTCCCCTAGCCAGATCAAGCTGTTAACCCCTGCAGTGTGGGCACAGACCAAGTGAAGGGTATAATTTATTTGCCCAGAATTGAGCTTAAAGTGGATGTAAACCCCCCCAAAATTATTATTTTTTGATGTCACGATGTAGAGTATAAGATTTCCTATCATCTGTGCCCAGTCTTGCCACACAGAGTTAATCCAGCGCTGAGTAATCCTCTTTTAAAGTTCAGTGCAAATTAACAGAATTACAGATAAAAACTTGCCAAATTATAAAGTCCGTTTCTCTGTTATTGCTTTTAGTAACAGGTTATTTACATATCTAGCTTGGACATGTTTATCATAACAAGAGGTGATCCAAAGTTCATTGTATATTACTAGGATGTGTTATGATGTTATATCACCTCATGTTATGATAAACAAAACATAAAAACAAAACATAAAATATGATAAACATGTCCTAGCTAGATATGTAAATAACCTCTCACTCAAAGCAAGAAGAGAGAAAAATGACTTTTTATTTAGGCAGGGTTTTATCTGGAAGGCTGTTCATTTTCACTGAACATAAAAGAGGATTTCTCAGATCTGGATTAACTCTGTGTGGCAAGACTGGGCACAGATGATAGGAAATCTTATACTCTACATTGTGACATCCACTTTAAAGTTTTCCTAGTATCCCAATAGAGGGATTTGGAGAGCTCCAGAAATAAAAATCATCTATAACCTTTGACAGGGCTCTGCCTCCAAATTTGTACCTGATGTGACGGACAATGTTTCTATTTGTAACATGTGCTTACAGCACTGTCACTTGGGGAGTCTAGTGATATGTAGCTTAAACCAGGTTTGGCTTTCACTCCCAGTGGCTGAAAGCCACGTGGAAGCAAAAGGAAGGCATTTGCTGCTGACGAGAGGGTATATAATTGTGGCTTCACACCATGCAAGCAAATACACTTTTAAGATGAGAAAGAATACATCAGTGGCAATCTTTGGAAGCACAGAAAAAATACACACAGAACTTAAATAATAATAACAATCTATTTGAAGAAAATGTAGTTACCATTAACTTTAGAAGGTTTTGAAAGTTGTTTATTGCTTTGCATCACAGGATTGCCTTCCCTAATAATAATAATAAAAAAAAAGTCATTACGTTTCTATATAAATTAACCATAGGAGCTAAAGAAATTATGTCCTTTTTTACATTATCAGTTCTTCCAAGATGCATTCTGTGTTCAAGTTCAAACTACAGTTGGTTCCCCCGGTTTTAAAGCAGAACTAAAATGTACTTTTTCCTTCCCCTCCCTTATCAACATGCAAATAAAACATATTATTACATAGCGTATTTTAGACCCAGTGATATTATCACTAGGTCTTTGTGCTTTTCTATGCAATGCAGGCAGGCTGTACATAGCTGGCAAAAAAAAATCATAGCACCCTGCCACAGTACATCGTTCATGTGTCCTCAGCCCTAATGCAAGCAGTGGGCTAGCTCTAAGAAGAAGAAATGCAAAAATCAAAATGGCTTAAAATGATTGTAAACACTTACATAAACCCAGTGAAGTAAATTACTTGTGAAAGAAAAGCAGGGGGGTAGAGACCTAAAATTACACATTACAGAGTTCAGCGAGAGCTTATTGGAGGGAAGGGAAGGGAAGGGAAGGGAACCCCCCCCCCCCCTGCCCACACAGCACACAGGAACATAGCTGGGGCAGTCAATCATAGGCTGTGCTGCTCCCCGTCACCTTTTTTCTCTTGGTGTCAGGAAAAGTCAGAAGTGACTCATGCAGATAGTAGAGGAAGGAGGCAGCAAACAGTCTGAGTCTGAAAGCCTATCTCCAGAAAAAAAATTAAAATAGTCCACTAGACCTAAAAAAGCCTTTAACCTTTACAGTGCAGTGGCAGTCTCATTGCAAATGAGGATTTTTATTGTCCCTCGAGTAAATTCTGCAGGGATGGGCATTCCAAGCCAGATTACATCAATGTGCAGACTGCCCATATGCAATGTTGAGAAAAAGGAGCGGACTAAGGACAGTAAGCCTGGGGAGAAAAGAGGTAGATTATGCTGGACAACCTACAGCCAAAAAATATGGTGGGTTCTAACCTGCTGCAGCTTCTAATGCAGACTATGAGAAACTCAGTCTGCAGTGAAATCAAAGTAATTTCAGTACAGGGGAGGAACATGTACAACTGTTAACACTGGAGTTCAGCTTTAAAGTAGGTTGCATCATACTTTGCCTTGTAAACAATATCATATACTAATAAAAACATAATTACATAATTTGCACAGTTTATTTTTTTACAAAAGTTGAACTGGAATCTGAAATCTATGGGCTTCTCTGAACACTGGAAATGTCTGTAAAGAAAAGCAAAGCTGTTTTTTTTTCAAACAGTTGTGACCTCCCTGTCATTCATTACAGCCATGGAGAAATAAAAGCCTTGCAGGGAGAAGTGTTTTTATGAGCAGTATCAAGCAACTTGCCACTAAGGACCAGACAGACATACCAGTTCACCAATACTGTTGGACAGATGAGCCCTTTTGATACATACCAGTCCAAGCATCGTTTTAGAACACATGTATTTAGCCAAATGAATAACTGCACAGAGTGTGAATTTATTGATAACTGTATGCTGCGGAATGAATGGCCCCTCCATATTCTGGTTTAATGTGTGCAACAGTATTAACCATTTTATATCTATTTTTTCCAATAGAAAAGCATTGCAGAATATCCTGGCATCATATATACAATGTAAAAAACAATAATGTAAATGGCAAAGTAGTACAAGTAATCTAAAAAATGTTTAATGGCTATCCATTAATGTATATGAATTAACGGCACAGGCATACCAGTATCCTTATTTGATTTTTACATAGTAAAAAAAAATAGATTATGTACCTTGTTGCTTTTAGCACAACAACTGGTAGAGCCGATTCAAGGGCACGCTTTGCTTCATCTAGTGTCATATTTAAAGTGCTTTCTCCATTGATATAATGGATGATATCCAGCATTTTCAAGCTCCCTTCTTGATCAACAACTGAGCCTGGTTTGATATTTTCTATATAAATAACTTGGGAGGGGCGATCGGGGCCTCCTGAGAGTGACAGACCTGTATGGAAGCAGAATGATGATTATAAAGCTGCAATAAAGCAACAAGGTAAAACATATTTTCACACATAGGGAAAAAGCAACACAAATACAAATGTACTTCCTACCTAAAAAACCTTTGTGGCATGTCAGAGTGACATCAGACAGGAGATGAGCCGGAAACTGTGGTTTAGGAATTTCCAAGACCCGGCCAAGCACAAGGCGGACTGTTTTGGGTGCTGCTCTGAGTAGATTTACTGCTTCTGTATGACTCATATTTGAGACATCTACATCATTAACCTGCAATAGTATACAAACATATTAAAATCAAAAAGGTCAGTGCATTTTTTAAGCATCTGGTCTTCTCTTATAAAAGATTATAGCAAAGAAGCAGTAGACGTATACCAACCCTAATAAGTCTATCACCAGGTTGCAGACGTCCATCACTTTTGGCTGGATCTTGTATGATGTCATGAATGTAGCAGCCAACACAATCATTGGCTTTGGTCACTGTGAAGCCTAGGCTCCCCTTTTCGGATTTAGTTAGAGTCACACGCAGCTCCACCTCCTAAAAAGAGACATTAGATATTAAAGCGTTTGTCGCCTCCAACACTTCATATTCCTGATGTGCCTTCTGTACCATGTACTTGAATAATAAAGTCTCCTGTTCTCTTTGTATTGCTTCCTTTATGTGAAATCACTGGTGTCCCTGCTTCTTTACCTTTTAATAAAAACTGACCACTAAGCAGGAGAACACACCATGGTCAATATTTTAGCTATGCTGGGAACTCCGCATGCTCTCCTCCAATGATCAGACTTGTTTTGATACACCCCCGCTGTACAAACATTCACTGGGAAGCTCAGTGTACTGCGGCTTCTCCTTCTCCCTAGCTCTTAAGCAGCTGAGAACAGAGGGAATATGATGACTTTTAAAAAAGGGAAAAAAGGCATTTATGTTTTTTTTATATATACCTATATAAAAATGTTTTGCCTTTCATTTCTATTTTAAACTGAAAGGGTTGTTTTACAAGGTGATCGTTTACAATCACTTTAAGGACACATTTAAATAAAATATTACTACCAGAAGTGACATCAGTTCCTTTTCCAGACTATGTGGGTAGCATCATCTACAGTTAAAAATGAATGTGATAGTTTTTTTAATAAATACATAACTGCAACAATTGGCGTTAAAAATCTGCCTGCAGTTACATAATTTAGAGAGTAATAAGGTCACATACAAGTGTGAAATCTGCCTTTTTGTTAGTAATGTGACAAGTAAACCATATCTACATATAGACAGTATTTGCTAGCATGGATTGTTTTAGAATATAAAAGGTAGTAAATTTACTGCTGCTTCCAGATTTGAGAGAAAGTGCAAGTAAAAACTCACTGGCTCATATTCCTCAAGGTCTTTCAGTCTAAGGCTTTTGAAAGATGATGAGTCTTCAAGAAGCGACTTTGAATTAAGTAAGTAAGCGCCAGAATCCAACAGGTGGGGGGCGCTGTCACTAGGACTTGGAGTCAATTCGAGTGAAACGGGAGATGGAGGATTGCTGTAATAGGAAATACTTCATCAAACAACTATAATTTATACAGTCTATACATCTGCAATAATACATTTGTGCTTTTTTCTAAATATTTAATTGCTCTATTAAATAATCCTCAAATTACTACTCTTAAAGGAGTTGTAAAGACAGAAGTTTTTTTTATCTTAATGCATAGAATTCATTAAGATAGCATTAATGTGTAGCAGCCTCCCCAGCATATCCTAATACTTATCTGCACCATGTCTCTCTCCAGCGATGTCCATGAGTGTCTTAGCAGTCTGGGACTCTCCTCCCGATTGGCTGAGACACAGCCGCGGCGCAACTGGCTCCCGCGGCTGTCCACCAAAGTCAGATAGACAATCATGGGAGAGAGGGGGCGGGGTCAGGTCAGGGCTCCATGTCTGAATAGACACACAGAGCTGTGAATCGGCTTGGGTGCCCCCATATCAACCTCCTTGCTGTATGAGGTAACTGGACAGGAGGGAGGGGTCAAGAGCAGCGAAAAGGGACCTGAGAAGAGGATCCGGGCTGCTCTGTGCAAATCCAACTGCACAGAGGAGGCAAGTATAACGTGTTTGTCATTTTTTAAACAAAACTTTACAATCACTTTAATGTGATATTAAACCCCAAATTCTAATTACTCCTGAAGAAGCTCTAACGAGCGAAACATGTTGAGCGCACTAAAACTGCAACAAATTGTTATACCGAACTGAAGTTTCCATGTTATCTACTTTAGCTGGTCTTGTATTTATTTATTTGTCAAAAATTTATTAAAAATCTTTCTATTTTTCTATACTATTGTGTCCTTCACAATTTATCTGCACTGTTTAATAGTCCCAGGGTCCTTAGGTACCCAATCCCCCTTTATTTATTGATATTAAACCCCATTTTTTTTAAGCATTTGCAATCACTGACTATACATCTTCTTTATCTTTCAATCCTTGCCTATGTTCCCGTTTAAGTTGCCTCAGGTTTCTTGTTTCAGGGTGGCTACTTTCTCATGCAGCATCCAATGGAGTCACCCTTGCATGAAGGGAGTGGTTTCACTGTGGGCATCAAGAAAAACGCCATACTAGGCAATGGAGTTATATAAGACACCCCACTGCTCCTCTTTCTTGCCCATTTTTTCTTCTCCAAGCCAACAGACTGGTTGGAGACTGCACGGTCTGCTGTGTAGACCAGAAGTTTAGGGAAGCAGCACTGAAAGAGCAGGAGTCGGCAGCATTAAAAAGTTCTAAACTGCAAGTGCTGGGGTAAAAATAAAATTACAAATAGTTTACTGGTGAAGGTTTATTTTATTGTGCCTAATGTGTAAAGCTAAAAACCACTGAGGGTTTAATAATATTTTTAAAGTTTCAAATATAAAAAGTCAAGAAAAAAAAATTAACACTTCAGTGTTTATTCAGGGTCCATGCACACTAGGCGGCTAAAAAAATACCTGGACCTCTGGCAAAAAAGCAGAATAAAAACACATGGCTCATATTGCACAGGAGTTTATGGGCATTTGATTTGATTTTATATGCGTTAAGAGATTCTTGCTACTATGCAACCAACACAGCAATTAAAATCACCCATATATTATAGGGCTCAGATTTATATTTAACAGAAAACTTAAAAACCCCAGGTTACTTGTGTGGCTGACTTAAAATGGTTGTAAACCCTTACAAACCACATTTTGCTACAGGTAAGCCTACACTAAAGCTTACCTGTAGCTAGCGTAGATATCTCATAAACCTGCACGGTTTAGGTGATATCCCTCTGTATCTGCATGTGCTGAAGTCAATCGAAACATGAGCACTGAAGCAACGGCATGTCGTGCCGTCGCTTCAGTTAGACTGTACCGTTCCCGGCGGCTCATGTACGCAGCCTGCACAGGGGACAGCGCTGGATTCGTTTGCAGGTAAGTGTCACATAATGGGCTAGTATGCAATTCATTTTAAGTGAGCAAAAGAGGAAGTAAAAACAAATCAGAATTGACTTCTTCTTTAAAAGCCATATTGAGCAATTATGCTGTAGATACAAATTCAGATCAGCTCTAGCTTTTGTGCCCACTCTGACAAAGGCCGTATTGTTGCATTAAGAGCAATTAACATCTTGGGAACACTGCTTATGACAAGCTAATGTCCAGACCTACTCTTTTTTTGCTAAGAAAAGTAAACCTGAGCCATATTGCTTAGCAACAATAATCATTGTAGTTATGAGTATTTGCATCTTTTGTTTTAATCATTTTTATTGGTATTTGAAAATAACAATAAGTTTGAAATAAAGAAAACTGTTAGGCGGCGTACACACAACCTCGGCCGTGTGTACACAGAGCGCTCGCCCCGCCCGTCGGGAATCCCGTCGAGCGAAAAGAGAGCACGCTCTCTTTTTGCTCGACGGCCCGCAGAGAACCTCGACGGGCGGAACGATGTGTTCTGCCCGTCGAGGTTCTCTGCCGTGTGTACACGGCCTTACACGGTATGGTAAAATGGTAGGATAACAATGGGTATACAGAAAGTACAAGGTGATGTCAAATATATTTCATGCATGGAAAACCGTAAGTTGTCAAGTATGCAACCGATTTAAAAAATATGAGTGGAGTAGCGAAAGAAAAACGGAGGTCTAGTTCTCCCCAAACACCCCAATGGGTGCACACTGTGTCTAGAGGAACTCGGCCTCCCGATCGTGAAACATTAAAGATGTACATACTCAAAAGTAAAGGGATTCACCCATAATTTGCATACCAAGATTTCCAAGGCAACCATTGAAGGGAGGTTTTTAGCCACCCTGAGCAGGACGCCATCATCTGTTCAAAGGAGCAGTGTAAATGCGTTAAGTCTATTAATTCTGTTGGGGAAGGAGGTAGGCTTTTTTTTCAGGTTCTCGTAATTGTTAGTCTTGCTGCTAGGAGTATGTGGTTAATTGTATGGTGTAGTTTAGGTGGAATATATAAATTGTAAAAACAGCAGTCCAGTATGTTGAGAGTTTAGGGCAACTCCAGGCGACGTGTAACATGTCCCCTTTCCGACCACCGTTTCTCCAACATCTATTGGATAGTTGGGGACTGTATCTCGAGATTTTGTCTGGGGTTTGGTACCATCTTAATGTTATTTTAATGGTTAGTTCCCATAATGTGGAGCAACAGATAGCCATCTGTGTAATTTTGCACACATTAGTCCACTGGTGTGTCATGAAAGACTGTCTTAAAGCGGAGTTCCACCCAAAATTGGAACTTCCACTTATCCCACTCCTCACCCCCTTACATGCCACATTTGGCATGTAATTTTTTTAGGGGGGGAGTGGGGGCTTCAGGAGGAGTGGGACTTCCTGTCCCACTTCCTCCTTCCGCCGAGGGGATGGTAAGGCGATTAAGCTTAATCGCCTACTGCAGCCCCTCCCTGTAGGCGTTCACCTAGGACACTGACAGGTTCTAGGCGATCGCCTGTCCAATGGGAGGGCGCAGCGCCGGGCCGCGCGTGCATGCGCAGTGGGTGCCCGGCCGTGAAACCGAAAGCTGTCATGGCCGGGTGCCCACAGTATCAATGAGGATGCCGGCCTGGGGGGGGGGGGGGGAAGGAGCGGAGCCCCGGCCGGCGCGTCGCTGGAGCAGGTAAGTGTCTGTTTATTAAAAGCCAGCAGCTACACTTTTTGTAGCTGCTGACTTTTAATAAACATACATTTTGGCTGGAACACAGCTCTAAATCATCTTCCCATTGTTTATAGGGTGAAGATTTAATAAAGGTGCATTTCTGTTGGAGAATGTTATTAAACAATGCGTTTCTTTTCTGGATTGGGGATGTTAGAAAGCACCGCGCCGAAGCTTGGACGGTCTGGTGGTTGTAGGAGATTTGTAGTAGGCAGTGTCGTATTTGTGGGTATTGATATATGTCATTTTGAGGGAGGTTGAACTATTTTTGAAGAACAGAAAAGGTTTTGAGAGGGTTGCCAATGTACAGGTTGTGAAGGTGTGTTATTCCTTTATTGATCCAGGCTGTGAGGGATATTTGGCCTATGAGGGGGGTCAGTGCTGATAGAGGGATTTTTAGGGTAGTGTTTGAGCATGCTTGAGCAGTTGTTTCCAAGTCTTGAGTGTTACCGTCATAGTTGGAGGAAGGAAGGATGGGGTTGGTGCACCTAGCTGAGCGCGGAATTAACCATGATGTTAGTTGGTAATGAGGGCATTTGCATTTTTGCAATACCTGCGTAATATTTATAGCCAATATAACTGGGGAAGGCGGAGTGCAAAGCCTCCTACAAGTACAAGCTAAATTCAACTTGGTGAAAGGTTACCCCGTGTTCTATCCAATCAGGTACAGCTCATGAATCCAAGATTCAATGATAAACTGCATTCTTGTGACAAAATCCTTAAGACTATTCTCATTGTCAAAATGAATCACAAGAATAATCCTCTTTCCTTGCATAAGCAGTAAATTGTTCCAACCAAGCCACACAGTTTGGTGACAGACACCATAAAAATACATATTTATTTCACCATGGGTCTATGAGTTACTATAAGGCTACACTTTTCATTTTCAAATTATTTTTATAACATTACTGCAGAATTTTTTTTCTTAGCAATACAATTTTACCATCTAATCGCATTTTAATTTCATAACCGTCTTCACAAAAAATACTAGAGGAAACTAAAACACACAGTTCAAATACATATGTGACTTGTTTCTAAGATTTATTAACATCTGTCAAGCAGAAAAGCCATGTCCCTGACCTAACTTTTCTACACTGCAGTTAAAACCTATACAGCTTGGTCAGAATCTTGTCCTAGGCTGTGACTGGATAGTGAAAAAGCAGCAGAAAAGGAAAGGAATCATATTAGCCTGACAGTACTATTCAGTTCAGTAGGGTCTGACTTATAGTACTGCCCCTTAATTTGTCAGTTTAAAGAATGCTGTAAAAGGAATTAAAGGTGACAAATACAAAATTATAAAAAAATACAGCTCGGGTCCTATTAAAATATGTACAGAATTTTCAAAGAATATACATCTAGAATACATGTGGCTCTTTTCTATCCTCCTATAGTTCTGCCATTGAACCCAGGAATGTAGCAATGGTTGGGACTGCTTTACTAATATATTACCTTTTCATTTTTTTCTGCTGGTTTGTGTTTCACATAATACTAAAGACAACACTTGTGTCTGTTTTTAAAGGTAATAACTGATTTCTGAAAAATTCCAATTAATAATCTATCAGTGATTGATCTAACATTAACTAATCATATGTAGCACCCCCTTGCTTGTAGCATGGGCACTACGCTAAAAACTAGTTGACTGGGAGAGTTATGCTGGCCATACACTCCACGAACAATCGTCCGAACGAACTTTCGAAAAACGAAAGTTCTTTTGTGAGTGCAAACGATAGTGCCATCATGTAATGGCCGATAAATCGTTCAGTGGACATAAAAAAATAAATAAAAATGGTTCGTTTTTTTTACATATACCTAGTGCAGAAAGTTCGGACGGGAAACGCATTAACATTCCGATTTATCGTTCGTTCGTCAGAAAATTTCCAAACTTGTCCTTCGTTTTTTCGGCTCAAAAACGTCCAAACGATTTTCGATTTTGTGCCCATTAACTGGCCGAAAAACGAAAAATCTTTCTTTACGACCGATTTTTGGCTGAATTTTCGTATAGTGTATGGCCAGCATTACCTTGCTCCCGGTCGTGATTTGTTTAGGTTAATGACCTGTGTCATTCTGGAAAGGTCCACTGGCTCGGACTGCATTCTGGGGATGTGAGTATCATCTTTGGCCGGCAGTGGGAGCCAGAGGGGTTTCTGGAGGATGGAGTCTTCCCTAGCAGCCAATTGGAGGGGTTTTTCCCCGATGGGCATGCTGGGGAGGGGTATATCTGTGATGGAGGTCATGTGTTCGGGGTCTTTTTCCTTCTCCTGCGCCGGGTCCCGGAGTCGGGGTGCGGCACCCACCTTCAGGGTGTGCGCATCCATGGACCCTGTCGGCGTGGCCCACCTGGCCAAGCTTCCAGGCCTTGCTGAGTCTCGGTCTGGGACGAAACAAAAGGGACCCCAGTGACTTACTGGGTTCCCGATGCCGTAGAGAGGATCCGGCGCCCGGGCCATAGACAGGTACGCTCTGCTGTCACCCGTTGATCTATGCTGAGATAACTGCTGGGAGGATTTGCTCTGTTAGGACATTTACAAACTATCTAGACTACACTGGCCTGTGGCAGAGGCCTAGAGCCGGGTCAGTGAGGGACACCTGTTCCTCCCAGTCAGCATTTAAAGTGGCGACGCGTGCAAAAAAAGGATTTTTAATAAACAGCTTACCTGTAAAATCCTTTTCTTGAAGTACATCACGGGACACAGAGCGCATAGCCATTACACTTGGGTTATATGGGTACCTTCAGGTGTGGACACTGGTGTAATCAATTTCACAGGAAGTTTCCTCCCTATATAACCCCCTCCCACTGGGAGTGCTTCAGTTTTGTAGCAAGCAATTCCTCCGAGGTTACACAATGTTCCCCAAAAGAGGGGTGGGAGCTCTGTGTCCCGTGATGTACTTCAAGAAAAGGATTTTACAGGTAAGCTGTTTATTAAAAAATCCTTTTTTCTTTATCGTACATCACGGGACACAGAGCGCATAGCCATTACACTTGGGATGTCCTAAAGCAATGCTCTATGAAGGGAGGGAGACCGTAAGGCCAAGAATAGCCAAACAAAAAATTATCAGGAAGTAAAGTAACTCCACCAACAGAAAAAAAAGGGGGCGTGACCCGGACCAGAGGATTCTATACTGCTGCCCGTAGGACTGCCTGCCCAAATGCTGCGTCCGTACCCTTTGCAACGTCCAACTTATAAAATTTAGTAAACGTATGTACGGAAGACCAGGTTGCCGCCTTGCAAACCTGTGCCATAGAGATCTGATGGTGTGCCGCCCAGGAGGCACTCATGGCCCTCGTAGAATGGGCTTTAACTGATAAGGGAGGTGGAACGCGCTTCAGACCATAGGCCTGAAAAATCAGCTGCTTAATCCACCTAGCCAAGGAAGACTTGGCAGCCGGCTGACCCTTCTTGGGGCCATCCGGAAGAACAAAAAGCACATCTGTTTTCCGAATCTTCTCTGTAGACCTGAGATAGACCCTCATGGCTCAAACCACGTCCAAAGTATGAAGCAGTCTTTCCTCTCTGGACTGGGGAGTAGGAAAGAAGGATGGTAGGACTAGGTCCTGATTCACGTGAAAACTGGATATGACCTTAGGAAGGAAAGAAGGTTGAGGCCGCAGAACCACTCTGTCCTTATGCAGAATAAGGTATGGCTCCCTGCATGACAAGGCTGCCAGCTCGGAAACCCTTCTGGCCGAAGCTATAGCCACCAAGAAAACCAACTTTCGGGTTAGTAGCACAAGAGGGATTTCTGTCAGAGGTTCAAACGGCTGCCTTTGTAAAGCTGACAAGACCAGATTTAAATTCCAGGGGCAGAGGGGAGCTCTAATAGGGGGATTCACATGCAAGACCCCCTGCAAGAAGGTTTTCATAAGCGAATGGGTGGCCAAGGGTCTTTGAAACCATATCGATAAAGCCGACACCTGCCCCTTTAGAGTACTAAGAGCCAACCCTTTGTCAACGCCAACCTGGAGGAATCGCAAGATCCTGTCAATAAAAAACTTTCGAGGATGCCATTTTTGAGACTCGCACCACTCCACATAGGTTCTCCAGACTCTGTAATAAATATTTCTGGAGACCGGTTTCCTAGCCTGAAT
The DNA here is from genome assembly GCA_029574335.1 of Rana kukunoris. Classification (NCBI taxonomy): domain Eukaryota; kingdom Metazoa; phylum Chordata; class Amphibia; order Anura; family Ranidae; genus Rana; species Rana kukunoris. The sequence goes on along the minus strand of CM056049.1, from coordinate 477,089,019 downwards.
CAACGTAGATATGACCTGAGCTGAGAGGCCTCTGCCCTTAAGAATTAGGGATTCAGCCGCCAAGACGTCAAATTTAGCTGCTGTGAAGCAGGGTGGCAGATTGGGCCCTGAGACAGCAGATCTGGGCGCAGGGGGAGCGGCCACGGCGCCCCGACTGACATCTTCACGATGAGTGCATACCAAGCCCTCCTGGGCCAGGCTGGGGCCACCAGGATCACAGGCCTGCGCTCCACCCTGATCCTCCGTAGAAGGCGGGGAATCATCTGCAGTGGAGGGAACGCATACAGGAGAGAAAACTGGTGCCAAGGGCAAACCAACGCATCGGTCCCGTAAGCCGAGAGATCCCTGGCTCGGGATATGAATTTGTCCAACTTTTTGTTGGATCTCGTTGCCATAATGTCCACATCTGGGACTCCGAATCTTTGGCAAATCTCTTGGAATACCGGGGGGTGAAGAGACCACTCCCCCGGGAGCAACTGTTGACGACTCAAAAAATCTGCTTGAGAATTGTCTATCCCTGGGATGAACACCGCCGAGATGCAGGGTACATGGGCTTCGGCCTATGGGAAAATCAGGTTTACTTCCCTTTGGGCTGCTAGGCTCCTCGTGCCCCCCTGGTGGTTTATGTATGCCACCGCAGTGGCATTGTCGGACTGTATCCTTACTGGCAGACCCTGAAGGGGGAGAGTCCAGGCGATCAGGGCCAGCCGCGCAGCTCTGATCTCTAGGATATTGATGGGAAGCAGTTTTTCTGCTTCCGACCACTGCCCTTGCTGGGTCTGTCCTTCTAGAACTGCCCCCCAACCTGACAGGCTGGCATCCGTGGTTACTATCTTCCACGTGATGGGGCAAAAGGATTTCCCCTTTGACAAATTTTGAGGGACCAGCCACCAAAACAGGCTGCGCCGGACTCCTGGGGAGAGCACTAACGGACGATCTAACGCCTGAATGGACTTGTTCCAAGCAGAGAGAATGGCTGCCTGAAGATATCTGGTATGGATCTGTGCGTAGGGCACTGCCTCGAAGGCGGCCACCATCTTCCCCAGCAGTCGCATACATAGGCGAATAGTCGGCCTCTTCTTGCCTAAGATCACTTGAACTGCTTGAGTTATTGATCTGACCTTTGCCTGAGGTAAAAATATCATCTGGCAGTCTGTATATAGCCGAAGGCCTAGATATTCCAACTGCTTTGTGGGTTTCAATATCGATTTTTCTTGGTTCACAATCCACCCGAATTCCTCTAGATGCTGAACTGTGCGAACTACTGCATGATTGAGGCTGGAAGCTGAGCTGTCGATAACCAGAATATCGTCCAGGTATGCCAGAACCAAAATGCCTTCTGTCCATAGGACGGCTAGCACCGGGGCTAACACCTTTGTGAATACCCGCGGAGCTGTTGCCAACCTGAAAGGGAGGGCTACGAACTGGTAATGACGGTGATCTATCATAAAACGAAGAAACTTGTGATGTGCCGGGTAGATCGGCACGTGCAGATACGCATCCTTTATGTCTATAGATGCTAGAAAGTCGTCTTGATGTAGGCTGGCTGCCACCGAACGTATGGACTCCATACGAAAGGTCTGAATCTTTAGAAAGTGATTTAGGGGCGCATGCGCGGCATGGAGCAGAGCGGCCGCATCTGAACTGAGCTCCGGTTCCCGAACGGATCAAACCCTCTAAAACGGGGCTAAAATCACCGGATACAATCCCCACAGACAGACACCCCCGCACACATCACCCTGTGCATGCAGCCAGCAAAGAAAAAAGGACGGCGGAGCTTCAAATCTCACCACAACCTGACTCACTATTGCCTGAGGTCACAGGAGCGCAGCAAGATGGCGAATAAGGGCGCCAACACACAGCCCTCCCCATCTCTCTCCTCTTCAGCATCTCATCTTCCTCTGATTCTGATGAATCCTGCCGCACCTGAGCACAGTGAGTACCCCCCACTGACCAAAAATGACCTAAACTCCAGCCTGGATGCCATGTGCTCCAGACTATTAGACAAATTTCAGGCAGAGATCCAGAAATCCACAAACACACTCTCACAGGAAATAGCTGCTCTAGGTACTAGAACTGATCTATTGGAAACTAAACATGATGAGCTTTCAATTGCATTCAATGATCTTTCCAGGGAGCATGATTCACTTTCATCAGCCTTTTCCCAGCTTCAAGAACATTTGGAAGATTTGGAGAACAGAAACAGAAGGGCGAATATTAGGATTAGGGGTGTCCCAGAAACAGTAACAGACCTAATTGCTTATTCCAACAAGCTTTTCCTGTTCTTGCTACCAGAACAAAATCCTCAATCATTCACTTGTGATCGCATTCACCGTGCTCTAAGAGCAAAACCAGCCCCTGACAAACCACCAAGAGATATAATACTTTGCATGAAGGACTTTCTAGTCAAGGAGGAAATTATGCGGGCAGCAAGAGCCCTGAGAAATATTATTCTTGACGGTGTGCAGCTGCAGATTTACCCAGATGTCTCGCAGGCAACATTAGACAGACGCAGGAAGATGAAGGAAATTACTACAGTTCTCGCAACAGCAAGGATCAGATATAAATGGGGTTTCCCCTTTAAATTGATTGTTCCCCACAATGGTTCCACATATATTGCCACTACCATCACTGAGGGCCAGGAAATTCTAGTTAAGCTGGGTCTAATGGACGCAGTAAATCTCCCTCGCACGCCTGCATTTTCTCGCCCTGCCCCCATTTGGCACACCCCCGCCTCACGTGGAGATAGGCGCAGATTCAGGAATGAACCTGTTGCTCTTGGATTTAATTAACCCATAGAAACACAAGCATTAACTAACTTTATTTTATGCCACAGGCTTCCTGGGATAGCTCATCTGCTCCGTCCTCATTCAAGGTCTCCAAATTATGTTCCTATCAGGTTACAGTAGGTAACACTACTTTTTTCCTGTTATATCTGGTTCACAAAGACAGAAACTTTTCACTGCTGAGTTATTCACTTTTCCTCAGAGTACAGGATTCTTCTTTTCTTTTTTTGATGCTTCACTGACATCTACTGCCAATATACGGTACTACATCCCCATGGAACCCTTCCTTTTTTTCTATTATTATTATTATTATTTTTTTTTCTGGTTCTGCTTTTTTTTTTTCCTTTTTTACTCACTACATCATATGATGCCTCCCAGACAGTCTCTAATTACCATCCCATACAATCAATTTCTGAGAGCCCTCAGAATGATACTCTGTTCTGGACAATATGTATAATATTATTTTTATTTTATATCTTATTTTTTCTCCTTTTTCTTTTCTTCTCTCTGTACTTTATTCCTCCTTTTTCCATGACTCTGCATCTCTTTTACCTCTCATTCCTCATATGCTCCCCTCTCTCTCCTCTCTCCCCCTCTCCCCCTCTAATTAAATATGCTGCATATCCCAATGTTATACCTTTAGAATCAGAATAACTATTTTGGTACATCTTCGTATACAGTTTGTTTGTGCATCGTTATTGACTTTCTCAGTATACTGCTTAACAATAACCCTCAGATAACTTTAGAATCTCGTAAGACAATGTTTTACTAAACACCACTCATCTCCCGCACAGGATTATACTCTCACACTATGTTTTGGGTTGCCTCCGTTCCGTGCCGCCATGATTTCCCCCCACTCAGTAAGAGCGTCCTCTCCCCCCAGAGAGGGCGCGCATAGCCGTCTCAGGTGCGATCTACCATGCCTCCTCACACTGGTTGGCATCTCATTTTTTTTTACACCACTGTTTCGCACTTGCCGGTTATCATATCTGAGTTCTGGACCATCCGGTCCATTATTATTTCTCAGTCGGTTGGGTACTTTTTTTCCCCCCAACCCCAATTGTTTTCTTTATGTTGTTGATTGTTCGCATTTGAACAAAGTTCTTTTTGGTTTTTGGTTTATATTATATTATAGAAGTGGTACACCTTTTTCAATAATCCTTATTTCATCCAATTCAGAAACTAAGGCTCCTATGTTCAGAAGCCAGTTTGTTACACAGTTTCTACTCGGTCACACATCTCATATACCATCAATTCCCATGCACCCTACAATATTCCATTTATTTCTCCTCCTGTCGTTCCACCTAACTCACAGTGACACACCATGACTATTAAGATAATTTCTCACAATGTACAGGGTTTCAACTCACCAAATAAAAGAAGAAAGGCCTTCTTGCAATACAAAAGACTAGACGCTAAGATAGTAATGTTACAAGAAACACACTTTCTGAAAGACTCCCACCCCACTTTTTTCCACAAAGCATTCAACCAATCATTCTACACCTCTTCTCCTACCAAAACAAAAGGGGTGGCCATATTCTTTCATCACTCATTTCCTATAGATGTGCAACAGGTCTACAAGGATCAAGAAAGTAGATTTATTATTATCAAAGGTACACTTTCTGGTAGAGATATCACAATAGCTAATATTTACGCCCCCAATGATACCCAATCCACATTTTTCACACAATTCTTCATTAAACTCCAACAATTCCACTCCCCACACATCATCTTAGGCGGTGACTTTAACTCAGTCCCACAACCTAACCTAGACAGAAGCAAACAAACCCAAAATTCCAAATCCTTTTCAAAGACAACCATTTCTCTTCTACATGATCTGCAACTGATTGACTCATGGAGAGCCTTGAATATTGGGGCGAGAGATTACACATTTTACTCACACCCACACGATTCATACTCACGAATAGACCACATTTTCTGTACTCCTATTATTTTAGCAAACTCCATAGATGCCAGTATTCACCCTTGCACTTGGTCAGATCATCAGGTTGTTTCTCTTAGCACTAAATTTATCGGCCTGACCTGCACTCCTTATTCCTGGAGATTGAACGAATCCCTGTTAACAGACCCATGTCATCAGCAAGAGATAGCTTTTGAAATCTCAGAATATTTTGCGTTGAATGCCACTCCCGAAATCTCTTCTTCCACGCTCTGGTCGGCTCATAAAGCAGTCATGAGAGGTCACCTTATCAGACGCACCGCACAACGCAACAAAATCAATCTAGAAAAAAATTAACACCCTCACAAAGGATCTCCACAACCTATATAGAGACCACAAGAATACACATGACCCAGAAGTTTTCAAAATGATCTCAAATAAACGTATAGAACTGGATGCTTTATTATCCTCTAAAGCTGAAAAAACTCTTCGCTGGTCTAAAGCTAGATTCCTCCTCTCTAGTAACTCATACTCCACAATGTTTGCACGTAAACTTAACCAGTCAATTAAACCTGCACATATTTACAAATTAAAGAACAATGCAAACCAAATGGTTACACACCCTCAAGAAGTGCTTTCAATCTTTACCAAATTCTACTCTAACCTTCTATCCGCACCGACCCCCTCTCCCCCTTCTTCCCCATCCCACTGGCTGGACAACCTCCCCCTTCCGAAGCTGAAACAATCACAGATTGACAGCCTTAACCTGCCATGCTCAGAAGAGGAACTGACTCAGATTATTAAAACTCTGAGGAAGGGTTCTGCTCCTGGTCCAGATGGCTTTTCTTCTCTTTACTATAAACAATACTCCCAACTTTTAGTTCCACATCTAACAAAACTTTTTAACTGTATCCTGAAGGGAGACCACTTCCCGGAAGAGATGCTTCTGGCTAATATGTCCCTTATCCCAAAACCTAATAAAGACCACACACTACCCCAAAACTACAGGCCAATTTCAGTAATCAATAATGACCTAAAAATTTTCAGTAGACTACTTGCAAATAGACTCTCCACAATTATTCCCACTCTAATCTCCCCTTACCAATCAGGATTCATCCTAGGCAGGCAGATTACTGACAACATCAGGCTGGTCACGAACATTATTCAGGACGCTAATGTAAACTCTAAATCACTCCTGATGCTCAGCCTAGACATTAACAAAGCATTCGACAGCGTCTCCTGGACATACCTAGACAATATACTTCGGAAATTCGGCTTTATGGGTGACTTCTTGCATGCCTTCCATGCTCTCTACCATAATCCCTCTACTAGAATACGTCTACCAGGCTGCAACTCAGAGTTTTTTGAGGTGGGCAGGGGTACAAGACAGGGTTGCCCCCTCTCTCCTTTACTGTTTGCATTGGCAATAGAACCACTTTCTACTGCAATCCTGCTTAACACAGATATTAAAGGGTATTCTACCAATTCTAACACTTACAAACTGAGCATGTATGCAGACGATATATTACTATTCTTATCACAACCAGAAATAACGCTACCTACCCTCCTACAAACCCTCAACATTTTCGCTTCTATATCGGGCCTCACAGTGAATGTCTCTAAATCAACAGGGATGCCGATTAACATTCCCCCCTCTGATTTAGTATCATTACGCTCCTCCTTCAAATTCTCCTACTCGTTAGACTCTCTACCATACCTTGGCATCCATCTTACTCCCAATCTCAATGACTTAGTTACCAAAAACTATATTCCAATGATACAAAAATTAAGAGCGACACTTAAAATGTGGAAATCCTTTAAAATCTCCTTCATGGGCAGAATCACTGCAATTAAGATGACACTACTCCCTAAAATTTTATACCTATTCAGAACACTCCCCATTAGACTTAATAAAACACTTATCACCAGATTTCAATCGGAGATTAATAAATTTGTTTGGTCAGATTCCCACCCCCGTATGTCAAGACTGATTCTATATAAATCCCAGAGATGTGGAGGCTTCGGCCTTCCGGACTTCTGGCTGTATTACTTATCTGCTAGATGGACACAAATAGCGCAATGGCATATCCCACATTCCAAGATTCCGTGGGTGGAGTTTGAGAGAGCCTCTATAGCACCATATTCTATTTCAGGCATACTTTGGGGCAATAAAATCCCGATTCCAGCCTTAGCCTCCCGTAATCAAATAGTGGCACACTCATACTACCTATGGAAACTACATAATCATAAATACAATCTTACTTCCAAGTCCCCCCCACACGCCTCATTCGTAGGCGACCCAAAATTCAGACCGAACACACCGGTCCCAATAAATCTTTCATGGTGGATAAATAATAACCTAATTTCACTCTCCAACTTTATAGAAGGCACCAATTTTATCTCTTTCTCCTCACTAAAATCTAAACACCAGATCCCTGACTCAGAGTATGACAATTATCTTCATATCAAACAATTCTTTGACTCACACTTCCAGACCTCAAACACCCAACCCCACACCCTTTTTGAGAATCTATGCCTCAAATCCCCCAAAAAAAGAGGCTTCATCTCAGACCTATACTCTACCTTAATCAATAACACAGATACTAACAAACTATCGTATATGCTCAAATGGGAACAAGATGAAAATTTCACATACTCTACGGTGAGCTGGGACAATTGTATAAATAACCTACACAAATGCACTAAGTCCATCTCCATTAAAGAAACTGCCCTAAAACTATTTACAAGATGGTATTACACCCCAATTAAAATCCACAAGATTTTCCCTTTGTCTTCCCCCTCTTGTTTCAGAGAATGCAACTCCTTAGGCTCGTTCCCCCACATTTTTTGGTATTGCGAGAAGGTCAGGGGCATTTGGTTACAGGCTGAGAAATTTGCCTCCAAGATCTCCGACAGTTCCATCACCTTAACACTACAAAACTGCCTCCTTTTTTCCCCAATCATCGGTCTATCCTCAACCCATCAGAGATTGATTCACACAATCTGTGTCGCCATACACTGGTTGATAGCCCTCCATTGGAAGTCAACTACGATTCCCTTAGCCCCACTTAAATCCAGAATTAGTGAGATAAACTTAATGGAAAAAATCTTCCACACACTACAAAACACCTTACACATTTACAATAACAAATGGTCCCCCTGGTTGGAGCATTCCCCCATGTTCTTTAACCCAGTCTAGTTCCCCCTCAAGGTTCATATTCTAGCTGACATTGTTTGACTTCTGGTTTTGTCACTGTTACCACGACCTTTAACCTCACTACTGTGTAGTATTACTATTTACACCGTTAAAATGATATGTTGATGTGTATATTTGTACTGACTTCTTTTTTGCCTTAACCTTATATTTCTGTTTGCCTTAATCATTTGGTTTTGTACCATCATTTACCTCTTTAATAAAAGTTTGTAAACAAAAAAAAAGAAAGTGATTCAGGCGTTTGAGGTCTAAGATAGGCCTGACGTCGCCATTGGGCTTTGGTATTATGAAAAGGTTGGAGTAGAATCCCAGACCCCATTCCTGGGTTGGTACTTCTACAATTACTCCTTGGAGCAAGAGACGATCCAATGCTTTTACAAGAGAGGCCCTCTTTAATGGGTCGCTTGGAAGACTTGACCCCTGAAAATGAGGAGGGGGGACTTCCCGAAACTCTAGCTTGTAGCCCGTGGCTACCACGGACAGTACCCAAGAGTCGGGAATTCTGGCCTTCCACACTTCGGAGAAAAACCGAAGCCTTCCCCCCACCCAAGAGAGTGGGGGCGCCCCTTCATGAATCTGACTTGATGACTGGTTTAACCGACTTGCGAGACCATGGCCTCTTGCCTGCCGTGGCTTGTCCTTGTGGGCGGCTATTAAATGCTGAACGCCCGGGAGGCCGTCGATACTGACGGGAAGTTGAAGGGACCGAATAGTCTCCCACCATGAAAGGGAAATCCTGCTAAAAGCCTTTTGCAGGGTGCCTCTGCTGACCAGTTTTTCAGCCACAAAAGGCGACGCATATGAACCAACAGCAGAGATAAACGGGATGCCTGTTGAATGGAGTCCTTAATAGCATCTACTGCAAAGCAGAGAGCCCTTGGGAGGTCAGCCAATTCACGAGCTTGCTGAGCCGGTATGTCCCTTAATATCTGTTTAGTCTGATCCTTTAAAGCCTGACAAACGCCAATGGCTGCCACCGCTGGCTGAACCACGGCACCTACTGTGGTAAAAGAAGCCTTCAGTAGGGTCTCCAACTTTTTGTCGACTGGATCTTTAAACATCTGGACATTTTCAACCGGACAGGTCAGGGATTTATTTATGCAGGAAATGGCTGCGTCCACGGTAGGGAGTGCCCATTTCTTTGCAAATTCTTCTTCCATAGGATAGAGAATAGTGAACCTTTTAGGAGGGATAAAAATCCTATCAGGTCGAGCCCAATCCTGAAAAATCACGCTCTCCAGAAGGGGGTAAACCGGAAAAGACGCACCACTCAACGGTGCCTTCAAGGAACCTAAAGAGGATACCGCGGGGGCTAATTGTTCTGACACTGGAAGTTTAAAAGCAGTGCGAACCATATCTGTCAGACTGGATCCACAGGCTCTCTGCTTGAGAAGCCGAAAAAATTTCATCTACAGTGGAACCCTCAATGTCTGAACCGTCGGGACTCGGGTCCGCTTGATCCCCCTGTGGGTCCAATTCCTCCGAAGAGAGGACCTCTGCATCTGAAAACACCAATCTAGGTGACGGGGATCTAGCCCGTTTGCCACCTGGCAAAGAGTGGGCAATTAAAGCAGTTAACCTTTCCTCTAGCCCACCCAGGGTGGTCGCTAGCATTTCTTCCGTAACGTAAACGGGAATGGGTTGATTGGGGGGCCGCCTCTGCCCCTAGCACCCTCAATGGCTCCTGCAACATGCTGTTCGGTGGTCTATCTGGTGAGGGTGGGACCGCTAGAGCCTGGCCCAAATCCTCTGACCCCGATGGAGACCCCTTTAGTTTTTTGGTACCTATTGCAGCCTTAGCTGGTCCTGATCCCTTGGGAGCCATTGCACAACCTTGAGACACCCCTAAAGCCAACACCCAACTGTTGTAGCGAGAAGTGAACCATTAATAAGAACAGGCTATGGTAAAAAAATTCCAAATTTTCCTACGCCCGAGAAGGCGGCAATACCGAGGAAGGTCCTGTGAGTATTGCCACACCAATGCCCGTTAGCTGGAGCCCAAGGTTGCACCGACTCAGATACTGCCAGATCTAAGGCTGAGTCCCTTTAAGAAAAAAACCTTTTTTTTTTTTTTCTGGTCAGTATGGAGCTAAGTCCAGACCTGAAGATCCACAAACCCCCACTGGGTGTCACTGTTAGCCAGAAATAGCTCAGCTGCGCGCTCTGTGTCCTCAGCCTCCTCTGCTTTCAGGAGGGAATGACCAGCCAGGAAATGCTTTGCTGCTTTAATTGAGACCTGACGCTGCTGGCCCGCCCCCCCCACGCACGCTGACACTGTAAAAGGCGGCGCGCACGCGCCCCCCCCCCCACGCTGAAACCAACATGGAGGAAGCAGAAAGCAGAGGAGAAGCCTGGACCAGCGCTTAGCAACCCAACAGACACCAGGCAAGACACTAATCTTTATTGTAGTGCACACATAGAGGAAACTGTCCCCATAGGCTTCCTAAGAAACAGGAGTTTTGTCAGCATTTCCTCCCTATAGCACGTGGGGCTGCAGTATCATGCTAACAGGCAGATCTGGGGGGAGTAGCAAATACATATCTTTAAAAGCATACATATACCTACATGTTATCTGGGTAAACATTAGTACATCCCATCCTGCCTCAAAAGACATAGTGGAGATAGTGGCTGATGCACAAGCATACCATTAGCCGACCCAGAACCCCCAGGGGGATACCTACTGTCGAACCAAGTCCCGCAGGTTCCCTCTTACCTGCTCCACGCCGCAGGGTATTGCAAAATGCAAGAGGCCCAACCTTCCCCCATCTCCGTGGGTATTGTCTTGGACCTTCAGGGACTGGGGTCCTGTGTTAAGGAACCCACACACCTGGACCTATATAGCATCCTGGCATCAGTAGCGTTTAGTTCTTGGAAGAGACTAAGGCACTGGAGCCCAGAATCCAGCCCTCCAAGGAGAGGCATTATAGGCAACACCCCACTCCAGCAGGGCCCGGGTACCGTACACCTTGGCTTTGAAGCACTTCGGACGGATCCGGCTAGCTATCCTGGGTCCCGAGACCTCCGAGGGACAGCTAGACGTGGCCAACACCTAAGACACTGGCGAAAAAACTGAAGCACTCCCAGTGGGAGGGGGTTATATAGGGAGGAAACTTCCTGTGAAATTGATTACACCAGTGTCCACACCTGAAGGTACCCATATAACCCAAGTGTAATGGCTATGCGCTCTGTGTCCCGTGATGTACGATAAAGAAATTGTATCTTTCAAGGGGCTGATTTTGCGGTACATATATCCAGGCCTGACATCGAGAATCTATCTCTTCATCAACCTATTCTCCTTTCACTGAGTTGATGTTTGGCTATGTTGGCCTGGAATTAAAGCATTGAGAAAATCTTTATTGACGGTGTGGACACTCAATTATTACTAAGTGGCTTTTGGTGCACCCCTAGACCAAGCAAGGGTAACTTAATCTGCCGATACCATATTAATCCAGCGGCCCTTTTCGGGGGTGACGCTACACATAGTTCAAAAAAGAAGGGGAGTGGGACTTTATGAGGCATATAGAGATTTTACCATAGGCCTCCATTCCTGTAAATGGATAACAAGTGGAAAAGGTTGGGACTTTATATGAGATGTGATTATAGCAATATGCGATTTTAGCAATATGCAATTAATTATAAACATGGAAAAAAAAATATATATAACCATGTGACCAGGCTCAAAGTTGTCAACCAAAAAGCACTAAACCAAATTAATCTGTCTAACTGATGTAAGTAAAAACAGAGGTTTAGTTGCAAGCATTTGCAAATACCTGGAAAGCTGCAGCGCCAACTCCACGGCACTCTGCATGGCTGCAGTCCTAACTATAAATTTAGGGTCTCCTGAAAGGGAGCCCAGGTGTGCTAATCAACACTTTTTGAACACTATCCAGGGATGTAGATGTGATTTAGGAGTGGAATGGAGTGCCTGCACAGATTTACCACTGATCAGTTTATTTATGCATTGTCATTTTTTCACTGGCAGACCCAGTTTGAGTTGGTCTGCTTTTAGTCTGGTGGTATATTGGTTTGTCGGGCAGTCCTTGTTCCACTCCTACTTTTTTTCTTTTGTTTTACAGTGCTCTCGCTTGCCATACCAACTATAGGTAGGGGCGGGCTTTAGGTCATCACCTGTCCTCTGCCTGTTGATTAGCACACCTGGGCTCCCTTTCAGGAGACCCTAAATTTATAGTTAGGACTGCAGCCATGCAGAGTGCCGTGGAGTTGGCGCTGCAGCGTCCCAGGTATTTGCAAATGCTTGCAACTAAACCTCTGTTTTTACTTACATCAGTTAGACAGATTAATTTGGTTTAGTGCTTTTTGGTTGACAACTTTGAGCCTGGTCACATGGTTATATATATATTTTTTTCCATGTTTATAATTAATTGCATATTGCTAAAATCGCATATTGCTATAATCGCATCTCATATAAAGTCCCAACCTTTTCCACTTGTTACGCTACACATAGTTAGTCCTTGCTCATATGAAATAAAAAAGAAACAAAATGCTACTTCATTGTACAGCTCAGTTTTTAACCCATCAATTCAAATGATTAGATCTTTAAATACAAAAAGTTGACAGTTCTGGGTCAACGTAGGAGTAACCTGAAGACTAAATTAAGATCTTTATCATTGAATCCAAATCTAAGTGGATAAACAAGATTAATACTATAAAGAGGTGACATATCCTCAATAAAATACTTCCATCAGCAGCTCTGCACGTAGACTGTGGTCTGTGTCCATAAGTATTTTAGAAAATGTGGTTTTAATATAAAAGGAACAGTAAAAACAGAATTCTTGATTTATTAGTAGAATCTTTTTCTTGGAGTACAACACAGGACACAGGCTCTTTAAAAGGGGTTGTAAACCCTCGTGCAGCAGCCCCCCAGAGCCCCGCTTTTACTTGCCTGAACCGGTCTTTTCCAGTGACGAGAATAAGCCCAGCAGCTCCAGCCACGGTCTCGGGTCCTCATTGGACAGATAGATAGCAGCAGGAGCCATTGGCTGCTGTCAATCAACTCCAGTGACACGGGAGCCGGGGGCGGGGCTGAGTCCTTCTGTCTGTGTCAATGGACGCAGCAGCAGGACTCCGGAGCCCGCCCACACAAATTCCCCCTTGGAAAGGGGGTCTCTGAGGGGGCACTCGATGCAGGGGAGGAGCCAGGAGCGCCGCTGAGGGACCCCAGAAGAGGGGGATGGGGGGCAAAACCCTTAAACAGAGGAGGTAAGTATAACATGTTTGTTAATTTTTTTTTATTTTTTATTAAACAAACCTTTAAAACCCCTTTAATCCTGATAATTTGTTGGCTATATGCAGTTACCTTTAGGTGACTGGACAGTGGGAAAAAAAAGTATATTGGCAGCCCTCTATGTAATCACTCCCACTAGTCTTAGTTTTGTATTAAGAAATATGAAAAGAACATACAACATACAAATAGAGGGGAGGGACTTGTACTCCAAGAAATGGATTTTACTGGCAAGTCAAAAATTATATTTTCTAATACATACACAGGCTCACCAGCCCTCTGCCTATCCATTATAATGCATGTGCTTCTATTGTGGAGGCTCTCAAAATGTAGAGTTAGGGCTACAGAAAATACTGGGGTGCCTCGACAGGGCTCTGTAGCTTACTTGTATTGGAAAATGTGTGTAAAATAAACTACTGTTTTTAACATTTTAATGTTAGACAAGTTAATTTGGTTGGTTAGCAGGCTGGTCGGTAAGTTGAGCAAGGAATTTCTCTGGTTTTGTTTATCATGATAACCATCTACATTTGTGGAGAAAAGGGCTTCCTTAACATCTCTGGGAAAGAAATCTACCACACAATGGAGATTCTTGCTATGGGGGTCAGAAGTATGGAGTAGTTTTAGGACCGTTTCTTCCACCCCGCCAGAATGTTGCCAATGGTCTAGAGTGAAACTGGGTGAAGGGCACAGCCTCAAAGGAGGCAACTGTTTGACTCACACACAAACATTAAATAAGGGCTTCCTCTGGACCCGGATATTAGAGGGGTAGAAGTTTGGTGCTGTTAACCTTCAAAGAGCTACTGCTCAAGGCATTCCTGTGCATGTGGACAGAAAGAAGGCTCATTCTTAGAGATCTGACAATGTGCATCTGCCAAGCTATTTACACAATACTGTAAGGCTATAGGTAAAACGGTCTAACTGATTGAACAGAGGCATCCATAAGGATAGAACTAGGATTTTGGCATTGTGCTTATTACAGTCAGTCAAGAAAAAGAGGACTTCTAATGTCTGGTCTACTGGGTCTTTGAAACACCGAACTATCCTTAAAGTATTTGTAAAGGCCGAAGGTTTCTAACTTAATGAATTCTATGCATTAAGATAAAAAGCATTCTGTGTGCAGCGGCCCCCCCAAGGGCCCTTTTACAGGGGGCTTTCCGTGTTCGGGCTCCGCTTTGCTCAGCGGGGATCGGTCTGTCGATCCACGCTGGGCAGGCAGGTGACGGGTCTGTCTCTGCACACTGTGCAGGGACCAACCTGTCAGAGCGCCGCTCTCCCCTATGGGGTGATTGGATGACGACGGACCATAGAGTCCGTTGTTATCCGATCGGATGACGGATGGAAAAATAGTGTTTTCCTCTGTCACACTTTTGCGGATCAGAGCAGGTCGGGTGTCAGCGGGCCTGTCAATGCCGTCATCCGTAGCTCCATAGAGGTGCACGGAGCACCGTCAGGTCTACCTAAAAAACTGACAGGCGGCCCTGAACACTCCCTCCTCATTGGCTCACAGCAGCACGGCGCCACTGTTGTGATAGTCAGTGTGAGCCAATGAGGAGAGAAAGGGGGCAGGGCCAGACGAAGCTCCATATCTGAATGGACACTGCAGCTGCAGCTTGGGTGCTCCCATAGCAAGCTGGATTCCACCCTGCACTCACAATAGGAGATCTAGTCGGCAGGAGTAACAAGGGATATACATCAGCCGGGCTTCACACTCCATGACTTACATAATCCTGCAGGGATCTTCAGGGACAGGGCTTTGGCACACAATGACCCTTGACCTGTAAGGTACCTTGCAATCAACTCTGCATTGCACTACGTGCCAAGGGGGGTTCCTACAGCAGGATACAGTGCATGGCAGTAATATTACAAGACAGCCCTGTATCATGCATATGGCAAAGTCCGGGCACAGTCCCTGAAGGCTCTGCTGAAAAGTTAACTGATATGGTAGCTGCATTAGAAGCCGCAGTGGCTATAAGTGGGCAATGTTTTCTGACTTTTACGATCTGCAAACTTGTGAACCAGTGTTACAGTCATGTACATTCAGTAGAGAAGATTAAATGGTGTTAAAATATTTGCCTGCCAATGTCATTCAGATACCAAAAAAGAATCATAGGACTGCTTACCTGTCTTCAAATTGTGGTTTGTAAGGTGTCTGTTCTGGTGTGTAAAAGCTGGAGCGGACCGTTTCCTCTTGGATGTCGGGGCTATCTACTTGACCATGGGGTGATATCCTTGAAGCACATGGAGTTTGGTACACTGTGGCATTCCACATTTGCGTCTCATCTTGTATTGGTATAAAGTCTTCTTCTCCTGTACCACTACTATCGCTATAGCTATCCCTCCTAGAAGGGTTCTTAAGTCTCCTTATATTTGTATCTGCTACCTCTTCATCCTCATCTGAACTATCATTTTGTTCATGTGCAAGTGAATGGTCGGTGCTACGAAAGCCACCTTGGTTCTCATCCGGTAGAAACTTTTGTGGGGTATTTAGTGGTGTCTGAATGGAAATAAACATGATTTTAGTATGAATCATATAAGCCAACACGTAAAAAAATAAGTGAACTTGCTCACACTGTTTGCAAATAGTAGAAAACAAATCATATGTGCCTTATTGCTACCACATGCTCCAATTATTTAGTGCCTGAGAAAATGTGCATATATTTATAGTGCATAATCTAACAGTGTCTTCTGATTAATGGCCTAATTAGTACAATGTCAGTGTCATGCTATGAGATGGATATGAACATCCTAATGGTTTTAACTGCTGAACAAGTATGACTGTCTTGGCAGAAGTATACAGTACATAGCACCCATAAAAGTCTCAGACATGGTCCGTCTTTTTCTCACCAGCATCACAGAGCTAATTTCTGGCAATGTACCAGCTGGTGGTCTGCACATCAGAAGAGTGACTTCTGGATAGGTCCCCCTCAGAGCTGAAACAACTTCCTGGGAGTGGAAAAAGAGAAAACTAGTTTAAAATGCCGTCATTTTATTAGAAATGTTATTAGAAATGGCAGAACACTTATCTGAACTTATCTATCCAATCTAAATTCATTAAAACTTACCTGCTGAGTAAGTCCTTTCAGTGAGGCTCCATTCACCTTTAGGATGACATCTCCAACATTTATTTTGCCGCAATCTGAAGCTGGCTGACCTGGAAACAGTTTCTTAACTCGAACTACGCTTGAGTCCACCTGACCTGAAAGGGGATTTTCCTCTCGAGAAAAGCTAAATCCCAGGCCAGAACTGCTCTTCACTAGTTTTACTTCATAGACATTGTCTGGAAGAGCAAAAAAAAAAAAAAATGTTCAAAAGCCTAGCAGATGTTCCAATGGATACGCCAAAAATAAATTATAAACAACATAAAGGGATTTTTAAATACAGCTTACCTGTAAAATCCTTTTCTTGGAGTACATCACGGGACACAGAGCGGCATATTCATTACTATATGGGTTATATGGAGTACCTTCAGGTGTGGACACTGGCAATCTCAAACAGGAAGTCCCCTCCCTATATAACCCCCTCCCCTAGAGGGAGTCCCTCAGTTTTGTAGCAAGCAGTATGCCTCCCAAAATGGTCACCCAAAAGAGGGGTGGGAGCTCTGTGTCCCGTGATGTACTCCAAGAAAAGGATTTTACAGGTAAGCTGTATTTAAAAATCCCTTTTTCTTTCTCGTACATCACGGGACACAGAGCGGCATATTCATTACTATAAGGGATGTCCGAAAGCAATGCTTTAATGAGGGGAGGGAGACATCTTCCAAAGAAGGATTTAATTTAGAGGTATACTCAGATACTAGTAAATCCAACTTAAACGAGAAATGTAAATCTCAAATCAAATCAAGGGAGCCCCCTCAGATCCTGAGGAGCTTGAATCGCGGCCTGTAGTACTGACTGCCCAAAGGCTGTATCCGCATTCCTTCTTACGTCCAATTGATAAAATTTTGTAATGACTACGTTGCTGCCTTGCATATTCGAGCCCTAGAGATCTGATGATGTGCTGCCCAGGAGGTGCCCATGGCCCTGGTAGAATGGGCCTTCACCGACAAAGGAGGAGGCACCTCTTCAAACCGCAGGCCCGAACCATTAATTGTTTAATCCATCTTGCGATGGTGGATCAAGCGGCTGCCTGACCCATCTTGGGCCCTTCCGGTAAAACGAACACCACATCTGTTTTCCGAACCTTCTCTGTAGCTTTAAGATAGGCCTTTATGGCCCTGACAATATCCAACGTATGCAGCAACCCCTCCTTTCTAGAGGTGGGTTTTGGAAGAAGGATGGAAGTACCACATCCTGGTTCAGGTGGAAACTGGATATAACCTTTGGTAGAAAGGAAGGATGAGGACGGAACCCCGCCCTATCCTTATGCAAAATGAGATATGGTTCCTTACAAGATAAGGCTGCCAATTCCGATACTCTCCTGGCCGAAACTATGGTGATCAGAAATACCGACTTTCTAGTCAGTAAAATCAAGGTACCTCAGCCAACGGCTCAAGGGGTTGTTTCTGTAGGGATGACAGAACAAGATTTAAAGTCCCATGGACAAAGTGGTGACTTGACAGGAGGATTAATACGCAAGACCCCCTGTAAGAAGGTCTTTACCAGCGAGTGGGTGGCCAGCGGCCTCTGAAACCACACTGACAGAGCTGAGATCTGTCCCTTGATTGTGCTTAGTGCCAGGCCTTTATCCACTCTTAACTGGAGAAAACTTAACACCCTGTCAATAGTATATTTACGGGAATTCCATCTTTTGGATTCACACCAGCCTACGTAGTTCCTCCATACCCTGTAATAAATCACCCTGGAGGCCGGCTTTCTAGCCCTAATCAGGGTAGGAATTACCTGCCTAGACAGACCTCTACCCCTGAGAATCAGGGATTCAGCCTCCAGGCCGTCAAATTTAGACGCTGTAATGTAGGGTGGAGGATCGGGCCTTGTGAGAGTAGGTCTGGCCCTAGAGGAAGAGTTCAAGGGTCTCCCACTGCCATCTTCAGGACTAGTGAGTACCATGCCCTCCGGGGCCCAGCCGGAGCTACTAGAATGACTGGCTTGTGCTCCACTCTGATCCTGCGCAACAGGCGAGGAAGTAACTGTAGCGGAGGGAATGCATATAGAAGTTTGAATTGATGCCAAGGGCAAACCAACGCATCGGTTCCGCAGGCCATAGGATCCCTCGCTCGAGACACGAACCTGTCTAGTTTCTTGTTGAACCTGGATGCCATTATATCTACGTCCGGCATTCCCCACCTCTGGCAGATTGTCTGAAAGACCTGGGGATGCCGAGACCACTCCCCTGGCAACCGACTCTGGCGACTTTAAGAAGTATGCCTGCAGGTTGTCCACTCCGGGAATGAATATCGCCGAAATGCAGGGTACATGAACCTCTGCCCACTGAAAAATCAAGCTCTTGAGCGGCCTGACTCCTGGCTCCCCCTTGGTGGTTTATGTATGCCACCGCCGTGGCATTGTCTGACTGGATTCTCACCGGGAACCCCTTTAATCTGGAGGTCCATGCCAGAAGGGCTAGGCGAGCAGCTCTGATCTCCAAGATATTGATGGGGAGCTGCCTCTCTGCTTTCACCCAAGTTCCCTGGCGAGAGAACCCCTCGAAGACCGCCCCCCAGCCTGCCAGGCTGGCGTCTGTGGTAACTACCTTCCAGACAACAGTGCTGAAGGATTTTCCCTTTAGAAGATTCTGGGGGTTCAACCACCAGGCCAGGCTTTGTCGGACCCTTGATGATAGCGTCAAAGGGGACTCTAAGGCATGTGCTTTCTTGCCCCAGGCTGCTAGAATGGCTGCCTGTAGGACGCGAGTGTGGATCTGAGCGTATGGTACTGCCTCGAACGTGGCCACTAGCTTGCCTAGTACTCGCATACACAGGCGAATAGTTGTTTTTTTCTTGTTTAGAACCAACTGAACCAACCCCTTGATAGCCTCGATCTTTACAAGGGGCAGGAACACCCTTTGCTGTTCTGTGTCTAACCTCATGCCGAGGTATTCCAACTGCTTTGTAGGCTGGAACGCTGACTTTCCCCGGTTTAGGACCCAGCCGAATCCTTCGAGGTACCGAACCGTGAGGTTTACTGCCTGTTGCAGACCCGGCCGTGAGTGATCTATGATTAAAAGGTCGTCCAAGTATGCTAGGACTGTGACCCCTTGGATCCTTAAATTGGCCAGAACTGGGGCTAGGATCTTCGTGAATACCCGGGGGGCCGTGGCCAGCCCGAAGGGGAGCGCCCTGAATTGGAAGTGTCGCTGCCCCACCGCGAAGCGTAAAAATCTTTGATGCGACTGAAAGATTGGTACATGAAGGTAAGCATCCTTTATGTCTATGGAGGCCAGAAAATCGTCCCTCTGAAGCGCGGCGGCTGCTGACCGGATGGATCCCATCCGGAAGGAACGAACCCTTAGGTAACCGTTTAACCTCTTTAGGTCCAAGATTGGCCTGACATCGCCGTTGGGCTTTGGTATGACAAAGAGATTGGAATAGAAACCTAGCCCTTGCTTTTGGGCTGGCACCTCTATTATTACGTCCTGGCAAAGCAGGTGATCCAAAGCTGCCAGCAATGAGGCCTTCCTTGCTGGATCCTTTGGTAGCCTTGATTCTTGAAAATGAGGCGGAGGACACCTTAGAAACTCCAGTCTGTAGCCTGTGGTTACAGACGCCCGGACCCATTTGTCGGGGATCTTGGCTTCCCAAACTTCTGAGAAGAAACGAAGCCTTCCCCCCACCCGCGAGAGTGGGGGCGCCCCTTCATAAGGCAGACTTAGGGGCTGTCTTTGTCGGCTTGCGATACCATGGCCTCTTACCCCCAGGGGCCTGTCCCTGCGATCTACTGTTAACGTTGGATCGTGCAGGCGGCCGTCGATACTGCCTGGAATTTGAGGGCCCTGAGACAGGAAAGAGCTGCCTTTTAAATGTAGGACCCCGGAATGTCTTTTTGACCGGTAAAAGGGTACTCTTGCCACTTGAAATAGTCTGAATATATTTATCCAGATCCTCTCCGAAGAGTCGTCCTCCATGGAAGGGAAACCCTGCCAGAAGCTTTTTTGCATGGGGGCTCCGCCGCCCAGTTCTTCAACCATAAGAGCCTTCTCATGTGCACCAAAAATAGTGATAAACGAGAGGCCTGCTGGATGGAATCTTTTATAGCATCTACAGCAAAACACAGAGCTCTGGGAATGTCAGAAAACTCTTCTGCTTGTTGGGTAGGCATGTCCTTTAACATTTCTTTTGTCTGGTCTTTTAACGCCTGACAAACACCAATCGCAGCCACCGCTGGCTGCACCACTGCTCCTGCCGTAGCAAAGGATGCTTTTAAAAGTGTCTCTACCCGTTTATCAACCGGATCTTTAAACATATGTATGTTTTCCACCGGGCAAGTTAGTGATTTATTCACACATGAGATGGCTGCATCCACTACTGGGAGCCTCCACCTCTTGGAGAATTTTTCCTCCATGGGGTAAATGACCGCAAATCTTTTCGGTGGCAGAAAAATCCTGTCCGGTCGTACCCAATCCCGAAAGATCAATTCCTCCAAAAGAGGATGGACTGGAAAAACTGCGTTGCTTAACGGAGCTTTCAAAGAGCCCAGAGAGGATACCGGAGGAACCTGAGGCTCTGGCAATGGTAAACTAAATGCCGAGCGGACCATGTCCGTCAAAGACTGTACCCACAGTCTGTCTGGGAGTCTGAAAAATGGTTCCTCAGAGGCAGATCCCTCAATCCCTGAACCCTCTTGGTTCAGGTCTAGTTGATCCTCCTGTGATTCCAATTCCTCCGGAGAGAGAATCTCAGCATCTGAGGATACACCTCTTGGTGATGGGGATCTAACCCGTTTCTTACCAGGAATAGCTCTAGCGATCAATGCTGCTATTCTCTCTTCTAGCCCCCCTAGGGATACGGCTAGCATCTCCTCTGTGATAAACACAGGGCTGGGCTGATCTGGGCCAGCCTCCGCACCAGATCCCCCTAATGGCTCATCCAAGGCGCCCTTTATGTTAATAAGTTGCGGGGAAAGTATCGGCATATCATCAGAATCAGAAGGGGAACCCCTTTGTTTTTTGGTCTTTTTTGTACCCTTTGACCCCGAACCTTTGGAAGCCATAATACAAAATCGAGGGACTCCGCCCACACAACAGACTGTAGTGGCCAGGAGTACAAAACCAGAGCTTAGGGGACAATAGATCACTAATGCCCAAAAACTGATGGGATCCCGTATGTTTTTCTTTTTTTTTTTTTTTTTTAAATATATATTATATATATTTTCTTTTTTAAAACATACAGTGACCCCAAACTTAGTTTGCCAGCCTCCAACCTGCTGCAAAAAGGGGAATTTCTTGGCTTAACAAAAAAGGCATTGGAACAAAGTCCAGCATGTACTACCCCTCTTCCGCCACCGGGAGTCACTGTTCTGCCGCTCTGCGTCCTCTCCTTCTGAAATCAGCCTCAGACTGAGCACTGACAATGCCTGCTGATCTATAACAGCACAAGGCGCGCCCCTGTATGACGCCGCAGGCACGCCCCCCCCCGCCCACCTGTCTGAATGGCGCGAAAAACGTCTATAAGACGTGCGCGCGCACGCGCGCGCGCGCGTATGCCGGAACAGGAGGAACATGGAGGAGCCGCGCTGCTGGAGACCCAGGACTGCAGAAACAGGCGGCAGATTCAAACCCCCGGCCAGGTAGGACTCTCCAAAAGGCCCCTAGGGATCCTTACTAGTCCTAGGAAGAAAGCAGCAGGTTAGCTAGCAACACATTCTTAGACAGGGGAACCTAGTGATGGGGGAAAAAAGGTGTCATCCTGTCTCTCTCAGACATAGTGAGCAAGGTTGCCCATGCAGAGCATACTTAGGCTACCCCCCTTTTAGGTTACCCCGGAGAGCCTGCTGTCGAACCAAGTCCCGCAGGCTCCCCCTTACCTGCTCCATGCTGCAGGATGTTTGTCCAGCAAACTGATCCAATCTTCTCCCATCTCCGTGGGTAGCGTAGTAGACCTTCAGGCCCTGGGGTCCTATGAAGGTACCCACTGTCCTGGACCTATATAGCACCCTGGCAAACAGGAACTTATGGTTTTTACAAACTCCAAGTCCTGGGCCCAGGGTCCAGCCCTCCAAAGAGGAGCATTATAGGCAAAACCCCACGGTTTGGGGCCCGGGTACTGTCCACTTTGGCACTGAGGCTCCTTGGACAGATCCGGTTAGCCCGCCCTTAATCCCAAGGATGTGGAGCAAAGCTATTCCGTGACCAACACCTAAGACACTGGCGAAAAAACTGAGGGACTCCCTCTAGGGGAGGGGGTTATATAGGGAGGGGACTTCCTGTTTGAGATTGCCAGTGTCCACACCTGAAGGTACTCCATATAACCCATATAGTAATGAATATGCCGCTCTGTGTCCCGTGATGTACGAGAAAGAAAAACATCCTCCGATAGCATTGTATATTATGGTAACTTTTGATCAGAATGTTTACGATTTAGACGAGTTTTGGCCCAATTACTATTTGGATGGTAAAAAAAAAGTTGACAAAGGAGACGCAACAGGACACAAAATTAGGGAAAGCTGCATATAAAGTTTGCAGTTAATTGCAGCAGTTTTAGGACAGATTAGATATCCAATATATATTGCTTTAAAAAAAAAAAAAAAAGAGTGTTAAAAACATTATTCCAAAGAGCCACTTATGTTCTCAAAATATTATCACCCTATATGAAGTGTATAATTTGCTGGACTGCACATTTGTGCCAACATTAATTGGATTCTTTGAGAACTTGTAATCTGCAAGTGTCCTTTTAAACCACTAGAGGGCAACCGAGAAATGTAAAGCAGCTACTTCCTTGCATTACCAGCTCTTTTTTTTTTCCTAATTATGGGCATTTATTACAGCAAAAAGTACAAAATACTGTGTATTTTTTCTCAATTTTTTTTCGCTCTTTTTGTTTATAGCGCAAACAATAATAACTGCAGAGGTGATCAAATACCACCAAAAGAAAGCTCTATTTGTGAGGAAAAAAAGGACGTCCATGACGAATCGCAAAACATGCTCTGATCATTGAGCAGCCAATTCTTCCAGGGCTGAAGTGGTTAAAGGCATTTATTTTTTTAAAACAAACATGTTTTACTTACCCGCTCTGTGCAGTGGTTTTGCGCAGAGCAGCCTAGATACTCCTCTTCTCGAGTCCCCTGCCAGGGCTCTCGGCCCCTCCCTCCTACCCCCATAGCAAGCAGCTTGCTATGGGGGCACCCGAGCAGGCTTGCTTCTGAACCGCTGCTCGGCCACGCCTCTGCTCTCTCCTCATTGGCTCACTTGTCAGTAGCGGAAGCCCATGGGGAAGAAGAGAGCCACTGTCTAGTGCACTTCGCACAAACGAGATTAGGCTTTGGTAAGTAATGGGGGGGGGGGGGTTGGGGAGAGCTGCACACAGGTTTTTTGTACCTTCATACATCCTAAAAGCCTTAAGCCTTAACAACCACTTTAACCTCTTCCCACCGGCAGATACGCAAACTCTTGGCAAGTGGGATGTAACGCAGAGAGGCTGCATATACGCAGCCCTATGTAAACACAAAACTGTGCTGAGAACGCACTCCCACCACAGTCATTGGTGTGGACCAGAAAGCTCCTGATGCACACTTCCAATCATGTGACCATTGTGACAGCCAATCACAGCACTCAAATGACCCACATGCCCGTCTCTATCTCCCAGCAACTAGAAGTTCTTAAAGGGCCAGGAGGTGGAGGCAGGAAGGGGTTAGGCAAGGACAAAGTTGCAAAATAAACAGGCTCACTGCAAAAATGTAAAAACTTGTTTACTGGGGTATACAGCTGTGAGAGCTGAACTGGTTAAATGGAATTTAACTGCTTACATATGGTTGGTCAGTTCCTGACAAACAACAGTATAAAAGAAGGGAAGAAGGAATAAACAAAACAAAAAAACATGCAGACATAGGAAAATACGATATTTGCAGAGATAGCTAGAATGTACGAAATTATAGAATACCATGAGTATTTTTAATAATATTTGCTGTTATATGACATCATAGCTGGACTAACTGAACTTGAAACGGACTCTGGGAACTATGCTAAAAAAATGCAAGCAGAGGGCAAAGGACTAGTCTCAAAAACTGTATGTGGTCTTGCAGCAAGGTTCTTTATTACAGATGTTCCATACCTTGTCATGCATAATGACTGTATGTAAGCAACCATTTTGGTTGAGGCAGGTTTTTGCTTCCTCATATTAGAGCCTTCAACAAAAGGACAATAAGCAAAAAACAGTAGTGACATCGCCAATTATCACTTTGCTAGTTCTGAGACTAGAAATGCCTTAGATCTCACACAGCTGACAGAGCTACAAGGCTGTATACACGCTGGTAGCTGGGCACCCCCACATTCCAGGAAGTGCACTGCTATTTTCAGGAGGAATTCAAGCCAAAGTATACAGTTTACAGGTTAATGCTTAGGTACAATTGACACTTCTAGATGTTCCCTATAACATTTATTTAGTTTTAATTATATTGCAGTAAATTGGAACATTTCTTGTCACCGCCTGTTATGGTGACAACTATAAAACTTTGAGTTAAATATCCCAGAAAGTGTGTCTCTCCCCAATGGGGACACAGATAGCAATAAAAATGTGATAGGAAAAAAAAAAGAACACATTTAGCGAAGATACTGGTTACATACTGTAGTAGTAGTTTATTGGCATTTTCAAAGTGTACATAAAGCTTACCATTAGTTATAAAGGTGTATTCTGGTGGTACAGAATCCTTCTGTTCTTGTTGTTTGCTTGTCTCAGCTTGGTTAGGTGGTGTACATTGAGGGGTAACTGGAGCATGGACTTTCACTGCTGGTAGCTGTCCTTTTTCCAATACCAACGTTACCACCTGCATAGAAAAAAAAACATAGTTTGTATTTACAAGAACTTCAGGCAAATCTAAAACATATTGTCTGCTCAAACTAAAAACAAACAACAAATGAAGCATGGGCAATAACAGTCCAAATCTGGCCCCAGGTTTTATCTTGCATACCGTAGTAGGTGAAGTAAAAAAAAAAAAAGACAATTCCATGAAGGTCAACCTATGTGTATGATTACATGTCAGTATTACATTGTATATGCCGATATCCCTGTATGTTGTGATTGTTCAGGTGCTTGGCTAATATTTTTTTAAATCATTGATGCTCCCCGCTAAGACCACCACCTGTGGAAGGGAAATCCACATCCTCGCCGCTCTTACAGTAAAGAACCCTCTACATAGTTTAGGGTTAAACCTCTTTTCTTCTAATTGTAATGAGTGGCCACGTGTCTTGTTAAACTCCCTTCCACAAAAAAAGTTGTATCCCTATTGTGGGGTCACCAGTATGGTATTTGTAAATTAAAATCATATCCCCTCTCAAGCATCTCTTCTCCAGAGAGAATAAGTTCACTGCTCGCAACCTTTCCTCATAACCAATATCCTCCAGACCCTTTTATTAGCTTTGTTGCCCTTCTTAGTACTCGCTCCATTTCTAGTACATCCTTTCTGAGGACTGGAGCCCAAAACTGAACAGCATACTCTAGGTGCGGCCGGACCAGACTCTTGTAGAGTGGGAGAATTATCGTTTTATCTCTGGAGTTAATCCTTTTTTAATGCATGCCAATATTCTGTTTGCTTTGCTAGCAGCAGCTTGGCATTGCATGCCACTGCTGAGCCTATCTACTACTAGGAACCCCAGGTCCTTTTCCATCCTAGATTCCCACAGAGGTTCTTTCCCCAGTGTACAGATTGCATTCAAATTTTTGCCACCCAAATGCATTATTTTACATTTTTCTACTTTAAACCTCATTTGCCATGAAGTTGCCCACACCATTAATTTGTTCAGATCTTTTTGCAAGGTTTCCACATCCTGCGGAGAAGTTATTGCCCTGCTTAGCTTAGTATCATCCGCAAATACAAATATTGAACAGTTTAGCCAATCCTCCAGGTCGTTTATGAACAAATTAAATAGGATTGGTCCCAGTACAGAGCCCTGTCTTGCCCATGATGGTGAGGCTTGAATGGAAGAAAGATTCTGTGGACAAGTGTCTTTTATACACATAACAAGTCATCATTAGCAGCACCTTCTTAAATTGACAAGACTAATCTGTGTACCACATAAGCACATACTGTAGCCAGTCTGTGGGAGCCAATTATTGTTGGTTGGAGATAGGTATTTTACTCACTGAACTACAACGCGATTTATAACATTTGTATCATGTGTTTTTCCGGTTGATATTCTTCCTCCATCATTTAAAATGCACCTATGATAAAAATTATAGACCCTTTATTTTGTAAGTGGGCAAACTTACAAAATCTGCAGATAATTTTCCCCACGGTAAATGGTTTTCAATTTATTTATTTTTTTACAAAATATGTGAAAAGTGTGGCCTGCATTGGTATTCAGCCCCAAGTCAATAATTTGTAGAACTACCTATTGCTCCAATTACAGCTGCAAGTCTTTTTGTTGATGTCTTTACCAGCTTTGCCTATCTAGAGTGACATTTTTGCCCATTCTTTGCAAAATAGCTCAAGCTCTGTGGGATTGAATGGAGAGCGCCTGAACAGCAGTTTTGAGTCTTGCCACATAACACACAAATATAATTTGATCTAAACAATTCCATTGTAGCTCAGGTCGTTGTCCTGCTAGAAGATTGTCCTGTATTTGGCTCCATCCATCTTCCCATCAACTCCACCAGCTTCCCCGTCTCTGCTGAAAAAGCACATCCCCAAGATATGCTGCCACCATGTTTAATGGTGGGCATGGTGTGTCCAGGGTGATGTGCAGTGTTAGTTTTTAAACCACACACAGCGTTTTGCTTTTAGGCCAAAAAGTTCAATTTTGGTCTCATATGATCAGAGCACTTTTTTTCACGTTTGCTGTGTCCCCCCACATAGCTCTTCGCATATTTCAAATGGGACTTCTTATGGCTTTATTTCAACAAAGGCTTTCTTCTTGCCACTCTTCCATAAAGGGCAGATTTGTGGATGGCACGGCTAATAGTTGTGCTGTGGACAGATTCTCCTACCTGAGCTGGTAATCTCTGCAGCTACTCCAGAGTTACCATGGGCCTCTTGGTTGCTTTTCTGATTAAAGGGGTGTTCCAGCCTAGTTATATGTTTATTAAAAGTCAGCAGAAACAAAAAGTGTAGCTGCTGGCTTTTAATAAACAGACACTTATCTGCTCCAGCGTTCCAGCGACGCGCCGACCGGGGCTCCGCTCCTCTCCCCCTCCCCGGCCGGCGTCCTCATCGCAACTGTGGGCACCCGGCCATGACAGCCTTCGGCTTCACGGCCGGGCACCCACTGCGCATGCGCGAGCGGCACGGCCCGCCGCTGATTGGACAGGCGATCGCATGGGACCTGTCAGTGTCCCATGCGATCGCCTACAGGGAGGGGCTGCTGTAGGCGATTAAGCTTAATCGCCTAACCAGCCCCTCTGCGGAAGGAGGAAGTGGGACAGGAAGTCCCACTCCTCCTGAAGCCCCCACTCCCCCCCCCCCCAAAAAAAATTACATGCCAAATGTGGCATGTAAGGGGGTGAGGAGTGGGATTAGCGGAAGTTCAAATTTTGGGTGGAACTCCGCTTTAATGCTCTGCTTGCCCGGCCTGTCAGTTTAGTGGACAGCCATGTCTTGGTCGGTTTGCAGTTGTGCCATATTCTTTTCAGACGATGGATTAAACAGTGCTCCCTGAAATATTCAAAGCTTGGGATGTTTTTTTTTTTTATAACCTAGCCCTGCTTTAACCACTTGCTTACTGAGCACTTTAACACCATTCTTGCCCTGGCCAATTTTGAGCGCTGTCACTCTTTGAATGTCATGCAACACTGTACCCAAATTACATTTTATATATTTTTTTTTTTTTACACAAATAGTGCTTTCTTTTGGTGGTATTTAATTACTGTTGAGTTTTTTTTTTTTTTTGCTAAAAAACAAACAAAGACAGACAATTTTGAGGAAAACAAAAAAACTATTCATAGCTTGATATGACATTTTGCAAACAGGTAATATTTCACCTTTAGTGATTTACACTGATAGGTGGCACTGGTGGGCATTGGTAGGTGGCACTGGTGGGCAGCACTGATATGCACTGCTTAGCAGCTGTGGTTGTCAGTGTGAGGGACTGATGTCCCTCTAACAGAAACAGACACTTTCTGCTATAGTGGGCTGGTGTAGCTTTCAACTTTTCTTGACAGTTAGGGAACAGCGAAGTCTACCTACCAGCAGTCTGCCACACACAGAGGTACCTCTATCACCTAAAAACACACCAAAATAAATAAACTAGGCCTTGCATGGTGGGAGGCGGTTATATGAGAGAGTGCTAAAGCTTTGATCGGCTTTGCCACTGTCCAGTCACGTAAAGGCTCGGCATATAACCCATCCATTATGATTAAATACCTGTCCTGTACAATAATAAAAAAAAAATAAAAAAAACAAAAAAACTTTCACCTTTGTCTGTGCTATCAAATATAAAGCAGAATGCATCAAGTTAATCTACTTTATCAAATAAAACGTCCTGGGTTTATAGTTCCCTTGTTACATTCCTGTTACAAAATCCTACCTGGCCAGTATTTCTCAATGTCTCCACAGCTTGTTTATGTGTGGCACCCTCCAGGCTGGATCCATTAACAGAAAGCACTCGATCACCTAGGTTAGAGTAAAACAAATTGTAAATAACTTACAATGACATACTTCGCCCAATAATCATACATGGCTAGATGCTAATATTTTTGAAACAATGCAAATGTAAAGCTTAAAAGGTGTTTGATATGATGCTCTGTGTCTTGATTACAATGCAAGACACTTTTAGGAGTTGAAAATTTCATTTTTTTTCCAAATAAAAACAATAAGCTTATACTTGCAAGGGTTTTGCACAGAGCAGCCCCATTCCTCTGCTTCTGGGGTGCTACTGACTCCTTCCCTGGGATTATGGTCATCGCTGGATTGCATTGGGCTGAGGTAAGAAAAAAGGGAGGGGGGATCTGGGGGCAGCTGCAAAGGTTTTTCACACGACTCTGGGGGTGGGGAGTGATTTGGTACTCAATCTTTGCAGGGTCCTAATACCCCGTTTGGATAGTTGTCCCTAGTCTGATTCTCTGGTTTCCTCTGGGCACTTTAGTGGCACTTCTGCCAAACAACCTTCCTCCTATTTATCCAGGAACAGATTTACTGGCACAGTGTGAATTGATTGGCAGACTTTCAGTTCTTCTAATGGCTGTACATAAAAGGGGTCACAAGTGAGCCCCTTCGGTCTCCCCTCATGGGCCATTCTTTGACTTTGCCCTGGTTGCAGACACACTGCCTTAAAAGAAGGTATATGAGAAATATATTTCTTCCTTCTAAAAAAAAAATAGGATCAGGATTCACCTTTAATGTATAAAAGAAAGCCTACGCGCTATCAGTGAACTAGTGAAATCAAATCAAATCCCACAGTGTAAATAAATATATACATACATATATATATATATATATATATATATATATATATATATATATATATATATATATATATATATATATATATATACACACATATATACACACATATATACACACATATATATATATGGAGGGAAGCAGCCAAATCTAAAGTGTTTACAATACACAGGTGGTAAAATGCAAAATGTTGGTGGTCTAGCGCTACCCAAAACAAAACAACCAGTGACCTAGATAAATCAATAAATATACATCGATATAGACATGAATGTAAATAAAAATAAATATAGATATAAATATAAATATGAATAAGAGTCCATATGTGAGTCCACACATGTAATCAGTGAGCTGTAGTGCACATCAAAAGACAGTCTGTGATTCATCCAGTGTCACCATATATTGTGCAAGTGCTAATCCGTGGAGAACAGCCTCACAAGCCTCTCACCTTACGCATTATGGCAAGTCCCCAGATGAAGGCCTTTGCCGTAACGCGTAGGGAATAGCGGACACCGGGAGTGATGTGAGGACTCGGCTGATGCCGTTTTATGTACATGCTGTTTTATCTTTGATTTTATGTAAGGAGATTTTATACTGAATAAATTGTTCGTTGGTTTACCGTACTACACCATTGGAGGTCCATCTCTCCTTTGTTTCCCTGAGTATTATATAGATTCCAGATACTCAGTGAAGACTTGGAGGATAGGCGAACAGGGGTATACCATATACCGGAGGTGTCCATGAGTTTTATGAAATGCGAGTATCCATTTCAGTAAGGTGAGAGGCTTGTGAGGCTGTTCTCCACGGATTGGCACTTGCACAATATATGGTGACACTGGATGAATCACAGACTGTCTTTTGATGTGCACTACAGCTCACTGATTACACGTGTGGACTCACATATGGACTCTTATTCATATTTATATCTATATTTATTTACATTCATGTCTAAATCGATGTATATTTATTGATTTATTTAGGTCACTGGTTGTTTTGTTTTGGGTAGCGCTAGATCACCAACATTTTGCAGGATTCACCTTTAGTTAAAATTTCATCCAAGCTTAAGGCCGCGTACACATGATTGGTCCAATGGACCGTTTTCATCAGACTGATGAAAAACCGATCGTGTCAGTACGCGGTGACGTAAAACACAACGACGTGCTGAAAAAAATGAAGTTCAATGCTTCCAAGCATGCGTCGACTTGATTCTGAGCATGCGCAGGTTTTTGGACCGATGCTTTTGCGTACTAACTATCGGTTTGGACCGATGGTTAGGCGTCCATCAGTCCGATTTTAAAGCAAGTGTTAAAACTTTGGTCCGACGGACGACGGACCGATGGGCCGTACACACAGTTGGTTTGGACCGATGAAACTGGACTTAAGTCCATTTTCATCGGTTTGGACTGATCGTGTGTAGGCAGCCTAAGAATACTATTGCTACCCTTATTTACGCTGTATGATCCCGTTTAGCGTTAGAGCAGCCTGAGTCTGTTCACCCCAAATTCTCCCTACAATTTCTAAAGCTTGCTAAAACCTTACAAGGCCATCCTATATGGTGAAAATAGGATTTTTGTACTCACCGTAAAATCCATTTCTCTGAGTTCATGGACGGACACAGCAGCATTGACCTTAGGGTATTATATCCTTCCTTCCAGGAAACTAGGCAGAAAACAGCACTTTGAGTGTTAAAAACACTTCCCTCAGTACAGCTCCTCCCAGGGGGCGTGGTCCCCCCGAGTATAACCCACGCTCTGATTCAGCAGCTCCAGCTTTTTTCTGCCTAGCCTCAGGAGTAGACATGGCCTTCTGGAGTCCATGTACTCTGGACATTTTGTTGTGATTCTTTTGCTTTTATTTGTTTTGTTCCTGCATTTTTGGATCCCGAGATCTACTATTAACTGCCGACTGGGTGACAGGCTGAATCTTGATCGTTGCAGTCCCCCCATGCTCGGCCATCGAGCATGTGCCGGCCCTCAGCTCAGCTCTGGGTCATCCACGACATGCCCCGTTGCTCCAGGGGTGGCCGGGGAACTACATGTTCCAGGGCACACATATGACCGGTCTCTATGGCTTTGTCACAGTGTGTCTGGCCGACAGCCAAGCCGTTTAGCGGACGTTGGTTCTGTCCGGAATGCCTCAAGCCAGGTGTCGCAGGACGGTAGTGTCCCCTTGCCCTGGCAAGGTGGTTTGGCTGGTGCTTTCCTGGGGAGGTCGAATGAGGGTCCACCCTGCTTTCCTCCCTCCCTTCCTCCCCCGTCTTCCCTATGCTGGGTGGCGGCTGTAAGGGGGGCCCTCCTGGGGGTTTCTGTCAGTACCGGGGGCCCGTGTGCTGTGAGGTGCTGTTTTTTGTTTTTGTTGGGGGAGTCACTGTATGTGCTTGAACTCAGAGAAATGGATTTTACGGTGAGTACAAAAATCCTATTTTCTCTTCCGTTCATGGACGGACACAGCAGCATTGACCTTAGGGACATCCCCAAGCAGTGTCAAACATTTTCAAGGGGTGGGAAAACACACAGCAAACCAAGTTTCACCCCAAACAACAAAAACCAAAAAAAAAACGGAGTTTCTCAACTGAGGAACTCCAACCTTAAACTGCTGCCTGTAACACTTTGCGAAGGAGGCATCTGAAGATGCACTCACATCCACCTTGTAAAATTTTGAAAAGGTGTGGATAGACGACCAGGTCGCCTTACACAGCTGTAAAAAAGATGCTTGATGACGGAAAGCCCAAGAGGCAGAATGCGCCGCAACCTGAAAGGGGGTGCCCGCCCCTTTAGGGCATAGACCTGAAGCACGACCTGTCTAATCCACCTAGAAATGGTGGTCGAAGAGGCCGCCAGACCCTTTTTAGGACCAGTCACCGACACGAACAGTAAGTCAGACTTCCGTAACGGAGCCGTAGCAGACAAGTATACCGTAGGGCCCGAACCACGTCCAAGGAATGCAAAGTGGCCTTCTTTGGGTTTTTTGGCCGAGGACATAGGGATGGTAACACAATGTCCTCATTAATGTGAAAAGCCAAAAACAGCCTTTGGGAGAAATGACTGCTGCAGCCGCAGCACCACCTTATCCTTGTGGATAACCAAGTAGGGAGTCTTGCAGGACAAGGCTGCCAGTTCAGACACCCGTCTGACCGAGGTTATTGCTAGAAAAAACACCTTCTGGGACAGAATCAACAAGGTTATCTTTCGAATGTCCTCAAAGGGAGCCTCTTGAAGCACCGAGAGGACTAAATTCAGGTCCCATGGAGGCAGTGGAGGAGCCACATGCCGGACCCCCTGCACAAACGTACGAACCAGGGAGTGCGCTGCCAAGGGTCGCTGAAAGTAAACAGCTAGAGCCGAGAATTGACTCTGATCCACTCCCCGCTGTAAGAACAGCAGAATCCGGGACATCCGGTATGTATGGGGGTGTCATTTCGTATGATGGTAAATCTTACGTGAAGAAGGCTTCCGTGCTCGTAGCATGGTAGAGATCACCGAGCATGACAGGCCACGGTCCTTCAGCACCTGGCTCTCAACAGCCACGCCATTAAAGCCAGCGACTGTAAAGCAGGGTGAAAGAAAGATCGGACCCTGCGACAGAAGGTCTTCTCTCAAGGGTAGACGCCAAGGGACGTCTGCCACCAAACGCACCTGATCTGGGGCAATCAGGATCGTTGGAATCCCCTGGGCTTCCACTCTGTGCAGCAGGCGAGGGAGAAGCTTCAGAGGATGGAAGGCGTATATTAGGCGATAGTGGCCCCATGGAGCCACCAACGCGCCTGACGCGTCCGCCCACGGGTCTCTTGATCTGGCCACGAACCGTGACACCAGAAGGTCCACGTCTGGAGTGCCCCATTTTTGGCACAGACTTTGAAACACCTCCGGGTGTAGTGACCACTCTCCTTGGTCTAGTGTTTGGCGACTTAGGTAGTCGGCTTGCCAATTCTGTACCCCCGGAATATACATGGTCGACAGAGCCGGAACGGACCTTTCGGCCCACCGAAGGATGTGCGCGACTTCCGTCGCTGCAGCCGAGCTCCGTGTGCCTCCCTGATGATTGACGTACGCCACGGCCGAGGTGTTGTCAGACTGGATCCTGACCAGTCGGTCCTGTGGACCCAAAGACCACTTGGCGAGGCACAACTTGATTGCTCGGAGCTCCAGCACATTGATTGGAAGGCGGGACTCCTCCTGGGTCCAGCGCCCCTGGGCTGACTGGGTACCCCAGACACCCCCCCAGCCAGAGAGGCTGGCATCCATAGTGACCACTGTCCAATGGCACAGCAGAAACGACTTCCCGGTCCGAAGTACCGGAGACGTTAGCCACCACACCAGGGAGGACTTGACCAGTCGACTCACCCAAATCTGGTAATCCAGAAACGAAGGGAGCTTGTCCCAAAGTGACAGAATCTCCTTCTGTAACACACGGGTGTGGAATTGGGCATACGGGACTGCCTCGAAAGAGGCCACCATCAGACCCAGAACCCTCATGCAGAATCGAAGTGATGACCAATTCTGGGTCGTCAAGCGCTGCACCGCAGACTGTAGTGTCTGAAGTTTTTCCGGTGGGAGGAAAGCTCTCGCCTCCGAGGAATCCAGGACTAACCCCAGGTTTTCCAGTCGCTGAGACGGTACCAACACGGACTTCTGGACATTCAGAAGCCAGCCGAATTCTCGGAGGGTTTGACAGGTGATGGACACATCCTCTTCCAACTCTGAGCTTGAGGAAGCTCTCAGGAGAAGGTCGTCCAGGTATCCTACGATAGCGATCCCGTGCTGCCTCAGCAGGGCTAGAATCGGGGCGAGCAAATTGGTGAAGACCCTTGGTGCCGAGCCCATTCCGAACGGGAGGGCCACAAATTGAAAGTGGTCCTCTCCGATCGCAAAACGCAGAAATCTCTGGTGCTTTGTGCATATGGGAACATGCAGGTATGCATCCATTATGTCCAAGGACGCCATAAAGTCCCCCTGATGAAGCACTGCCACTACCGAGCAAATTGACTCCATCCTGAATATTTGCACCTTGACAAAGCAATTGAGGGCCTTGAGGTCCAGGATTGGACAGACCCCTTTTTTTCTTGGGGACTACAAACAGTAAAACCCCTGAAACCGTTTCATCGAGGAAACCGACACAATCACTCCCCTGACCAGTAGATCCTGGACAGCCCCTGACAGATCCTTTCGGCGATCCGGAGGAAGTTGGAGGTTGGAAGGAAAAAATCTGTTTGGTGGACAAGAGAGAAACTATCTTGTACCCCAAGGAAACTACCTCACAAACCCAACGGTCTGAAAGAAGAGACCTCCACCGAGCCGTGAAATGGCGAAGCCGGCCCCCCACCCGAGACACGAGGGGGGCAGACCTTCATGCGGAAGCAGGTTTGTCCGCAGGCTTGCGGTACCAGGTGCGCTTCTGCCCTGCAGCAGGTGCCTTAGCACCTTGAAAACTTTTTCCTGCCGCGATCGGCGGGCGAAAAAAGCGTTTGGGGGTAGTAAAGGAGGGACCTTGCTTACGGCGAGGCTCCTTACCCTTCCCAGATTGTGGGAGCAGTGTGCTCTTACCAGCTGTGGCATCCTTTATGATGTCATCCAGGGACGCCCCAAAAAGCCCTTCACCCTTAAAGGGTAAATCCACCAAAGCCTTTTTTGAAGATTGGTCCGCAGACCAACACTTCAGCCACACAAGGCAGCGTAGTACCACCGCATAGGCGGAGGCCCTAGAAAGCAAGGGGAGCATATCCAGGGCCGACTCACAGACAAACTTTAGGCCTTGTACCAACTGGTCAGCCAGGTCCATGCAGGCCTCAGAAGCATTCTGCATCTCCAGCTCCTGCAGTAAGACTTTTGCCCATTCGGGAAGTGTCTGCGACACCAGAGCCCCGGCCAAAATCGGTCTCACTGCCGAACCCACTACTGTGAACATAGAGCGGGCCACAGCCTTAGCTCTCCTATTTGCGGGGTCCGCAAGAGCGGGAGCCCCTTCCACAGGCAACGTGGTGGCTTTGCCGAGTCTTGACACCGGGGGGTCCACTGGCGGAGGAGAGACACACTTTTTTTAAAAGTCCTCCTCAAATGGATAACGGACCGCAAAGTATTTTGACACAGCAAAAACTTTCTGCGGCTTATCCCATTCCTTGTACAACAGCTTGTCCAGATATGGAACACAAGGAAACACTTTAGCGGTACGGGGTGGCTTGCGGAACCCAAAAAGGGACCGGCACATCCGATGCCTCTGCCAAATCTTCAAGTTTTTGAGTATCTCGCACTGCAGTGATAAGAGCTCCAATAAACGCCTTGTCATGCGCTGACCCTGAAGCAGAGTCATCCTCACTGTCTGTGTGGGCTAAGCCTGCATCATCTGACATGACAAAACCAGAGCCAGACGCAATAGCAGGGTCTGGTTCCGTGTCAAAGCCATCCCAAGAAGCCGGCGCAGGGAGGAAGCGCTTTTTACCCCCCTTCTGGCCACTTGTCACTTCAACCCTGGCGAGAAACGCCTCAAGGACTGCCGTCATAGCCTCTATAGAGGTGGCAGGGGCGGGGCACTAAGGGTTAACTTAGGCATGGTCGGGGTAGAAGGCTCTGGTTCAGTCTCCATGTTGACCCACTCTTATGCCTCCTTAGTACTGCAAGGCAAACACCCACTGGCACCCTGCCGGCTGCAGAACAGAGAGCAGGGGACCCCCGGGGGAACTCCCCACCTGACCCGGTCTAGCCGTAGCTAAATCGCTGGCTGCGCTGTCCCTCAGAAAGTGATTCGCGGGCTTTTGCTGTGGCACTAGAGGCCAAGACTTTTCCAAGATGGCCACCGTATGCAGGAAAAAACAGCAGGCGGGCCACAAGAAAATGGCTGCCGACCTATGCAAACGCCGTCTGCGGCAAAATGACAGCCATACACGTGTTTAAAAATACAGTGACACAGCAGAAAAAAAAACAGCCAGCACATACACCCCCAACAAAAAAAACAGCACCTCACAGCACACGGGCCCCCCGTAGTGATAAAAAACCCCAGGAGGCCCCCCCCCCCCTTATAGCTGCCACCCAGCATGGGGAAGGAGGGAGAGGAAGGGAGAGAGGAAAGCAGGGTGGACCCTCATTCGACTTCCCCAGGAAAGCACCAGCCAAACCACCATGCCAGGGCAAGGGGACACTACTTACCCATCCCGCGACACCTGGCTGGAGGCATTCCGGACAGAACCAACGTCCGCTAAACGGCATGGCTGTCGGCCAGACACACTGAGAAAGCCATAGGTCATATGCGTGCCCTGGAACATGTAGTTCCCCGGCCACCCCTGGAGCAACGGGGCATGTTGTGGACGACCCAGAGCTGAGCTGAGGGCCGACACACACTCGATGGCCGAGCATGGGGGGACTACAAGGATCAAGATCCAGCCTGTCACCCAGTCGGCAGTTGATAGTAGATCTCAGGATCCAAAAATGCAGGAACAAAACAAATAAAAGCGTAAAAAATCGCAAAAGAATTACAGAGTACATGGACTCCAGAAGGCCATGTCTACTCCTGACGCTAGGCAGAAAAAAACTGGAGCTGCTGAATCAAAGAGTGGGTTATACCCGGGGGAACATGCCCCCTGGGAGGAGCTGTACTGAGGAAAGTGTTTTTAACACTTAAAGTGCTGTTTTCTGCCTAGTCTCTCCTGGAAGGAAGGATAGAATACCCTAAGGTCAATGCTGCTGTGTCCATCCATGAGCAGAAGAGAATAGATTTTGCTCCTTCACAACGTTTTTGCTCAACAATATCCTAATATCTCATGCCTTAACAAGAGACTTACAATCCCATAGAAGATAATCCTATGTTCAAGGAGGGATGCAGGCTAACAGAAGCATGTACTGACTCCGGGGTCAGAGCTCAGCAGCCCTGATATATCGGAGTCAGTGTATAGGGGGACGGAAGAAACTGGCAGGATCAGACAGGTATTACAGGTGCTACAGAGGACCAAATGAGACAGTACAAGCACTGTGCTGTATAACATGCTTTAAGGGAACAGGGTGTTTTTTTTGGGGGTTAACAAACGTTTTAACTGGTCCCTCCATTTCCCACCAACTACAGCTTTTACTTGCGGCCATAGGCTACCACGTGAACAGCTTGGTGGATATACTTCACCAGATTTCTGAAATGAACCTCCTCTCGGCCCATACGCAAGGTAGGAAAAGTTCAATTTTGGCCTTAGTCAAGCCTCCAGCTTGAAGTTCAAGTCTGAAACAAACTTTCATAGGAAGAAGTGGTCCTCTAAACCAGTCAAGTCTGCCTCCAAACCTTCTCAAAGATTCTTTTGGGCCTCAGTAAATCTCAGATTTTTATGTCCAGAGTGTTTCCAGGGGCTAAAAACTGGAGTTTCAGATGCTACATCCTCCCTTCTTCATGCTTGTAAATTTGCCTCTCTCCCTACAAAAATGTTTACCAGCTCCCATCACAGGGGATCTGCATCCAGTCACAAATGAGGAATCCTTTCAGGGATTCTACGCAAAGCTATTTTCAGTCTTAAAGCCACATGGAGACATTTTGCATTTGAAGACTCAATTTGTTCCTACAGTTGAAAAAAAAGCAAGGTTCGTCATTGCCTTCCTGCTTCCAAGGGATTATTTGGCTTCAGTGGACAACAAGGATACTTACACATTGCCATTTTTTCCTCTTCAAGAACTTTATTGTTGTTTGAGCCTGGTAGACTCTTGAGGCAAGGTCAGTTTTACCCCAGACCAATACAACTCAATATTCAGGAAAAATGGAACAAACAGACTGCATCTGATCTGACCTGGAAGGTCAGACACTCTCTGGCATGGTTGGATTTCAAAATTGGGGCTACAATCAGGGAAATATTTTGCCCTTTTTGATGTGAAAGGTTCTTATGATGGATTCTAGCCCATCAGGCTAGGAAGAGGCCTACAGTAGGTGACCGTGATATTGTGTCAATCTCGCTCCCTTTCTCAGCGAGATTGACCCCCTGCGAGCCCCATCGCGGGAGCCAGCGCCGAGCTGGCTTGCCGCGATAGAGACAAAGCCGTCATAGAAGCGACAGGGATCCGACGTGGATTCCCGCCAATTCTACACGTGGCCGGCGTTTGGTATGAATGCTGAGGGGGAACTCCCCGCCGGATTTTAAATAAAAATCCGGCATGGGTTCCCCCCTCAGGAGCATACCGGGCCCTCAGGTCTGTTATGGGTTGTAAGGAGACCCCCCTACGCCGAAAAAACGGCGTTGGGGTCCCCCCACAATCCATACCAGACCCGTATACAAATACAGCTCGGCGCTGGCTCCCGCGATGGGGCTCGCAGGTGGTCAATCTCGCTGAGAAAGGGAGCGAGATTGACACAATATCGCGGTCACCTACTTTGCAGCCCCCTTTTTAATGTAAGTGGCCATTTGGCCTTTGATTTCTTTTATCCTTTTTAAAATAAACGATTTGCACTGTGGGAGCTTTGATTTTGTGTTTCATGTCCCATCTCTGAAATGGAGGATAAGAGGTTACTACAACATTTCCTGTCTATGGCAAGTGTGCAGGCACGATCCTGCTAAAGCGTGTATAGTTTTTTTTAACTAAAAAAAGATCACATAGTCTGGTAAGCACAATCCCCTTCTGTGCACTTTGGTTTTCGTATCAACAGTATTTTGGTGAAGGAATAAGATTGCACTTTTTTGGATAACAAGTTTACTGTAGCAAGAATCCTATCAGTGGTGGCTGTTTTTTTGGATTGGAAAAATGGAAAGAAACTGCGCTAAAATAACAGAAAAAAAAGAGACCTGCAACGTAGTCACAGTCTATTCACTCCAGTCAGTGCTGCGATTACCGTGTAAACAATAAATACAAGAAATAAGACATAAGAAAAATCTAAATCGCGCTACCTCTACAACCCTTCCTGACAAACACAAATGTATACAAGTAGGTAATATCTAGTGATGAATATGAGAAGCTCACTGCTGTATCAAAACAGTGAAATATGGTGGCCACTAGGGTGCACTATGCAGCCACCTCAACACCCCTCAATAATAATGTAAAAATGGTGATTGAAAGGAAAAAAACAAATAACACTTTGATCAGAAAACACAAACTGAAATTAAGTTATAGCTCTAAATAAATTAATAGACAGTCCAAAATATTGACAATAAAAAGTCCATAAATGTTTAGCAGGTGAGATGTAAACCCGTGCATCTGTGCCACATTACAGATTAGTTGCAAACGTGTCCAAAAGAAGAAAGTGATGTGTCCTCCACCAGACTTATAGATGGCTTCTTACCAGATTTCCACGATCCCCTATGACAGGGGATCAGAAACAGCATGTAATAGGTCCGGATGGATTTCATTCACAAGAAATTTCACTGGTATCAGTGCCCACCATGTAAAAAACAGTGACAGCTCCACATAGTGTATGAAATGAGTAGAACATGTATTAAAAAGTTAAAATTGCACTTAGTCATGCAGTTAAAAAAAAATCGCCTTGAATCGAATGTACCGTCCAGTACACAAAACTCTCAGGCACCCGTCCACTGGTGGAACATTTGGAGCTTCTTGGGTGACGACAGCATGCCGCTCCGCCCCTGGAAGAAGTCATATTTTACGAAACGGACGTAGGGCGAAGTGGCGCGCTGTCGTCACCCAAAAAGCTCCAAACGTTCCCCCAGTGGACGGGTGCCTGAGATGTAAATATTATCCATCAGGACCGTATATTTCTGAAACTGCGAGATTGCCACCTATTACATGCTGTTTCTGATCCCCTGTCATAAGGGATTGTGGAAATCTGGTAAGAAGCCAATCTATAAGTCTGGTGGAGAACACATCACCTTTCTTCTTTTGGAGAAGTTTGCAACTAATCTGTAATGTGGCACAGATGCACGGGTGTTTGACATCTCACCTGCTAAACATTTATGGACTTTTTATTGTCAATATTTTGGACTGACTATTAATTTTATTTAGAGTCGGTTCACACTAGGGCGACACGACTTCCAGCACGACTTTCAGAAGCAACTTCAATACTACTTGAGCATGAACCACAGGGCGATCTGGGGCGATTTACAACACGACTTGAAGTCCTTTTCAGGTCAGGAGACATTCCAGTGGCCAATAAAACAACAATCAGCTCTGGGAGAGGGAGGGGGAGGGAGGGGTTTGTCTGATAAATGTATGTTATCTTGCTTGAAAGTAGCTTCAATTAAAACAGTGATCAGACTTGGAAGCGACTTCCATTGAAATCAATGGGTACAAATCGCCTAGAAGTCTGTGGAGCGACATGAGTAGTGTGTATTAACACCACCCCCATTCACTTACATTGCTTTTCTGGACAGCACGACTTGGGACGACTTGAGACGACTTCAAGTCTGATCCCAAGTCGCCCCAGTGTGAACCGACTCTTAGAGCTATAATTTCAGTTTTTGTTTTCTGATCAAAGTGTTATTTGTTTTTTCCTTTCATTCACCATTTTACATTATTATTGAGGGGTTTGAGGTGGCTGCATAGTGCACCCTAGTGGCCACCATATTTCACTGTTTTGATACAGCAGTGAGCTTCTCAAATACATCCCTAGATTTGACCTACTTGCATACGTTTGTGTTTGTCAGGAAGGGTTGTAGAGGTAGCGCGATTTAGATTTTTCTCATGTTTTTTGGAATTTAAACACCAGTTTTTTGTTTCCACAAATATTGGGACTATAATTTTGATCATTGACTTTTGGAGTTATTGCCAGTTGGACAATATTTGATCAATCAGCAAGATTTTCTTATTAACACACATTTGTTTCACAGGGGTTGATTATTTGTGATTTCTATTTATATGTAATGAGTTTTTTAGTTTCACTTTATTATCACAGCGCACCCTATCACTCTTTACAACATGATACATAAGCCTGGATTATCATGCTCATTGTTGCTTTGACTTTCCCTTCGTACTGGTTGCACAGTACACATCAAAAACTGTTAAAACAAGAATATGTTTCAGGTATCAGAATTTGGCAAGGTGTTTTAGGACCTATATATATATATATAGTAAATTTAAAGTTATGTC
The DNA here is from genome assembly GCA_029574335.1 of Rana kukunoris. Lineage (NCBI taxonomy): Eukaryota > Metazoa > Chordata > Amphibia > Anura > Ranidae > Rana > Rana kukunoris. The sequence goes on along the minus strand of CM056049.1, from coordinate 477,047,445 downwards.
AATCTGACTAACTTGCAAACAAAAAAAAACACAACATTTTTGCCAAGTAGACATATTTATGTAAGGAGCAGACAACCCCGAACGCAGTCGTATCTTGGAGAAAGAATAGTAATCACCCAAGAAAATTAAATTCCAAAAAATAAAATTTCCACAGATTTTGGCCAGCCAGGGTGTGACTATAAAAGATCACATTGGTGTTGATTTATTAAAACTGGAGAGTGCAAAATCTGGCGCAGCTCTGCAAAGAAGCCAATCGCCTTCCAGTTCTTTTTTTGTCAAAGATTTTGGTCAGCCAGGGTGTGACTACAAAAGATCACACATTATGTCCGCAGGCAGATGATTTTTTTCCCCCAAACAGATCACCATCTAAAATTAAGCAGGAGACATCACATGCCTGTGGATGGCCCTAATGCCTCGTAGACACGACTGTTTTACGCAATGTGAATTTTTTTTTTAAAATGTCATTAAAAACAATCGTGTGTGGGCTCCAGAGCATTTTTCGCAACGTTAAAAATGGGCATTAACAATTTAGAACATGCTCTAAATTTTTGCGTCGTTTTTAACGTCATAAAAAATGCTCGTGTGCAGGCTTTAAAGGACGTAAAAATAATGCGCATGCTCAGAAGCAAGTTATGAGACGGGTAAAACTAGCGTTCGTAATGGGGATAGCACATTCATCATGCTGTAATAGACTGAAAAGCGTGAATCGTCTCTCAAACTTTTACTAACACAAAAAAAGCAAAAGCAGCCCCAAGGGTGGCACCATCCGAATGGAACTTCCCCTTTATAGTGCCGTCGTATGTGTTGTACGTCACCGCGCTTTGCTAGAGCATTTTTTTTTTTCACGATCGTGTGTAGGCAAGGCAGGCTTAACAATAAAATGGTCGTGCGTACGCGGCAAAAGAGGCGGACACACAGGTAAAGCATCAAATTTTGCCATTTCAGACCTAGTCTTCTAACAGCGGTCCTGTGTATTTGATGAAAACTCCAGCAGTTTTAGAACATCTGAACCAGTGGCATACTTCCATGACTACAATGCTATCCATAACCATTATAGACCACCTGGGTTATTCAGGTTTGGCAGTATGGATATATAGCCAAATCCACCAAAGGTCTAAACAATGAGGTGTTTATGTCTTATGGACCCAAAAGCAATACTGCCGTTTTGACTCAACCATTAGAAGCCTTCTGTTATCTCTAAGAAACTTCAATGGTGATGTATCATCTCAATTCTTTGTTTCTGCCCCCCAAGACCAACAAAAGCTACCATTCCATTACAGCTAGACTTTCCAAACAAAAATGAGCATGCAACCTTAAACTGGACTTACATGGGTTCAAATTTGGACGGTTAAGCAGGAACCTGCCTAATTTTGAGACATGCATGGGGACAATAGCTGTACAAAAGTCAATCTACTGATCGACTTCTGTACAACCAGCCTGTTGGATAAATGCTGCTTAATCAGCACCACTGGCTATAGCTGGTAGCACTGATCAGTGTATTCTGACGAAAGGGAAGTCTCCCCACCATCACAACATGATAGCTCACCTAGACTGATTTTCCCATCTAACAGCCTGATGGAACAAAAAAATGTAATCATCTATGGGCTGCTGTGTGCATCTGCAAACACAAAGAACTGAAATGCTAGTAGCGCACTTTTACAGAAACATCATTGGATATTTAGACTTTATGTGAAAAAGTACACATACAGATCTCTTACTCTATAAGTGAAATGCACATAACTGTAGTAATGCTGTTCTTTGTAGGATGATTAAAGTAAAGAGCAAAGAGAAGTGTGTTTGCAATTCCAGAACATACCCTTTTGTATTCTGCCTTCAGCTTCAGCTGCACCCTTTGGTATCACAGCTTTCACATAGATTCCACCATGTTTTACGCTGGTGTTTACACCTCCCTAAGTAAAGGACAAGAAAAAAAAACATGCATTAGCAATTACAATAATGTGTTCCTTTAGATCGACCAGGAACTATTACATAAATTTACAAAGAGGCCATAAAACATGGGATCATTAGGGTCGGTAGCTTTCATGCTACAGAGCTCCAGGCATACAGACTACTAGCTTGGAAGCCCTCTGAAATAGATGTTGGGCAGACTTAAGAGGTGAATGTGGATACAAACAAGGGATCTTGATTGCCCTGAGGACAGAAGCAACATAACATCAGAGGCTGAATCTGAAATATAAACAACTGACAACAAGGATGCAAGTGATAAGTATCCTGGCTTTATGTTTATTAAACGCATGCTTTAATCCTGTGGAGAGGAGCACTATAATCTGAATGCCATATCTGAACACCGATCAATGGTTTATGCTTAGTATGGATCTACTATTGTCACTGGGAAGTAAGTGCGTTTTCCCACAGTGCTGCTGCATAACTATCTTGGATGCCACTGGTGGTGGATGGACACTTGGCTGGTATCCAGAGTTTGTCAGTCCCTTTTGTGTTCGTGGACACTCTGCAACATGACAAACTCCCTAACAATAGGAGTGGAGAATCTATACTATAGTGCTTGGCTTTTCTATTCGGGACTACTTATTAACCTTTCAGTACTATAAGGGCTGACCTGAACTGGTGGAGACCAAACAACTAAAACCCTGACTGCAGGAGAACAAGGAAAGCCCATATAAAACTTACAGGTGATTCAGGAGATGGTAATCCCTTAGTTTAGCAAGGGAGAAGTATAGCTCCAAGTGAGGGCAGCAGTTCTTAGCCCCAAGAAGCCCAACCCTGGGATTAAAGGCACGGAGAATCAGCCAGTTCAGGAGGGACTGGCTGACTGACTGGTCAAAGGGATCATTTTTTTGATCAGTGGTTGCAGCTGCCGATTAGTGTATTGACAGCAGTGGTGGGTGCCAACTGTTAGAAAACAATGTCCAGCCAGGGCAAAAGTGGGGGGGGGGGGGTAAATACCTCCATTTAACTCTTGCTCTTGTTTTTATTTGTTCAGCCCGCCGAATACAAATGGTAACTGGGAGTATTTTGGGAGCTGGCGTAAAACACCTATTAGGCAACAGATTCAGTGTAGTTAAAGCTCTTAAAGAATGTGCTTATCAAGGTGCTTTATTTTATGATTAGTAGAGCACAGTAGTCTATGATTTTTCATGTTCACCTAAACCCACGATGTTCTCTAAACATATGTGGATTGAGCATAGAGAGCAAGAGTTAAAAGTTACTACTTAACAGATAGTAACCCACGTTCAAAATGTCAGTTTTGCCGCGTTTGTTTTTTTTTTAAATGACCAAAAACTGAAAAAAGGAATATAAAATAAACACTGCCCAAATGCAGGTTACCGCGTTTAGTGGCGTTTGGCGTCTGAAATGTGGAAATCTTCAGCGTTTGAAACCATTTTTTTTGCTTTCAAAGAAATGCTGTTAAACACAACGGCCTAAAAATAGCAGTAAACGAGACTGTGTACATGGTCACATAGGATAACACTAAATGAGTTCAGGGGCAGTTGAAAAAAAGCATCCAACTGCCTCTGAACGTTTAGCAGCATCCCGTATACATGGGGCCTAATGGCTAAACCTTCATCTTCATCTTCCCTTAGCGCAGTGTTTCTCAATTCCAGTCCTCACGCCCCCCCAACAGGTCATGTTTTCAGGATTTCCCTCAGATGAAAAGGCTGTGGGAATTACTAAGGCAGTGAAACTGATCAAATCACCTGTGCAAAATAATGGAAATCCTGAAAACCTGACCTGTTGGCCGGGGGCGTGAGGACTGGAATTGAGAAACACTGCCTTAGCTACATATGCCTACTGCCCTGTAGAGAGCAGAGACTCTTGAATGTCACAGAAAAAGCAGAGGCCTTTTTGGCATGCATGTTGTGAATAAAATACAGGCATCACCCTCGCTCTGTTGTGCAAAAAGCAAATTAATGGCTCCCAACAGTGAACACCTGGGTCTTCTACGACACACTGGAGCAAAACTTTCTTTGAAGAGTTCATAATTGGCAGTAGATTCTGTAAACACTGAAAAAGGAAAGGATTACTTTAAAGGTAAACTGGTCATGCAAGTAACATGTTGACTGCCATGACTGATTTCCCCTTAAAATGTTAATTGCCTGGCCGTTATGCTAACCCACTTACTTTATGAACCCAAGGCTAAAATTATCCTTATTCTCCAAAAACAATCCACACATATCAAGTACTTAATGGCTCTGTAATTAGATTTTCTCAAAACGGTTGCTTACTGAGTTTTCCAGTTTCCTTGTACTGTGCTTTGTGAGTTCCCAAACTTCTTTTTCCTACTGACCGCCATTTGTTATGCGCAAACAGTGCACGTTCGTTGCTGTCATATGCATTGATATATGCACATTACACAGTCGTAAGATAGGGTGGCTACATTCCGACATACAGGTGAAACAAAAAATTTGAATATCATGCAAAAGTTCATTTATTTCACCAATGCAACTTAAAAAGGTGAAACTAATATACAGGCATACCCCACTTTTAAGTGCACAATGAGGTTTATTTACTAAAGCTGCAAAGTGCAAAATCAGACTCACTTCTGCATAGAATCAACGAATCAAGCTGGGGTTAGAAGATCATTGGGTTCTATGCAGAAGTGAGGCCGATTTTGCACTTTCCAGCTTTAGTAAATAGTACTTAAAGTAAATTTAGTAAATGTACTTAAAGTGGAGTTCCACCCATTTTTTTTATGTTTGTCTGTGCTGCATTCCCTAATCTCAGTGTTCAGAATGAACAATTTGTATTTATTTTGTTGCTTGTAAATACCTTTATTTTGTAGTCCCTCATTACTTCCTCCTCCTTATTAGCCTAGGCTTTTAAGTCACAAGGCTATTTGCAAGGGTTTCTGGGATAGGCATCATGTTTCCCAGTAGTCCTTGCAAACCTGACGTGCAGCACTGAGCATGTGCGAGATATGCAAAGCTAAAATTCAGGAAGTCATACAGTCTGGCTTCATGATGCCCACACTTAAGATGGCCACGGTCTATTTCTAGATTATAAACTAAACTAATCTAAATGCTGTAACAACCTAACAAAACAGACCTTAGTTTACAGACTAACTTTACTAGAATACATTTAGCTTGTGTATTTATATTTAAAAAGTGAAATTGTGGGTGGAACTCCCCTTTAAAAGTGGGGTATGTCTGTATGAGATAGACTCATTACATGCAAAGCAAGACAGTTCATGCCGTGATTTGTCATAATTGTGATGATTGTGGCTTACAGCCCACAATAACTCCAAATCCACAATCTCAGAAAAATAGAACATTGCATGCAATCAATAAAACAAGGATTGTACATAGAATAATAAATCGGACTTCTGAAAAGTATAAGGATGCATATGTACTCAGTACTTTGTTTGGGCCCCTTTTGCAGCAATTACTGCCTCAATGGGACGTGGCATGGAAGCCATCAGCCTGTGGCACTGCTGAGGTGGTAAGGAAGATCAGGATGCTTCAATAGTGGCCTTCAGCTCTTCTGTATTGTTCGGTCTCAAGTCTCATCTTTCTCTTGGCAATGCCACATATATTCTCTATGGGATTCATGTCAGACGAGTTTGCTGGCCAATCAAGCACAGTAATTTTACAAAATGAAGACAAAGAAAAATGCCATGAATAAGCACTGATCCAGTGCGAAACGCGTCGGCTGTTCCTTGTTTCTACTGCTGTGACCCTATTTTTGTACATGCTGTCTATTGAATAAAAGACCACCCATCAGGTTTTGGAGTGCGGCTATCCATTTTTCTTTGTCTTCATTTTGCTTAGTGCACCGCCAGCACCCTCGGTATCCTGCACCACCTGTAACCATTTAGTGATCCCACCTGGAGCGGTGACTCCTTTCTCTCTACAGTAATTTTACAGTCATTGAACCAGGTTTTAGTGCTTTTGGAGTGTGGGAAGGTGGCGATTCCTGCTGGAAAATGAAGTCAGCATCCCTATAGAGTTCGCCTGCGGAAGGAAGCATGAAGTGCTCCAAAATCTCCTGGTAGACGGCTGCGGTGACCCAGGACTTAATGAAGCACAGTGGACCAACACCAGCAGATGACATGCATCCCTAAATCAACACAGACTGTGGAAACTTCACACTGGACTTCAAGCATCTTGCAGTGTATGCCTCGCCATTCTTCCTCCATAGTCTGAGTAATGGTTTCCAAATGAGATGCAGAATTTTCTCTCATCAGAAAATAGGACTTTGGACCACTGAGCAACAGACCAGGTCTGTTTTCCTTTAACCCAGGTAAGACGCTTCTGAAGTTGTTTGTTGTTCAGGAGTGGCTTGACAAGAGGAATACGATATTTGAAGCCCATGTCCAGAATCCGTCGGTGTGTGGTGATGCACTGACCCCAGCCTCAGTCCACTCCCTGTGAAAGTCCCCAAAACTTTTGAATGGCCTTTTCCCGACAATCCTCTCCATGCTGTGGTCAGCCCTGCTGCTTGTGCACCTTTTTCTTCCACACTTTTCCCTTTCACATAACTTTCTATTACTAGTGCTTTGATACAGCACTTTGGGAACATCCAACTTCTTTTGCAATTACCGTTTGAGGCTTTCCCTCCGTATGGAGGGTATCAATTATGGTCAGGTCAGCAGTCTTTTCCATGATTGTGATTCCTACTGAACCAGACAGAGATCATTTAAAGGCTCAGGAACCCTTTGCAGGTGTTATGGCTTAATTAGCCGATTAGAGTGGGACACTGAGTCTAGAATATTGCACCTTATCACAATATTCTAATTTTTGGAGATTGTGGATTTGGGGTTTTCATGAGCTGTAAGCCATAATCACAATTATGACAAATCACGGCTCAAACTATCTTGCTTTGCATGTAATGAGTAATGTAATCTCATATATTAGTCTCACCTTTTAAGTTGCATTAGTGATATAAATGAACTTTTGCACGATATTCAAATTATTCGAGTTTCACCTGTACAGTAGGACTATAGATAATGAACATCCACCCACCTTAACAGGAAGTTAGAGCAAAAAAAAAAAAAAAAGAATTAGAAGATTTGAAGGGCTGGTAGCATAATTAGGTCGTTTTTCAAATTAAGAATAGATATTTGAATCCAATTTCTTAAAACCAGAGTTTAGTGTCACTTTCACCCCTTTGTCTTTGTTTATAAAACTTCCTAATATTAACTGGGTTAAAACAAGCTCAAGGCTCCAGGTGTATCGTTTTTCAGCGACTTTCAATTTTAATTTACAACCACCTGATCACTTTCATGGCACAGTGAAAGTGTGCCCACTAAGCCCCCCCTTCCCTGTTTCCCTCTGCGCTTAATGAACCTAGAAGTGCTCAGCTCTGAGTGTTTCTGGGTACAGAGCTGTCAAAATCCTGGGATTAAACTTCAGGTAAACAGCCAATCAAGCACAGTCCTCTGCTTAGTCGAGTAGAGTGGAGACGTAGGGGAGAAATTAGGGTCTAACACACCCCTGGTGTCTCCACAAAGAGAACCTATCACCTGCCAATTCTATCACAGAGGGCCCTTAGCCCCCTTGTTATAGAAAAAATGGTAAATTATAAAAAATAAAACAATTATGAATAGAAAATATGAAATGTTAAAGAATTGCCAACGTAGAAACGTGGTTAAACAGTTGTAAAGTTTACATTTTAAACTACATTATCTTTTAGAAAGGGGAGCACAGATGTATTATCATAGTAAAGGCAGGCATTATGGGATTCAGTTTTGAAAATTATAGCAATGAAACTTGGAGCAAAAGTAGACCACAGCAACCAGATTTTTTGTTTATTTTTCACAGTGAATGAAAGATAAAACATAATTAGTTGTTGTGGGCAACTGCAGGTTTTCCAAGGTTTTATACATTAGCACTTCTATAAAAGAAATTAGCAATGACTCTCTTTAAAGGACCAGAGCATCTAAAATATACAGACATTTAATATATTATGAAATATGGTAGGTATGATTTTGCAAACTACAACGAACATCCTGTTGAGTATTTCCATAGATGTATACTGCAGAAACTTCTAGTCAGCCATCAATGGCTGATGATATGAGATGTCAGATACGCTAAAGATGCTGAAAAAGAACATCCCAAACTCTAAGGTACTGAAAATTCCAAATACATATCTGAATGCGTTTTAGATTCAATTGTTCCTTTAAAAGAGAGAGTGTGCTCTCAATGAAGCAAAATGCACCAAGATGAATTGCAAGAAGCAAGCAATTATAATTTTACAAATATCTGCATATTGCATACATTTATTAAACCTATATATAAACTAAGAACTATAGAAAATCAGCTCAATTTAAATAAACAAAAGTTTAAATGTCGCTTGCTTTGCAGTCAATTATGCATGGCACAATAACTAGGAAAACTAGTAAGACAGATGGACAAAAGAAGGCCCTTAAAGGGGTAATTCCCCCAAAAACCTTTTTTTAACATTTATTCAGGCTCGTTATGTCAAGGGGAATCATTTTTTTTTTTTTTAGAAATGAAGCCGTACTTACCGTTTTACAGATGCATCGTCTCCGTCGCTTCCGGGTATGATCGTCTGGTCTGGGCGTGCCTATTTGATTGACAGGCTTCCGACGGTCGCATACATCGCGTCACGAGTAGCCGAAAGAAGCCGAGCGACGGTGCGGCTCTATACTGCGCCTGCGCACCGTCGTTCGGCTACTTCTGGAAAATCGTGACGCGATGTATGCGACCGTCGGAAGCCTGTCAATCAAATAGGCACGCCTATAGTCGGAGCCCATACCCGGAAGCGTCGGAGACGATGCATCTGTAAAACGGTAAGTACGGCTTCATTTCTAAAAAAAAAAAAACTGATTCCCCTTGACATAACGAGCCTGAATAAATGTTAAAAAAAAGGTTTTTGGGGGAACTACCCCTTTAAGTACAGGTATGAAAGGAATTTCTGAGCCACAAAAGATTCCATTATGCCAACTCATAGATAAACTGATTAGGACTCAACAAGGAAACAAGATATGAAATGGCTTTAGAACAAATAAAGCAACAAACCTTATTAATTCAAAGAATGCCTACTAACAAACTAGTTGCTGGGAAACATAAGTTGAAAACACACACATCTTTTTCCCAGAAGCACATGGCTATTTTACAGTTAGACGTGTAACTGGAAACAGCAAAACGTATATAAAAAGGAGATGTGTGCGCCACAGTAAACTGTTACAGTAACATTTTATGAAAAGAAGGATCTCAAAGCTATATCCCATAACTTGAAACTGATCTCTTGTGTTAGAAATACATGACAGGGCAGTTTTTGAGCCCCATATAACAGCGTGTCTCTAAAAACAAAAAACAAAAAACATAAGACCAAGAAATGAGAATGGCTCTCAAATAAAAATATATGCTATAAATCTACTCAAATATGTGCCATGTATATCACGGAAAAAGTAAATAGAGGTTAGGCTACCCACACCTACTTATTGTTCATAGCAGACACGGAGTATATTTAAATAGCCTGGTCTACTACAGGAATGTTTGGAATGTTGTGATTAAACAGGATTGATGTTGCTTAGCAAAAGATAACCAAATTTAATTGGAACCAGACAAAGACAGCTTTGTTTATAGTTTTAAGCCAGCCATAGACGATGCAAACAATCTATGGGCAGGCTGATTGTACCCAAGTCGATCCTTCCACCGACTTAAAAATGCTATTCCGCAATGATTGGAACCCCTTTCACTGTAATGCTGATGTACAGTCCTCTCACTAAACTCTTATCTCTATTTTATGATCTTTTATATGGACAGTAGATGGCTAATGGTTTAGATCATCAAATTATAATGTCCTTCTTTTGTCCATCTAGCAATTTATGCTACAGTCAATAAGTGATATAAATTCCAAAATAACTAGATTAGACTAATATTAACACCTCAACGATACAAAGCATGCAAGGAAAGCAAAAAGGAGAAAAACGCAAAACCTTGTCAAACAGTACCGTGACACTTATCCCCAAGCTGTCATCCTTTTTGGGCAGCACAACCGTAAAGATATCTCCTGGTTTTAGGGGTACTGTTGGAAGTCTGTTAGTATTGAGCTTCTGTGCTGGAACCCCCAAAACTGACTCCTTTGTAGAAAGTACAAAAGAAAGGAGATTGTAACATTACTGAAAACTAAAACAAATGTGAAATATATGGGGTTGATTTACCAACGTTGGAGAGTGCAAAATCTGGTGCAGCTCTGCATAGAAACCAATCGGCTTCCAGTTAGAAGCTGATTGACTACCAAGCACAGCTGCACCAGGTTTGGCATTGTCCAGTTTTAGTAAATCAACCCCTATGTGTTATAATCTACTGTATTGACATGTAAAGAACCTTTCTGGCTGTCCTTGGTTCATGGCTGTTTGAAGAGGTGGCCTCATCCATGTCGGAGTCTCCCCTGTCAGAATAATCTGTGGAGTCAGTCAGGCCTGAGCGCTTCCCTCTTCCTCTGCGATTGTTATCTCCTTGAGTTTTCTTTCTGTCACTGCACTTAGCGCTGACTAATGGAGAGCTTCTGGCAGATTGTGAGAGAGGAGTGGTCTGCTCCTTTGTGAGGTTCCTGATGAGGCCATTGATGTGACTGTTAGACAGGCTTGCACTTTCTGTTCGCGAGTCCTGAGAACTTAAGCTTCCTTCTCGTTTCTCAGCAGAGACTCCAGATGAACTTCCAGATAGAAGTCTCACGTGACCTCGAACCTTTCTTTGTTCTTCTGAAGATGACTCTGCCTCAATGTCTTGACTGGAAAAAGGTGCGCGGGGTACGATTTTCAACCCATTGGGCTGATGTTCTAGAAAAAAAAAAGTTATTATTCCCAAGTGATTAATATTATCACTCACTTTAAATAATTAAAACACAATTTGAATGCTGCATTTTACATACTAATAATGTCTTAACTTCAATAATAAAATATATTATATTAGAAATGTTAATTTATTATTCACACAGCATGGTAAAAAAAAAAACATATCCAATTGAAAGACTGACCTAACATTATACAGTGGGCCAAAAAAGTATTTAGTCAGCCACCAAGTGTGCAAGTTATCCCACTTAAAAAGATTAGAGAGGCCTGTAATTGTCATCATAGGTATACCTCAACTATGAGAGACAAAATGTGGAAACAAATCCAGACAATCACATTGTCTGATTCGGAAAGAATTTATTTGCAAATTATGGTGGAAAATAAGTATTTGGTCAATATCAAAAGTTCATCTCAATACTTTGTTATATATCCTTTGTTGGCAATGACAGAGGTTAAACATTTTCTGTAAGTCTTCACAAGGTTGTCACACACTGTTGCTGGTATGTTTTTTTTATTTTTTATGTAATCTTTATTTTTAAAAGAGATTTTCAGAAAAACAAACAGTAAACCGAACGTAAAAGCTTAAGATAAGACAAAGAGAGCCTTTCGCCGGGTACACACAGTCAGCAAAAAAGTTAGACAGGAATGCATACAGTTCAGTGATGGCATCTGGGGGAATAATTATCAACATATTAAAACCATGATACGAGTTCAGACATGCATGGATCACCCCCTATCGTCCCCTTCTGGTACACCACTGATGAGAGTGCCATCTCTCAACCAGAGAGAAGGATCAGACTAGGTCTCCGGTTACCGGGCCCAAAAACACATGAGTACCAACGAACGTACATTAAACTGAATAAAGGGACAAAGATAAAGAGAGAAAAAAAAAAAAAAATCGGTAAAATAAAAGGGGGTGAAGGTAATGGAGCACCAGCCAGCCTAATACACCAATTTAAGCTGCATTAGATTTGTTGAAGCTCGTCTGTCTCTTTATTGTCAGACCTGTAGCCTCCCATCACCCCTCCGACCCCTGTTGCTGGTATGCCCATTCCTCCAAGCAGATCTCCTCTAGAGCAGTGATGTTTTGGGGCTGTCGCTGGGCAACATGGACTTTCAACTCCCTCCAAAGGTTTTCTATGGGGTTTAGATCTGGAGACTGCCTAGGTCACTCCAGGACCTTGAAATGCTTTTTACGAAGCCACTCCTTTGTTGCCCGGGTGGTGTGATTGGGATCATTGTCATGCTGAAATACCCAGCCACGTTTCATATTCAATGCCCTTGCTGATGGGAGGAGGTTTGCAGTTAAAATCTCACGAAACATGGCCCCATTCATTCTTTCATGTAAACAGATCAGTCATCCTGTTCCCTTTGCAGAGAAACCCCTTCACAGTAGGTATGGTGTTCTTTGGTAGAAACACAACTCGTCGTGTTTGGAGGAGAGAGAGTTGCAACCAAACTGTTCTAACTTTGGTTTCATCTGACCATGTGACCATCTGACATCTGACCATGTGACATTCTCCCTGATCATTCAAATGCTCTCTAGCAAACCTCCGCCAGGATATGAGTCCCTGGCGGCGTAGTGTGTTACTGATGGTTGCCTTTGTTATGTTGGTCCCATCTCTCTGCAGGTCATTCACTAGCCCCCACCCCCCCCCGTGTGGTTCTGGGATTTGTGATCATTTTCACCCCACAGGGTGAGGTCTTGCGTGGAGCCCCAGATCAAGGAAGATTATCAGTGGTCTTGTATGTCTTCCATTTTCTAATTATTGCTCCCACAGTTCATTTCTTCACACCAAGCTGCTTGCCTATTGCAGATTCAGTCTTCCCAGCATGGTGCAGGTCTACAATTTTGTTTCTGGTGTCTTTCGATAGCGCTTTGGTCTTCACCATAGTGGAGTTTGGAGTGTGACTGTTTGAGGTTGTGGACAGGTGTCTCTTATACTGATAACAAGTTCAAACAGGTGCCATTAATACAGGAAATGAGTGGAGGACAGAGGAGCTTCTTAAAGAAGATACAGGTCTGTGAGAGCCTGAAATCTTGCTTGTTTGTAGGTGACCAAATAATTATTTTCCACCATAATTTGCAAATACATTCTTTCCAAATCAGAATGTGATTGTCTGGATTTGTTTCCACATTTTGTCTCTCATAGTTGAGGTATACCTATGATGACAATTACAGGCCTCTCTTATCTTTTTAGGTGGGAGAACTTGCACAATTGGTGGTTGACTAAATACTTGTTTGCCCCACTGTACATGCATTTTAACTGCCCATCTGTACCGTGTCCAATCACATGTTTTTCAACGTTAAAAAAAATGGTCGGTTTCAGCATTGTATTTTTTCTAACCATCTTCTTCCTTTATGAAATAAACCTCATCTGCACAAGGAATGTTTTTTTATATTACACTTGATAGAAATCCCAAGTGTTACTACTTGTGGTTCCTTATTTAAAAAAAAAAACGATTTTGGGTTTATCTGGGTAATAAAATTCAAAATACAGTTCCATAGACTTGCATATACTGAAACATTACTCAAGTAACACAAATCAGGCTGGAATATGTTAGACAGCAATATAAAATATACCTTGTTGATGTTTCTCCTTTGGTTGAGATACTAGAAGTGTAACATCCTCTGGTGAAGTCTGAAGTATGTCCAGAGCTGTCTGTTGACTGACGCCCTCTAAGCTTACACTGTTCACAGATATCAGGCGATCTCCTGTATGCAAAACAACATTATTAATATCTACTGAAAATCACTCTCAATGGAGACAGTTTTTGCTACTCTTAAGCCCTGTACACACGATCGGATATCTGATGGAATCTAATCAGATGGATTTTTTCATCGGATATCCGATGAAGCTGACTTTCATCAGTCTTGCCTACACACCATCGGCTAAAAAAAGGGATTTTTAAATACAGCTTACCTGTAAAATCCTTTTCTTGGAGTACATCACGGGACACAGAGCGGCATATTCATTACTATGTGGGTTATATGGAGTACCTTCAGGTGTGGACACTGGCAATCTCAAACAGGAAGTCCCCTCCCTATATAACCCCCTCCCCTAGAGGGAGTCCCTCAGTTTTGTAGCAAGCAGTATGCCTCCCAAAATGGTCACCCAAAAGAGGGGTGGGAGCTCTGTGTCCCGTGATGTACTCCAAGAAAAGGATTTTACAGGTAAGCTGTATTTAAAAATCCCTTTTTCTTTCTCGTACATCACGGGACACAGAGCGGCATATTCATTACTATGTGGGATGTCCGAAAGCAATGCTTTAATGAGGGGAGGGAGACATCTTCCAAAGAAGGATTCAATTTAGAGGTAAACTCAAATCATAATAATAATTCCAACTTAGTCAAGAAAAAACTTCTTTTTTTTTTTTTTTATAACCAAGGGTGCTTCTGATCCCGAGGATTTCAAACTGCAGCCTGTAGTACTGCCTGTCCAAAGGCAGAATCCGCATTCCTTCTCACGTCTAGTTGATAAAACCTTGTAAACGTGTGGACTGATGACCACGTTGCCGCCTTGCATATCTGAGCCATAGAGATCTGATGGTGTGCTGCCCAAGAGGCGCCCATGGCCCTGGTAGAATGGGCCTTTACCGACAACGGAGGAGGCAACCTCTTCAACCCGTAGGCTTGAATGATTAATTGTCTAATCCATCTCGAGATGGTGGATTTTGCAGCTGCCTGCCCCTTCTTGGGGCCATCTGGTAGAACGAATAATACATCTGTCTTCCGGATCTTTTCTGTAGCTTTAAGATAGGCCTTCATGGCCCGGACAATATCTAAGGTATGCAGCAACCCCTCCTTTCTAGATGTGGGTTTTGGAAAGAAGGATGGCAGTACCAAATCCTGGTTTAAGTGAAATTTGGATATAACCTTTGGTAGAAAGGAAGGATGGGGCCGGAGAACTGCCCTGTCCTTATGCAGAACGAGATATGGTTCCTTACACGATAAGGCTGCTAATTCTGACACTCTCCTGGCCGAAACTATGGCGACCAAGAAAACCAACTTTCTTGTCAGTAAGACTAAAGGAATCTCAGCCAACGGCTCAAAGGGTTGTTTCTGTAGAGTGGACAGGACAAGATTTAAGTCCCATGGACAAATTGGTGACTTGACAGGAGGATTAATACGCAAGACCCCCTGTATGAAGGTCTTTACCAGCGAGTGGGTGGCCAGCGGCCTCTGAAACCACACTGACAGAGCTGAGATCTGTCCCTTGATTGTGCTTAGTGCCAGGCCTTTATCCACTCCTAGCTGGAGAAAACTTAACACCCTATCAATAGTATATTTGCGGGAATTCCATCTTTTGGATTCACACCAGCCTACGTAGTTCCTCCACACCCTGTAATAAATCACCCTGGAGACCGGCTTTCTAGCCCTAATCAGGGTAGGGATTACCTGCCTAGACAGACCTCTACCCCTGAGAATCAGGGATTCAGCCTCCAGGCCGTCAAATTTAGACGCTGTAATGTAGGGTGGAGGATCGGGCCTTGTGAGAGTAGGTCTGGTTGTAGAGGAAGAGTCCAAGGGTCTCCCACTGCCATCTTCAGGACTAGTGAGTACCAAGTCCTCCGGGGCCAAGCCGGAGCTACTAGAATGACTGGCTTGTTCTCCACTCTGATCTTGCGCAACAGGCGAGGGAGTAACTGTAGTGGAGGAAATGCATATAGAAGTTTGAATTGATGCCAAGGGCAAACCAACGCATCGGTTCCGCAGGCCATAGGATCCCTCGCTCGAGACACGAACCTGTCTAGTTTCTTGTTGAACCTGGATGCCATTATATCTACGTCTGGCATTCCCCACCTCTGGCAGATTGTCTGAAAGACCTGGGGATGCAGAGACCACTCCCCTGGCAACAGACTCTGGCGACTCAAGAAGTCTGCCTGCAGGTTGTCCACTCCGGGAATGAATATCGCTGAAATGCAGGGTACATGAACCTCTGCCCACTGAAAAATCAAGCTCACCTCCCTCTGAGCGGCCTGACTCCTGGTTCCCCCTTGGTGGTTTATGTATGCCACCGCCGTGGCATTGTCTGACTGGATTCTCACCGGGAACCCCTTTAATCTGGAGGTCCATGCCAGAAGGGCTAGGCGAGCAGCTCTGATCTCCAAGATATTGATGGGGAGCTGCCTCTCTGCTTTCACCCAAGTTCCCTGGCGGGAGAACCCCTCGAAGACCGCCCCCCAGCCTGCCAGGCTGGCGTCTGTGGTAACTACCTTCCAGACAACAGGGCTGAAGGATTTTCCCTTTAGAAGGTTCTGAGGGTTCAACCACCAGGCCAGGCTTTGTCGGACCCTTGATGATAGCGTCAAAGGGGACTCTAAGGCATGTGCCCTCTTGCCCCAGGCTGCTAGAATGGCTGCCTGTAGGACGCGAGTGTGGATCTGAGCGTATGGTACTGCCTCGAACGTGGCCACTAGCTTGCCTAGTAATCGCATACACAGGCGAATAGTTGTTTTTTTCTTGTTTAGAACCAACTGAACCAACCCCTTGATAGCCTCGATCTTTACAAGGGGCAGGAACACCTTTTGCTGTTCTGTGTCTAACCTCATGCCGAGGTATTCCAACTGCTTTGTAGGCTGGAACGCTGACTTTCCCCGGTTTAGGACCCAGCCGAATTCTTCGAGGTACCGAACCGTGAGGTTTACTGCCTTTTGCAGACCCGGCCGTGAGTGATCTATGATTAAAAGGTCGTCCAAGTATGCTAGGACTGTGACCCCCTGGATCCTTAAATTGGCCAGAACTGGGGCTAGGATCTTCGTGAATACCCGGGGGGCCGTGGCCAGCCCGAAGGGGAGCGCCCTGAATTGGAAGTGTCGCTGCCCCACCGCGAAGCGTAAAAATCTTTGATGCAACTGAAAGATTGGTACATGAAGGTAAGCATCCTTTATGTCTATGGAGGCCAGAAAATCGTCCTTCTGAAGCGCGGCGGCTGCTGACCGGATGGATTCCATCCGGAAGGAACGAACCCTTAGGTAACCGTTTAACCTCTTTAGGTCCAAGATTGGCCTGACATCGCCGTTGGGCTTTGGTATGACAAGGAGATTGGAATAGAAACCTAGGCCTTGCTCTTGGGCTGGCACTTCTATAATTACGTCCTGGCAAAGCAGGTGATCCAAAGCTGCCAGCATTGAGGCTTTCCTTGCTGGATCCCTTGGTAGCCTTGATTCTTGAAAATGAGGCGGAGGATACCTTAGAAACTCCAGTCTGTAACCTGTGGTTACAGATGCCCGGACCCATTTGTCGAGGATCTTGGCTTCCCAAACTTCTGAGAAGAAACAAAGCCTTCCCCCCACCCGCGAGAGTGGGGGCGCCCCTTCATAAGGCAGACTTAGGGGCTGTCTTTGACGGCTTGCGATACCACGGCCTCTTACCCCCAGGGGCCTGTCCCTGCGATCTACTGTTAACGTTGGATCGTGCAGGCGGCCGTCGATACTGCCTGGAATTTGAGGGCCCCGAGACAGGAAAGAGCTGCCTTTTAAATGTAGGAGCCCGGAATGCCTTTTTGACCGGTAAAAGGGTACTCTTGCCATTTGAAATAGTCTGAATATATTTATCCAGATCCTCTCCGAAGAGTCGTCCTCCATGGAAGGGAAACCCTGCCAGAAGCTTTTTGCATGGGGGCTCCGCCGCCCAGTTCTTCAACCATAAGAGCCTTCTCATGTGCACCAAAAATAGTGATAAACGAGAAGCCTGCTGGATGGAATCTTTTATAGCATCTACCGCAAAACACAGAGCTCTGGGAATGTCAGAAAACTCTTCTGCTTGTTGGGTAGGCATGTCCTTTAACATTTCCTTTGTCTGGTCTTTTAACGCCTGACAAACTCCAATTGCAGCCACCGCTGGCTGCACCACTGCTCCTGCCGTAGCAAAGGATGCTTTTAAAAGTGTCTCTAATCTTTTATCAACCGGATCTTTAAACATATGTATGTTTTCCACCGGGCAAGTTAGTGATTTATTCACACATGAGATGGCTGCATCCACTACTGGGAGCCTCCACCTCTTGGAGAATTTTTCCTCCATGGGGTAAATGACCGCAAATCTTTTCGGTGGCAGAAAAATCCTGTCCGGCCGTACCCAATCCCGAAAGATCAATTCCTCCAAAAGAGGATGGACCGGAAAAACTGCGTTGCTTAACGGAGCTTTCAAAGAGCCCAGAGAGGATACCGGAGGAACCTGAGGCTCTGGCAATGGTAAACTAAATGCCGAGCGGACCATGTCTGTCAAAGACTGTACCCACAGTCTTTCTGTCTGGGAGTCTGAAAATGGTTCCTCAGAGGCAGACCCCTCCAACCCTGAACCCTCTTGGTTCAGGTCTAGTTGATCCTCCTGTGATTCCAATTCCTCCGGAGAGAGAATCTCAGCATCTGAGGATACACCTCTTGGTGATGGGGATCTAACCCGTTTCTTACCAGGAATAGCTCTAGCGATCAATGCTGCTATTCTCTCTTCTAGCCCCCCTAGGGATACGGCTAGCATCTCCTCTGTGATAAACACAGGGCTGGGCTGATCTGGGCCAGCCTCCGCACCAGATCCCCCTAATGGCTCATCCAAGGCGCCTTTTATGTTAATAAGTTGCGGGGAAAGTATCGGCATATCATCAGAATCAGAAAGGGAACCCTTTTGTTTTTTGGTCTTTTTTGTACCCTTTGACCCCGAACCTTTGGAAGCCATAATACAAAATCGAGGGACTCCGCCCACACAACAGACTGTAGTGGCCAGGAGTACAAAACCAGAGTTTAGGGGACAATAGATCACTAATGCCCAAAAACTGATGGGATCCCGTATGTTTTTTTTTTTTTTTTTTTTTTAAATATATATTATATATATCTTCTTTTTACAACATACAGTGACCCCAAACTTAGTTTGCCAGCCTCCAACCTGCTGCAAAAAGGGGAATTTCTTGGCTTAACAAAAAAGGCATTGGAACAAAGTCCAGCATGTACTACCCCTCTTCCGCCACCGGGAGTCACTGTTCTGCCGCTCTGCGTCCTCTCCTTCTGAAAATCAGCCTCAGACTGAGCACTGACAATGCCTGCTGTCTATAACAGCACAAAGGCGCGCCCCTGTATGACGCCGCAGGCACGCCCCCCCCCGCCCTCCTGTCTGAACGGCGCGAAAAACGTCTATAAGACGTGCGCGCGCACGCGCGCGTATGCCGGAAACAGGAGGAACATGGAGGAGCCGCGCTGCTGGAGATCCAGGAACGCAGAACAGGCGGCAGATTCAAACCCCCGGCCAGGTAGGACTCTCCAAAGGCCCCTAGGGATCCTTACTAGCCCTAGGAAGAAAGCAGCAGGTTTAGCTAGCAACACATTCTTAGACAGGGGAACCTAGTGATGGGGGAGAAAGGGTGTCATCCTGTCTCTCTTAGACATAGTGAGCAAGGTTGCCCATGCAGAGCATACTTAGGCTATCCCCCCTTTTAGGTTACCCCGGAGAGCCTGCTGTCGAACCAAGTCCCGCAGGCTCCCCCTTACCTGCTCCATGCTGCAGGATGTTTGTCCAGCAAACTGATCCAATCTTCTCCCATCTCCGTGGGTAGCGTAGTAGACCTTCAGGCCCTGGGGTCCTATGAAGGTACCCACTGTCCTGGACCTATATAGCACCCTGGCAAACAGGAACTTATGGTTTTTACAAACTCCAAGTCCTGGGCCCAGGGTCCAGCCCTCCAAAGAGGAGCATTATAGGCAAAACCCCACGGCTTGGGGCCCGGGTACTGTCCACTTTGGCACTGAGGCTCCTTGGACAGATCCGGTTAGCCCGCCCTTAATCCCAAGGATGTGGAGCAAAGCTATTCCGTGACCAACACCTAAGACACTGGCGAAAAAACTGAGGGACTCCCTCTAGGGGAGGGGGTTATATAGGGAGGGGACTTCCTGTTTGAGATTGCCAGTGTCCACACCTGAAGGTACTCCATATAACCCACATAGTAATGAATATGCCGCTCTGTGTCCCGTGATGTACGAGAAAGAAATCCAATCGTGTCCAACGCGGTGACGTAAAACACTACGACGTGCTGAGAAAAATGAAGATCAATGCTTCCGAGCATGCGTCGACTTGATTCTGAGCATGCATGGATTTTTGACCGATGGACTTCCCCACAGACAACCGTTTTTTTCTATCGTTTTTTTTAACCATAGGAGAGATTTAAATCCGGTTCTATTTTTTTTCACCGATGGAAAAAAAAACAATGGGGCCCACACACGATCGGTTTGTCCGATGAAAAGGATCCATCGATCCATTTTCATCAGACAGGGCTTTACAGTTGTCAGTTTTAGGAATGCTGATAAAGTTACCAAACTATCTTTCAGCTTTTTGTCCCCAAAAAATAGGTATTTCTTAATTCCTACCTGGCTTCAAACGTCCATCCACGTCTGCAGGTCCACCTGGTGTTATAGAGCCGATAAATATGCCAAGATCGAGCTTTCCTGTTGTCTCTCCACCCATTATCTGAAAGCCTAAAAATAATATGAAAATGGTCACATAACTGTATGAGCACTAATTGGCTTAAAAAGAGTTGGACTTCCCTCCCAACCAACCACAACTTTAGGCTGGCATACTACAGATAAATGGTTAAAGTCACTATGCTATACTCAAACCAGCCCTTAGGAGAGTCAGCTTTGGGTCCAAGTCTGTTTTTTTTTTTACAAATTAACAAAACAGACCTCTGTGCTGATTGTGCACAAGGCTCCTCTACACTTCCTGTTTCCTAAAATACTGTGCAGGAATACTGGGAGTAGGTGACTTTTGTGTAAATGGCCATCCCTGACACAACAGATGATAGTCTTTTAGCCTGTTTTTTGCATAGAAAGAATCACAAACTTGCCATAAATTTTTCCTCGAACACACATGCTGCGTTTCGTCTGGAAGATTTTGTTTGCCTATTTTCATTAGTACACAGTGGCATTGCCGGGGGGGTATGGTCCACACCCAGGTGACACCAGCCAGAGGGTAGCAGCACCACTAACACCGCCCGCTGCCCTGATGGTCTGGGCCTTGTGGCTGAGCCCCTCAGCAGAGCAAACTGAAACAGCCTCCCCCGCGGGGGCTGCACGGAGGTGGGGTGTCTATACTTATGGAGGGTGGTTTGCACTGAGGGGGTAGGTCTATACTGAGGGAGGGGGGTCAGTACTTAATTGGGGGGGGGGGTCTGCACTGCACTGAGGAATGGTCTATACTGACGGAGGAAGGTCTGTACTGAGGGGGGTGGTCTGTTTCTTTTGTTGTGAACAACTTAGTGACTCTCACTTTTGGTCCCTGTTACTACACCCTTACAAGACAATAGGAATGCAGTTGTCATTAGAACGGGAAGGCAAAAATCGGTCAATAAAAACATGCTTAGTAATTCCAATTATTCCTAAACAAGAAAAAAAAAAAAAAACTCACCGAGCTCATACTTGGGATCCTTCTTTAACTTTACCAAAGTGATCTCTCTCTCAGGTGTAGAAGTCAGCACTTTGCTCTGCATCTTTTCTAAGAATAGAGTTAACTATTAACCATAATGAAGAAATGCATGAAACACGGATTGTACTTGCCAGTATTTTCTATTTGTTGCACATTCAATGTAATCAGAGAACACTGAGTTTGCCATTTAGCATTTTAGAATAGAATATAACAGCTTACTGTTTGCTAATAAGTGATAATGGTGTATACCGTATTTTTTGCCTTATAAGACGCAAAGTTGGTGCGTCTTATAAGACGAATATACCTTTTTTTCACTCGCCAATCTGACCGATCCGATCTGCGGAGCGCACTTAGGAAAGACCGCGGCTTTGGCCTAGCTCTGGAGCGGTTGGCCATCTTGGTACACCTGGCGGCGGTGCGCGCTGAGCAGAGGGCTCGTGGATCTTCTATTCCAGAGCGATCTGCAACAGTGAGTTGGGGGCTCTGTTACTGGCTATTATGTGGGGGCTCTGTTACTGGCTATTATGTGGGGGCAATGTTACTGGCTATTATGTGGGGGCACCGTTACTGGCTATTATTATGTGGGGGCAATGTTACTGGCTATTACTATGTGGGGGTGGTGTGATGGTGATGACGAGTGGGGGACAAATATTTTACTACAGTATTTGGTTCAGAATCTTTTTTTTTCTAGATTTTCTTCCTTTAAAATTGGGTGCGTCTTATATGCCGGAGCGTCTTATACGGCGAAAAATACGGTATACAATTCCAAATGCCATACATTTCATATTCTAAACAAGACTGCTGCTCATAATAACCAATATGGTTTTACATTTCCTGCCACAGGATACTTAAATATGGCAACATATTTGTATCAATAGGAAACAGTGCCAGTTTAAAATTCAAAACACACACTATACACTACACTCATGTAATCGTGCCCTGAATACTTCTAGGTTTGGAAGAACAGCCAACTCTGTGGCTTGCTTTGATTAACATAGAACTAAAAGTTGACACTTTTTTATTACCTAAAATAAAAAGAAGTTTTATACTTACCTGCTCTGTCCACTGTTATTGCACAGAGCAGCCCTTCATCTCCTCTTCTATGATCTCTTTGCTCCTCCTTTTCTGTGCCCTCAAAGCAAGCCGCCTGTACATTTTATAATTTGTAATTTTTAGGCCTCATGCACACTAAGAGTTAAAAACGCCTTTTTTAAGAGTGTTTGACTTTTCATTTTTTTTCTGCCTCTAAACACCCCTTAATGTTACTCTATATGTCCATGCACACACAGGCATTTAGAATCGTTTAGAGGCAGGCGTGTTTAGAGTTTTGAAAAAAGAAAAACACTGCCAGTGCGTTCAGGAGCAACAGCATTTTGGGTGAAAAATTTACACACCTAAACGCGTGTAAATGTTAGTTAATGCCAGGCATGTTTAGCACTTGAGCGTTAGCCCCCATGCACACGAGACGCTGGTAAACACGTGTTCAGAGGCAGTTGGACACTTTTTTTTAACTGCCCCTGAACACATTCAATGTTATCCTATGTGTCCATGCACAAAGTCTTGTTTATTGCCGTTTTTAGGCAGTTGCGTTTATCCTCGTTTTTCCAGAAGCAAACAAATGGGTTCAGACACAAAAGTTTTCGTGCTTCAGATGCAAAACGCCGCAAAACGCAGTACCGCCATTTTGTCACGATTTTGTTTACAGGTGACATGGCCAGGTGATGAGGCAAGTGGACAATCCACAACTTGTAGCAGGTGACGTGGCCAGGTGACGTGGCAAGTGGACAATCCACAACTTGTGGCAGGTGACGTGGCCAGGTGACGTGGCAAGTGAACAATCCACAACTTGTGGCAGGTGACGTGGTCAGTGGACAATCCACAACTTGTGGCCAGGTGACGTGCCAGGTGATGTGAACAGGTGATGCGGCAGGTGACATGGCCAGGTGACGTAGCAAGTGGACAATCCACAACTTGCAGCAGGTGATGTAGCCAGGTGACATGGCAGATGACGTTGCCAGTGGACAATCCACAACTTGTGGCAGGTGATGTGGTCAGTGGACAATCCACAACTTGTGGCACATGACGTAGACAGGTGACGTGGCAGGTGATTTGGCAAGTGGACAATCCACAACTTGTGGCAGGTGATGTGGCAAGTGATGTGGCCGGGTGATGTGGCAAGTGGACAATCCACAACTTGTGGACAGATAATGTGGCAGGTGATGTGGCAAGTGTACAATCCACAACTTGGGGCCAGGTGACATGGCCAGTGATGTGGCCAGGTGATGTGGACAATCCACAACTTGTGGCAGGTGACATGGCAAGTGGACAATCCACAACTTGTGGCAGGTGACATGGCAAGTGGACAATCCACAACTTGTGGCAGGTGACGTGGCCAGTGGACAATCCACAACTTGTGGCAGGTGACATGGCCAGGGGACGTGGCCAGGTGACATGGCGAGTGGACAATTCACAACTTGCGGCAGGTGATGTAGCCAGGTGACATGGCAGATGACGTTGCCAGTGGACAATCCACAACTTGTGGCAGTTGGCGTGGCCAGGTGATGTGGCAAGTGGACAATCCACAACTTGTGGCAGGTGACGTGGCAAGTGACGTGGCCAGGTGATGTGGCAAGTGAACAATCCACAACTTGTGGCACATGACGTAGACAGGTGACGTGGCAGGTGACATGGCGAGTGGACAATCCACAACTTGCGGCAGGTGATGTGGCCAGGTGACATGGCAGATGACGTGGCCAGTGGACAATCCACAACTTGTGGCAGGTGACGTGGCCAGGTGATTTGGCAAATGTATAATCCACAACTTGTGGCCAGGGGACGTGGTCAGGTGATTTGGCAAGTGGACAATCCACAACTTGTGGCAGCTGATGTGGCAAGTGATGTGGCCGGGTGATGTGGCAAGTGGACAATCCACAACTTGTGGACAGATAACGTGGCAGGTGATGTGGCAAGTGTACAATCCACAACTTGGGGCCAGGTGACATGGCCAGGTGACGTGGCAAGTGATGTGGCCAGGTGATGTGGACAATCCACAACTTGTGGCAGGTGACATGGCAAGTGGACAATCCACAACTTGTGGCAGGTGACATGGCAAGTGGACAATCCACAACTTGTGGCAGGTGACGTGGCCAGTTGATGTGGCAGGTGACGTGGCCAGTGGACAATCCACAACTTGTGGCAGGTGACATGGCCAGGTGACATGGCAAGTGGACAATCCACAACTTGTGGCCAGGTGACATGGCAAGTGGACAATCCACAACTTGTGGCCAGGTGACATGGCAAGTGGACAATCCACAACTTGTGGCAGGTGACATGGCCAGGTGACATGGCAAGTGGAAAATCCACAACTTGTGGCCAGGTGACGTGGCAAGTGGACAATCCACAACTTGTGGCAGGTGACATGGCAAGTGGACAATCCACAACTTGTGGCAGGTGACGTGGCAAGTGGACAATCCACAACTTGTGGCAGGTGACATAGCAAGTGGACAATCCACAACTTGTGGCAGGTGAAGTGGCCAGTGGACAGTGGACAATCCACAACTTGGGGCCAGGTGACGTGGCCAGGTGACATGGCAAGTGGACAATCCACAACTTGTGGCAGGTGACATGGCAAGTGGACAATCCACAACTTGTGGCAGGTGACGTGGCAAGTGGACAATCCACAACTTGTGGCAGGTGACGTGGCAAGTGGACAATCCACAACTTGTGGCCAGGTGACGTGGCAAGTGGACAATCCACAACTTGTGGCCAGGTGACGTGGCAAGTGGACAATCCACAACTTGTGGCCAGGTGACGTGGCAAGTGGACAATCCACAACTTGTGGCCAGGTGACGTGGCAAGTGGACAATCCACAACTTGTGGCCAGGTGACGTGGCAAGTGGACAATCCACAACTTGTGGCCAGGTGACGTGGCAAGTGGACAATCCACAACTTGTGGCCAGGTGACGTGGCCTGGTGATGTGGCAAGTGGTCAATCCACAACTTGTGGCAGGTGATGTGGTCAGTGGACAATCCACAACTTGTGGCCAGGTGATTTGGCAAGTGAATAATCCACAACTTGTGGCAGGTGACGTGGCAAGTGGACAATCGACAGCTTGTGGCAGATGT
The DNA here is from genome assembly GCA_029574335.1 of Rana kukunoris. Taxonomy (NCBI): domain Eukaryota; kingdom Metazoa; phylum Chordata; class Amphibia; order Anura; family Ranidae; genus Rana; species Rana kukunoris. Next base: position 477,022,171 of record CM056049.1, on the reverse strand, counting down.
CGTGGTCAAGTGACGTGGCAAGTGGACAATCCACAACTTGTGGCCAGGTGACGTGGTAGGTGATGTGGACAGGTGACGTGGCCAGGTGACGTGGCGAGTGGACAAATTCACAACTTGCGGCAGGTGACATGGCAGGTGACATGGCCAGTGGACAATCCGCAGCTTGTGGCAGGTGATGTGGCAAGTGACACACTAAATACAGTTACACTGCTGCTCTCTCAGCTGCTACTCACTCTGGTCTCACAAAATGTCTGAAATGGTTAAAAAATACTGTTTTGCCCACACACGATCAATTTAAATGACGTTTTAAAAAACGTCGTTTTTTTTCATTGCAAAAAACGACCGTGTGTGTACACGGCATCAGAGTTAAGTAGCTCGCATGCGCTGAGCAGGTTAAGTGCCTGCACAATGTGTGGCAAATCCTGGAACTCTCATTGATGGCCGATGGTGAACCCAAAAAACAAAGGGGATCGCATAGTACAATACCGTTTATTTAAAAAACATGATTAAAAGCAACAGCTGGTTGGCCCCCCTGATGACGTGCACAGCACGAAACATATGTCAGGAGCAGTAATCTGGTCACCCCATCCAGCTGATCTTGGCATCTAGTGCACAATACCCAACCCAGGACAACTCAAGCAGCCCAGCGGATCTTCTTAAGGTTGATACGTATGCAGTCCCAGTGCCGGGTAGGCACTTTTAAAGTAAGAGGCCGACCAGCTGTTGCTTTAAATCATGTTTTTTAAATAAACGGTATTGTACTATGCGATCCCCTTTGTTTTTTGAGGCGTTTGGCTGCGTTTTACCGCGTTTGCGTTTATAAGCGTTTGGTTAAGAAACATCTTAAGACCCTCCCTAAGCTCAAAAAACGTCGTTTTTTGTCTTCAAAAAAACGACCAAAAAAAAATTCCAACATGCTTGAATTTTTTGTGTCGTTTTTCAAAACGTCGTTTTTTGTTTCACAAAAAGTCACCGTGTGTAGCAAAAACGTTGTTTAAAACGTCGTTTTTCAACCCGCGCATGCCCAGAAGCTAGTTATGAAGCGAGCTTCAATGGAAAAGAGTGGTGAACGTAACCTCGTTTTTTGTGAAAAAACGATGGTGTGTATGCAAAATTGTCTTTGAAAAGTGACGTTTCAAAAACGTCGTTTTTTACTTCACAGGAAACGTCGTTTTTTTTCATCGCAAAAAACGACCGTGTGTACGCGGCATAAGGGTTCATATTTTTGTGGTAAGAGCATTTGATGTCTAGAGCACTTTGGGTGAAGTCATAATTAGCTGGTTAAGGCTGTCAATACACCTGGAACCTACTTGCATGAATGCACAGAAGAATTTCAGCTAGAATTATTACCACTTAAGGACTCAAGTTTTATGGACACTTCTTTCCACCCTTGGAATGTCTGTTCACATTAATTGATAGATAGACCTATGTATTATTCTATCCAATGTTTTCTTAATCACTATCCACAGGTTGTGAGACTTATTCTTGTTCATATATTAATTGTATTCATATTCTATATGTAATCCATTTACTGAAGCAGTTTAGTTTCATTTTTTCTTTTGTCACCAATTAATTGATGTAAGTCTCACATCACCAATTCACCCTACAGGTGGAGTTTATTAACTATTCACACTGTGGAATATACCATAGGTTTTCCACAGATCTAGTGGCCTCTATCTTATTATATCAGTGAGCAGTATGTACAGAAGAAGAGTGTGGAGGATATGACAGTGGGCACTATGTATAGGAGAGAAGTGTGGAGGGTATGACAGTGGGCAATATGTATAGTAGAGGAGTGTGGAGAGTGGGATAGTGGGCACTATGTATAGGAGAGGGGTGTGGAGGGTATGACAGTGAGCAGTATGTACAGGAGAGGAATGTGGAGAGTGCGATAGTGGACAATATGTACAGGAGAGAAGTGTATGACAGCGGGCACTATGTACAAGGATAGGAGTGTGTAGGGTATGACAGTGAGCAGTATGTACAGGAGAGGAGTGTGGAGGGTATGACAGCGGGCACTATGTATAGGAGAGAAGTGTGGAGGGTATGACAGTGAGCAGTATGTACAGGAGAGAAGTGTGGAGAGTATGTACAGGTGAGGAGGATGAAGGAATCTGGGAAGGAAAAATGTAAAAGTTTGTGAAAGGATGTTTAGGAAATGCGTAGTGGTTAAGCGGTACATACATTGAAATCTATATCTATATTGAAATTACGCCAATTAAGCAGAGACCAGCCATAGTCTATGTATGGGCTAGCTGGTTTTACTCAAGTCAATCTATTATTTGACTTGAGTACAACCAGCTTTTCAAACACAATCTGTGCTGCCAGCTATAGTTCGCAACATTGATCATTGTATTCACAGGCAGAACACAATAACACTGCAGAAGTGATTCCCCCATCCACAGGTCAGCAGGTGAGAGGGTGTGTGAGGACAGGCTGGGGAGAGATACTAGTCAGTCCCTGGGAAGGCCCTGGCTAGTATCAGAGCCAGATACACACAGGCTACATACACCACGATCGTTAAAGCGAGAGCGATAATTCTAGCACTAGACCTCCTCTGTAACTCTAAGCATGTAACCTGTAAAAAAGTAAAAAAGTTAAAGCATCGCCTAGTATACAAAAAAAAAATCATGCTAACTTTATTATATATATGTGTGTGTTTGAGGGTTCTGAGTAGGGATGAGCCGAACATACCCGCGTTCGGTTCGCACCAGAACCGTCGAACAGACCGACCATTCGCACAAACATTTAGAACCCCATTGAAGTCTGTGGGACTCGAACGTTCGAATTCAAAAACGCTAATTTTAAAGACCAATATTCAAGTTATTGTTGGAAAACGTCTTTGAAAACCCGGGTCTTGCCCCAGGGAACATGTATCAATGGAAAAAAGTTTAAAAAAACGGTCGTTTTTTTAGAAGCAGGACTCCTGAAAAAGTGACCGTTTTTAAAACTTTTTTCCATTGATACATGTTCCCTCGGGCAAGACCCGGGTTCTCAAAGACGTTTTCACAGGCAAGCTATAGACACCCAGCAGGTACAATATTTAAAGGAATTTTATTTTATTTTTATTTATTTATTTAATTTAAGCATCATTAAAATCACTGCTCCAGGAGCAGTGATTTTAATAATGTTTAAATAAGAAAAAATTCCTTTAAATATTGTACCTGCAGTGCTGGGTGTCTATAGTTTGCCTGTGAAAACGTCTTTAAGAACCCAGGTCTTGCCCAAGGGAACATGTATCAATGGAAAAAAGTTTAAAAACGGTCGTTTTTTCAGAAGCAGGACTCCTGAAAAAGTGACCTTTTTAAAACTTTTTTCCATTGATACATGTTCCCTCGGGCAAGACCCGGGTTCTCAAAGACGTTTTCACAGGCAAACTATAGACACCCTGCAGGTACAATATTTAAAGGAATCTCATTTTTTTTTATTTAAACATTATTAAAATCACTGCTCCAGGAGCAGTGATTTTAATGATGCTTAAATTAAAATTTTTTAATTAAAATTCCTTTAAATATTGTACCTGCTGGGTGTCTATATGTGTCATAACGTCTTTAAATAGCACAATCACCTGCCTGCCAGTAAATTAGGAAGAACTGATCTATCTAAGCTATACAGTGTATAAATATATGTACAACTCCTAGGGATGTATATATATTCTCTACACACTGTAAATTAAGCTAAACTGACTAGCCCGCCTGCCTGCTCCATCTAGCTATATAACAAGACAATCTCTCTGTCTCTCTGACTGCTCTCATTAACAAGCCGGAACACACTACACGAGGCCGCCCAGCAGGCGGCCTTTTATAGTGTGGGGCGTGTGTTAAAGCCCTGAGCCATAATTGGCCAAAGCCACCCAGGCTTTGACGGCGAGTTTGGATAGGAGACCTGAATCAGCAACTGATATATCAGGGATAGCGAATGCTCTGGTCTGTCCGACTGGGAAAGCAATGACTCAAAAACTGTCTGTGGTCTAGTCATATTGTCGACGTTTGGTATTTTGTGCATAAAGAGTGTTAATTGAGTGTGTTCAAGCCAAGCAATAGAAGGTTTGTGGCAAGAAGAGAGCATGTCCGGTAGGGGAATCGGTTGTCCAGCGCGAAGCCTCAGATTTTTGCCACATAAGAAATTTAGATTTGGCACAAGTCGGAAGGAAAGAGTGGATATCAAATAATGGAGTCAAGGGGCTGGGTCTCGAGCATAGTAAACCTTTGTGGAGGTAGCTGTCCCAGATTCGCAGCGTAGTGGAAGTCACAAGAGGTCCGTAGGGGGTCTGTGTGTCGTGTGTGTCCATGGAAGGGATGTGAGGTCGGGAGATATTCGGTAATATTCTAATGACGTCCATAATTTAGTGGAGGAACCGTGGTACCAAGCGACTATTCTGATCAATGATGCAGCGTGAAAGTACAGCTGTAGGTCAGGGAGGGCTACACCCCCTCTACTTTTAGATAAAGTTAAGACGTTAAAGCCAATCCTGGACTTCCCATGTCGCCATATGAAGTCCCTAATGGCCCTGTTGATCGATTGGAAGAAGCCACGAGGAGGGGGGCTAGGAATTGCCTAAAAAAAAAGTATAAAACTTCGGGCAGAATGTCCATTTTGACGGCGTTCATTCGGCCAAACCAGGAGATGTTCGGTTTATCATAAGATTCAGGAACGCTTGCAACGTTCTCATTAGGGGCATGTCGTTTATATCTGTCAGAGTGGGTAGAGAGGTAGGGATTTGGATTCCAAGATATTTGACAGCTTTTTGCTGCCATTTAAATTCACATAATTATTATAAGCACTGTGATCTCATCCTCTCAGTCTGCTGCTGCAGAGTGTGTCAGCTTGTATTTACACTGTCCGCTCTGTATGTAGCTTCTGACAGGCCCATATGTTGACCAGTTGTGGGGTGGGTCTTCAGCTACATATCCCCCAAATGTGACCTGGTCGCCGAGCAACAATCCTCGAAGTCTATCTTTTTTTTTCTTTTTGGGCAAATGGGTCTATCTTGAGGAAGGGGCCTGGAGCTGCAGCTCCAATAGCCCCTATGTTAATCCGGCCCTGCATTCAGGAGAGCTGGGCAAATGCGTAGCATGTCTGGCCTCTGGAAGCTGAAGGTCTCTGGAAGTGTCAAAAGTTTTCAGAAAAATGCAAAACCAGGTCAGACAAATCTGTTTGTGTTAGGCAGGCTGCATGATGCATGCCTGAGAGGGAGCTAGAGTAAGGGGAGGGGAGCCTTACAAGTTCTACCTCCTGTACAAAAAAATAATAATAATGCAACACATTCCAGGCTTGCTAGGAATAATTTCTAAGACCTACCCTCTACCTTACCCCCCCCCCCCCTCGCTCAAACCCAACCATTCTTACATATTTAGATCATACTGGGAGAGTTCATAGGGGGTGGGGGATGCGTTTTGGGTATTACAATAAGTGTTTGCCCAGAGCAATTCACTTTTTTCATGGTGCTATGTTGCTGTGGAATAGCAGAGACTACCTGCAAAATTTCTTCCCAGTTTTAAATAGCACAGATAAAAAATGAAATTTTTTACTAAAATGTTATTGTTAAAAAAAAAAAAAATTATGTACATATGGTTAGTGAACCTTGAACGAATGTAAGCACTAAAGAATAACTACCTTTAGACTACATTTCACACAGATAAACACAAGATGGCTTAGAAAAGGATGGAAATTATTAAGAAAAAGAAAGTCTGATCTGTGTTACATCAGCAACTGAAAAGTGTTTCAGAAGGAATAGTAAGCCCACAGGAATGTTAACAACTGCACACAGAGCATTTCTTTATCCCAGAGAGAGTCTAAGAATGACCTCCAGAAGTTGTGATCTTGCCTATCCCTTCTCTTTAAAACACTAATACAGAATGACAAACGGCTTCCAGTACAGGTGGAGCTTACACCAACATTCTTTTTTTGAACTTTCTAAAAGGCAGGCTGTGATTTCATTGTACTAACAAAAAATGTGCCTATCTGTTTCATTCTGCAAGATTTCACACTTCTGTTAGGAAAGGAACATACAGGAAAAATAAATATTCCTGAAGACGATAGGAAGTGCTGATCCTAGCACTTCTAGAATTCCACATCAGTGCGGTTTAAGCTAACCACTAACCCAGCTAACCCAAGTGTATAGTGCGTGATTTACAGGACACAAAATTGAAAATATGTGAAATGGGAAAATACCGATATTAGGTCCCCCTGTTAACCATCTCTTGAATACTGAAAAAAATATATATACACAAATATGTATATACACCGCGCTCTCTCTAAACGTAAATGAATAAATAGCAGCCAACACCACAAAACAGACCAATTTTGCAAAAAAGAACAATAGAAAAATAGATGTAGCGCTAAAAAATTACAAAAAATCTTTTGACAGAAAAAATTAACAGAAAAAACACCATAAGTGTTCTTTAAAGTGAAAATTATGAAAACAAAACAAATAGTGCATGAAAAGTCAATGGAGCATTTCAAACTTTAAGTGAATAAGCCCATATCAAAGTGATTGTATGAAGAAAAGTTGATAGGAGATCCACCACTAAATAATAGGAAGCTTACCAAAAGGATCGGACCCAAGTAAGTTTACACTTATTAGGTCGATCAAGCTTAAAATCGCTGATTACCAGAGACTAGATCAGCTTGGATACCAAGTATTCTTGATGGAACTTCTGGAGCATTCAAACGGATAGAAACAGCATACTGCATATATAAAATCCACCAATAAAAACCGACCAAGTTGCACTGATTCAAACTTCCAATATTGACATTAGATCATCCAATCAGTTTTGCAGTTTAGGACATATGGAATAAGAAGAGAAAACAGGAGTGCACATAGCGTAACTTTGTAAGATAACTTACAATGTTTATTAAAAAGTTTACACTCACATTTAAGATGAATAAAAAAGTGCTTTTAAAATCAGATCAACAGTGGCATCAATAATCCTTGGGTCCGATCCTCCTGGTAAGCCTCCAATTATTTGGTGGTGGATCTTCTATCAACTTTTCTTCATACAATCACTTTGATATGGGCTTATTCACTTAAAGTTTGAAATGCTCCATTGACTTTTCATGCACTATTTGTTTTGTTTTCATAATTTTCACTTTAAAGAACACTTATGGTGTTTTTTCTGTTAATTTTATCTGTCAAAAGACATGTTGTAATTTTTTAGCGCTACATCTATGTTTCCACAATCCACGACTTAACCTCACAGTTCACACAAATACGTTTTAAATTCAAACTGATGTAGCACTGACGTAAGTACATTTTCTGGAAGCAGACATGATCAAATTTTATTGACAATATACCCTAAAGAACTGAACCGTCTTTCGCACGAAACAGATGTTGCCGATACACAAATAATTGCTTAAGACAGGAAAACGATGGTTATTTTGCCCCCTTCCCCTGATGGAGCCTGATGCATCCTCCTGCCCCACAGATGCAAAAGGTACCTCAATCCAATGGGTGCAGTTTGCGCGCATCCAGCAGGTTAAGTCTCACTGTCCAAGCTGTCCGATGACATCAAGAATTTTGATCGATCAAAAAAATGAAAGATTAATCGAGGAATTAATCTTTAATTTCCCCAGCCCTAAAAAATATACTTAAAGTGGATGTAAATCTGATTTGTGCAATTTGACCCAGGCACATATCGGTAGAGTTTATTCATCTTTCTCTCCAAAGCACCAAGTGCCGTGTCTTTCTGTTTTGTTCCTCTGTTATCAGCATGATAACTTCTGACAAATTTATAGAGGCGGGAGATAAAACCAGCCTGAAATGTGTGTCGGGGGTGGGTTCAATAGATTAGCAGAGAGCTTTTTTCTTGTCACAGCACAGCTCTGAAAGTATCTTTGTTCTTTTGCCTATGTGGAGTGGGGGGTGTGCCTTTCCTCCAATCAGCTGTCACGCAGTATAAGCCAAGACTACACCTCCTACTGCTGAATGAGAAAGTAGAAATTCTAACACAATGTAAGAATTTTAAAGAATATAGCAAGCTTAAGTCAGCAGATATGCATACAACAAAACGTATGTAGGGAGACTTGTTTCATCTCCGTGTGACATCCGAGGCTGTTCACGTCACTGGGTATATGAGGGTTTACATCCACTTTAACTTATCCTCAGCTTCTGTATTGCCACAGGAGACTTCATGAGCTTTCTGACGTGATCCTGGAAACACTGATTATCCCAAATCTTGCAAGATGATGCTCCAGCACAGTGCAGGATCATCTTCTTGCAAGATTTGGGATCCTAATCATTCCCAGCATCTTGCTAGAATATCAGTATATTAGTATATAACTTTTTTTATTACTATTGATCAGCAATTTTATATGAGGGAGGGAGGCCTAATAGTCTTAATATTAAAAGTTTATTGTAACTGCTTGCTGCTCAACCAACGAGCTACAGGCATCATTCAGAATAAAAGTGATAAAAAATAAATAAAATAAAAAAGTGAAAAAAGCATCATACTAGGAAAATTTAAGTAAAATTAACAATGATAAAAAAAGTTTTTTTAAGTGCTCCCTGTCCCCGTGTGCTTGTCGCAGAAGTGAACACATACGCAGGTCGTGACCGCATAAGTAAACAGTGTTAAAACCACACGTGTGGTATCACCATCAACGTTGGAGCGAGAGCAATAATTCTAGCACTAGACCTCCTTTGTAACTCAAAACATGTAACCTGTAAAAAAAATTGAAAGCGTTGCCTATGGGGCTTTTCAAGTACCGAAGTTTGGTGCCATTCTACGAGCATGTGCAATTTTAAAGCGTGACAAGTTAGGTATTTATTTACTCGGTGTGACATCTTTCACATTATTCCAAAAAAACGTGGCCAACCTTTGGCTGCGCAAATACCGTGCGAGATAAAAAGCAACAAACGCCATTTTATTCTCTAGAGCTGCTCTCTAAATTGGACGAGGTGGAGTCCGCGCTGAGTGGCCGACCTCCTGTGAATTAGCCAGGTATGGTTTATTTATATAGTTACAAGATGAACCAATGCAACTATATAAAATATTCATGCCTGGAATTCATTTTGAACTATTCATGTACAAATAGTCAATCAATTCATAATAAAGGATTCACAGAGAACTATGGGTTAGCTAAAGAGACAGCATAACAGAAGGTGCTTATTAAACAGCATATTAAAAATAAATATAAAATTATATATATATATATATATATATATATATATATATATATATATATAATTTTATATGTAAAACAAACTGAATTATACCGTCACTGTCCATGGTGCATTAAATCAGTTTGAAGTTCTTTTACATACCATTTCCTTTATAAAGTTTAGGCGAAGATGGACTCCCAAGGCTATGCATACTAACACCTGCAAAACAACAATATTGTATCACTTCATAGACAGAAATATTTAATCTGCATATTTAGTGGTTTGTCTGAAATTCAGCTTTAAATGATACAAGACTTTAACCTTGACTGGCACTCTTACTGTAAACAATTGTGTGCAAATGACCAAATGTAAATACACCTGTCATGAGAAAATAAATAAGCTACCACTGCTTCCCTACTTTTGAAAAGGAAGCTGCCTGGCTGTGTGGCTTCAGAACTTCTAATCGAGAAGTATGTCAGAAAAAAAAAGAGAAACGTCAGAATCCCTTAGCATTGATGATATTTAATACATGAATATACTCCAATGTTTTATCTCTTAGACTAAGTTCACACTACTGTAGCTGTGATTTGATCTGATTTTCAGTCCGATTATGTAGTGCTACTTGGTTGTGTTTTAACACACTTTTGGTACTACTGTTTTTTGGTAGTGGAAGGAGATTTGATGCTGGTGGTTAAGGAGCGGGCACCCACCAGCAGAATGTATATATAAAAAAAAAGAAGCACAGGGCTCCCCCCCATACCTTTCGGGTCTACTTTGGGTTTTCAGGGGAACCCCATGCCAAAAAAAAATGCAGTGGGGTCGACCCAAAAACCAATACCAGACCCTTAGCCGAGCATGCTGCCTGGCAGGCCAGTAATAAGGGGGTTACAAGCATGTGCCCCTCCCCCGAACCATACTAGGCCACATGCGTTCAACATGGGGGTAGTGCTTTGCCCCCTGGAAAAGCACCTTGTCCACAATGCTGATGAACAAGGGGCGTGATTGTGGTGGTCTGCGAGTGGAGGCTTATTGGAAATCTGGAAGCCCCCTTTAACAAAAAAAAAAGGGGGCCACTGAGACACACTGTCCCCATATGATTGAGCAAGGGGGAGTTGTTTTGCTGGGTGGGAGGGGGTGGCCATGTTGAGGGCATGAGGGCCTGGTATGGTACAGATAAGGGAGGGGGCACATGCTGGTCTCCCTCCTTTCCTAGTATGGATTGTAGGGGTACCCCTACGCTTTTTTTTTTTTTTTTGCAAATGCCCAGCTCTTTTATTTACATTCTCCCGTCAACTAGGAATCCCCAGCTGGGAGCAGGGATTAGTGACTGTTTGTTAGAAATCCAGTGAGCTACTAACTTCCTGTTTGAGCTGAGAACAAAGTACCTCTGCTACACTGAAATCCCAAGCAGTGTTTCAGCCCTGCCCAGTTCTCCCCTACTGGACTACAAAACACCTCCTCTTCTCATCTCAATGACATTGGGTAAATGGGTAAAGATGTTCTATAGTCTTAATTGAAAAACTGGGTAGGTCCAGAAACATTAGAATTTTGGTGTTGCACAGAGAGAAAAGAAAGGTATAAGCTTACTTACTTACTTAGGGGAGGTTTCGCTTTAAGCACTATCCCTCCCCCGCCACATTTGGCATGCAATTTTGGGGGAGGCGGGTACCTAGCTTTGACAGGTACACGCTCCCACTGCCACTTCCGCTTGGTCCGCATAGGCGATCCGAGCAGAAGTTCTCCTCTCCCCCTCCCTCCAATCTTCTGTGACACACCACAGGTTCTGGGAGATTGAGGTGGAGCAGTGCGGACCCGGCCGTGAAGCTGCAAGCTGTCACAGCTGGGTGCCCACACTTGTAATGCTGGCGCTGGGAGAAGAGGCAGAGAACCGAGGGTTCGGGCGGGCACATTGCTGGATCCTGGGACAGGTGAGTGTGTGTGTATTAAAAGTCAGCAGCTACACTTTTTTTTAGCTGCCGACTTTTAACTCAAAAACAACTGAAACTCCACAGGATTAAACATGGAGAAATGTGCATATATTAAAGAGATATTCTGCATGTGTTTTTTTATTTTTTTTTAGTCTAACCTTACACATCAAAGCTTCTACTGTACGGTGTTGGTTAGAGAACACAATGTTTTGCCTGGCTACAAACATGTAAAATGTCAGTGTAAGTAGAGCAAATAAAGTTTTATGTTGCTGACCGACAACATAGGCGTGACCACTGTCATCCATCGACGAAGAGTCTGACTCAGGTTTCCGAATATCGGGGTTCATATTAAATCCTGAGAATGACTTAGACCTAAGGAAAAAAATAAATAAAACAAGTTAGTTCTGAAAAAGTGGGCTTTAAATCTGGGAGCTGCATATACAATATGTGTTCTTGTGTTTGCATGCTTACTTGTGTTCTCCCAGCACCAAGATTGTGCTGTTGGTGACAGCCCCAGGTCTCTACTAACAATCTCACATTATCGCTGTAATAGCCTTTGATTGGCCATCAAATTATGTGATTATTCAGATTAGTAACTTGCCCTGTGTTTTTCCTCGGTCAAGAGAAGAAAAAGCAGACTTTCCCTCTAGCAAGGAGGAGACGATACAGTGTATCTGTTCCACCTCATTAGAGGCACTGACAGTTCGTGTCAGTGTAGGTGTCTGTTAGGCTACTTTCACACCAAGTAGTTTTACAGGTGCTAAAAATAGCGCCTGCAAAGCACCTCTCCGGTCACTCCAGTGTAAAAGCCAGAGGGCACACTGGAGCGGTGCGCTCGCAGGACGTTAAAAAAAAAAAAAAAAAATGTCCTGCAAGCAATGGGCAGCACCGTCGAAGCGGTGTTTTGCGGGTGCCTTTAACCATTTATTTAGCCGCTAGCGGGGGTTAAAAGTGCCCTGCTAGCGCCCAAAAAGTGCTTCTAAAATTACATTAAAGAACTGCTAAAACTAGCGATGCTTTACCCCGGACGCCCCCTCGCCCTTAGTGCATCAGTCAGTGTCAGTGTGTTTAGGTAGGAGAAATAAATACATGCTATTGGTTCTTGGCCCTACACATATGTAGTATCACTGTGATCTTAAGGATAATTTTTGGTGCAGGTGGGCAGTGGTAAAGTTTAAAAATTATATATTTTTTTTACCATTTTGTAAATTTTTTACTTTCCAAACAAATAAAAAAAATCTGTAGATATCCATTAATATTTCGCGCCAAATGAAAGCCCAATCTGTCCTGAAAAAACAAGGTATAATGCACCTGGATACACCAAGTAGTTGCAATGATATTTACAGTTTTACCAACACATGTCAAAGTTGCAACATTGGGTTTGGGCATTAAGGTTTGTTTTGATCCTGGTCATGAAGAGGTTAAAATGAAACAAAATACTTTGAAGGATTATTTTTTTAATTGGAGCTTCATAAGCATTGAGGGAGAAAGGCAAGGTAAAGCACAACATTACAACACAGTAGAACATTGCTATGACACCTATTCCTAAGAGAAACATGACTTTACACTAGAGATAAACAAGTAGAAATGAGAGAAAACGAAGGCAGAATTGTATGTATTGCAATGATTGTGTGCGTTTCTTGCTTTATAAACAATTAGCACTGCCAAGACTACAAATGTGTGAAATACATAGCTATACATACACGTGTATTTTGTATGTATATATACAAATTCATGGCTCCTCATTTTCTCTTACATTTAATCATTCTAAACCAATGATCAATACTTACTCATTGAGCATTCCACATCCAGTCACTGACTCTGTATCCGACTTCGCCATTTGATGAAAGGATGCCCGATTCATCAATTCTTCCAGTGTGGTTGGAGGATTATCCATTCTGGCATTGAGCATTCTCCGCTGGGGTGACTGAGCAACTTGACTGAGGTCATGGTAAGATTTGCTAATAACCCGCGGTCTGTCCTCCCAGGGGTTTTTTGCTTTTCGATCTTTCCCCCCACTGCCTAGGTGTGTTTGAAGGGCTGATAGGTCTGAGCAAGACAGTCTCTTGAGAAGATCAGGCTGGATGGATACAGGTCGTACTGCCATTCGATTTAATGTGGTGCTAGCCAGGCTGGTTGTGCTAATAGCCCTACCCATGGTGAAACCACGCAGAGTTTCTGCCTGGATGTTCAGGCTCCTTAGAGACGTTCTTTCTAAAAGGAAAAGCAGATATTAAGAAACATGGTGAATTGATCACATTCTACCTGATTGATCAATATGTACTGTATAAGATAAACTTAGCACCAGTTAGGTGTTTCTATTCAAACAGAAGAACTGACTGGTCACTGTTGAACAGAGATTTTCAGATTTAGAAAACTTTGATATACGAGACTAAATATTGTTAATATTCATGAACAAGAAAACAAGATCCAAAAAGGTAGCCTTGATGAAAGACAAAATCAGTACTGAATAAATGTTGGCTAATTATAAAAAATTGGATAATGGTAATTACTTGCAAAGATTAAACTATATGTAAACGTTACAGCCATAACATATACAACATTTAACAAGGCTCAAGTTGTGAATTTGCACTCACAAAGTCTGAACGGAAAAACTGTTCTTCACTGTAGTAGTTGGTCATATTTACCGGGCTGCATTGGATACATTTTACTACTCATCAAATTAGTGATAGTAAAATACCCCAGCATTTGCGCTCTCACGGGCAACGCAACTGGATTACAGTGACCAAGTTGCCCATTAGGATATGTAGGGTACGTTCCTGCCTTGCATTTGAACTGAGAAAGCCATTTGAATTTGGTGAAACGTATTCAGCATTAGAAAACAAGTCACTTCACAAAAACAGGTGAGGTGGTCATTAAACATGATAATGATATAGTCATGGTCTTCATTTATTTTCAATAATCAAAAGTATTAACTGCTATGAATTACTTTGAAAAAACACTTCCTTCCTCTACCAATAATGAACCTCTTCACCAAAAGCATCTAAAATGACTCCTTTTGATGCCCATAGCAACCAATCGCATTATTTCACTTGTGTCCTGTGTACTTTTTCTCCATGCAATAAGAAAAATTAAGATGGAACAATAGACATTTAGAAAAAACGTAGAATGCAGCAAAATATTTGATGTTGTACACTTCTAGCAAGTGCATAGATCGGTAAGACTGGCTCTGATTCTTAGAAAAGACAACACATGGCATCCTACCAATCTCTTGATTCTCTTGGCTGCTTTGTCTGGCTCTCATTTGTAATTGGAACTTGTGCAGAGAAGAGCAGAGGTGGAGGAGGTATTGGCAAGTCTTGCTGCTGTCTGTTTGGAAAACATGTTTGATCCCATCCGATGTGTTCTGCAAACTTATTTTTTTCTTCTACAGCCAGAAAAAAAAAAAAAAAAAAACATTACAATGTTACCCTTTGTAATGGAACAATAATATATACTGTACATATGCATCCAAAAAGGGATTCATTAATTAAGGGATAAGGAATTGTAGAGATTTTCTACACAAACAGTTAAATAGTTGAAATACATGCATCTTTCCGGGTCTGCCAAAAAATCTGCAATTCTGTACAGCCAGTCCCATGATTCAAACACTTTTGGCACACTGCACATCTAAGCGTGAAACATTTTTAGTTGAGCAATGCAGCTGCTTATGTCACCTCTCTACAGTGGGTGCCAGTTCCCCTTTATAAATTGCTGTATTTCTGCATAAAAAAAAATTGAAGTCTATGTATATTCAAAGCTTTTTATTGTGCTTTTGGATTGATTGGTGCGGGGTTAGATCCTCTATCAATTTTTTATTGTTATCTTTGTGCAAACAAGGTCAATTCACTTTCTCCATTTATCCCAGTGACCATAGTCACCAAGGCAAAAAGTGATGGGAGAGCAAAATTTAAGAGATGTCACCAGAAAAGGTGGGGAGGGATAATCCGGTGAAAAACTGCATTTCTTTTTATTTTTGGAGATTTCCTTGCATTTCCTGTTTTGTTTCTAGGATAGGAAATTAAGAGGATTTTTACCAGAGGCACAAACAAAAAATAAAACAGGAGTTTTATTATATTATACATGCACACATACAAGTTCCTTTCAGGGACAGATTTTCCAGAAACCTGTGGCAGTCCCCGAAATATTTTTTGTTCTGTGGAGGACAGGGAATGATCCATAAATCAAAGATAATAAATTGCAGCTCTAGGATGGAAACTGAGCGATATTAGTGTACCATGTTCCCAGTGGTGTTTGCTCATTATCACAGGCGGGTGCCTGAGGATAGTGGAGTCCACAATTACTGTAAATTTAATCAGCAGGTAGAAAAATTTGCTTTTTTTTCCTAAACAGCCTGCAGAGCATTGCACCTGTGATCAGCAGATCGTGGGTGCAATCTCAGGCTCATCATAGTGGTTTGCTCGTACCCAATACAGGCAGGCAGTTACCTGCAGGAAGATCAATGGACTACGAAAGCGCTCAGCAGTACCCTCACAGCTCATTGAGAACCACAAGCCAAAAGCTGCATTGCCTGACTAACTGTAGTGGTTCATTGACAGGCAACTGTCACAGAAAGGGGGCAGCTACAAATGCTAGAACATGTTACATGCTTTACCCTAAAAATGAGTGGAATATGTAACATGTTCCAAAGATGTACTTATCCTTTAAAAAAAGGGATGTCGAGTGCAATGTGCAATTGTATATAAAAGCCATTAATTTGGTGACCCTGGGATCATCTCATGAACACAGATTAGGCCATGTTAGAACTAATCATACAACATTGTACACATTTGAAATTTTTGTCCTTTTTTTCACACAAATAGAGCTTTCTTTTGGTGGTATTTGATCACCTCTGGGTTTTTTTTTTTTTGCGCTATAAAAGAAAAACTACTGAAAATTCTGTAAAAAAAAAAATCTTGTTTCTGTCATATTAGCAGGTTATTTCTCACACACAGCATATGCATACCACAAATTACACCCCAAAACACATTCTGCTATTCCTCCCGAGTATGGCGATACCACATGTGTGAGACTTTTACACGGCGTTGCCACATACAGAGGCCCAACATGCAGGGAATGCCATCAGGCGTTCTGGAGCACCCAGACCAATTCTGACATCTCCTACATGGAAAAATCATCATTTATTTGCTAGAAAATTACATAGACCCCCAAAACATTATATATACTTGTTTAGCAAAGACCCTAGAGAATACAATGGCGGCCGTTACAACTTTTTATCTCGCATGGTATTTTCGCAGAAAGTTTTTGAACGCGTGTTTTAAAAAAAATACTGTTTTGTGCTTTAAAAAAAAAAAAAAAAAAAACAGTAAAGTTAGCCCAATTTTTTTTCCTAATGTGAAAGATGAAGTTACGCCGAGTAAATAGATACCCAACATGTCACACTTCAAAATTGCGCACACTCGTGGAATGGCTCCAAACTTCGCTACTTAAAAATCCCCATAGGCGACGCTTTAATTACTTTTATTGGTTACATGTTTTTATTTACGGAGGAGGTCTAGGGCCAAAATTATTGCTCTCGCTCCAACGTTCGCAGAGATACCTCACATGTGTAGCTTGAACACCGTTTTCATATGTGGGCGGGACTTACGTATGCGTTCACTTCTGACTGCGGGGACAGGGGTGCTTTAAAAAAATGGGTATTGCAGAGTATTGGGGTATTGCAGAGAATCGCGCAGGGTATTGAGGTATTGCAGAGTATTGCGCAGGGTATTGCAGAGTATTGGGGTATTGCAGAGTATTGGGGTATTGCAGAGTATGGGGGTATTGCGCAGGGTATTGCAGAGTATTGGGGTATTGCAGAGTATTGGGGTATTGCAGAGTATTGGGGTATTGCAGAGTATTGGGGTATTGCAGAGTATGGGGCAGGGATGGCTGAGCTGGGATGGATGGATGGCTGGATCTGTGACTGCATTTGTCACAGATCCAGCCACAGCGCTGCTGCTGCCACCCGCCCCCCCCTGTCCTCTCACACTGTACCGAACGGTACAGAGAGGAGAGGGAGGAACCGGCGTCATCAAATGACGCCGGTTTATTTACAAGTGATTGCTCCGTCATTCGACAGAGCGATCACGTGGTAAAACGGCCGCTATTAGCCGCAATTTACCGTTATGCGTGATGCGCCGGGTCTTCTAGACCCGGCGAGCACGGACACTTCCGCGAGTGCGTCCCAGGGGACGCGCAAACGCGGAGGTGCACGAGGACGTCCCGGGGTCGTTGTGTCACAGTTACCCCACCGCGCTGTAGCAGTAAAATGTCTATGGCGTGGTGGGCAAGTGGCTAAAAAACAGTCATGCAAACTAGTCAATATTAGCTTGGATAGAACGCATTTTAGAATGCGTTTTTATATCAAATGACAACACTGACAGGAAACAAAATTCAATTCACAATTAAAGTTAACCTGTCAGTATTACTAAATGAAGGGGTTGAATTGATTGTAAAGGCTCTTTTTTCTTTTAAATAACAAACATATCATACTTGCCTCCACTGTTCAGCTAGTTTTTGCACAAATTGGCCCCAAAACATCCTCTTTTGGGGTCCCTCTGTGGCTCTCAAGGCTCCTCCCCGCATCAGATTGCCTCCTAGGGGGGTGGTTAACTTGCAGGCACTCTCAAAGTCCAGCATTTGCATCCATAGACACAAATGCCAGACTCTGACCTGCCCCTTGTGTCATTAGATTCGATTGACAGCAGCGGGAGCCAATGGCTGCGCTGCTATCAATCTATCCAATCAAGAGCCGAAAACCCCGGGCAGAGAAAGAGCGTGTCTCTGCTGAGTGAAATGGGGGGCTGGGGGGGCGGTCACTGCCAGGTGTTTTTTCACCTTAATGCATAATATGCATTAAGGTGAAAAAACACAAGGATTTACAACCCCTTTGAGCTCTACCAACAAATACTCTAGATTCATTTTGGTTTGGGGAACATGTGAATAAAAGTCCCACGCTATACTTGGGGCCTCCCCTTTAGGCCTTCATTGAGTTAATCCCCACTAACAGAACTGAGTATCTGAGCTCCACTCTAAACCCCACCTGATTGGCTTGTTCCATTATAAGTAGAGGTCGACCGATATATATCGGCCACATTTTGGCACTTTTTAATTAAAGGGCCGATTGTTAAAAAAAAAAAAAAGCAGATGTAAAACTTCAGCGCGACTTGCAAATAGCTTCTGTATCATAGAAGTCAATGCAAGTTGCCTGAAGTTTCCTGTGGAGAGACTTGTCTTTGGGCAGCCTGCCAAGTATGAGAAAAGAATACAATGGCCCGGATTCACGTAGCACTTACGCCGACGTATCTACAGATACGCCGCGTAGGTACAAACGTGCGCCATCGTATCTATGCGCTGGACCCACAAACTAAGTTACGCTGAAAAATAGGCTTCTTCCGACCGACATAACTTTCCTACGCCAGCATATCGTGGGCGCATATTTACGCTGGATGCATATGGAAGTTTCGATTCAGATATGCAAATAAGGGAGATACGCCGATTCACGAATGATGCGCCCGACGCATGTTTTAAGCAATTTGCGTAAGGGTTACGTCCAGCGTAAAGTTATTCCTCATATAGGAGGCGCAACCCATGCAAAAGTATGGACCAGGGAACGGACGCCGTCGAATTTTACGTTGTGTACGCCGTTTACGTAGTATGTGAATAGGGCTGGGTGTAGGTTACGTCCCGTAGTAGGCAGTGTTTCAACGTATCTTAGCCAGTTATTTTGACGTGACTGTGAGCATGCGCACTGGGATGCGTCCAAGAGACGACGCACGCGCAGTTCGTTTTTTGAAGCTCAGCCCATCATTTGCATGGGGTCATGCTTCATTTTAAAATATCACGCCCACTTCCACTTACGTCAGCTTACGCCGACAACTATACGCTACGCCGGCGCAACGTTGAGCGCATTTTCTTTGTGAATACCATGCTTGCCTCTCAACGTTGCGCCGGTATAGCGTAAAGAAGATACGCTACGCCCGCACAAAGATGCGCCTATGTACGTGAATCTACCCCAATGTT
The DNA here is from genome assembly GCA_029574335.1 of Rana kukunoris. Classification (NCBI taxonomy): domain Eukaryota; kingdom Metazoa; phylum Chordata; class Amphibia; order Anura; family Ranidae; genus Rana; species Rana kukunoris. Next base: position 477,003,115 of record CM056049.1, on the reverse strand, counting down.
TCTACTTATCAATGAACTGAACTCTGGTGTGTAGAAGTTCTCAGTTTAACAACTTAAGGACCGCCTAACTCCGATATACGTCGGCAGAATGGCACGGCTGGGCACAATCACGTATCGGTACGTGATTAGTTAATGCCCAGCCGTTGGTCGCGGGCGTGCGCCCACGACTCGATCCGAAGCTCTGTGACCGTGGGACCCGATCGCCACTGGAGTCCCGCCGATCGGTCCCGGAGCTGAAGAACGGGGAGAGCTGTGTGTAAAAACAGCTTCCCCGTTCTTCACTGTGGCGCCGTCATCGATCGTGTGATCCCTTTTATAGGGTAATACAATCGATGACGTCACACGTACAGCCACACCCCCCCTACAGTTAGAAACATAGATGAGGTCATACATTACCCCTTCAGCGCCCCCTTGTGGTCAACTCCCAAACTGCAATTGTTATTTTCACAGTAAACAATGCATTTTAAATGCATTTTTTGCTGTGAAAATTACGATCCCAAAAATGTGTCAAAATTGTCCGAAGTGTGCCCCATAATGTCGCAGTCACAAAAAAAATGCTGATCGCCGCCATTAGTAGTAAAAAAAAAAAAAAAAAATTCATAAAAATGCAATAGAACTATCCCCTATTTTGTAAACGCTATCAATTTTGCGCAAACCAACCGATAAACGATTGACGGTAAAACGTCGCTAGTTTTAGTGGTGCTTTACCATCATTTTAGCAGCACTATTTGGCTGCTAGCGGGACGCTTATAACCCAGCTAGCAGTCGATAAAGTGGTTAAATGCCCCCATGTAGCACCGCTGCAGAAGTGCTTTGCAGCTGCTTCGGCAGCAGTGCCCATTCATTTCAATGGGCAGTAGTGGTGGAGGAGCGGTATACACTGCTCCAAAGATGCTGCTTGCAGGACTTTTTTTTTAAACCTCCTGCCAGCGCACCGCCTCAGTGTGGAAGCACTCAGGCTTTCACACCAAGACTGCAGGGGAGCCGTTTTGCAGGCACTTTACAGAAGCTATTTTTAGCCCGAAAGCGCATGAAAAAAAAACCCTAGTTTGAAAGGGGTCTGTTAGATTGTATGAGATGAAGGGGAATTTTTTTTTTAATTGCCCTAACATATCGGCCCCAAAAAAATGGGCGTCATATCGGCCATCGTCTGCCCCAATTTCAAAAATATAGCCATCGACCAGAGAAAGACCCATATAAGGTCAGCTATTGATGGCACACAATTAACTCTAAAGAAGCTAACTGAAGCTTAAAGGGATGTTGCGGTCATAAAAAAGTGCTGATATGACTGGGTATCTTTTAAGAGGCAATGCCCTTTCCCTAATGCCCTGTTGATTTGTAGAAATCAAAAAATATTTTAGCCGTTGTGCAGTCTTGCTTGCTATAAGGTGCTCCTATAGTTAGCAGCTCATCCCTGAGAAATTTTCTTCAAAACACAGAACCATCAAGGTGCAAGGTTTTCCTGAACACAGAAAGCAGTATGAACCATTATTAGGGACTAATATAAATAATAGATATGTGCAGACTGAAATATTTTGTTTTGTTTTTTCATTTTCGTCTGGAAAATAAATGTATTTAGTTACTCCCGAAAATCGTTTTGATTTATTTTTGTTTTTCGTTGGGGGAATAGCTTTCGTGCGAAAATCCAGATATTATACTTGGGTTTCTGTCGAATGGTCAAAAAATATTCGACAGAACATCGAAACTTTACACCGAATCGTACATTTCCGGTCGAATATTCCGCCTACAAGAATTCTAATGTTGTATGACTAGTAATAATAATAATAAATAATTATATTATTATTACTAGTCATAGTCAACCAACATTACAATTTTCTATAGCCTTTGGGCGGAGCATTAAAATGTACGAGTGCAGTATATCTTCTCCGTCGAATCTGCTTAGCACTTTCGATATACACCATAAGCCTTCAATGACAGATCAGATTCAACGATTTTCGATGCTTTGTCGAATTTTCGTCATTCAATTCCTAACCTAGCTGACTTAGTTTCACATTTGTTTCTCCATCTCCGGCTCCAATATGGCGGCATCCGACGGCAACGATAGCCATTTCGACTATTCAGTCAGCGTCATGTCGAATCTCACTATATCGAATTGTTATCGCAACGAAAACGAAAATAAAGCATTTTTTATGTCGGATCTGTCGGTTTTCGTTTATCGTTTGTTAAAACGATAACGAAAATACCAGATTTTCCGACGAAAATGCATTCGAACTAAAACGAATGCACATGTCTAATAAATAACAGTATTTTATACTTGCAAAATGGCTCATTTACAAAGGAGTGGTTTAGCACAGCATTGGACCAGCATGATAATCTTGGTTGTAATAACAGACCTGTTTTAAGTTCATTTGAAATTCAGGTGTGCTTTACATAGAATGCAGCAATAGGTGTCCCTTTTAGGACACCTTCACACTATCCATAGCATGCTTTTCCCAGCACAGATGTGAAAGAGCTCTAAGAGCTTATAATGATGCGCTTTTGTTTGCATCAGACTCATACAAGTCATGGGAATGCAAAACCTGCAGATCAAATGCACATCACATGCACCTGTCAAATTCTCAATAATCTCAGAAATTACATCCATCTGATGCCATCAATACAAACCCAAACCTTGTCGATACAGGCCCTAAATACAAGACAATTTCTGAACGATAAAATACTTTAAATCATATCGTTATTAATTATATATCTAAACTCAGTAAAGTGGGGGGGCGTGTCCAAGATGGCGACGTGAGCGGTCGCATCCTCCGTGAGCTCCGCTGGCTTCTCCTTGTTGATCCGTTCCACTGGTCTGCAGCCCCTAACCTTTCCGTCCGCTGCCACCTGGATGAGGCGGGGGACTCCCCGGGCGCAGTCCGGTAAGGGAAAAAAGCTCCGATTCCCTCTACTAACGGAGGTATCTCACCCTCCTCCGGCCTACCTCGTGGAGCCGCGCGCCACGAGCTCCTCTCACATGGCGTCTCAGCCGCCTGGGGATCCCACAGGCCCCAGACCATCCTGGCTTCCGGAGGTGATTGACGCCATAGCGACCTGCCAGTCCACCCTGACGGCCAAGATAGAGGAGGTGCAGCTCGATGTGGGACTTATCCGTCAGGACATGGATAAGCTCCGCTCCCGCGTCACGGAGACGGAGCAGCGCATCGGGCTGATGGAAGATGACTCCATGGAACACTCGGCTTCCCTCCGCACGCTCCACACTAAAGTGAAGGCCTTGGAATTTAGGGCGGAGGACGCCGAGAACCGAAACCGGAGGAACAACCTTCGTATCATCGGCCTCCCCGAGGGGGTTGAGGGAAAGGATCCGACAGCCTATGTGGAGGGCTTACTGCGCTCCGTTCTCCCTGATGCAAACTTTTCTCCCCATTACACCGCAGAGAGGGCGCACAGAGTCCCCCCTAAACCGGGACCCCCGGGAGCCCCCCCGAGGACATTCATCCTGCGGCTGCTGAACTTCAGGGATAGAGATGAGGTCCTCCGGGCTGCCAGGCAGCAAGGGGAGATTCGGTTTCAAAACACCAGGCTGATGATCTTCCCGGATTATTGTGTGGAGACCCAGAGGCAACGCAAGTCTTTTGACCAGGTCAAGGGAGCCCTGAGATCCCGCAACATCAAGTACAGCGTCCTTTTCCCGGCCAGACTCAAGGTTCAAGACGGCGAATCCCTCCGGTTTTTTAATACCCCGAGAGAGGCCTCTGACTGGCTTGATACCCTGCCACCGCACCGCTGAGCAAGCACCCGTGAGTAACTTCCATGTTCTCCCCTCTTTTAGTTTGATGTACTGATCCCTGCCTCTCGGGTGGGGACCCTGGCCCTCATGACAGTGACTTGTTACCCCTCCTGTTGGGAAGTCCCCCCTTTCGCGGCCTCCCTTCCCCCGGACGTTACCCTGGCTCTGGAAGGGCCTGTGAGGGGGTCATTGGTGAGAGGACTGCCCATCCCCCCTTAACGGCCACTTTGTTGGAGGGTCCTACCGAGAGGCCACTGTTTCTGACTGATGTTGCAACACAAGTTTTGTGCCCCTGAGTACCTCAGGAGAACACTGAATGAGGCCCTTTATCTTCTTTTTCATCTTACATTGCGCGGTCTGCTACCCCCGCCTGAAGTTCCATTTATTTTATTTTTTGTTTCTATCCACTTTCTGTTTCTCTGGGGAGTGGCATGACTGTTGGAGATCGTTATCCTAGGGAGGGCTCATATGTCCGTTGCTGTCGATCCCCCTTTTTCGATGTGCTGCCCCACCAGCCTCCTGTACTCATTGGAGGGGCCAGGAGCGGAGAGGCGTCGTGCTCAAGAGGACACCCCCCTGAATACCGGTGGGCCCCGGCTCGCCGCTTGAGCACCTACCCCCTTTTGCAGCCGGCGTGCTGATGTGGGACTGGGGAATGGAAGCTCTTCCCAGTTTTGAGGGACTGAGCAGGGTGGGGGGGGTTATGTTGCCCGGTCTGGGCTGGTTATGACATGTGTTTTTCTTTCCCTTTTTTCACTTTGTTTTTTGTTTTCTTTTAAGTTTATGTTCAGATGTTTTATTGAGCATGCACGGTACTGTACAATGTCTGGTTTTATGCGGCAGGAACCGCCTCGGGTCCTGGCGCCAGCCTCCCTGGAGCTTTGTTGTTCTGATCCGGCCCACTCACCTACCACTGATTGTCATGTCGGCACTTAACATTATGTACTGGAATACCAGGGGCCTCAATTCTCCGGTTAAGAGGTCACTGGTGTTCCAATTCATCAAATCCCATAACCCTCACATTTGTATCCTTCAGGAGACCCACCTGGTGGGTAGTAGAACCCTGGCTCTTAAAAAACCCTGGGTGGCCACCCACTATCACTCTACATACTCCACCTTTGCCAGAGGGGTGAGCATATTAGTTAACAAATCACTCCCCTTCAAGCTCCTGGACCTGGCGCTGGACCCCGACGGTAGATATGTGGTTATCAATGCTAAAATTCTGTCTCAGACCTGGTCTATTGTGGGTGTCTATCTGCCCCCCCCAGCCTCCCTGGTTCTATTAAACAAGATAACTGCCATTCTAGCTGACTTTGCTTCGGATCACATGATAGTGCTGGGTGACTTTAATATGGCCCCTGACCCGAGCGTGGACAGGATGGTGGGTGTGGGTCCCTCTTCCCCGGGACTAGCTTCCTGGGCTGAGGCCTATGGCTTGACGGATATCTGGCGGTGGAAACACCTGCCACTCTGCCTCATACGCCTCCTTTTCCCGTGTAGACCTGGCCTTCGCAGGACAGTCGGTTTTGTCTAGGGTCAGGGAGGTTAAGATACTCCCCAGGGGTATCTCGGACCATGCTCCCCTGTTGGTGAACTTGGGTGGCCCGGGGACCCAGACCGGACTGTGGCGGCTGTCACGGTTTTGGATTTCGGACCAGGATGTGGAGTCCCAATTTGCGGGGGTGCTTGAACAACTTTTGGGCCACTAACTCAAACACGGCCTCTTCGGCCGTTGTTTGGGATACTTTTAAGGCCTTCACTAGGGGTCAATATCAGACCATTATAGCTCGAGTTAGACGGGGGAGGCGTTCTGCGCTAGAGGCGGCCGCCTCAGCACAGGGGGCACTGTATGTTCGTTCCCGGGATCCCCATCACTACATTAGACTGCAGTCCCTTACTGGGGAGGTTATGTCCCTCCGCACCTCCTTGACTCAGAAAAAGCTGCTGGCCCAATCCCAACGTATATTTGAGCAGGGCGAAAGATCGGGCAGACTCCTCGCTTGGCTCTCCAGGGAACACTCGGGGGGCATGGCTGTCCTCCAGATAGCCGGTCTGGACGGAGGTCTCCTGTACACCCCGGAGGAGATTAACCGTACCTTTGCCATGTACTACCAGCGCCTCTATACATCACAGGTGACCTTTAGGGATGACGATCTGGCCCTTTACCTTGATGAGGTTGACGTCCCAGTCCTGACTGATAAGTTCAAAACCACCCTTGACAGACCCATTTCCCTAGACGAAATACTTAAGGCACTTAAGACCATGCAACCGGGCAAGACCCCTGGACCTGACGGTCTCCCTGTAGAACTCTACAAACAATACCCTGACGTGTTAGCGGCCAGATTCCGGGAGATGCTGGTGGCTGCTGAACGCCTGCACTCTCTTCCCACCTCCATGGGCGAAGCGGTGATTGTGGTCATTCCAAAGCCGGGTAAGGATCCTTCCCTTTGCCCCTCCTACAGACCCATATCATTACTGAATGTTGATGCCAAACTGCTAGCCAAGGTCCTGGCTATCCGGTTGAACACGGTTATCACAGCCTTGGTGCACCCCGATCAAACGGGTTTTATGCCAGGTAGGGGTACCGACATCAACCTTAGGAGGCTCTTTACTCATATAGCTAGGGCGGACGACGTGGGTCAGACCCTGGTGGCCTCTCGACGCCGAGAAGGCCTTTGACTCTGTTGAGTGGAGGTTTCTCTGGGCGGTTCTCGCCAAGTTTGGCTTTGGTCCCAAATTCATATCCTGGGTTAGGCTTCTCTAGGACGCCCCCCGGGCCAGGGTCTGTACAAATGCGTGCCTGTCGGACTCATTCCCATTGGGGCGGGGCACGAGACAGGGCTGTCCCCTCTCTCCGGGTCTGTTCGCGCTGGCCATAGAGCCCCTGGCGGCTCTTATCAGGGCGGACGGAGAAATTCAGGGGATACGGGTTGGCCCCTTGCACGAAAAAATCTCCCTTTATGCCGACGATACCCTGCTGTACTTAGCCGACTCGTCCGGATCCCTTGACAAGGCCCTGGCTCAATTTGACCGCTTCGCTGGCTTCTCTGGAGTCCGCATCAACTGGGACAAATCGGAACTCTTCTCACTCCACCCCTCCCCTACTAAGTCTACTCCTCAGTTGCACCTCCACTGGGTTGGGGAAATCAAATACCTGGGGGTCAGGGTCACTGCGGCGCTGGACGACTTCGTGGCGCGCAATATTCACCCTTTGATGAGACAGGTCACCGCTAAATTCGCAGCGTGGCGATCGCTCCCTCTGACTCCGGTGGGTAGGATTAACCTCCTGAAGATGGTACTCCTCCCCAAATTTTTGTACTACTTTCGGAATACTCTGATCCACCTCCCGAGGGAATTCTTTAAGAAGCTCGAGAGTCAACTGGGGGCCTTTGTTTGGGTATACCTACCCCTATCGGGCGGAGGCCTGTCGCTTCCAAACTTCCAACTATACTACTGGGCGGCTGTATTGGTTACTGTCCGGTGGTGGTTCGCCCAACCTAAGCAGAATCCGGCGGTTACGTTGGAGGCAGCTATTTTGGGCTCATACGCCGCTCTGAGCAACCTCGCATTTCGTGGTTGTCGTTCGACCCCTTCGGTCACGGTCCCCATGACAACTACCATCAAGGCTTGGAAGGATGCTAGGGAAATATATGCAAAACCCTCCCATGTCTCTCCTCATACGCCCCTTTGGGGTAATCCCCTACTGCCCCATTTCCACTCCCTTCCTGATCCCTCAGTATGGGCAGGTAAGGGGATAACTACCCTTAAACATATTGTTTCTGACGGCACTCTCATGACTTTTCAGGAACTAAGGGACCGGTACTCGGTCCCGCCGCAGTGGACGTTTCGGTACTGGCAGCTCAGACACGCGTACGGGGCCCAATTCCCGGACAGACTCACACTCCAATCAGACTCGGTCGAGAGACTCCTGACTTTGCGTACTATGGGGCGACCACTATCTACCCTTTATCTTTACCTGACGGTAGCATATGACTCTGGGTTGACCCGCACATTTGATAAGTGGAAGGCTGATATACCTGACCTGGATGACGAAAAGTGGGAGGAATGTGTCTCTCTGTTCATCCCGTCACTTATAGCAGCTAGGGATAGGTTTATCCAAATTAAAGAATAGAAGAAAGGTCCCATGGGGCTTTGAAGCAGCAAATGTGAAGTAAAGTGGCAATGCAACGTCTATGGTAAAAACGTTTTATTACAAAAGTAATTATTGACATAAAAATTAAGAGGTATATAAGGAATGAGTTGCGGCAGAGTAACAGAATTGATTAAAACAACCATAACATTTCCAGATAAATAATGAAATACATGGCCTGAATAGTGGCAGGCAGGTATATATTCCTAACGCGTTTCGACCATTCGGTCTTCTTCAGAGGATTGTGGCTGAAAGAGATTTAATATTGTAAATAAGTGTGTACAAGAATTCTTGGTTTGTCTCTGTGTCCTCCCTGTGGGGTCTGTCCCCTTGGAAACGGGGGAACGACAGAGGGGGGATACACCGACTCCCAGAGCCACAGGGAAGAATATGTACACAGAGAACAACACCAGTATAGTATGTTGAGGGGAGAGGGGCTTTCCCTCTCCCTCCCACAGTAATCAAAAAATATCATCATCAACAGCAACATATATTTACCTAGAAATTTAAGTTATGGAGCATCCAGTTGTGGTCCGATGCAGGCGTGAAGTGCAGGCCGACGATACTCCCGACCAGTCCCCCGGACTTGCCCAGTCCCCAACGTGACCGCCCAAGAGTGGCCCTCAGCCACTTGCGAGGAAGCACCAGACAAGACTGGTGGCGTTCAGGTGGACCAGAAGGATAAAGAAAAATGGGGTTCAAAAAGTAAAGGAGGGGAGTCCTGGAATTGAGTAAAGTGGTTAATGTCATAAAATGGCCACTAGTTAGGTATGAGTACGTGAAAAAGTGGGATAATGGAGGTACAGGGTGGGAAACAAACGGGAGTGAAAAGGGTTGGGGAGGTAAAACAGATGGGATGGACTGGGAGGTGGAATAGGGTGAGAAGAAAAATGTGATGGTGGAACAGAGGGGGAAATTGTGGGAGGATGGAGTGGAAATTGGAAACTGGTGAAGAGGGTTGGGGAGGTAAAACAGGTGGGATGGACTGGGAGGTGGAACAAGGTGAGGAGAAAAAGGTGATGGTGGAACAGAAGGGGAAATGATGGTAGGATGGAGTGGAGATTGGAAACTGGTGCTAAATGTGAAGGAGGGGGGAGGGGGGGAAAGTGAGTGCACGTGGGGGTAGGGAATGGAGAGTAGAAATTAGGTACAAAAAGGAGAAAGGTAGTGATAAAAATGAAAGTGAGTGAAGAAATGGTAGAATAAATGAAACGTAGAGTGAATGGTGCAAAGACTAAGGAAGTGTGAAACAGGTGAGACCGGGGAAGGAAAAAGGAGGAGTGATGGAGAGAGAAGAAGGCTGGAAAGTGGAGCGTGAGGGACAGTGGAGCTAGGATGGAATGTCAGTGAGGGAATAAAAAGTGATAAATGGGAAGGGACAAGAAAAGTGAAAAAATGTGAATAAGGGGGTGGAAAGAAAAGGGGAGAAGGGGGAAGGAGGAGGAAGAAAGGTGGAAGAAAGTGAGGGGAGAAAGAGGGAGTGAGGGGTGGGTGGGGGATGTGAGAAGTAGTGAAAGACAAGAGAAGAGGGGAGTGAAAAGTAGTGACAGTGAAACAAGGGGGTGGGGTGACGTGGTGACAGTGGGAAAGGGTCAGGTAGAAGAGCGTGGAAAAAGGGAGTGGGAAGTGACTAAAATCCAAGGTGACTGACAATGGGAGTGTAGGCGGTGGTAAGTGGGAAGGGGACTGAAAAAAAAAAAAAAAAAAAAATTTGAAATGAAACAAATCGGGGTTACCTCCAAAGTTTCCACTTATACCCAAGGTGTTGAAACTGAAATATTGTCTGTTGTGTAAAAGAAGTATTAGAAAGTATATGAGACCATTTAGTTAAAAAGGCAGGGGAGTATAGTCAGCTGGCTGAAAAGAGAGTAAGTAATGTAAATAAAGTAGCTTACCGACTAGCTGGACACTGTCACTCATGGAGATGCCGCATGCCTCTCTGAGTGCCAGCGATCGGATGCGGAAATATATACCGCTCACGATACCGGGATTGGTCCAGCTGGTCCCACGTGTTGTGGGAGGAGACAAGGTGTATCTCCCTTATCCAACCTGGTGGTCCGCCGATACCCACTGGTTGTCAGGGTGGTTCTTCCGGCGTGGGCGAGGATCGTGCGAAGCCGACACAGCCGTCGCTTCCGCATGACGCATCGCAATGTGCGACGCCACCGTGGGCGCCAAACGGCGCTCACGTAATGACGTCACCGCGTCTCGGAAGCGATCGCTCACGCCGCCAGCAGGGAGGGATTCGCATCCACTCGGGCGGTAAGGCGCCACCCTGTGGATGCAACACACGTTGCGCCATGGCGCGTGTATCTCCTGCCCTGCTGGGAAGTGGTACGAGGGGATAACTCAAAGACAGGGACAGGGAGAAGGCGGCCGGGGGACTGAACGGGAGACAACACGCCACGGACCCACACACCACAGCGCACCGCGACCACACTGGAAAAAAGGAAAAACACACACATAACATTATTAAATGCATAACATAGGTTAACAAATCAATAGTGGGCAACAGATTAACCCCTTATATGCGATTGTGACATATGTAGTCATATTCACCAATCATAGTATATTGGTTTATGTCAAGAAAAATAATACTTAAGGCATCGCAAAACAACAACATGGTAGTGATCTGAAAAGACATGTTAGGATGCTTGAGCAATGGTAAATGTACATGATTCCAATGGACATGGATTAAATGAAGAGAAATGAAAAGAAATAAACAGGAGAGGAAGGGGGGGAGAGAGGCATTAGTAAATTATTTCTATAACTTCTATACCGTATGGGGGCAACTATGTCAAAGTATTTGTTCAAAAATTGCATTAATTTAAACAAAACAAGACAACACAACAGGGAAAATGCGGGGAAGAGGATGGTATTACAGTAGTATATACTATTGTGTTTTTCCTGAGACAAAGCCTTTTAGGAATGGAGCAAAGGAGCAGGATTCATTCAGGCCGGGATACATAGTGGCCCGTGTCCTGAAGATCCATCTTTGCTCCTGCTGGAGGAGAATTTTATTCCAATCTCCGCCTCTATTGGGAATGTGAATTCGATAGAGGGTGGTGAAGGATATTTTAGGTACAGTGTAGTGATGTTGTAGTACTGCGTGTCTTCCAATTGGAAGGTGAAGGTTTCCGATTTCCATACTGTAAACATGTTTAGAAATTCTCCGCCAGAATTCCTGCTTAGTCTTTCCCACATAATAAGCCCCGCATTCACATTCCATATAGTATACCACGCCTTTAGTTTGGCAGTTAGTAAAGTGTAGTGGTTTGAATGTATTGCCATTAGGTAATGAGAAGATCTTCTCTCTCCTAATAAGTGGGCAGTAGGAGCAGTGTCCACAGGGAAAAGTGCCGAACAATGTACAGTGCGCTCCTTTTAAGGGGGCGATGGTGTACTCGCTTTTGACCAATCGGTCTTTGATCGATGTGGCCTTTTTATACGTAATAGACGGATATTCAGGTAGGAAATTATTCAGTCGTGGGTCATTTGTTAAAATGCTCCAATTCTTTTGAAAGATCTGTCTAATCTCTTTATATTGTCGCGAAAAACCGAGAATTATCCTAGTTGTCTGGGGGTTGGAATTTAGAGATGATTTGTTAGAATATAGTAATGCTTGTCTAGAATTTATATTGGCTTTGTTAAAAGCTTTTCGTAGACAGGAATAGCTATAGCCTCGTGCAGAGAGTCTGTCTCGGAGTCTTTCGGCTCCTTCAAGATAGAGAGTATTGTTCGAACAGTTGCGGCGAAGCCGTAGGTACTGTCCATAGGGAATGGATTTTTTAAGGAAGACTGGGTGAAAGCTGTCCGCATGTAGGACCGTGTTTCCTGCTGTACTTTTGCGGAACAGGGTGCTACATAGTTGCCCTTGGGGACCTACAAATATTTTAACGTCCAAGAAGGTAATAGAAGATTTGTCATAACTCATAGTAAATTTTAGGTTGTACTGGTTACAGTTTAGACAATTGAAAAATTCCAGTAAGGAACTTTCCGGCCCCTCCCAGATGATCAGGATGTCGTCGATATACCTGCGCCACAGTTTAATGTGGCGCAGGTGGCCGACAAGACATCCGTCATCTGGGAGGGATAGCTCCCACTCCCCCAGGTACATGTTGGCGTAGGATGGGGCACAGCATGTCCCCATCGCTACGCCTTGTACCTGGAGGAAGTGGGAGCCATTGAAACAAAAGTAATTGTGAAAAAGTATATACTGAAGAGAGTCCATCAGGAACTCATCAAGAGTGTGGTCATGTAACTGACCTTTAGTTAGACATCTTCGTATGGTTTCTAGGCCCTTTATGTGGGGTATACTGCTGTATAACGCCTCCACATCAATGGCAACTAGTAAAGCATTGTCCGAGATAGTAGTATGGTCAATGATTTTTAATAGATGGATGGTATCCTTTAAAAAGGAGGGTAAGGCATTGACATACGGTTGAAGGTATGTGTCAACTAGGCGGCTAAGGTTTTCGGAAATGGAACCGTTCCCGGAAACAATAGGCCGTCCAGGTGGAGGGTTGCGTTTTTTATGTATTTTTGGAAGGCTATAAAAAGTTGCCGTTTTGGGATATTGGGTGCGAATGAAATCGTATATATTACGGGGAATGATTTGGGAGGTAAAGGCTTTATCGACAAGGGTATAGAAATCTATATGGTATTGTCGAATGAGATTCACAGGGATAGGTTTGTACCAGTCTTTGTTCTCAAGGATATACATGCACATGTTGACATAATCATTGTTGTCCATAAGGACAACATTGCCTCCTTTGTCCGATGGCTTGATCGTGAGTGTGGTGTTGGCCGATAAAGCAATCAATGCTTTATTTTCGTCAGGTGTTAGGTTTTGCGGAGTACGTTTGTCACATTGGAGTTTACATAAATCTCTGATAGTTTGTTTAACGAAGAGGGAAACATTTGGATTGGAATTTAGCGGTGGAAAAGTCTGCGAAGGTTTTTTAAAAGTAGAACTGGGATCAAATGGGGGCTTATCAACTTTAGTAAGTAGAGCCTCCAAATCAATTGAGTCAATAAGATCAATGTGGTGACTTTCCCAATAAAGGAGAGTCAGGTCTCGAAGTGCTTTGAATTCCCGCATAGTATATCCCGACCAATCAGTTGTCTCGATCTCAGTGTTAGTTTTAGAATGTATAGATTTCAATAGTAATTTTCTAGCAAATAGGTGTACATCAATAATGACTCCAAATAAGTCGAAGTTCTCTTCTGGGCAAAAGGTTAGTCCACGACTAAGCACCTGGATTTCGGCCTTTGTGAGTAAATGAGAAGAAAGATTGACCACACTTAGTTGGTTTGAGGTAGTCTGACTACAAATGGGTCTAGACCCCTCTTGCTCCTGGTCGATAGAGGGGAGCCAGGGCCCCGAGGGGGGTTTAAAGGTTTTTGGGCAGTGGGTTTTTGGAGGGTATTGAGAGTATTGTTGGTACTCACTATCCTTTCAGGTGGGAGATCTGAGTCATTCCCACCCGATTGTTGTTGGTATTCTTGTGATTCCTGAGTGTTTGTAGCCTCTCTTTTTTCCCTCGTATTAGTATTCTCCGTAGAGCGTTTTGTACTTTCATGTTCACTAGGTCTCCTACTGGTTCGGCCTCTCTTGTTTCTACCTCTCCTATCTTGTGTAGGGTGTTTGTTATAGTCTTGTGAGGAGGAAGCTACTGGATTCTGGGATTTGTATGAGCCTTGGGGACCATACTGGTCCCTTTTGGGGGGTCTTCTATTGTTTTGAGTACTCCATTTATAAGCCTTTCCTTCAGAAAAGGCCATCTTGTCACGCCAGTACTTAACCTCCTTTTCCTGAAGGATGCCTCGGTTATAGGCCAACAGATTATCTTTGAGACTAATCTGTAATTCTATCGCCAGAGCATGTTCTCGGTGTGGTAGTAGTGCGGTTTCTAAATTGTTGATATCCACATCGAGAGCAATAATTTGTTTATTATACTCGCGTGATAAGATCATCATCATCTCATTAGAACAATGGTTAAGATTCTCCTCCCATTCTGATCTGCAGGCTTGGCCTATCAGGTCAGAACTGGGGAAGATCTGGACACGTAGTCCAAAGGGGTTGATTTTGTCTTTGATGTACCTATCAAAAGTTTTCACGTGCCAGTACAGTGAGGATTTTTTCTCTAGGATTTTAGCTAGTTGATTGGTGAGTGAGGATATTTGTGTTTCGACTTGATCGGCCTTTTCGAATGAGGTTTCATAGCCTTGCATAAGGTTGGCCCATTCGTCACCATGGTACATGCTCATTTTGACAATAATCACAAAAAATCACAAAAATCACAGAGGAAAAATGAACATAGCCAATGCCAAGCAACTCATTTAATCCAAATTAAATTCCTACATAGAGCATACTATACCCCTCAAAGGCTGGCCCGTATCTTCCCCCAGCGAGACCCCCTCTGCCTGCGCTGTAGGGTGCAGAAGGGCTCGTTCTGGCACATGGTCTGGTCTTGTCCTAAAATCCAACCCTACTGGGGCCGGGTGGCCGAGGTCTTGAGCGAGGTGTCTCAGCTGCAGATCCCGTTGGAGCCCCTGGTTTTTCTCCTGAGCCATTTGGAAGAGATACAGGGAGACAGATACTCCAAGCTGTTTCTTACCTTCTCCCTTTTCTATGCCAGGAGGGAAATCCTCCTTAAGTGGAAGGCGGCGGATCCACCGACGGTGGATTCTTGGACCCTATCTATCAATAAAGTGCTCCCGCTGTACAGGATCACGTATGAGAGCAGACAGTGCCCGGCAAAATTTGACAAGGTGTGGTCTGCGTGGATTGATGCCAGGGGTTAGATGTGGTCTCTGGTTTGGTTGATGTACTATTCCTATATGACAATAGCTGATCCTTATTGCCTTCTCCCCCCCCCCCTTTTTTTTTCTCTCTCCCCAACTTGACACCCCGGTTTATTCCCCCCCCCCTTTTTTCCTGTACTATCCTCAGGGGGGGTGGGGGTTTTGAAGTAAGCTCCGGTAAGCTTCCTATTGTTAGTGTGGGGGTTTGAATGTCCTGTTTTTTCCCTTTTTTTTTTTTCTTTTCTTTTCACCCTGCCAATATGTAGCGGATAGGGTAGGTGCTCTGCTTTACCTCCTAATAGTCCACCCTGATATTTGTATTGTGCTGTGCTTTTGTGTACATGTGATGCTGTAACCCTGTTTTTTTCTCTCAATAAAACATCCCTGTTAAAAAAAAAAAACTCAGTAAAGTGCAACCAAAAGAGCTGTAAAGTATAGTTTTCTTTCTATATGCAAAAACTTGATGTTATTAGGAGAATGTGATGAGCCATACGCACATCTGTCAGACAGCTGCATCAGCTTATAGCAGCTTCCATACAAAAAACAAAACAACCAAACACATGAATCATAATTGACCAACATACCAAAACAGACTAACAGATGTAAAATGAATGCGTCGGCACAATAATATAAATACTAGTCTTGTTTGGAAAGTTAGGACCACAAACTTAAGTCTGATATTTTTATGATGGTCTACCATTATTGCACATAAGTACATTATGCATGGTCATAACTAGAAACTATGGAGCCCCATAGAAAAAGTATTGAGTCTCCCAACAGCATGTGTCCATAGTGCAGAACTCAACTATTGCATGAGAGCCACTGCTCTCATGCATAGCAATGGATCAAGATATGTCTCAAGTATAAGAGGGGGCCCCATGTATAACGTGGTTTACCCTAATGCAGAGAATGCATTAATGTGAAAAAAACTTCAGCCTTTAGAAACACACAGTTTAAGAGATGCTTCATACATCTGACTGAAAACATTCAAACCATGGCATGGAATATATGAATGGCTTATGTCTGGTTTTGGAAGTAAGGAGGGTGCTATTAAAATGGCAAAATGTCAACTACCAATGTTTATAGAAAAAAGGTGTATCACGGCCTATAGAACACTTCCCAGCGCCTACCAGACAGCACTTGCAAACCACTGCATACACAGAAAGTACACACTACAAATGATAAAAACTAGATTGATTGGCTGAAATCCGCAACCAAAAAAATCCAAAAGAAGCAGCTATTTAAAATAAAAACAAATATATAAAAAAAATGGCAAATACACTAAAAATAACATTTAAAATGTCACAATAGTAAAAAACCATAAACAGCGCGGATGATAATAGTCCAGTGTAGATCCCAGAAAGAGATATCACCTCTACACTTAAGTGCAGTAATAATGATAGAGTGTATCAATGGGAAAGAGGTAGTCCGTTGATAGCCGAGTTTGAAAAATAGGACAGCAAGCACCTTCCACCCATATTCTCAATCACCTCGTGGGACTATAAATCCCCCTCTGGGGTACGCACTCACCGAAAGACCCAAAGGGTAAGGCAGTGTATAGATATCCACAGAATAATATCACTCTTCACATCAGAAGGGATCCGGTCACGTGTCTACGGGTCGAAAGACCCAAAGGGTAAGGCAGTGTATGGATATTCACAGAATAATATCACTCTTCACATCAGAAGGGATCCGGTCACGTGTCTACGGGTCTCCGGATCGTACAAAAAACACAGGAAAGGGCATATAGCGTAATTCCGTTTTTAATGTAGCACACAAGAGAACCCACAAATATACAACCCTTCAAACAATGCACGTACATTCAAAGATAAAATAAGCGCATATAATCACCCTCTCCTGCAAGAGAGACGAGCCGTGCTGTCCAGATGGATGAGCTGCCTACCAGCACTTCCTGGTTTCAGACGTGACTCAGGTGGAGCGCACGTGTCACTTCCTAGCGTCGTAGAAGCCCCTCTACGCTATATGCCCTTTCCTGTGTTTTTTGTACGATCCGGAGACCCGTAGACACGTGACCGGATCCCTTCTGATGTGAAGAGTGATATTATTCTGTGGATATCCATACACTGCCTTACCCTTTGGGTCTTTCGGTGAGTGCGTACCCCAGAGGGGGATTTATAGTCCCACGAGGTGATTAAGAATATGGGTGGAAGGTGCTTGCTGTCCTATTTTTCAAACTCAGCTATCAACGGACTACCTCTTTCCCATTGATACACTCTATCATTATTACTGCACTTAAGTGTAGAGGTGATATCTCTTTCTGGGATCTACACTGGACTATTATCATCAGCGCTGTTTATGTTTTTTTACTATTGTGACATTTTAAATGTTATTTTTAGTGTATTTGCCATTTTTTTTATACCAATGTTTATGCCACAAAAAATATTGCAAAGTCACTAAAACCCATTTTCCACTGCAGCCGCCTATTTTTTTGCAAATAAGACTTACCTTAGACTAGTGGACATCACTAGGCCTCCCTTCCAAAATGTAAAGTGGAAAATGCACAAAGGGTTTTAATTAAAAAATCATTGCAAGAGGCATTAATGGGGAAGAAAATTGTTGCACAAATCCTGCTGTGAGGTTATAGAGTCGGTACCACAGCAATAAAGAATTAAATAGCTTTGAAATCTTTGAAATGTTTTTCTATTGAAATATAGAAATAAAAGAGGAATGTGAATGAATACTAAAACAAGTCTGGTATGCTTGCACTAGAAAAAGGGGTTAAAAGGACATAGAAAAGTCACAGCAGGGATACTTTGGTGAACACATTTTTCAAGCAGCTGTGGGCCAGAACAGTCTTTATGTCCAGTACAGCAACTATACATATTCAAGGCGCCAGTCATTTCATACTTACAGTAAAAGAAATCTTCTTTGTTTCTCTCCATGGGAATCGCAGCACTGGGGTCCGTGTGCCATTGTGCACCTCAAAGATGAGGACTCCCTTAGGAGACACCCCGAGAAGGATGCCAGTTTGAGACTTCTTCTCTGGGAGCACTCTATGGAAATGAACCCCATACTCAGTAAGCCTCTGGCACACCTGACGTAAGAGAAAGAAAAATTGTAGGAATAAGTCTAAGGTTCATCAAGAGAAATAAAAAACGCGACTAACTTATACATTCCATTGCATTTACGTTCATGAAGAATTCTGTTGATGTTATTCATGACTGTGGACTTTTTGTTTTTTAAATAAAAGCAAAGAATAGAATGCACTAGCCTAGGGGCATAACTAGAAATCACATAGCTCTATAGTATAGTTTTCTGGGGCAACAATTCCCCATTCAGAAAAAAAGCAGTTGAAAAACAGCCTAATTACTTCAGTGATGCGGTACAATGAGCTACAGCATATATTGTTTTAAAAAATATATGCATCAAATATAAGAGCAGTGAGGAAGCAATGTCTCGTCTCCCGTTTACACTATTTCATTGCATTGACTCATTCATTACCAGACACTAGGTGCGCCGTTATACCATTCAAAACCTATGGAATTTCCACCTACCTGCCAAGGGGTGTGTGTTCGCTCAGAGCACGTGGCAAAGCAATTAAATGCGTTGTGCACTGATAAAAAGTAGCGCATGCATACGCACACAGTGTGTTAAAGTATTCATACCCCATTTTGTCATGTTACAACCAAAAACGTAAATGTATTTTATTGGGATTTTATGTGATTGACCAACACAGAGTGGCACATAATTGCGAAGTGGAAGAAAAATGATAAACGGTTTTCAAATTGTTTTACAAATAAATATCTGAAAAGTGTGGTGTGCATTTGTATTCAACCCCATTTACACCTAACTAAAAGTGGAACAAATTGCCTTCAGAAGTCAAATTAGTAAATAGAGTCCACCTGTGTGCAATTTAATCTCAGTATAAATACAGCCGTTTGGTGAAGCCCTCAGAGGTTTGTTGGAGAACCTTAGTGAACAGCATTATGAAGGCCAAGGAACACACCAGACAGGTCAAGGATAAAGTTATGGAGAAAATTTAAAGCAGGGTTAGGTTATAAAAAAAAATTCCAAGCTTTGAACATCTCACAGAGCACTGTTCAATCCATCATCCGAAAAAGGAATGAGTATGGCACAACTGCAATCCTACCCAGACATGGCCTACACTGAAAGCCGGGCAAGAGGAGCATTAATCAGAGAAACAGCCAGGAGGCTCATAGTAAATCAGAAGGAGCTGCAGAGAGCCACAGTTTAGGTAGGAGAATCTTTCCACACGATAACTATTAATCGTGCACTCCACGAAACTGGCCTTTATGAAAGCGTGGCCTAAAGAAAGCATATCCATGTGTTAGAAGGGCCCAGTCAAAGTCCAGGTCTAAATACCGTGGTTCACTGCAGCAGAAAACTGACATCCTGCTGTGCAATAATACTGAGCATTTGGCTTGTGGGTAGTGTGAACAAGGGCTCATTCATACAGTGCCTTGAAAAAGTATTCATACAACTTGAAATTATCCACATTTTGCCAAAGTCCAGACCTAAATCTAATTGGCAGTCTGTGGCAAGACTTGAAAATAACTGTTCAGACATTCTCCATCCAATCCGACAGAGCTTAAGCTATTTTGCAAAAGAACGGGCAAAAATGTTACTCGAGTTGTACAAAGCTGGTAAAGACATACCCAAATAGATTTGTAGCTGTAATTGCAGCGAAAGGTGGTTCTACAAAGTATTGACTCCGGGGGCTGAATATAAATGCACACCACACTTTTCACAAATTTATAAAAAAGAAAAAAAAGAAAACCATTTATCATTTTCCTTCCACTTCACAATTATGTGCCACTTTGTGTTGGTCTATCACATAAAATCCCAATAAAATACGTTTACATTTTTGGTTTTAACATGACAAAATGTGGAACATTTCAAGGGGAGGAATACTTTAAAGGTACTGTATGTTTTCTCTTAGGTTTCCTTACAAGTTAAGTCCACCTAATACAGCTTCCTGTGATACTGTGGCAACAATGCTGTACTATTCCTGAATTCAGAGCACAGTAGTCACTCGTGTTTACTGTGCCGGCCCACCTTCTCAATTTGGGCTGCAGTGTCTAAGAGGGAAGTGCGTAAGGATTTGGCTCAGAGATGGTAAAGAAAGATTTTTTTTGTTTTTGTTTAATTTTTGAGGTTTATGCATTCATAGTAACTGGATTTGAAACATGTTTGGAAAGTCATACAGGAGCCCTTAGTTGTACATTTAAAAAAAGGACATATGCTTCCTGTTTAGCATGACTTGCTACTCAAAGTATTGCATATATTGTCCCAAGAGCCAGCGAACTGCTTGCATTAAGGCTGAGAACTCTGGGGAGAAGTACTGGGGCAGAGCCTGGTATATATTTTGGAGGGGAGTTCACACAAATTTTCTTTTCTTTTTTTTACATTCACCTGTCAGTCAGGAATGCCTGGCTGAAAGCTGTGTGTGCCGGGCAGGGATAAGTCACTGGTTGTTACGACACTGGTGTGTTCTGGCTTCCCAACAACCAGGAGAAAGTGGTCACATATGGCAAGGGTTATAATACCTCTGCTAAATGTTTTGTCTCATTTTGCACCCATAATTTTGACCATTTGCAAAAGATTCTCCATAGACTGCACATTGGACAGAAGTCTCCATCATAGTGTTTTCCCTGCTGGTCGATTGTTCTTAGCCTAATAACACATTGTCAAATATTCTGGAGCTCTTTTTCTCCTAGGATTGAATGCTAGTGGTCGTTACATTTGCCCGGTGAAAAGCAACAATGAAACTATTACACACATATTACAAACAATACAGGTATTCATTACGCTTGCACCAATGTTGAGAAATTGCAAAGCACATTTTTCTCAAAAATCTTTTTGTCTACATATAGCTTTAAATCCGACCAAAGCAAGAAGAAGTTTTGCAAACATCACACAATGGAATGCAAACATTTACAAAAAAATGTGATTACTTTCAAGAATTCAAGTTCTGCTTCCCTCTCTGAAGCTCCTGCATATGTGCTGTGTAGCCTGGACAATTCCTCCTTCATATAAGACAGATCCATTTTCTCTATCACTCGAACAGGGAGATAGTGTTCCAGTTTAAAATAAGCTAGACCGTGAACCTAGGTAAGAACATGTTATGTATTACAATATTGTATGTAATATATTATACATATATTGTACATATTGCAGCACAATATGATGTAGCTTAACAGCAAAACAGTGGACTTTGAATGTAGACAGACAGCAATAAAAGCTTAAAATTATACAAAATCCTGCCACTGTCAAAACATTGTGAAGTATAAATAAATACTGCCCAAGTACATTTTGTACCAAGGGATAAACAGAATGAAACAAGCCATATACTAAAAAAAACTATAAAGACAAAAGATAAACGTTATTAGAATATAAAAAGAAACTTATGTTATTCAAAAATAGACACACTTACTGCATGCATTGTATACTGCATATATATTCAACAAGAAAGGCTAGAACAGGGATCTGTCAATATAAACAAGGTGGATCCCCATTTTGACACGGCAGGAGAGAGAGAGATCTGCTGTTCCTAGTGATCCGGAACAGCCATCTCTCTCTACTTCCTGTTAGCTTACTCCCCCACAGTAAGAAAGCACCTCCCTAGGATACACTTAACTACTTTATCACCCCCTAGTGTTAACCCCTTCCCTGCCAGTGTATTTATACAGTGATCAGTGCATTTTTATAGCACTGGTTTTATCTGTTAATTTTTATAGCACAGATCACTGTAAAATAGCATAAATGATTAAATAAGGCATAGACCTGGTAATGGATTTATGCTGCTGGTGAGGGTGGAGGGGGCATAAAAAGATGCAGATGCACGGAGATAGCCGTGGCTCCATCAGCAAGAGGGTGAAATGCTTGTTATGAGACATATTTATCAGGTAAGATCCAAGATCTAGATTTTGGTAAAAATAATCCTAAAGTTAGAAGTAATTATCTGTTCATTGAACTGATCTCTATCTCATTTGTATGCCATTCAGGACTCTGCTGATGTGAATTTGGCTTCACTGCCAGTTATGGACAGGGTTCAATATGAGAATTTCAAGACCTGCTCCCAGTAATTAGGACTGCTTTACTGTCTGCTGATTTCACCAGTAGGTAATGAGTCCATTACCAGGTCTATGCCTTATTTAATTATTATATGATATTTATTTATAATATAACCTTCATCCTAGGTGGGCTTTGTATAGGTGTCATTATGCCTTCCTTTATGGCATCACCAAATGTCCTTATCCAGTTACCCCTCTGATTTTGGAGCCCAATTTGTTATTGGATTTTTAGAAATTCACCAGTCCTAAGGTAATTGAGACTTGGCGTTGGCAACCAGGCCCATACATATTCGAGATTGATGATATATTTTTAAATGCCGATTGTCTTTCCGGTTATTAATTCTAAGGCCTCGTACACACGATCGGACATATCCGATGAAAATGGTCCGCGGACCATTTCCATCGGATATGTCCGATCTGGAGTTTGATCCGTTGGCGTGTACACACCATCGGATCAAATTCCCCGCCGGCGGACGGCGCGGTGACGCGTCGGTGACGCGGCGGTGACGTTGACGCCGCCACGTCACCGCACCAGGAAGTAAAACACTTCCGCGCATGCGCCGAATCCATTCGGCGGCGGCGCGGCGGCGGTGCGGGACGACATGTCTGCTGGTAAGTGTACTAACCAGCAGACATGTCGGGCGGACAGATTCCCACCGGATAGATTTCAAAGCATGCTTTGAAATCTGTCGGGTGGACAAATCTGTCCGCTAGCCCATACACACGATCGGAGATGTCTGCTGAAACGGTCCATCGGACCGTTTTCAGCGGACATATCCCCTCGTGTGTACGAGGCCTTAGTGATAATACATGCAGCTCTTGATTAAATGCCTCCCGAGGAAGCCATTGTATGGCAAAACATGTAGAGAATCGTAATCTACTGCACCATATGGATATATACAGTGCAGAAAATAAGTATTTGAACACCCTGCTATTTTGCAAGTTCTCCCACTTGGAAATCATGGAGGGGTCTGAAATTGTCATCGTAGGTGCATGTCCACTGTGAGAGACATAATCAAAAAGAAAAATTCCAGAAATCACAATGTATGATTTTTTTAACTATTTATTTGTATGATACAGCTGCAAAGAAGTATTTGAACACCTGAGAAAATCAATGTTAATATTTGGTACAGTAGCCTTTGTTTGCAATTACAGAGGTCAAACGTTTCTTGTAGTTTTTCACCAGGTTTGCACACACTGGAGGAGGGATTTTGGCCCACTCCTCCACACAGATCTTCTCTAGATCAGTCAGGTTTCTAGGCTGTCGCTGAGAAACACAGAGTTTGAGCTCCCTCCAAAGATTCTCTATTGGGTTTAGGTCTGGAGACTGGCTAGGCCATGCCAGAACCTTGATATGCTTCTTACAGAGCCACTCCTTGGTTATACTGGCTGTGTGCTTCGGGTCATTGTCATGTTGGAAGACCCAGCCTCGACCCATCTTCAAAGCTCTAACTGAGGGAAGGAGGTTGTTGCCCAAAATCTCGCAATACATGGCCCCGGTCATCCTCTCCTTAATACAGTGCAGTCGCCCTGTCCCATGTGCAGAAAAACACCCCCAAAGCATGATGCTACCACCCCCATGCTTCACAGTAGGGATGGTGTTCTTGGGATGGTACTCATCATTCTTCTTCCTCCAAACACGGTTAGTGGAATTATGACCAAAAAGTTCTATTTTGGTCTCATCTGACCACATGACTTTCTCCCATGACTCCTCTGGATCATCCAAATGGTCATTGGCAAACTTAATACGGGCCTTGACATGTGCTGGTTTAAGCAGGGGAACCTTCCGTGCCATGCATGATTTCAAACCATGACGTCTTAGTGTATTACCAACAGTAACCTTGGAAACGGTGGTCCCAGCTCTTTTCAGGTCATTGACCAGCTCCTCCCGTGTAGTCCTGGGCTGATTTCTCACCTTTCTTGGGATCATTGAGACCCCACGAGGTGAGATTTTGCATGGAGCCCCAGTCCGAGGGAGATTGACAGTCATGTTTAGCTTCTTCCATTTTCTAATGATTGATCCAACAGTGGACCTTTTTTCACCAAGCTGCTTGGCAATTTCCCTGTAGACCTTTCCAGCCTTGTGGAGGTGTACAATTTTGTCTCTAGTGTCTTTGGACAGCTCTTTGTTCTTGGCAATGTTAGTAGTTGGATTCTTACTGATTGTATGGGGTGGACAGGTGTCTTTATGCAGCTAATGACCTCAAACAGGTGCATCTAATTTAGGATAATAAATGGAGTGGAGGTAGACATTTTAAAGGCAGACTAACAGGTCTTTGAGGGTCAGAATTCTAGCTGATAGACAGGTGTTCAAATACTTATTTGCAGCTGTATCATACAAATAAATAGTTAAAAATTCATAAATTGTGATTTCTGGAATATTTTTTTTTTGATTATGTCTCTCACAGTGGACATGCACCTACGATGACAATTTCAGACCCCTCCATGATTTCCAAGTGGGAGAACTTGCAAAATAGCAGGGTGTTCAAATACTTATTTTCTGCACTGTATGTTGACAATGTCTAAATAAAAAGTCGTTTTCAAATTTTTGTATTTGCACCTTAAAAATCACATCCTGTCTATTTTCTTGTTGTACTACCAAATTACAGGATGTGGTGCTGATGATTATCAGACACTCCGCAACCTTTCTTATATCTAGTCTAGTCAACTCAGTTGTCCCTCTCTTTATTAAGCAACCTACTTTTGTCCCCAAAAATTTGACCTTTGGACAGAATCCACTGTTGGACCTTTGGTTCATATTCACTGTACACTGTAGCGTGTTTTACGAAGATATGAAAGTGGTTGGGGAATTAATAATATTAATACCAACTGCCCTCAGCAGGAGCACCATGTGGTTAAGTCCAATCAAATCTAGTGATTTGTTACTTTTCAACTGGATCCTGAGAAACAATTGCTGATTGTTACGTTAGTCAGATTGCACCTGGTTATTTTAAAGCGGTAGTAAAGCCGCTGCAGTTTTTTTTTTTTTTTCCATACCTGAAAAGCAAAAGCCATAATGAGCTAGTATGCACCGCATACTAGCTCATCATGAAATACTTACATTGGAACGAGGTGTGGGGAACTTACCTGGTCCACGCCGAGGGAAATGTCAGCTTGCCTCGGCGTGTCTTCCGGGTCGCCGCTCCAGCGCTGTGATTTTTTTCCGGCAAGGTCTGGCAGGTGCCGGGCCTTAAGCCGAAGATCGCTGCTGCGCATGCACCGCTGCAGTCAGCTGTGCATTGCAAGGGATATATCTCCTAAACCGTACAGGTTTAGAAGATATTCTTTATACCCACAGGTAAGCCTTATTATAGGCTTACCTGTGGGTGAAAGTGGTAGTACAGAGTTTACTACCACTTTAAATGTATTTGCATACCTGTTAGCCCGAGTATGTCCCCGGGCTATGAAATAACAATAAAAAAAAAATATGTTTAATCTAGGTCAGTGCAAGGGCTGGTGTTTGGGTCAGGGTCAAAGGTCAAGGTCAGTATTTTTTTTTTTTTTAAATCTGTTAGAGGCAATGTCAGTGTGTTTCAGGCAGGATAAAAAAAATTCAACTAAAGCAAATCGCGCACTATGGATTTGGGGCTGTACTACGGGTACAAACAACATACCCATATGTGGTATCGCTGCAATAGTCAGGAGCAGGAGAATTTAATTTGGGTTGAATTTTTCTTTAATAAAAAATAAAACATCCAGAGGAGATATCCGTTACCATCAAATAAAGGGCACATTTGTTCTGAAAAAAAATTGCAGTATAATCCACCTGGATGCACATAGTAGTTGTGGCGATATGTATAGTTTTACTAACACACGTCAAAGTTAAAAAATTGTGCTTAGGAATTAAGATTTGTTTTACCTTTAGACGTGAAGGGGATAAACAATTAGAACCACATTTCTCACATACTTTTAAAAATAATATTTTTTTTGCTAGAAGATTACTTGGAACCCCCAAACGTTATTTATATTCTAAGCAGAGGCACTGGAGAATAGATTGACTGTTGAAATTTTTTACATTGCACAATATTTGTGCACTGGTTTACCAAACCCAAATTTTCAGGAAAAAAATACACTTATGGGGAATTTAGTGCACACAAACACAATATAATACCTAATTTTCTTGTAAAATATAAAAGACAATGTTACATCGTATAAATAGATACCCAACATGACACACTTTAAAATTGTGTTTGCATGTGGAACGACAACAAAAACTACCTAAAAATCTCCATAGGTGTAGCTTTAAAAGCCTTTACGGGTTACCACTTAGGCTGCGTACACACGATCAGACCGGTCCGATGAAACTGGTCTGCAGACCACTTTCATCAGACCAGTTCGATGGTGTGTACGGCCCATCGGACCGTTGTCAGTCGGACCAAAGTTTTAAAACTTGCTTTAAAATCTGTCCGTCGGACAGATTCGATGGTTAGTACACAAAAGCTTTGGACCAAAAACCCGCGCATGCTCAGAATCAAGTCGACGCATGCTTGGAAGCATTGAACTTCGTTTTTTCGCGTTCTGGTCTGATTGGATTTTTGGTCCGATGGTGTGTACATACATAAGACCATCAGACCACTTCAGCCTGGTCCGATGAAAACGGTCCGTCGGACCAGTTTCATCGGACCGGACTGATCCTGTGTACGTGGCCTTAGAGTTACACAGGAGGTTTGGTGATAGAATTATTTCTTTCACTCTCACATTCGTATTGATACCTCACATGTGTTGTGTAATTGCAATTTACATATGCGTGTGGGACCTATGTGCACGTTCACCTTTGCGCATGAGCACAAGGGGGTGCTTTAAAATATAAAACATTAATAATTTTTTATCAATTTTATTGATATCACAAAAGATGAACATCCCCTTGTGATAGCATGGGCCATGACAGGTCATCATTATGGAGAGACTGGGGGGTCTATTAGACCCCAGATATTTCCTCTGACCTCCAAAGCATCTGATCAAACAGATCGGTTTGGTCAGATGCTTTACAAGTCGGTAATGGCTTATACACAAACTGAAACAGGAAGTGACTAAACCCTTGTTGCTTATGGTTTCTGGCAACACAGAGGGTTAGTAACTCTCACTGTGTACAACAGTTGATGCCACTAGTCAGATCAGTCCTGGGCTCCTGAGTGGGAAGGGAGACCCCAGGAAAGGCAGTGGGAAGGGGGCTGCTAGCTGAAAAAAAATGGTACCAGGATTATGGTTGTAGTCTCACCCACCTCAATACGGGGCTATATATATATATTTTAAATATTTTTTTATTAAAAAAACAAAAAAAAACAAAGCAGTGTTGAAGTGATAAACTAATCTTCAGGCTTAAAATTCGAACATGCATGCAAAAAACACAAAAATTGTGGAGGCAGCAAAGGAGTTAAATGATAATCCACTTGATCATCCACAAATGTTAGCCAACAAGTGAATCTATATTTGACTGCATGTGATATTACTATAGATGCTTAATGACAGGGAGTTTTAAAAGAGTTGAGGCAAGGACAAGTACAGGTGTTGCCAAAAACATTTAAACAATTTTTCATGACTTAATATAAAAAGGACACTACTAACTGCTATGGGGTATACTATTTCACAATTATGTGTACAAACTTTATCAGATGGCCTAACCTGACTTTCCTGACAGGAAGCCACAAGTGAAAAGTTAATCGTTGCACACATACTTCTTGCTGGTAATCTCCGTACTCTGCTTGAAGAGCCAGGGACGCCAACAGCAAGGCTGCTTCATCATCACAATACAGCCTCTCTTCTAGGATGTCTTTTCTTTGCTGTAGGTAGTACTGATGGCAAGTAAGGCTGTGCCTAAAGAGACAGAATGGAGATAAGAAAAATCCTTAGCACAAAATAATGTCACATGAGCATTTACAGGACATTTGTGCAGAGAGACAGCTGTAGTAAACTTGGGACTGTTCTGCAAAGGTGAGACCTCAAGGTGAGCTGTACATGAGTGAGCAGAAATGGAAAGGGTGGGAAGAGATAAGCTGTAGAGGTAAGTTGTGGAATGGGAGTGTAAACCGTGGATGGGGGGTGTGCAGAGGTGCCCAGCAATGTACAATACACACTCCTGTGTGTTGCACATTCCTGAACTTGCATTGCGTGCAAATCACAGTTCTAAGCGTTGACCACACCTATTATTTGGCCGCAGTTTACTAGTCTTTCCTAAGGAATGGGAGGATTGGGGGCAGAGATGGTGGGGGTGGGGTTGGGGCAGGTGTGTTCCTGCACCTATTCTCAAAGAAAAAAAGCCCTGAGCATACCTAAATGAATCTTTATAGCTAAAAAACAGTACTATTTTAGTCAATTAGTGCCATTTTACAATTGGACTTATGACATAAAATGCCTTACTGGATAAGACTGACATCATCGACAAAAAACTTTATCCTGAAATACAAGGAGAAATTGATTGCAGATTTTCCTCTCTTCTTTGTATCTTCTTTCCAACCATCTGGAGCAACTTTTGACAGTTTCAGGTCAAGATCAAGAAAGAAGAACTCATTTTCTAAAAAGATACAAACAGTCATTGACTACATATTTTGGGGAATAAATTCGTTTTTCAGCACAGAGGTGCAAGCAGCAGTGACAATTATTATCTGCATAGCCCAAAGTCAGACCATTCTGAACCAGAAAAACTCTGGCAATTGCTTGTTGTAAGGAAGCTTCCACCATCCTAGGTATTCCCATTGGCCAGTACGAATGAGAGGTGTGTTTTTTGTTGTTGGGGTGGGGGGAGCTGGGAAAATGTGGAGGGGGAAGGGTAAGCAATTGCACTATTCAGAAGAGTCAGAGCTTTGGCCAGTCATAAAAGCCTCCAAGACACAATACAAAATGATGTATCTCCTTTATGATCCAAGTGCAAAAATACAGGTATGGATAGAATGCTAATCCATTGGATCTTGACGCTGCTTCCTTATTGACATACTAGCACACTACATGCAACCTTCCATCTTAAACTAACCATGCAACCAAATGATCCCTCTTAGGACTTGTTCACACCATATGTGCATGAAACCACAACGGACGGGAAAACTGCAGATTTCACTTGCAGAGACATGAATACATCCGTTTACAACAGTTTTCATGTGCATTTCAGTGAGGGACATATTAACCTACAAAAGTTTGAACACTTATTCATTATATTTAAATTATTATTTAGGTTGAAGCTCCACATAAAAATGCTTATAGGTTAAAGCGGAGTTCCACCCAAAAGTGGAACTTCGCTTAATCCACTCCTCGCCCCCTTACATGCCACATTTGGCATGTAATTTTTTTTGGGGGGAGTGGGGGCTTCAGGAGCAGCCGCTAAAGCGATACATCATATCGCCTTTTGGTGGCCCCTCCAAGTAGGTGATCCCCTGGGACACGTGACAGGTCCTAGGCGTTCGCCTTTCCAATCAGCATGCACAGTGAGTGCCCAGCCGTGAAGCCGAAAGCTGTCACAGCCGGGTGCCCACAGTAGCAATGAGGACGCCAGCCGGAGAGGGGGGGGGGGGGGGAATAGCGGAGCTCTGGCCGGCGCGTCGCTGGAATATGGAGCAGGTGAGTGCATGTTTATTAAAAGCCAGCAGCTACACTTTTTGTAGCTGCTGACTTTCAATAAAAATGAAAAATGCCTGGAACTCCCCTTTGACATGCTCACACTAAGGAAGCTATTTTCTAAAGTTACATCTTGATATTATTTATATCATTTGTAACAAAACAAAACAAAGCAAAAAAAAAAACCAAGCCAATAGGATTAAAAGGGAGAAAGGAGAGGGCAAACGTCAATACAACCAGAACTTTTCTAGCCAGCTCTAGGGGACTGCACCTTCTAATTGGCTAGGAAATCTGAGAGTCATCACATCACCCATAGCTGCCATTTGTGCCCCCTTCTCTACTCTGCAAGCAGCTCACTGCCAGGAAAGTGGGAGTTGCGGGATCATGTGACCAGACCAGATCTTTTTATATGCAGGTTAGACCGGATAGTGGGTGGACTAAGGGGACATTTTTTTAAATAGATAGTTGTAGGCATTTCTTCCACTTCCAAATAATGCACACCCTTAAGAAGAACCATTTTCAGTACATATATGTAGGGAAGCTCTGAACTACCAAACTCCTTCCAATTAAGTGGATGCTCTCATGTTCTTGACTAAAGGCTTACACAGCTTTGACAATCAGGCCATACAGTACACTCACCTTTCAGCATTGCTAAAGCGAACAAGTGATGTTCAACAAGCCCAATGTGGGCCACAACCATGTCAAATACATCCTTACAGGTAGACTTGTTGTCACACGTTAATTCAAGTCTTTGTCCACTAAGGAGAATGATGTTAACCTTTCGACGGGTCTCATCGGTCTTTCCTTTTTTGGCCTTAAAAAAAGAAAAAGGAAACTTATAAAGTTTGATATAAAAAAAGTTATGTTGATATTATAAAAATCGTGGGTTTCTACACATAATGTATAACACTATATTTACATGGGAGCAGACATATGTGCTCATTTCATACGCAGACCCTGCTGTGCAGCGCTCCACAATGGATGTTTGGTGTTTTACTGCTCCTACCAACAATGCAAAGCAGCACACTCACTAAAAACAATGCACTGTATACATAGCCTTATACTGCTATTGTCTGCAATACATGCATATTTCTCTATATTGTATCCTTTAAAAATGCTTCAAGTACCTGGGAAATTCCTGTTTGGCCTGCCAGAAACCCAGTGTGCTTCTTTGTTTCTGTCTGATCTTTCCACACAGTGCCTCTTCTGTGCTGTGATCCAAGAAGTGTTGTCAGTCCTGCTCAGCTCTTTTCTGATGGAGAACAGAACACTTCCCTCATCTCCATAACAGTTTTGTAATGCAGCAGAGAAGAACTCAGGCAGGCAACACCATTTGGGATTTCAATGCAGTAAAGGCAGCATTATCAGCTTACTACAGGTAGTTAAAAAAAAAAAAAAAACACTAATACTCATCTAGATGGCTGGAGTCAGGTGCAGCTGTCCCCCAATACATCGAAGAGAGAAAACTGCATTTTTGGTCTTCAGCCTGCAGAGAGCTGGTGACTGTCAGTCACTGACTCTCTATGCTGCTCCTGTAGCATTCACTGGAGTGCCAAGCTGTGGAGAGGATGGAAGTGGTCGGCTCAGTCTCTGCAGTTTGCTGAGGCGCCAAGCCAAATAGCAGTCCAGACATCTTGGTGGATCCAGACTATAAAGTTGCGATCTTACACGAGCCTGGACCGGCTGAGTGACTTCAGCTGAAAGCTGAAAAGGAGTCGCAGGAGTGCAACTTAGGTTCTTCTATCAGAAAAAGAGTTACATGCTGCTTAATATGGGATACATTTTATTGGAAAAATGATTTAATACAAAAAAGGTGGCCAAGACCAGGTACCCACCACCAACACCAGGATAATGTTAAAATTGGACATCTTAAGAGCAGCTGCATCACGCTTTGACCATGCATACACACACTTATAACAGGACTAATGTTAATGGACGTAGGTAATATCAATGGACCAGAACCTGATCTCAATAGCATAAACCATACATAACAAAACAAGAGTCCATCCTATCAAAAAATAGGTTTGATTGGAAACCTCCTTTGGTCTCCAAAGGAAAACCCCTGTGAGGCTGCGTACACACGATCAGTCAAAACCGATGAAAACGGACCGAAGGTCTGTTCCATCAGTCCAAACCGATCGTGTGTGTGCCCAATCGGTTAGTTATCCTTTGGTCAAAAAAAAAAAAAAAAAAAGAGAACTTGCTTTAAAATTTGACCGATAGACACCTGACCGATGGCTCAAAACCGATCGTTAGTATGCAAAAGCATTGGTTAAATGGCCGCGCATGCTCAGAATCAAGTCTACGCATGCTTGGAAGCATTGAACTTTGTTTTTTTCAGCACTTCGTTGTGTTAAAACACATAAACGTCACCGCATTTTAACACAATCGTTTTTTTTTATCAGACCATCAGTCAGCTTCAGCTTCCTTCGGACCGTTTTCATCGGATGGACTGATCGTGTGTACGCGGCCTTAGAGGCGATTAAGTCTGGTAGCTAGTCCCACAGCAACTGCTGGTGCTTCAACAGTTAGATGACAGTAATACATGATATTCCATATTGGGTAAACTGAATATCTATGCCTTTGGAATGAATACTAACTGTGGACTCTAATCACCTTTACACACTGACAGCTTTGTCCTGCTACAAAATCAACTACAGCAGTTGCTGTGGGACTAGCTACCTGACTTAATCGCCTCTAACAGGGGTTTTCCTTTGGAGACCAAAGGTGGTTTCCAATCAAACCTATTTTGATAGGATGGACTCTTGTTTTGTCATGTATGGTTTATGCTATTGAGATCAGGTTCTGGTCAATTGATATTACCTACATCCATTAACATCAGCCCTGTTATAAGTGCGTGTATGCATGGTCAGAGCATGATGCAGCTACTCTTAAAGCGGAGTTCCACCCCGAAATAAATCTTTCCACCAAAAATGTAAAAAATAAAAAAAAATTTTTTTTACTTACCCTAAATAGCTGTTGCTATGCGGAAGTGCCAAATCTGCCTCTTCATCTTCCACGGTCGATTCTCTTCCTCCTCCTACACTCTTTCTTCTTGTGAATGGGGCACGCTGCATTCTGGGAACTGTGTGTATCCCAGAAAGCAGCCGTCCCATTCACAAAGCGTCGCGCTGCTCGCACATGCGCAGTAGGAAACGGGCAGTGAAGCCGCACGGCTTTACTGCCTGTTTCCCTTACTGTGGATGGCGGTGCCTGGAGCTGCCAGGATCGAGGATCGGCCTCGGCCGACATCGCTGGCGACTAGGACGGGTAAGTGTCCTTATTAAAACTCAGCAGCTACAGTGTTCGTAGCTGCTGACTTTTAATTTTTTTTTTTTTGAACGGACCTCCGCTTTAACAGACATTGTCCAATTTTAACATTATCCTGGTGTTAATGGTGGGTACCTGGTTTTGGCTGCCTTTTTTGTATTAAATAATTTTTCTAATAAAATGAATCCCAGATTAAGCAGCATGGTCCGCCTGCGTCTCTTCACAGTGGGAATCCTTCCCCTGTAACTCTTTTTTCTGTATATTTACTAGGCACAGAGACTGCACCTACCATTGGAGAGCCTGCAAATTTTGGGATACCATATGGGTATATTGCACACCCAGTATGGTGTTAATAGTGAGTATTGATCTCCAACCAAAATGTATTTCTATTAGGTTTTACTATCAGCATGAGCCTTCCGACAAGTTTTCCAGACACCAAGAAAAAAAATGGTGACAGCTTCAGCTCTGTTCCTGTGTACTCTGTGAAGGGGGTGTTTGTCCCTTACCTCCATTTAGCTCTCAGAGCTCTCCTCACTGAGCTCTGCAGAGTAACTTTTGACAAGCTTTAAAAACTCTGGACTTTGAATAGATGTAGAGAAGACTGCAGACACAGATTTTCACCCTGATGCATTCTATGCACTAAGGTGAAAAACATTCTGTGCTGCAGCTCCTCCCAAGACCACCTCTTTCTTACCTGAGCCCGATCTGATCCAGCGATGTGCACGAGCACAGCGGCTCCAGCCACTGTCTCTCTCCTCATTGGAAAGATTGATGATAGCAAAAGCCATTGGCTCCTGCTGCCATAAATCAAATCCAGTGACATAGGAGTGGGGCCGAGTTCTGCTGTCTATATCAATGGACGCAGCAGCAGGACTCCGGCGTAAGTCCACACGGGTGCCCCCAGGAAAATAAGCTTTCTGTGGGGGCATTAGATAAGGAGGGGCTTGTAGCGCCAGCGGGGCACCCCAGAAGAAGAGGATCAGGGCTGCTCTGTGCAAAACGATTGGTGGTATGTATCGGCACATTTCTTTTTTTTTTTTTAAAGAAGGAAGGGTTTACATCCCCTTTATGTAGGAGGTATCATCTGAGGCTAGGCGCCCCACGTGGGCATATGTAAGGGTTTACAACCACTTTAATGATATACATTATACCTGCTTTTTCATTTACAAAATTTAAGTCTGGCACTCTTACCAAAATTGATGGTGGGAGATCCAAAGAAATGTAGGGTTCAACTGTCATTTTTACAAATTCTGGGCCAAAAAAGTTCTATATGGAAAAGAAAGAGATTTTAAGGTTTAAAAGCATATGTTTTCTGAAAACTGTAATCAAAAAGAATAATTTGTAAACTTTTTGCTATTGTGGTAAATTTTGTATGAAATGTGAATGCCAAGCACCCTTATGTCCCTTAAATGCAGAATTGCTTTAACTTTTTCTGGACAGACAACCCAACAATTGCTTGGCAGTAAAAGTGAAGGTCATGACATTGAACACCTTCCTTGATTGCCTATTCACATCAATGCAGTACAGAGCAGTGTTTTTTGAAAAGGTGCAACACAGCATGTTTTGCTCCATAAACTTCAATGGAAATGCATTTAAAGCGCATGTTAAATGCAGGTAAAAACACGTTCTTGCATTTTAATGCATCTTTGGCAGAGACTTGTGTATAAGATCCACCAAAAAAACGCATCAAAAATGTGTAAAAATTTGCAAAAACGCTCTACAAAAATGCAGCAGCACTAGTGTGAACCTAGACTTAAAGTGGATGTAAACCCACTTTTTTTTTTTTTATGTCACAATGTAGAGTATAAGATTTCCTATCATCTGTGCCCAGTCTTGCCACACATAGTTAATCCAGATCTGAGCAATCCTCTTTTAATGTTCAGTGAAAATGAACAGAATTCCAGATAAAAACCTGTCTAAATAAAAATGTTTTGATGTCACAATGTAGAGTATACGATTTCCTATCATCTGTGCCCAGTCTTGCCACACAGAGTTAATCCAGCGCTGAGTAATCCTCTTTTAATGTTCAGTGCAAATTAACAGAATTCCAGATAAAAACTTGCCAAATTATAAAGTCCGTTTCTCCGTTTTTGCTTTCAGTGACAGGTTATTTACAAATCTAGCTTGGACGTGTTTATCATAACATGAGGTGATCCAAAGTTCATTGTATATTACCAGGATGTGTTATGTGGGGGAGGGGTGGATTTCTCACTTTTTACACCTCATGTTATGATAAACATAATATAACATATGATAAACCTGTCCAAGCTAGATATGTAAATAACCTGTCACTCAAAGCAAGGAGAGAGAAAACTGACTTTTTTTAAGCTGGTCATGCACTGATCGAAGTTCAGTTGGTTCAGCAGGAACCAACCTAAGTGTGTGGCAGTCCCTACTCGACAAAAGTGCATTATTTGATGAAAGCGACTTGTTGGGAAACGTTCCTCGATCAGCAGCTGCAGAGGCTGATTGGTGTTATTTTAACAGCTGCAGGTGCAGCTGTCTGAATACAATATCCTGAAAGGGAAACTGCTCTGTCTATACAAAAAAATGTTGATAAAAAAAAATAACGGTGTATGGCCAGCATTAGTCTGGTTTCCCTGCAGCAATTCCTTGCCATATAACAAAAGAGCTTCTTTTGATAAAATAAAAAGCTCTTCTGCCAAACCTTTTCATGAAATGCAACTCAATACTAATGTTCGGCGAATACCCAAAAATCCTGTTAAGTGTATAATAATTGGTTTATGTGATCACGGACATACAGTATGTGTGCAGATGATCATTGGGATTTTACCGTTACATATGTGGGGGACATGTGTTTTTACTGTGTGGGGACATATGTGTTGGGGACACTATTTTGGGGACTTTGTGTGTTTACACTGTGTGTGGACATGTGTGGGGACACTGGGCAGGTGATCAGTGTGTAAAAAGCTGTAAAAAACAGCTCATACTGATCACTGGCCGGCTGCAGAGAGCCGCTCTACTCACTGAAGACTTCCGTGTGAGGAGAGGAGCCTAGCAACCGGCACTCCATTTACATCACATGACGGCTGTGATTGGACACAGCTGTCGTGATCAGGAGGGCCAATCACAAGCCCTCCTGCCCGATCTGAGATGCGCCGTGTCCGGTTGACACAAGCGCATGGGGATTGCGTCGATGCGCGCGATCACCCTCTTTCTGAGGGACGTTCCTGAACATCCACTCAGGCAGTGGCCGGGTGAGAAGAGGTTAAAAAAAACTTTAAAAAAAAAATGTGTTTTGCATTGGTACTTCCCCCCCCCCCCCCCCCCATACCCTTTTTATGGCCAATAACTTGCATATAAGCCTTTAAAATGTGGATTTTAGATTTTTCGAGTTTGGGTCCCATAGACTTTACTGGGGTTCGCCATTCAGATCAAACCAGGGGGGGGAACGGGGGGTGTTCGTCCATCTCTACTTAGTACCTAAAAAATTATATCAAAGACATTCTTTCATGCAACACAAATAAGACTATTGAGATTTTTTTTTAAAAAAATATGTAGAAGAATACTTATTGGCCTAAACTGAGGAAAACATTTTTTTTTATATATTTTTGGGGATATTTATTACAGCAAAAAGTAAAACATATTCATTTTTTTTTTCAAAATTGTCACTCTAATTTTGTTTATAGCGCAAAAAATAAAAAAAACAAAGGTGATCAAATACTACCAAAAGAAAGCTATTTGTGGGGGAAAAAAGGACGCCAATTTTGTTTGGGAGCCACATCGCACAATTGTCGGTTAAAGCGACGCAGTGCCGAATTGCAAAAAGTGGCCCGGTCATTGACCAGCAATATGGTCCGGGCCTGAAGTGGTTAAGCATATAATAAACATTACCATTATAAAGTTTGCTATATTGAAACGGGTGAATAGGTGATGAAAAATTGTCATCTTTTAAAACCTCTGTTCAATTCAAAATGAAAATGAACAAAGACACCTGTAAGGCATAATATCCTCTTATTTTTGCTGTTGAAAGACTACTCAGTTTAATATTTATGGTAGAAAGAATTCATGTATATACTCAATTGCTTAAGTTTTTACTACAAACGTACTGCAAGAATAAAAATACCAGTAGTGTGAGGAACCTCTCTGTCTCCCGATGATTTGTATTTTATACCTTTGCGCATAGTCATAATCTACAGTATTATAGATTCTTGTGATATTCCTCTACTTTGTCCCGTTCTATTGTATGATATTACTGTTGAGCATGCCTAGATGCCTTTTGTTGGATACTTTTTTGGTTAAAAAAAGAATGAGAAAAATAAAAAATACCCTCAGTTTCCTCTGTGTCATGGCCGTCTCCATGGCCATGTCTCGTAGAGGATCTCTACTGATGTCCAGCATAGATGATCCAGGCATTTCACCTGAATACAAGTTCAGCCGAGATTGTTTTAAAGCCATTCTGGCTTGCAATTGAATCATGTCTTCCTCTTGTCGTTTCCGCATTTCTTGATTGATCTGGGCTCTGTCAGATGGGTTGTCATACTGCTGGCTACAATATCAAAAAAAAAAAAAGTTTCTAGCAACTTTTTATTTATGACAAAAATACATGCAAAAATAAATAATCCATGTTAATGATAGTGTTCCTATGTACAACCACCTTCTACTGATAATGAATTTCCCCTCCATAAAGTAGTGTTAAGGATGCAAATCATCCTTAATGTTATATTTTTATATATTTTAAAGTATATATTTTAGCCATATTTTATAAACCACATTTGGAAATTTCTGTCCATCAGGATATATTGTCAGCAAGAAGACAAGGGGAGATCATAGGTTTCTGTTTAGAACCTGCCGATTTGAAAATCTTGATTTTGCTTAAATTTTCTACTGTATATAATTTCATTAGTTCTCAACATGGACCTCATAATATATGGTATGTAAAAGCTTTTATATTTTTATTTTGTTTTAAATTAACCAATGTTGTAAAAGCTTAATCTTTTCAAAGATGCATAATATACATTCACAATATGCAGTAACATCACAACCCCCCCCCAAAAAAAAAATTATATGCACATTTTACCACAAAAAAAAGTAGGTATTAGTTCCAGTAATTCAACCATGTCTAGACTTGGGAGGTAAAGTCTGGGACAATGATCCCATCAGGCACCTCTTTTCCAGCAATCACTCAGACATTGCAAGACAAGTAAAAACAGCATTTAGGGCTACGGCACAAGAATGGGCATTTGCACAATTATGACATCCAGGCAGATTTTACTCCATGAAGTGGATTCTGACCTTGTATGATGCCCAATTATACACTAAACAGCCTTCTGGAGAGAAATCAAAATTAATGCATTTTCAAGGATCTCTTTCAAAAATAATAAATATCTGCAAATAACACTTGCCCATCACTAATGCCACGTACAAACGGTCGTTTTTTGCGATGAAAAAAAACGTCGTTTTTTAAAACGTCATTTAAATTGATCGTGTGTGGGCAAAACGTCGTTTTTTGTCTTAAAAAAAACGACCAAAAAAAATTTCCAACATGCTTGAATTTTTTGTGTCGTTTTTCAAAACGTCGTTTTTTGTTTCACAAAAAGTCACCGTGTGTAGCAAAAACGTCGTTTAAAACAACGTTTTTCAACCCGTGCATGCCCAAAAGCTAGTTATGAAGCGAGCTTCAATGGAAAAGTGTGGTGAACGTAACCTCGTTTTTTGTGAAAAAAACGATGGTGTGTATGCAACATCGTCTTTGAAAGTGACGTTTCAAAAACGTCGTTTTTTACTTCACAAAAAACGTCGTTTTTTTTCATCGCAAAAAACGACCGTGTGTACGCGGCATTAGTCTGCACATTAGTAATGTACATTTTTTTTACTCTAGGTCAGCTTTAATGCCAGATACACAATAGATGTAGTTTACCCTGATAATGCCTAAGTCTGGGTATTATTTATGAGATGGATGTGTGGCCTTTGTGAAAATCGTTTGAGATTTTCCAGCATTCCTATATGAGGAAAAGTAGAAACTGTGCCTTTTTGTCTCAATACACTTAATATGAACTATGCCCCTCCCCCAATACTGCCAGAAATCCAATGTTCCTGCAACATCTGTGCACTGAACTGAATTATATGTAGTCAGCCTATCCGCTAACTACATACCACCTCCC
Organism: Rana kukunoris; assembly: GCA_029574335.1. Classification (NCBI taxonomy): domain Eukaryota; kingdom Metazoa; phylum Chordata; class Amphibia; order Anura; family Ranidae; genus Rana; species Rana kukunoris. The sequence continues at coordinate 476,964,415 of CM056049.1, read as the reverse complement.
CCCCATGTTATGGAAAAAAGAAAAGTCCTAGGACGACATCACTGTTCTTCCACAGATACAATATGGTGAGAGCAATTATCCTCAGATAGAAGGTCAATGCAGTCACCATGTGGGGACTGGTAAACTGCAATGTAACAGGAATTTTGTACTCACTGTAAAATCAATCCTTTTCTTAGAGCCCTTTGTGGGATACAGTATGATGATAAAGAGGAACTGTAGTCTGCTCACATAGTTTGTAATAAAAACATCTTTGCCATTCTGAAGCTTACCTCCAACCACTTTGCAAAATATAATAATTTTTATGAACTGTGATTCTGTATTGCCAAATATGCTACAGAAATCTCCCTCCACTAAATCTGGCTACATACATTTTAACTGTGGGCAGCTAAAAGCTGCTGTCTGTTCACTTCTTGGCTTTACACAGACACACTCCTCGAGCTCTGCAGCTTTCATTGGCCCTCTTATGACCCACCCCCTTCCTTCCTGGCAAACTCTCACAAGAGAGAGCTGTGCATGATGTCATAAGCCTAGGCTTTTTACCAGACATGAAAGAGGAAGTGGGCTGTACAAGGTATTTCCTGGCAGAAAAAATAGGGATTTTACGGAGAGTACTAAAAATCCCTTTCTCTGTCGTCCATAAACAGACACAGCTCCTTAAATCTTGACATGTGGGTTATGTTCCTAAGGAGTTTATAGAAGTGGACTAGGCAGAACATGTTAGTTATCTTAAAACATGCAACTTTAACAGAGTCATAACCCCTCACCCTGCAGCATTAGTTCGTCAAAAAGCAGTACAAACTTAAAAAGGAGGGGTGGGTACTGGACAACAGAGAAAAGGATTTTACGGAGAGTACAAAAAATACTATTCTCTCTTTTTGTCCGTGGACGGACACAGCTCCTTAAATCTTGATGTGTGGGATGTCCCCAAGCAGTGTCAGAAAAAACAAGGGGTGGTAACAGTAATAAAAAAGAAGACCTAACTTCACCCCAAACAAGCAGAGCTCCTGAACGGAGGAGTTGCAACTTTAAACCGCTGCCTGCAAAACCTTGTGGCTGAAGGAAGCATCTGAAGATGCACGCACATCAACCTTGTAAAATTTGGAAAAGGTGTCAGACGACCAAGTCGCTGCCTTACACACGAGAGACAGACGCTTGATGTCGGAAAAACCCAGGAGGCACCAATTGCCCTGGTCGAATGCGCCCCCCCCCCCCCCCTTAAGGGCATAAGCCTGGATGACGGTGTGTCTGATCCACCTAGAATTGGTGGCCGATGAGACCGCCAGTCCCTTCTGCGGACCAGACACCGCCACAAACAGCGAGTCTGACCTACGGAAAGAAACCGTAGCAGACAGGCACACCACCAAGTATGGAGCGCAGCCTCTTTGGGATGCGACAGTCGAGGTAAAAAGCTGAAACTACCTTCAGAAGAAAGGACGGTTGTGGGCGTAGCACTGCCTTATCCTTATGAAGGACCAAGTATGGTGACTTTCAAGACAAGGCCGCCAGTTCAGAAACACGTCTGACAGATGTAATGGCCACCAGAAAGGCCACATCTGAGACAAATGTCAAGAGAGGAATTTCTCTGATGTTCTCAAAAGGAGGTTCCTGGAGAACCAAGAGCACCAGATTGAGATCCCATGGAGGAAGCGGTGGTCTAATAGGGGGAAATCACATGTCGAACCCCCTGCACAAACGTACCCACTAGAGAATGGGTCGCCAAGGGAAAGAAAACAGCCAAGGCTGAAATCTGACCCTTAATGGTGCTTAAGGAAAGTCTCTGATCCACTCCACGCTGCAAAAACAGCAGGACCCTGGAAACCGAATACGTTCTTGGACGCCACTCCATCTCTTCACACAGATGTAAGCCTTCCAAGTGCGATAGTAGATCTTCCGCAAAGATGATTTCCGTGCCCTCAGCATGGTGGAAATGACCGAATCCGACAGACCTCGGTCCTTTAGCACCTGGTTTTCAATAGCCATGCCGTTAAAGCCAGCGACTGTAAAGCAGAATGAAGTATGGGACCTTGAGACAGAAGGTCCTCCCTCATTGGCAGCCGCCAGGGTGCATCCGCCACCAGGCACACAAGGTCGGCGTACCAAGGACGCCGAGGCCAATCTGGAGCAATTAGAATCACCGGGAAAAGCATAAAAAGCATAAAATTAGCCGATACTGACCCCACGGTGCCACCAACGCGTCTGCCCAAGGATCTCCGGACCTGGCCGCGAACCGACACCTTGCGATTGAGTCGAGAAGCCAGGAGATCCACGTCCGGTGTGCCCTAACCTCCAGCAAAGGAGTTGAAACACCTCTGGATGTAACAACCATTCCCCCGATCCAGCATCTGGCGACTTAGGTAGTCCGCCTGGCAGTTTTCTTATGCCCGGAATGTAAACGGCTGACAGAGCCGGCACGCTCCTTTCCACCCATTGCAGGATGTGAGCGACCTCCAATGCCGCAGCCGAGCTCCCTGTCCCCCCATGATGGTTGACATAAGCCACCGCTGTGGCGTTGTCCGACTGGATCCTGATCAGACGACCCTGTAGTCTCTGCAACCACAAGAGGCATAGCCTGATCGCTCGAAGTTCTAGTACATTGATCGTTAGGTGGAATTAGTTTGAAGTCCAGCGACCCTGGGCCGACTTGACCCTCCAGACTCCCCCCCCCCCCCAACCTGTGAGGCCAGCGCCCGTCGTGATCACAGTCCAGTCCGGGAAGTCGTTCCTTCCTTTCCCTTGAAGAGCCGGGGATCTTGGCCACCAACTCAGGGAAGCCCTGACCAGGCGACTTACCTGAACCCGACGATCCAGAGACAACGGAGCTCTGTTCCATTTGGACAGGATCTCCTTCTGCAAGACTCGAGTTTGGAATTGGGCATACAGCACTGCCTCGAAGGAGGCCACCATGAGGCCCAGAACTCGCATGCAAAAACGGAGAGACGACCATTTGCGGGAGGCTAACAATTTCACAGCCGACTAAAGTGTCTCCAAGGAGTCCAGGATCAACCCAGACGCTGAGTCGGTACCAACACAGACTTCTGAATGTTCAGTACCCAACCAAATTCCCAGAGGGTCTGAATGGCTATAGACAACTCGTCCTCCGATTCTGAGCCAGAAGGAGCTCTCAGAAGAAGATCGTCCAGGTAGCCCACGATAGCAATGCCTCGCTGTCTCAGCAAAGCCAGAATCGGGGCGAGCACCTTGGTGAAAACTCTTGGTGCTGATGCTAGGCCAAAGGGAAGAGCCACAAATTGATAGTTGTCTTCGCAGTTTACAAAGCACAGAAACCTCTGATGGCTGGTGCAGATGGAGACATGCAAGTATGCGTCCTTGATGTCCAGGGACGCCAGAAAGCCCCCCGGATGGAGCGCAGCAACCACCGAAAGAATGGCTTCCATCCAGGAACCTTCGCACCCTCACAAAGGCATTAAGGGCTTTGAGGTCCAAGATTGGATGTACCCCATCCTTATTTGGGCCTACAAACAGGTTTGAATAGAATCCCTGAAACCTTTCCTCCAGTGGCACAGGTAAAATTACACTGCACCTGAGCAAGTCTTGTACAAGGCAGACTGACAAGCCGGAAGGAGAGGAATATGAGGGAAAGAATCTGTTTGGCGGACAAGAAAGAAACTCGATCTTGTACCCCATAGTGACCACCTCGCAGACCCACTGGTTGGAGAACAGGGACCACCGAGTTGCAAACTCGTGAGTCGGGCGGGGGGGGGGGGGGGGACATCATGCGGTATCAGGCTTGTCAGCCGGCTTGTTTGGCTTACGCACCCAGGGACGCTTCTGTCCCCCCAGCTGGACCTTTGTCAGTCTGGGAAGATCTGCCGGCTGACTCAGACGGACTAAAATACTGCTTCTGCGCAGAATAGAAGGGCCCTGGCTTACAGTGTGGCTCCTTTCCCTTAGAGGACTGCGGGAGAAGTGTGCTCTTACTACCAGTGACATCCTTAATAATGTTGTCCAGCGAGGTAGCAAAAAGCCTCCCACCCTTGAAGGGCAAATCAGCCAGAGCTTTTGTGGATGCTTGTTTAGTGGACCAGCATTTCAGCTAAATCAGGCAGCACAGTACCACTGCAGATACAGAGGCTCTGGAGATCAAGGGGGCCGCATCCAGAGTGGCATCACAGACATACAAAAGGCCCTGTTCCAATTGGTCAGCCAGCCGTACGCACTCTGGAGGAAGCTGATGCTTCTCTACTGTCTGTTGCAAAATCTTTGCCCATTCAGTGAGTGCCTGAGACACCAAAGTTGCAGCCAATATAGGTCACAACACTGACCCCAGCATGGTGAACATGGAGCAGGTCACTGCTTCGGACCTCCCATCAGTAGGGTCCTTAAAGGCAGGGGTCCCCTCTACCAGGAGAGTGGTTACCTTATTTAGCCAAGAGACCAGGGGGGTCCACGACCGGAGGAGAGGCCAATTTGTTCAAAAGTCTCTCTTCAAAAGGATAACTGACCGCCATGCGCTGAGGTACCACAAAAGACTTCTGCTGCCATTCCCATTCCTTATCAAAGAAAGTAACATAAGGAAAAACTTTCAGAGCGGTTAGACTTGTGTAACCCAAAGGAGACAGACCCCTCTGCGGAAGTCACAGCTCCATCTTCCAGCTTAAGAGAGTCCCTCACAGCATCAATAAGAGCACTCACAAGTGCCCTGTCTTGCACTGACCTGGACGAGAGGTCCTCCTCACCAGGGAGGTCCTGGTCCACATCCTCTGACATACCAGAACCGAGGTCCTGAGCCGCAGCCAGGCCCAAATCTAAATCAGAGCATTCCCTAGAAGATGGCGGGGGAAGGGGGTGCATTTTTACCCCCCTTAAGCCTGCAGTGTCGCTTCCACCCTGGCAACAAATGATTCCAGGATTGCCGACAGCGTATCCATGGGAACTGCAGGTGGTTAGTGGTTGAGGTTAGCATGCTGGTAAGCACTCCCATTCCATTCTTACGCATTTAAAATATAGGTAGCGTACTAATGTAGTCTTCAGTGTTGCCACCGAGCACCAACGCACTGTTAGTGTTTGTTGAGTACCATTGATGTCAGTGCTGCTGTTAAGCACGGATAATCTTGCTGATGAGAACCAATATACTGTTAATGTTCACACTGAGAACCAAAATGCACTGTTCGCATCGTCACTAAACATCAATGCATTAACTCACTCAGCAAGTATTCTTTTTTCTGACACTGCACAAATAACTAGCAAGTATTCTTTTTTCTGACACTGCACAAATAACTAATTCTAGCTCTTTAGTGGTCCTATTGTTAATGTAACATTGTAAAAAAAAAAGTGGAATTAAGGTAATATAAAACCAACAAGAAACTAACCAGTTGGCACATCATATGCAGGGAATTCATTAAGGTAAACAAAAGGTTTTAGCATTAGAACCACCTTAACCCCCGATAAAGGAGCGACCGTATTTAGTTATTTCCTGAAAAATAAAGTTAAGTACCTTCCAGGATGCTGAGCACGGTTTGACTCCTCTGATCCAGTGAGGACTCCTGTGGAATCGTATCGTTTTAATCCTTCAGATTTTCTCCCTAGCAAAAACAATACAGTACAAGCTCATTATTTCAAAGAAATAACATTGACTTGAATATACATTATTTTGCATCGACTCTTCTCATCTTTTCCAAAATGTATTTATTAAACATAATTTTCCAACTGTACAACGAATAATTGCACATTATACATAAAAACTATACAACAGATAAATACACATTATACATATACACACACATAGTCTCAAAATGATAATCCCTTTTTATACTATCCTACTACTGTCTCTACTACCTATCAGTTGCATTACATTCCCCCCTATCTGGAAGTTTTACTTTTCTATATATACTGTATATCTCCCTTTTACCACTCCTCATTCCCGAAGGTATTAATCGGGGTAGGTAGGATTCTTTGAAGAAATAAAGTTGCTTATCATGGGATAATTCTAAGACTTTAAGGGGGAGCCAGGGGGAGGGGGTAGAGGTCGATAGAGAGAGGGAAGGGACAGAAAAAAAAAAAAATTGGAGGTGGCAATAAAATATACAGTGTGCGAAGGGGATAGAGGTAAAAATACTTCTCCAATGATTAGGACCTAAAGTCCTACGTGCTAAGAACAAAAAAAAATGAATATGTGAGAGAAATATGTTCATAAGTAAAGGAAATACATGGTAAGGTAAAAATAAAGAGTTCAGTGTGCAAGGGGGATAAAAGGAATAAGTAATTCCTCAGGGGGTTGAAACCTAAATCCTACGTGATAAAAAATAAAATACAAATTTAATTAGAAAAGAGATAAGTGATATAAATATGTTCGATAGGTAGAGGGGATAAGTAGTATCCTCTATTTAATTGGTCCTAAGATCCTAAGTGGTGTGGAGAAAAAAAAAAAAATGTGAAGTGACTATAAAGTGTACAGTGTATGAGAGGGATAAAGGCAAAAAATACTTTCACTTGACAATTTCAGACCCCTCCATGATTTCCAAGTGGGAGAACTTGCAAAATAGTAGGGTGTTCAAATACTTATTTTCCGCACTGTATTTCCTTTGACAAAGGTTTTCTCCCTTGCCCATCAGAGCTCATTCCACCAGGGTTGTCTTTTGGGCTTTCCAGCGTTAACCATCTGTATGCCAGATTTGCAAGGTCACCACTTGGTCCTCTGTTCACATGTTCTACAAGGTGATGTTGAGGCCATATATTGCTTTGGTTCACAAGGTGCTACAAGTGGTTATCCGAGTATTTTGGGGTTCTTTTTTGTGGGCCTGTTGGCAACATGGCAAACAGAACTGCCAACTCCTCAGTCTATTCCTTGGTGATGTCTCATGGTCTATGAACACGTTGTGTCCTGTACTGTACTCCAGGATAGCAATTTACAGGTAAGTGAAAATCTGTCAACTGACTCTGCACAATATTGCTTAGCTGCATTTATTTATGAGGTTTGTTATCTGTGCTCCATTCTTACATACAATATTTAACACCAATCAACAATGTTGGTTATGGCTTGGATGTAGAGTTCATCTGCTTTTATAAAGAGCAAAGCAGTTAAAAAGGTTTATGGCAGATTCTGATATTGTATCTCTGATTTCACAAAAAAGGTGCGTATTGTCCCTTGGTGGGTATCCACAACCCCTAAAAAGACTTTGATGGACAAAGAAATGATATCTTCTAAACACAGGTTTAAGCATGTTACTTTTCAAAATGTCTCTTTGGAAAAGGAGACCTGCAAGTCTCCCAAAACATTTGTGATTGTGGCAGGCTAATGTTGCCTATGTGGCAGTATTACTTCCTTTCATGTCATACTGGTCAGTAGCAGTAATGGAAAAAAAAAGGAGGGATGGAGGAGGTCATATGTCCTGGGTGCAGTGGTGTTACATGTGTGTTCTTGTGGGGGGGGGGGGGGGCACAACGCAGTGGGATTTCACCACTTCAGGCTGATAGGAGTAGTGACAGCATCACTACTCCTGGTCAGCTTGGCGCTGGAAGTGGCAAGCCAAATTTGGAAAGAAGCAGAGACCCAAAAGGCATTGCAGGCTGTACTCTCTGTGCCCCTCCAGCTCCTCCTCCTTACCAGTGCAGCTTTCCTGGATACAGACGTCAACACAAGAACGTTGTCAGAGGGGGACTGTGCAGGATTTTCTTAACTGCTCATTTTTTTCTACTTCCTAGAGACTGCTCTTGTCCCTGCAAGAAATCTGGGTAGTGGGAGGTTAAGCAAACCCTACGAAGTCCTGATCTGACAGGCAGTGGTGCCGGTAGCACTGGGCACGCAAGGCATGTGCTCTCCATCTTGAGTAGGGAGGGGGGATTTTAGCAGCAGGATATTTGTACTGGTAGGGGGAATTTATTGCATTTTTGTGTGGCATTTTCACCCTGGGAGCTAGATGACCTTGTCCTGGCACTGGCTGCAACGCTGTATGGATTTTCTTATTTTTCATGATCATGCATTAAATTGTTTATACATTAACTTCATGGAGCTAGAACAAAAGTACAAAAAATACACCATGTGGTTCTAATAGGCAGTCACTGTAGCTGAAGTTTAGTTCTACACTCTTTGTGCAAGATACATTTTAAGAGCATACCCCTAGAGCACTTTGAATGTGGCCAAAAAACTAAGAATGCAAATTAAAAAAAAAAAAAAATGTTTATAATATACAAATATATAGATGTACAGTAAAATTAGTCAAAAGGGTATTTCTTTTTTTTTTTTTAAAAAGAAAAATTGTAACGAATAGCCATTATCTCTGAAAAAAGGCAGATTTGATGGTCCGCTTGGTCTTTTTCTTGCCATTCTAAGGCCCCTTTTCACACGGGCGGACCTGAATGGATGCGACATGCAGGTCTATAGAGCGACGGATGTCAGCAGCAGTGGCGGCCCGTCCATAGGGGGCGCAGGGGCGCCGCCCCCCTCCCCCCAAAGCCATTAAAAAAAAAAAGAAAAAAAAAAAAGTTTTTTTTTTTTTGTCCCTTTAAGAAAAAAAAAAAAAGGTCCTTTAACAGCACTACTATGTGCAGGGTGGGCGCAGGTCACAGTTCACTGCTATAGAGTCATTGAAGCGTCATGCCAATGCAAGCAGGCAAGACGCTTCATTTGCAGGTTTTTTTTTTAAGCTCTGTGGCTATGTGCTTTGCGCCACGAGCCAATCACAATCCAGTGTCTCCATTCTCTCACTCCAATTGGGTCTTGCTGCTTCCTCTCTGCAGAAGGAAATGGGCAGTGCTTTCCCCAGGGCAGTGTTACTTTCGTGTTTGGCTCCAAAAGGAATCTAAGGTAAGTAACTTATTTAAAACACTTTATTTGTCTGAGTCTCATTGTCTGTCCTGTCCAGTGTCACTGTCCATCCCATCAATGACCTTGTGCTGTATGCTCAGCCTGTACTGTGGTCGGGCTGGAGGAAGGGGAACAGAGAGCCGTGCTTCACATCTCCTGTATGTGTGTGAGGGCTTAAAGTACTGCGTATCTCTGTCTGTCTGTATCCATCTCTGTCTGTCTGTATCCATCTCTGTCTGTCTGTATCCATCTCTGTCTGTCTGTATCCATCTCTGTCTGTCTGTATCCATCTCTGTCTGTCTGTATCCATCTCTCTCTGTCTGTATCCATCTCTCTCTGTCTGTATCCATCTCTCTCTGTCTGTATCCATCTCTCTCTGTCTGTATCCATCTCTCTCTGTCTGTATCCATCTCTCTCTGTCTGTATCCATCTCTCTCTGTCTGTATCCATCTCTCTCTGTCTGTATCCATCTCTCTCTGTCTGTATCCATCTCTCTCTGTCTGTATCCATCTCTCTCTGTCTCCATCTCTCTCTGTATCCATCTATCTCTGTATCCATCTATCTCTGTATCCATCTATCTCTGTATCCATCTATCTCTGTATCCATCTATCTCTGTATCCATCTATCTCTGTATCCATCTATCTCTGTATCCATCTATCTCTGTATCTATCTATCTATCTCTGTATCTATCTAGCTTTCTATCTATCTCTGTATCTATCTATCTATCTCTGTATCTATCTATCTATCTCTGTATCTATCTATCTATCTATCTCTGTATCTATCTATCTATCTATCTCTGTATCTATCTATCTATCTATGTATCTATCTATCTATCTACCTCTCTCTCTCTCTCTACCTCTCTCTCTCTCTCTCTACCTCTCTCTCTCTCTCTACCTCTCTCTCTCTATCTACCTCTCTCTCTCTATCTATCTCTGTATCTATCTATCTCTGTATCTATCTATCTCTGTATCTATCTATCTCTGTATCTATCTATCTCTGTATCTATCTATCTATCTCTGTATCTATCTATCTATCTCTGTATCTATCTATCTATCTCTGTATCTATCTATCTATCTCTGTATCTATCTATCTATCTCTGTATCTATCTATCTATCTCTGTATCTATCTATCTATCTCTGTATCTATCTATCTCTGTATCTCTGTATCTATCTATCTATCTATCTCTGTATCTATCTATCTCTGTATCTATCTATCTATCTCTGTATCTCTGTATCTATCTATCTCTGTATCTATCTATCTATCTATCTCTGTATCTATCTATCTATCTATCTCTGTATCTATCTATCTATCTATCTATCTATCTCTGTATCTATCTATCTATCTATCTCTGTATCTATCTATCTATCTATCTCTGTATCTATCTATCTATCTATCTCTGTATCTATCTATCTATCTATCTATCTCTGTATCTATCTATCTATCTCTGTATCTATCTATCTATCTATCTATCTCTGTATCTATCTATCTATCTCTGTATCTATCTATCTATCTCTGTATCTATCTATCTATCTCTGTATCTATCTATCTCTGTATCTATCTATCTCTGTATCTATCTATCTCTGTATCTATCTATCTCTGTATCTATCTATCTCTGTATCTATCTATCTCTGTATCTATCTATCTCTGTATCTATCTATCTCTGTATCTATCTATCTCTGTATCTATCTATCTCTGTATCTATCTATCTCTGTATCTATCTATCTCTGTATCTATCTATCTCTGTATCTATCTATCTCTGTATCTATCTATCTCTGTATCTATCTATCTCTGTATCTATCTATCTCTGTATCTATCTATCTCTGTATCTATCTATCTCTGTATCTATCTATCTCTGTATCTATCTATCTCTGTATCTATCTATCTCTGTATCTATCTATCTCTGTATCTCTGTATCTATCTATCTCTGTATCTATCTATCTCTGTATCTATCTATCTCTGTATCTATCTATCTCTGTATCTCTGTATCTATCTATCTCTGTATCTATCTATCTATCTCTGTATCTATCTATCTATCTATCTATCCCTGTATCTATCTATCTATCTATCTCTGTATCTATCTATCTATCTATCTCTGTATCTATCTATCTCTGTATCTATCTATCTATCTATCTATCTATCCCTGTATCTATCTATCTATCCCTGTATCTATCTATCTATCTATCTATCTCTGTATCTATCTATCTATCTATCTATCTCTGTATCTATCTATCTATCTCTGTATCTATCTATCTATCTATCTATCTATCTATCTATCTCTGTATCTATCTATCTATCTATCTATCTCTGTATCTATCTATCTATCTATCTATCTCTGTATCTATCTATCTATCTATCTCTGTATCTATCTATCTATCTCTGTATCTATCTATCTATCTATCTATGTATCTATCTATCTATCTCTGTATCTATCTATCTATCTCTGTATCTATCTAGCTATCTATCTATCTATCTCTCTCTCTCTCTCTCTCTCTATCTATCTATCTATCTATCTATCTCTCTCTCTCTCTCTCTCTCTATCTATCTACCTCTCTCTCTATCTATCTCTGTATCTATCTCTGTATCTATCTATCTATCTATCTCTGTATCTATCTATCTATCTCTGTATCTATCTAGCTTTCTATCTATCTCTGTATCTATCTATCTCTGTATCTATCTATCTATCTCTGTATCTATCTATCTATCTCTGTATCTATCTATCTATCTCTGTATCTATCTATCTATCTCTGTATCTATCTATCTATCTATCTATCTATCTCTGTATCTATCTATCTATCTATCTATCTACCTCTCTCTCTCTCTCTCTCTATCTATCTACCTCTCTCTCTCTCTCTATCTACCTCTCTCTCTCTCTCTATATCTACCTCTCTCTCTATCTCTGTATCTATCTATCTATCTCTGTATCTATCTATCTATCTCTGTATCTATCTATCTATCTCTGTATCTATCTATCTATCTCTGTATCTATCTATCTATCTCTGTATCTATCTATCTATCTCTGTATCTATCTATCTATCTCTGTATCTATCTATCTATCTCTGTATCTATCTATCTATCTATCTATCTCTGTATCTATCTATCTCTGTATCTATCTATCTCTGTATCTATCTATCTCTGTATCTCTCTATCTCTGTATCTCTCTATCTCTGTATCTCTCTATCTCTGTATCTATCTATCTCTGTATCTCTCTATCTCTGTATCTCTCTATCTCTGTATCTATCTCTGTATCTATCTATCTATCTATCTCTGTATCTATCTATCTATCTCTGTATCTATCTATCTATCTATCTCTGTATCTATCTATCTATCTATCTCTGTATCTATCTATCTATCTATCTATCTCTGTATCTATCTATCTATCTATCTCTGTATCTATCTATCTATCTATCTATCTCTGTATCTATCTATCTATCTATCTATCTCTGTATCTATCTATCTATCTATCTATCTATCTATCTATCTATCTCTGTATCTATCTATCTATCTATCTATCTCTGTATCTATCTATCTATCTCTGTATCTATCTATCTATCTCTGTATCTATCTATCTATCTATCTATCTCTGTATCTATCTATCTATCTCTGTATCTATCTATCTCTGTATCTATCTATCTATCTCTGTATCTATCTATCTATCTATCTATCTATCTCTGTATCTATCTATCTATCTCTGTATCTATCTATCTATCTCTGTATCTATCTATCTCTGTATCTATCTATCTATCTCTGTATCTATCTATCTATCTCTGTATCTATCTATCTATCTCTGTATCTATCTATCTATCTCTGTATCTATCTATCTATCTCTGTATCTATCTATCTATCTCTGTATCTATCTATCTATCTATCTATCTCTGTATCTATCTATCTCTGTATCTATCTATCTCTGTATCTATCTATCTCTGTATCTATCTATCTCTGTATCTCTGTATCTATCTATCTCTGTATCTCTGTATCTATCTATCTCTGTATCTATCTATCTCTGTATCTATCTGTATCTCTGTATCTATCTATCTCTGTATCTATCTATCTCTGTATCTATCTATCTCTGTATCTATCTATCTCTGTATCTATCTATCTCTGTATCTATCTATCTCTGTATCTATCTATCTCTGTATCTATCTATCTCTGTATCTCTGTATCTATCTATCTATCTCTGTATCTATCTATCTCTGTATCTATCTATCTCTGTATCTATCTATCTCTGTATCTCTGTATCTATCTATCTCTGTATCTCTGTATCTATCTATCTCTGTATCTCTGTATCTATCTATCTCTGTATCTCTGTATCTATCTATCTCTGTATCTCTGTATCTATCTATCTCTGTATCTCTGTATCTATCTATCTCTGTATCTATCTATCTCTGTATCTATCTATCTATCTCTGTATCTCTGTATCTATCTATCTCTGTATCTATCTATCTATCTCTGTATCTATCTATCTATCTCTGTATCTATCTATCTATCTATCTCTGTATCTATCTATCTATCTCTGTATCTATCTATCTATCTATCTCTGTATCTATCTATCTATCTCTGTATCTATCTATCTATCTCTGTATCTATCTATCTATCTCTGTATCTATCTATCTATCTCTGTATCTATCTATCTATCTCTGTATCTATCTATCTCTGTATCTATCTATCTCTGTATCTATCTATCTCTGTATCTATCTATCTCTGTATCTATCTATCTATCTATCTATCTCTGTATCTATCTATCTCTGTATCTCTGTATCTATCTATCTCTGTATCTCTGTATCTATCTATCTCTGTATCTCTGTATCTATCTATCTCTGTATCTCTGTATCTATCTATCTCTGTATCTCTGTATCTATCTATCTCTGTATCTCTGTATCTATCTATCTCTGTATCTCTGTATCTATCTATCTCTGTATCTATCTATCTCTGTATCTATCTATCTCTGTATCTATCTATCTATCTATCTCTGTATCTATCTATCTATCTATCTATCTCTGTATCTATCTATCTATCTATCTCTGTATCTATCTATCTATCTCTGTATCTATCTATCTATCTCTGTATCTATCTATCTATCTATCTCTGTATCTATCTATCTATCTATCTCTGTATCTATCTATCTATCTATCTCTGTATCTATCTATCTATCTATCTCTGTATCTATCTATCTATCTATCTCTGTATCTATCTATCTATCTATCTATCTCTGTATCTATCTATCTATCTCTGTATCTATCTATCTATCTCTGTATCTATCTATCTATCTATCTCTGTATCTATCTATCTATCTATCTCTGTATCTATCTATCTATCTCTGTATCTATCTATCTATCTCTGTATCTATCTATCTATCTCTGTATCTATCTATCTATCTCTGTATCTATCTATCTATCTCTGTATCTATCTATCTATCTCTGTATCTATCTATCTATCTCTGTATCTCTCTATCTCTCTATCTATCTATCTCTGTATCTATCTATCTATCTCTGTATCTATCTATCTCTGTATCTATCTATCTATCTCTGTATCTATCTATCTCTGTATCTATCTATCTATCTCTGTATCTATCTATCTATCTCTGTATCTATCTATCTATCTCTGTATCTATCTATCTATCTCTGTATCTATCTATCTATCTATCTCTGTATCTATCTATCTATCTATCTCTGTATCTATCTATCTATCTCTGTATCTATCTATCTCTGTATCTATCTATCTCTGTATCTATCTATCTCTGTATCTATCTATCTATCTATCTCTGTATCTATCTATCTCTGTATCTATCTATCTCTGTATCTATCTATCTCTGTATCTATCTATCTCTGTATCTATCTATCTATCTCTGTATCTATCTATCTCTGTATCTATCTATCTCTGTATCTATCTATCTATCTCTGTATCTATCTATCTCTGTATCTATCTATCTCTGTATCTATCTATCTCTGTATCTATCTATCTCTGTATCTCTGTATCTATCTATCTCTGTATCTCTGTATCTATCTATCTTTGTATCTCTGTATCTATCTATCTTTGTATCTCTGTATCTATCTATCTCTGTATCTCTGTATCTATCTATCTCTGTATCTCTGTATCTATCTATCTCTGTATCTCTGTATCTATCTATCTCTGTATCTCTGTATCTATCTATCTCTGTATCTCTGTATCTATCTATCTCTGTATCTCTGTATCTATCTATCTCTGTATCTCTGTATCTATCTATCTATCTCTGTATCTATCTATCTCTGTATCTATCTATCTATCTCTGTATCTCTGTATCTATCTATCTCTGTATCTCTGTATCTATCTATCTCTGTATCTATCTATCTCTGTATCTATCTATCTCTGTATCTATCTATCTCTGTATCTCTGTATCTATCTATCTATCTCTGTATCTATCTATCTATCTCTGTATCTATCTATCTCTGTATCTATCTATCTCTGTATCTATCTATCTCTGTATCTATCTATCTCTGTATCTATCTATCTCTGTATCTATCTATCTCTGTATCTATCTATCTCTGTATCTATCTATCTCTGTATCTATCTATCTCTGTATCTATCTATCTCTGTATCTATCTATCTCTGTATCTATCTATCTATCTATCTCTGTATCTATCTATCTATCTATCTCTGTATCTATCTATCTATCTATCTCTGTATCTATCTATCTATCTACCTCTGTATCTATCTATCTATCTACCTCTGTATCTATCTATCTATCTACCTCTGTATCTATCTATCTACCTCTGTATCTATCTATCTACCTCTGTATCTATCTATCTACCTCTGTATCTATCTATCTACCTCTGTATCTATCTATCTACCTCTGTATCTATCTATCTACCTCTGTATCTATCTATCTACCTCTGTATCTATCTATCTACCTCTGTATCTATCTATCTACCTCTGTATCTATCTATCTACCTCTGTATCTATCTATCTACCTCTGTATCTATCTATCTACCTCTGTATCTATCTATCTACCTCTGTATCTATCTATCTACCTCTGTATCTATCTATCTACCTCTGTATCTATCTATCTACCTCTGTATCTATCTATCTACCTCTGTATCTATCTATCTACCTCTGTATCTATCTATCTACCTCTGTATCTATCTATCTACCTCTGTATCTATCTATCTACCTCTGTATCTATCTATCTACCTCTGTATCTATCTATCTACCTCTGTATCTATCTACCTCTGTATCTATCTACCTCTGTATCTATCTACCTCTGTATCTATCTACCTCTGTATCTATCTACCTCTGTATCTATCTATCTATCTATCTATCTGTCTGTCTATCCAATTATCTATCTGTCTGTCTGCAGGTCCCATTGTCTGCGAGTGACGTTGCTTTATTCACTAGAATTTCTTGCCTCTGGCAGGTAGTAGTGCCCGTCAAGCACAAAGGGAGGTATAGTTTCCACCACAGCCATGAAGCAGAGTATTGCAGTCATGACATATGTTCACCCTCATCCACTGTCCCTCTAACTAAAGGAGGAGCAGTTGGGGCCGGTAAAACCTTGTGGCTGTGCTGCATTCCCCCCCCCCCCTAATTTAAGCAAGCCTTAAGACTGCAATGATTTTAGTATGGTAGCGATCCCTTGCATCTAAGGCCCCATTCACACTTTGTGTAGAAGGAGTGCACATTTCTGCTCAGTTATTTTAGTTTGTTTGGTGACTACACATACACTTTACAACAACCGAAGATTTGTGTGCGACTAAATTGAGTTGTGTGTCTGTTATGTGTTCAAACTATATACACACATATTACAAGTCATGCCTTCAAAGACAATTTACTTTTTATCTGTTAAAAAGAATGCAATCAGAACAGAAAAACATGACCATGTGATCAGTCTTATGTTGGTGTGTCATTTATAGCTAGAATAGCACATTTATTGTCCAAGAGATGGTTTGTAAGGATACACTTCCTGCTGTACAGCACTCAGTTTACTGCAGAGAGGAATGGAGTGCGATTGGTGAGAGTAGAATTCCAATACTCTACTTTTACCACCCACAAAAAAGTCCAGAAACACCCACAGTAACCCTTGGACCCATCCACATCAACTCCCAGAACTGCTACAAGTGACTCCCATAGCATGCCCTGAAACTACAGAAGCCCAAAGGATCATGGGACACATAGTATCAGGACTGGTAAAGTAAGGAAACAGGAAGTCAGAGAAATTTGAAATTCAGCCCGGAGAAGGCGTGACAGACACAGAAACACAGCTAAAGTAGGTAAGTTGCACACACACACCCGACAGTGGGGTTGTAATTTACATGTACAATGCATTTGTTGTTTTGGGGAGGAAAATCCATAATGAGCTAGTATGACTAGCATACTAGCTCATTATGAATTACCTACCTTAGAGCGAAGCCATCCTCGTCTCCCCCTCTGGCCTCAGACAGCTCCCTGGAAGGTTACTTCCAGGTATCGCTACTCCGGCGATGTGATTGGCTGGAGCTGCGATGACATCACTCCGCGCATGCGTACGGGAGCCGTCAAAGCCGGCATTAGTCATTCACAAATCCGGCATTCCCAGTGCACCCGCTCCGTAGACAACGGTGTATTCCTTTTGGCAAATATCACCTAAACCGTGTAGGTTTATGAGATATTGCAAACACCTACAGGTAAGCCTTAATCTAGGCTTACCTGTAGGTGTAAATTCAAAGAGAGTGTTTACAAACACTTTAAGTGTATAAATAATGTTGATGTTTGCAGATTACATATGTTCTGTGAACAGAACTCAGGGGGGTTTGGTTATTTTACGATAGGAATTTCCTCAGTAGCACAAAGAAAACAAATTACCATTCAGCTCTGTAAATCTCTTACCTTGTCTAAATTCTGCTTCTGATGATACAATAGATGGGCTTTCACTAGATGTACTATAGGCGTCACTGTGAGATGACCTGTGCAATCTTCCAGGCTCTGAAATGGCACATAGGTATTATAAGTGTTATTTCCTTTTTAAAACATGCATAGTTAAGAAAAGGTTGCACATAAAATAAATCACTTAAGTCATAAAACCAGGTGTACAACACAGTTTTTTTTTACATCATACTATAACTTAAGAGATCAATGAATCCAAATATGTTTAACTACCTGAAATTGCTCACCAAAAATTCTGAAGTAAGAGACTAAAGTTACATAGCCGGATAGTGGAAACTGAAGCTCTGGGATTTAGTTCACTTTGAGGTGTTGCAGAGACCAACAAGCTATGTAAGCATCATTTCAGGCAGGGGTATCAAACTTAATTTCCGGTCAGAATCACTGTGTGTCATGAAGAGGGGTCCCTTCTGCACCCGAGCCCAGGCCCTAATTTAACCCCCCCCCCTCAAACTAGGGGGCTATTCTCAATGTCCTCCAACAGCCTAACACTCCACCTTCCACCCAAACTCACACACTAACCCTGAGTATTTGAGGGTGCCTGCCCCTACCAACCCATCCGTTTGGGATTGGTCAGGGCCCTCAGAACACTCCAGCTAGCTCCTCCAAGACCCCTTCCAACTGCTTCTGGAACCTTCTCCAAGGATCCAGCAAGCAGGGAGGAGCCCCCAGAGAGGCTGCTGCTGAGGTTAACACACAGGCTTGGCTGTCAACCAAGCCTGACAATTTACAAAAATCTTATGAC
The DNA here is from genome assembly GCA_029574335.1 of Rana kukunoris. Lineage (NCBI taxonomy): Eukaryota > Metazoa > Chordata > Amphibia > Anura > Ranidae > Rana > Rana kukunoris. The sequence goes on along the minus strand of CM056049.1, from coordinate 476,946,017 downwards.
TTAGCACTCTAGCCAGGGGTGCTGCATTTATGATACAGGAAATAATGAACGTTGAGCCAAGATCCAATTTTATGTTTTGATTTAATGACTGTGGAAACCAACTTAAATCATGTAGTGCAAGGCCGCGTACACACGATTGGTCAAAACCGATGAAAACGGATTGAAGGTCTGTTTCATCGGTCCAAACCGATCGCGTGTGTGGGCCCCATCAGACCATCAGTCAGCTTCATCTGTTAACCGATGAAAACGGTCCTCCGGACCTTTCTCAGCGGATGGACTGATTGTGTGTACGCGGCCTTATCTGTATGAACACTCCAAAACCTTACTTTTGCAGAATCTATTATAATGTTTTAAATGAAGATTGTAAAATAAAACAACTTAATAGAGAACTAAACGTATCAACTTAAGTTTCCAAAAACAGTTACATTGAAGGCATGCCGTGAATGATAACCGTCACAGTTGCTTGTGCTCTCAGCTAAGCTGTCAAATGGCTTGTGTCATAACTGATCACATATGCAGCACCACAGCGAATGCAGATCAAACATAAGCTGAGATGACAGTTTCCTTGGCTGTAAATGATGGAAAGATTATGCTCTTAAATAGGAAATAAACCTATGTTGTGCCTATCACCAACTGCTCATTACTGTCATGTACAGTGTTTCATGGATCAGAAAGATACTGTATGAAAATAACCCTTTGAATGATTTTGTATTCCCAGTGACCTGCATAAAGTAAGTTTTCATTGTGACACACACTGTATTTGTGTAAACAAGCCCTGGAGGATAGCTTTACTATTTCCATTATGCACATTTGTATCACGATCCACAATCTTGGAAAAGATCACACAAACACTCATTACATTTCTAGATCAATAGCCTCAGGAAGGAAACGTAACCACTTAGGACCCGGACCTTTAGGCAGGTAAAGGACCTTGCCAGTTTTTGCGATTCGGCACTGCGTCGCTTTAACTGACAATTGCGGTCGGGTGACGTGGCTCCCAAACAAAATTGGCGTCCTTTTTCCCCACAAATAGAGCTTTCTTTTGGTGGTACTCTGCGGTTTTTATTTTTTGCACTATAAAAAAAAATAGTGACAATTTTGAAAAAAATGCAGTATTTTTTACTTTTTGCTATAATAAATATCCCCCAAAAATTTATATATATATATAAAAAAAAAATGTCCTCAGTTTAGGCCGATACGTATTCTTCTACCTATTTTTGGTAAAGGAAAAAAAAAATGGCAATAAGCGTTTATCGATTGGTTTGCGCTAAATTTATAGCATTTACAAAATAGGGGATAGTTTTCTTGCATTTTTATAAAAAAACATTTTTTTACTACAATTTTATTATAAGTGAGCGGCTATTCATTTACAATTGAAGTTCAGTACGCCAAGCTTAACCCCTTAATTCCGTGACTAAGCAGAAATAAGGAGCATTATGGCGGACACATCAAACAATTTTGACACATTTTTGGGACCATTGTCATTTTCACAGCAAAAAATGCACTAAAAATGCATTGTTTACTGTGAAAAGGACAATTGCAGTTTGGGAGTTAACCACTAGGGGGCACTGAAGGGGTTAAGTGTGACCTCATCTGTTTTTAACTGTAGGGGGGTGGGGCTGGATGTGTGACGTCATTGATTGTGTTTCCTTACATCAATGACAGCGCCACAGTGAAGAACGGGGAAGCTGTGTTTACACACAGCTCTCCCCATTCTTCAGCTCCGGGGACCGATCGCCGGAACTCCAGCGGCAATTGGGTCCACGGGTCCCGCGGTCACGGAACTTCGGACCGGGTCACGGGCGCGTGTTCTCGACCCACGGCTGGGCACTTAAAGAGGACGTACAGGTACGTGCTTGTGCCCAGCCGTGCCATTCTGCCAACGTATATCAGCAGGAGGCGGTCCTTAAGTGGTTAAAAACCAATGGAAACTTAACTATGTCTCTTGCTCTACACAATATTCCTATTACTGTCAAGAACAGAGTATTACAGAGGAAAAACAGACAGGCCTCATATTTTGTTCATGCATTGAGAGAAGTGAAAGATTAAAACTTTTAAAAATTTGTTGTCACACTGACAAAGTAAGAGGAATTAAAAAAATTGACAGTTGTCACCTGTAAAAAATGTAATCAACTTCCGGTTATCTACCGCAGCTAAACTCGGACAATGCCCCATTCACACACTGCATTTAGCAATGGTTTCATTACATGGGGTTTGGTGTGGTTATAAAAAATGTATTTTACTGTGTCCAGGACCGAATTATTGCAGCTATCTGCACATAACTGCAGGTAATCGTAGCGTACTATTTCACCTGCAGACAGCAACAAGGAAAGAAAACCAGGAAGCACATCAGAAAGGGCAAGAATGTACCAATGCAGCCGCATGTAAACGCAGCTAATCGCAATGTACAAATGCAAGCGATTGCTGTGCCTGGAGTCTTGGAATTTCAAAATAACAAAACATGCTTTTAACAGCAGCAGAACAGCCGCCCATGTGAAAGGGGCCCAAGACTGAGTTTATGATGAAAACATCTACAAAAAGTCTAGATGCGAACTACAAAAAAATGTAATAACGCCCCCGGTAGCTCGCACACAGAAGCGAACACACACGCAAGTCTCGCCCACATATGTAAATGCCATTCAAACCACACATGCAAGGTATAGCCGCGTTAGATCGTGTGCGACAATTCTAGCACTAGACCTCTTCTGTAACTTTAAACTGGTAACCTGTAAAAAAAAAAAAGCGTCGACTATTGAGATTTTTATGTACCGAAGTTTGGTGCCATTCCATGAGTGTGCACAATTTTAAAGCGTGACAAGTTGGGTATCCATTTACTCGGCATAACATCTTTCACACTATACAAATAAACTGGACTAACGTCACCGTTTTATTATATTTTATCGCATTAAATGTTTTTTTTTTTCCCCCAAAAAAACGTGTTTGAAAAAATATTGCGCAAATAAAAAACGTGTTTGAAAAATTATTGCGCAAATACCGTGCGAGATCAAAAAGGTATGGAAGTAGTTAAGCACATTTTCTTCACAGCTTGCGAGTAGCTTTTTATTGGTTTTCATCAATACATTTATTAAGACCTATTTCACACTGGGGCGGTTTGCAGGCGATATTGAGCTAAAAATAGCACCTGCAACCCGACCTGAAACAGCAGATGCGGGGCTTTCACACTGGAGCGGTGCGCTAGTAGGACCTCTCCAAAAGTCCTGCTAGCCGCATCTTTGGAGCGCTGTGTTTACCGCTCTTCCACCAATCCTTCCCGTTGAAAGCAATGGGAAACCGCGGTTATACCTCTGCAGAGGTGCATTGCTAGTGGTATTAACCTTTTTCCGGCTTCTAGCGGAGGGTAAAAGCACACCGCTAGCAGCCAAATACCGCCACAATTCCGACGGTAAAGCGCAGCTAAATATAGCGGCACTTTACCGCAACCGGACCTCCCGCCCCAGTGTGAAAGGGGCCTAAGGATAATGCACTTTTCTTTACTCTTCTTTTGACTGCTAGGATACCCCCCTATCCTGGAGGACAGCAAGGCCCAAGAAATTATTCTTTGAACACTAGATCACCCGGACATCATACTTTTTTGTTTGCTACTATAAAATGAAAACGAATCCTGCCTATTTTTCAAAGCCAAGATACTGCCATTGCCCGTTTGCCATGGTGCTGCACATTTGATCAGTTATGACACCAGCCATTTGATGGTTTGGCATTTCGGTTGAGAACACAATCAAATATAACCATTAGTAATCACAGAATTGGTAAATAGGGTGTGCTGCGCTGCTAAAATTAATACATCAATAGTGAAAGTGATAACAAAATGTGCATTGAGTGCAAAAAAATTGTATATAAAAAACCAACACCAAGTGTTCCAATGTATAACAAAATCATATAGGAAAACAAACTGAATTGACAAAGTTCGTAAAATGTTGGTAATCAGCTCCAGGGAAAAATCAAAGTTCAGTGAGTTCAGAGAAATATCCCAAGTAGGAGATTGAGATACTGCAGGACAGAAAAGAACCTCCACCTCCACCTCTTATAGTAAATCTGCTTACCAGATAGATAATAATCGTGAGCATCAACAGCACAGCAGGCTGGATTGCCTTAACGGGTATTAAAGTGGAATCATGTGTGTGTCTCCAAGCTTGGTCTCAATGCGGCTGGATCCCAGAAAAACAATCACTCCCAGAGTGTAGCTTGGTGTTGGTTTTTTATATACAAGGGAAGAGAAAGGAAGCCAACATAGAGTAGTAACGTTTTAAAAGTTTAATAAAAGAAATTCGATTGCACTTACAAAAAACGAATCCTTTGGAAGCATATAAATAGTAAGCGGCCAGTTGGAGCTCTCACAATCCGCCCGTCCTTCCGGATGGTCGTGAGGATAAAAACAATGGTGTCGTCAGCACGCCGTTCCTCCCTACGCCGTTTCGTCCAATAGCAGACTTCATCCAGGGGCATCTCGTGCTGTTGGGGGGTGTTGATGAACAGTAGCACCCTAATCATTCACCAGCAACTGTGGTAATAACATGAGGGTGCTAGCCTCCCAATCATTCAACAACCGCCCCCCCCAGCAGTAGCACCCCCTATTCCCCCTACCACCCTGTGATAGCATCTGCTAACTGGCATTACAGTAGCAGCAGCTTACCTTGAAGGACGATGCTGACGAGGGCGAGGGCGCTCAGCTCTTCTGAGCAACTTCACTTCAGTGCGGAAGTGCGCGTGACGGCAGGGCCGCCCTACGCTGCTGACGTCACATGACGCACACCCCTGCTTTGCCGGACACAAAGATGAGTACGGGGGGGGGGCTGCAGGGAAAGGGTACTGCGCTGCGCTGCATGCGCTGCAAAGTATGACACTGTTCGGTAGAAGGGCTTGTCAGTGGGCCGCAAAATCTCGGTCTGCGGGCCGCAACTGGCCCGCGGGCCGGGAGTTTGAGACCCCTGCTTTAGACTATGACGTAAAGTAGCTGGAGGACAACATTAAAAACACTTGCAAAACCAATTATTCATGGCCTTCACCATTTCATGTGGTATACCAAGCTTGGTTTTTGGCACTTCTGCTTCAACAAGGCTGTAAGAAGAGTTGTGGGAGTTAGGTATACGTGATTAAAGTATAAATGAAAAGTTAAAACTTTTTTTTTTTTTATATTTGGGGTGGAGAAGGGTTAGAACTTTTGTCAGGTTAGTGTTTTTTGAAAAATGTAAAAAGAAAAAACATTTTTTGACTTTGTCCTGAGAATAGCAATTGGGGGTAAATTTTCTAATGGGGACACCAATTCTGGTGGTCTGGTGACAACCAGGGATTCTCCCACTTTGGAAGGTTTTCCTATGACTTGGCTATGGGACAGGAAAGGAAGTGAAATGTCCCCAATGGCACACAGATGGCAAAATAAAAAACGGACAGGGGCTATAATCTCTCTCCTAATCTATCCAAAATAAATACATGTTTTTACCTTTAGTTCTACTTCAAAAAAGAGGTGTAAATAACCCATTGCTGACAAACAGATTTTAGCTTTCTATAATCCAACCAATTTAACATTCATTTGGAATCATTTCTGCACTTTGGACACTAATCTTTCCCTTTCCTTTCAGAAAAAAATGAAAATGAACTGTTAGGACATCATTTTAGTTCAATCAACCTGCATCTAGTGTTTACTAAAAACTGAACTCTGGGCAAAACGCTTAACAAAGCCGAGTTACATAGTATATATTGGATTTGCTTTACTTGTAAAAGGACTAATATTTCTGTCCACCCACTCCAGAGATTTACAAAACTCAGCCCTGTCTGGTAGAGCAAGAGACTAGATTTTTCTCAGCTGTAGGTTGTTAACACTTATGCCTCATACACACGATCGGAATTTCTAATGGAAAAAGTCAGACGGAATTTTTTCAAATCGGATATTCCGACCGGGTGTATGCCCCAATCGGAAGAAAGAGAACACGTTCTCTTTTTTTCCGTCAGAAAAAAATTCTATTGGAAATTCCGTTCGTCTGTATGGAACTCCGATGGAGAAAAAACACTCATGCTCAGAAAAATTTGACGCATGCTCGGAAGCATTGAACTTCATTTTTCTAAGCTCATCGTAGTGTTGTACGTCACCGCGTTTTTGATGGTTGGAATTTGGTGTGTCCGTGTGTATGCAAGACAGCTTGAACGGAACTCCATCAGAAAAACCCATCAGAGTTTATTCTGACTGAAACTCAGATTGTGTGTACAGGGCTTTACTGGTCTTATCCATCCCCCAGCCTGTGACTGGAAAGTAAAAGGAGAAGCAGCACACCAATAATATCTCATCATCACTGTGCTATATTGCCTCATATTAGCATGTTACCTGTTTCGCATATGAGCACTGGCGTACAACTTGGCCCCTTGTGCTGCTTCTCCCTCCCCCAGTCTGATGTCTGCTGTACAGGGACTGCAAGAGACTGATGCCAGATGAAATACAGGTGTTTGTGTGGATATATTATATATATATATATATCTCAAAATACAGGTGTGTGTATCTATATTATATACACACACACACACACACACACATATATACACAGTGGGGCAAAAAAGTATTTAGTCAGCCACCAATTGTGCAAGTTCTCCCACTTAAAAAGATGAGAGGCCTGTAATTGTCATCATAGGTATACCTCAACTATGAGAGACAAAATGTGGAAACAAATCCAGACAATCACATTGACCGATTTGAAAATAATTTATTTGCAAATTATGGTGGAAAATAAGTATTTGGTCAATATCAAAAGTTCATCTCAATACTTTGTTATATATCCTTTGTTGGCAATGACCGATGTCAAACATTTTCTGTAAGTCTTCACAAGGTTGTCACACACTGTTGCTGGTATGTTGGCCCATTCCTCCATGCAGATCTCCTCTAGAGCAGTCATGGGGTCGTCGCTGGGCAGCACAGACTTTCAACTCCCTCCAAAAGTTTTCTATGGGGTTGAGATCTGGAGACTGGCTAGGCCACTCCAGGACCTTGCAATGCTTATGAAGCTACTCCTTCGTTGCCCGAGCATGTGTGTTTGGGATCATTGTCATGCTGAAAGACCCAGCCACGTTTCGTCTTCAATGCCCTTGCTGATGGGAGGAGGTTTGCACTCAAAATCTCACGATACATGGCCCCATTCATTCTTTCATGTACGCGGATCAGTCACCCTGTTCCCTTTTCAGAGAAACAGCCCTAAAGCATGATGTTTCCACTCCCATACTTTACAGTAGGTATGGTGTTCTTTGGTTGCAACTCAGCATTCTCTCTCCTCCAAACACGACGAGTTGTGTTTCTACCAAACAGTTCTACTTTGGTTTCATCCGACTTAATGACACATTCTCCCAATCCTCTTCTGGATCATCCAAATGCTCGCTAGCAAACCACAGACGGGCCCGGACATTTACTGGCTTAAGCAGGGGAACACGTCTGGCACTGCAGGATCTGAGTCCATGGCAGCGTAGTGTGTTACTGATGGTAGCCTTTGGTACGTTGGTCCCAGCTGGTCATTCACTAGGTCCCCCCTGTGTGGTTCTGGGATTTTTGATCACCGTTCTTGTGATCATTTTGACCCCACGGGGTGAGATCTTGCTTGGAGCCCCAGATCGAGGGAGATCATCAGTGGTCTTGTAAGTCTTCAATTTTCTAATTATTGCTCCCACAGTTGATTTCTTCGCACCAAGCTGCTTGTCTATTGCAGATTCAGTCTTCCCAGCCTGGTGCAGGTCTACAATTTTGTTTCTGGTGTCCTTCGACAGCTCTTTGGTCTTCACCACAGTGGAGTTTGAAGTGTGACAGAGGTTGTGGACAGGTGTCTTATACTGATAACAAGTGCCATTAATACAGGTAATGAGTGGAGGACAGAAGAGCCTCCTAAAGAAGAAGATACAGGTCTGTGAGAGCCAAAAATCTTCCTTGTTTGTAGGTGACCAAATACTTATTTTACACCATAATTTGCAAAAAAAAAAAAAATCAGACAATGTGATTGTCTGGATTTGTTTCCACATTTTGTCGCTCATAGTTGAGTTATACCTATGATGACAATTACAGGCCTCTCTCCTCTTTTTAAGTGGGAGAACTTGCACAATTGGTGGCTGACTAAATACTTTTTTGCCCAACTGTGTATATAACACACACACACACACACACACACACACATACACACACATACACACACACACCGTATATACTCAAGCATAAGCCAAGTTTTTCAGCACATTTTTTTGCCCCCCCTCGGCTTACACTTAAGTCTGTGCCCATCTTTAGTCTTGCATCTTCCAGCGCTGTGCCCATCTTTAGTCTTGCATCTCCCAGTGCTGTGCCCATCTTCAGTCTTGCATCTGCCAGCGATGTGCCCATCTTCAGTCTTATGTCCCAGCGCTGTGATACATTCAGTGTAAGCCGTGTAGTGTAACCAAGCGCCACCACCTCCTCCTCCTTCTCGTCTGTGATAGGCTGACTCAGTGCTGGGAAACCGAGTCAGTGGTCCGTCACGGAGGAGACGACGCTTGGTTACACTACACGGCTTACACGGACTGTCACAGCAATCAAGGTACTGTACTTGAAGCACAGTGAGGCATGGGCACAGTGAGGCATGCAGATGGACACCCAGGCCAGTGATGGTGAACCTTGGCACCCCAGATGTTTTGGAACCACATTTCCCATGATGCTCATCTACACTAAAAAGTGTATGAGCATCATGGGAAATGTAGTTCCAAAACATCTGGGGTGCCAAGGTACGCCCACACTGCACTAGGCTTATACTCGAGTCAATACGTTTTCCCGTTTTTTTTTGTGGTAAAATTAGGTGCATCGGCTTATACTTGAGTATATACAGCATTTTACACGCGCGCGCGCACACACACACACACACACACACACAGCCTTGCGAAAGTATTCGGCCCTCTTGAACTTTGCGACCTTTTGCCACATTTCAGGCTTTGAACATAAAGATATAAAACTATTTTTTTGTGAAGAATCAACAAGTGGGACACAATCATTAAGTGGAACGAAATTTATTGGATATTTCAAACTTTTTTAACAAATAAAAAAACAGAAAAATTGGGCGTGCAAAATTATTCAGCCCCTTTACTTTCAGTGCAGCAAACTCTCTCCAGAAGCACCTGCACTGTGATAGTCTCAGAGGTCCCTTTAAAGCGCAGAGAGCATCATGAAGAACAAGGAACACACCAGGCAGGTCCCAGATACTGTTGTGGAGAAGTTTAAAGCCGGATTTGGATACAAAAAGATTTCCCAAGCTTTAAACATCCCAAGGAGCACTGTGCAAGCGATAATATTGAAATGAGAGTATCAGACCACTGCAAATCTACAAAGATCTGTCCGTCTTTCTAAACTTTCAGCTCACACAAGGAGAAGACTGATCAGAGATGCAGCCAAGAGGCCCATAATCACTCTGGATGAACTGCAGAGATCTACAGCTGAGGTGGGAGACTCTGTCCAAAGGACAACAATCAGTCGCATACTGCACAAATCTGGCCTTTATGGAAGAGTGGCAAGACGAAAGCCATTTCTTAAAGATATCCATAAAAAGTGTCATTTAAAGCAGCGCTCCACCCTAAAGTGAACTTGTGCTGATCGGAACCCTCCCCCCTCTAGTGTCACATTTGACACCTTTCAGGGGGAGGGGGGTGCAGATACCTGTCTAAAGACAGGTATTTGCACCCACTTCCGGCCCAGCATTTTCAGGCAGAATACGGGCATGTCGTCACATCCCGTCGCCCCCCCCCCCGTTGTGTGCTGGGAACAATCGGCGGGCGCAGCGCGACTCACGCATGCGCCGCAGGGAACCGGACAGTGAAGCCGGAGCGCTTCACTTCCTGGTTCCCTCAACGTGGACGGAGGGGGGAGCAGCAGAGTGACGAGCGATCGCTCGTCCTCTGCTGCGGACGGCGCTGGACTCCAGGATAGGTAAGTGTCCGAATATTAGCTGCTGGCTTTTAAATATTTTTTTTTGAGCGGACATCCGCTTTAAAGTTTGCCACAAGCCACCTGGGAGACACACCAAACATGTGGAAGAAGGTGCTCTGGTCAGATGAAACCAAAATCTAACTTTTTGGCAACGATGCAAAACTTTATGTTTTGCGTAAAAGCAACACAGCTCATCACCCTGAACACATCATCCCCACTGTCAAACATGGTGGTGGCAGCATCATGGTTTGGGCCTGCTTTTCTTCAGGGAAGATGGTTAAAATGTATGGGAAGATGGATGGAGCCAAATACAGGACCATTCTGGAAGAAAACCTGATGGAGTCTGCAAAAGACCCGAGACTGGGATGGAGATTTGTCTTCCAACAAGACAATGATCCAAAACATAAAGCAAAATCTACAATGTAATGGTTCACAAATAAACATATCCAGGTGTTAGAATGGCCAAGTCAAAGTCCAGACCTGAATTCAATCGAGAATATGTGGAAAGAACTGAAAACTGCTGTTCACAAACGCTCTCCATCCAACCTCACTGAGCTCGAGCTGTTTTGCAAGGAGGAATGGGCAAAATTTTCAGTTTCTCGATGTGCAAAACTGATAGAGACATACCCCAAGCGACTTACAGCTACAAAGTAAGGGGGCTGAATAATTTTGCACGCCTGATTTTTCAGTTTTTTATTTGTTAAAAAAGTTTGAAATATCCAATAAATTTTGTTCTACTTCATGATTGTGTCCCACTTGTTGTTGATTCTTCACAAAAAATTACAGTTTTATATCTTTATGTTTGAAGCCTGAAATGTGGCAAAAGATCGCAAAGTTCAAGGGGGCCGAATACTTTTGCAAGGCACTGTATATATTACAGATATGTACACACACACACACGATGATGCATTAATGATTACACAGATGCATTCATTTATATATTTTTAAATCAGCATAGAGTCCAGCTTTAATGTGACTTTTGTATAAAAAAAAAAAAAAAATGATATGTTACTAGGCTAGCTATGTTTTAGTCATAACCCATATTGTTACTGTTTTACAGACAGTTTAATTCATGTAAAAGTCTAACAGAAATGTTAAGGGAATAATTTTCCATAGTGTTATTTATTAGGGGCTGCACAATGTCATAATATTAATAATATTTCCAACAAATAAACATTTCAAAGCTGTAAAAGATATACTTCCACTGCCTCGCCCACCACAGGATTGAAGTTCATGAACCATGATGGATTTCCCTGCATTTCCCCGCCCAGACTAGACACTATCAAAGTGACAGACAACTGGATAAACGAGATGCAGGGTGAGTTAAACAGGCACACCCCTCGTAAGCTGCAGTCAACAGCAACATTGCCTCTAGCAGAGAAAAGAAAATATTTGAATAATTTAAAAGTGTATTTCCATGTTTATCCTCATTCACACAGCATGCCTAACCATTTTTTTGTTGGTTTTTAAATCTTTTGTTTTAAATGTTTTTGAAGAGGTGTCATGGCTGACTGTAAGCCTTGTATACAGGATGAGATCGGACAAATGATTGCCTGTTTTTTTCTTAAATGCTAGTCTCATATCAAGTTACATAAATTCTCATAAGACAACAATACAACTTCAGAAGTGATGCAATATGTTGTATTGTACTGTAATGTACTCTTTCATTTTTGAGCATGCATGATCTTGGTCTTCCAGTTTTATTTGATTAAATTATTAAACAAATATCATATGATCTGATATCTTACTAGACACATTCTAAGGCTCGCCTCGCTGGATAATTTTGGATGAACGGTCCTGATTGGCTCTCGATGTGTACCAACTCTCATCGTGTTTACAGGCCTCAGTCTCTGTCTCTACACAGATTCACTGAACTATCCCTCATCAACATACAATGCAGGGCAACTATTTCTAAAGACTGATACACACCCCAGTGGGCTTAACAAAATATAAAATCTGTAGAGCTCATGAGGAGCTTGTGTACCAACTATCCGGGGTTAGTACAGCGATCTCCCCTACTAAGCTATTGTGTTATGAAGGGGGGAGGCAAAAGAATCCCCCCCCACCAAAACTGGGGCGGGTGAGGTGTGCGGCGGCTTGCTGTCTCTTTTAATTACCTTCCATTCCAATATGCTGTGCTGCAATGTTTTGTAAAAATTCAATGCAACATGGCTACCTGGAGGCGATCTGTACAGAACATCCCCTGCAAATGTAATATACTGCATGTGTGATTGTGTTATCGATTTCCAAGTCTGCACCAAGATATAAGTCTGCTTTTTGGCTTCCCCTGCAATGAAAATTTTATTTTTGGTGAGATACTCCCAAAGGGAAATCACCTCTAAAGTGATGCAGACCCCGCAACTTAAAACAATAGAGCCCTGCAGTATCAGCAGCCAATTGATCATTATAAAACAACTCTCACACAAATTCACTCTATTTCTTCAAATAACAAAAAGGTAGTAGTCTGCAACAAATGTTTGTTAAAATCGCTGAAATGCATATTGATCACCAGGAGGGTAATTTTTTTTTCTCAACAAAAGTGTTATTCTAACAGTCTATTTAACCACTTCCTTACTGGGCATGTAAACCCCCTTCCTGACCAGGTGAAATTTCAGCTTGCGGCACTGCGTCACTTTAACTGACAATTGCGCGGTCGTGCGATATGGCTCCCAAACAAAATTGGCGTCCTTTTTTCCCCACAAATAGAGCTTTCTTTTGGTGGTATTTGGTCACCTCTGCGGTTTTTATTTTTTGCGCTATAAACAAAAGACGACAATTTTGAAAAAAAATACAATATTTTTTACTTGTTGCTATAAAAAATAGCCCAATTTAAAAAAAAAAAAAAATCAGTTTAGGGCGATATGTATTCTTCTACATATTTTTGGTAAAAAAAAAAAAAAAAACGCAATAAGCGACTGGTTTGCGCAAAAGTTATAGCGCCTACAAAATAAGGGACAGAATTATTTTTTATTATTTATTTTTTTACTAGTAATGGCGGCGATCTGCGATTTTTATTGCGACTGCGACATCATGGCGGACACATCGGACACTTTTGACACATTTTTGGCACCATTCACATTTATACTGCAATCAGTGCTATAAATATGCACTAATTACTGTATAAATGTGACTGGCAGGGAAGGGGTTAACACTAGGGGGTGAGGAAGGGGTTAATGTGTATCCTGCATTGTGTTATAACTGTGGGGGGAGGGGGGGGGTGACTGGGGGGGTGACCGATCTGTGTCCCTATGTATAAGGAACACAGATCGGTCTGCTCTCTCCAGTGACAGGACGCTGTCATTGTGAGAGCCGGCAATGAGAAATGATCTCATATGTTTACATATGAGATCATCTCTCATTGGCCCATCAGATCGCATCGCAAACGGCCACTCTGATTGGCCGTTCGCGGCGATCTGTGATTGGCTGTGTCCAAGGGACACGGCCAGTACACAAGTTCCCCGCTGCGCGCTCTGGAGTGCGCGCTGGGAACAAAGAAAGGGGCTGCCGTGAAAACACAGCAGCCCGGAGATTTAGAACCACCTTGCGGCCGCATATAGTCGTACGGCCGTAGGGAAGTGGTTAATGTAATCTAAGCTTTATCGGTTATTGTTGTGTGTATCAGCAAATGTCATAAGCACCAAACAATTCCAAAACAGACAAAAATTAGGCAATCAACATTTAACTATAGGGAAGTACTATTAAACAAAACTTGCCAATTCCCTCCAACACCAGAGTCTTAAAGTGTTACTAAACCCACAACAGTAAAATCAGTCTGTATATGCCGTAAAGCAGAGGTGGGCAAAGTACGGCCCGCGGGCCGTATACTAGGGGTGTTGAAATTAATCGTAGCATCGATGCATCGGGATTCGGCTACCCACGATGCAATTACGATGCTACGACTTGCATTAATCGATTTTTGATGACGTCATCTCACCTGCGCGCCGCTATGTCTTTTGAGTCAAAGCAGAAGCCGAAAGCCGAAGGAAGCCGTGGGCGTTAACCGCGCCTCTTTTCCCGCCCCCTTGCTGATGCAGCCGAAGACGCCGTGCCTCTTACTGCCAGCTTGCTGATGTAATGAAGACGCCGCGCCTCTTTTCCCACCCCCCCACTGCTGATGCAGCCGAAGACGCCGTGCCTCCTTTCCCGCCCCCTTGCTGATGCAGCCGAAGACGCCGTGCCTCTTACTGCCAGCCTGCTGATGTAATGAAGACGCCGTGCCTCCTTTCCCGAGCCCCCACCCCCCCCCCGCTGACGGCATTCCCAGTCGCCCATCGCCATGTGAGGGACACGTTCAGCGAGTGTCCCTGGTCCCGCTCCCGACTCCCCAGAGCCTTCCTCCTTGGCTTAACTCACGCTGCTGTGGGAGAACCGAGACAGCCGAGTACTGAAGGCAGCAGTGACATGAGTCAGATTTATCATCATCAGGTACTCGGGGCATGCACACTGGCAGAAATTGAAGGGCACAGTTAGAATGGGCAGCAATTTGTGGCACACTGGCAGCAATTTGTGGCACACTGGCAGCAATTGATGGCACACTGGCAGCAATTGATGGCACACTGGCAGCAATTGATGGCACACTGGCAGCAATTGATGGCACACTGGCAGCAATTGATGGCACACTGGCAGCAATTGATGGCACACTGGCAGCAATTGATGGCATTGGCACTCTGGCAGCAATTGATGGCATTGGCACACTGACGGCACACTGGCAGCAATTGATGGCACACTGGCAGCAATTGATGGCACACTGGCAGCAATTGATGGCACACTGGCAGCAATTGATGGCACACTGGCAGCAATTGATGGCACACTGGCAGCAATTGATGGCATTGGCACACTGACGGCACACTGGCAGCAATTGACGGCACACTGGCAGCAATTGACGGCACACTGGCAGCAATTGACGGCACACTGGCAGCAATTGACGGCACACTGGCAGCAATTGATGGCATTGGCACACTGGCAGCAATTGATGGCATTGGCACACTGACGGCACACTGGCAGCAATTGATGGGCACAGTTAGAATGGGCAGCAATTTGTGGCACACTGGCAGCAATTGATGGCACACTGGCAGCAATTGATGGCACACTGGCAGCAATTGATGGCACACTGGCAGCAATTGATGGCACACTGGCAGCAATTGATGGCACACTGGCAGCAATTGATGGCATTGGCACACTGGCAGCAATTGATGGCATTGGCACACTGACGGCACACTGGCAGCAATTGATGGCATTGGCACACTGGCAGCAATTGATGGCATTGGCACACTGGCAGCAATTGATGGCATTGGCACACTGGCAGCAATTGATGGCATTGGCACACTGGCAGCAATTGATGGCATTGGCACACTGGCAGCAATTGATGGCACACTGGCAGCAATTGATGGCACACTGGCAGCAATTGATGGCATTGGCACACTGACGGCACACTGGCAGCAATTGATGGCATTGGCACACTGACGGCACACTGGCAGCAATTGACGGCACACTGGCAGCAATTGACGGCACACTGGCAGCAATTGACGGCACACTGGCAGCAATTGACGGCACACTGGCAGCAATTGATGGCACACTGGCGGCACACTGGCAGCAATTGATGGCATTGGCACACTGGCAGCAATTGATGGCATTGGCACACTGGCAGCAATTGATGGCATTGGCACACTGGCAGCAATTGATGGCATTGGCACACTGGCAGCAATTGATGGCACACTGGCAGCAATTTATGGCATTGGCACTCTGACGGCACACTGGCACCAATTGACGGCACGCTGGCAGCAATTGACGGCACACTGGCAGCAATTGACGGCACACTGGCAGCAATTGATGGCACACTGGCAGCAATTGATGGCATTGGCACACTGGCAGCAATTGATGGCACACTAGTTTATGTATGTCTTATTGTCTTAGTGATTGATTAACATCACATCTTCATTGATTTGAAATTGATACCCTTTTTTTGTATGATTTTTGCTTTTGCTCATCACTGCCACACACATGCAGCCATGCATTGCACGTGTGGTAGTAATGAGCAAAACTAAAAATCGTACAAAAAAAAGGTATCAATGAAGTTGTGATGTGAATCAATCACTAAGACAATAAGCATGGCATACATTGTCCCCATAAAGTCCTGCCAAACGACAATGTCCGCAGTCTCTGACCCTCTCTAGTATCATGTCCGCAGTCTCTGACCCGCTCTAGTATCATGTCCGCAGTCTCCGACCCTCTCTAGTATCATGTCCGCAGTCTCCGACCCTCTCTAGTATCATGTCCGCAGTCTCTGACCCTCTCTAGTATCATGTCCGCAGTCTCTGACCCTCTCTAGTATCATGTCCGCAGTCTCTGACCCTCTCTAGTATCATGTCCGCAGTCTCTGACCCTCTCTAGTATCATGTCCGCAGTCTCTGACCCTCTCTAGTATCATGTCCGCAGTCTCTGACCCTCTCTAGTATCATGTCCGCAGTCTCTGACCCTCTCTAGTATCATGTCCGCAGTCTCTGACCCTCTCTAGTATCATGTCCGCAGTCTCTGACCCTCTCTAGTATCATGTCCGCAGTCTCTGGCCCTATCTAGTATCATGTCCGCAGTCTCTGATCCTTTCTAGTATCATTGTCTGCAGTCTCTGTCCATCTCGTAGTATTTTGGGGTCAGTCTGGAGCTCCTCTTTAAGTTGTCTGCTGTGTTTACAGTTTGCTACATGCAGAGAGTTTTTTTAAGAACAGATAAAAACCGTGCGTAGTAATCTTGATGCATCGTGATGCATCGCGGAATCGAATCGTGGATTTGATAATCGTAATCGCATCGAATTGTGTGACCGGTGAAGATGCGCAGCCCTACCGTATACGGCCCGGCGGACCTTTTAATCCGGCCCCCGGATAGCTGCGGGCCGGCGGGGGGGTGTTCGCAGGGGGGGGGGGGCGCTTTTTCGCGGCCCCCGCAAAGTGGCATGGTTACCCGGGACATCTGCCGCCCGGGGTCCTGCAGCGTCATTCGGCTACAGTGCAGCCGTCCCTCTCTCTCCACTGACTGCAACACACAGTCACACGCCGACTCCTCCCCCCCTCTTGGCTCAATGTGTACAGGAGGAGGAGCCGAGAAGAGACACTACTGAGAGAGCCATGCTGCACAGTAATCAGGAGGTAAGGGGGGAGGGGGAGCAGATACGAGGTGAACGTATGAAGTGATAGGAGAGGAGAGGGTGGTATGGGCTGGGGAGTGATTTGAGAGGGAAGATGATATGTGCTAGTGGGGGGGTCCCCCCCCCCCCACTAGCACATATCTTCCCTCTCAAATCACTCCCCAGCCCATATCCACATACCACCCTCTCCCCCCAAAAGATGCTCTGTCCCCCTGTACTCCTCATCCCACCCTGTGCTCCTCATCTCATCCCACCCTGTGCTCCTCATCTCATCCCACCCTGTGCTCCTCATCTCATCCCACCCTGTGCTCCTCATCTCATCCCACCCTGTGCTCCTCATCTCATCCCACCCTGTGCTCCTCATCTCATCCCACCCTGTGCTCCTCATCTCATCCCACCCTGTGCTCCTCATCTCATCCCACCCTGTGCTCCTCATCTCATCCCACCCTGTGCTCCTCATCTCATCCCACCCTGTACTCCTCATCTCATCCCACCCTGTACTCCTCATCTCATCCCACCCTGTACTCCTCATCTCATCCCACCCTGTACTCATCTCATCCCACCCTGTTCTACTCATCCCAGATTCCCACCCTGTGCTCCTCATCCCACCCTGTGCTCCTCATCCCACCCTGTGCTCCTCATCCCACCCTGTGCTCCTCATCCCAGATTCCCACCCTGTGCTACTCATCCCACCCTGTGCTACTCATCCCACCCTGTGCTACTCATCCCACCCTGTGCTACTCATCCCACCCTGTGCTACTCATCCCACCCTGTGCTACTCAGTCTGCAGGAGTGATGTCCAAAAATTTAAAAAAAAATTCTTGTAAGGCAACCTCACTTTTTCATTGTTTAACTATATAACAAGTACTCGTACCAGTTGTCCAACAATGATATTTACTGCTTTTTATAAAGAAATACAATTGATTTTATGCAGTATTGAGTTTAGCCTTTTGGCCCGGCCCTCCAAAATATTTTTAGTTTCTCATGTGGCCCCATCGAAAAAATAATTGCCCACCCCTGCCGTAAAGCAAGCTGGTCATACTCACTGTGAAACCTAAGGGGGGGGGGTAATCATCTGCATTGCATAAAAAGGCAGTTTGATCCGGTCTGCTCTGATCCCCCTCTTCTTCCTCTGTTCCCAATCCATCTGCTGATAGTACAGAGCCTCGAGGGCCTTCTGCATATGATAAGTTTGGTGTGTATTTCAATTTTTTTTTTTTCTTTCTTGGAAGGGTGCATGTGATCAGCACAGGGCCAATCAGCATTTTGCAGACAGAGGGTCAGGGGTCCTGCAGCCTCAAAGGTACAGTCAGAGGGAGAATGAAAACTCCTACACACTTTGACTAGACAATGATAGAAGTAACAAGGAATGCTGATGAGAAAAGGAATTTAGCAGCATATATTTACTAAAAGAATTGCATTTCCATGTTCTGTGGACTGTGGGAGACCAGATATAGTGAATACAGGGCCCTGGGTTTAGTAACACATTAAATGTATGGAAACCAAGGCTTTGATTCCAATTAAACTACTTCATAAACACCATGGTTTCCATACAATAGACTGATAACGGCCAGCAAGACCTCTGAATGAGAATGATTCATCAGTTGCTCTACCCCTGCTATGCAGCATGAATAAAAGAATGCCATCTGCCACTTATTGTATTCAGCACACTTTGCTCCAGTGGCTTCTAAATACCCGAACAGTGCTGGCACCTGATGGAATGTTTGGTCAAGAATCTTTAAACCAGCTCTTTTTACAAGGGCCATCCACAGCTTAAATGTCAGCTGATACAGCACAAAATGGCCTAAATTTGAGTAGTGCATGGACAGCACAAGAAAGACTTGTATGCAGTTGGAAATAAATAGCTCTATGATACCAAGCTGGACAGCTCAACTAATTATTTTGGGGGATCAGGGATGGAAGAAATCCAGATATCTTTAAGAAGGCTCTACTGTGCTCCATATAGACTGTAGTTATACAAGTAAACAAATACAACTATATATTTTATTATCACTATATATTTGCTCTTATATCTGTGTTACAAAGTCACACAATAGTTGTCCTTCTCAAAATGCAAGTTAGCCAACTCTTTGAAAAAACATGCACTCTTTGTATAGTCGTGAAGGCATAACCTATGAATGTCTATACTTCATAAATGTGTAATAATATATAATAGAATAGAGATATAGAGAGAGATAGATAGATAGAGATATATCTACATATATCTCTATAACACATATACATACACTCAGAACCTTTAAATCTAGACGTCACATCAAAAATGACTTGCATGGCAATAACAGCTCATAATACGCACTTACTAGAGTTACGTTCAATCTGCCAAGAACTACATCTTTGTACCATTACTGGTTAATGAAAAATCGAGCATATAATAAAGCTTAAACTTAGATCTCCCTCTCTCTTATGGATAAGGCCATCCTGGGAAAATCGTTTGCTGGTTTATACACTATGTTTTTCTATATCTAATTTGCAATAGGGGCTTTGAACATCCAAACACCGTTCCAAACAAACACCAAGCTACCAAAATTAAACACGTGCCCTACAATTCCATTATTATACTTCAGCAGCTAAGAGAGGAAACAAATTCCCAACAAGCAACATTTGCTCACATATCTTTTATGAATCGTGTTACTTAAAAGAAAAAAAATTCTTACCTTTCCTTTTTTACACCGGGGACTTCTTTTCATTAAATTTCTATGATCCATGTGCTGCTCTGGGTTGCTTCATCACCCGCAAGTCAAATGGTATGGGATATACCAGGTATAAAAGTAAAAACCACTACCAAATCAAAAATCTCAGAGTACCAAAAAAAAAAAGGACCATTCTTAACCTATACTGGAATGTTCGCGCAAACACACGTATCAGATGTTGAAATTTAAATAGACATAAACCATAAAAAGTAGAACTGCAGTTTATGCCAAGTACAGAAAAATGCAGTTACATTTTCTGACACTATAAAGAGTGCGTGGATATTTTCATACTATTTATAGGAGTTGTGTTTTCCAAGCACACCTAACCATCTGTTTTACAGGTCATCTACAACTAGAATGATTTTATTCATACAAGGTGCAGTTCTACATGAACAAAAATGAATACCTAATGAAGAGATCATACTTTTTCCAGGAGACACCCTGAATTAACTTTACAGCCCATAATGACTAAAGCCCATTGTTAAATCATCATCTTTGACACATCATCACCCATTCCAACGAAATTTCAAAGCCTTCTTGTGTGACATCCTCCAGGGTGCTTTCATTTATGTTCTATTGCAAAATCACATGTAGGTTATATCACAGCAGAATAAACTTTTACAAAAACATTAATTATCCAAGTCATTGTATTCAAGTCCAGGCAGGATGGGCAGTAAGAACTTCTCCCTTCTCAATGTGAAAGTTTACTAAGCCTACTACTGAACTAATAATAGAGTGAGCAAAAAGACTCGTGTTAACCCCTACTATAAATTACACTACTTCAACAAAAGAAAATAAAACAGCCACTAATATGAAAAACAGAAAAAAAAAAGATACAATTGTCAAGTCATTTGATCAACAGAAAAATAAAGTTTCTAGCGCAATGTGGAAAGCAAACTTGTAGAAATCAGGTGACCAGAATCTAGCGTCTCAGGATACTATAAATCTAAACTCCGGGCAAACCGCTAAACACACAAATAAGAGCTGCTAATTTTTTTTCAGCCATAACCAGCTCAATGTTTACTAAATTGTGGTTTACTGGAGATTCTGGCACTTTCTAAAATTCCTTAATTTTTAAAGCTGTAACTGGCTCACAACCCTATTTTTTTTGAGGTGTAGCCCAGGAGAACATGGAGTAGGCTGCATAAGGGGACAGCTTTGTCGTTACACTATCCTACAATTAACTTCTGTGTTGAATCTGCTCTAAACTTGGTTTCCCTCGATGGGAAAGGGACCCCTACAGGTAGTGAACTGACTAGTTAAGTTCTGCTGCATAGAACACGCAGGCACCAGTAATTCTACCTCAACTACCCAAGTCTGAACATCTAGGAATAGAGAAAGTATTTGAGGCTATATCGTCAGACTAAGCCAGGGGTGTCAAACTCAATTTCATTGTGGGCCGAATTAGCAGTACGACTGCCCTCAAAGGGCTGGTTGTATCTGGGGTGCGCTACATACAGTGTGCAACACAGTACAAGGAAAGAGGGGGGTGGAGGCACCAACTGTAATGTTCCTAATGTTTCTAGATAATGTAAGTATAATGTATATACTCACAGGTTCACTTGGAGATGTAGTCCATCAAGGAGGGGGGTGTTCTTAGGTCTGTAGATGCCGGTCTGCAGGCTCGGGTGGGGTTTCCCTGGCTTTTTAGCAATATCGCATACAGGAAGCTCCACGCTGTCCAGTGTGGAACGCGGAAGCGGCAGTGACGGCGCGGCAGGGTTGGCAGTCAGACAAGAGTTGGGGAGTGTAACAGGCTAAGCGCTTGGGGCTCACAGCTCCTTCGAGCTACTTACATTATCTAGAAACATTAGGAGCATTACAGTTGGCGCCTCCACCCCCCTCTTTCCTTGTACTGTTTTGCTGATAGAGGTTATGGACACCCTCTGAAGATAGCTGTGTCTTCCTGCCTTTTGATACACAGACTGACTTAGAAGTGCCATTAGAGCCACAATTACCACTGTCTTAAAGGCATCACATCACCACGAGCGCCGGAATCCCCCTCTTTATGATACAGTGTGCAACGTTCAGGAGTGTGTTATGCAGAGTGCAGGGTTCAGGGGTGCACTATGTACAGAGAGCAGGGTTAAGGAGTGCATTACTTACAGAGTACAAAGTTTAGGGGTGCGCTGTGTACAGAGTGCAGGGTTTGGGGGTGCACTATGCACAGTGTGGAACCCCCAAAACCTCCCTCCCAAAGCTTCTTCCTATCTCTTTCTCCTACCTGACCCGATTCTAGTACCTCACTATGTAGGCCACGGTGCCTCACCTTGCAGGGAGATCATTCTCCCTCCCAAATTCTGGAGATCTGTCCCCGCCATGCCCTGCCATGAGCGCTTTCAGGGATTTGTTAGTTTCTGAGAGCAAAGCTGGCCCTTGTAAGCACAAAAGACTTCTGTGTTTACAATAGTGGGGAGCTGGAGCAGAGAGTGCCAGAGGCGACGGACTAGAGCTCCAGCAATGTGCATCTCCAAACCTTGTGTGAGGACCACATGACAAGGCTTGGAGGGCCGCATTTAGCCTGTGGGCCTTGTTTTCGACATATGTGGACTAAGCCAAAAGCTAGAGTATAGGGAGTGAAACTCTTCCTGATCAGACAAGATTTCTGAAAATTGGACAACCAGGCGTCTGAAGTGGAAAATTAAATTGGACAGTTGAAGGACAGGGTCTCCCACATACGACAGTCGGTCAAAGACCAAAACAGACAATTACAAACACTGTTTCAGCAACATGACCATAGGGAAAATTACGCAAAGCAACCTATAAATGTAATGGTGCGCTTGAAAAATTGTGTGCTTGGTGTGTTCTGTCCCCCTGTCAGAACACAACACCTCAGTAGGGGAGATCGTTTTACTAATTTGCATAGTTAGAACAGCGGCTCCAACTGGTGCTGACAGTTTTTTTCATACAACCCGCTGTGTGTACTAGGTTTTAGTCACCTTAACCACTCTATCATATGCTGTAAGATTGCATGGTCATTTGTGATTACAGGAAGCAATATTGTCCAATACCTCAATGAACTTATGAGCTCTGCAGTGCCCTGAATCCCAAAATTAAGCCTTCTGGGTATATTGGGAGACCTAACCTCAACTAGACAAGATTCTTTGGTACTTCAACAACTTGCACTAGTTTACCATCTTATTATTTTATATGCTGCACACAAAAGAAAGGTTTATTCTTGCTTTCACTTTTTATATATTGCTAATATTGATTGTTAAGACAACAGAAAAGCTGCTCCTACTAAAATGAGAATATTTTTTTCTGTACAGTATTTGAATTTGCTTCTATGGTTGACTATGCACTTACTTCCTGATGCGATGATGTACTCTGTATGACTCATTTTTATAAATGTCTCTTTTTGAATAAAAAAAAGTATGTTTTCACATCACTAGTTTTTGTTTTCTTATTAAACAAAGCCCAAACACTGTATTTTATGTTACTAAAAGTTTTTGGAAGGGTTAGAACCTTTTCCAGGTTTTTTTGTCACCTGTCACCTGATTCGGGAGATTTCCCTTACATTTCTGTGTGGTCACTGGAACAAGAAGCTAGAGGATTCTTTTAAAACAAATACAGAGCACGTTTTAAATGTGAAGTGGTTGTAACCCTCTTAAATTAAAATGTGTATGTGTACTAGCCTTCCCTATGAGACTGGGTGTGTGGTGTCCATTACCTCAGGTCTCACATTACACTCTGCTCCCTGTTCTATGCTGTGTAGCGTGTGATGTCCGATTCCTGCCCCTGCCTTCAGGAACTGAGCTTTAGCCTTTCATTTGTGACAAGAGAGGAAGGCAGATAAACAGGTACAACTTATGAAGAAGGATTTGTTTTATTTCTGCGCATCACCCGAGCCATGTCAATTCACTGAGTATATGTAAGGGTTATATCTATTTCTGTCCATGTTCCTAATATGGAGATTACCTTAAATTTCTCTCTAGTCACCAAAACAGGAAGTGAAGGGTAATCTCACCAAAAGAGGTGATAAAAGGCTGAAGAAGTTTTAAACCTATCACCATTTTGACTAAATGAAAAAAAAACATTTGACTGAAGTTCGACTTTTAACACTGCTTGTCAATGAACATCTAAGCTGGAGTTACAAATGTAACCCCCTTATTCCATAAACTCTAGTGAACTGCCCCCATTCTTATCATATATTTTTAGCTATAAGCTTATTTACTAAAAACAAGCAAAACTCAATAAGATGTGCAACTTGCAGCATTATGGCAGGCAATGGGCAATCACCTGACTGTAGTTTGTGTTCATGTAGTCATCTCAAAATATGTTGGCGCTATATAAATTCTGTATAATAATAATAATTAGTAAATATGGATTCCTTTTCACTCTTGTGGAAAAAACACCAGTTATAAGATCATTGCAGTGGGCAGGTAATAAAGGCACATGTCCAGTAACCATGTCATTTTCACAAACAAAATAAGACTAATATTCCCTTTGAAGATGATCGCTCTGTTTTTAAATAGAGATTACATTTACTTAAAAGATACAGGAGGCAAGTGAGCAATTATACAAGATAAACATTTAAGTACTGATTGCCAGTTTACAAGAATCTGGTTCATCAGGGTGTAGCAGCAAACTACTCCTACACAACAAAGTTAATTTGACAACTCAGAATGCAGGACAACTGAAAAGCCCTATTTACAAACGGCCACATACAGATCCTACACAAGTAAAGCTGAACGAAAAAAAAAACTAAAAACCCAGACGGCTCCAGAGGAGTCACTGTAGTAACCATGCAATGTTAACAAAGTGATCTCCCCTGCTCTGCTATTGTGTTCTAAAAAGGGGGAGCCGATCAGCTGACCTTTTTCGGTAATGCCCCATCAACAGAAGCCGGCAGAATGACCGTCAGAACAGCTGCAGTACACATGGGCAGAATGACGGTCAGTTTCCGTTTAACCGGCCAATGCCACCCGACATTTGGCCTGTGTGTACTAGGCTTAAGATAAAATGTTGGCAAGAAAGATATTTATAGGTACATGCTTTACATGTCTGCCAACTTAGATCAGCCATAGATGGTTTGCATCTCGGCTGATTCAGATTCGAACCGTGTATGGGTAGGCTAAACGTACTAAGTTGATTGAGCGATGGATTTTACTTACAGTTATCGATAGCCACTAGCAATAATCACTAGTTTTTCACCCCCCCCCCCCCCCGTGAGAATACAAAGTCTCGGCAGGAGGATACCCCTGTCAGCACTGTGTTGATGGTAGAATCGTGCACACATTTTTGCAGGGAAAAAATAAATATGTGCATTTATTATTTTTCCCTAAGGAGCCTGGAAAGCATTGCACCCATGATCAGTGGATCAGGAGTGCAATGCCAGACTCCTGCAAACAAGCCCTGTAGCTTTCAGGCGGTGCCTGCATATGGGCTCACAGTTTACAAACTGCAGGGCTTGCGAGAGAACTAAGAGGCAGTTCATCAGCACGTCACAGTCCATTCATAACTACAAGCCAGCAGCCGCAAAGGATGACGGTACTTGTAGTTTGTGAATGCACAGGAAACTGAATGAATGACGTGGCCATGTGGGCGGAGCCCTGCACGACCGCATTATTTTCACTATTTGTAATAGAGACAACAGGCGCTGGGAGAAGTTCTCCAATTGCCGTCACTGGGGAAGGCGGAAGAGGGGGAGAGGCCGCAGTTGCACATTACATTGTTTCACCCTAAATACAGGTGGAACATACATGTCCTAAAAGTTTAACCTAGCCCTAATTACACCGGTGCGGCTCGTCTCACCCTACTTCCGGCAATAGAACTGTTCATATCACGGCGCCTCATGTCGCAGCGATTATGAAAAAGGTCCCTGCGCTACTTTTTACCAATTTAATTGCGACTTGCATACACTTAATTTAAATGAAATTGCAATAAAATCGTCAGTGCAAATTGCACCTATGTGTGGCTTTAAAAAGCTGCACCGGTGTGATCGGGGGGCTCATCCTTTAAAATCTCAGTGTATCCTGTAGCATTAACAATCTCCTTCGCTGGAAATAACTGCATTAAATAGTTTGTATAGTGTAGGATGGTCAGATGTACATAACCCTTTGACCATATAGCGTACAGTAACCAGCACATAATAATCCACAAAACACCACAAAGACTAGCCACAGACCCCTCAATATCACGTAAGAAAACACATCTTGAATTAAAAGATTCTCTTCCTGACTGTAGAGATTGTTTTACGTGCTTTCAAATTATCTGTCTGGTAAGTACCTATCTGGTAAAAATTCCTTAAAATTTTTAAGATATCTGCCTGCCACATTATTCCCTCTTAGTGTACCCAATTAGTTATACTTGTATTGTTTTGAAAAAAAATTCCTAGCGTGACTGGCCTCTATACTAGAATATACTGTGAAGAAAACACCTTTAGGAGGATTACAGGTGTTAATGAAAATAGGTTAGTAATGCGGCAAACACAGGAAGATTTAGAGGAGGGTAATTAGGTTACATGCAGAATGTGAGATTAATTACAATCCAGCCTTGATGACGACAATCCAATTCAAGTAATGAAGGCTTCAGAAGTTCCGAGGTTAGTTTATGTTAACAAATCCATTATTAAGCCAAGATGGTATGTCAGTCACATTCATCCAAAAAAGTCAGATTTCATGAGATACACAGGTTTACAAAATCTTCATTGTTTGCTTCAGATAAAAAACTTCACTTGCTTTCCTTCCGTTATGTTGTTCATGAAGCAAGTCAAAACAAGTTACTGGAATATTATAAAAACTAAATAAATAAATCTTCTGTGAGTGCTGATGAGAGCATAAATGCAATTTAAAATGGCAAGAGTTCAGTTAAGGCTAAAAAAATAGGACTTCAATGTCGCCTTGCTGTACAATGCAAAAACGAAAAAAAAATTGCAAAAATATAAAATGTCATATTAGTTGGTAATTGGGTGAAAAGATCAACTGGCAGAGAAATACACAGGAGTCTAAACTGGTTGCATACAGTGTGAGTCTTTGTGCTTCTCATAATGGATGAAAAAAGCTTTGGTAAAAAATTCTATCATGTTTCAGCAACTGACACAATTTCATAAACTTTGTTGAAGGGGACAAGACAACATTCAATTAGACTGACCTTCTATGCTCATTGCTTCTCTCAATACTTGAAGTCTTTTCTGTTTTTCTCTAATTCTGCCCAAGGCACTTGAAATTGCGACCGACGTTGGCACATCTGGTCCGTGTCTAGCTTGGTCCAACCTCTGTTGCATTAAAGCATCCCCTGCTCCACTTGACTGTCTGAGATCCTTTAGTTTAGATATAGGTATAGTCCGTCCATTTAGGGCTTCAGAAAAACAAGGCAATCTATATGGGTCACCAGCAGAACAGGCTTTCTCTGCGGCTTGGCTGGTAACAGATGTTAAGTCAAAAGACGATGCCCAAATTTTTTTCTTTTGACAATGTTCACCAAGTTTTCCCCCTAACTGAGTGGGTCTGAAATCATTATAAGCATAATAAGCACTTGTAGGATCATCATATCCGGAGCTAGGAACTGGGGATGTGCAATAGTCTTCCTCCTCCTCTGGTTGGTCCTTAAAGGCAAGGAACCCCATTGATTTACTGAGGCCTCTGTTAAGGAAGTTCTGCTGTGAGATTTTATTGTAGCTGACATCAAGCTCATCTTGAACTGAGCACTGTCCTGAAAATGTAAGGGTAACAAGGTCCAGTTTTAGAAGAAAAAAAAAAAAAAGAAAAAATAAGAAAAAGGGATAGCTATACATGGACATTTAGCTCAACTTTCATAAATGCTCCATTAATTATCCTGAAAATTTTGATTTCCCAAGGGAAACCATTCATTTAAGTGAATACTTTTTCCAAAATACAAAACAGAGTTTAGATTTTCATTAAACCTACAGCTTTTCAGCAATGCTTCCTTAAACTTGTGTTTCTTGGCAAGTAGCGTCAGATACAGTATATCTATTCCAAACGGATGCTTTTACCGGAAACAAAGTATAGTTCAGTATTCCACACGCAGAGATCTGGATATTAATGCATCATTTCAAAACAATCATAGGCAATATTTAAAATCTAATAAAAAAATCTGATATAACATTTTTTTTTTAAGCAAATGCAACAGTTGATAAAGCCATTTCAAATTGCATATTAAGTAGAACCAGGCTGCCCAATAATGTAATTTTAGTTATACATAAATACTAGTGGATTGTTCACCCGCTGACCTGTCATATCCGAGACCTTGATGGCTGGATGGTTTAAACAACAGAGATGGAGGCAGAGAGACCTTATCAATTAAGTTTTATCCTTATAGGAAGAAGATGATCTGCCCTCATGCTGCAATCTCTTGTAACTTCAAAGACAAATCCGACCTATAATAGCTATTGCAGGTGAGAAGAACTTACTAGCACAGATCCCTAAAGAGATGTACAAAGCTGGTGAATAATTAAGCCTTCTAAAATTCTACCAACAACCGAGTTTTGGGCCAATTTAATTTTAATACACTATAAAAAGCAATCAAGCGATCTCTGAAATGGTTTTAATGTCAAGAGTGAATCCTCCTAGTTAACCACTAGGAGATTGTATCTATGAAGCCTAAACATGGTGCTTGAACCTCTGTTTTATATATAGGAATTACAGAACATAACTGTACTCAGAACAGAACACTCAGCACAAGCTGGTTGCAGTAATCAAGTATTTTGACTACATGGATAGATTAGAAGTAGAAGTAGGGAGTCCAAATGTAATTTAAGCTGAAAAAATAAATAAAAAAACTGTAAATGGATACTTAATTTTTTTTATGCTACTTCACTATTCAGAGTTGCTTACATCTTACTTCGGAGTCATTACTTACAGGTGTGTATAAACAGGGGGGGAGGGGGGGGGGAGTGTACCATTAAAAAGTCCAGATTTACAAAACGAAAATCAGGTAAAATAATGTCTATGCTTTGAAGACATTCCAGTGCTTTGCCAATAGAAAGAGTGTTTGTATGAATGACTGTTGTATTTGAGTAGGTACGCCATCATTGTGTGTTTCATACACTTGCATTGGAAACTTGCAGTGCTACAGTGCAAAAGTCCCTTGCTCATTTTAAAGCAGTATTAAACCGAAAATAAAACATTATATTGCATCGTACCTATTCTTAGATATGGTGACTTCATTTGTTTTCTTTAGGCCTTCTTCTATTTTCATCTGGGGACCGAGACAGTAAAGCCTTGTACACACGACCGGTTTTCCCGGCAGGAAAATGGCAAGGAGAGCATTTGGCCGGGAATCCCGGCCGTGTGTATGCTCCCAAGCAGTTTTCCCAACAGGAAAACTGCCCAGGAGAAATAGAGAAGCTGCTCTCTATTTTCCCGTCTGGATTCCCGGCAGAGTGTTTCCTGCCGAGAAAAGGGTCGTCTGTATGCTTACCTGTTCCATTGGAAACCTGTGCATGCTCAATAAAAGTTTGACGCATGCGCGGTAGCATACAAGTTTACTGTGGGGTGTAGCAAGATGGCGGCGACGACATTGAATGTGACGAGCGCAGGCTCGATGTAGTCACTGCGTTCTTGCCATTCAAAAGAACGGCAGTTCTTTTGAATGGTCGTCTGTATGCACGGCAAGCTTGCCAGGAATCCTGGTCGGTAAACCAATGATTTTTTCCACGACTGGATTCCTGTGTGTACAGGGCTGAAGTCTATTTTTCAACAGAAAGTGCTCTTGCAGATGAAACAGACCATTTAAAACTGGCAGGGGTGCTTAAAATGATCAGCTTTTATTTATATAAAACCTTTATCCCAATAGGAAAAAACTGTTTGCTGTAACTGATTATAAAGTGTTAGCTATAGTCTGGCTTCAATTTGTTACAGTTTTTAAATCTGCCAGTAGATCCAACACTCCCCTCCCCTATAACTGACAATGCTACTGTACAAATCTGCCCCTATGCTCCTTCATCCAGAGTGGGGGCACTCTAATACAGGAGGTAGGTTACTGTGCAGATCACCAGGTAAAAAAAAAAAGGGAAAAAAAAAAACTAAAAAATAAAATGTAGCCACTGCAAGAAAGCTGCACTATAGTGCAGTTTTGATTCTGGGTTTAATACCGCTTTAATATAGTCTTAAGCTCCATGGAAATGGGACTCTGGCATTTAGCTGCAGGCAGCCAGCATAGGTGTCCCACCCAGACCCACAGCCAGCGGATTGTCAAACTCTAGGAGCCTGACAGCTGCTGTGGCTACACAGGGCACCTAATTGTTCAGGGTAGTATGTCCCCAGGAAAGAGTTAAAGCATGGATTGCTTTTCATAGTGGCAAGCACTGCCATATGTACAGCACCTTGAAAAAGTATTCATACCTCTTGTAATTTTCCACATTTTGTCATGTTACAACCAAAAACGCAAATGTATTTTATTGGGATATTATGCGATAGATAGACCAACACAAAATGGCACATAATTTTGTAGTGGAAGGAAAATGTTAAATTGTTTTCAAAATGTGTTACAAATTATCTGAAAAGTGTGGCGTGAATTTGTATTCAGCCCCTTTTACTCTGATACCTCCAACTAAAATCTAGTGGAACCAATTATATTCAGAAGTCATCAAATTAGTAAATGGAGTCCACCTGTGTGTAATTTAATCTCAGTATAATTCTAGCTGTTCTGTAAAGCCATCCGAGATTTGTTAGAGAACCTTAGTGAACAAACACCACCATTAACACCAAGGAACACACCAGACAGGTCAGGGATAAAGTTGTGGATACGTTTAAAAAAACTATTCCAAGCTTTGAACATCTCACAGAGCACTGTTCAATCCATCATTTGAAAATGGAAATAGTATGGCACAACTGCAAACCTACCAAGACATGGCCGTCCACCTAAACTGACAAACTGGGCAAGGAG
Source organism: Rana kukunoris (assembly GCA_029574335.1). Lineage (NCBI taxonomy): Eukaryota > Metazoa > Chordata > Amphibia > Anura > Ranidae > Rana > Rana kukunoris. The sequence goes on along the minus strand of CM056049.1, from coordinate 476,915,389 downwards.
AGCATATAGCTCTAATTCAGAGAATCAGCCAGGAGGGCAATGGCAACTCTGGAGGAGCTGCAGAGATCCACAGCTCAGGTGAGAGAATCTGTCCACAGGACAGCACTTAGTCGTGCACTCCACAAATCTGGCCTTTATGGAAGAGTGGCAAGAAGAAAGCCATTGTTGAAAGAAAGCCCTGCTTACATTTTGAGAAAAGCCACAGACAGAGCAAATATGTGGACGAAGGTGTTCTGGTCGAAATTTTTTATTAAAAAAGCAAAAAGCTATGCGTGGTGGAAAAATAATACTACACATGTTGTGAGGATGCTTTTCTTCAGCAAGGAGAGGGAAGCTGGTCAGAGTTGATGAGAAGGTGGATGGAGCCAAATACATAGCAATCTTAGAAAAAAAAATGTGTTCAAGTGCAAAAGACTTAAAGCTGGGATGGAGGTTCACCTTCCAGCAGGACAGTAACCCTAAACATACAGCCAGAGCTACAATGGAATGGTTTAGATCAAAGTATAGTCATGTGTTATAATGGCTCATTCAAATTCCAGACCTAAATCCAATTGAGAATCTGTGGCTACACTCGAAAATTGCTCTCTATCCAATGTGACAGAGCTTGAGCTATTTTGCAAAGAAGTGAAAGGAAAACAATGATTTTTGTACTTTGTAGAACTTTGTAGAACCATCTTTCGCTGCAATTACAACTGCAAGTCTTTTTGGGGATGTCTCTACCAGCTTTGCACATGTAGAGAGAGTGACATTTTTGTCCATTCTTTTTGGAAAAATAGCTCAAGTTCTGTCGGATTGGATGGAGAATCCGAACAGCAATTTTCAAGTCTTGCCACATACTGACAATTGGATTTAGGTCTGGACTTTGACAAAATGTGGAAAACTTCAAGTTATATGAATACTTTTTCAAGACACTGTATGAATGAGCCCTTGTTCACACTACCCACAAGCCATATGCTCAGTATTATTGCACTGCAGGATGTCAGTTTTCTGCTGCAGTGAACCACGGTAAGGGTGCAGTGTGGTGTGCATTTAAGGGCATCATAATGTTGACTTTTGTTTTAGCTTTATTTGAAGTGTACAAAATGACAATTTATTGATATTTTGTTCTTCCTAGGAGATGTCGCAAATTCACTGGACAGTGTGGTAAAAATGGTTGGGGAATTTGGCCAATTCTCAGGCCTGACTATCAATTGGGAAAAATCTGCATTGCTACCACTAGAACCACTTGACCCCCGGACATTGTCAGGGGCTTCCCAATTGAACGTGGTTACCAAATTAAAATACCTGGGGATTTGGGTTACAAAGGACGCCACTCAATATGCTAACATCAACATAGCCCCACTTATAATTAAATTAAAACAAAAAAGTGACATATGGAAACGACTCCCGCTGTCTGCAGCAGGACGCTGCAATCTCATAAAAATGATATGGCAGCCGCAGATACTATACTTGTGTCACAATTCCCTGATTTGGATAGGGCAGATGTGGTTTAAGAAAATAGAGTCACTATTCAGGGAACTAATATGGGGGGCCAAGCCAGGATTAGGTTACAAACACTACAACTTCCGGTAAAAGGAGGGGGGTATGGCGGTTCCACACCCAAGACTATACTTTATTGCGTCCCAGCTACAACAACTAGCGGGTTGTGGAACCACAGAGGGAGACACTCCTAACAACCGATTACTTTTAGTAGGTAACCCCCATAGGCTATTGGTGGAAGCTCTAGAGGTAGACTTCTTTCCCTATAAATGCTCAATCATAAAACTAGTTAGGAAAATATTGCAGACAACAAAAAGGTACTATTGGGGTACTCTGGGATAACAGAATTTTCTCCTATATGGAATAATAAAAACTGCAGGAACTAATGAGCATAGAGGAATCTAGTGAGTGGGAGGGAAAGGGCATAAATCGCTTAATACACTTGTTTGAGGGGGAAACTATGAAAACATTCTTAGAACTGTCAAGGTAATATGATATATCAAACAAAACATTCTATAAGTACCTTCAGGTCCACCATGCAATCCAAACACAATTCAGAGTACAAACCGTTGCATGGACCCAGATTCCCGCCCTTCTCAAGGTAATCAAGGCAAGAACATCCAAATGCCTAATTTCAGCGATGTACACCATGTTTTGGGACAGAGCAATAAGCAGAGCGGGCCCCACTAAGAGCAGAGAGGCGTGGGAAAGAGATTTGGGGACACTTACGGCTGAACAGTGGGATAAAATCTTGCAACAAGGAGTATCAGTTTTGATTGCCCCAGCGCAGAGACTGTCCCACTTGTTCTTACTGTATAGAGTATATTATACTCCCCAAAAGATGTTCAAACTAGGCTTAAGGCAAAATAATGAATGCCCGAGATGTAAGGCCAAAGGAGACCTCATACATATGGTTTGGAAGTGCCCAATGTTGTATAGCTATTTGGTGGAGATAATTGGGAGGATTAACAAAGCCTTTCGGAACCTCCTTGGAAGCAGAGGCTAAGACTTGCCTCTTGGGGAGTATAGGGGACAATGAAGTCCCTCCAGGTAACTTAGAAGCAGTTTTGAGATGCCTATTTCAGGCACGCAAGATAATTGCTCAAAAATGGCAGGCACATCTACCCCCGTCCGTAGGAAATTGGAAAGCAACAATCAATCTAACCATCTCCAGTGAAAAGGTGAATTTTATGAGACAAGGGAACCACGGCAAATTTGTGAGACTGTGGGGACCATGGCTGAGAGGTGTGGGAGAGCCTTTATAGGGAAACCTAACATGAAGAGCCTGTTTTTGATCCACCAAGAGCCTACTTCCTCGGGTTATGAGGGCCTCAGCGGACTAGCTGCTTGGTCAACTTATATGCCATAGAAGATTTTTGTGCTACACTACTTTCCTGGAAGATCCCCTCAGTTAATAGCCCAAGTTTAAGGGATCACATTAGTACGCTCTCTCCTTAGGTTAGGCAACATATGAGAATTACGCTCCACTGAGGTGGGGGAAGGGAGGGTATGGAGGGTGGCATTAGGGACCGCATAGAAGGAGAATAGCAGGTAAAGGACATTCTCTGATGATCCAAGTACAGCACATGGGCTATCTTATTGTTGTCTACTTATTTGATTTCTGTACTGCTATGCATATATGATGTAACTACAGTTTTTGTATTTAACAATGCTGACCCAAGAAAAACAAAATAAAGATGAATTATTAACAAAATGACAATTTATATATGACATGCAGTGCTTACTTGTGCACTGCGGTAAAATGTTACAGGTTTAAATTTTACTGCAAATCACTGCCTCATATCCCCAGGATGTTGCCGTGTGAACAGGACAGAGAAACAATTGTTTATGTACCTAAATGGTGACTGCCATTTGTTCAGTGCAGAAAATGCCTGTCACTGCATTATGTGTAAACAAGCCCTAAATGTCACTTATTGAGGCGTGCCAGTGGGTGCACTGTTTTACCTCACAAGATCTACTGTTTAGGGTGGTCACAGACATCCTCCTGCTGGCCTCCATTTATGAAAGTATGTGCCCAGGAATGAATGCCCGGAATGAACACAGTTTGCATTCTGGGCATTCATCCCTGTGCACTATACTGGCCTAAACTTGCATACGGCTGGTATCAGACTTTCAAAATTAGACAGACTACCAGATGTGGGGCGCTCCAACCACAGCTAAACACCAAAGCCTCATGCACTGGGCCTAGACACCCATTATGCATAAGGCCTTACATTGCTGATCAGGGATAGAAGAGCCCTAGTACACTGGTGGCGAGTGGGAAGATTGTTCCTTAAGCTGGCCATATACATCACATTTTGTTGCATTGCAGCCTGAAATAAAGACGGACACCGTTTTTTTTTTAGCCAGCTGTATTTTCTGGTGCAACTTATAATATTCAAGTGAAAGATATAACACCAACATGTCAGATTATTTTTTTAACTTCTAACTTCGATAAAATAAAATAACCCAATTTTGGTCTCATCTGGGCACCATAACTGCTTCAGTGCGAAATCTTCAGATGCGCTATGCCGACGTAACTCAGAGAGGCAAGCACTGTATTCTCAGAGCAAATGCTCCCAATGTTGCACCGGCGTAAGGTAAATTCGTAGGTGTAAGCCAGTGTAATTCAAAGTAGGAAAGAAGTGGGTGTGATCCATTTAAATGAAGCGTGACCCCTTGCAAATGAAGGGCCAAACGGCACATGCACCGTGACGTCGACGCATGTCCTGCACCCCTCTGCGCATGCTCACAACTACGCCCGGCGTAACCCCTGAGATACGCCGGCCCACTGCCTACGCCCAGAGCATAAATACGCCCAGACATGGCTGCTCCTGCGTCAGGGAAGGAGCGGAGGAAGAAAAACGTTTCTGCACAGGAGAAGGCTATTATCATTACGGCCATGTCCAGGTACGATGTGTACCTCCATGGGGCAGAGAGTGGCACCACCAGTAAGACCAGGAAGGAGAAGATCCTGGAGGAGATCACGACAGCGGTCAATACCCTGGGACATAAGGTAAGGACCTCCAAGGACATTTTGAAAAAAATAAATGAACTGCGTTGTGTGGTCCGAGAGAAGCTGGGCTCGATGAGGAGGCATGCCAGGGGCACTGGAGGGGGACCAGCCACTACTATTAGGCCGACTCATGATGAGCAGGTGGTTGCCCAGTGTCTCCAGAGGGAGCAAGTGGAGGGAGTGGAGGGCTATGACTCCATGGAACAGGCCTTGAGGACCAGTAAGTGTGTGTTTTTTATCCTATCTGGTGTGTAGCATGTGAGGGGGTGGAAGGGAACATGTGACAAGTGTGATCCACAGATGTGCTGGAGGGAGTGGGGCCATCTGCTGCCGTTGGCCATCCTACGCCATCCCCCGAACATCATCCTGAGCCAGACCCCCTGGGAAGCCAAGAGTCAGCGGTGGAGGGGAGTGCCCACACCTCTCCTCTAGAGGTGGTTGAGGAGGAGACGGTCAATATGGACCAGGATGTTGTCCTGTATTTGGAGGAGTCTTCCCCTTTGGCCGGGCCCTCTCAGACCACCACCCCCATCAGGGGAAGCCCCTCAGGGTCCACCCCCATCAGGTCTAGCCCATCAAGGGCCTCCCCTTATAGACAACCCCAAGCCTCTCCTGGCCCCAGGAAGGCTACCAGGAAGACAAGGATTGTTCCAGAGTTCCTCCCGGAACATCTTGCGAGGGAACAGGCCCGCCAGACCCGCCATATGGGTGATGTAGCTGTGCAGATGCATCGTGTGGCAGACAGCCTGGCCTCCTCTGCCCAGATTAATGACAGCACCTAGGATGTCAGTGGCAACTGTGCTGCAATGGTCACCTGCCTTGGGGAGCTGCAGGCCACAACAGCAGGCCTCGTGGCAGATGTCCAGACCCTGGCAGTGGCCGTACAGGCTAATACAGCTGCCATCCAGGCGGAGGGAAGGCAGACGAGGCTGCTGCAGGCCGAGACAAATGCGGTCCTCACCCGCATTGCCCTGGCATTAGAGGGCAGGCAGCCAGCCAGGGAGAGACCAGGGGATGCTCCTCCTCCTGATGCTCCCACCCCCACCACAGGCTCCCACCAGACAGCTAAGGAGCCGGAGCCGTGGCAACAGACTTGGCCCACGACAGGGCAATTGATTGTCTTTTGATTTTTGTTATATGCTCAGGTTATGAGCTTTTTGATTTTTGTTATATGCTCAGGTTATGAGCTTTTTGATTTTCGTTATATGCTCAGGTTATGAGCTTTTTTATTTTTGTTATATGCTCAGGTTATGAGCTTTTTTATTTTGTAGTATCTGCACATGATCAGTAGTGCAGGCTACAGTGTGACTGGTGTGTGAATGTGGGGGTGACACTCCTGCCAGTAAGGGGTGTCACCCTGGGTTGTCGTGGAGAGGTTATCCCCATGGCTGTGTGAATGTGGTATGAATGGACAGCAACATGATTGGTGCCTTGCCGTGGCGTTGCTGCTCCCAAGTCCTGCATGGTGGACTTGGGCTAATCCAATGTGATGTGGATGTGGTGTGTAAGCTATGGACCACAGTGGTGTGCATGCGTGCATTGTCTGTGTAACATGATGAATGTGTGTTTAACGTGCAAAGATATGTTCCACGAGGCAACTCCTGGCTGCTGTTCCCTCAGCAGATGGGGTAGCCTCGGGCAGGGGGGGACTGTGTGGTTGGGGGGTCAGGTCATCACATATGTCAATCTGCAGGCCCTTTCTCACTGCGTAGCTGTGCAGCACACAACATGCACCGATGATCTGGCACACAAAGTTTGGGAAATACAACAGGGTCCCCCCGGACTTATCCAGGCATCGGAAACGGGACTTCGGGATGCCAAATGTGCGCTCCACCACTGCATGGGTACGTATGTGTGCATCATTGTATCTTCTCTCTCCTCTGGTTTGGGGATTCCGGAATGGAGTCAGGAGATGGGGCCCAGGTGCATATGCTGAGTCACCTGGAAGGGAAAAGACAGGAGGATGTTAGCGGTGCATGTGCCCCTCGTGATGTCTGCATCATAGGGTCGGACAGTCATGCCTGACACCCATGTCACTCACCAACCAGCCAGCTGTCCCTGTGCACATTCTGTTCGAATTCTGTTGGGATGTTGCTTTGACAGTATATGTAGCCGTCATGGCTGGACCCAGGGGGGTTTGGCACGGATGTGCCATATGAGGCATTGGGCATCGGCTATCACCTGTACATTGATGGAATGCCAATGCTTACGATTGCGGTACATGTGCTCTGTGGCACGGGGGGGCCGTAATACCACATGTGTGCAATCAATGGCCCCGATGGTGCGTGGGAATCCTGTAGAAATCCTGCATTGCCTTCTGCCACAGATGCTCATGGGTGGATCTAATGATGTGGTAGGACATGTGTCTGAGGATTGCGGGGACAACCTGGTGCACACATCTGCTCATGGTGGATTGTGTCATCCCAGCCACGACTCCACTTGTACGCTGAAAAGATCCACTGGCAAAGAAATGGAGTGTTGCCAGTACCTTGACCAATGGCTGCACTGCATGTGAGCGATCTGTCTGACTGGTGATGTCATCTTGCAGGGCTATGGCTATTTCCAGGATGGCATCAGGGCTGAATCAGAAGATGCGATACACCTCCAAATCACCCATGCCAAATACGTTCATGCTCGTTCGGTAGATCCTCTCCCGTGCCCTCCTCCTTCTACGCGCCTGTGAACACAGTAGTAGTGCTATGACCATGGATGCCCCTGGCATGTTAGCATACAGATTGTTGTCCTGCAAGTGTGGTTGCTCAGCTTGTCCATAACGGTGCTGCTACAGCTGCTCTCCAGCTGACCTGTGCACGTCTGCTGCTGACTTACCCCTGCTTTATGAGGGGTAACTTTACGCCGGGCGTTGAACTTGCGCGTAGCCTGCGCCAGGCGCACATACGTTCGTGAATCGCTGCATCTCCCTCATTTGCATATTTGAATAGGAAATCAATGGGAGCGCCAGATGCGTCCAGCGTATTTATATGTGCATACGCTACGCCGGCGTAGAAAAGTTACGTTGATCGGAAGAAGCCTATTTTCAGGCGTATCTAGTTCTGTAGATACGGCGCATAGTTACGCCGGCGCAAATATACACTTATGCCGCGCATCTCGAGATACGCCGGCGTAAGTGCTTTGTGGATCTGGGCCCTCGTGTTTCTGCGAGGCAGGAATACAGATCTCTGTCTTCCCCCAGTCAAAACAATCCCCCCCCCCCCCAACAGTTAGCAAGCGCTCCCAGGGAACAAAATGTAACCCTTTGATCGCCCCTGATGTTAATCCCTTCCCTGCCAGCATCATTAGTACAGTGACAGTGATTAGTACTGATCACTGTGTATTGATGTCACTGGTCCCCAAAAAGTGTAATTTAGTGTCAGAAAGAAAGAAAAGAAAAAATTCCATACATACAGCCCATAGTTTGGTTTTCGCAAAAGTTATAGCGTCTACAATCAATATATGCTTTTTAGGATTTTTTTTTTTTACCAAAAACATGTAACAGAATACATATTGGCCTAAATTGATAAAGAATTTAGTTAACCACTTCCTTACCACGTCATTGTGAAAGGACGGCGGCAGGAACCCCTCCTCTAACCTGGAGGACGTCATATGACGTCCTTTGTTTTCGGCGATCTAGGGCGCGCGCACGCGGCCGGCACCCACGATTACCGGCGATCACGGCAGGAGTGTGGATCTGTGTGTCTAAACACACAGATCCACCTATTGTTAGCGGTGAGGAGACTGATGTGTGTTCCCAGTACAGAGGAACACACATCAGTCTCCTCCCCCTGTGAGTCCCTCTCCCCCTACAGTTAGAACACACTTTAGGGAACATTTTAACACCTTCAGCGCCACCTAGTGTTAACCCCTTCCCTGCCTGTCACATTTACACAGTAATCAGTGCAGTTTTATAGCACTAATCGCTGTGTAAATGTGAATGGTCCCAAAAACATGTCAAAAGTGCCGATGCAATGTCACGGTCACAAAAAATAAATAAAAAATAAATCGCAGATTTCCGCCAATACTAGTAAAAAATAAAAATGCCATAAATCTTCACTTATTTTGTAGACAGTATAACTTTTGCGCAAACCAATCAATATACGATTATTGCGGGTTTTTTTAACCAAAAATACGTAGAATACGTATCGGGAAAAAAAAAACTAAAAAAAAAAAAAAAATGTTGATATTAAATAAAAAAGTAAAAAATATTGTGTTTTTTATTAAATTGTCGCTCTTCTTTTGTTTATAGCGCAAAAAATAAAAACCGCAGAGATGATCAAATACCACCAAAAGAAAGCTCTATTTATGCGGGGGAAAAAAAACAAAGATTTAATTTGGGTACATGACTGCGCAATTGTCATTCAAAGTGAAACAGCGCTGAAAACTAAAAATTGGTCTGGGCAGGAAGGGGATGAAAATGCCCTGTATGGAAGGGGTTAAAAAAAATTATTGGATGGGTTTCATAGCAGAAAGTAAAACATTTTTATTTTTTTCAAAAATTGTCAGTGTGTTTCTAGCGCAAAAAATAAAAAACGGCAGAGGTGATCAAATTCCACCAAAAGAAAGCTCTATTTGTGGGAGAAAAATGACATACATTTTATTTGCGTACCGTATCGCACAACCGCGCCATTGTCAGTTAAAGTAACGCAGTGCCGAATCGCAAAAAATGGCCTGGTCATTGGGGGGGGGGGGGGGGTTAAACCTTCTGGAGCTGAAAAGGTTAAATTGCATCTTGAAGATTCTGAGGCCACATGGAAAAAGGTGTTCTAGTCAGATGAGACTGAAATGTAATGATTTGGCCTCAACACCAAACGATATGTCTGGCGGAAATCCAATACAGCTCACCATCCAAATAACTACTATTCCAAAGCATGGAGGTGGTAATATCCTGTTATCGGGATGTTTCTCTGCAGCAGGGACTGGAGCACTTGTCAGGATAAAAGAAAAATGCATGGGGCAAAATGTAAGGAAAATCTGCTGCCCTCTACCAGAAAGTTGTCAATGGGAAGGTAGTTTACCTTCCAACATGACAATGACCCAAAGCACACAGCAAAAATGACCACACAGTGGTTGAAGGAGAAAGGGGTGAATGTCCTTGCATGGCTTAATCCGAGCCCAGACCTAAACCCAATTTAAAAATCGATGGAATGACTTGAAGACTACAATCCACAAGCAGTCGCCATCATATTTAACTGAACTTGAGCAGTTCTGCAAAGAATAGTGGGGAAATATTGCAGAGTTTAAATATGAAAAGTTAGAATAGACATATGCAAAAGGTGGTCCAACAAAATACTGACATAAGGGGGCTGATCCTTTTTCCAACTCAGTTATTTATTTATTTATTTTTTTCCTGACATGTTGGTGCTTTATCTTTCACTTGGATGTTATAATTTGCAATAGTCAATACAGCTGGATAACACAACAACTGCGTTTCTTCATTTCAGGCTGCAAAGCAACAACATTTTTTTTTTTTCCTATGCCCACTGTACTTAGATTTTTTTCTGACCGATTCCTCTATCCATGCTATATAGCACAGATGGACAAAGGCCATTGTATTTTGACAGCCAGTCAGCTGTGGCTGTCAAAATGCCTAAACTGTGGCTGCATCTGATTGGATGCAGCCGTTATTTAGTGATTGCTTAGCCAAGATGCAGAAATTGCTTACTGCTCAAGGAACACTTTACAACCTCTGGGGAAACCCTAGGGTCCCATGAAACCCTGGTTGACAGGCTGAGCTACAGCAATAACTTGAAATGCATATGCAGTGAAAGGACACTACAGTTTTCCTAAATTGGAACACACATTTGTTACATTTTAATTAGACTTTTTTAAATCTACTTTACATATAGAGACATAAGAAAAAAATCTAACCTGAAAAATAAGATACACAGCCAGTGCCTCTCTTACAATGTTCTATATGTATTCCATATAAATACATCTAGTAGAACATTGTCAATGTACTATATTGTATCCGTAGCATAAGGCGGACAATCTGTTCCCTCAGGTGATTCAGAGTTAGGCAATAAAGACTTTTCAGTGACTTAATGTTATCAGCAAGGTTGCCCAATCACTTCCTGCCACATTATTCCATGTAATAGAATTGTAATATTTTTGCTCAGACAATCACTGGCTTCACTGTGCTGATCTCCAACGTATAAAGATTATAAATGTTTAGATTTCACTTCTAAGGGCTGACCTGCTGGCTTAAAGCAGAATTACAGTATTCTCCTCCTTTTTTCATTATTTTAACTATCTATTTTTAAACCTTACATTTTTTTTAAACGTCATATTATCTGCCTTGGTCTTTTTCATCTTGCTCTGCTGTGAACTGTGGGTGGAGTAAGATAGAGCCAAGCACATCAGTGCAGTAACATTTACTCAACAGTGACTGACATTTAGCAGACATCATGTTTGTCTAAATTATTACACACACCAGTAGAAGACCGTTAACTAGATGAGTTGAGTTACATTTGTTTGCAGTCCAGATCACAGTGCAGTGTTACTAGTTTGAAATCCCTTTCCACACTTCTTAGGCCTCACTAACAGTGCAACTATACTGTATGCCCATGTTTACCCACACAGTGATGCACAGCTGTTTTGTGGGACACAGGGGCTGCATGGACATAGCCCTGCCAATATCAGTGCGAGTTCTGGGACATGCACACACACGAATTGGGGGCAGCGGCTGTGTTCATTGGCAATGAAGAGGAAGAAAATGGACTCCAGAAGAATTCCAAATGAAAAAGTTGTCTTTAATGTAAAAACAGGAACATGTACAGTCACCGCAACCACAGAAACAGGACAGCCGACACGTTTCGCACTCAACTAGTGCTTAGTCATGGCTAAGCGGCTGTGTTCATGCTCTATGAAAATTGTGTGCACCATATAGGATACAGTAACAGCAGTGACTCCCAGGGAGATTGTCAAAGCCACTTTAAGACAGACAGTGGGTCCTGTGGGAGACTGGACATCTGCAAAAAGGAAGTGTGGCTTCAGTAGTGCCCTTCAAAGAAAATTCAGGAGGTATATAGTGAGGAGGGGAAAGGGAGAAAATTATGAGGGAGTCAAATGCAGATGGGACAGAAACAGGTTGGGCTGGAGTTCCAATTTAAACACAAATTACTTTTAATTTGTTGCATAATAATGTTGATAGCTGTTGCAAACAAACATTTTTCACGTGATAAATAAAATTTAATATTTAACTTACTGCAAAGTAAACCCATTTAAAGGTAAAGCAGTTCATCAGTTTGTATACCGAGTCACAGCTAAAGATGGTAAGCTAAATGTGTATTCAGCAGGAGCCGGCTGAATTTTAATCTGCGTGTGACCCTCTTATTTGACAAAAGTTAATCGTTAGATTGTCTTCTGTTGAACTTTACTGCTGAAATCCTTCATCTGATTGGGTCAGCTGCAGCGCTGACCGGTATATTCTGACAGCAGCGGAGTCTCAAATCCCAGAATACAACAGCACAATGGGAAGGATTTCTGCATTCACTTCGCTTGTGTGGATGCATGAACTTGCCATTTTTTGTTTTTTTTCCGCCTGTTGGTTGAAAAAAAAAAAAAAACGGACGGTGTGTATCCAGCTTTAGATATGGTGGCTGCATTAGTTTTCTTTTTTAGGCTTTAATGCATTTTCACCTGGTAATCCAGCCATTAACACACTTCCTGTCCTAGGATGTCTGCATGCTGGATGAAGTAGTACAAGTAAAAGTAGTAGGGTAAAAGCCCCCCCCAGGCGAAAACAAATGCAGCCACCACATCTAAGGATTGATGAGGTGCAATATATTACATTTTTGTTTTGGGTTTAATAATGCATTAAAAAGGTGAATTATTTGGTCTGAAAGTCAAGTATACTGAAGTATTTTGATTGGTGGCATCTATAGTATAGTGCAATATTACTTATGCTGGCCATACATTGTACACATTTCAGCTTGTGCCTGATGAACTGGCCAACATGCACTTCAAGGTTGGCCCTGTCAGCACCCTCCTGCCTGACATCCTTTGATATGGGCAGTAGCTGACACCGCTGATTTATCCATCTGCATTGTATAGCATGAATAGACAAATTTTAAGTATCTTTCAGTGTATGGTCACCTTTATCTTAAAGTATATTAAAAGGCAATCCTTTTTATATACACACACACACACACACACACACACACACACACACTATATATATATATAATATAAGATATTGAAATGTTGAAAGGCTAAAACCACAGTCAGGTTTTTATTGGTGTCTGTGCTCTCGGTTATAGATACACTCGCACCGACTGTCCTTATCCAATAAGGAAAAAATTCAAAATTGTATGTTGCCACTAGAACGGGAAGACCCAATTGGAACACTCACTTCCTGTGAGAACGAAGAAGGGATTTCTCTTATGTTGGAAAAATATTTTCACTTACCGTTGAGTCTACAGAAAAAAAAAAATTAAAGGGAAATTTTACAAAAAAAATAAAAATTATAGGGGTTTTACTCTCCTTTACTCTATCCAAAATGAAAATGTGTGAACGCTGTCGGTCTGAATTACTAATGTAAGACAAAAGAAAAGATGTGCAGTAAACGAAACAATCTAAGTACAGTAAACGAAAATGTAATATATAATTTATCATAAACAATAGTGATGAACAGAATACGCCATATTCGATTTCGCGAATATTTCGAAGAATATTCGCGAATATTCGTTAATATCGAATATTCGTGATATTTTATATAAAAAAAAAAAATTGCGAAATTTCGCTATTTTTTTTTGGATAAAATATCACGAATATTCGATATATTTTATAAAAAAAAAAAAAATAGCGAAATTTCGCATATGCGAAAGTGAAAATAATTGCGAAATTTCGCTATTTTTTTTTGGGATAAAATATCACGAATATTCGATATTTACGAATATTCGCTATATTTTATAAAAAAAAACAAAAAAATTGCGAAATTTCGCTAATGCGAAATTTCACTAGTGCGAATGTGAAATTGATTGCGAAATTTGAAAAAATACGAATATTCGAAATAGCGAATATTCGCCGCGATATTCGAGTTATTCGCGAATACCTCGAATATGCAATATTCGTGAGCAACACTTATAAACAATAAATTGGCTACTCACAAAAGGAGTGATAACAGAGGCAAAAGAATAGAAATGCGGGCCCGGAGTCACCAAGTGTCGTCAGTAAATCCAATCCAAATCCTTGACAGCAGAATGTTGGATGTAAAGAGACCTCCAATATCTCAGGAGCCTCAGGAAGGGACTAGAAGCCGAAGGAGCCGATTCAGAGCGGCGTGCGTTCCAGCGTGGAGCGCAGCGTGCCGTCGTCGCACCGGAAGTGACGTGGGAGGTCTTTTTACATCCAACATTCTGCTGTCAAGGATTTGGATTGGATTTACTGACGCTTAGTGACTCTGGGCCCGCATTTCTATTCTTTTGCCTCTGTTAACACTCCTTTTGTGAGTAGACAATTTATTGTTTATGATAAATTATATATTACATTTTCGTTTACTGCACTTAGATTGGCGCATCTTTTCTTTTGTCTTACAACCCCTTCAGAGCTTGCCTTTGCTTCAGGGTGCTGCCGCTAGTGTTGCTTCTACACCAGGACTTGTTATTGGACATTTTCTCTTATCCATGTATGGACTATATAATGATATGACAAGACATTTTATATTATATTATTTTTGACCCCCTCCTCTATACGCTCTTAATCGTGCGCCACAAACAACATTTTTTTATATTGAATTACTAATGTACTCTTTCCATCCCTAGAGGACTCAAGTGGTGAGTTTTTGCTCCCAGAAGTCTCAAGTCCTATTACAAGAGAAGCAAGGAAAAAAAATTACCTAAAGGAAGACCTTTTCCTCTTAGTCTGTCACGGATTGCTTGAGAGCGATTTGGTTCATTTGCTTTATTTCCCACTTGGTCTATCTGTGGGATTAAAAGAAATGAAAGTATTAGCAGCTATAAAGAAAGAAAAAAATATATATATTATGTCATGTAAATATTTTGCAATGACAATAAAAGCTTTTAAAAGACAGTAGGGAGGGTCCTGTTTGAACAATTCCATAGCAGTTTAGTAGAACAGACTAGGTGTGTTTTTTAAAATATATATATATGTATACAGACAACCCTGCGGACAGAAAAGTATGCATCCCATTAATCCACAGCAAGAATTCTACAAAAAAAAAATAATAAATAAAAAAACACCTTCTATCATTTTTCTTTTATATAATTCGAAGACGTGCAAAATTAATTTTTCCAAAAAACTGCCTTTTTATTATCAGTGTACACTGCCCATGAAGCATATTGCATGCCAGTGTACATGACCGCTTGTCCCTTGAATATGTAAGATGCTACAAATATAACCAAGGCCTAGGGAAAATGTATTTTTCTGCATGCATTACTGGACACTGTCAAAGAGGACAACAGGGAACTGGAGAAAGAGGTGTAAAAGACGGCGGTCCACATGAGATGAAGCAGCAATTGACAGTCTAGATCAGTCAGTGCAGGAGGGGAGAATATCTGTAATGATGTGCATACTTTAACATTATAGCAAGAGTTTACCCGCCACAGCAGACTTTACTTATTTTAAGTTTAATATATTGCAGCTTGACAGTCCTCAGATGTTGTGGCTGCATTAGTTTGCTTTTCCAGTGTCCCCTCCCCCTATTTTTACCTGGTGATCCTGCCAGTAACATACTTCAGGCCTCACCATACTGTATATATGAAGAAGCATTACTATCTTTGTAAAGGACTACAAGACACCTCAGTTTCTTATCTTCATAAAAAGGGGAGAGGTGCTCGCTGCTCTAGGAAGACAAATGAACAATGCTAAGTGATCAACCAGCAATAGCAGAGAGCACAGGAAGGGATCAGCTAACTGGATTACTGGCAGGATCAACAGGTATTTTTATGCACTTATTAAAGCGATATTTACCGTAGGTGAATATAGAAAAAAAACTGCAAGGCAATGTCATATTGTGCGAGTATGCTTTGCATACTCGCACATTATGATAGTCTTACCTTAGAACAAAGAACTCCAGGGAATGTCACAGCTGAGATGGCCGATATCTTCCCCCGGTCTTCCTTCCGGGTTCACAGGGTTAAGCCGGACTTTCAGAGAGCATGCATTGATGATGTCATCAGCTGCATGCACTTTTAATATGTCCTAAACTGTGCAAATTTAGAAGATATTTACAGTACCTTATTACTTATTATAGGCTTGCCTGTAGGTACAAGTGGTAGTACAGCGTTCACTACCACTTTAAGTAGATATAACTAAATGTTTTCAATGGTTTATATAACACACCAAAAGGGAACAAATACGAGAAGTTTATTGCTAGGGTTTACATATACTTTAAATGTGACACTAAACTCTGATTAGAAAAAAACAAAAAAACTATTCAATATGTATTCATAACTCAAAAAGTACCTTCCAATGCTCTCAGGCTCTTTCAAATTTCCTAACGTTATTGTAAAGTTTACATTTTTTTTTTTTAAAACAAACATGTTATTGCACAGAGCAGCCCCAATCCTCCTATTCTGGGGTCCCCCACTGGCGCTCTTGACTTCTCCTCCGCCAAGTGTCTCCATAGGACGCCACTCATGCATGCTCAATCCTGAGCCTGACTGTCTGAGTCTACTGACACAGCCAGCGGGACT
The DNA here is from genome assembly GCA_029574335.1 of Rana kukunoris. NCBI lineage: Eukaryota > Metazoa > Chordata > Amphibia > Anura > Ranidae > Rana > Rana kukunoris. Next base: position 476,899,243 of record CM056049.1, on the reverse strand, counting down.
CGGCACCGCCCTCGCACTCTCTCTTCATAGCCTTTGACTGACAGCAGCGGCTTCACAGCCAGGTGTGCACTGCGCATTCGCGAGTCACGCTGTGCTGTCCTGAATGGCCGAGCAATCTTCTGGGACCTGTGACGTGTTTCAGAAGATTGCATGGAGGGAGAGGAGGTGTTGCCTAGGCGGCCCGGGTTAAAGTGGGAGCTGGGTACCTGGGGGTTAGTACTCCTAAAAGCGGAAGTTCCACTTTTGGGTGTAACGCCGCTTTAAGATTTATTGGACATTATATATGTTGGCTCAATTCTGCATGTTAATACATGACCATATAATGTAAATAAAAAGATCTGAAAACAGAGAACTAAGAACAAAATTCACATATTCAGCAACAATGACATCGTCACTTTGTTAGAATTTGTTCAAGTAACATTCCCATGCATTTTTAACACTGCCCAATGTGAGCTTTGTCTAAATGATATCACCATTCATGCATAGAGGTGAATATAGACCTGTCATTAAGGCAGGAAAGACAATTTTAATAGAACTGCAAGATGCAGCCCATTGCTTTTCTATACACTGGTTCCATCAATATCAAGCTGAAAGTAGCTGGCCTGAAATTATGCAAATGACAAAACTATAGAGCTAGAATAGCAAAGACAGAAAACATGCATTTTATATTATATTTCACATACGCTTTTGGGGGAAAATACATGATAGCAAAGAGAAAAGAAATACCCAGTATAATTTTAACATGTAAAAGTTGCAAGTACAAAACTCACCCCAGATAAACTTCCCAGAACCAGCTTCACCAGCTGTTTGATGTAGTAGAAGGAAGGCGCACAGTTGCTGTTGCGAATATGGGCACTACAGCCATCTAAAACTGTTCGAGTGGATAGTCTTGTTAAAAACTGGTCCTCGCACATGTCAAGTAAAATGCTATTCAACCGTTCACCCAACTTAATAGGCTGTAAACGATAAAATGAAAAATCAAACGTGAATTCATACGCATTCAGATAAAAAAAGTTATTCTGGTCATTCTCTAAATACTATACACACATTCTGTCCTAGAGTTTTTTTTTTTTAACACCTTTTATATATCAGATTACATTTTACAAGAGAATATGTATCCATTTTACCAGTTAAAAACTTCTAAATAAGAAACTAATAAATAAAAATAGATTGCAATACAGATCCCAGTCATATCGGGAGCTACACTGAACACATGGTGCATTCTGTGACACAACACTGCCAATGCATCCATTGTGGTGCATTGCACGGTTTACTTTCTTTCACACAACTTTATTGAAACGTGACAAGCGACATTTCAAGTGAGGTCTATTTCCCATGGCAGCATTGTGATGCAGTGGTTCATTTTAAAGTATGGCATCATTGGAGAAAAAGCATTTTGCTTTATCTATTCTTTGAGGCTGCGCTGAATTTAGCTGCAAGCACAGCCCCACTGCATCTGGTGTTATCACGTCCTCAATTATTGCCAAAATTATTATTTGTTTTGTGTGCATAAACAAAAACCACTTTTATTTGTATATTTTAAAAAGGATTGCTTGTTATTACTACAATTTTACTATAGAATACAATAGGATACTTTGAAACTTTGGGAGGAAGTTTGTTTTCTTCTAGCCCATTGTTTGTGAATTCTAATATCTTGAATGCAGAGAGTAATTATTAACAATTTTTAAAACGATAGCTTACATTTTATTTTACCACAGCTTCAATTGCAAAGATGTAAATTTTAAAAAGGGTCATTAACCACTTAAGACCCGGACCAAAATGCAGGTAAAGGACCTTGACCCTTTTTGCGATTCGGCACTGCTTCGTTTTAACTGACAATTGCGCGGTCGTGCGACGTGCCTCCCAAACAAAATTGGCGTCCCTTTTTCCCCACAAATAGAGCTTTCTTTTGGTGGTATTTGATCACCTCTGCGGTTTTTATTTTTTGCGCTATTAACAAAAATAGAGCGACAATTAAAAAAAATGCAATATTTTTTACTTTTTGCTATAATAAATATCCCCCAAAAATATATAAAAAAACATTTTTTTTCCTCAGTTTTTTAGACCGATATGTATTCTTCTACGTATTTTTGGTAAAAAAAATCGCAATAAACGTTTATCGGTTGGTTTTCGCAAAATTTATAGCGTTTACAAAATAGGGGATAGTTTTATTGCATTTTTATAATTTTTTTTTTTTTTACTACTAATAGCGGCGATCAGCGATTTTTTTCGTGACTGCGACAATATGGCGGACACTTCGGACAATTTTGACACATTTTTGGGACAATTGTCATTTTCACAGCAAAAAATGCATTTAAATTGCATTGTTTACTGTGGAAATGACAGTTGCAGTTTGGGAGTTAACCACAGGTGGCGCTGTAGGGGATGTGTGACCTAATGTGTGTGTTTACAACTGTAGGGGGGTGTGGCTGTAGGTGTGACGTCATCGATCGCGTCCCCCTATTACAGGGATGACGCGATCGATGCTGCGGCCACAGAGAAGCACGGGGAAGCCGTGTGTACACACGGCTCTCCCTGTTCTTCCGCTCCAGGGACGGATCGCCACACTCCAGCGGCGATCGGGTCCGTGAATCCCGCGGTCCCGGTCCTGGAGCTTTGGACCGGGTCGCGGGTGCGCGCGACCCACGGCTGGGTACTAAAATCAACGTATATATACGTTGATGTGCCCAGCCGTGCCATTCTGCCGACGTAAATGTGCAGTAGGCGGTCCTTAAGTGGTTAACCACTTTCCTACCGGGCCATAGGGGATCGATGTCAGTGTCAACCCCTCACCGATGAGACTGGACATCACACAACATCCCTTCTTTACGGCGTTCTAGGGCGCGATTGCCGCCGGGCACCCGCAATTACTGCTGATCACGGCAGGAGTGTGGATCTGTGTGTGTAAACACACAGATCCACCTTCTGTCAGTGGTGAGGAGACTGATGTGTGTTCCCAGTACAGAGGAACACACATCGGTCTCCTCCCCCTGTGAGTCCCCCTCCCCCTACAGTTAGAAAATACTTTAGGGAACATTTTAACCCCTTCAGCACCCCCTAGTGTTAACCCCTTCCCTGCCAGTCACATTTACACAGTAATCAGTGCCGTTTTATAGCACTAATCGCTGTGTAAATGTGAATGGTACCAAAAACGTGTCAAAAGTGTCCAATATGTCCGCCGCAACGTCACGGTCACAAAAAAAAAAAAAAAAACGCAGATCGCCGCCATTACTAGTAAAAAAAATAAAATAAAAATTCCATAAATCTATCACCTATTTTGTAGACTCTAACTTTTGCGCAAACCAAGCAATATACGATTATTGTGTTTTTACCAAAAATACGTAGAAGAATACGTATCGGTCTAAACTGAGGAAAATATTTTTTTTTTTTTTTTAAATTGTGATATGTGTTAAATAAAAATGAAAAAATATTGTGTTTTTTTTTTTTACATTTGTTGCTCTTTTGTTTATAGCGCAAAAAATAAAAACCGCAGAGATGATCAAATACCACTAAAAGAAAGCTCTATTTGTGTGGGGAAAAAACATAATGATTTAATTTGGGTACAGTGTTGCATGACCGCGCAATTGTCATTCAAAGTGCAACAGCGCTGAAAACTTTTTTTTTAAGCTAAATAGCTTCCTTTACCTTACTGCAGTGCTGTTTTTATGTCCTCATTGTTCGTTTTTGCTTTGATGTTGCTGTAATTCTGCTCTGTTCTGGACACTTCCTGGTTGTCTGTTTCCTTATAACCACAGTGCTGGGAGCTTTCTCACTGTGGTCACTAATCAAGGAGGTGTGATTACTGTGTGTAAACTGAAACTGGGTTGGTGCTGAGGGGTTTTAGACAAACCATCACTGCCCTCTATTGGCTCTGTACATCAGAGAGATAGGAAATAACAGCAAAAACTAAACTAGAACTGTAGGTTGATTATATGATTGATTTTTATCTATGTTTAATAATTTTTAAAAGGAAATCGCTTATATTTTATGTCTCTATACCCTGTAAACAGTCATTTCAGCCCAAATTTTTTTTCCTTTAGTGACCCTTTAACTTTCTTTGCCTTTTAGGTCAATGGCACTTTATATTCTATATAAAAAAATGTATATATCTTTATTTAACCATCTACACACACACACACAGTATCTCACAAAAGTAAGTACACACCTCACATTTTTGTAAATATTTTATTTAGGGTTGTCCCGATACCACTTTTTTAAGACCAAGTACAAGTACCGATACTTTTTTTTCAAGTAGTCGCCGATACCGAATACCAATACTTTTTTTAAATGTCTCCCACATATGCAGCCATGTCACCCACATATGCAGCCATGTCACCCACATATTCAGCCATGTCACCCCTACCTAGCCACCGCCGCCCGGGGAACATCACAGCATTCATTTGAATAGGTGTAGTGTTCCCGCCCGTATAGACACTCCCCCTTGCTCGGGATTGGACATATCATGATCACCCATCCAATCCCGAGCAAGGGGGAGAGGCTATACAGGCGGGAACACTACAGCTATTCAAATGAAAGCTGTGATGTTCCCGAACGATGTTTAACCCATGCGGCGGCGGGTTTCGATGCGGCGGCGGCGGGGGGGGGGGATGGAAAAAGTATTCTATTCTGGTATCGGGGGTATTTGCAGGAGTACAAGTACTCCCGCAAATACTCGGTATCGGTCCCGATACCGATACCGATACTGGTATCGGTATCGGGACAACCCTAATTTTATTATATCTTTTTAGGTGACAACACTGTAGAAATTACACTTGCAACAAAAGTGAGTACACCCCCAAGTAAAACTGGGCCCAAGTAACCATTGTTATTGTTCTCACTCTTACTGGTAACTGGAAGTTCAACATGGCACCTCATGGCAAAGAACTCTGAGGATCTGGAAAAAAAGAAATTGTTGCTCTACATAAAGATGGAGTTATTGCGCAAAATATATATTAACACTTAACCACTTAAGCCCCTGACCAATATGCTGTTAAATGCCCAGAGGCGTTTTTACAATTCGCCACTGCATCGCTTTAACAGACAATTGCGCGGTCGTGCGACGTGGCCCCCTAACAAAATTTGCGTCCTTTTCTTCCCACAAATAGAGCTTTCTTTTGATGGTATTTGATTGCCTCTGCGATTTTTATTTTTTGCGCTATAAACAAAAATAGAGCGACTTTTTGTTATAAGAAAAATCGAATAAACTAAATTTTAGTCAAACATTTAGGCCAAAATTTATTCAGCCACATGTCTTTAGTAAAAAAAAAAAAAAAAATAGCAATTAAAAAAAATTAGCTACCTAGCGTCAGAAAAAGGATCGCTTAGTGATAATAGGGGGTGAAAGGGTTAACTAGGACGGTGATCAAGGGGTTACAACTTTATTAGGGGGGAGTACGGGGCTACGCTTGACCTAACACTAACTGCCTGTCACACTGACACTAAATGCAGTGATCAGTAAATATATGATCACTGCATTCAGTGACACTGTGACAGGGGGGTTGGGGGGGGGGTGATCGCAAAGGGTTAAACGTGCCTATGTGTGTGGTGTCAGAGTAGTGTTAGGTGCGACTTACTGTGAGTGTTCTCTCCTCTCGGCAGATTGAAAATACCGCCGAGAGGAGAGCTGCATCACTTCCTCTGCCAGTGTTTACATTACACAGGCAGAGAACGTGACACGGCGGAGGCTCACGGGATTGGCTGGGAGCAATCACGAGGGGGCGGACAGAAACGAACAGCCGCCGGATCTCTCCCGCAGGTAAGCTGCCCGCCGCACGCAGCGGAGGGGGTTCCGATCGGACCCCTGACCTGCTAGAAGGCAGGGACGTATATATACGCCCATCTGCCTGTACGTGCCATTCTGTTGACGTACATAGTCGTGCGGCGGGCGCCAAGTGGTTAATAATGAAGCTAGTGAAAAAAAGTGCCAAAAAAAAAATAGAAAGCGGTAGGTGACCAAATCAATAAAATAAAGTCCATAAGTGAAATTGCAGTAAACACTGCTGCAGGAATAGATGTCCATAGATCCCAGAGAGGAATGAAAAGCTCCAAAGATGACGCCACTGTTCTTGAGTATATGCACTCGTTTTTATTACTTCATGTAAGCGCAATTTTACCTTATTAAATGTCCCTGAAATTTTATACTACATCATTGGAGGCCCTCTTTTGTTCCTTCTGTTCCCTGGTATGGTGAGCATATAGGTACTCTGACAAGGGACCCCGTTGAGCATCTGCTACTTGAACCAGGAGCTACAGTGGAAGCCAGTGTGTGGGGATACAGTTTGCGATGTACTGCCGATTTAAAAGTTTAGTGGAGGCGAGAGTTCTGGGAGACCAGGCCGGTGTCTTTGGTGGAGCTTTTCATTCCTCTCTGGGATCTGTGGACATCTATTCCTGTAGCAGTGTTTACTGCAATTTCACTTATGGAGTTTATTTATTTTATTGATTTGGTCACCTACCACTTTCTATTCTTTTTTTGGCACTTTTTTCACTATCTTCATTATTAAGTGTTTATATATATTTTGCGCAATAACTCTATTCACCATTTATTAACTATTATTGTTGTTGTGTATACACTGCATAGTTGTTGCTGCAATTATTTATACTGCCTATTTTGGTAGACTTCATTCACATAGTAGCGCAGAAGCTCTTTCACACCATTATCTACATAAAGATGGCCTAGGCTATAAGAAGATTGCCAAGACCCTGAAACATACGAGTGCTGCAAGCATTGCTGCAGAGAAGGAATGGGGGGGTCAGCCTGTCAGTGATCTGGGGCTGCATGAGTGCTGCTGGTACTGGGAACTTCATTGAGGGAACCGTGAATGCCAACATGTACTGTGACATACTGAAGCAGCGCATGATCCCCTCCCTTCGGAGATACTTTTTTCCCCCCACATATTGCAGCCATGTCCCCCACATATGCAGCCATGTCCCCCACATATATCCAGCCATGTCCCCCATACCTAAATGATGATGCCGCCGCCGCCACGTTAATCACCATGCGGCGAACATTACAGGCAGCTTTCGTTTGAATAGCTGTTTTCCCTGCCGCACCATGTAAAGGACACTCCCCCTTGCTCGGGATTGGACAGATCCGTCCAATCCCGAGCAAGGGGGAGTGTCTATACACGGCGCGGCAGGGAAAACAGCTATTCAACCTAAAGGTGCCTGTAATGTTCGCCGCACGATAATTAACGCGGCTGCGGCGGCTTTGCGATATGCGGCGGGGGGGCAAGTATTCTATTCAGTCATCGGGGGCATTTGTGGGAGTACAAGTACTCCCGCAAATACTCGGTATCAGTCCCGATACTGGTATCGATATCGGGACAACCCTAGTAATGGTGATGGACTGGCCAAGCATGTCTCCAGACCTAAAACCCTATTGAGCATCTGTGGGACATCCTCAAATGGGAGGTGAAGGAGCTCAAGGTCTCCAACATTCACCAGCTTCATGATGTTGTCATGGAGGAGTGGAAGAGGACTCCAGTGGCAACCTGTGAAGCTCTGGTGAACTTCCCAAGAGGGTTAAGGCAGTGCTGGAAATAATGGTGACCCCACAAAATATTGACACTTTGGGCCCAATTTGGACATTTTCACTTAGGGGCGTACTCACTTTTGTTGCCAGTAGTTTAGACATTAATGGCTGTGTTGAGTTATTTTGAGGGGACTGCAAATTTACACCGTTTTAGAAGCTGCACACTCACTACTTTACATTGTAGCAAAGTGTAATTTCATCAGTGTTGTCACATGAAAAGATATAATAATATATTTACAAAAATGTAAGTGGTGTATGCACTTGTGAGATACTGTACACACACTGCAGGTTGCACTGTACGACAAATCTTTATATTAAACCCTATAAATCCTACCCACTTTCAAAACGCAGCCTGTGGTACATGCAATGAGGGGAATTTTACCGCAAGTCTATATAAATGTTAAGCCTTCAAATTCTTCCTAGATGAAGGCAGACACTATGGACATGAGACTCAATGAGATTGCAGTCCGCACCCGCCAAAACCAACCTTCCCAGATACAAATAACAAATAAGTAACAGAAACAATTTATTTTGGCAAAAACTTGACCGCGACACCTTGGTTTTTCACAATTTATTATTTCATACATTTTGATAAACATTCCAACAAACATATTCAACCTGCTCAGTTGTCAGAACTCGAGCAGTAGCTCAACTTTAAATATAAATACAGTCCCCAAATGCCAGACTTGAGCATCAAGCCCGGCCCACCCCAAGCTTCACAGCCTTTTCAATAATGTTCTGCAAACCTAAATTAAATATGTCATTACCAACTTCAGATAAGTGGACCCCGTCCCGCCTGTACAACCCTGGATAACGCCCTTCCAGGTCTACATGCCAAAACGAGAAACCCCCTACCTGCAGCATGAACTTCTCAAGAGCCCTATTGACTCTTTTCCTCTTCTTTTCTATGACCCTCCTCTGTGCAGAGGAGAGCCATGAAAGGCGAGGAACCACCTCAGAAAATACTATTGTTGTACCTGGGAAAGTTGTACAAAAGTGATGTAAATCACGCTTGATCATGAACAGCAAATGCAATGTCTTAACGTTCCCCACATTGAACAGCAAATCCAATGTCTTAACGTTCCCCACATCGTTACCACCCAGATGAATTATCAAAATAGATGGCAACGGCCATACCAAACATAACCTGTTTAAATGAAAGTTCAGTTGAAACCACTGAAGGCCTCTCATGCCTTCCATAATAACTGAAAGAAATCCAGGTGCAGGGACAAAATCGATGAGTAGTTGCGTTGCGCAGCTCTCTTTTGCGCCCAATATACAAATGAGTGCCCCAGAATCCAAACTGTGTGCTGGGTACCTACAATTTAAACAAACAAATTAGGACATACATACAAATTTAAAACATTTAGACTTCCACCTCCCCAGTGTCTTAATGTCCGTTTCCGGAAATTCCAACCTGGCCGCCTCCGAGGCTGCATCTATCCGCAATGAATGGGAGGAAAACCTAAAATTACTTAATCCTATATCATCCAAACTCTTTTTCAGGACTGCATCGAATTGATATTTTGTAAGGGGCAGAGAATTTGCGAAGATGAGGAATAATCCCTCCCCAGGAACTCCCTTACCAATGCCACAGGGCACATGAATCCATCATCGTGCTCCCGTAAATGCACCCATTTACCCTTACCACATTGGTCTGTTTTGGAATGGCCTAGCCAAATATAAACTCCCGACTGATCGAACACCTAATCAAAACGAATCCCAGTAACACCTTGCTTATTAGCAGGGACCAATTCCGAAATGCGGAAAGCCCCAAAAAAAGCCAGTGCAAAAGCTGTCCTAAATAATAAGGCTTTGTAAAAGAGGAAAAAAAAACCTTGAAGTAACCCTGCAGAGACCACTGAGAATGTCGAAGGAAATTGGTCTTCCGTCATCTGTGACAAAAGTCAACCTCTTGTACCCCTTCAGTGCCTGTTTCACAGAGAAATAAAAGGTACAAGGCTTTAAACCCAATAAACGAAAGAAAAAGAAAATGCCGGCTAACGTTCTGGCCACATGGCTACTAGACAGACGCTGCCGCATTAGACTGGACAAAAAAACCTAGAATAGCGCCTTCCGAAGGCCTATTAAACTGAAAGCCTTCATTACTGGCAAAGGCTACCCAACTGCTCCAAGCTGCGGAGTAACACAACCAAGTCTTAGGAGCCAAGGAGCCCCTAATAGCATCCGTCACTGCACTCAGATCATCTCCCACAGATGGGCCGGGCACAGAGTGCCATCCACGTCCGCCTCTGACAGCAAAAGCTGAAAACGTTCCACCTGGAAACGAGATAGAGAATCTGCTATGTTATTCAATATCCTCAGAACATACTTGGCATTTAACCAAATGTTGAATTTAAGGCATCTTAAAACCACATGACGCAAGATCTTGATTACAAACACTGAACTGGATGAGAGACAATTCACTGCGTATAACACACCCTTGGTATCGGTTTCCACCAATATCCCTCTTTTCGCGAACTCTGAGCCCCACAGCTCCAAAGCCACCAATATTGGAAACCACGTTTCTTGTAGCACCTGAACACACCCAAGCATCCAGCCACCCTGCACAGCACCAGTGTGATCTCCAGATGGCACCAAAGCCTCTTGAACCAGCCGCATCGGTGAACAAACAAAAGTCCTGTGCTACAACAAATTCAGCCTGAAAAATGACTTGCCATTATAGCAATAAAGAAAACTGGACCAAACCCTCAAATCTTCTTTCATAGGGTTAGTTAATCTGACATGATCCAATAGGGATTTTTAAAACTTGTCTAGCCAAGTAAAGCCGGTGTGAAAAAATTCTGCCAACTGGCATGATTCTACACGCAAATGCCAATACCCCGAGGAGCGACTGCATTTCCTTTAAAAGCACCTTTTTCTTGTGCAACGCTGCCGTAATTAGCATCTTCAATTTCTCCAACTTCACTCGTGGTAACCGAAATTCCATCCTGTGGGTATCTATCTGAATACCTAAAAATTCCAATGTCAAGATGGGCAAAGAAGTCTTTTCTTCAGCCAAAGGTACACCAAACTAAGGACATAACCTGAAATGCTGTGAACAAATCAAAACAAGCACCAGAGTCCGCTGGACAGACAAATAAAAAATCGTCTAAATAATGCACTATACCGTCTGACCCAGACCAAATTGCCCAGAGCCCAGAGACCAGTAAAGAAATGTGGACAACGATTCAAAATACGAACAAGACATCGAACATTTAATCGGGAGACACATGTCAAAAAAATAATGTCCTTCAAAATAAAAACCCAAAGAATTGAAAGCCGCTGGGGAGACTGGCAAGAGCCAAAACGCTGATTTTATGTCCACTTTTGCCAACAAAGCCCCGGGCCAAACATCCTGATCTTACCAATCGGTTCTTCAAACGTGGCATAGGACACTGAGCACAAATCTCAATTAATGTCATCATTTAGCGAATGACCTTTAGGAAAGGATAAATGGTGTTTTAATACGAAATGCATTAGGCTCACTTTTAGGCACTATGTCTAAAGGGGAAATTCGAAAATTACTAAAATGTGGGTGCACAAAGGGACCAGCAATCCTCCCTTCCCTTTAATTCTTTACATAACTTATCCCTTACCACCTGGGAAAACGGCTACGGAATGCAAATTCCCCACCAATTTACACCCGACTCCTAAAAAGGAAGGTAGCGGAAAACCTTGGGCAAACCCTTCCTTAAGCAAACAAGCCTTCTCCTTGTTTGGGTAGATGTCCAACCACGGACACATTTTTTCCAGCCTCACTGGCGTGCAGGCTTTTGGAAAAAAATATGACAAGGACCTGCAGCGGCATTTCTTCTAAAACATCTAGCCGCCGGTCGCGCCCCCGCACAGACTGAACATTCGTGCTTGTACTTGCAAGAATTATTCCAGCGGCATTGACTGTCATTAAATGCGAAACAGCAGCCCTTTCTAAAGGCTTCCATGGGCGGGTTAACCGCAGGCTGCCTGGGTGCTACTGGCTTCTGTGGCAATATCATATTGAGCCACAGGCCCACATCCTTCATACCCCACCTAAGTGACGGGTGAATTGACAGTTTCTGACGAAAGGATTCGTCATAATAAAACCACCCCAGGCCCCCAAAGTTTTTTATGCGTGCAGGATATGATCCAAATACTAAAAAAGACCCCCACACCTGTCAGGGTGCTTCTCCCCTATTATGCCAGAATAAATGCAAAAGGCTTGTAGCCAATTATTAAATGACCCGGGGATCAGCTTACCTCTATCCTCCTCACCTCTCTCCTCACCCCTCTGGTCTGACTTAACCAGAAAATCCTTGTGGGCAGGTAGGAGAGAAAGAATGTCCACATACTCCCCTTTCCAAATTTTTTCCTTAACAGCAGCATTTAAATGGTATCCTAAAAGGGGACATCTCGCAAGGCATGACATCTTTCATATACGTTTCTGGTACATTGACTCTGGCATGTAGGAGGAAGCAGGAGGAACAGAATGATTCACTGGCATAGAAACTAGTGAAGCTGCAGGCACAGCATGTGCTGTTTAAGACAGAGACTGAATCAAAGAGGAGAGTGAACCCACTAGACCATACAATACCTGTAGCTGGTTTAACTCAACCACTGCCGTAGACCGCAAGGCTTGCTGCTGAGCCACTTGCTCCAGCAGCGCAGAAGAGCTATGTCCATGCCCTGCTTGTGAGCCAGGCACATGCAGCGCCTCTGTGCTTTGTGTCCCCAGCTGAACTGCAGATGGCCGATGTCTGGGAGACTGTGCCGCAGTCGCTCTTCCCCTTGTGGTGGGTGCTGTCTGTTGTGGTTGGACACGCCGACCGCTTCTTCTAGCCAGCGGCTGGGAACACCTCTTCTGGCCGCTGCCGCAGCCCCGTGACGTCACGCCTCCGCCATCTTCACTCGGCTCCTCCTGCGGCATACGATCCTCTTCGGCTACCTCCGTAGCCTGCGCTACACGCTCGGACGGCACTCTTCACCTTGCTCTTGCATATAGGGCGGGTTCAGGCTCTCCCCACCCTGCTATCCTGTCATCAGCAAAGTCGCCTTCCTCTTGGTCCATAGGCCGAGCCTCTTCCACCAACGCTGATGCTAGGCAATGCCACAGCCAAGCCTCGCCTCCCGCACCTCCCTCCCCACCAGCTGCATAATTAAGGCTTCCATCAGGTAGGGAGGACTGCACTTTCTCAAGAAAGTGGCCCCATAATGTGACCCCTTTTCTCATTCAATGGATTGTGACCATTGAGCAGTAATACACACAGAACAAGCAAAAGTGTAAAACCCAGCAATGATGTACCTTTGGACATAGATCATGTGGATTTACCTGGCTTTGTGGTACTTCATAATCTGCTCCCCAATATAAGGTCATTCCAAGGGAATAAATGTGAATCTGCAAGAAAACAAAGACAACCACATTATTTTACATGCAAGTCTTTGACAGAATTTGCATATTTACCACTTCATAATTCTGTAATTTCTGTGTGTATGTTTATTCAATCAAATAATAACATAATATTAATACCACTCACTCATACAAAAACAATCAGTTGACCAACTTGGCTACAACCAGCCTGTCTGATTTTTCATGTCTTTTTTATCAGTGGCTATAGCCGCTAGCAATAATCACTGTGTTGTCCCGGTAGGGACTGCTCCCTGGAGGGCAGCGGGGAGGGACGTCCCCTCTCACCGCCCGTAAGAACGATCAAGCGCCTAAACGGCCACTATGATCATTCTTATGGTGTAGGGAATCACCGGCTGAAAAAGACAATATCTGAATAATGCCTGTAGTTGCAGACATCATTCAGATATACCTGCTCAAAGTCAAGGACGTCATATGATGGCAGGCAGTGGTTAATACTGCCATCTTAGAGGCGGCATACAAAGTGTTGCAGTGGTATGTGGCCTTTGTTGGGATGTAATTTACACCTGGCGGGCTTGCCCACGCTTAGGGAGTTTCTGGTTCCGAGTTTTTGGTTTGTTTTTTTCTCTGTTTATATGTCCATAAAAGGCCACATTTTCACCATTACATTGCCCTATCCTGGGTTTGTTTGCGCGTCAACAGAAATTGGCAACCTGTTTATAGTGGCCAAAAAGGACGAATACTCAAGCATGGAAAAAAAGAACAAACAGTCCCGTTTCAGGTAGTAAAAAAAACGCTTGACGTCCACGATGGTCAATGAACAAATGTCTAGTATACTCAGACACGCATGCCAAGATCCTTAGAGGATGTGAGCCATGGCTTCCCTGAACCCCTTCTGGCAAGTATGGATCGGCTCTGACTGGTTTCCTGGGTGATCCCCGAGCCCCTTCTCTCTCTTCCTCCTACCCTAACCCCACTTTCTTATTCTCCCCCCTCTTATTTCACCCTCAGTTTTTCTTCTCTTACCAGGGCTCCAAGCCCTTTTGGGCATCTGTTAGCAATCAAAGACGATCTTAATGCATTTTTTTGTCCTGGTTATTCCTGCACTTATGGGGGTTACCGCAAATTACGTATGGTGCTCTCCTCTGTTTATGTTGTATTTATTTTTATGTTTCTTATGCGCTAGTTCCAGTCCCTGCGTGGGCAATCTAGGTGCCTTTGACATTGTTTTTCATTTAACATTTCGGCAATAAAAACGTATTGAACCATAAGCTACAACATAAATACACTGCAACACATTACATCACTTCCAAATTTCTATTCTGTCGCACGAGAATTTTCACAACTTTAGTAAACTTCATTGAGACTAGAATGCAAAAAAAAAAAAAAAAAAAAGAGAGACGGACAATTTGTCCCATGAGCTCATTAGTTGTCCCTCTTTTAGGTCTGATGTATAGTTTTTTTTATTACTAGAGAATGTGCGTTTGGGGCTGCTCACATTAGGACAAGTTTTTGCGTCTGTGCAGCCAGTGCTTCCTAATAAACTTGAATAGGATTGCTGTATGCAGCAAATAAGAACAGTGAATACAAGTGCAGTGGATGTCAAATATTTATTACTGAAAATTAATTATAAATGGCAACTCACATAGAAAAACTGTTAAAATATGCTTATTGAAGACTTAAGCCTGGTTCACACCTATGTAGTTTGCATATTCCAGTCCCATTTTGCATTTTTCAATACAAGTTTTTCATCCATTGAAGTCTATTGACCCCCCAAAAAAAAAGTTCCTGGCCCTCTCCAAAAATGCATAAATGTGAACATGACACATAGGAAACCATGTTAAATGGACTGTAGTGTGTTTCTTCAAAACTGAAAATGCACATTCGGAAAAATGTATAGGTGTGAACCAGGCCTTAATGGCTACTTAACTGAGGAAGCATTTAGAGAAAAGTAGAGGTCTGGGTGATACTTCACCTGCACTGATAACTATCTGCCGGTAATGTCTCAATCTGAGCCGCAGCCATCTTATACATGGGTCGAATTTCAAAAACAAATTTTCTTTTAAAAATCAGAAGTTTTGTGATCTGATGATTCCACAATTGGATTTCGAAATTTCACAAACCAAGCCTTCAATCCCACCTCATGCTGCTATAGAAAATACATTTTTGGCAATCATTCAAATTTGTTGGCCACGCAAAAAAGGTGCTGTTGCTGCGGCCCAGTAATGATTAGAAATTCGAACAAAAATTCTTAGGAAAGATTTTCAAAGGAAAATGCTTTCGGAATTTGTATGGCCAGCCTTACGCATAGGGTTGTGTGCATACACACCTGTTGAAATCGTTCTGAGAGTGATCCTCCAAAGATCTTTCACTCCCCAAGAGTGACCCTCCAGAGACCAAGAAGCGGAGTATATATTCCAATGTCTTCATTTAGGCCTCGGAGAAAGGGAGTTCAAAATGAGGATCCAGCAAATTTCTTTCCCAGAACCTCTTGAATCGCTCTCCAGTGAAGAGTTTATGTCAAATAGAATCAAAAGCCCACACACCGGCCTTTGGATGATTTGTCTTGACACTGCTTCATGTTCCTTCTTTAGAGTAAATAAGTTTGACAAAGAGTCAGGATGCTTTGAAACGTATAGCCACACCTCCCTGGACACCCCTCGACGTGCGATGTCATTTTCAGCTTGCTTGCATTCCACAGATCCTCCGCTTCCTAGTTTCCGGCCTACCACATAGACACTGTATACAGCCTGGACCACAGCAGTGATTGCAGACTCCTGACATAGAGGTTACTGCACAGCAGACCCACCATTACCTATGACACCTACCGTTCATCTCGCATTAAATGAGCTGCCATTTTTTTTGCTGCACTTCGATTGGCGCCACCATGGTGTCTTCTTCGATTTTACAGGCCTAGTCAGCTACCAGCTCTATGGGCTGTTATGGACTGGATCCTGGTGCTTTACCTTGCTGAGATCCCCATCCATGTTGATGAGCATATTTTAAACAGTTTAAAGCAAGTTGCCATTTTCCATAATAAATGGTTGACATCTACTACACTTATATTGCGTGCCCTGCGGTTCTTATTTGCCATTATAGAGATTTCTTCAGTCTCCCAGAGGTCCTGCATGAAGGATCCCTACTGTGCTATAAGGACTTATCTTGAGGGACTAAGGACTTTTTGCTTCGTTCTCATATATAGGAATAGGCATATACAAGCCAGGGTTACACTACTTGTGCCATATTCCTTTTCCTGCATGCAGAACCTGCTGGCTAGTGACACAGGAAAAAAAAACGTGCCTCAGCACTCATGTGAACAAATCCTTAAGCAGAATGAGCAGCCGTAGCTGCCTAAATACAATGGAGATCTCTCCATCCACACAGTTAATGTGGATGGGGGAAACAAAAATGTTTCTTTCTCCATCTTGAAAGCTAACCAGCTGAAATGTGAGCCTGCCTCTACATACTTTTTCAATTTATGTTTGTATGTAGATATATTTTTATGCAATGCATATTGTAGAAAGAAAGTGTATGCACAGAGTCACTTGACAAAAAAAAAATACAACTAATAATATTGTTTTTCTCAACATTAATTTGTAATGGTATAGATCTGCTTTAAGCATCTCCACTTTGGAAAGCATTAGAGTTGTAAAGGCAGAAGTTTTTTTTATCTTAATGCATTAAGATAAAAAAACTGTGTAGCAGCCCCCCCAGCACCTGCTAATTACTTAACTGAGCCCCATCTCTCTCCAGCGATGTCCACGAGTGTCTTGGCCAGTTTAGGAGGAGAGTCCCAGATGGCTAAAACACAGCAGCAGGCGCCATTGGCTCCGGCGGCTGTCAAACAAAGTCAGTTAGCCAATCAAGGGAGAGAGGGGGCAGGGCCGGGCTCCATGTCTGAATGGACACACAGAGCTATGGCTCAGCTCAGGTGCCCCCCATAGCAAGCTGCTTGCTGTGGGGGCACTCAACAGGAGGGAGGAGCCGGGAACAGCAAAGAGGGACCCGAGAATAGGAGGATCTGGGCTGCTCTGTGAAAAACCAACTGCACAGAGGAGGCAAGTAGAACAGGTTATTTTTTTTTTTTTTACTTTACAATCACTTTAATGTCAATTAGATTTTGCCAGATCATGGTTTATGACAATACGGCTATTGCATTTCAGCCACTTTGTCAGAATCGCTTTTTAGATTTTAAACACTCCACATCCCCCTTTTAAGATAAAGCCCCCCCCCCCTTTTTTTTTTTACAAAAACAAGCCACATCACTAGCTCTTTTTTTGTGTCTTTTGATGTCATCTCCTTTGAAATGTGCATTTTACAGGGTTCTGTATAATTAACACTGAGAATACAATAATCCGTGTTATATGGTGTAAATCAGTTTTCATTTACCTGACTAGAAGATATAAAATCTAGGTTTAGCTGATCTGGAGATGTATTTAATACTAGCTGGATCACAAGGCTGTGATTTTCTTGCAGCAATTCCCACCCCCCCCCTCATTTTGTTACAGCGATTTGCGGCTAAAGCCAGAGATGGTTCAAATTTAAAAAAACATGTCAAACTTACCTCCAGTGTGCAGCTCATTTTGCACAGAGTGACCCAGATCCTGGTCTTCTGGGGTCCCTCGGCGGCTGTCTCAGCTCCTCCCCGCAAGAACTAACCCCCGGTATGGGAAGCCCTCTCCAAATGGGGTTATGTTGCGGGCACGCTCCTGTGTGATACAGTGGCAGCCATAGCCGCCAAGTGCATCACTCGACCCCAGCGCACAGCATCATTGATTAGAGTGACAGTAGCAGAAGCGAATAGCTGTGCGGCTATCAATCTCCAATGAAGAGCCAAGAACAGCCGAGAAGACAGTGACGAGAAGACAGGGGCGAGAAGCCAGCGCTTTCACGATGGTGGACATTTGAGAGCACAGGCAAGTAAACCGGGGGTCTGGGGGGGCTTGTAAGCATCTGATGTTTTTTTAACCTTAACGCATGGGATGCATTAAGGTGAAAAAACGCAAAGCTTTACAACCCCTTTAGCCATTGAGATTCATCAGTGTTTCGGCTCAGCAGAAAAATCGATAGCGACAATGATTCTTAAAGTGAAATGCTGCAGCAACTGTTATACTTTGCTATAAATCAATGAAGTAAGATTTGTAGCAGAGCATAACTCAATGCCGTAGCAAATCACCAGCGACTCTAGTGATCAAATGACTGGCTACTTTTAAATCTCTGCTATTGGTGATTTGTAGCAGGGACTTTCCATCAGCCTTACCCTTAAGGCTGCGTACACACGTACGGATTTAGCCGATGGAAACGGTCCTCGGACCGTTTTCAACGGATATGTCCGCCGGGCTATTTTGGTCCGATGGCGTGTACACACCATCGGATCAAAATCCCCGCCGGCAGACAGCGCGGTGACGTGGCGGTGACGTTGACGCCGCCACATCACCACACCAGGAAGTAAACAACTTCCACGCATGCGTTGCATCCATACGACGCTTGTGCAGGAGGATATGTCCGCTGGTGAGTGTACTGACCAGCGGACATATCCGACGGACATGTCCCCGGCGAACAAATTTTAAAGCATGTTTTAAAATTTGTCCGCCGGTCAGACATGTCCGCTAGCCCATACACACGATCGGATTTGTCCGCTGAACTGGTCCGTCGGACCAGTTTCAGCGGACAAATTCGATCATGTGTACGCGGCCTTAGAATAAAATTATAGGTAACCATGTAATCTCATACCACAAAAACTTTGAGTGATTGTACTGTATGTTCGTTCACACAAAAATCCATGTATTCATTTTTCAGTAAGGAGCGAAAGAGGTTTCAGTGGTGGGAAACAGGAGCAGGGTAATTTCATTGCTCATACAAGCACTTTGGACAACCAAACAAAAAAAAAGGGAGGGGGGGGGGGCAACCGATTCTTATCCTGAAGCTACAATAATGTGTGAATTCAGCCTCTGCATCAAGCAGAGAACTAGGAATCCTCTCATTTTCCAGGAATGTTAATCTCAAGTGTTATCCTACTCAGTGTTTGTGCAACTAAAGGTCCAGCCTAACAAGCAGATTTCAGCTTCCTGTACTCAATTTGCCAAAAGTCTCAATTACATTGACGTAACGCATGTTCTTGGATCAGGCAAGCCTAATAACAAAACCCACAGAGAACATGTGAACGTCACATAAAATAACCTGAAAATATGGTCACTCACTTCCCAGTAGCAATCACAATCATTTTACAGACGTCCGATTCATACCAACAATATTCCACTTCCCTTTAATAATAAAAAAATAATATTGAAAGAAAAAAAAAAATGCAACAGAGGAAGTTCTCACACAGACTGAAAGCATAAAAAGGTTACCATCTTCATCGTCATTGTACCACATGTTCAGCAATGCAATCACCATACAAATGAAAGGTTCTGGACTACACTGCATACAATGAACACAGCCTACAGGTCTAAACAATTCTGTATTTTTATTCAGGTTGTAGTTCATCAGGCCATCTTCTTCCTTTTGATTTTGGTGTGTGGGCAAACAAACTGCACGCCAGGTATTCCCAATCCCCATCTGCCAACCTCCTACTACTTTTCTGTCTCAGAGAAGAAAAGATGGAGGAAGCTGCACAACAACAGAACCTTATGGTCTGAGGAAGAACACACCTCCAGAAGAGCATATCAGAGCTTCCTCGAAGCTGAACTGAAATAAGCAGAACCTTCAAGTGTTAAGCGGTGGGGGGGGGGGGGGCAGAGTGGCAAAAATTGATGGGCACAGTGGCAAAAATTGATGGGCACAGTGGCTGCGTTTGGCATGGCACATTGGCGACAACTGATGGGCACAGTGGCGACAATGGTATGGCACAGTGGCAACAATTGATGGGCACAGTGAGGCTGCAATTGATTTTTTTTCCGTTTGTTTGCACACCCCCCCCCCCAAAAAAAAATTAAAAATTGGAGCACCAGCCACCACGGATATGGAGTATTTCACTGGCAAAAGAAGGCATCATTCACACTGGAACCCCTGCACTTAGCTTTACTAAGCACAAGTTTAGTCAAGTCACCTAAGGAAGGTACAGTGGTTGACCGTGATATTGTGTCAATCTCGCTCCCTTTCTCGGCGAGATTGAGCACTTGCGAGCCCCATCGCGGGAGCTAGCGCCGAGCTGGCTTGCCGCGATGGAGACAAAGCCGTCATAGAAGCGACGGGGATCCGACGCGGATTCCCGCCAATTCTACACGTGGGCGGAGTTTGTTATGAATCCTGAGAAGGAAGTTCACCGCCGGATTTTAAATAAAAATCCGGCATGGGTTTCCCCCTCAGGAGCATAACGGGCCCTTAGGTCTGGTATGGGTTGTAAGGAGACCCCCCCTACGCCGAAAAAACGGCGTGGGGGTCCCAGGGTTGTCGGGAAGGGGCCCTGTCCTCATCAACATGGGGACAGGGTGCTCTGGGGTGGAGGGGCCGCAGTGCGCCCACTGCCCCAGAGCACCTGACCCCCCCATGTTGAGGGCATGCTGCCCGGTACGGCTCAGGAGGGGGGGGGGGGGGCGCTCGCTCGCCCCCCACTCCCCTCCTGACCGGCCGGCCGGCGTGCTTTGGATACGGGTCTGGTATGGATTGTGGGGGGACCCCCACGCCGTTATTTCGGCGTAGGGGGGGGGGTCTCCTTACAACCCATACCAGACCTAAGGGCCCGTTATGCTCCTGAGGGGGGAACCCATGCCGGATTTTTATTTAAAATCCGGCGGGGACTTCCTTCTCAGGATTCATAACAAACTCCGCCCACGTGTAGAATTGGCGGGAATCCGCGTCGGATCCCCGTCGCTTCTATGACGCACTCGCTGGAATGTGCTTTTACTATTCCAGCGAGTGCGAGATGTCGGCAGCCTGTCGCCGAGAATCAGCGCGATGCTGTCGTGCTATAAACACATTCTCGGCGGCAGGCACTGTATAGACAATTTTTAAGAAATGCTGGCCAATGGCTATTTTCATTTGAACTGCGTCTATTTTAAGGTAAAGTTGGACTTTAAATCACATGATAGGACTTTCAATAAAATACAATTGGTCCAATATTTTAGCCTAAAAGCAACTACATTTTGATGAAAGAACTACAAGGCAATAACAAATGCCACACATTTTTCTTTTGAATTATATCTACATAGTGAAGAATACAACAGATATAATATTGACATTACTTCTGCACATAAGATTAAGGCTAGATAACACTTCTGCAGTACAATAGTACAAGCATGTTAACGTACATTGGGTCACCTGACAGATTACTTGTCAGTGTGGCAGCCCTTAATAGTGAAAAGTTAATAAGAGAAGTATAGGGGCGAGTGAGGAATGGCAAGCTTCAACACAACCATGGTGGATAAAACTTGAATATATATATATTTTTTGTGAGGGATTGGCTCGGTAGCGGGTGTGTGCGACTCCCTGGATGGGTTCACTATACGCTGAACTATACAGAAAGGCAGTTGAGGATGCTTGAAAACAAAGGATATGGTTTATTCTTCCATATTGCTGGATACAAGTGCAAGCATCAAAACAGCACAAACAAAACAAAACATAAAATAAACCCTGGCCACTTGGGGCATCTATCTTCACAACACAGGAACCTACCTATGGAGTCTGGCACAGCCTACTGCTGGTCATGCAGCAGAAAACAAAAAAAGTCTCTTTGATATTTACCACACAGAAATACTTATACAACCTCAGCCCACTGCTCATTAACTCAAAGGCCTCAGGATGCAGCAATCAGTAGTGATCCTCTGGATAACTTGTAGAGGCCTTATTTCCTCCTTCTCAACAGCTGAAGCTATCCAAAGTCCTTAAACCTGATAGTAATTGGTGAATTGTCTAAACAAGGCAGAAATGTATCTCCCGTCTGACAACACCCACAGATTTACCTGACTTCCTGTCACAATATATATATATATATATATCTCGATTTTACATTTTTAAATTTTTTGTCAAATTTGTTTTAATAAAATGCTTTTGGAGTGAAAATCTATCTAAAGATTTATTAATAATTAATAATTTAGTTTATTTAGCATTGAATGTAGCTTAGTTATATAGCAGGAGGCTGTATATTCTGCAATATAATTTTTTTGGTAAACTCATTCAATGAATCCAAGCTCTGCAAGCCGACATAACATGCACTGCATTGATGCATTCACCGAATTACACAGTAACCATGAGATAAAACAGTTCAGGAATATTGCTTTATCCCATTTTTAAATCTATGTACACTACAAACTGTGTGACTGTTTAAAGAGAAATGCATCTGTACTGGGCTCTAAGGCCTCATACACACGAGGCAATCTATTTGTTCAAATCGGTCGGACCGACCGATTTGAACAAATCTGTCTGATAGGATTTTGGTTTGCTCGCGTGTACACACGAGCAAACCAAAATCCCCGCCAGCAGACGGCGCGCTGACGTGTCGGTGACGTGGCGGTGACGTTGACGCCGCCACGTCACCGCACCAGGAAGTAAAACACTTCCGCGCATGCGCCAAATCCATTCGGCGGCGGTGCGAGACGACATGTCTGCTGGTAAGTGTACTAACCAGCAGACATGTCGGGCGGACGGACTCCCACCCGATAGATTTCAAAGCATGCTTTGAAATCTGTCGGGTGGCCAAATCCGTCGGCTCGGCCGTACACACGATCGAATCTGTCTGCTGGGACGGTCTAGCAGACCGTTTCCAGCAGACAGATTTGATCGTGTGTACGAGGCCTTAGTGTGAGGAGGAAGGGCAAGCAGTAAAAATGACAGTGAAACCTAAGCAGCTTATAAACCTTGTGAACTTTCCTCTGACTATGGGTAAAGCAGGTATATGTGAAAAAATGCAAAGCACTGCAAACAAAGATGCATGTTTGAAGTTTTTTTTTTATGTGGAACCATCTGATATATTCAGTTTAAAGTGGATGTAAACCCACCATTCACCCAATATAAATTAAAGCAGGGTTTGACAAATTTGCTTGGAATCTAGGAGCCAGCTAAAAAAGTTAGTTAATTAAAAAAAGTGTATTTTTTTCCCCAAAAAAGTGCGCTTGTAAGGCCGATGCGCAAATACGGCGTGACAGAAAGTATTGCAACGATCACCATTTTATTCTCTAGGTTGTTAGAATAAAAAATATATATATATAATGTTTGGGGGTTCTAATTAGAGGGAAGGAGATGGCAGTGAAAAATTACATATTAAAAACTACTGTTTTACTTGTAATGCCAACGGCCACCACCAGATGGCGCAGGTCACAGAAGGAAGCTTGGCACTTCACAAGGTGTGGCCTCAATTACCAGCCGTCGCGGGCCTGCCGCAATTGCACGTCGGGGGCGCACGGGGGCATCCCCACCTCCCCTGCCGCGCGATCAGCGGACCCACGACGGCCGGTAACTGAGGCCGCGGCTTTACGGCCTTGTAGACCGCGGCCTCAATTATCGGGGGGCGCGGGTCACAATTTTGTGTCGCAATTGCGACTTGGCACCTGGCTTTTGTCGAGCCCTGAATTAAAGGCACAGTATTAATGGGAAGGCCGGCCGTAGGCTGGCCTGAGTTTGTAGGAGTCGTCGGGGGTATTTTAATCCGCCCTCCTCCTCCTTACTCCCACGGCCGGACCTTCATTGTTTCCGTTTGTGGCGGTGCGACGTCATCCCCAGGCGACACACCGGCTCCATGAGGGCTCCTCGGCTGTCAGCATTAACATCGTCTGCACGTTCGCCCCCCCCCCCCCCACGTTCATTACTCACGTCTCACGCAGAGACTCAGAGTACAAATGTTTATATACATGCAAGACTCCTGCATATATCCCTACCTTGCAAAAGGTCACCCCCTTCAGCTGTAGGAGCACCACAAAACTCTGGAATTGGTGGTTGGTCTCTTTGCCGGAGCTCGGTGGGCGGAGACGTTATGTCACAAGACTCCCCCAGCCCACCTCTACACTCTCCTGTTCTTGAGTTTTGAGTTACATCCAGTCAAAACTCAGGAAAGGCACTACATGAATTCAACATGCCCAATCATGCGGATGCGTGGATTAGCCAATCCTGGGGGAGCTGGAGAAGAAAAGAGGCATGTGAAGCTGGAATCGCAACACTCTCTCTCTCATGCCAGATAAAGAAATCAGATGTCAGTCACAGCAGTGGGGTATGTGGTGACAAACTTATCTGTGTCCTTTTTTTTTTTTTTTTGTAAGATTAAAAAAAGAAGAGGATTGCTCAGAGCTGGATTACCTCTACAAGGCAAGACTGGGCACAGATGAATTGACATTCTCTACTGTACCAGGAAGAAGCCTTCATTAAAAAATAATTTTTCAGGTTTACATCCACTTTAAGTTTCTTTTGTTTTTTCAAAGATATTTTGTTAATGCACATAAGTTACAAAACATTGATGTTTAGGTCCCTTTCACACTTATACGACTTCAAAGTTGTGCGATTTTACCGCGATTTCAATGAATGCCTGTGTAAGTGGCATCAAAATCAGACCAAAGTAGTGCAAGGACTACTTTGAAGTCGGCACTACTTAAAATTGTGCCAGTATGAATGGTAGTCATTGAAAATAATGGAGAATGACTTGTCATACGATTTTGCAGTCCAAAATCGTGGGACAAGTCGTATAAGTGTGAAAGGAGACTTCACCTCCCTGGCGGTATAATTCAGATTTTAGATGCTGAAAGCGGTACCATTATTTTGCATGGAAATTTGGCATTTTATATTGTAGGCCTGTAATTTTTAGAAATAACTCACCTAACCACTTCAATACCGGGCCTATTCTGGCACTTCTCTCCATGTACAAATCATCATTCTTTTGCTAGAAAATTACGCAGAACCCCCAAACATTATATATGTTTTTTTAGCAGACACCCTAGGGAATAAAACGACGGTCATTGCAACTTTTTATCTTGCACGGTATTCGCGCAATCATTTTTCAAATGCCTTTTTTTGGGGAAAAAATGGTTTCATGAATTAAAAAATAACAAAAAACAGTAAAGTTAGCCCAATTTTTTTGTATAGATACAAATAGATACCCAACATGTCACGCTTTAAAATTGCACACACTCATGGAATGGCGCCAAACTTCAGTACTTAAAAATCTCCATAGGCGACGCTTTGAAAATGTTTACAGGTTACCCGTTTACATTTACAGAGGAGGTCTAGTGCAAGAATTGTTGCTGGCACTCCAACGCACGCGGCAATACCTCACATGTGTGGTTTAAACAGCGTTTACATATGTGGGCGGGACTTGCGTGTGCGTTTGCTTTTGCACGAGCTACCGGGGACAGGGGCATTTAATTATTTTTTTTATTATTATTATTTTACTTCTTTATTTATTTTTTTACACTTTACACCTGGGTGTGACAGGTCCTCTTTATTGATAGATGTGGGGTCAATAAGACCTCCCCCTCCCCCGCATCTCTCCTCCAGGCTGGAAAGTATGAGATTGTGAAAAATCGCGGCTTTGTTTACTTCTGGGTACCCGGGCGTGACGTCATCAAATCAAACCGGGCCTCCGACGGTCATAGAGATGACTGGCGATCATCTGGTCACCAGTCATCTCTATGCTTACTAGCCTGCGCCGGCCAATTCTTTCTCCGGGCCCCCGATGGCACAGGAGAGCCCGGAAAAGCACTGGATGGCGGCGGGAGGTGTCCCCTCCCACCGCCTATAAGAACGATCAAACGGCGGAACCGCTGCTATGATCGTCGTTCTGGTGCACAGAATCGCCGACACTAAAGAATAATATCTGAATGATGCCTCTAGCTGCCCCCATCATTCAGATATGACCACACAAAGCCCAGGACGTCATTTCACTATGGCTGGGTATTGAAGTGGTTAAATCTGTTCAAACAAGAGTCTAGTAGACATCCTGGGTATAACAAAATTTTAAACAAAAAATCATAAATTATAATACAATAAATAAATTATAACAAATATAATAAAAATTATTACTTTAAAAAAAAATTGATGACCAATTTCCCCACAAATCACTATCGCTCGATTCTGCAAGTCATTCTAATTTATTATCACTGTTTTCTAGCTAGTCTAAAACCACTTTTGAAATAAAAGGGACACTTTTTGGTTGCCATCTCTAGTTTCCAGGCAGAAAGAACAGTTTTTATTTTATAAAAATGCATGTAGGACACTGGACAGACCACTAGAGACAAGGGGTGTGTGTATTTTTTACATACAGTACTGTAATCTATAAGATTACTGTATGTATTGTGTTTATTTACTTTTTTAAATTTGGGGCCGATCTCCGCCCCCGTGCGTCGTAACGTCATAGGGAACGGAGCTCGGCGGGACACGAGCACTGTGAATCGAGCGAGGACACCGTTCACTCACACAGCGCGGCGGCATCGCAGGATCCAGGAACAAGGTAAGTAAACCATGCCTGTAGACTCTGCAAGGCGATCCGAGTCTGGCTCGGGGTTACTGCTTATGGTCCTGAAATTCCACCCCGAGCCTGACTCGGGAATACCGCCAGGGGGGTTAAGCAAATACAAGAATATGTAATGTAATATTATTGTTTTAATAAAATTTGAGTATTTCAATTGTGTTCGGCTATTGCCGTTTTACTAACCTGAATGCTCATTATTCTAAATAGGAAACCTTAATTTTGTTTGCAAGTATTATATATTCTAACTACCAGCAAGAATAAGTCTGTACATTTAAAGAGCACCTGTAATTTCAGATCCATCATGGCAGCGTCTGTTAGCGGGCATCCACTCACCTGCTGCCAACATGTCCCTCACCTTATTGCGTCACTGGTACAGTGTAGCATGACCGCGCAATTGTCATTTAAACTGCGACAGCGCAGAAAGCTGAAAATTGGCTTGGGCAGGAAGGGGTTTAAGTGCCTGGTATTGAAGTGGTTAATTCAAATCCACCCTGAACACAATCAAGAGATGAAGGGAAAAAAAAAAGGATTCTAGCTTGACAGCCAGTTTACTAATATTTTTAGAAGCAGAAGTCAGCACTCAGCAATGGCTGCATGCATATAGGTTTTGACTAACAACATTATAAGTTCACCACATGCTTCCTAAGGAAATTGAATTTTATGTTAGGCCACCAAATATTAATGTGCTTAGTGTTAGTTAACCCTACCACATCTTCTATAAAAACAGCACAATACTTATTATTCGTTATGCATCATTTTCTACAGATCATACAACTTCATCACAGACTAAATATTTATATTAACAAAACAAAGGCTGAACTGACAAACAAACACTCAAAAAAGGGAGCTAAATCAATTGTTCAAAAATTCATTAGGGAAATTAAATAAAATGCAGCCACATAGAACATGGTATGCTTTTAGGAGAAATCAAATTAGAGTGGTTACAGGGCCTCCTATTTAAATGTAATGAAATATGTCCAATCTAATAAAGTGTGATTATGCAGTGTTACAAAGGCACAGTAGCCCAATGAAATGATTTTGAGGCTGTTCTGCAGCAGACTGCCTCTGGCAAGCTATGGTTGGCCGAGCAGACCTTACTGGCACACTGAATAGGAAAATAAGTCTGCATTCTCCACAATTTCAATATTGACTCATTTGTAGAACTGTGCCAAAGTGCATGTTGAAAAAATTCCATAGCGATGGGATATTCATGTTTTACATAATGTAAGCAACTTTAAAAAAATACAATTTAGTTAACTGATAAAAAGTGTACCATTTTTATGCAACATGTTAAAGTGTTATTAGAATTTAAAGACTGTGGATATGGGTTCTAACAAGGCGCTTGGAGTTTTTCTTGTGTGGGTTTTCTAGCTGTGCTCTGGTTTCCTCTTACAGACCAAAAACAGGCTGGTTGGTTAATGTCCTCCTTGCTATTGTGTTTGTGTGACAGCTGCCTATGCTAGGACACAAACCTTATGTTGATCATTTCTTTATCAGATCAAAATGTAGTAGTAAGACACTACTGAGCAGAATTATAATATACACATCCATTTTTTATTTTGTTTTAACAGACCCACCCACTTAAAGCCAACAGACACAGGAACACGGACATATATATATATATACACATATACACACACACAAATTATATATGATAGATCTATATCTATATATCTATATCTATATCTATATCTAGATCTAGATCTAGATCTAGATCTAGATCTAGATCTAGATCTAGATCTAGATAGATAGATAGATAGATAGATAGATAGATAGATAGATAGATAGATAGATAGATAGATAGATAGATAGATATATATATGGAGTGCAGAATTTTTAGGAGGCCATGTCATTAGTTTTTCTTCTTTTATACCCTTTCTTGCCAGCCACGCTGTGGAGTACTTGGACGCGTGTGATGGAGCATTGTCCTGCATGAAAATCATGTTTTTCTTGAAGGATGCAGACTTCTTCCTGTACCACTGCTTGAAGAAGGTGTCTTCCAGAAACTGGCAGTAGGACTAGGAGTTGAGCTTGACTCCATCCTCAACCCGAAAAGGCCCCACAAGCTCATCTTTGATGATACCAGCCCAAACCAGTACTCCACCTCCACCTTGCTGGCGTCTGAGTCGGACTGGAGCTCTCTGCCCTTTACCAATCCAGCCACGGGCCCATCCATCTGGCCCATCAAGACTCACTCATTTCATCAGTCCATAAAACCTTAGAAAATCAGTCTTGAGATATTTCTTGGCCCAGTCTTGACGTTTCAGCTTGTGCGTCTTGTTCAGTGGTGGTCGTCTTTCAGCCTTTCTTACCTTGGCCATGTCTCTGAGTATTGCACACCTTGTGCTTTTGGGCACTCCAGTGATGTTGCAGCTCTGAAATATGGCCAAACTGGTGGCAAGTGGCATCTTGGCAGCTGCACGCTTGACTTTTCTCAGTTCATGGGCAGTTATTTTGCGCCTTGATTTTTTCACACGCTTCTTGTAACCCTGTTGACTATTTTGAATGAAACGCTTGATTGTTCGATGATCACGCTTCAGAAGCTTTGCAATTTTAAGAGTGCTGCATCCCTCTGCAAGATATTTCACTATTTTTGACTTTTCTGAGCCTGTCAAGTCCTTCTTTTGACCCATTTTGCCAAAGGAAAGGAAGTTGCCCAATAACTATGCACACCTGATATAGGGTGTTGATGTCATTAGACCACACCCCTTTTCATTACAGAGATGCACATCACCTAATATGCTTAATTGGTAGAAGGCTTTCGAGCCTATACAGCTTGGAGTAAGACAACATGCATAAAGAGGATGATGTGGTCAAAATACTCATTTGCCTAAAAATTCTGCACTCCCTTTGTATATATATTATATTATAATATATAATATATATATATATATATATATATATATATATATATATATATATATATATATATATATATATATATATATATATATATATATACACATATACACACATATACACACACACACACACACACATACACACACAATAGGGAGAAATAAAATGTTTGTCTCATGGGACATATAGTCCTGGGCAGTGAGTGAGTGGCTCTAAGATCAGATTTTTTTTTTTTACCTCGCTATAGGGGCACTTTGTACTATACTTTGCAGCTTGCTATTGGGGCACTCTAAATGCAGGAGGAGCCAAAAGCGTCAATAGGGGACCCCAGAAGAGGAGAATCGGGACTGCCCTGTGCAAAACCATTACAGGTTTTGCACAGCAGGTAAGCATAACATGTACTTTAGAAATCTTTTATTTCATCTCCCTTCCACCCTTCATATAGCTTTTCATCTTTTCAGCTCCTACTTCTGGGTGTATTTATTTGGAAGGAGTCGATGACCTTTTTTTAATCCAAGATGGTGCTTTTTTTGGTTCAATAGACTTCAATGGAGAAGCTGCAGAAAAGCATGTAGTGCGTTTTTTCAGCAATTTGGGTTTTTTAATCTGCCCAACAACAAATTGGCCAAAAAAAAATAAGCATTAACAATGCAAAACGTGAATTGCAGCAAAATCAAAGTGCAAACACACAGCAAAAAGCAGCGTCCAAAATGGATCAAAAGCAATATGCATAGGTGTGAACTGAGCCTTTTGCTGGCCATACACGTATTGATTTTGAATATTCATACGAAAAATCTTTGTACATTTGCTGAATAAAAGAATGTTCTTTTAACCACTTAAGCCCCGGACCAATATGCTGCTAAATGCCCAAAGGCGTTTTTACAATTCGGCAATGCGTCGCTTTAACAGACAATTGCGCGGTCGTGCGACATGGCTCCCAAACAAAATTGTCCTTTTCTTCCCACAAATAGAGCTTTCTTTTGATGGTATTTGATTGCCTCTGCAATTTTAATTTTTTGCGCTATAAAAAAAAAAATAGAGCGACATTTTTGAAAACAAAATCAATATTTTTTAAATTTTAGTCAAACATTTAGGCCAAAATGTATTCAACCAAAAAAAATCGCAATATATAGAAAAAATTTTTTTTATCTACCTAGCGGCAACAGTGACACTAATACAGCGATCAGAAAACCAATCGCTTAGTGACACTGGCAATAGGGGGTGAAAGTGTTAACTAGGGCGATGATCAAGGGGATAACCCTTTTATGGGTGCAGCTTCCAGCGAGGTTCTCGCTGGTTTCCAGCGAGAACCTACCTCGGTCGTGTGTACGCCGCCTGACACTTAATGCAGTGATCAGTAAATATATGATTACTGCATTCAGTGACACTGTGACAGGGGGCTGGGGGAAGGGGTGATCGGAAGGTGTTAAGTGTGCCTATGGGTGTGGTGTCAGTGTAGTATTGGTGCGACTTACTGTGATGTCTTCTCCACTCTCGTCGGATTGAAAATACCGCCGAGAGGAGAGCGGACATCACTTCCTCTGCCAGTGTTGACATTACACGGCAGAGGAAGTCACACGGCAGAGGGTTGGCGAACTGGCTGGGAGCGATCACGAGGGGGCGGACAAAAACCAACAGCCGCTCCCTTATCCCGGATCGCTCCCGCAGGTAAGATGCCAGCCGCATGTAGCGGGGGGTCCCAATCGGACCCCCGACCCGCAAGAAGGCAGGGACGTACATGCCATTCTGTGGACGTACATATACATGCGGCGGGGTTAAGTGGTTAAAAATGTCACTTGCTTTTAACATTCAGTTTTAAAATTAATGTAATTTCTGAACAGAAAACACATACACTGTCTGAAAATTCATTTGACCAAGAAATTTGTATTCGGCTCCTTCAAATTTTTCTGTCAGTGTGGTCGAAAACAACGTCAAGTTGACCACACCAACGATTAGAAAATCAAAATGAATGTTCTAAAAATGTCTTTTTTTTTTTAAGGAAGACATTGTTTTTGTAGCTCAGTGGATTACAGATTTTGTTCCCTAACCATATAGTTAGTTATTTATATTTACCACACTGCATAGAGATATTTAAGAATAAAATGCTTTTTTTATACCCAACATATTAACTATTCACCACACTTTAAGGTTATTATCCAATTAATCAAAATAAATAGGCCAACTAATCGATTATGAAAATATTCGTTAGTTGCAGCCCTAGTCTCTTGCAGTCCCCGTACAGCAGGGCTGAAGTGCGTTAGGAAGATGCAGAACAAAGAGCCAATCAGTTCATGTGCTGATAAGAAGAATGTTGACAGGAGGAGAAATCAGAATGATGGGAAGTTGAGCTCCTCACTGTGCTGCATCTCAAAGGATATGTAGCACAAAAAGTACTGTGGGGGAAATTTCTGGAGTGAAAGTGAATATTACTTTAAAAGACTGGTTGTTACTTCATCTTTTAAAATGGAAGTAAACCCATCAGTTTAACAGGTTTAAAAAAACAGTTACATTCCCACAATGCCGAGAATGCCAACTGTCACATTGGTTGTGCTCTCAACCAAACTGTCAAATCATCCAATGGCTGGTGTCATAACTGATCACATGTGCAGCATCATGGCAGTTGAAGATTAAACAGAGACCAAGATGGCAGCTTCCTTGGCTAGAAAAGATAGGAGGGTTTACTTCCACTTTAATGGGCAATTCATTTGTATCTTATTACTTCGGACTGGTGGTGTGTCTTGATTAGCTCCATCCCTAATGTGGGCCATGCTGCAGTGGTAAAATGAACAGTAATCACGTGACCCATGAAGATGAACTAAAATAAAAAATAAAAAAGATAGAATCAACACACACACACACACACACATTGTGTAAAATAAGGTGTTGAATACATCAGTTCTCTAGGTAAATATATTTTTAAATATGCTATTGACATGAAATTTTCACCACGTCGGTAACAACCCATGCAATCCATACATACAAAGAAACTGTATGGAGAAACTAGTCAAATCTTGAAGGGTATGTGGACCTCTTCTATGAACTCTGATCTTTAGTTCTTTACATAGATTTTCTATTGGCATCAAGTCAGGTGATTGGCTGGGTCATTCAAACAGCTTTATTTTTTTTTCTTTGAAAGCAATTGAGAAAGTCTCCTTGGCTTTGTGTTTGGGATCATTGTCTTGCTGAAATGTCCACCCTGGTTTCATATTCATCATCCTGGTAGATGGCAGCAAATTTGTATCAAGAATGTCTTGGTACATTTTTCCATTCATCCAACCTTCAATATGAAGTTTGTCAGTACCGTATGCAGAAAAACAGCCCCGCACCATGACGTTCCCAACTTTAAACTTTATTGTTGGTATGGTGTTTTTGGGGTGATGTGCAGTGCCATTTGACTTCCAAACATTGCGTGCCATATGGTATCCAAAGAGTTCAATTTTGGTCTCATCTAACTTGACTAAATTCTCCCATTATTTCACAGGCTGGTCTAAAAGTTGTACAGAAAAATAAACAAGCGTCAACATGCTTTTCCTTTAGCAATGGAGTGGTGTGTGTGTGCATACAGGCCATGGTGGTTGAGTGCATTACTTATTGTTTTCTTGAAAACAATCGTACCTGTCAATTCCAGGTCTTTCTGAAGCTTACCACAAGTGGTCCTTGGCCCTTGAACTTCTGATAATTCTGTTCACTCCTCTGTCAGAAATTTTGCGAGGAGCACCTGGTCTTGGCTGGTTTATGTTAAAATTCCCAATTTCAGATTATGGCCCCAACAGTGCTCACGGGAACATTTAGACGTTTTGAAATGCTTCTCTAACCAGTGCCATCAGTAGGTTTTGCAACAATAAGGTTGCGAAGGTCTCGAGAGCACTCTTTACCCATCATGAGATATTTCTTGTGCGACACATTGGTAATGAGACTCCTTTTTTAGGCCATCAGCTGATACTAAACCAGCTGATAATAATTTGCAGTGACAAGGAGCAGGATTGCTTTCCAATTACTGATAGATTTCAGCTGGTGTCTTGGCTTCCCATGCCTTTTTGTACCTCCCTCTCCATGTATTCAATACCCCCCCCCCCCCCCCAAGTCATTCCATTTACTACACATAATTACATTTCTGAACTTATGGTTTTGATTTCTTTGTATGTATGGATTACATGGGTTGTTACCGACATGTGGTGAAAAGTTCATTTTAGAAGTACGTTTAGAAATATATTTATCTAGAAAAAAGTTGACATGTTCAATACTTATTTTACTGTGTGTGTGTGTGTGTGTGTGTGTGTGTGTGTGTGTGTATGTATGTGTGTATATATACACACACATATATACATATATACATACACACACACAGTATATCGCTATCTATAGCTCTAGCTATTGGTGTGCCCTACCGATACAAAGGTGGGGCAGGTATCCAAGTTTAGTACCACTTTAACTAGTATTTACACAGAGAAAGCACACACACACGCACGCACACACACAAAAACAGAGAAAACTAAAAAAAAAGGAGGAAAAAAGCACACACACACACACAATAAAATATGAGTAAAATATTCAGCTCATCTAAGAACTAAAACTAAATTAATGTGCAATTTGTTTCCAGCATTAAATAAAATAACTAATAGTTTAAAGCTTAGAGAAACAAATCAGCCGGTTAAATAAATGACTAACTTCTACTAACAGCAAGGAAATGCAATGTGTAGTCAAGTGTACAGAGGCATGTCTCGCCCACCTTATTTCAAATAGATAAACCAAAGCAGAGCAGGGCAAGCAGGAAACATGGGCAGTAGAAACTCCGCTCTGCAGCCTACTTGTGAAGCTTTTAAGTACAAAAGGAAATGATATGCTTAAAGCATTCAATGCTAGGCAGGTTTGTAATTCTTACTTACTTGAAAGCTCATGTCGCACTCAAAGTAACTAATTATACGAATATCAGCTGACAGTCATGCTGAAGATGGTGCACAAAATGTACCAAACCAATATGCTGTTTAGTAATAGTTGTTGACAGATTGTCACATCATGTCTTTGCTATAATCGCTTAACTTTTATGCAACATCCAAGAATTTCTGTTATATTTCCTTTACCTCATATTGAAAGGAATAAAGAAGTAGATGAATATTTATAGCTTAGTCACTTAAATTCTTTACTTCACAGTTTATTAACCGAGAAACGGCATGCAGTCAATATAGAGTGAGGACACCCTGCTTGCTCCATATTGGAGACTTACTATTATTCTATCCTGATAAGTCTATTCTAGGTTAAGTCTCATCAGGGGTAGATTTGTGTTCAGCACATCTGTAGGGGGGTATAATTAAAGTATCACCACAGAGATGGTAGTGTGACAATTAGTCAAGAGGGGCCAAAAAACATGGCACTATACTCACCAAAGGCTGGATTAGATGACCAAATGCTGAATACACAGAGAAGGCAGTAATGAGCAGCTTTGATGAATGCTAATCATTCATTCACTCACTCCCTTCACATACTGTATGAGCACTTAACTTTAGCATGGTCTGCCATACACATTGTCTCACACATTATTATGTTCACTCACATACCATTACACATTCATCTCATTTATTTCACAGTTTGAGTTTCCAAGTCCATCTAGCTTTGAACAACATTGGTTCGTGTATGTGTGTGTATGTGTATAATATATAATATCTCATTACATTGTATACTTCATGGTTACTCTGCTGGTATAGTAATTGATATAAATATATTCTTATTTCAGCTGACATATACAATGGACTTGGATATATTCTATGTGGGTCACACACACCATCATGCCGTTTATGTCTTTTTTTTTTATGTACACATTTTATTTAAAAAAAATTCTATTGTCCTCTAGATTCTAAGCCCATACCATTATTGAATAAGACCTTTTCCTTTTTGTTTGGCGTTTTACCATGCAAGGAAGGAGCTGTTAAAACACCTTATTGTACGTGTACACATCATTCAGGGGCCCGGCACAAAGAAACCAACTATTTACTATGTGACCTTGTAGGGACTGGAAATGTCTTCATTTCTATAGGTCCTTTAGGTGATAGCTAGAATATATTTCTGATTTCTCTTTCTAATGGTAACAGACTGTTTGGCAGTCAATATCAATGTGACTGAAAGTTACCTTTTCAATATCTGCGAGAGAAGACAAGGACTTGCTTTGGAGAACCTCAGGTGCAGTGAAGGCACGCAAATCTTGATTGGAAACATTTTCATCTGTAAATGATATGCTTCCGGAGGGCAGCAGCAGGAGAGACCAAGGGGAGATGATAAATCCAAGAGCTGCAGGATCAGCTGTAAAAAACAGAAAGACAAGGTTAAAAAAAAACAATTATGACAATTAACCACTTAAGACCCGGACCATTATGCAGGTTAAGGACCTTGCCCCTTTTTGGGACTCGGCACTGCGTCGCTTTAACTGACAATTGCACGTCGTGCGACATGGCTCCCAAACAAAATTGGCATCCATTTTTCCCCACAAATAGAGATTTCTTTTGATGGTATTTGATCATCTCTGCGGTTTTTATTTGTTGTGCTACAAACAAAAATAGAGCATCAATTTTGAAAAAAAAAAAAACAATATTTGACTTTTTGCTATAATAAATATCCCCCCCCCCCCAAAAAAAAAAAAGATATAAAAAAATGTTTTCCTCCTCAGTTTAGGCCGATACGTATTCTTCTACATATTTTTTGTCATTTTCACAGCGAAAAGTGCAATAAAAATGCACCGATTACTGTGAAAATGACAATTGCAGTTTAGGAGTTAACCACTAGGGGGCACTGTAGGGGTTAAGTGTGACCTCATATGCGTTTCTAACTGTAGGGGGGGCGGGGCTGGATGAGTGATGTCAGTGATCGTCTTTCCCTATCACCGACATTGCCACAATGAAGAACGGAAAGGTGTGTTACACACACCTCTTCCCGTTCTTCAGCTCCTGTGAGCGATCGCGGGACATCGACGGCGATCGGGTCCCGCGGGCGAAGTCACAGAGCTTTGGACCAGGTCGCGAGCGCGCCGCCGGCTGCGCGCTCGTGACCCCGTGGCTAGGCGCTTACAGAGATTGTACAGGTACGTGCTTGTGCCTGGGGCGATGCCCTTCTGCCGACGTGAAGGGGTCCTTAAGTGGTTAAAAGAAAGAGTAATGCAAGGGAACTGCTGGAAACTTTTGTTTCCTGTACATTTAGCAATTGGCTTTAGAAATTAATTCGACACCCAAAACATTTTGGAAATGTATATTCTATTACTGACCCGAATGGTATTAAACATACCTCAACTTCTGAAATAGAACAATTCCGGGTTTTCTACTCCAAATTGTATAATTTGCCACCTGAAGCCCGTCCTAAAGACTCTCCCTCACGGATAGACTTAATCTCGGATTTTTTTAAATCATTTAGCCCAAAACCTCTGAATATGGACATTTCACGGGACCTTGATAGGCCTCTCGAGTTGTCTGAGGCTCTTCTGGCTCTACGACAACTTAAGACTGGCAAAAGCCCGGGACCAGATGGTTTTTCTGTTATTACAAAACCTTTCGAGACTTATTGATCCCTCAATTCATTAAAACGTTTAATTCTGATCCCTTTCCTTCTCCACTTCCAAGAGAACTTTTGGAAGCTCATATTGTTGTAATCCCGAAACCAAATAAAGACAAAACACTAGTGTCCAACTATAGGCCCATTTCTTTATTAAACGTTGATATCAAGCTATATGCCAAAATCATTGCGAACCGCCTTTTGCCTTTGATCCCACAGCTTGTATCCCTTGACCAAACGGGCTTTACACCAGGGAGGGAAGCTAAAGATAATACTATTAAAACTCTTCTTATCCAACAATGGCTTGTTAAATCTAAATCCCCGGGTTTTCTACTGTCCCTAGATGCAGAGGAGGCCTTCGATAGGATCGCCTGGGATTATATGCACGCAGCTTTAAAAGCTCTGGGATTGCATGATCGTATGTTGAAAATTCATCAATCTCTTATATTCGTATCCCACAGCGAGAATAAAAGTCAATGGTGACCTATCGGAGGCCTTCTCAGTGGCGAATGGCACTCGTCAGGGTTGCCCTTTGTCACCAATAATATTTGTGCTTATTTTGGAACCGTTATTGCGTAAACAGAGAGAATGTGGACATCAAGGGTATTAGAATAGGTGATAAAATCTATAAACTGGCGGCCTTTGCGGACGATATTCTATTGTACCTGTCAAACCCTATAATCACTATCCCAAACTTATTGAAAGATTTTTCTTTATTCAGGCGCATCTCAAATTTCAAAATTAACTTCTC
Source organism: Rana kukunoris (assembly GCA_029574335.1). NCBI lineage: Eukaryota > Metazoa > Chordata > Amphibia > Anura > Ranidae > Rana > Rana kukunoris. The sequence goes on along the minus strand of CM056049.1, from coordinate 476,861,832 downwards.
TAAATCAAAGGCGCTTAATATTTCTTTGCCAAATTCATTGGTTGACCAATGTAAACTTAATTTCCCGTTTTTTTTGGGAGGATGATTCAATATCTTACCTAGGCATTGCCTTAAAGGGGAGGTTCCCCTAAAAAGAAACTTAACATTGCCTGTCTCTTCTTAATAACATGTAGAATCGGCTGGTAGTTTAAAAAAAAAAACGTCCGTACATACCATTTTCGGCATGTAGTCTCACCGTCGCTTCCGGGTCTGGCGGCCGGGGATGGGCGTGCCTACTTAAATGACAGGCATCTGATCAACGCATACAGCGCGTCACGAGATGCCGAAAGAAGCCGAACGTTGGTGCGCATGCGCCGTATAGAGCCGCACCAACGTTCGGCTTCTTTCGGCATCTCGTGACGCGCTGTATGCGTCGATCGGATGCCTGTCCCCACACATCATACCCGGAAGCGGCGGTGAGACTACATGCCGAAAATGGTATGTACGGACTTTTTTTTTTTAAACTACCAGCCGATTCTACATGTTATTAAGAAGAGACAGGCAATGTTAAAAGTTTCTTTTTAGGGGAACCACCCCTTTAACATCTAATCTAGATACTCTATATGTTAAAAATGTCATACCTCTACTAAATACGATTAAAACGGATATGCTCAGATGGGAGAAAGGTCTATTCTCATGGTTTGGCAGAGCGAATATTGTCAAAATGAACATCTTACCTAGACTTTTATATCTATTCCAAACAATACCTATAAGGATCCCTTCCACTTTCTTCAAAGCCTTTAAAAAAGTATGCTTGAAGTTCATTTGGAACGCTAGACAACCCAGAATCAAGTGGGACAAACTTACGACCCCAAAGCTCCTGGGCGGTATTGGACTACCAGACATCAAAAAATATTATTGGGCCTTTCATATGACCAGAATTGTGAATTGGCACCTTCATAGACCCTATAAGGATTGGGTTGATCCTTCACTCCTATTCCTCTGAAATGTCTCCCATGGATTAACACTTCTAAACTGCCACCGAAAACTAGTTCTCATCCCATTACAGGTACTTCCCTCAAAATTTTTAGGCACTTGTGCAAAACTTGCAATTTATCTACCATATATGGACCCCTCACCCCTATTCACCATAATCACGAATTTTTTCAAAGATCTCACTCTACTGTATGTTCCAACTCTCTTCCATTTACACAATGCAGAGCTGAATCTTTCTTTGAGAGGGGTAACCTACTGACCTTCGAAACCTTCTCCTCCCATTTCGCGAATTCTGCCATCACGCACCAAGACTTTGACAGGATTGCTTTGTTTCTGAACAAGTTTGGTTCCACGAATATCTGGCATAGGCAAAGAACCTGATTTGAATCGGTTTGCTTAAGTAATGGCCCCCAAAATCATTTGATATCTATCATATATGACATCTTGAATACGGATGTAGACCCACAAATGGACGACACGAATATAAAATGGGAGAAGGATCTGAAAATCTCAATCCCAAATGACCAGTGGGATTTAATTTTTTTCCACCTACACAAAGGTTCCTTGAATGTCCTGACTCAGGAGAATAGCTATAAGTTATATTCGAGATGGTATAAGACTCCTTTGGTCATTAACAAATACAATCCAAACTATTCCCCAATGTGTTGGAGATGTAAAACTAACTCTGGTTCGCTTCTCCACATATGGTGGGAATGTCCTCTCATCTCACCATTCTGGACTGATATTCACAAGCTCATTTCTTCAATTACTTCTTACACCCCTGATTTTACAGCCGGACAGTACTTGCTACACCTATCTTCTTTACCTAACTCGGTCTATAAAAATTCTAATTAATGCGGCCAAATTATGTATCCCCAACAAGTGGTCCCAAACATCTCCTCCTAGAGTCTCAGACTGGTTACGTAAGGTTGACCATATTGCTAAGATGGAGGAGTTGATTTCACAATCTAGAGATACTTCAAGAAAATATAGCGAGAAGTGGGCTTGTTGGACTCAGTTCACGAAATCTAATGATTATAAGATGTTGATGCATACTTAACCAAGTTTGGATTTGAGAAGACATTCTTTACCATTCTTTCATCTTCTTCTTCTTTCTTCCCTTTTCTGGGTATGTCTTAGTATATTTCAAATGCTCGTAATATTGTTATATCGCAACCACATGTATTTATCCCTACTCCTGCCCATCCCCCTAAGTATTTCTTGTTTGATTACTACTTATTCACTGATTTATTGTGCTCTTGTATTTATGCTCTTATATAGCATCACCTGTTATTTGCTTATACCTGTTGTATGATGTTGTACTTTATGTTATTGCTTTATGTGTACTTATATATCTTAAATACCAATAAAACATATTCCAAAAAAAAAAAAAAAAATTAATTCAGCTAATCAACCCTACATACCATCACTGGTCAGATGATGATTCTAATTAGCTTTGCTGGTATTTTTTCACATGTATTTGAGGGATTATAGGTTAGTATTCATGTAGTATAAAATGTTCAAGCGGTTACAGAGCAAAACATACCAGTGCTGCTATAAGCCTAAATAAATGTAAAGAAAACTCTTCTGTAAGATCTAATGGGAAAGCAATTAAAGTGGATGTAAACCCCCCCCAAAAAAAAAAAAAATGTTTATGTCACAATGTAGAGTATAAGGTTTCCTATCATCTGTGCCCAATCTTGCCACACAGAGTTAATCCAGTGCGGAGTAATCCTCTTTTAATGTTCAGTGCAAATTAACAGAATTCCAGATAAAAACTTGCCAAATTATAAAGTCCGTTTCTCTGTTTTTGCTTTCAGTGACAGGTTATTTACAAATCTAGCTTGGACATGTTTATCATATGCTATTTATTATAACATGAGGTGATCCAAAGTTCATTGTAGATTACCAGGATGAGTTATGAGGGGGTTTTATACCTCATGTTATGATAAACATAACATATGATAAACATGTCCAAGCTAGATATGTAAATAACCTGTCACTCAAAGCAAGAAGAGAGAAAACTGACTTTTTATTTAAGCAGGTTTTTATCTGGAAGGCTGTTCATTTTCACTGAACATTAAAAGAGGATTTCTCAGATCTGGATTAACTCTATGTGGCAAGACTGGGCACAGATGATAGGAAATCTTATACTCTACATTGTGAGAAAAAGGGGGGGAGGGTGGGAATGGGGGAATAGTTGCTGAAGCTAGACCCAACACATACCCGCCCAGTTGAGGTGTGGACTATCTCGGTACAAAATAGGTCAGGGTAAACAATATGATAAATAAGGAATAATTTATTAAATACAAATTTTGCATTAAAAACAATAGTGTACATCAAAAGATTGGTCGATTCTCTACTAGTTTCGCTGGAGGTCCGCTTCTTCAGGAGAACCAATCTGAAGGACAATAATGCAATAAAAAGTAAAGTACAGGTAATACAGTTCAGCAGTGAATTAAAATTTGAATAAACAATGAGGTTTTACCCAAAGTGTAACGAAGCAGGCGCGGAGCCAGTCTGCCCAATAGGTGGTCCCCCCGCAGCGAACGTGTGGGATGGTATGTGGATCTCTAAAAAAATTGGCATACATTAAATGGGTTCGGTTCCCGCATCTGCGCAGTGTGGGAAAGCTGACCGGGTGACGTGAGACGCCGCCGAGGCGTGTCCTGGTTGGGGATGCTCATTTAATGGGCTCCGGCCCGTTGGATGAGCCAGCACGGATCTCACACAGGCTGGCTTTTGTGAGAGACTCAGCCAGGCCGCTGCCGACGGCACGGCGGGGACCCGCACGGGGGCTATATTTGTCCATGCACTACCGTGCATTGGCACGTTCGTGGATACCTCCACGAGTGACAGTATACTGGTCACGCACCAGTTACACTGGACCCTGTCCCCTTACCGGCCCCGCTCATATGCCTGCATCAGCCCCTTGCCTCGTCCTCAGCCAGCCCATTTGTTTCCCCCTTACCATCGGGACCTATCCTCTGCTACCATCTTGGCTTTGGCCCCCTATGCATCCGTGGATACTATCGTGGTGGTGAGTCCTCATCCCTGACCACTCCTTAGGGTCTAACCTGTCCACAATCCCTCTCCCTTCCCTTCCGCTTTTCCTTACCCTTACCCCCCCCCCTACCTTGTACCCCCCTTCTCTCTCTCTCTTTTCCCCCCCTCTCCTCCCCTACCTGTTTGTACTCCCACCTCGTTCTCTCCATCCCCCTGCCATTCCCTCCCTCTGCCTTTCTCTCCCTTCCCCTCCCTCCTACTTCCCCCCCCCTGCCCCTTCCCCCCCCCCTCCCCTCTTTCCATCCTCTCTCTCTCGGTCTCTCCTTCCCTCCCCCCCCCCTTTTGCTTCCCTACCTGGCTGTCCCCCCCTCCCCTCCCCCCCCCTTTTCTCCCCTATTCCACCCCCCCTGCCTCTACCTCCCCCCCTGACCCACCCCCACCATATCCATGTCCTGGGCCTCCTCCCCCTATTTAATGTATGCCAATTTTTTCAGAGATCCACATACCATCCCCCACGTTCGCTGCGGGGGGACCACCTATTGGGCAGACTGGCTCCGCGCCTGCTTCGTTACACTTTGGGTAAAACCTCATTGTTTATTCAAATTTTAATTCACTGCTGAACTTTATTACCTGTACTTTACTTTTTATTGCATTATTGTCCTTCAGATTGGTTCTCCTGAAGAAGCGGACCCCCCGTGAAACTAGTAGAGAATCGACCAATCTTTTGATGTACACTATTGTTTTTAATGCAACATTTTTATTTAATAAATTATTCCTTATTTATCATATTGTTTACCCTGACCTATTTTGTACCGAGATAGTCCACACCTCAACTGGGCGGGTATGTGTTGGGTCTAGCTTCAGCAACTATTCCCCCATTCCCACCCTCCCCCCCTTTTTCTCATCAATACCTGGATGATGGTACCCTATTAATTATTCCTAAGTGAGGCCATACTCACATTTTTTCACTCTACATTGTGACTTAAAAAAAAAAAAAGTGGGTTTACCTCCACTTTAATATATCTAAAAAAATACAACCCATTAACAATTCTGATTCTGTAGATATTCAAATTGCTTGATCTTTCAAATCAGACGATTGGGATAAACTTCCAAAATGCATGCTTGTATTCAAAAATCCATAGGAATGATGGGAAGTTTCGTAGGCTCTGCAGAGAACATTTTGACAAGCGGCTCTGATCTGGTGAGTGACATCTTGCTAGATTGGGGATGGGTGAGAATGCTGAAAGAGGTTACCAAATAAGTTAACAACTTCAGCTCCAGGAAGGTTCACCCCTTTCCCTGCATGACCAGTCAATTTTTTTGCGATATGGCACTGTGTTAATTTAACTGACAATTGCATTGGCGTGCGACGCTGTAACCAAATACAAATTTGTGTCCTTACTTCCCACAGAGAGCTTTCTTTTGGTGGTATTTGATTACCGTTGAGATTTTTATTTTTTGCACTATAGACAGAAAAAGACAAGAAAAAAATAAAATAAAAACATTTTTTATAGCAGAAAAGTAAAAAATAACGTTAACCAAAAAATAAATAGAAATTTATATATATATATATATATATATATATATATATATATAATCTTCATTAATTTAGGCCAATATGTATATGTGTATTCTGCTATGTTTTTGGTAAAAATCACAATATGTGCATATATTATTGATTGGTTTGCGCAAAAGTTATAGCGGCTACAAGCTAAGATAATTTTTTTTTGTACTAATGACACTGGCAGGGCAAGGGTTAACATCAGGTACGATCAAAGGGTCAACTGTGCCCCCTAGGAGTGATCAACTGTGGGGGGGGGGGGTGCTTTGACTGGGGGGAATGTAAAGATCCGAGTTCCTGCTTAGCAGGAACACAGGATCAGCATATTCCTCTTTCACAGACCGCCTTTCTCCTAAAGGATTGGCGGGTCCCGGCGAACATTTTATGCACCCTTGAACAGAAAATGACAGATCACGTACCAGGTACGTGATCTGGCGCAGAGCAGCCGCCCTGCCACAGTAAATCTATGGTGGGCAGTCTGCAACTGGTTAAGAAGAATTCTGCCCACCTCTTGTTGTGCCTGACATCAGTCACATGATTAGGAAGTGTGGGTACATGTCTCCAATGAAAAAAGGGATTTTTAAATACAGCTTACCTGTAAAATCCTTTTCTTGGAGTACATCACGGGACACAGAGCGGCATATTCATTACTATATGGGTTATATGGAGTACCTTCAGGTGTGGACACTGGCAATCTCAAACAGGAAGTCCCCTCCCTATATAACCCCCTCCCCTAGAGGGAGTCCCTCAGTTTTGTAGCAAGCAGTATGCCTCCCAAAATGTTCACCCAAAAGAGGGGTGGGAGCTCTGTGTCCCGTGATGTACTCCAAGAAAAGGATTTTACAGGTAAGCTGTATTTAAAAATCCCTTTTTCTTTCTCGTACATCACGGGACACAGAGCGGCATATTCATTACTATATGGGATGTCCGAAAGCAATGCTTTAATGAGGGGAGGGAGACATCTTCCAAAGAAGGATTCAATTTTGAGGTATACTCAAATAATAATAATAATTCCAACTTAGTCAAGAAAAAACTTTTTTCTTTCTTTTTTACAACCAAGGGTGCCCCTGATCCCGAGGATCTTAAACTGCAGCCTGTAGTACTGCCTGTCCAAAGGCAGAATCCGCATTCCTTCTCACGTCTAGTTGATAAAACTTTGTAAACGTGTGGACTGATGACCACGTCGCCGCCTTGCATATCTGAGCCATAGAGATCTGATGGTGTGCTGCCCAGGAGGCGCCCATGGCCCTGGTAGAATGGGCCTTTACCGACAAAGGAGGAGGCAACCTCTTCAAACCGTAGGCTTGAATGATTAATTGTCTAATCCATCTCGAGATGGTGGATTTTGCAGCTGCCTGCCCCTTCTTGGGGCCATCTGGTAGAACGAACAACACATCTGTTTTCCGGATCTTTTCTGTAGCTTTAAGATAGGCCTTCATGGCCCGGACAATATCCAAGGTATGCAGCAACCCCTCCTTTCTAGATGTGGGTTTCGGAAAGAAGGATGGAAGTACCAAATCCTGGTTCAAGTGAAAATTGGATATAACCTTTGGTAGAAAGGAAGGATGGGGCCGGAGAACTGCCCTGTCCTTATGTAGAACGAGATATGGTTCCTTACACGATAAGGCTGCTAATTCTGACACTCTCCTGGCCGAAACTATGGCGACCAAGAAAACCAACTTTCTTGTCAGTAAAACTAAAGGAATCTCAGCCAACGGCTCAAAGGGTTGTTTCTGTAGAGTGGACAGGACAAGATTTAAGTCCCATGGACAAATTGGTGACTTGACAGGAGGATTAATACGCAAGACCCCCTGTATGAAGGTCTTTACCAGCGAGTGGGTGGCCAGCGGCCTCTGAAACCACACTGACAGAGCTGAAATCTGTCCCTTGATTGTGCTTAATGCCAGGCCTTTATCCACTCCTAGCTGGAGAAAACTTAACACCCTATCAATGGTATATTTGCGGGAATTCCATCTTTTCGATTCACACCAGCCTACGTAGTTCCTCCACACCCTGTAATAAATCACCCTGGAGGCCGGCTTTCTAGCCCTAATCAGGGTAGGAATTACCTGCCTAGACAGACCTCTACCCCTGAGAATCAGGGATTCAGCCTCCAGGCCGTCAAATTTAGACGTTGTAATGTAGGGTGGAGGATCGGGCCTTGTGAGAGTAGGTCTGGTCGTAGAGGAAGAGTCCAAGGGTCTCCCACTGCCATCTTCAGGACTAGTGAGTACCACGTCCTTCGGGGCCAAGCTGGAGCTACTAGAATGACCGGCTTGTGCTCCACTCTGATCCTGCGCAACAGGCGAGGAAGTAACTGTAGCGGAGGGAATGCATATAGAAGTTTGAATTGATGCCAAGGGCAAACCAACGCATCGGTTCCGCAGGCCATAGGGTCCCTCGCTCGAGACACGAACCTGTCTAGTTTCTTGTTGAACCTGGATGCCATTATATCTACGTCTGGCATTCCCCACCTCTGGCAGATTGTCTGAAAGACCTGTGGATGCAGAGACCACTCCCCTGGCGACAGAATCTGGCGACTTAAGAAGTCTGCCTGCAGGTTGTCCACTCCGGGAATGAATATCGCCGAAATGCAGGGTACATGAACCTCTGCCCACTGAAAAATCAAGCTCACCTCCCTCTGAGCGGCCTGACTCCTGGTTCCCCCTTGGTGGTTTATGTATGCCACCGCTGTGGCATTGTCTGACTGGATTCTCACCGGGAACCCCTGTAATCTGGAGGTCCATGCCAGAAGGGCTAGGCGAGCAGCTCTGATCTCCAAGATATTAATGGGGAGCTGCCTCTCTGTTTTCACCCAAGTTCCCTGGCGAGAGAACCCCTCGAAGACCGCCCCCCCAGCCTGGCGTCTGTGGTAACTACCTTCCAGACAACAGGGCTGAAGGATCTTCCCTTTAGAAGATTCTGAGGGTTCAACCACCAGGCCAGGCTTTGTCGGACCCTTGATGATAGCGTCAAAGGGGACTCTAAGGCATGTGCTCTCTTGCCCCAGGCTGCTAGAATGGCTGCCTGTAGGACGCGAGTGTGGATCTGAGCGTATGGTACTGCCTCGAACGTGGCCACTAGCTTGCCTAGTAATCGCATACACAGGCGAATAGTTGGTTTTTTCTTGCTTAGAACCAACTGAACCAACCCCTTGATAGCCTCGATCTTTACAAGGGGCAGGAACACCCTTTGCTGTTCTGTGTCTAACCTCATGCCGAGGTATTCCAACTGCTTTGTAGGCTGGAACGCTGACTTTTCCCGGTTTAGGACCCAGCCGAATCCTTCGAGGTACTGAACCGTGAGGTTTACTGCCTGTTGCAGACACGGCCGTGAGTGATCTATGATTAAAAGGTCGTCCAAGTACGCTAGGACTGTGACCCCTTGGATCCTTAAATTGGCCAGAACTGGGGCTAGGATCTTCGTGAATACCCGGGGGGCCGTGGCCAGCCCGAAGGGGAGCGCCCTGAATTGGAAGTGTCGCTGCCCCACCGCGAAGCGTAAAAATCTTTGATGCGACTGAAAGATTGGTACATGAAGGTAAGCATCCTTTATGTCTATGGAAGCCAGAAAATCGTCCCTCTGAAGCGCGGCGGCTGCTGACCGGATGGATTCCATCCGGAAGGAACGAACCCTTAGGTACCCGTTTAACCTCTTTAGGTCCAAGATTGGCCTGACATCGCCGTTGGGCTTTGGTATGACAAAGATTGGAATAGAAACCTAGCCCTTGCTCTTGGGCTGGCACCTCTATTATTACGTCCTGGCAAAGCAGGTGATCCAAAGCTGCCAGCATTGAGGCCTTCCTTGCTGGATCCTTTGGTAGCCTTGACTCTTGAAAATGAGGCGGAGGAAAGTTTAGAAACTCCAGTCTGTAGCCTGCGGTTACAGACGCCCGAACCCATTTGTCGGGGATCTTGGCTTCCCAAACTTCTGAGAAGAAACGAAGCCTTCCCCCCACCCGCGAGAGTGGGGGCGCCCCTTCATAAGGCAGACTTAGGGGCTGTCTTTGTCGGCTTGCGATACCATGGCCTCTTACCCCCAGGGGCCTGTCCCTGCGATCTACTGTTAACGTTGGATCGTGCAGGCGGCCGTCGATACTGCCTGGAATTTGAGGGCCCTGAGACAGGAAAGAGCTGCCTTTTAAATGTAGGACCCCGGAATGTCTTTTTGACCGGTAAAAGGGTACTTTTGCCACTTGAAATAGTCTGAATGTATTTATCCAGATCCTCCCCGAAGAGTCGTCCTCCATGGAAGGGAAACCCTGCCAGAAGCTTTTTGCATGGGGGCTCCGCCGCCCAGTTCTTCAACCATAAGAGCCTTCTCATGTGCACCAAAAATAGTGATAAACGAGAGGCCTGCTGGATGGAATCCTTTATAGCATCTACAGCAAAACACAGAGCTCTGGGAATGTCAGAAAACTCTTCTGCTTGTTGGGTAGGCATGTCCTTTAACATTTCTTTTGTCTGGTCTTTTAACGCCTGACAAACTCCAATTGCAGCCACAGCTGGCTGTACCACTGCTCCTGCCGTAGCAAAGGATGCTTTTAAAAGTGTCTCTAACCGTTTATCAACCGGATCTTTAAACATATGTATGTTTTCCACCGGGCAAGTTAGTGATTTATTCACACATGAGATGGCTGCATCCACCACTGGGAGCCTCCACCTCTTGGAGAATTTTTCCTCCATGGGGTAAATGACCGCAAATCTCTTCGGTGGCAGAAAAATCCTGTCCGGCCGTACCCAATCCCGAAAGATCAATTCCTCCAAGAGAGGATGGACCGGAAAAACTGCGTTGCTTAACGGAGCTTTCAAAGAGCCCAGAGAGGATACCGGAGGAACCTGAGGCTCTGGCAATGGTAAACTAAATGCCGAGCGGACCATGTCCGTCAAAGACTGCACCCACAGTCTCTCTGTCTGGGAGTCTGAAAATGGTTCCTCAGAGGCAGACCCCTCCAACCCTGAACCCTCTTGGTTCAGGTCTAGTTGATCCTCCTGCGATTCCAATTCCTCCGGAGAGAGAATCTCAGCATCTGAGGATACACCTCTTGGTGATGGGGATCTAACCCGTTTCTTGCCAGGAATAGCTCTAGCGATCAATGCTGCTATTCTCTCTTCTAGCCCCCCTAGGGATACAGCTAGCATTTCCTCTGTGATAAACACAGGGCTGGGCTGATCTGGGCCAGCCTCCGCACCAGACCCCCCTAATGGCTCATCCAAGGCGACCTTTATGGGAATAAGTTGCGGGGAAAGTATCGGCATATCATCAGAATCAGAGGGGGAACCCCTTTGTTTTTTGGTCTTTTTTGTACCCTTTGACCCCGAACCTTTGGAAGCCATAATACAAAATCGAGGGACTCCGCCAACAACAACAGACTGTAGTGGCCAGGAGTACAAAACCAGAGCTTAGGGGACAATAGATCACTAATGCCCAAAAACTGATGGGGCCCCGTATGTTTTTTTTTTTTTTTTTTTTTTATATATAAGTCTTTCTTTTTTTTTTTTTTTTTTTCAAACATACAGTGACCCCAAACTTAGTTTGCCAGCCTCCAACCTGCTGCAAAAAGGGTAATATCTTGGCTTAACAAAAAGGCATTGGAACAAAGTCCAGCATGTACTACCCCTCTTCCTCCACCGGGAGTCACTGTTCTGCCGCTCTGCGTCCTCTCCCTTTGAGATCAGCCTCAGACTGAGCACTGACAATGCCTGCTGATCTATAACAGCACAAGGCGCGCCCCTGTATGACGCTGCAGGCACGCCCCCCCCCCCCGCCCTCCTCTCCGAACGGCGCGAAAAACGTCTATAAGACGCGCGCGCGCACGCGTATGCCGGAGCAGGAGGAACATGGAGGAGCCGCGCTGCTGGAGACCCAGGACTGCAGTATCAGGCGGCAGATTCAAACCCCCGGCCAGGTAGGACTCTCCAAAAGGCCCCATAGGGATCCTTACCAGTCCTAGGAAGAAAGCAGCAGGTAGCTAGCAACACCATTCTTAGACAGGGGAACCTAGTGATGGGGGAAATGGGATCATCCTGTCTTTCTCAGACATAGTGAGCAAGGTTGCCAATGCAGAGCATACTTAGGCTACCCCCCTTTTAGGTTACCCCGGAGAGCCTGCTGTCGAACCAAGTCCCGCAGGCTCCCCTCTTACCTGCTCCATGCTGCAGGATGTTTGTCCAGCAAAACGATCCAATCTTCTCCCATCTGGGTAGCGTAGTAGACCTTCAGGCCCTGGGGTCCTATGAAGGTACCCACTGTCCTGGACCTATATAGCACCCTGGCAAACAGGAACTTATGGTCTTTATGAACTCCAAGTCCTGGGCCCAGGATCCAGCCCTCCAAAGAGGAGCATTATAGGCAAAACCCCACCGTTTGGGGCCCGGGTACTGTCCACTTTGGCACTGAGGCTCCTTGGACAGATCCGGTTAGCCCGCCCTTAATCCCAAGGATGTGGAGCAAAGCTATTCCGTGACCAACACCTAAGACACTGGCGAAAAAACTGAGGGACTCCCTCTAGGGGAGGGGATTATATAGGGAGGGGACTTCCTGTTTGAGATTGCCAGTGTCCACACCTGAAGGTACTCCATATAACCCATATAGTAATGAATATGCCGCTCTGTGTCCCGTGATGTACGAGAAAGAAACTCAGATATAGGTACATAGTTACACAGAAGTCCATCAAAAACCTGCATATATAGAAGCCTAAACCTACAGTTAAAGAACATGTAAACCCATACTTTCATATTCTTGATATGTGCCTGCGGTACCGTGTCTAGTAAAAAAAAAAGCATCCTGGTCTCTTCAGATTGCTTCCTTTGTGTGAAATCCCTGGTGTTCCTGCCAATTCCTCTACTCTATTAAAAACTGACCACACCAGGCATGGGAGCACAACAAGGTCAGTTCTTTAGCTATCCCGGGAATTCTGTGTGCTCTCCAACGATTAGATTTGTCATGACATGCATTGAAGTCTATGGGACGCGATTCTGCATCAAAGTCAATGGGATACAATTTTTATTTGAAGTCAATAGAACACAGCATGCCATTTCCAGCACCTTTTTTTACATAAAACTTTTTTTACTATGTCGTATTGCCTCCTTGTATTGTCTGCCACAAACTCCAGAACCTTTAATTTTCATAATTTGTTTAAAACAGAGGTGCCCATACACATGTGGTCCACAGCCTCCTGTTCTGCGATTGAGGGTCAGAAAGTGCAGATTGTGGGTTCCCGACCCACCATCCCAGAGCATCAGTGTTCTGAATGTAGTCAATGTGGGTCTTGTATACGAGTGTCACCCTGTCGACTTGGTGGGGGTTGTAGTTGGCTTGCCCTTTTAACTTCTTAAGGACCGCCTCCTGCACATATACGTCGGCAGAATGGCACGGCTGGGCCCATCCACGTATATTTACGTCGATTCTAGTACCCAGCCGTGGGTCACGGGCGCGTGCCCGCGGCGCGCTCTCGTGACCCAGTCCAAAGCTCCGTGACCGGGACCGCGGGACTCGCGGACCTGATCGCCGCTGGAGTGCGGCGATCGGTCCCCGGAGCTGAAGAACGGGGAGAGCCGCGTGTAAACACGGCTTCCCCGTGCTTCACTGTGGTGGCAGCATCGAACGCGTCATCCCTGTTATAGGGGGACGCGATCGATGACGTCACACCTACAGCCACACCCCCCTACAGTTGTAAACACACACAGGGAACACATAATCCCTACAGCGCACACTTGTGGTTAACTCCCAAACTGCAACTGTCATTTTCACAATAAACAATGCAATTTAAATGCATTTTTTGCTGTGAAAATGACAATTGTCCCAAAAATGTGTCAAAATTGTCTGAAGTGTCCGCCATAATGTCGCAGTCACATAAAAAATAAATAAAAAAAATCGCTGATCGCCGCCATTAGTAGTAAAAAAATAATAATTAACCACTTAAGGACCACCTACTGCACATATACGTCGGCTGAATGGCACGGCTGGGCACATCAACGTATATATACACGTTGATTTCAGTACCCAGCCGTGGGTCACAGGCGCGCGCCCGCGGCGCACTCCCGTGACCCGGTCCGAAGCTCCAGGACCGGGACCGCGGGACTCGCGGACCCGATCGCCGCTGCAGTGCGGCAATCCGTCCCTGGAGCTGAAGAACAGGGAGAGCCGCGTGTATTTTGTAAACGCTATAAATTTTGCAAAAACCAACCGATAAACGCTTATTGCGATTTTTTTTACCAAAAATATGTAGAAGAATACATATCGGCCTAAACTGAGAAAAAAAAATGTTTTTTTATATATTTTGGGGGGATATTTATTATAGCAAAAAGTAAAAAATATTGAATTTTTTCAAAATTGACGCTTTATTTTTGTTTATAGCACAAAAATTGAATACCGCAGAGGTGATCAAATACCACCAAAAGAAAGCTCTATTTGTGGGGAAAAAAGGACGCCAATTTTGTTTGGGAGCCACGTCGCACGACCGCGCAATTGTCAGTTAAAACGACGCAGTGCCGAATCGCAAAAAGGGGCAAGGTCCTTTACCTGCATTTTGGTCCGGGTCTTAAGTGGTTAAGCAAACTTGGACATGGCCACTGCACGGCCTGATAAAGGAGCATGCATGCTCCTAATGTGTGCCACACCTACAGCTTTCACACTGGGGCGGTGCACTTGCAGGACCGGGGGAAAAAAAAAAGTCTTGCAAGCAGCATCTTTGGGGCGGTGTGGGAGCGGTATATACACACACACCACTTCTGCAATAGCCCTTCCCACTGAAATGAATCGGCAGTGCTGGCGAAGCCCCTGCAAAGCGCTTCAGCAGCGCCGCAACATGGGCGCCATTAACCCTTCGGCCAATAGCGGGGGTTAAAAGCGCCCCGCTATCGGTCAAAAAAGTCCCGATATAACAGCGGTAAAGCGGCGCTTTACTGTTAATGCCCACAGCGTCCCAGTGTTAAAAGGGCTTTAAACTCCGCCAGCCAGCAGCCACTGTAGAGTGCAGCATCTTATGGACTTTCTAATGACCGCTTAATAGTCAATATTGTAGTTATCCATATCTTGACCATTGGTTTCCTGTTACCCTACCCCTTTATACACCCCTCTTCTGCCCTTTTTGAGACCCCTTTCACACTGAAGGTGATTTACAGGCATTTTAACACTAAAAATAGCGCCTGTAAACTGCCTCCTATGCCTCCCCAGTGCGAAAACCCGAGTACTTTTACACTGGGGCGGTGCACTTGCATGATGGAAAAAAAAAGTCCTGCAAGCAGCGTCTTTGTGGCGGTGCATTAGCGGTGCAACGTGCACTGCTCTTTGAACACTATAAATCCTATAGTCCATAATCCATATTCCATCTTGGGAGCAAGCAAAAGAGGGTGGCTACAGTCCTACATACAGTCCAAGAAGTCCGATCACAGCAGCAAGAAAAAATAAATAAAAATGGTTTAGAGATCGAGGAGGCCGAGAGTAATACAAGGGACTTTTTTTGAGTCAAAAATACACTGTTGAATAGAACGGTTTTCTTTTTTGTTTTTAAACCGGAGTTTAGCATAACTATAAGGTCTGTTCGTAAAAAGAGAATATGCGTGCGGATATTTTTGAACTGCATAGCTTAATACAGCGCTAACAATTTAAAGTGGATGTAAACCCAATTCATGAAATTTGAGCTGGACACATATCTGCAGTATTTTGTTATCTCTTTTCAATGAGCCAATTCTTATAGCTCTCTCCTGAACGGTTCCTCTGTTATCAGCCTGAGAACTAAACAAAAGCAGCTTGAATCTTTTGTCAAAAGGAAGTTGCTAAAATAGATTAGCAGAGAGCAGCTCTTATTACAAAACACCTCTGAGAGAGTCTCTGCCTATTATGAGAGGGGGTGTGTGCCTTTCCTCCAATCAGCAATGTTAGCTATCTTGGCTGTATGTCCAGACATCTCACACTGTGTTAACCAGGAAGAGAAAATCTAACAAAATCGGAACTTTCTAAACAGTATATAAAACCTATGTAGGGAGATTTGGTTAACCACTTAAGGACCGCCTACTGCACATTTACGTCGGCAGAATGGCACGGCTGGGCACATCAACGTATATATACGCTGATTTTAGTACCCAGCCGTGGGTCACGAGCGCGCCCGCGACCCGGTCCGAAGCTCCAGGACCGGGACCGCGGGATTCGCGGACCCGATCGCCGCTGCAGTGCGGCGATCCGTCCCTGGAGCGGAAGAACGGGGAGAGCCGTGTATAAACACGGCTTCCCCGTGCTTCTCTGTGGCCGTAGCATCGATCGCGTCATCCCTGTAATAGGGGGACGCGATCGATGACGTCACACCTACAGCCACACCCCCCTACAGTTGTAAACACACACATAGGTCACACATCCCCTACAGCGCCACCTGTGGTTAACTCCCAAACTGCAACTGTCATTTCCACAGTAAACAATGCAATTTAAATGCATTTTTTGCTGTGAATGACAATTGTCCCAAAAATGTGTCAAAATTGTCCGAAGTGTCCGCCATAATGTCGCAGTCACGCTATTAGTAGTAAAAAAAAATAAAAATAATAAAAATGCAATAAAACTATCCCTTATTTTGTAAACGCTATAAATTTTGCGAAAACCAACCGATAAACGCTTATTCCGATTTTTTTTACCAAAAATACGTAGAAGAATACGTATCGGCCTAAACTGAGGAAAAAAATGTTTTTTTATATATTTTTGGGGGATATTTATTATAGCAAAAAGTAAAAAATATTGCATTTTTTTAAATTGTCGCTCTATTTTTGTTTATAGCGCAAAAAATAAAAACCGCAGAGGTGATCAAATACCACCAAAAGAAAGCTCTATTTGTGGGGAAAAAAGGACGCCAATTTTGTTTGGGAGCCACGTCGCACGACCGCGCAATTGTCAGTTAAAACGACGCAGTGCCGAATCGCAAAAAGGGGCAAGGTCCTTTACCTGCATTTTGGTCCGGGTCTTAAGTGGTTAATCTCGGTTTATCATCTGAGTCTGTACACTTCACTGGGTGTATGAAGTGTTTACATTAATTTTAATGTTGCACTTTTACATGTTAAATACATTTATATCCATCTCTACCTCACATTTATACATACATATTTTAGACAGGAGCCAAATAACCTACCAGCAGGTCTTTGATGTGTGGGAGGAAACCAGAGTACCTGGTGGAAACCCTTTCAGGCACAGAGAAAACATGCAGTTAGTGCTTTGGTTAATATTCAAACTGAGTATTCTAGTGCTGTAAGGCACAAGTGCTAACCACTAAGCCATTGGGATGTAAAAAATTGCTGCTTTTCTTTCTCTTCCTTCTGCAGCACTTTCAGGGTGGCTCAGAGTGATGCCCTGTGCCGATGCTGAACAGAATTATTCTTATCCGTTCCAGAAGCACTGCAGAAAGAAGCAGGACACGAGTGGGAATTTCAAATCCTGACCGATGCACCAGCTGCATGGGCACTGACAGCTCAGTGTTCATAAGGTAGGTATATACAGCAGGGACCAGGGATGGGGTTTAATGGTGAGGGTGTAAGGTGTTCACCTTGTAATTTTTTTCTGTAAAAGGTGAACCAACACCTTAACCACTTCCGGTCCGGGTCATCGTCCAAAGACGTGAACAGCGCAAACCTGAGGCGCCGGGTTGACGTCTTTGGACGTGACTGCCTTTCCCCGCTCCCCGCGCGTCCCCGCGAGCGCGCATCGGCGAAAAACTGTGTTGGTCGTGTCCCATGGACACAGCCAATCACAGATCGTGCTGAATGGCCAATCGCAGAGGCCATTCAGCACTCGATCCCACTGTCCAATGAGAGATGATCTCAATTGTAAACAAATGAGATCATCTCTCATCGCCGGCTTTCTCTCCTCACACACAGCGTGTGAGGAGAGAAAGAGAGTGACAGCAGTTAGTGAGTTTAAAAAAAAAAAAAGTCAAAGTTAAAAACCAGTGCCACAGTCTCTGCCAGTGCAAACAGCCTGTGCCACCTGCCAGTGCATTCGCATCAGTGCCACCTGTCCCTGCCATCAGTGGCACCTGCCCCCAGTGCCATCTGCCCCTGCCATCAGTGCCACCTGCCCCTGCCATCAGTGCCACCTGCCCCTGCCATCAGTGCCACCTGCCATCTGCCGTAAGTGCCACCTGCTCGTGCCATCTGCCATCCATGCAATCTACCATCAGTGCCACCTGCCAGTGCAATCTACCATCAGTGCCACCTGCCTGTGCCATCTGCCCGTGCCACCTGCCATCAGTGCCATCTGCCCGTGCCACCTGCCCGTGCCATCAGTGCCATCTGTCATCAGTGCCATCTGCCCGTGCCATCTGCCGTGCCATCTGCCATTAGTGCTACCTGCCATTAGTGCAATCTCCCATCAGTGCCACCTGCCAGTGCAATCTCCCATCAGTGCCACCTGCCAGTGCCACCTGCCTGTGCCACCTGCCTGTGCCACCTGCCTGTGCCACCTGCCATCAGTGCCATCTGCCCATGCCACCTGCCCATGCCATCTGCCATCAGTGCCACCTGCCCGTGCCATCTGCCATCAGTGCCATCTGCCCGTGCCACCTGCCCGCGCCATCTGCCATCAGTGCCATCTGCCCGTGCCACCTGCCATCAGTGCCACCTGCCATCAGTGCCACCTGCCATCAGTGCCACCTGCCATCAGTGCCATCTGCCATCAGTCCGTGCCATTTGCCGTCAGTGCCACCTGTCAGTGTCATCAGTGCCAACAATGGCTAAAAGATCCTTTTCACTTGAGGAGGCATATGAAATTATGGCGGCTGACGAGAGCAACGGGGAGCTCTGCTATTCGGATTCCCCTGAAAATTCCGACAACTAATCTGACGTCATTTATGAGCCGATAGTCAGCAGTGGAGAAGAGACATCCTCGGAGGAGGAGGAGGAGGAGGAAGAAGAAGAGGAGGAGGGTCCACCCGACAGAAGAAGGCGTATTGCTAAGGAGGCAGTGCCATCCACCAGCACCGCTGTGCCATCCACCAAAACCGATGTGCCATCCACCAGCACCGCTGTGCCATCCACCAGCACCGCAATACCTCAGCAAGCAAGGTCACGTACCAGTGGGGTGTCACCTCAGTCCCAAAGGGTTAGGTCCCATGCCAGCCTTCCCTATTCCCTTCAGAACCCCCTGTGGCTTCCTTCTAATTCAGGAGAAGACAACATTCCCCCTTTCACTGCCCAGCCAGGAGTCCAGGTGGACACAGAAAATTTTGCCCCGATTAACTTTTTTAATTTAATTTTCACCGACAACATGCTTGCCTCAATTGTTACCCAGTGCAATTTTTATGCACAACAATTTATTTCCAGTAACCCCACATCCCATTATGCCCGTCCCTTCGAGTGGAGAGCCCTAACAGTGGAAGAGTTTAAAAAAATTTTGGGCCTCGTATTCTGTATGGGACTAAACCATAAAAACCAGCTACGTGCCTATTGGTCAAACCGCCCCATCTACCACATGCCCATCTTTTCCTCAAAAATGCCCAGGTCCAGATATCAATTGATCATGAGATTCCTACACTACGACGACAATACCCAGTGCCCTCCCCGAAATGACCCAAGTTTTGATAAACTTTATAAAATTCAGCCACTAAATTATTTTTCAGAAATTTTTCCCCAGTTGTTTACCCCTGACCAACATATATGTGTAGATGAGTCCCTTATAAAATGTTCTGGCAGGCTGGGCATAAAAAAATTCATTCCCAGCAAAAGGGCCCGCTATGGGGTGAAGCTCTATAAATTATGTGACCGAGCCACGGGGTATACGTATGCCTTCAACGTATACGAAGGAAAGGACAGCCAGCTACACCCCCCTAATCGTCCAGACTACGTAGGAACCAGCGGGAAAATTGTTTGGCAACTCCTGAACCCACTCATGGAGAAAGGATACCACTTGTATGTGGACAATTTTTACACAAGTTTGCCCCTGTTCCGAAACCTTTTCCAAAAAAACACCCCAGCATGCGGCACCGTGCAATCGAACCGGAAGGGCTTTCCTCAAAGTCTTGTCACCAAAAAATTAGAAAAAGGGGAGACGGTGAGTTTACGCACAGAGGAAGTTCTGGCTGTGAAATGGAGGGACAAAAGGGATGTGTACATGCTTTCTACCATCCACAACAACACATTCGTTGAGACCAGAACGAGGCATGGGCTAATCCAGAAACCGAAATGCATTCATGACTACAATAAGTTCATGGGGGGTGTCAATTTGAACGACCAAATGCTGGAACCCTACCTCTTTCCACAAGAAGATCATACCAGTGGTATAAAAAAGTTTCAATTTATTTGTTCAATTTGGCCGCGTACAACACATATGTGATATATCGTAAATCCACTCCAAGACCCAAACCCTACCTTTTCTACCTGGAGGAAATCACCACTGCCCTTTTATACCCCAGCAACCCACCAGCAAACATTCGATCCGATGTGGTTAGCCGACTCAACGAGCGCCACTTTCCAGATAAACTCCCTCCCAGACCAACAGGCCAAAAATGCCAAAAAAGATGCAAGGTGTGCTCCAAAGCAGGAGTGAGAAGAGACACCACTTTTTATTGTCCTAAATGCCCTTCCCAACCAGGCCTCTGCGTAGTTGGTTGTTTCGCCCGTTACCATACCTCACTAAATTATTAGTCACTTCCTGCCATTTACCTTCACACCCCTTATACCTCTGCTTATGACCCCGGCTTGTTATTTGACCACGATTCTGCCTACCGATTCTGTTTATACCTCTGCCTGATCTGGAACTGACCATGGACTGTTATTTGACCACGCTTATGCCTACCGATTCTGTTTATACCTCTGCCTGATCTGGAACTGACCCTGGACTGTTTGACCATTCTTTTTGCCTGCCTCTTGGACTGATCTTTTACCCTGCCAGTGGACTAGTGGGATTCATAGCACAGGGGTCTCACATATGTGAGGGGCTCCAGAATTTGTTTTTCTGGATGAAGAAAACAATTGTTTTTGTTTTCTCATTCTAGATTAGGGTCTGGTTGCCCGGAGGCTTCAAAGAGATTTGGGTGGGAGAAGCCTCTACCCCTGTCCCCATTCTGTCCTGAACGAGGCCCTTCTTCTGCCTGTAGGACCTATGCCACCATGCCTCTGCCTGTTGCATGAACTGACCACCTGCACTAACCCTGACGGGACAGTATCCCTGCCTGGACAATTGTGTATGCCGTTGCTGACCAAGTCCCTGCCTGCTGCCTGGACCAGTGCTATCCTGCTGTGTATAACTGCGCTACTATTACCACAGGTAATCTTTTGTTTACGCTTTGCTCAGCATAATGTATTTTGGGGTGTAACTCTTGGTATGTGCATGCTATGTGTCTCTGGAACACCTGACCGTGTTCCTTGTATGTTTGATCTCTGTATGTGGTCAGGCTGTGTAGAAGTCTCACACATGGGGTATCGTTTTACTCAGGAGGAGTAGCAGAATGTATTTTGGGGTGTAATTTTTGCTATCTAAATGCTATGTGTTGGAAATATCTTAGAAACGGACAACTTTGTGTAAAAAAAATGCGTTTTCATTTTTTTTCCACGTGTTCCAAAAACTTCTGGAAAACAATGAACCGTTCAAAAGACTCATTATGCCTCATAGATTATACGTTGCGGTGTTAGCTTTCAAAAATGGGGTCATTTTGTGGGTAATTTCATTATCCTGGTGTTCCAGGGCCTTCAAAAGTGTAATAGGTAGTCAACTAGTTAGATGTGCAATTTATGCTCCTAAAACCCCGGATGGCGCTTCCTGCATGTTGGGCCTCCGTATGTGGCCAGGCAGTGAAAAAGTCTCACACATGGGGTATCGTTTTACTCAGGAGGAGTAGCAGAATGTATTTTGGGGTGTCATTTGTGGTATGCACATGCCATGTGAGAGAAATAAGCTATTACAATGACAATTTTGAGAACATTTTTAAATAAAAATATTAATTTTGCAAAGTATTGTGGGAAAAAAAATACAACTTCAAATACCTCACCATGCCTCTTAATAAATACCTTGGAATGTTTACTTTCCAAAATGGGGTTATTTGGGGGGAATTTGTACTTTCCTGGCTTGTTGGGGTCTCAAGGCCTACAGTACATCAGGTGTAATCAGATGTGATAATTTTTTTATGATTTGCACTATAGCTTGTAGACTCTAAAATTTTCACACAGACCAAATCATTTCGAAAAATTTTGGGTTATTTTTATCAAAGACATGTAGCAGTATAAATTGTGGACAAAATTTATGAAGAAAAATTAATAATTTGCAAAATTTTATCACAGAAACTAAGAAAAAATCTTTTTTTTCCCAAAATTTTCGGTCTTTTTTTATTAATAGCGCAAAAAATAAAAAACCCAGAGGTGATCAAATACCACCAAAAGAAAGCTCTATTTGTGGGAAGAAAAGGACAAAAAAATCATTTAGGTATAGTGTTGCATGACTGAGTAATTATCATTCAAAGTGTGAGAGTGCTGAAAGCTGAAAATTGCTCTGGGCAGGAAGGGTGTTTAAGTGCCCAGTAAGCAAGTGGTTAAAGGGGAGTTCCAGCCAAAAATTGTGTTTATTAAAAGTCAGCAGCTACAAAAAGTGTAGCTGCTGGCTTTTAACAAACACTCACTTACCTGCTCCTGCATTCCAGCGACACGCTGACCGGGGCTCCACTCCTCTCCCCCTCCCCGGCCGGCATCTTCATTCTGACTGTGGGCACCCAGCCGTGACAGCCTTCGGCTTCACGGCCGGGCACCCACTGCGCATGCTCGAGCCGCACTGCGCATGAGCTTGCCGCTAATTGGACAGGCGATCGCATGGGACCTGTCATGTATCCCATGCGATCGCCTACAGGGAGGGGCTGCTGTAGGCGATTAAGCTTAATCGCCTAACCAGCCCCTCGGCGGAAGCAGGAAGTCCCACTCCTCCTGAAGCCCCCACTCCCCCCCCCCCCAAAAAAAAATTACATGCCAAATGTGGCATGTAAGGGGGTGTGGAGTGGATTAAGCAGAAGTTACATTTTTGGGTGGAACTCCGCTTTAACTTACAAATAGTAGAACAGCCTCCAAGTGATGTACCAGATCTTTTCCAGTCTAGAATGGATTTCAAGGGGGAACCCCCACACAAAACAAACAAAAAGGGGATCCACCCAAGACTGTATACTGGGGCCATATTGGGGCTGGAACTGCATGGTGTTAAACTGCATGCTCAAATAAGGGTCTCATATGGACATGTTTTTATTTTAGAGTTTGGATGGGGGTTCCCCCATAGAATCTATACCACACTGAAGGGTCTGTTATATAAATTAAAGGGACCCCAGGATGCCTTTTTTCCAGGCATTGGGTCCCCTTGACATTCATAGCAGACTCTTGGCACGGTACTTATTTTTTTTGGGTACCCCACTCTTTTTGGGGGATTTTTTTTTTTTTTTGCGTGGGATCTCTCATTAACATGTATATATTTTTTAATAAGGCCACTTTACAGATAGATTCAGGGAATTACCCCAAGCATGTTGTCTAAAGAAATTTAGCATTTTTTTATATTTCACTTTAAACATTATTAAAATCACAGTTCCAGACAAATGGAATTTTTTTGTTTTGGTACATGTCCCAGTGTCCAAATGCCAACTGTCAAAGTACTACAAATGCCTTGCCTAGGAAATGGGCATTACGGATTTCTAGGACTTGTCTCCATCTGATTTTTCTGGCGTTCCTTATCTGCATCTAAACTCAGGCAAAGTCTGCCAAACCTACTTCAGGTATGATCAGCTCATCACTATTACTACCAAAACCCAATATCCTTACAAATGTTGAGCATTTGTAAGCTTGTCAATGCTTTACATATTTTAAGATGGCTGTGCAACACAGTAAACTATCTATTAGGCAGAAAACATATTTGTAATATGTTACAGGTTACAACATATTATATGTAAAATAAAAGACGGGTGATGAGTCGACATACTTTATACAGTATTGAGTAGGTAGGTGCAAGGTGTGTAATTGGGAGTGATTACATATGGGTGTATATCCCATAATTCCATATTAACAAATAAATGCTTTGAACGTAAACATGTTTTGTATATTCATGGCTCGTCTAAACAGTGTCAGCAATGACTAAGCAATCGAGTATCACAAGTTGTGGAATTTTTTCTAAAATTACACATTTTACAAAGTCTTCACGCATATGTAATAAACCACTACTTATGGAAGGATCAAAAAAAAAATATATATATATATATATATATATATATATATATATATATATATATATATATATATATATAGAGCCGTTTTACACTAAACTAGGCAGAAGTCATGTATTTTCTAAAACAATAATCACAAAATGTAGCTGAAAATGCACCAAAGTTACACAGGCCAATACAAAGTCATATTGTCGGCAAATAACCAGAGAATACTACTTCAGCAAAAGGGATTATACAGTCATGCAAATGATTTCTTTGAACTAGTCTGTGTAGCATGGAAATATAGGATTAGTCATTGTACTAAATAAAGACTGCTACTGTACTGTATATGAGCAAGAGAATGCTCCTTTTCTACCCATGACAAGGCCGCTTGGATTTTGTAGGGTCTATATCCCTATATCCATCTGCAGATACACCAGTGAAAAAAAATAAAAATAAAACACCTAGTAGTCCAACTTCTCAAAATCTTCCATACAGCATTTGGATATTTATATTAACTTTGTGACATACATTGCATAGTTAGCCATCTCAGGCAGATGCTATTGTGACGTTATGTCTGCATAATGATGTGTAATGTGTCCGGGATATACTCTATACAAGAATAAAATAATTAATAGGCATCAGATCACACCAAATGCTGCATTGCTAGAGATAAATGACTATTTGTAACTCAAAAACATGTAATTATAAACCCGGGTAGGCCAATAATTAATTAGCGCAAAGGGTAGTTCAAAAGTAGAACCTTGAAAAAGTCACGCGACAAGTGACGCAACGCATAGGGGATCCGACGAGTCTGAGAAATGCAACATTGTATCTGATCGTATTACACGCGGAGACAGTCGACTAAATGCGAGTTGTTTACATAAGTTTTGTTTTTAGCCAGTGTCTAGCTTACTTTGCTATGGTTTCTTCGTTCTGTTTGAGATCCATGGTGTGTGGAAGCAAACTTGAAGAGGGAAGTACTGAACGCCTGGATCTGCTTGCCATCTGCCAAGGACTTTTGGGTGTTAGAAAGCACCTTGCAGTGCCTGTGATCAAACACTTTGCAATTTTATATAGATTGATCTTCCTATGGAATTTATATTTGGATATACACAGTGTGTGTTTATCGTAGTAGCACTTTACCCTATTTTGCACATGTAGGTGAGATATATTTTTACCACATTGCACTTGATTTTGACATACTTTCATGTTTTTTTGTTGTTGATTATGCACGTTTCACGGTATTATCAGCAACACTTCACACATTCACACAACTGGTGTTTTTATCAATATATGGGTTGATTTTAGCACAATTACACCTTTTATATTTATCAAAATTAGAACTGTATCCCTATGCCGAGGCCCCCACCTAAATTAACAGCTCTGGTTACTTAAGGTCGTGCACAAACATGAAAAAATGGGGATTAGTGAAGGAACACCATGGACTTAAAAAATCTACTTTTTTGAATATGGTTAAAATGAATTAATGCAAAAAACTATCACTGATGCAAACATTAAAAATGACAACGTTGTCAAACAACTCAGAAACCTGCCAGCAGCACACCCCATATGGATGAGCTTAGGCGTGTTCGCAACTTGCACATGCAGAGCCCGCCAGGAAATCAGCACTGCACAGCTCTAATTGCGGGCAGGGAGATATTTTCCCGATCCGCGACTGCAGAGATCAGGAAATGTCTCACTGCTTGCAATTAGCGCTGTGCAGTGCCGACTTTTTGGCGGGCTCTGCACGTGCAGGTTGCGAATATGCCTGAGCTCATTCTTAAAACCTCATACAACCACCATCTTCAGTCCAGACTGCAATAAGTCTATGGGGATACACGGGCTCTTCCACAGTCAATGGAATAAGAAAGGATAAGATTATTCAAATGGTGAAGCCACTCAAGTCTTTCTAATAAAGTGGAACTTCAGTAATTGTTTTATCTTTCCATCTATTAAATCTTCTGTTTAACAGAAAAAGTTTTTATTGTCTTTTTAAAACAAACAACAAACATACACACAAACCAATGACAGTACAGAGAATACAAAGGTAGCAGAATGATTACACCAGATCATATCAAAAAGACATAAATATCATACATAGCTGGTGGTACGGGAAGTTCGGGAGACACACACGATCACCCCCCCACAATTATAGAAATTAATTGCCACTCGCGAGGTCGCCCCCCCTCCCCCGCGAGGGTAGGGGGGGGGGAACCATCAGGGCATCCCCCCGGCACCACAACCCCCCCGCCTCCCAAAAGGGGGAGAGCAAGAGGGGGGGGTGGAGGAGGGGGGGCGGCCCCAAGGAGGAGGTGAGGCGGGGGTGGGAGGGAGGGGGAGGGGGAAAAGGGGACAGGGAGGGGGAAGGAGGGAGGGGGAGGGGAAACAGCCACCTACCACACTATACAGATAGGATGCGCTACAGGGGACCCGTCAGTCACTCAACTAGATGTGTCGATCCAGTTTGACCAGATCTTGTCAAATTTTTCAGGGCAGTTCCTGCTTTCATACGTTAATCTGTATAATGGGAGGACTCTTAATTGTTCCCAGCCAGGAAGACAGAGTTGGGAGGACGGTACCCCGCCAACGGAGTAGGATTTCCCTTCTGGCGTAGAACAAGGCAAAGGTGATGCCCAGTTTGGTATATCTATCGCATTCAATCTCACCCAGGTAGCTAAGGAGGAACAATTTCGGGTCCATCGTGAGCTCCAACCCATAGTGATCTGACAGGGTTTCTGCCACCTCTCTCCAGTATGGCCCCAATTTGGGACAGGACCAAACCATATGAATGAACGACCCAGTATCCCCTGAACATCTAGTGCACAAGGAGCTCCTGGAGGGGTAGATCTTAGCCAATCTCTGCGGGGTAGAATAGGCCCTGTGCAAGAATTTTTGTTGGATAAATCGGTCTCTAGAGGCGATCATGGACGGGAGGAAAGAAGAGACGCAGTCCTCCCAGATTTCCTCGTCCAGGTCCGGAATGTCGGTACTCCATTTGGCCAGGACTCCCGCTGTCTCCGCGTCGTACGCCACCGTGAAGCGTAGGTAAAGGGACGAGAGGGGTTTCCCCATAACACCCGAAATCAGGAGGCGCTCGACCGAGTCCGACTTGAGCGCAACCGGTTCCGGGAATTGGGCCGCATTAAATCTTCTGTTTAAACTTTGGATAGTAAAACATTATTTTCTGCCAGTAAATAACTTATACAACCCACTTCCCATTTGTCTGGTCATTAGAGAGCTGTGCATGATGTCATAGGCCTAGGCTCTTTCTCATGAGAGTATGCCAAGAAGGTAGGGGGTGAGTCATAATAGGGCCAATGAGAGCTGCAGAGCTGGAGGTGTGCCTCTGTGTGTCTGTAAATCCAGGAAGTGAACAGGCAGCAGCTTCAGCTGCCCACAGTTAAAATGGATGCAGCCAGACTCCGTGGAAGGGGATTTCTGCAGCATATTTGACAAGCACAGAATGACAGTATATATAAAATAATATGCAAAGTGGTTGGAGGGAAGCTTCAGAATGGCAAAAATGTTTTTATTACAAAATTATGTGAGCAGACTACAGTTCCTCTTTTAGCCCTTATTAAATTTTTAACTTGTAAGCAGTTCATCTGTTCTTGGTTTTTATTAAAGTTTTACAGTTTCTTTACTCTAATTTTATGATATGGTGAACTATTTAGGTGTGGATGGCACTAATTTGATATATTGGAGAGTGGTAGATACCATAGGATTTTCTAGAGATGGCTTCTATATAGATCCTCCAGGATGAAATTATGATCTGCATGTCAATTTGACTCTATTAGGGCCCAAAGCCCCTGGAAAGAGTCTTTTTCACTTGAGGTGATGGTGCACCTGGTGCTCACAAGCACTGGATTAACATAGTCCTCATATCTGCACAGTGGTGGATTCCTGCACTATTAGGACCGGTAGACATTTTTACATTTTCTTTGCACAGTAGGTCTTTATATCCGCGCTTGCCATTTAAAGCTGTTATTTCACTTTCATGGAACCACAATGTGTCACGTATAGCGCGACAACCTGTACCATAACTGTATTTCTGTTAATGGGGAAAAAAAAAAAAAGTGTGGTTTCTAACGATCAGAGCATGCCACATTTTTTCCTAGGCTTTAGAAGTGGCACTTTTCTGCATTGGTTAAACTGGTACGATGTGATGAATCCAGAATGTTCTTAAAAATTACCTGAAGAATTCCTACCAGTCATGAGAACACAGCCTCTACTGAGACAAGCACCCACAACAAGGTTGCATTCACACCTGAACGCTATATTTTTGTGCATTTTGTTACGCCATTTGAGCTTCAGGCTTTTTTGTATTGGCATATAGAAAAAAAGCATCATCTGTGACACGATTTGTTATTGTGTGGCCATAACAGCTCAAACACATAGTGCGCATTTTTGTGCAATCCAATGCAATTCTACTGCACTCAAAATGCACCAATCTGTTTAGATCAAGCTACAAAATGAATTCCAAAAACTTGTTTGGCTTCAGGTGTTTTGCAGTGGAGAAGTAACCCACCACCATAGAGATGCATTGATTGTTTTCTCCCTGAACATTTTGTAGCATCAAGCTTTACGCTACAAAAAAGTCTCAGGTGCCAATGGAGTAATAATCACACATACAGCAAATACGCTGATGCTCAAAATAAGCCAAAGATGCACACACTTAAGCTATTGTAACAGCTTTATACATCAGACATAATAAGTATAGTGTTTATCACACACTGTAACTGAAGGCCAAAGGTCAGTGAATGCCATCTGGTGGCCCTCCAAATCCTTCTTAGTTTCAGTGGTCTGCTCATGGTGGGCTAAAGCTTATTTTATAGTCAAAGAGATTTTTACAACATTGAGAGGAGACCTTGTTTGAAATCTGTCACACAATGCTCCTCATAGATATTTGTATACTTAAACTACATCGTGCTGTCTATAAGTTCACAGCTAGAGAAGATCAACAGTGTTGGTCAAAGTATTAATGTTCTAGAAATCAAATGCATTTTATACAGGATCTTCAGTCAATGAACAGATCATTCAAAAAAATATTTGAGTAGAGGATGGTGGTTAAACAACAACTTATTTCATCTCTCTGGGCCCCAATTGGTAAGATCTCGATTCTGCATTCCTGCTGCAGGCAGTATAAAAGGGGGTCCAATTCTGCTCACTGGATTTTATATATATTTTATATTACAACAAATTGTATAGAAGCACTCACGGTTCTTGCCAAGGAGGATAGATCAAAATGCCTCTATACTACTTTTGGATTTGTATGCATTTCCTGCCGTAGCTACCCTTGGGATTATTTTAGAATAAGTAGCCTAGCTAGCCACCCTGTCCTAAGCAGAAGTGACGCACACACATTATAAAAATTATATATATATATATATATATATATATATATATATATATATATATATATATATATATATATTAGGGCTGCTGAAATTAATCGTTTAATCGATGCATCGCGATTATTCCTCCGGCGATTCTGCGCCGATGCTGTCCCTTTAAATAATCGATGCATATTGATGACGTCATTGCCGCCCGCCGAGCAGCCGCGCAGAGCCGAGTGGAGCCGACTGAGCCGCCCGAGTGGAGCCGAAGTTTTGGCGCCGTTTTTCCCGCCTCCCGCCTCCTGCCGACGTCATCCCCCCTCCCCCTGTGTCGCACTCGAGAAGTGAGGAGAGGAGAGACGGCCATCGTTCGTATCGCACAGACGTGCGGTACAGCAGCTGCAGCGCGAGCGAGCACAGCGGACCCGGACCCCCCTTCCAGAGCAGCGCGCCGCTCACAGCTATCGTTCCTCACCTGTGTTGCTGGCTGCAGGGGGACAGGAGGACCCGGTGTCACACAGGGGGAGACAGATTGGAGAGGAGACTGAGACCCGAGCAACACATGTGACGCAGCACATAATGTAAGTAAGCTTATTTATTTTAAGTTACCTTACACTGACTACAGTACCCTAACTAACCGTACCCATTTTTCTGTTATTTTTTACCAACCCTGAACCCAACCCAGAAGTTATGAAGAAACTGCAGTTTCTTAAAAAAAAGAAAGATCAGACAGACACACAGGGGAGTTACAGTCCCACTCCGAGTCCCTAATATATTCTAATCTATTCTATTTTCAATGTAGTATCACTATTTAATCTATCTAATCTCGCTAATCAAACACTTTGTTTGAAACAGTAGTTTTAGAACAATAAATTAGACGTCATCCAATCCATGCATTTTGCCATATGCCACTGGAGTGGAAATTCCTGGAAGCTGACCTGTCCTGGACTAGTATTTTAAAAATACTAGTCCAGGTCAGCTTCCAGGAATTTCCAATCCAGTGGCATAATGCATGGATGTCTAATTTATTGTTCTAAAAGTAGAAGTAGTGTCTGTCTGTGAGAGTGAACTTAAAGTTTTTAACTTATTTTTGAGATTTCTGCTTCTTATTTTGTGATGAATGCTGCAATATTATTCGCTATCCTTTTTTTTTATTTTTATTTTCATTTCCATCAGCTTTCATGTAATGAAAACCTTACACAAAAAAAACTTGTCAAATCAATGTCACCTGTCCTTTTTTCCTCACTCCTCAGGCTCAGTCCAGTCCACCACAGGCAGGAGGAGACCCGCTCCAGCAGCCAGTGCCCAGTGCCCACAGCTGAATCTTTAAAGAAAATACCAGTGACTTGAATGTGTCATCGTCACCATCATAATTAATTAATCAGGTAGGTAACTGACTAACTGTCTGTCACAGTGTCACTGTCAACACAACACATCTCTCTCTCACACACACACACACACACACTAGTAGTAAAAGTACACAGTCAGAGACTGTAGTGTACTGTACTAATAAACTTGTAATCTGCCTGTCCTCAGCTCATACTCCTCGTCACAGACAGCAGGAGAGGAGGAGAACCGCTCCACCCACAGCCAGCGCCACCAGCCCACCACCACTGCCACTGTCTTCTACCAGTGCCACCCCACCACCGTCCGTCCACCACCGCCATCGCCATCGCACCATCAATCAGGTAGGTGACTCAGTGTCAGTGACACACACACAAGTACACTACACTCACTCACTAAGTTTTACTGTATTTATTATATTAAGTAATATATCATATAACTTGGTGCAAAGGGACTAATGAATAGGAGGAAATTGGAATACAGAAGAATATGTATGGAATAATGGCAAAATCCAATCACCATCATTGTATTACATTTCACAGCCCACTCTGAGTCCACACAATGCATCAGAGATATAGATTAATAATCTGTATCTCTGATGCATTGTGTTGTGTGTACTGTAAAATATATACTAAAATTATATATAGGTGGTAATTGGATTACCATTATTACATACATATTCTGTGTTCCTATTCATTGATCCCTTTGCACCAAGTGTACAAATTTGCGGCCTTGGCTTTAGGGGGTTATTTTAAATTCCGGTATAAATAAATAACTTATACCGGAATTATGCCCACAGCAGCATCATCCTGGTACTGTTTTTTTATTTTTTTTATTTTTACAGCAAGTGCATTTGTGTGTGGGCGGGCCCTGTGGGGCAGTGATGACTAATGAGCAAAACAAAAAATCATCATATTACAAACAAGGGGTAACTTATAGTTGATACTTGATTGCGAGTGCGACTAGCAAGCAACTGCATGTGGTGGGGGCGCCGGGTAGAATAATCAATGAGGATTTTAACATATCAAATCATACATACAACAAACATACTAGAAACTTGTTATGTTTTCTGTTCATCTTGTGGCAGGCTTTAGGCTTAGTCACGTCAGTCACTCAAATATATATATATTTTTTTTAAACTGACAGAGTTTGACAACATCAGCATCACGTCAAGACTCGTGTCATCATCATCCCTACTCACAAATTCACTATTAGATGCATTGCTAGTAAACAAAAATGGCAGAAGGAGACCAAAAGGAACGAGAGATAAAAAATGCACCTAGCTTTTTAAAAGCAAACATCTGGGAACATTTTGGCTTTTATGAACAAAGTGGGAAGCGCGAACTGGACAAGTCATACGCTGTGTGTAAAATCTGTCACACAAAAATTAAATATCTAGGGAATACTACTAATTTGAGAAACCATGCTAGTCGTTTTCACTCAGAAATGCTAAAACCTGCCACCACCACCACCACCACCAAGGAAATGGACCCAGCTCAGCCAAAAATTGATGCAATTTTACAGTCAACTTTGCCGCCCAACTCTGAAAAGGTGAAGAGAATAACAAAAGCTGTGGCAGCTTTCATAGCGAAAGACCTGCGCCCTTATTCTGTTGTGGAAAACACTGGGTTTCGGTATCTTTTGAAGACGATAGAGCCGCGTTACAAGATCCCGTCACGAAGTCACTTTACAGAAAACGTCATACCTGCACTCTACCACGAAACCAAATCTCAGATAATTGCGTCAATGAGCCAAGCTAGTCGAGTCGCAATAACGTGTGATTCCTGGACTTCAGTCACGACAGAGTCTTATGTTACAATAACAGCACATTACGTTAGTAAGGACTGGCAGATTTTGTCGCATGTACTGCAAACAAGAGCCATTTATGAGTCTCACACGGGTGCTCATCTGGCAGAGTTACTGTCTCATGTTGTGGAAGAATGGCAGTTGTCCGATAAATCTGTAGTGCTTGTGACCGACAACGCGTCAAACATGATAGTTGCAGCCCAAGTTGGAAAATTCCCCCATGTGAAATGCTTCGCCCATACACTAAATCTTGCATCCCAGCGAGCGTTGAAAGTGGCCACACTCGCTAGGCTTCTTGGCAGAGTGCGACGGATATCCACATTCTTTCACCGCAGCACTAAAGCAAGCCACTGTCTAAAAGAGAAACAGAAATGTCTTGGCCTGAAGAATCATAAGCTGATAACCGATGTGCCAACAAGATGGAACAGCGCATACGACATGGTCGAGAGGTTCTTGGAACAACAACCTGCAGTCTGTGCCACCTTGCTGTCTCCAGAAGTCAGAAAAGGAGAGTCCGATATCTGCACTCTAAACGAAACAGATGTGTCAAATGCAGAGGACGCTGTGAGTGCATTAAAGCCAATGAAGGATGCAACCATGCTGATGTCAGAAGAGCGCAATCCAACAGTTTCTCTTATTGCCCCTCTAAATGCACAACTTCTCCAGAACATGACAGACACAATGGGAGACACACCCATGATCCATGAGATCAAGAATTCTATTAGAACAGATCTCCAGAAGAGGTACAGCAGTGAGGTCGAGAAGAAGATACTTCATACAGCCTCTGCACTGGATCCTCGCTTCAAGGGACTGCCTTTTATCATCACAGATGAGGAAAGATTGGAGATATACAAAGGAGTCACTGAGGAGGCTGCATCCTTGGAGGTAATTAAATTAATTTGAATTTCACCATGTTTATTCTTGAAACGACAGTAGCACTAGCTTAGCTACTATTAGCAGCTACATGTGTATTGTGTAAGCCAGTAAGCCACGCTTCTGAATCTGATGCGGTGCGGGAACTGCACTGTCGGTTTCCTGTGCTTTTCATCACCCCATCAGAATCATAGGCGTTGACATTTGTGTTGTATTTATTATTTTTTTTTTTCTTTTTTTGTTCCAACACAGATTACATCAGATGAGAAGACACAAGAGGATCATCAAGTGCCTAGAAGAAAACGAACTCCGAGTCCGGAAGAAGAAGACGACAGTTCACCCATCGAGGACAACCATTCTCCATCTCCTCCAAAAAAGGCCAGATCGCTGCTCGTGAGTTTGTTGGGACAGTCTTTCACGGACACTGAAGGTACATTAGAACCCAAAAAGACCCCCTATGCCAAGGCTGAAGAGGAAATGGAAAAATATTGTAAAGCCCCACCTCTGCCTCTTACTGAGGACCCTTTGAGCTGGTGGCGTCAGCATGAGGTCATTTTTCCCCTCCTTTCTCGGCTGTCAAAGCAATACTTGTGTATCCCAGGTACCAGCGTGTCTGCAGAGCGGGTTTTCTCCACTGCGGGAGATGTGGTAACTGCAAAAAGAAGCGCCCTCAAACCAGACCATGTGGATCAATTAGTGTTCTTACAGAAAAATCTACACGTTCCCAAATGCTGAGCATAGTATTAGTGAGCAGCGTTGCAGTCATCATACAGTGATTTTTTTTTTTTTTTCTTTTTTGGGGTTATTTGTATTGCCACGCCAGTGACGCCACACACACACCACCAGTGTTTTTAATTTTATATATTTTGTTTACAGCATTTTCTCTGCCACTGGGATTTTTATTAATTTTCCCCTTCCCTTCACTTTTCCCCTCCCCCTTCCCTTTTTCCCCCCTCCCCCCCCCCCCTTCCCTTTCCCCCCCCCTCCCCTCTCTTCCCTTTTTTCCCCCTTTCCCCCCTCTCTCTCTCTTTTTCTTTCTCTCTCTCTCTCTCTCTCTCTCTTTTTCTCTCTCTCTCTCTCTCTCTCTTTCTCTCTCTCTTTTTCTCTCTCTCTCTCTCTCTTTTTTCTCTCTCTCTCTCTTTTTCTCTCTCTCTCTCTCTCTTTTTCTCTCTCTCTCTCTTTTTCTCTCTCTCCCCCTCTCTCTCTTTTTTTCTCTCTCTCTCTCTTTCTCTCTCTCTCTCTTTTTCTCTCTCTCTCTCTCTCTCTCTTTTCTCTCTCTCTCTTTTTATTTCTCTCTCTCTCTTTTTCTCTCTCTGTCTCTCTCTCTCTTTTTATTTCTCTCTCTGTCTCTCTCTCCGTCTCTATCTCTTTTTCCGTTGCTGTGTGTGTGTCTGTCTCTGTGTGTGTCTGTCTCTGTGTGTGTCTGTCTCTGTGTGTGTCTGTCTCTGTGTGTGTCTGTCTCTGTGTGTGTCTGTGTGTGTCTGTGTCTGTGTGTGTCTGTGTCTGTGTCTGTGTGTGTGTGTGTGTGTCTGTCTCTGTGTGTGTGTGTGTCTGTCTCTGTGTGTGTGTGTGTCTGTCTCTGTGTGTCTCTGTCTCTGTGTGTGTGTGTCTCTGTCTCTGTGTGTGTGTGTCTCTGTCTGTGTGTGTCTGTCTCTGTCTGTGTGTCTCTGTCTCTGTGTGTGTGTGTCTCTGTGTGTGTGTGTCTCTGTCTGTGTGTGTGTGTCTCTGTCTGTGTGTGTGTGTCTCTGTGTGTGTGTGTGTGTCTGTGTGTGTGTGTCTGTGTGTGTGTGTCTCTGTCTGTGTGTGTGTCTCTGTCTGTGTGTGTGTCTCTGTCTGTGTGTGTGTGTGTCTGTCTTCCCTTTCCTCCCTCTTCCCCCCCCCCTTTTCCCTTTTCCCCCCCCCCCCCCTTCCCCCCCCTTCCCCCCCCCCTTTCCCTTCCCCCCCCTTTCCCTTCCCCCCCTTTCCCCCTTCCCCCCCCCCCCTTTCCCCTTTCCTTTTTCCTTCCCTCCCTCACACAAGTTCCTCCCGTCCCTGTCATTGGCACTCTTGTCTCAACGCAGTCACTGTGACTGACTGGTGGTGGTGGGGTGGCGTGGCGTCGCACTGGCAATTGCAAACAATCGATGAGATCACTGAATGACTGTAATATAATATTGCAATGTACTATAGTTACATAATGTATATAAAATATCTATCTATTCTAAGTTCACTGTGATGATGAATCAGAAGAATATTAGTGCTTTTCTAGCAGCGCTGGGCCTGGAGAGGAGATGGAGAATGGTTTTCTTATGTGACTGTCCGATCCGTTTTGAATTTTTACACTGACGTGTGTTTGTATTTTCCCAATGTGTCTGTCATGCTCTGTATATTTCTGACTCTGTTTCTGGGGGTTTAACCTTCAACCAAAATTATGTATTTAATTCCAGACAACTGACGCCCGCCAAGCCACCAGAGGAAGGCAAATCCTTGAAAGAATAAATTGAAACTTAAAACCTGGAGTAAATCTTTATTGGATCACACAAACAAAAACAAAAACAAAAAAAACACACACACCGACCTGACCTCATGTCTGTGGCTGTGCCACAGCATTGCCCGCTTGTCTGGCCTGCTGTGGCCTGCCCTTTACCATTATGATTCGGTGATGTCTGTGTGTGTTTTTTCTTTTTTTTGGTATTCTGTCACTGTGTTGACTGTATTTGTGATCCCATAAAGATTTGTCCAAGGTTTTCAGATTTAGTTACCAATTTTTTCTGTCAAGCATTTTTTAAACTTCCTCTAATGGTGGCGTGGCTTGGCTTCAGTTGATGTATCGTGGTAGAGTGCAGGTAAAACATTTTTAAGTCACTGAGTGACAACAACAAGCTTTTCTAACAGGAGAATGGTATTATTTTTGAAGATTGTGTCGGACACAATCTTCTAAAATGTGTCCATTGAATTTTCACACTTGATGTACTGTCGTGTCTCTCGAATGTCAATTTTTTGGGGGGCTCAACTTAACCCTCAGCCAAATATTCTAAAAGTGTATTTATTTACTTCCAGACAACTGACGCCCGCCAAGCCACCAGAGGAAGGCAAATCCTTGAAAGAATAAATTGAAACTTAAAACCTGGAGTAAATCTTTATTGGATCACACAAACAAAAAAAAAAAAAAACACACACCGACCTGACCTCATGTCTGTGGCTGTGCCACAGCATTGCCCGCTTGTCTGGCCTGCTGTGGCCTGCCCTTTACCATTATGATTCGGTGATGTCTGTGTGTGTTTTTTCTTTTTTTTGATATTCTGTCACTGTGGTGACTGTATTTGTGATCCCATAAAGATTTGTCCAAGGTTTTCAGATTCAGTTACCAATTTTTTCTGTCAAGCATTTTTTAAACTTCCTCTAATGGTGGCGTGGCTTGGCTTCAGTTGATGTATCGTGGTAGAGTGCTCTGCTCAGTGCAGGTAACGTTTTCTGTAAAGTGACAACTCTGAGAGCTTATAACACTGATCTAGACGTCCAATTGTCCATCTGGTGGTGCTGGTGGTGGTGCTGGTGCTGGTGGTGCTGGTGCTGGTGGTGCTGGTGCTGGTGGTGCTGGTGGTGGTGGTGGTGGTGCTGGTGGTGGTGGTGGTGGTGGTGCTGGTGGTGCTGGTGCTGCCGCCAAAACAATCACGGTGGACCAGAAAGTTCTGCAACACAATTGTGTGACAGACAGTTCTTGACTGGAAAACATCACAGTGAGTGAATCTATAACAGTCACTGACTGTCTTATAGGTTCGCTGACTCACTGTGATGTTTGCAATTGCCAGCCAGGAACTGGAACTGCTCCTACATTTGTAGAGATGTAGATGTTACTGTTTATATATAGTAAAATTATTGTTAAAACTTATAAACTAACTGCACCAGGCCTGGCCAGCATGAGAGTTTAATGTTACAGACAGTACTGTTTTAAATAAATACTGTTGTCTGCTGCACTGTTTTGTTCAATCAGACTTTGCTATATGATTGATGAATATACAGGGAACTTGGTATAATTTATTTAAATAGCAGATACAAATAAATATATTTTCATTCAATTTCTGACTGCTTGAATTATTTTTTTGATGAAAAGTTGAAAAGCATGGGCATTTGGGTATTAATCTTGATGCATCGTGATGCATCGCGGAATCGAATCGAATCGAATCGTGGACTTGATAATCGTAATCGCATCGAATCGTGAGACCGGTGAAGATGCGCAGCCCTAATATATATATATATACAGGTCATTCTCAAAAAATTAGCATATTGTGATAAAGTTCATTTTTTTCTGTAATGTACTGATAAACATTAGACTTTCATATATTTTAGATTCATTACACACAACTGAAGTAGTTCAAGCCTTTTATTGTTTTAATATTGATGATTTTGGCATACAGCTCAAGAAAACCCAAAATTCCTATCTCAAAAAATTAGCATATCATGAAAAGGTTCTCTAAACGAGCTCTTAACCTAATCATCTGAATCAACTAATTAACTCTAAACACCTGCAAAAGATTCCTGAGGCTTTTAAAAACTCCTAGCCTGGTTCATTACTCCAAGCCGCAATCATGGGTAAGACTGCCGACCTGACTGCTGTCCAGAAGGCCATCATTGACACCCTCAAGCAAGAGGGTAAGACACAGAAAGAAATTTCTGAACGAATAGGCTGTTCCCAGAGTGCTGTATCAAGGCACCTCAGTGGGAAGTCTGTGGGAAGGAAAAAGTGTGGCAGAAAATGCTGCACAACGAGAAGAGGTGACCGGACCCTGAGGAAGATTGTGGAGAAGGACCGATTCCAGACCTTGGGGGACCTGCGGAAGCAGTGGACTGAGTCTGGAGTAGAAACATCCAGAGCCACCGTGTGCAGGAAATGGGCTACAGGTGCCGCATTCCCCAGGTCAAGCCACTTTTGAACCAGAAACAGCGGCAGAAGCACCTGACCTGGGCTACAGAGAAGCAACACTGGACTGTTGCTCAGTGGTCCAAAGTACTTTTTTCGGATGAAAACAAATATTGCATGTCATTCGGTAATCAAGGTGCCAGAGTCTGGAGGAAGACTGGGGAGAGGGAAATGCCAAAATGCCTGAAGTCCAATGTCAAGTACCCACAGTCAGTGATGGTCTGGGGTGCCATGTCAGCTGCTGGTGTTGGTCCACTGTGTTTTATCAAGGGCAGGGTGAATGCAGCTAGCTATCAGGAGATTTTGGAGCACTTCATGCTTCCATCTGCTGAAAAGATTTATGGAGATGAAGATTTCATTTTTCAGCATGACCTGGCACCTGCTCACAGTGCCAAAACCACTGGTAAATGGTTTACTGACCATGGTATTACTGTGCTCAATTGGCCTGCCAACTCTCCTGACCTGAACCCCATAGAGAATCTGTGGGATATTGGGAAGAGAAAGTTGAGAGACGCAAGACCCAACACTCTGGATGAGCTTAAGGCCGCTACCGAAGCATCCTGGGCCTCCATAACACCTCAGCAGTGCCACAGGCTGATTGCCTCCATGCCACGCCGCATTGAAGCAGTCATTTCTGCAAAAGGATTCCCGACCAAGTATTGAGTGCATAACTGAACAGAATTATTTGAAGGTTGACTTTTTTTAATTAAAAACACTTTTCTTTTATTGGTCGGATGAAATATGCTAATTTTTTGAGATAGGAATTTTGGGTTTTCATGAGCTGTATGCCAAAATCATCAATATTAAAACAAAAAAAAGGCTTGAACTACTTCAGTTGTGTGTAATGAATCTAAAATATATGAAAGTCTAATGTTTATCAGTACATTACAGAAAATAATGATCTTTATCACAATATGCTAATTTTTTGAGAATGACCTGTATATATATATATATATATATATATATATATATATATATATATATATATATATATACACACACACACACATATATATCTCTCATCTATTAACCACTTAAGGACCGCCTCCTGCACATATACGTCGGCAGAATGGCATGGCTGTGCTAGTACCCAGCCATGGGTCGCGGGCACACACCCGCGGCGCGCTCCCGCGACCCGGTCCGAAGCTCTGGAGTGCGGTGATCGTTCCCCGTAGCTGAAGAACGGGGAGAGCCGTGTGTAAACACGGCTTCCCCATTCTTCACTGTGGTGGCATCATCGATCGCGTGATCCCTTTTATAGGGAGACACAATCGATGACGTCACACCTACAGCCACACCCCCCTACAGTTGTAACCACACATAAGGGAACACAAAACCCATTCAGCGCCCCCTCCATAATGTCGCAGTCACGAAAAAAAAAAAAAAAAAAAAAAATCGCCGATCGTCGCCATTAGTAGTAAAAAATTAAATAAATTAATAAAAATGCAATAAAACTATCCCCTATTTTGTAAATGCTATACATTTTTTCGCAAACCAACCGATAAACGCTTATTGCAGTGGGTTTTTTTTTTACAAAAAATGTAGAAGAATACGTATCGTTCTAAACGGAGGAAAAAATTATATTTTTTTTATATATTTTTGGGGGATATTTATTATAGCAAATAGTAAAAAAATATAGCATTTTTTTCAAAATTGTCACTCTATTACTCTATAGCGCAAAAAAAAAAAAAACTGGTGATCAAATACCACTAAAAGAAAGCTCTATTTGTGGGGAAAAAAGGATGCCAATTTTGTTTGGGAGCCACGTCCAGCGACCGCGCAATTGTCTGTTAAAGCGACGCAGTGCCGAATCGCAAAACCTGGCCAGGTCCTTTAGCGGACTAAAGGTCCGGGTCTTAAGTGGTTAAGAAAACATTGCTTGGATGAATATTAGTTCAGGCTGCACACATTTTCCTCATATTTTTCCTAATACTAGGACTTCCTTTGAATGTCAAATCTAGGGAGCCATACGTTCTACTCCTTTGCTAGGCAGGGCGAAACTGAGGCTGCATGCTGCAGTGAGGAGGGTTATGTCTGGAGTGTTCCTAACATTTGGACATTTGTCAGCCCATTCACGGGTACAGGGGTTGTGCAAAGTCATATTGCTCAGCGCCTGGGACATGCAGCTCTGGGCAGGAACATCTACGTAGTTCACCAACAGAGCAGTGTTCATAAGGGTGGTGGCTGCAATGACTGCCTTGCACTCTCCTCCTATCCTGTGCCCTTCTCTTCTATCAGTGCCCAGCCGTTCTTCATGTATCACAGTGTGGGATCAGTGCCCAGATGGCCCCTCTGCCCAATGTGTAGCCTCAGCGCCCAGCCATCCCCTTCTGCCCATCACTGTGTGGGTTCAGTGCCCAGCCATCCCCCCTATGCATATCAGTATGCAGGCTCAGTGCCAAACTGTCCCCCTCTGCCCATCACTGTGCGGGCTTAGTGCCCAGCCACCCCATCTGTCCATCAGTATGCGGGCTCAGTGCCCAGCCACCCCCATCTGCCCATCAATATGCGGGCTAAGTGCCCAGCTGTCCCCCTCCACTGAGGGCAAAAAAAGTTACAAATATAGATACAGGTGAAACTCGAAAAATTTGAATATCGTGCAAAAGTTCATTTATTTCACAAATTCTACTTAAAAGGTGAAACAAATATACGAGATAGACTCATTACATGCAAAGCAAGATAGTTCAAGCCCTGATTTGTCATAATTGTGATGGTTATGACTTACAGCTCATGAAAACCCCAAATCCACAATCTCAGAAAATTTGAATATTGTAAAAAGGTGCGATATTCTAGTCTCAAAGTGTCCCACTCGAATGAGCTAATTAAGCTATAACACCTGCAATGGGTTCCTGAGCCTGTACATGGTCTCTCAGTCTGGTACAGTAGGAATCACAATCATGGGAAAGACCGCTGACCTGACAGTTGTGCAGGAAACATCTTTGACACCCTCCATAAGGAGGGAAAGCCTCAAATGGTAACTGCAAAAGAATTTGGATGTTCCCAAAGTATCAAAACACAGTACTAGAAAGTTATGTGGAAGGTTAAAGTGTGGAAGAAAAAAGTTGCACAAGCAGTAGGGATGACCGCAGCCTGGAGAGGATTGTCTGAAAAGGGCCATTCAAAAGTGTTGGGGACTTTCACAAGGAGTGGACTGAGGGTGGTGTCAGTGCATCAAGAGCCACCACACACGGATCCTGGACATGGCTTCAAATGTCGTATTCCTCTTGTCAAGCCACTCCTGAACAACAAACATCAGAAGCGTCTTACCTGGGCTAAAGAAAAACAGACCTGTACACAAATTTTTCCCCACGACCTCGGACCTCTGCTGGCGCTGCCAACAAGAGGTAGGCACCATGCTGCACATTTTCTGGAAGAATGTGCGGCAGATTATACAGAGATTCTCGGACCGGGATGTGCCGGACGAACCGGCATACTTTCTGCTACACGACACCGGCACCCCCGCATGCAAGTACAAGAAATCGGTGGTCCGTCATTTGCTTGACGCGGCCAAGGCACGTATTCCGCTGTGCTGGAAGTCCCTGCATCCCCCGACCATTAAGCTATGGCTTTAGAAGGTGGATGATATCTCCCAAATGGAAGACCTAATCCTCACTAGCCAAAATAGGGAAGAAGCCTATACCAAGACATGGCGACTGTGGAATATGTTTAAGTATTCAGATGAGGGACAAGCTCTGAGAGACGGTGATTTGCTGCCTTGAGACCCAAATTGACCCTGAATAGATCGAGACGCCCCCACTCATGGGTGGCTGGTGACGTCCCGAGAGCCAGCACCACCTGCTGGCGAGAACAGGGAGTCCAGTGCCTGAGATACGTGCCCCCTCTACCCCCTCCTCTCGTGCCAACTTTTCTCTCCTCCTTACCCCTCGCTCTGCTCTGGGTCCTGACCCAGCTTTATGCTACTGTTTCTATCTTTGCTATCTTCTTACCTCTTTTTCTGTTTAATTCAAACAAATGGGAGTGGGTCCCGCAGGGCCACAGACCACTACCCAGTAGGACTGGGGAGGTCACCGTCACTGGACGGTTGGGGAAAGCCTTTTTGGGGGTTTCAAGATGGTATAGTGCGGGGCCTCCGGCAGCCGCATACGCGGATTTTTGTGTTACCCCTATTACGGTCTGATACCTACCATGATTCTATTCACTGTTCTTGTTGTACTATTTTGGCCGATGTGGGCCTGACTCCTGTTATAAATAAACAATTTAAAAAAAAAGAAAAACAGACCTGGTCTGTTGCTCAGTAGTTCAAAGTCCTCTTTTCTGATGAGAGCAAATTTTGCATCTCATTTGGAAACCAAGGACCCAGAGTATGAAGGTAGAATGGAAAGGCACGCACTGCAAGATGCTTGAAGTCCAGTGTGAAGTTTCCACAGTCTGTGTTGATTTGGGGAGCCATGTCATCTGCTGGTGTTGGTCCACTGTGCTTCATTAACCCCCCTGCCGGTATCCCCGAGCACGACTCGGGATGGATTTTTCATGTAAATATCGATATCCCCGAGTCGCGCTTGGGGTGAATGCAGAGCCTGCAGCGCGCGCTGGCTTACCTGTTTATCCAGGCGGGGTACTGTACTTACCTTGTCCCTGGATCCAGCGATGCATCCCCGCTGTGTGAGCGAGTGGCGTCCTCCATTCGACTCACACAGTGCCCGCGCGCTGCCGATCTCCGTTTCCTGCGATGTAACGGCGCACGGGGGCGGAGACCGGCGGCAAATTCAAAAAAGTAAACAAACACATTACATACAGAATACTGTAATCTTATAGATTACAGTACTGTATGTAAAAAGTACACACCCCCCTGTCCCTAGTGGTCTGCCCAGTGCCCTGCATGTTCTTTTACATAATAAAAACATTTTTTTTTGTGCCTGCAAACTGTAGATTGTCCATAGCAACCAAAAGTGTCCCTTTATGTCAAAAGTGATTTTAGAGCAGCTAGAAAACAGCGATAATAAATGATAATCACTTGCAGAATTGAGCGATAGCGATTTGTGGGTAAATTCGTCATAAAAAAATAAAAGTAATGACAGCGACAATTCTGCAACTGAGCAAATTTCAGTGATTTTGATTTGATTACATTAGTGAATAATTTTTATTATAATTACATTATTATTTGTTATAATTATTTATAGTTATTTATTATATTATAATTTTATGATTTTGTGTTTCAAACTTTATCATACCCGGGATGTCTACTAGACTCTGGTTTGGACAAATTTAAGTGAGTTATTCCTAAAAATTGCAGGCCTACAGTATAAAACGCAGAATTTCCATGCAAAATAATTGTACCGCTTTTGGTACGTAATTCCAGACAGAATCATACTGCCAGGGAGGTTAAGTCCAGGGTCACCGCAGCCGTCTACCAGGAGATTTTGGAGCATTTCATGCTTCCTTCCACAGACGAGCTTTATGGGGATACTGACTTCTCGCCTGACCTGAATCCCATATAGAATCTATGGGGCATTGCAAAGAGAAAGATGAGAGACATGAGACCGAACAACGCAGAAGAGCTGAAGGCCGCTATTGAAGCATCCTGGTCTTCCATAACACATCAGCAGTGCCACAGGCCGATAGCTTCCATGCCACGCGGCATTGGAGGCAGTATTTGCTGCAAATGGGGCCCAAACCAAGTACTGAGTACATATGCATCCTTATACTTTTCAGAGGTCCAGTATTGTTCTATGTACAATTCTTGTTTTATTGATTGCATGTGATATTCTAATTTTCGGAGATTGTGGATTTGGAGTTTTCATGAGCTGTAAGCCATAATCATCATCACAATTATGACAAATCGCGGCTTAGACTCATTACATGCAAAACAAGATAGTTCATCTCATATTAGTTTTACCTTTTAAGTTGCATTAGTGAAATAAATGAACTTTTGCACGATATTCAAATTTTTCGAGTTTCACCTGTAGATAAATGTTTTTAGATTTATTTTTTTACATTTTTAGTATTTTTTCATTTATAGCACAACGAAATAAAAAAACAAGTGGTGATCAAATACCACCAAAAAAAAGCTAAATTTGTGTGAAAAAATTGTAT
The DNA here is from genome assembly GCA_029574335.1 of Rana kukunoris. Lineage (NCBI taxonomy): Eukaryota > Metazoa > Chordata > Amphibia > Anura > Ranidae > Rana > Rana kukunoris. The sequence continues at coordinate 476,817,838 of CM056049.1, read as the reverse complement.
ACGTGTTGCATGACCGCTCTATTATGAGAAAGTAGTGCAGCGCAGTATAGCAAAAAAAAGCTTAGTTAAAAAAAAAAACGGCTCCGAGATTCAAAGTAAATTTGTCAAGCCCTGGCTTAAATAAACTATTAACACTTCTATTTTTCATGCCTGCCTAAAACAGTTGCACAATCCTGCATTTTAAACTGAATGAGCTGGTTGTTTTACAAGGCAAGGGTTCACTTATGCCTCGTTTCCACTGAACGGGATCGGTTCGGTACGCTATTTTGGGTGTTTCCATTATGAAAGTGTGCCATAAAACTGAACCGTACCGGACCATTCTGGGTCCTGCTTCAGATGTGGGGCCATAGAAAATGAAACGGTTCGGTTAGGACGGACCTACAATACATTCCACCGATTGGTGGACACCCTAGGCATTTTTTCTAAACCCTGAATGGCTGGGACGGTCCGACTTGCAGTGGAAACGCTCACAAGAATAGACTGGACCATTCTAAGCGCTCCAAACTGTACTGACCCGAACTGTTCCATTCAGTGGAAACGAGGCAATATACTTTTAACGAAAACATCAGCTCTTTGAGCAAACAAAACAGTAAAGGCATGTCTATCTAACATAGAAAAAACCTTAACAAATGTAGCCTAAAGGGGATGTAAACCCACTGTTTACATCCACTTGTAGAGAATAAGATTTCCTATCATCTCCTATCCTATCATCTGTGCCCAGTCTTGCCACACAGAGTTGATCCAGATCTCAGTTCGATGGAATAACAGTGCCCTCAGTATTTGACCCCTATTAATTAAAGAATGAAGGTACCCTTTCTCTATTATATACCCATATTTATGGCTTCCGGGCCCCGTTATATTCTAAATCATTGGTCTGCTAGTTTTAATACTGCAGCCAATGCTTTTAGTTGGCTTTTTATTTATTTATTTTGCTTCTCTTTACTATAGTTGCCAATTCTGATATTGATGGACTGGGGTTGCACGGTTTTGTTTGGGGCGAGCGGTGGCAGTATCTGAATTCTCTATCAAATCTCTGTTTTAGTATATGTATTTGGTTAGAATACGGCCAATGTTGTTAGGTGAGTTGACCCAATACCAATCTCATATGATGTACTCACATCTGTGCTTGTATGTGCATCCAATATCGTTACTAAACGGTTTTGTTTTTCCCAATTGTTTATGTGATTATATTTCTTCGGAAATCAATGTATCCTTGTTTATGAACGTGTAATGAATAATTAGTGCATTTATGCTTGATTCCTTATGATATTGTTTCTCTTGAATTTTTTTGTATATCCTGTATGTGCTCCTGATTAAGCTCCAATCGAGCGAAACATGTTGGGCATCTTCCATATAGGTTCATTGTGGCTCCTGTCTGAGCCGTGTATGTCTTTTGGGACTAAATGATGATGTTGTACTAGTATCGGGACCGATACCAAGCATTTGTACTTGTACTCGGGCAAATGAGCCTGATGCTTCACCCGATACTTGTACTGGTCGGCGGTGATCAGTCGGCATGGGGAAGTTCCAAGCACCGATCACCGCTGATTTTAAAGCAGCTGAAAGCCGCCGTGTATCCCGTGTATGCCGCCGCGTATCCTGTGCATCCTGCCGTGTATCCCGTGTATGCCGCCGTGTATTTCGTGTATCCCGCCGTGTATCACGTGTATGCCGCCGTGTATCCCGTGTATGCCGCCGTGTATGCCGCCATGTTTCTCTCCCCTTCAGTGGCTCTCCTCCACCCCCTGGATTTGTCAGGATGGAGAGCGGGGTAGGAGCTGGTAAATCCGGCTCCTTACTGCTCCGAATGGACAGAGTCAGTGATCACTGACTGTCCATTCACATAACAAACATTGTAACCTGCGATTACAAATGTTTCAGTTTATGAATGAAGAGAAGACGTTGTCCTCACTCCATTAATTTTCAGCGCAGCTCATGCTGCTGAGAAAGGGATACATGTCAGAGGTCTGTTAAGATATCTCACCAAAGCCCCCCCAACAGGGCTGAAAAAAGAAATAAAAAAATAAAGAATAAAAAATATGATTGTAGAAAATAAAAAAAATTAAAGAGAAAAAAACACACTGACACGGTCCAACCCCCCCCCCCCCCCAATTGTTAAAGATAAAAAAAAAAAAGTATCGGTACTTGTACTCGGTCTTAAAAAAGTGGTATCGGGACAACCCTAGTTAAAACAATAAATTTTGACTTTTTACATATCTATTTGAATTTATTGTCAGTAGATTTTGACACCTTTAAAGTCCCGCGGTTTGTTACCCCTCCCATTTCCTTGTTTAATATTTTCTAATGGGATGTGGTGTCTAGATTTTTTTTTTTTTTTTTTTTTATTTTTTTTAAAGTGTATTTTTGTGCGTGAACTCGAGAGAGAAGAGCCGGACTGCAGGAGTTGGGAGTAGGCAGACCCTCCCCCCGGAGGCATTCGCCATCCTTCTCCATGCCCCTGGTGGCAATGGCGGGTGTGAAGGGGGGCCTCCCACTCACCCCGCCCTACCTGCTCCTCTTGGGAGCCCAACTGGGGCCCAACGGGACCCCAATGGGGCAGAGGGACTCCCCCTATGAGGGAGTGAGGGGGCCTAGCCCACCCAGCCAGCCCCGTAGGTCCTTCGCCTCTCTTTATTTTTTAAGAGACCGCATGGCCAAAGTGCGTGTGTTTTAAACCAATTTCGTGTGCGTGCAAGTGTGGTGGTTTTTGGGGGGGGGGGGTGGGCGTACTAAGCACAGGCGTACCTTGCATAGCACACCCACCGGGAGGCGGGCTGAGACCACCAAACTCAATTCACATGTAGCCGAGACCGGGATCCGAACCCTTGGCTGCAGAGGTGAATGGCTTGTCAACGCAGTGCCAATCACGTTGAGCCACCACAGCTCCCTGTGGTGTCTAGATTTGACCTTCTGTGCCTCACCATTTTTTCTCTGCATGCAAATTACTTACTCCCATGGCCATTTTTTTTTTTAAACACTGTAAAACAATTCAACACATTTTTGAAGACCCCAAAGTTCGGTAGTCTTATTCACCTACCGGGTCACTTTAATAACATCACTCTCAAAAAAACATTCCAAGTGGAAGTTTTACTATATATACAGTGGTGGTTGATTAAAGGAAAATAACTGAACACTTTGCAAGAGCCTCCAGAGCTTAGAAAATAAGGGGAACGCTTCACTTTGCAAAGAATTCCCAATTTACATGCAAGGAAAATAAAAAAAAAAACAGCATTTTTGCTTGCACATGATTGGATGAAGGAAGTTTCCTTTTGTTTGCATTCTGCAAGTTCAGTTGCTTCAGAGAGTAGTACTCTGCTTGCCTTTAGTAAATCAACTCCAGTCTCTAAGACCGCGTACACACGATCAAATTTATCTGCTGAAACCGGTTCGACGGACCGTTTCAGCAGACAAATTCGATCGTGTGTACGGGCGAGCAGACATGCATGCTTTAAAATCTGTCTGCTGGAAACCCGTCTGTCCGTCATGTCCGCTGGTTACTACGCCTAACCAGCAGACAAAAATCTCCCGCATGTGCCGAATGGATTCGACGCATGCGTGGAAGTATTTTACTTCCTGGAGTGGTGACGTGGCGGTGTTTTTTTTATTTATTTTTTTAAACAATGCTACAGCCCAAGCAAAATGGCTAAATGCAGTTTAGTCACTAGTACACATACAAACTACATAGCTAATAGTTTATGCACACTGCATATACCTGTGCCTTATGTTATACACATTATTTAAATACCTTTTCATTCTTCATGTGCAACTCTTCAGTAATCAAATATGTACATTCATTATTAATACATAAAAAGGACAATAAAAAAAAATATAGCCTATGTTTTAACTATCAGTTATAGTAAGGGAATAGGATTGGTAGAATGCGACAGTGTTCACACCAATGCTGTAAAACTCAAAAGACATATCTGGCTTGAATAATGTTCCGAATTTTAATTTTGCCGCATTTCCCGATTACTCAGTACAAGAGTTAGCATGTCTATTATTGCTGGCACTCCTTCCCTCCCTCCTTAAAAAACATACCAGTTATTGCATGTAATTAAGTAGGTGGATTGAGCAGACCAGTTTGGGTTTGGCAAGCTAAATGATATGCTACTTACTAGCACCTTCATAGCTGTTGTCATCAAATAAACCTGCCCTATAATCTGTTTATGTACTAAAAAAAAAAAAAAAAGTCTAGTAGTGCAGAGTTTAAACTTTCATCATAATATCGTAATCCCAGCTTGTTAAAATGAACTAATTTTGCCCACACTAGGCAAAACAGGTTGATTTTACAGGAACCACGAGGAGCAAGTATTTTGCTTACCTTCCCCATGATGCCCCGGCAGAGAAATACCGGATATATCTGGGTATGGATGGGAACAAGGGACAATGCCCCTGTCTCCTCAAGGTAGTACTCGGTGTCTTAGCAGTGAATCACCAGACCAAACTCTCTCATACAAAGGTAAGGGAGTCTACATAGTCCTGCATTAATTTTAATTTGTAAAGCCAGCCAAAACTAATACAAAAATCTTAAAGCCCAAGTTTACTAAGAAAAAAATTACAGGCACATCACAGGCCACACATCACAGGCCAACCCATCTCTTCTAGGACTGCTTGTTCTACTTTACACTGAAGATAGTTCTTAATGACATTGGCTGCATTAAACAAATTGGCTTGTTGTCCTGCTACAGAATAATTTTGGGGCCAATCACACACGTCCCTTATGGCATGAGGAAAAGTATCTGTCTGTATGTCTCAGCATTGAGGACACTATTGACCCTGACCAAATATCGCCAACTTCATTTGTAGAAATGCAGCCCCAAACTTGCAAAGAACCTCCACCATGCTTCAATGTTGCCTGCAGAAACTCATTGTACCGCTCTTCAGCCCTTCTGTGAACAAACTGCCTCCTGCTACAGCCAAATATTTCAAACTTTGACTCATAAGTCCAGAGCACCTGCTGCCATTTTTCTGCACCCCAATGCCCATTTTTTCATTTGTAGTTATTCTACTTAGCCTTGTTTCCCCATCTGACGTATTGCTTTTTGGCGGTGATTCTTCCATGAAAAGTACTTCTAGCCAGACTTCTCTGGACAGTAGATGGATGTACCTGGGTCCCACTGGTTTCTGTCAGTTAAGTGCTGACACTTTGCCCGATTTCAAAATGGAAGCATGCATCGTCTCATCTGCTTAGCCGACCACTATCTACAGTCCTCAACATTGCCCATTTCTTTGTGCTTCTTCAAAAGAGCTTGAACACCACATCTTGAAACCCCAGTCAGCTTTGACATCTTTGTCTGGGAGAGATTTTGCTGATGCAGTAAGACTACATTGCGGCTTGTTGCTGTGCTCAGTCTTGCCATGGTGTATTACCTGTGACATGAAACGGTCTCCCACAACCTCACCATAGCAGAACTTATCGTACTTTCTGCAGCTTCCAATGCACTCTGAGCATTACAGTGAAATCAGACTAAGCAGTTTTAGTACAGGAGAGGAGCCTGTATAACTGTGCAAGATAGGTAGGCTTACGTTCAGCGTTAACTGTAAAACTAAATTAACAAATGCTAAAAAACTAAAATCAGCTTGAATTGGCTAGGACACAGTATATTGGAATCAGAACTCTGGCTCATTTATAATTGGGGACATGCGTAAGTTGGTGTCTGGAGAGACTGGTTATTCGCTATGGGCAAAGCCTGTCTTTTCTTAGCACATGTACACAATTTTATCGGAGCTAAATTGTGCCAAACACAAAAAACTTTGCACCATCACCCATAGAACACACTGATTTATGAGATGTTTAGAATTGTGCACCCACAAAGGTCATTAGTTCCAGGGCATGATGCTATAAAAGTGAACTAAGGGCACATAACTAAAAGCTGGCCAAGATCTAAGGACCACTGAAATCTAAAGAAATAAATGTTACACGTGAAAGTGCTGTAAAAATTACTGTTTGGTGGAAAACACACTTTAAGAACCTTTCAAAACTAAAGACAATTTTAAACTGCTTTATTTTGGTGTTTTTTTTGTAAAATATTAAAAATAGTAATTCCAGCAGCCAATGTTAACTCACAGACAGCATGGTCACATTTTTACTCACAGGCAGAGAATCATAAATTAAATCATAGCATCCTACCTGTGCACCCAAAAGACCGAAAAGCAGCACAGTTCTGTACAGGGGGCAGAAGCAGGAGCTGGCAGAGTGACTTAATATTAACAAGCTGGTGATTGGTCGCTTAGGACCTAGTAACCAATCACCTGTGGATTAACTTGGCCAGTTCCTCCCCTGCCCTCTGTTCTGGGCTGTGCTGCCTCTCGCTCTCTGCTGCGCCGAAGGAGACTGGAAGGGAGGGAGAGAGAAGAATGGAAAGGGGCGGCGGAGGAGGCTGAGAGTGGAAAGAGAAGGACCAGCACTAGCAGTACCAGGGTCAGAAGCGCAGACCCATGGTTCAGAGATCAACATTTTTAATCAAACTTAAAAAAAAAAAGCTATTTTGCAGATTTTCAAACAAGATTGTAATAAAATATTATGCAAGGCAGAGTCCGTTGTCATAGGCATGTAGCTTGAGTGAAGATTTTAGTTTTATTAACATTTGGTTTCAAAAGCTGCGATTGAAAGCCCGATAAACTTGCCGACATAAAAAATGATCAGGAAATCAAAAGTAAAATGTTGCTTCCATTTTGCTCCTGTACAAAATAACCTGGCAAACTTGTCATTTGGTCATACCAGAATTCCAAGTCCATTCTGGGAGAGGGGCATAAGGGAAATCTATTTTACATACAGAGCAAAAGAAAAACTGTGGAATGTGTGGGGAAATAATTGAATACAGCAAGCATAGTAAGACTGTTCCAGTGAACTGATGACTCACATTCAAAGCAAAACCATGTGCACAGAGCAGGTAAGTATAGACACGTTTTTTTGTTTTTGTTTTTATCAAAAATTTACAAAATCACTTTAAGTTGGTTGCTACATTTTGGGAAGCTCTCTCAAGCTTAGCGTAAAATTACAGGCTGGATTTAAGTTTTTCTAATCTTGCAAAGGATGAAAAAATTGTAAAAGTAATTTTGTAGAACGGTCCAATTTTTACCACTATGGAAACTCAAATCTCAGGAGGTATATAGGAACATTTGAGAGATCTTTACTGTTGAACTAAGGAAGATAAGAAAAATGACCAGAGAAAATTAGTTAACAAGCCATCAAAATAATGGGTCCAGACAGGACAAAAATCATATTTTCAAGGTATTTTTCTAATGTATTAAAATATCATTTTACTCACCTTTCCTCAACAGCTCTTGCAGACTTTCAGAACTTTGATTCAAAACGGCCCATATTTCCTCCTCTTGTAACGGCCCGCCTCGAACTTCCAAAGCTTCAGCCAATGACACATGCATATTATCTGGAGAGATAGAGAGATTAAAAAGTTAGAAAACCACTTAACAAGTAAATAGGTACATCTGCACTATTCAGCTGCCAACTTCAAAAAGTAAACACAAAAATGCTCCGAATAAAAGCACAGCTTTATTTTGCATATGTAGACCATCTGAATAGCACTGATAAAACCCTGCTTGGATTCTGTTTCCGAGCAGATAACATGATGATGGCCAGGTTTTGAAATCAACATTTTTCAATTTGCATTTATGACTGTGGAGAACATAGACTTGAATTGTACTGGACATCTGTTTTTTTATCAACACTTCAGTGCGTTTCCAGACCAATTACAGGTACATCAGATACAAAGCTTGATTGGATAGCATTGTGAGAAAACAGCAGGGCAGTAGCAAGGCAGCATTCACTTTGTTCGGTTGAGCTTCTGTTTTTTAAGCTTGCATTGTTTTGAATGGGCAACAGGTATATTCATTAGGACAGGACATAAACAAAAAAAAATGTAAAATCTAGAAACGGCCTACAGTGACGTGGCACAAGGAGCCTTTCACTGTAAATACTGCAAAGCACTGTTAAAAACCGATGGGCTCAGGGCGGCAGGTGCCCTTAGTTGCATTAGCCTAAAACAACCAATTACAATTCACTCTGTAGAAATATGCCCAGTACAAAACGAATTCTCATTGGCTGTTATGGATTATTGTGCTCCAGAGTAGACTTTTAAAAAAAGAAGTGAAAAAACTTGAAAAAGTTAACTACAGCCCCTTTTACGCAGGCGCCTCTGTGAAGGGGAATCTGTTTGCTCAGCGGGGGATCTTTGGTTGGAACCAAAGATCTCAAATTTGGACTCATCAGACCAAAGAACAGATTTCCACTGGTCTAATGTCCATTCCTTGTGTTCTTTAGCCCAAACAAGTCTCTTCTGCTTGTTGCCTTTCTTTAGCAGTGGTTTCCTAGCAGATATTCTACCATGAAGGCCCGATTTACACAGTCTCCTCTTAACAGTTGTTCTAGAGATGTGTCTGCTGCAAAAGGTGGCTACTTTGAAGAACCTAGAATATGACAAATATTTTCAGTTGTTTCACACTTTTTTGTTATGTATATATAATTCCACATGTGTTAAAGGGTCACTAAAGGAAAACATTTTTTTTGCTGAAATGACTGTTTACAGGGTATAGAGACATAAAAGTTAACTGATTCCTTTTCAAAATGATTAAAAATAGATAAAAATCAATCATATAATGTGCCTGCAGGTTAGTTTCACGTTTGAACTGGCTTCATGTTTTTGTGAAGTAGAAATAGACACACAGAACAAAAACAAACAAATCCAGGGCAGTGTTTTGTTTTTAAAATGAATCCGATTTGTTCTGGGAAGTTTTAGACACACAGCTTAGACCACCGTGAGAAAGCTCCCAGCACTGTGGTTATAAGGAAACAGACAAGCAGGAAGTGTGGAGAACAGAGCAGGATTACAGCAACTTCAAAGCAAAAATGAACAATAAGGACATGAAACCAGTACTGCCGTAAGGTAAAGGAAGCTATTTAGCTAAAAAAAAAAAAAATATTCCTTTAGTGATCTTTTAATTCATAGTTTTGATGCCTCCAGTGTGACTCTACAATTGTCATAGTCATGAAAATAAAGAAAACTCTTTGAATGAGAAGGTGTGTCCAAACTTTTGGGCTGTACTATACACACATGCACACGCACACGCACACTTAAAACACACACATTCATTATTTTCCCTCTACAGCTCCGGTCTTTTAGAACTTGCTGTGCTCTGAAACTTTTAAATTATTCAGCTTGATAAATTAGTGAATGCTACTCACAAAAGCACCATTGTGTATAAAACCTATTTTTACTAATATTTAAAAAAATGATATTTTGTAATCATTTTTAACTGCAAGCAACATGTGGCTATTACAGATGATCAAAGGAATCTGCATGCCAAGCTAACAGTCTGTCTGGAGAGTGGCCAGAAACAATAGCATATGTAAACCTGTGGCCAGCAAGCGAATGAGTAAAGCCATAAGTTTCACATTACTCTCAGGCAGAAAAAATAAGGAGGTCAAATTCAAGAGCAACCTGAAACTCCTACAACTGCCTGGTGTTTTCCCAGCTATTTATATACGATCATTTATGTAGTTCTCAACAATGCTAAAATTTATCAATTGGGACCAACTTTTTTTTTTCTTTTTTGGATATTATGTAAAACCTCTTTGTAAATGTTATAACCTAAAAAAAAAAGAGATAAAACAATGTATTATGTGTGGATAAGAAATAGTCCAGCTTGTAAACTTGCCAGAATACCCAAACTGAAAATGTCCAGGGTAGGGGAAATAAAAACTACAGCAGTGTTTGCATACAGAAAATTTGTAAAAATGGGTGATTTTAAGATCAGGGAATCTCACAGATCAAAGCGCTGTTGGGATGTTAGCATTTGATTTCATGTGTAATGCTGTACAACCTGACCTTTGTTGGATGTTCCTTAATGTAGACTGTTTAACCTAGTGACGCTCCAGGCATAGCTGTAAAGCCCACCACAGTCTGTCATGGCTGTGCACATTTTTAAAGGTAATCTCGTCACACCATTTGGAAATTTAGATTAAATATCCAATGACAAAATCTATAATGCCGTGTACACACGGTCGTTTTTTGCGATGAAAAAAAACGACGTTTTTTAAAACGTCATTTAAAATGATCGTGTGTGGGCAAAACGTCGTTTTTTGTCTTCAAAAAAACGACCAAAAAAAAATTCCAACATGCTTGAATTTTTTGTGTCGTTTTTCAAAACGTCGTTTTTTGTTTCACAAAAAGTCACCGTGTGTACCAAAAACGTCGTTTAAAACGACGTTTTTCAACCCGCGCATGCCCAGAAGCTAGTTATGAAGCGAGCTTCAATGTAAAAGAGTGGTGAACGTAACCTCGCTTTTTGTGAAAAAAACGATGGTGTGTATGCAACATCGTCTTTGAAAGTGACGTTTCAAAAACGTTGTTTTTTACTTCACAGAAAACGTCGTTTTTTTTTCATCACAAAAAACGACCGTGTGTACGCGGCATAAGCAAAGGTTCAGTGAAATGGTAGGACCAAGTTTAAACATGAACAGGAAATCGTCCTGCTGGCTGCAACTGCACACCAGGTCCTCATATTTCTATGGCACAGTGTGTAGAGGGTAGAGATCTCAGGAAGCTGTCCCATAAATGTCTAAAAACAACCAACATGCAGATGCAGTCGGTGGATAGATTAAGACAATGGTCTTAAAGGAATTTTAGAATGGTGACTAGATGGGGTTGTGCCTCTTGATTTAAAATAGTGGCAAAACCTCATAACAGTGGCAGCTATACCCAGAACAGAACAGAGCCTTGTGTCCTCCATCGAATGCTAGGAGAAACACTGAAAAATTATAAATTTATATTATTATTTTTTTTGCTTTAAACCCTAGCCAAATAAAATCTAAAAAAATTTTTGCTGACATATAATTCTCATACATCTTTGGGGGGGGGGGGGGTGCAATTTGGCATATTTGCCCTGGGTTCTAGATGACCTTGTCCCTGCACTACACCTCACATTCATGTCCGTGCAGCAGAGGCTGCAGAGAAAAGCATGAGTGTTTGAGCTTTGGGGTGCAAACCCTAATGCAATAGGCTGCGCACAAATGCAGCCCCTCTAGCGCTGGGCTGTCACAGCTCCCCCAATCCTCAGTGGCTTGCATGTTAACCTGGTCTTATTTACTGGTTCCGAATCTTCAGAAGCTTGATTGGCCAAGCTGCCGTGAGGTCACTCCTTTGCATGGGAGCCACTTTGTAACGCCATGCAGAGAGCGCTGGTAAATGCGGTCTGAGACACACATGTGTGGCTCAGATCGCATTACCTCTGACAGACAGGGGAAACATTTAATCCAGAAGAGACCTCTAGGGTCTCTTACATCATAAAAACCCTGCCTGTCAGCAGATTTTGGCATGTGGGAGTTTACAACCACTTTAATGCAAACGTATTGGGAAACCTCTGTGTAACCAGGTCACAGGTCTGAGAAGAATGAAGAAAGTAAGTGGGTGAGCTGTACGAGAACCAGCAGTAGGTCCCAGTGCTACAGAAGGCAGGTTGTATTGGATTGTAAGCTCCAACGAGCAGGGCTCTTTAATTCCTACTGTATTTAATTGTATTGTAATTGCACTGTCTGCCCTTATGTTGTAAAGCGCTGCGTAAACTGTGGGTGCTATATAAATTCTGTATAATTAGTAATAATAATAATGTTTATCTATACATCCATCTTGGGGAAACATCTTCCTATCTATGGCTAGCCTAACAAAATCTCTCAAAAAATATTCACAAAGCTAGCGCAATACATGGCTACTTTTTTTTATAGCTTGAACATATTCTAAATCAGGGGTCTCCATACTTTTCAAACAAAGGGCAAGTTTATTGTCCTTCCGACTTTTAGAAGGGGCCGGATTGTTTGCCAGCGGGGGTAGAAAATGTCCCAGGCCCAGCATTGTTGAGAATATGGCCTCAGAGTTTGCAGTCAGTAGGATAAGGAGTAGTGCCCCTATTAGTAGGAGTAATTGTATTCCATCATTGGTATCCGTGAAAGAAATTGTGCCCCCTTGTTGGTGTCAGTGGGAAGAATAGTGCCTCATATCAGTGGGAGGAATAAAGCCCCAAGGGCCGGATAAAGGCTAGCAAAGGGCCACATACGGCCCTCGGGCCGCAGTTTGAAGATCCCAGTTCTAAATCAACGCAGATTATATGTTGGTTATGTGTAAACAAAGCATAACAAGTCCAGTAGATGAGCAGGGAAATCCAACACAGCCTCAGGTAAATCATGCAAAACAATCAGATTGTGTTACAATGTATAACGTTTATAAAATGTACACAAACATGTATTTTTTTCATATTTTACTGGTAACAGATTTATGACTGGTTTGTCTGGGCTTTTGTGTTTGTAATCTGAAGCTAACTTTTATTATGGTTATGTAGACTTCGTGCCGATTCACACTACAGTCACTTGGGATCCGACTTGTCAGACCTCAAGTTGCCCCAAGTCGCTGGACATAAGAAATTCCATTGAAGTGAATGAGAGCCGTCTTAATGTACACTACCGAAGTTGCTCCGACTTCAGAAAAGGTTCCTGTACTACTTCAAGGCGACTTCTAGGCAACTTGTACCCATAGATTTCAATGGAAGTTGCCTCCAAAGTCAGATCTCTTAACTGAAGCAACTTTACAGGAAAAGAAAATAGTTTACCCAGGCAAACCCCTCCCTCCTACAGAGCCGATTATTCTGTGATTGGCCACAGCCAAAGTCGCCTGTCCTGGAGGCAACTTCAAGTCACGTTGTAAGTTGCTCAAAGTCACACTGAAGTCGCCTATAAATCGCCTTGCAAAGTCACGCTTTAAGACGGGTTACCCCTGTGTGAACCAGCACCAATCGCTAAAAAACACACTACACTCAGTATATGTGTAGCTGCACAAGAAAAAAAAAAAAAAAAAAAAACTCACATTTTGTAACTTTATAAGCTAAGCATTTTCAAGCTCAAAATGTCTAAATGTTGGGAATGCTGAGCAGACACTTTTCTAAAATGGGGACTAGTAGTACCGTATATCTAAAATAAATGTAAAGAATAAAATAAATGTATGATATGGCCGATTTTAGTGCAATTCAATAACGAACATATCTACTACTGATTATACAGGGGTTAATTCAGTCATACAATTTAACTAATTGTATACAGTTAAAAATGTTTGATTTGAGTATACATGGCCTGACACCAATCAATCCGATCTTACATTTTTATGCATACAAATGTGTAGGAGACTCAGGTTAAGGTCCACACACAGTACACATTTTCTGAATATTTTCTTCATTGAAAGAAAAGGCAGTGAGATCAATACTGGCTTATGCAGAGGCATGTGTAACACGAAATGCAACTGTATCTGAGCACCACAAACCAAAAACACCAATCCATATTAGTAGAGGATTGAAGTATAGTTAAGCTGGCCATAGACTGTTCTAATCTCGGCCAGTTCATTATGCTTCATTCAGATTCGAACCACATATGGGCATCAATCAACTTTGGTACAAACAGCATGTCAAATTTTTAGGAGATTATTGCCAGCGACTACAGCCGTTGGCAATAGCCACTGTATTATCCCAGCAGGAACGGCTCCCCAAGCCCCCCATGATGAGAAACAATAGCTCACCGGAAGGGATTATCACATCAACACTAACTGTGTTGATAGAGGAGTCAAGCTATTTTGCATGGTTTGCCTGTCTTCGGGTATGAACTTCCACTCTAAGATATAAGGAGATAAGCAGAGGTCATTCAAAGATATAATATATTAAACAACCAAAGAAATCACAAGTTTTCCTACAGAACTCAAACTTGGTCCCACACATCAAACCTGACCTTGTCTATCTTTAAATTGTGGTGGGCAGCCTTAATTATAATAATTTTTATAACAGACATATTCACTACATGTAGGGATCATGCGAACACCCTTGCCTTCAGCTAGAGTGTAGTTGCAACATATGCTCTAAGGCTGCATTCACACCTGAGCATGCCTGAAGCATGAAGCTCCAAAACGCTAGAGGGGAAAAAATCCATTATTCTCAATGGAGATGGTTCACATCTCCCCTCCAAAACGCCTGACGTCTGAAGCTCAAACAAGTTCTGGACCCTTTTTTGTCGCTCGAATTGAGCGTATTTGGGCATTTTTCTAGTTTTAACATTGGTGACCCTAGACCTGTCCAAAATCGCGGTAAAAAACGATGTGACAAATCGCAGTAAAAACGCCACAAAATCGCAGCAAACCGCTACACTGAGGTGTGAATGCAGCCTTTCAGACCTCATTGAGAATCAAGTCTAAAAAGGCAGGAGTAGTGTTGGTCGGAGCCCTTAACTATACTACATTCCTGAAAGAACATAGAAATAAACTAGGGCTGTTACCGATTAAAATTTTTGTGTTCGATTAATGACGCACATACAGATCCAACTACTTAGCTGATCTCCTTGCATTGCAACTCTGCATTAGTCAGTGGTAAATGTGGTATACACTATATACAATCACCGGACACTAGTTAGTTTCCACAATCCATGACTTCACAGTTCACACAAATATGTTTTAAATTCAAACTGTAGCACTGAAGTAAGTTTTTTTTTCTTATTAAAAACTTTAAGAAAAAAAAAAAAAGGTAGAAAGTTAGTTTAACTTTAATTATAAAAAACGTATCTAGTATATTGACTGTCAGTCACTTTAAAGTAGGCAAGTGGGCATCACTTTAGCCAGTCATGCAGACATACCAGAGAGTGTTTAAATTTTCTGAAAGCAGACATGATCGCATTTTATTGACAATATACCCTGAAGAACTGAACAGTCTTTCGCACGGAACAAATGTTACCGATACACAAAGGATCGTCTGCATAAAACTGCTTAGGACAGGAAAACAATGGTTATATTTCAGAAAGGAGGCTCATATCTTGCATTAACTTTCTTTTATTAATGCCCATAGCAGAATTCCAGAATTCAATACTTTTAAAATGACAAAGAAAAAACTCTGTACTACAAATCCCAGAATCCTTAGGGTCAGTAAACCCCTCCCACATGAGACCCTATATATGTCCTGCTTGTGAGTGGAACTTCCTCTTTCTTTCTGCTCATAGCGATCAGATAAGTTTTCCGTGTTGTGTGGCGTTTTTGTTTGTGTGCTCAGGGGACATTCTGTGTGTTTATATGCGGTACCCGCGCAAGATTTGCACGCCGTTTCTTCTGTTTTCCCTGTCCAGTGTCACACATCTCCCCTGTGTCATTTTTCCCTTCCCCTCCAGCTCGCGGGCCCCCCCTTTTTTCTTACCTCAGGGCGATTCGCGCCCTCGGCGAGGGAGGGGGCGTGCCGATCGTACGGCGCTCTCCCTCCGGCCACACCTCTCTTACTCCGGCCAATCGCGGCGCAGCCGATGATGTCACGACGACGCGACTGAGCGCCGGATTCGATCACCGCCCTCCCCACCGCACACTCGACGGTTGTCTGGGAGGGAGACAGTACTTGCTGCTGCTGCTGCTGCTGCTGGAGGTATTAGATAGAACTCGCCTGGAGCATTGTAGTAGGTCAGGATTACCCCTGTAGCAATCCCATCTATTCTTATATATATTCTCTTCTTAGGCAACCCTCACAAAACGGAGCACTATATTAGGTGGTCTGTTTGTTGCCTGTTAGCAAAACAAACGACTAATTGGGGCACAATGGCAGAAGGATCTAGCATCCAAGCTAAAAATGGGGCAGAACCGGGGAACCGCCCCAGAGACTCCGCAAACGCTCACAGCTGCCCAAATTCATAAACTAATTAGCACTTCTATTCAAGCAGCCCTAGCTCCCACTATATACAATGCCTTACCTCAATATGAGGCGGTGAAAACGGGTAAAGTCTCGTGCAAGAGAAAACACTTATCTACCCATACCGACTCCCCGGCAGGGGAAGTAAAACTCATGCTTGAGGCAGGACCCTCCTCGGCCTGCCGACCCAGTCATCCAAACCGTGAGCGACCCTTGACAAACAAGGAGATCCCTAATAAAAAAAATTCTGCCCGCCGGGTTAAACCGGACTCGTTTAACGAGGACTCAGATGAGGATTCACCCGACGGATCTCTGATCCTTACATCAGATGATTCCGACGCGGAAATAGAGGATGCTGGGCATATGGTTCATGAGAACGGAACCAACTCAGACTTGCCGTCTGAGATTATATTAGACTCTCTAGGGGAGCCATTTTTTAACCCCGAGCATATTACACATCCTAGGTCCGGGGACTGGGCCCCACTCCCGCAAGTGTCACAATATGTTGAGCACTGGGTCCAGAGGATCCTAGATAGAACAAACCGGAACAAACTGAGGGCGGAATGTCCCAGGCCTTTCGTTCCCCATAAGGTGGCTGTCACGCCAGAGATTGACCCGATAATTCTTAAGTACCTGACTAAAACGGGCAAATATGCAAAAAAGGGCATTGAGCGCTCTTAAGTCGATCCAGGATCGTGTCTTAGACCTTCTGGGACCCCTAACCAAGATTTTAAATTTGTCTGAACAGGCGGCCGCCACTGACGAACCGGTGGATTTGCTACAGCTACGAGGCTGGGCTCAACGGGCCATATGCCTATTAGGCTCGGCCAACACGGCATGCGCCATTGAACGGCGCAGGTCCATTCTGATGAAGCTCGATCCACAACTCTCCCACCTGGCGGAGTCTGAGCCAGGTCCCTCTGCCGAGGGCCTCCTCTTCGGAGAGGACCTAATGAAAAACATAAATACATTTGTGGGTCTGTTCAACAGCCTGGACAAAGCCCAATCTTCCCTGAAAAAGTCAGGTTCTGGTCCCCGGGTTTTTGCCAGGGCCGGCAGAGGTAGAGGCCGTTCTGCCGGCCGTGCAAACTATTATAGGGCCTATTCAAGGGTACCCACTCAGGCCTTCACACCCACGCAACAGCAGTACTCAGCTCCAATGGCACAACCAGCCCCCTTCTTCCCTCCTAGAGGACGGCCATGGAGGGGTCGAGGCAGCAGATGCTTCCCAAGGTCCCGACCTTCTATCGGTGAGTGTTTCACACCATATTCACATACCGGTCGGGGGCAGACAGACATTTTACCCATGCCTGGTACACGATTACGGCAGACGATTGGATTCTGTCCGCAATACAGGGTTATCACATAGACTTCTTGACACAACCAATCATGACGGTGACCCCGCATCCCATTTACTTCTCAGAACAGAGCGCACGTCTCATAGATATAGAGTTACGGGAACTCATCTCGAAGCATGCGGTCATAGAGGTAGACTCCCTATCACCGGGGCTTATAAACAACCTCTTCCAGGTACGGAAAAAAGATGGAGGCTTCCGTCCAGTGATAAATCTCAAAAACCTGAACCAGTACGTGGTTTATCATCACTTCAAGATGGAAGGTATCCACAAGCTAAGGGATCTTCTAATTCGGGGAGATTGGTTGGTAAAGATAGACCTAAAAGATGCCTATCTAACGATACCAATGCACCAAGCCTCCCAGAAGTATCTGAGATTCCGGTGGCAGGGCCATACGTGGCAGTTTACTTGCCTTCCCTTCGGCCTTTCATCGGCTCCTTGGTGCTTTACCAAAATAATGAAACCGGTATTCGCCATGTTGCGTGGCAGGGGAGTACGTCTGATAATCTATCTAGACGACCTCCTCATTCTGGCTCGCTCGAGATCCCAAGCCGAACTACACAAACGTTGGGCGTTGTCACTCATGGAGGGCCTAGGTTTTCTCATCAACCACAAGAAATCTGTGCTCTCTCCAGCCCGAGAAATGGAGTTCTTGGGTTTTTCAGTGGACACCAGAGAAGCGGTTTTACGCTTACCCCAACACAAAATGGCCTTGATCCGGAAGGAAATCAGAGCGGTTTTGCGCAAACGGCAAATATCACTCAGACTTCTGTCACGCATAGTCGGACTATCATGTTTAGCTTCTTACATTTTCTAATGATTGCTCCAACAGTGGATCTTTTTTCACCAAGCTGCTTGGCAATTTCCCCGTAGCCCTTTCCAGCCTTGTGGAGGTGTACAATTGTCTCTAGTGTCTTTGGACAGCTCTTTGGTCTTGGCCATGTTAGTAGTTGGATTCTTACTGATTGTATGGGGTGGACAGGTGTCTTTATGCAGCTAATGACCTCAAACAGGTGCATCTAATTTAGGATAATAAATGGAGTGGAGGTGGACATTTTAAAGGCAGACTAACAGGTCTTTGAGGGTCAGAATTCTAGCTGATAGACAGGTGTTCAAATACTTCTTTGCAGCTGTATCATACAAATAAATAGTTAAAAATTCATAAATTGTGATTTCTGGAATTTTTTTTTTTGATTATGTCTCTCACAGTAGACATGCACCTACGATGACAATTTCAGACCCCTCCATGATTTCCAAGTGGGAGAACTTGCAAAATAGCAGGGTGTTCAAATACTTATTTTCTGCACTATATATATATATATATATATATATATATATATATATATATATATATATATATATATATATAATATGCATACATGTTTGTGGTACATGCTAGGTTTGTCGTTATATGATGTATGAATATTGCTTTAAACATGCAAGATATGAGCCTCCTGTCTGAAATATAATTGGAGATTTTCCTAGCTTGTGACGGAAAATATTGGTTATATGAAGACAGGAGGCGAGTATCTTCCCACCCGGCCCACCCTATCATGCATATTCTTTGCCATTTCAGGATATTGAAGCCTCACTCCTGGTCTTCGTTGATGTTTGACAAGTCACCTCCGGACCCCGTTGGGTCGAAGTTTCGTCATGCCTCCAGTTGGATCGTGTTAAGTTGAAGAATCGTAGGTTACAAGGCTCTAAGCCAAGGTTCGCAAGCCCGGACGGGTTCGTTCTACGGGGGCCGCAATTTCTGTGCCTAAGAGTTCTTCCGACTACCTGCCGATGCAGAAGTTTGGACTTTGTTCCAGCAGTTGGAGTTATACTTGGTATTCGCATTCAGAAAGAGGAAGTTCCACTCACAAGCAGGACATGTATAGGGTCTCATGTGGGAGGGGTTTACTGACCCTAAGGATTCTGGGATTTGTAGTACAGAGTTTTTTCTTTGTCATTTTAAAAGTATTGAATTCTGGAATTCTGCTATGAGCATTAATAAAAGGAAGTTAATGCAAGATACTCGCCTCCTGTCTTCATATAACCAATATTTTCCGTCACAAGCTAGGAAAATCTCCAATTATTTTTGCCGCCTAATGCACTCTCCTGAGCCACAGATGTAAAAGGTACCTCAATCCAATGGGTGCAGTTTGCTCGCATCCAGCAGGGTAAGTCTCACTGTCCAGGCTGTCTGGTGACATCAAGAATTTTGATCGATCAAAAAAATTTAAGATTAAAATCGAGGAATTAATCTTTAATTTCCCCAGCCCTAAATAAACAGTTGCAAAAAGTCTGATGTTTAGAACATTACATAATAACTGAGGCATGGCTCGAAATGTAAAAAAAAAAAAAAGGGAAGAAGGACTTACATTTATAGTTTTCTAAAATGTATAGTTTACCAGACGTCTCAATGGGTATACCATGACAGATGTTTTTCTACATATGCAACCAACTTATAAATATTGAGATTAATCCCCAGCCCCAAAAAAAATGTTTACTTTTGCAAAACACTGTAAACTAATTAGAACCAGTCTTTTTTTTTTTCTCATTGCTGTCCATTTTTCCAGTTGAGGGAACACCCCCTCACTATTTGGTATATAACAGAGTTAAAAACTTGAACATGGTTCTCCATCCAACTAAATAGTACATTATGGATGAGTTTATCCAAACTGTAGATATTATACCCACAAATCTAGTCCCAGTAAATCCTGAGGCTCGGTACACACTGGAACTCCATCCAATTCACATAGGTGTAAAACCAGCCCGACACATTCTATTCTATGCATTGCAGACGTCCCAATGTGATGTTTTCAGAATTTTTTAACATAACCTCTTTATCTACTCATAGTTGAAGTGTCAGCCTGAGACATGTCAATCTTACGCCTCGTACACACGATCGGATTTCCATCGAACAAATCCGTGCAATTTTGTGCAAAGGGAGTTACCCGTGAACTTGTCCTGCATACAAACGGCAAAACATTGTTGGCCTGCATACACGAAACGCTGTGGTTTTTCAGCTCTAGTGCCACCCTTTGGGCAACTTCTGCTAAGGTCTTATGGTTAGCATTGGTTTGGAGCATGGATAATCCGACAAGACACATTTGTTGTCTGAAATTTTTAAAACATGCTATTCCACATTTGTTGGAAATTCTGGAAAGTCGCAGGAATATAGAATATGTGATCTCTCGCGCTACTGTGAGTAAATAACGAATAGTCAAATGTGGGTACAAATATCAAAGCAGCAATATCTTTTTTAGATAGATCACTGTACACAAATAATGAAAAAATGAAAGTGGTGATATCGCGCTCAAGAAAAATACATACAAGATGAAAACACTCAAGTAGCGTAAATAAAATGGTGTAAAAACTAAAACTTAGGGATATACACTAAGTGTAAAGGAAATATCTCAAAAAAGTGTCTAAAAAAAATTCAATAAATAAACAGTGAACCATCAATGTGAATATGAAAGAAAGTCCACTATGAGTGAAAATGGATGTCCATCTCAAAAGACAAGTATTCCAATGGTGGTAACCTCGGAGATAGTCCATTGAAGATGATACACAATTAGGTAAGTGCTGCAAATAAGTAAAGAATCCTCCTACTGGTCTCCCAGAACTCTTACCTCCATTAAGTGGTAATGGGCATGAATAGTGCCCTTATGAAGTCACGAGGCGCGTGACGTAACGAATGAAAACTTGTATAGCGCGGCACATGCGAACTGAATCGCCTCTGGGCGCTTGTTGTTCCTGTCTCCTTTGGTATCAAAAGAGATGAGTCTTGATCTTTCTCCTGAATGCTAAGTAGTTCTCCTCCAACCGAATACTGGTTGGCAAAGCGTTCCATAGTCTGGGACCTTGGACCGCGAATCTTCTATCTCCTTTGGATTTGTATCCGGCTTTCGGTATCTGCAGGAGATTTTGATCAGTGGATCGCAGCACGCGATTGGGGTTATGGGCTTTTATTTTTTCGCGTAGATAATGGGGAGCATTCCCATGGATACATCTATGCGTTAGACAGAGTGCTTTAAAAGTGATTCTGTCTTTTACTGGTAACCAGTGAAGGGATCTCAGTGAGGGTGAGATTGATTCCCAGGGTTTTTTCCCAGTCACAAGTCTAGCGGCCGTATTTTGAACGACTTGTAGACGAGCGATTTGGTACTTTGGGAGTCCGAGGTAAAGGGCATTTGCATAGTCCAATCTGGAGTTAACAATTGCTCCCACCACGACCGCTATGTCTTCTTTGGGGATAAAAGGGATAAGTCTGCGTAGTAGGCGCAGCAGATGGTGAGATCCGCTGACTACTGACCCTATTTGTGCGTCCATAGTCATGTAGGAGTCGAAAATGACCCCCAGGCTTTTGACTTTGGCGCTAGGGGTGATGATTTTGCCCAGAATGGGCGGGGGTGTCCAAGTTGTTGCAGGTAGATTCTTACGTTTGGCGTGAAACAGAAGAAGTAACGACGTACATAGGGCACGTGAGGCGGACGCAAACCGTGGAGGTGAGAGTTCTGGGAGACCAATAGGAGGATTCTTTACTTATTTGCAGCACTTACCTAATTGTGTATCATCTTCAATGGACTATCTCCAAGGTTACCACCGTTAGAATACTTGTCTTTTGAGATAGACATCCATTTTCACTCATAGTGGACTTTCTTTTATAGTTACATTGATGGTTCACCATTTATTGCATTTTTTTGAGTCACTTTTTCTGAGTTATTTCATTTACACTTTTTAGTGTATATCCCTTTTACACCATTTACGCTACTTGAGTGGTTTTTATTTTGTATGCATTTTTCTTGCGCGTGATATCACCACTGTCATTTAGTTGCTAGCAATAATCTAATGCAAAATCTGTCTGGTTGTACCAAAGTTGATCAACTTGGGTACATTCAAGTCTGCCCATATATGGTTCAAATATTGGCCAGTCCCTGCTGAACCAGCCAAGATTCCAATGGTCTATGGGTGGCTTAACCACTTCCGGAAAACCCAACATGGATATACGTTGCTACTTTGGCGTTGTTATGGCAGCAGATAGCTGCCATAACCCCGGGCGGGCGGTCCACTTTAAGACAAAAGTGGTCACCACGAGATTACTTTTATAGGGGGCAGGAGAGGTGCATCTCACCCGCCGTCACGTCCCGGTCATCTCTGCTGCATACCAGAGCCATGGAGATGATCGGGATCTTTCCCCTGATGGACAGAAAGTCATTAGATGGAAGCGGCGTCAAACGTCACTTCAGCCCAACGGCTTAAAAAGGGACAATTTATTTTTTTATTGAAGAAAAAAAAAAAACATTTTATTGCTTTTAAGTGTAACTGTAGGCCCTAGGGTCTTTTTGAACCATTAAAGAGGTCCTGTCATGTTCACATGCTTTTTTTTTTTTTTTAAAGGGACAGTAATTGTAAAAAATAAAGTGTCGCCTGCATATGTAAATGTAGTTCAAACCACACATGTGAGCTATTGCTGCGATTGTTAGAGCGAGAGCAATAATTCTATCAAAAGACCTCCTCTAACCTGTAGACATTTTTAAAAGTCGCCTATGGAGATTAAGGGTCAAAGTTTGACACCATTGCACGAGCAGGTGCAATTTTGAAACATTACATATTCTGTAACAATTTACTCTGCATAACAATGGGGGTAATTTACGAAGGGAAAATCCACTTTGCACTGAAAGTGCACTCGGAAGTGCAGTCGCTGTAAATCTGAGGGAAAGATCTGAAATGATGGGAAGCTCTGCTGATTTTATCATCCAACCATGTGTAAGCTAAAAAAGTGATTTTCTAGCAAAAAAATTATTTTAACTTGTAAAAGACCAAGTGTAAAAAATAGGCTTGATCCAGAGTACAAAAAAAAGAAGAGAGGCACAGGCGATAGGACAAGTGAGTAATACTGATCTTTTGAAGATGCGGTTTTTGTTAATTGAATTCAATGACAGAGTTGCTTTATCATGGGATACTTCATGTCTAATAAACCATAGTATCAGGCCAATGTATAACACTAGATTCAATCAGATTTTTTTTTTTTTTTTCACTTAATAATGTTTGGTCAGATTATAAAGTTCAATAGTATCAATATACAGTACAGTAAAACCTTGGTTTGAGAGCGTTTTGCAAGATGAACAAAATGTTTTAATACATTTTTGCCTTGATATTCAAGCAATGTCTTGATATAAGAGTAGTGTCATGTCACACCTGAGTATAAAAAAAAAGGAGAGGAGCCTCTAAGTGTAGCAATGCGGTTACATTTAATGAAGGTACAACATTTAGCAACTTAGATGTGCTTCTCTTCTCTTTTATACTCTAAAAAAAAAATGCTTTGATATACAAGTGCTTTGGATTACAAGCATATTTCTGGAACGAATTATGCTCATAAACCAAGGTTTTACTGTATATATTTTGGAATACTTAATAGCGAAATATAGGAAACATTAGACCAAAATGTCTCCATCAATATAGAAAAATAGACTACAATAATAAAGCCAAGGTTCAATAAGCCTTCGCTCACTATATAAAAATGTGAAGTTTCTGACCAAGACTGTTATTTTAAAGAAAGGCAGGCAAGAAGCCTGCTCCCCGCAATTGCCAGATCTCTGGACCATTACACACATTTTTGTGGTCACCTTCAGTCCAGCAGCACAGTTAGGAAAACAGAAACTCAGCAAAGAGGAAATTCACTTTCATCCAAACCCTTACTGAAATAATTACAGTAAAAGATGTATCTCACCTCACCAACAATTTTAAGGCCTCTTGCGTCCTCGGCCCGTGCAACAAAACTTCCCTAACCTAGGAAGCTTAAGTGTAGCATACAGCCGCCCGTAGACATGAATGACTGTGCATGCCAATTGCTCACACAGGTACAGCACACAGGCATGTGTAAAAAAAAATTTTTTTTTTTTTATATTTCCCCCTTCAACCACCAGTAAATTGTAGAAGAAGATGGGCAGCAATGAACAGCGTTTCACAAATTGCTAAACTCATCTGAGGTTAGCACATTGTTCTCTGCATCATTGCAAAAGAAAAAAAACAAAAACTAATATTTCTTAAAAAGGGGAAGTCTGTCTCAAGCTCAGTCTCTCTTACTGAGAATAATTGGCAGCATCTGATATATTCAAGCAAGCAGCTCTCTATAGAAGGCATGTGGTATACAGTGTGATGAGACACAAATCACACGATTCATTAGACAGCAGTGGCGGCTGGTACTCAGAATTTTTCAGTTTGTTTGTACCCCCCCAAAAAATTTGAGAGAAAAAAAAAAAGGCAGCCACTTTGTCCAAACGCAGCCCCCCCCCCCCACCAGGCACTTACCCTGTCTCGGTGAGTGAGTGACAGAGGCGTGCGGCAAGCGGTATCCATGTCCTAGATGTCTTTTCCCGTCATCCTCCACTCCCGTCTTCTATGATTGGATGCCTGAAAGGTGCCTGATCACAGCGCCTGTTATTTCAGCCAATCAGGTACAGACCCGAGCACCTGATTGGAGGTGAGGCGGTTCAGTGTTAGAAAATACTTTTCTAATACAGCCGAGCTGGGTGAACGGTTTACCTTTTTTGATGTCTATTAGTGCTAATTAGGTGCTTCAAAAACACCCTCCGCCGCTGTAATTCAGGCACCCAAAAAAGGGGTGTCAGCAGCGGCCATGAATCTATCTATTGGTGATAGAGGGGTGGTGGCGCCCATATTGATAAATCGCCACTGTTAGATAGACTTCTTAACCACTTGAGGACCGCCTATTGCCGATATACGTCGGCAGAATGGCACGGCTGGGCACAGGCACGTAGCCCTTTAAGTGCCCAGCCGTGGGTCGCGCTCGCGACCCGGTCTGAAGCTCCGTGACCGCGGGACCCGATCGCTAACCGTTGTCCTTCGATCGGGTCACAGGAGCTGAGGAACGGGGAGAGGCGAGTGTTAACAAACATTCCCCGTTCTTCTCTGTGGGTTGTCACTGATTGTCTGTTCCCTGTCATGGGGAACGACGATCAGTGACGTCACACGTCCAGCCACGCCCCCCCCTACAGTAAGAATCACTAACTTAGGGCACACTTAACCCCTTAGCGCCACCTAGTGGTTAACCCCTTCACTGCCATTGTCATTTTCACGGTAATCCGTGCATTTTTATAGCACTTTTCGCTGTGAAAATGACAATAGTCACCAAAATGTGTCAAAGGTGTCCGCCATAATGTTGCAGTCATGAAAAAAATAAAAAAAAATCACTGATCGCCGCCATTACTAGTAACATATTTTTTTTTAATAAAAATGCCATTAACCACTTAAGACCCGGACCAATACGCTGGCAAATGACCCAAGGGTTTTTTGCGATTCGGCACTGCGTCGCTTTGACAATTGCGCGGTCGTGCGACGTGGCTCCCAAACAAAATTTGCGTCCTTTTTTTCCCACAAATAGAGCTTTTTGGTGGTATTTGATCACCTCTGCGGTTTTTATTTTTTGCGCTATAAACAAAAATAGAGCGACAATTTAAAAAAAAATGCAATATTTTTTACTTTTTGCTATAATAAATATCCCCCAAAAATATATAAAAAAAACATTTTTTTTCCTCAGTTTAGGCCGATACGTATTCTTCTACATATTTTTGGTAAAAAAAAAATCGCAATAAGCGTTTATCGGTTGGTTTTCGCAAAATTTATAGCGTTTACAAAATAAGGGATAGTTTTATTGCATTTTTATTAATTATTTTTTTTTTACTACTAATAGCGGCGATCAGCGATTTTTTTCGTGACTGCGACAATATGGCGGACACTTCGGACAATTTTGACACATTTTTGGGACAATTGTCATTTTCACAGCAAAAAATGCATTTAAATTGCATTGTTTACTGTGGAAATGACAGTTGCAGTTTGGGAGTTAACCACAGGTGGCGCTGTAGGGAATGTGTGCCCTAATGTGTGTGTTTACAACTGTAGGGGGGTGTGGCTGTAGGTGTGACGTCATCGATCGCGTCCCCCTATTACAGGGATGACGCGATCGATGCTACGGCCACAGAGAAGCACGGGGAAGCCGTGTGTACACACGGCTCTCCCCGTTCTTCCGCTCCAGGGACGGATCGCCGCACTGCAGCGGCGATCGGGTCCGCGAATCCCGCGGTCCCGGAGCTTCGGACCGGGTCGCGGGCGCGCGCCCGCGACCCACGGCTGGGTACTAAAACCAACGTATATATACGTTGATGTGCCCAGCCGTGCCATTCTGCCGACGTAAATGTGCAGTAGGCGGTCCTTAAGTGGTTAAACTATCCCCTATTTTGTAAACGCTATAACTTTTGCGCAAACCAAACGCTTTTTTTATTACCAAATATGTAGAATACGTATCGGCCTAAACTGAGAAAAAAAATTTTTTTTTATATATTTTTGGGGGATATTTGGATATCTATTATAGCAAAAAGTTAATATTGTTTTTTTTTCAAAATTAATCGCTCTATTTTTGTTTATAGTGCAAAAAACAAAACAACAAAAAAAAAACAAACACAGGAGGTGATCAAATACCACCAAAAGAAAGCTCTATTTGTGGGGAAAAAAAAGTGCCGAATCGCAAAAAGGGGCCAGGTCCTTTACCTGCATAATGGTCTGGATCTTAAGTGGTCAATCCCCCCCTTTCATTTTTATTTCAGTGCAAGTTATGGTATGTAAAACTTTCTATATTTAAGTAAAACTGAAGGCAAAGGGCTAAAAATGGCAAAAAGGCCAGGCATTTTTTTTTTTCTTCAGAAGAGACATGCAATTTCTCTTCTACTATAAAGGCCTGGTTCATACTTATGCAGGTTGTAGTTTATAAATTCCAGGTGCATTTCCTGTTTTTCAGAATGCGTTTTTGGTCCATTGAAGTCTGTGGAACCCTGGTCCTTTCCATAAAATGCACATATGTGAACATGACCCATAGGAAACCATGTTAAATGAAATGAACTGTAGTGGGTTTCTGCAAAACGGAAAACGCACTAAAAACTGCATAAGTGTGAACCAGGCATCAAATACACTTACCTGCCTGTTCACAATGCCCTCTAGAATACATACTGAGGTTCACATGTGCAACTTGGTTCACAGTCTGGCATGCTGCCTGTGTTCTGCCGAGATGTGTCCCCCTGGTGGATAATGTCCGACCCTGGACTGCGCAGGTGCAGCACCTTAGCAAAAGGAGATGCCGAAAATGAAGAGCTGTGAAATCAGCTGTAGCTTGCGCTCCGCAAGGAGCTGGAGAATTAATATTATATTGTGTAAGGGGCGGGCGGCTACAGCAAGGGGCGGATGTATTATTAGGGTGGTTTTATCAAGAAACTACACGTCTTTTGCGGGGCATGTTTAAACAAATGAAGGGCGAATAGGCTGCATTTTAAATTGATGGACATAGACACTGCAAAACCCACCCTTCAATTGTGTAACATGCCCCGCAAAGATGTGTAGTTTCTTGATAAAACCACCCCAATAATACATGCGACCCTTGCTGAAGGCATCCACCCCTTACACAATATAATAGATTACTACATCCGCCCCTTGCAGAGTGGAGCGAGCATCGGGAGCATGCAGCATGTGTTGCCAATTTCGCATGAGTCACATCTGTGTTCATCTTCGGGGATTTTCGGGAGATTCGTTGTGCTCGGTTCTGCGCAAGCCCTGCGCCGTACAGAGCGGGGCAGTATATGCCGGGGGACAATTCTCGTTAGGACACCGGGATGACTGTACAGCTATGGCCAAAAGTTTTGAGAATGATACAAATATTAAATTTTTCACAAAGTCTGCTGCCTCAGTTTTTCTGATGGCAATTTGCATATACTGCAGAATGTTATGAAGAGTGATCAGATTAATTGCAATTAATTGCAAGGTCCCTCTTTGCAATGAAAATTAACTTTTAAATCACATAACAAATAAATTAAAAAAACACATTTCCTCTGCATTTGTGAAGGTCTCAGGGCACCCAAGAAAGTCAAGCTCCAGGAACATCTCCTACAGTTGATTAAGCTGAAGAATCAGGGCCCCAGCAGTGCAGAGCTTGCTCAGGAATGACAGCGGGCATGCACTGCGAGGAGAAGATTTTTGGAGATGGCCTGGTGTCGAGAAAGGCAGCAAGAAAAAAAACACTTCCCACAAGGACAAACCATCAGGGACAGATTGATAATCTGCAAAAAGTACAGGGATTAGACTGTTAAAGTCAGTTTCTCTGATGAATCCCCATTCCGATTGTTTGGGGCATCCGGAATAAACCTTGTACGGAGAAGGAAAAACAGGTGCCACCATCAGTCCTGTGTCATGCCAACAGTAAAGCATTCTCAGACCATTCATGTGAGGGGTTGCTTTCTCAGCCATGGGAGTCGGCTCATTCGCAATTTTGCCTAAAACCGCAGCCATGAATAAAGAATGGTACAAAAACAGCCTCCGAGAGCAACTTCTTCCTACCATCCAAGAACAGTTTGGTGAGGAACAATGCATTTTCCAGCATGATGGAGTCATACGGCAAAAGTGATAGCCAAGTGGCTTGGGGAACAAAACATCCACATTTTGGGTCCATGGTCAGGAAACTCCCCAGACCTTAATCCCATTGAGAACTTGTGGTCAATCCTCAAGAGGCGGGTAAACAATAAAATAAATACAAATTCTGACAAACTCCAAACATTAATTATGCAATAATGGTCTGCCATCAGTTAGGATGTGGTCTAGATGTTGATTGACAGCATGCCAGGGCGAATTGCAGAGGTCTTAAAAAAGAAGGGTTAACACTGCAAATAGACTCTTTGCATAAACGTAATGTAATTGACAATAAAAGCCTTTGACACTTAAAATATCATAGTAATATCTGACAAAAAGAAGAAGATCTAAAAACACTGAAGCAGCAGACTGTGAAAAACAATATTTTCCCAATTCTCCAAACTTTTGGCCACGGCTGTACACCTGCATGGGGTTGATGTCATCATGCGCCAGTCAATCAGGATGGCTGAAGACTGGCACCCAGAAGGATCTTGGGGGGGGGGGGGGGATGCCAGCTAGGCATCTCATAGGCATGTTGACAATAACACCAGGAAATGGATTGGTTTCTATGAGAGCTGCATCGGATTTTGCACTCTACAGTTTTAGTAAATAACCCTCAGTGAGTCTGTCCCAAACCTGTCCTTATTAGTATGCAAAGAAAGAAACCTAGCTTCAAAATGTTTAATTCCTTGTAAGGCCACATGCACACCGCAGCTGTCCAATGCCTTCATTTTCATGTGGTGATCCTGCTAGTTCCTGTCCTACAGTGCCTTGCAAAAGTATTCATAACCCACCGCCTTGGATTTTTACCCATTTTGTTACACTACAGCCTTTAGTTCAATGTTTTTTAATCTGAATTATATGTGATGGATCAGAACACAATTTCTAAGTTGACGGCAGCACACTAAAACTCACAACTGGGCAAGGAGGGCATTAGAGAGGCAACACAGAGACCCAAGGTAACCCTGGAGAAGCTGCAGAGTTCCACAGCAGAGACTGGAGTATCTGTACATAGGACGACAATAAGCTATACGCTCCATAGAGTTGGGCTTTATGGCAGAGTGGCCAGAAGAAAGCCATTACTTTCAGCAAAAAACAAAATTGCATGTTTTAATTCTGTAAAAAGGCATGTGGGAGACTCCCAAAATGTATGGAGGAAGGTGCTCTGGTCTGATGAGACTAAACTTTAACTTTTTGGTCATCAAAACGCTATGTCTGGTGCAAACCCAACACATCACATCACCCAAAGAACACCATCCCCACAGTGAAACATGGTGGTGGCAGCATCATACTGTGAGGATGTTTTTCAGCAGTCGGCACTGGGAAACTGGTCAGAATTGAGGGAAAGATGGACAGTGCTAAATGCAGGGATATTCTTGTAAAAAACCTGTAGCATTCTGTGTGTGATTTGAGGCTAGGATGGAGGTTCACCCCAAACACACTGCTAAAGCAGGGGCGTATCTAGGGTATGGCAGCCATGGAAAGTGCCATGGGCGCCATATCAAGGGGGGCGCTGGTAAGTGGCTGGGCAGCAGTGCACTTGCCAGGGTCTGATGGTCTCTTCTTCCCTCCAGGCTCCCGAGCATAGGCAGGATCTTCTTTTCAGCACCTTTGCTAATGGACAATGGCAGGGCTGCAAGTGGCACTGTTTGCTTTATTTTTTAAGAAATTAGAAACAAAATTACAAGTCAGTCGCCGGGCCCCCGCGGTGTAACCCAGCAGAAGAGAGAACAGAGAAGATGGCGTTGAAGTCCGGATCCCCCCGGCAGAAAACTGCAGAGAAGATCGGGTCCAACCCCCCGGCCCGATGCCACCGCTCTA
Source organism: Rana kukunoris (assembly GCA_029574335.1). NCBI lineage: Eukaryota > Metazoa > Chordata > Amphibia > Anura > Ranidae > Rana > Rana kukunoris. The sequence goes on along the minus strand of CM056049.1, from coordinate 476,787,497 downwards.
GTCCTGGCTATAGCATCCCTGACAGCAGGCAGAGGAGTGATATTTAGCTGTCAGGGCTGCGACAGCTGAATATCACTACTCCGCCTGCTGTCAGGGATACTTTAGCCAGGACTATAGCGGTGGCATCGGGCCGGGGGGTTGGGCCTGGTCTTCTCGGCGTTGAAGTCCGGTTCCCCCCGGCAGAAAACTGCAATCTTCTCTGTTCTCTCTTCTGCCGTGTTCCACCGCGGGGGCCCGGCGACTGACTTGTAGTTTTGTTTGCTTTATTTTTTTTGTTAAGGTTATCTGAAAGATGGGTTTCAAATGTTTTGACAGGGGCGCAGTTTCAGTAATTGCCATAGGCGCCATTTTCACTAGATACGCCTCTGTGCTAAAGCAACACTTGAGTGGTTTAAGGGAAAACATGTAAACGTGTTGGAAAGGCCTAGTCAAAGCCCAGACCTTAATCCAATAGAAAATCTGTGGTCAGACAAAGATTGCAGTTCATAAATGCAAACCATCCAACTTGAAGGAGCTGGAGCAGTTTTGCAAGAAGGTATGGGCAAAAATTCCAGTGGTAAGATGTGGCAAGCCCATAGAGACTCATCCAAAGTGGCTTGGAGCTGTTATAGCAGTAAAAGGTGGCTCTACAGTATTGACTTTAGCAAAGTTGTGGGCATATTCCTTAAATTAAATGATGCAAATCCTCAAACAATCCATTTTAATTCCTGGCTGTGAGGCAACAAAATACGAAAAATGTGAAGGGGGAGAATACTTTTGCAAGGCACTGTGGGCGACAACAACTACTGTGCCAAATCTATGGATAAGCAGTGTTGTCATGCAAGGACAGGATGAGCATTAGAACTACAGAAAACCTCCCTCCACCATATTTTCATAATAAAGGGGGAAGTTTCACAGGAGTGATCTGGGCAGTACCGATAACACTGCACAACAGCGTTTCTTTTGTATTTCTCAAACATACAGCAAAACTCTTTCAATGAACACTAAACAGACTAAAAGGGAGCAAATTTGAGAAGTTTATGTTAGGGTTTACATACACTTTGAGACAAAAACAGTAAAGTAGATTCACATTAAACATTTGAAACTCTTTACAGCCAAGGTTGGGATGAAAGGAGATTGTTGACATCACATATAACCAGCAAAACAAGAAGTCTAGGCTTTTTAAATTGCAGCAATGAGACATGTCAGGCTGTAATCAGTATGAGGTAAAGTAGTTTCTTCACAACAGAACGTGATACAAATATATGTCTGTTTCATGGAAATACAAGGCAATAAAAATCGTGCATCAGCAAACAATGAAGGTTATATAACCAGCCTTTCAGATTTGCGTAAAGAAAAAAAATATCAAAAACTTCCAGAAATTTAACAACTCTGATTATGCTTGCTGGCATAAGGACCAAGGGGAAAAAAAAATTAACCACTTAAGACCCGGACCAATATGCAGGTAAAAAGGACCTAGCCAGTTTTAACTGACAATTGCACGGTCGTTGCGATGTGGCTCCCAAACAAAACTGGCGTCCTCCCCCCCCCCCCCACAAAAAGAGCTTTCTTTTGGTGGTATTTGATCACCTCTGAGGTTTTTATTTCTTTATCGTACATCACGGGACACAGAGCGCATAGCCATTACACTTGGGTTATATGGGTACCTTCAGGTGTGGACACTGGTGTAATCAATTTCACAGGAAGTTTCCTCCCTATATAACCCCCTCCCACTGGGAGTGCTTCAGTTTTTTCGCCAGTGTCTTAGGTGTTGGTCACGTCTAGCTGTCCCTCGGAGGTCTCGGGACCCAGGATAGCTAGCCGGATCCGTCCGAAGTGCTTCAAAAGCCAAGGTGTACGGTACCCGGGCCCTGCTGGAGTGGGGTTTTGCCTATAATGCCTCTCCTTGGAGGGCTGGATTCTGGGCTCCAGTGCCTTAGTCTGTTCCAAGAACTAAACGCTACTGATGCCAGGATGCTATATAGGTCCAGGGGTGTGGGTTCCTTAACACAGGACCCCGGTCCCTGAAGGTCCAAGACAATACCCACGGAGATGGGGGAAGGCTGGGCCTCTTGCATTTTGCAATACCCTGCGGCGTGGAGCAGGTAAGAGGGAACCTGCGGGACTTGGTTCGACAGTAGGTATCCCCCTGGGGGTTCTGGGTTGGCTAATGGTATGCTTGTGCATCAGCCACTATCTCCACTATGTCTTTTGAGGCAGGATGGGATGTACTAATGTTTACCCAGATAACATGTAGATATATATATGCTTTTAAAGATATGTATTTTGCTACTCCCCCCCAGATTTGCCTGTTAGCATGATACTGCAGCCCCACGTGTATAGAGAGTAAGTGCTGACAAAACTCCTGTTTCCTAGGAAGCCTAGGGGGACAGCTTCCTCTATGTGTGCACTACAAAGATTAGTGGCTTACCGGGTGTCTGTGTTACTAGCGCTGGTCCAGGCTTCTCCTCTGCTCTCTGCTTCCTCCATGTTGGTTTCAGCGTGGGGGGGCGGGCCAGCAGATAAAGCAAAAAAAAAAAAAGCATTTCCTGGCTGGTCATTCCCTCCTGAGAGCAGTGGAGAGTGAGGACACAGAGCGCGCAGCTGAGCCATTTCTGGCTAACAGTGACACCCAGTGGTGGTTTGTGGATCTTCAGGTCTGGACTTAGTCCACACAAGACCAGAAAAAAAAAAAAAAAAAGATTTTTTTCTTAAAAGGGACTCAGCCTTAGATCTGGCAGTATCTGAGTCGGTGCAACCTTGGACTCCAGCTAACGGGCATTGGTGTGGCAATACTCACAGGAATCTCCTCGGTATTGCCGCCTTCTCAGGCGTATGAAAATTAAAAAAAAAAAAAAAATTAATTTTTTTACCATAGCCTGTCCTTATTAATGTTTCACTTCTAGCTACAACAGTTGGGTGTTGGCTGTAGTGGTGTCTCAAGGTTGTGCAATGGCTCCCAAGGGATCAGGACCAGCTAAGGCTGCAAAAGGTGCCAAAAAAGTAAAGGGGTCTCCAACGGGGTCAGAGGATTTGGGCCAGGCTCCAGTGGTCCCACCCTCACCAGATAGACCACCGAACAGCATCATGCAGGAGCCATTGAGGGTGCTAGGGGCAGAGGCGGCCCCCAATCAACCCATTCCCGTTTATGTTACGGAAGAAATGCTAGAATCCACCCTGGGTGGGCTAGAGAAAAGGTTAACTGCTTTAATTGCCTGCTCTTTGCCGGGTGGCAAACGGGCTAGATCCTCGTCACCTAGAACGGTGTGTTCGGATGCAGAGGTCCTCTCTTCGGAGGAATTGGACCCACAGGGGGATCAAGCGGACCTGAGTCCTGATGGGTCAGACATTGAAGATTCCACTATAGATGAAATTTTTTCGGCTTCTCAAGCAGAGAGTCTGTGGATCCAGTCTCTGACGGATATGGTTCGCACTGCTTTTAAACTTCCAGTGTCAGAACAATTAGCCCCCGTGGTATCCTCTTTAGGTTCCTTGAAGGCACCATTGGAGTGGTGCGTCTTTCCCGGTTCACCCCCTTCTGGAGAGCGTGATTTTTCAGGATTGGGCTCGACCTGATAGGATTTTTATCCCTTCTAAAAGGTTCACCATTCTCTATCCTATGGAAGAAGAATTTGCAAAGAAATGGGCACTCCCTACCGTGGACGCAGCCATTTCCTGCGTAAATAAATTCCTGACCTGTCCGGTGGAAAATGTCCAGGTGTTTAAAGATCCAGTCGACAAAAAATTGGAGACCCTACTGAAGGCTTCTTTTACACAGTAGGTGCCGTGGTTCAGCCAGCAGTGGCAGCCATTGGCGTTTGTCAGGCTTTAAAGGATCAGACTAAACCGATATTAAGGGACATACCGGCTCAGCAAGCTCGTGAATTGGCTGACCTCCCAAGAGCTCTCTGCTTTGCAGTAGATGCTATTAAGGACTCCGTTCAACAGGCGTCCTGTTTATCTCTGCTGTTGGTTCATATGCGTCGCCTTTTGTGGCTAAAAAACTGGTCAGCAGAGGCACCCTGCAAAAAGCTTTTAGCAGGATTTCCCTTTCATGGTGGGAGACTATTCGGTGAAGACCTAGATAAATATATCCAGACCATATCAAGTGGTAAAAGTTTTTTCTTGCCTATCAAGAAAAGATCACGTGGGCCCGCATTTAAGCGACAGGCCTTCACAGGCTCGGCCCCTTCAACTTCCCTTCAGTATCGACGGCCTCCCGGGCGTTCAGCATTTAATAGCCGCCCACAAGGACAAGCCACGACAGGCAAGAGGCCATGGCCTCGCAAGCCGGTTAAACCAGTCCTCAAGTCAGATTCATGAAGGGGCGCCCCCACTCTCTTGGGTGGGGGGAAGGCTTCGGTTTTTCTCCGAAGTGTGGAAGGCCAGAATTCCCGACTCTTAGGTAAGATCCGTGGTAACCACGGACTACAAGCTAGAGTTTCGGGAAGTCCCCCCTCCTCATCTTCAGGGGTCAAGTCTTCCAAGCGACCCATTAAAGAGGGCCTCTTTTGTAAAAGCATTGGATCGTCTCTGGCTCCAAGGAGTAATTGTAGAAGTACCAACCCAGGAATGGAGTCTGGGATTCTACTCCAACCTTTTCATAATACCAAAGCCCAATGGCGACGTCAGGCCTATCTTGGACCTCAAACGCCTAAATCGCTTTCTAAACATTCAGACCTTTTGTATGGAGTCCATACGTTCGGTGGCAGCCAGCCTACATCAAGACGACTTTCTAGCATCTATAGACATAAAAGATGCGTATCTGCACGTGCCGATCTACCCGGCACATCACAGGTTTCTTCGTTGTATGATAGATCAAACAGCTCCGCGGGTATTCACAAAGGTGTTAGCCCCGGTGCTAGCTGTCCTAAGGACAGAAGGCATTTTAGTCTCGGCATACTTGGACGATCTTCTGGTTATCGACAGCTCAGCTTCCAACCTCAATCAGGCAGTAGGTCGCACAGTATCTAGAGGAATTCAGGTGGATTGTAAACCTAGAAAAATCGGTATTGAAACCCACAAAGCAGTTGGAATATCTAGGCCTTCGGCTAGATACAGACTGCCAGAGGATAAGTTTACCTCAAGCAAAGATCAGATCAATAACTCAAGCAGTTCAAGTGATCTTAGGCAAGAAGAGGCCGACTATTCGCCTATGTATGCGACTGCTGGGGAAGATGGTGGCCACCTTCGAGGCTGTGCCCTACGCCCAGATCCATACCAGATATCTTCAGGCAGCCATTTTCTCTGCTTGGAACAAAGCCATTCAGGCGTTAGATCGTCCGTTAGTGATCTCCCCGAAGGTCCGGCGCAGCCTGTCTTGGTGGCTGGTCTCTCAAAAGTTGTCAAAAGGGAAATCCTTTTGCCCCATCAAGTGGAAGATAGTATCCACGGATGCCAGCCTGTTAGGTTGGGGGGGCAGTTCTAGAAGAACAGACCCAGCAAGGGCTGTGGTCGGGGGCAGAAAAACTGCTTCCCATCAATATCTTGGAGATCAGAGCTGCTCGACTGGCCCTGATCGCCTGGACTCTCCCCCTTCAGGGTCTGCCAGTAAGGATACAGTCCGACAACGCCACTGCGGTGGCATACATAAACCACCAGGGGGGCACGAAGAGCCCAGCAGCCCAAAGAGAAGTAAACCTGATTTTCTCATGGGCCGAAGCCCATGTACCCTGCATCTCGGCGGTGTTCATCCCAGGGATAGACAATTCTCAAGCAGATTTTTTGAGTCGTCAACAGTTGCTCCCGGGGGAATGGTCTCTTCACCCCCAGGTATTCCAAGAGATTTGCCAAAGATTCGGAGTCCCAGATGTGGACATTATGGCAACGAGATCCAACAAAAAATTGGACAAATTCATATCCCGAGCCAGGGATCCCTCGGCCTACGGGACCGATGCGTTGGTTTGCCCTTGGCACCAGTTTTCTCTTCTGTATGCGTTCCCTCCACTGCAGATGATTCCCCGCCTTCTACGGAGGATCCGGGTGGAGCGCAGGCCTGTGATCCTGGTGGCCCCAGCCTGGCCCAGGAGGGCTTGGTACGCACTCATCGTGAAGATGTCAGTCGGGGCGCCGGGGCCGCTCCCCCTGCGCCCAGATCTGCTGTCTCGGGGCCCAATCTGCCATCCTGCTTCACAGCAGCTAAATTTGATGGCTTGGCAGCTGAATCCCTAATTCTTAAGGGCAGAGGCCTCTCAGATCAGGTCATATCTACGTTGATTCAGGCTAGGAAACCGGTCTCCAGAAATATTTATTACAGAGTCTGGAGAACCTATGTGGAGTGGTGCGAGTCTCAAAAATGGCATCCTCGAAAGTTTTTTATTGACAGGATCTTGCGATTCCTCCAGTTTGGCGTTGACAAAGGGTTGGCTCTTAGTACTCTAAAGGGGCAGGGGTCGGCTTTATCAACATGGTTTCAAAGACCCTTGGCCACCCATTCGCTTATGAAAACCTTCTTGCAGGGGGTCTTGCATGTGAATCCCCCTATTAGAGCTCCCCTCTGCCCCTGGAATTTAAATCTGGTCTTGTCAGCTTTACAAAGGCAGCCGTTTGAACCTCTGACAGAAATTCCTCTTGTGCTACTAACCCGAAAGTTGGTTTTCTTGGTGGCTATGGCTTCAGCCAGAAGGGTTTCCCAGCTGGCAGCCTTGTCATGCAGGGAGCCATACCTTATTCTGCATAAGGACAGAGTGGTTCTGCGGCCTCAACCTTCTTTCCTTCCTAAGGTCATATCCAGTTTTCACTTGAATCAGGACCTAGTCCTACCATCCTTCTTTCCTACTCCCCAGTCCAGAGAGGAAAGACGGCTTCATACTTTGGACGTGGTTCGAGCCATGAGGGTCTATCTCAAGGCTACAGAGAAGATTCGGAAAACAGATGTGCTTTTTGTTCTTCCGGATGGCCCCAAGAAGGGTCAGCCGGCTGCCAAGTCTTCCTTGGCTAGGTGGATTAAGCAGCTGATTTTTCAGGCATATGGTCTGAAGCGCGTTCCACCTCCCTTATCAGTTAAAGCCCATTCTACGAGGGCCATGAGTGCCTCTTGGGCGGCACACCATCAGGTCTCTATGGCACAGGTTTGCAAGGCGGCAACCTGGTCTTCCGTACATACGTTTACTAAATTTTATAAGTTGGACGTTGCAAAGGGTACGGACGCAGCTTTTGGGCAGGCGGTCCTACGGGCAGCAGTATAGAATCCTCTGGCCCGATTCACGCCCCCTTGTTTTTCTGTTGGTGGAGCCATGTTTTCTCCTGACAATGTTTTTATTTGGCTATTCTTGGACTTACGGTCTCCCTCCCTTCATAGCGCATTGCTTTAGGACATCCCAAGTGTAATGGCTATGCGCTCTGTGTCCTGTGATGTACGATAAAGAAAAAAGGATTTTTAATAAACAGCTTACCTGTAAAATGCTTTTCTTGAAGTACATCACGGGACACAGAGCTCCCACCCCTCTTTTGGGGAACATTGTGTAACCTCGGGAGAATTGCTTGCTACAAAACTGAAGCACTCCCAGTGGGAGGGGGTTATATAGGGAGGAAACTTCCTGTGAAATTGATTACACCAGTGTCCACACCTGAAGGTACCCATATAACCCAAGTGTAATGGCTATGCGCTCTGTGTCCCGTGATGTACTTCAAGAAAAGGATTTTACAGGTAAGCTGTTTATTAAAAATCCTTTTTTTTTTTAGCTATAAACAAAAATAGAGCGACAATTTTGAAAAAATAAAATATATTTTTTACTTTTTGCTATAATAAACCCCCCCCCAAAAAAAAAAAAAAAAAACTTTTTTTTCTCAGTTTAGGCCTATACGTATTCTTCTACATAGTTTTGGTAAAAAAAAAAATTTCAATAAGCGTTTAACGATTGGTTTGCACAAAATGTATAGTGTTTACAAAATAGGGGATAGTCTTATGGCATTTTTATTAATATTTTTTTTTTACTACTGATGGCGGCGATCAGCGATTTTTTTTGTGACTGACATTATTGCGGACACATCGGACAATTTTGACACATTTTTGGGACCATTGTCATTTTCACAGCAAAAAAATGCTATAAAAATGCATTGTTTACTGTGAAAATAACAATTGCCGTTTAGGAGTTAACCACTAGGGGGCGCTGTAGGGGTTATGTGTGACCTCAGATGCGTTTCTAACTGTAGGGGGGCGGGGCTGAACAGGTGACGTCACTGATCGCCTTTCTCTATATCAGGGAGCAGACGATCAGTGACATTGCCACTGTGAAGAATGGGGAAGGTGTGTTTACACACACACACCTCTCCCCGTTCTTCAGCTCCTATGACCGATCGCGGGACACTGGCGGCAATCGGGTCCGCGGGTCCCGCGGTCACGGAGCTTCAGCCCGGGTCGCAGGCGCGACCCATGGCTGGGCACTTAAAGGGGACGTACAGGTACGTGCCTGTGCCCAGCCGTGCCATTCTGCCAACGTAAATGTGCAGGAGGTGGTCCTTAAGTGGTTAAGTATCTGTACTAGTAATTGAATGATGTCCCCTATTTTTATTAACTTGTGTGGTATTTAAAAAAAAAAAAAAAAAAAGATTAGCGTCTTAGGCATTTCTTCCCAGGAACTGAAATAATTTGTCTGGAATTTTTCATTTCACTATGCACAAGTAATCATTTTGCTGAAAAAGAACAACCAATCAAGGGGAATTGGGTTCAACCAAGCCCCGTATGTGAATCTGAAGGTAAAAACACTGCGGAAAGACTTTGTACTTCAGCAGCACACAGACTCCACCTAAACTGCCATCCTTATTAACCAGTTGTTGGTTCTTACATTCATTCAGAAATGTAAATATTATGGTAGCTGGGCAGGTATGATTAACCACAGGGTTGCCACTAACCCCAAACCAATTTTTTTATTCGATACGGAAACCAAAAAAGTTTGTGGGAACCAATCTCTTCTAAAAAAAAAAAAAAAAAAAAAAAAAAAATTCAGACCAGCTCTGATCCATGAAAAACTAAAATTTCTGAAAGGTCAGCAGTTTTTCCAAAGTAAAATAAATCATTAAATAAAACTCAAAAAAAGTAGAACGAGCGTTAAATGAATTGTGCCACTTTGCATATCAACAAAGATAAATTAACCACTTGCTGACGGCCGTATGACTTTGTACGGCCGCAGAGTGGTTCCAATTCTTCAGGTCGCCGTCATTTTACGGCCTCCACTCCTCCGCGCCACTAGGGGGCGCACGCGTGCCTGGCGGCAGTGATGTCCGCCAGGCACTCACGAACGGCGGTACACAGACATGGATGTGGATCTGTGTGTGTAAACACACAGATCCATGTCCTGTCAGGGAGAGGGGAGACCGTTCTGTGTCCCTTGTACATAGGGACACAGATCGGTCACCTCCCCCAGTCACCCCCCCCCCCCCCACAGTTAGAACACAATGCAGGGTACACATTTAACCCCTTCCTCACCCCCTGGTGTTAACCCCTTCAATGCCAGTCACAATTATACAGTAATTAGTGCATTTTTATAGCACTGATCGCTGTAGAAGTGTGAATGGCACCAAAAATGTGTAAAAAGTGTCCGATGTGTCCGCCATAATGTCGCAGTCCCAATAAAAATCACAGATCGCTGCCATTACTAGTAAAAACAAATAAAAAATAATAATAATTCTGTCCCTTATTTTGTAGGCGCTATAACTTTTGTGCAAACCAGTGGCTTATTGCGATTTTTTATTTTTTTTACCAAAAATATGTAGAAGAATACGTATCGGCCTAAACTGAGAATTTTTTTTATTTTATTTTTTTAAATGTGGCTATTATAGCAAAAAGTAAAAAAATGTTTTTTGTTTTTTTTCAAAATGTACGCTTTTTTTGTTTATAGCGCAAAAAATATAAACTGCAGAGGTGATCAAATACCACCAAAAGAAAGCTCAATTGTCAGTTAAAGCGACGCAGTGCCGGAAGCTGAAATTTCACCTGGTCAGGAGGGGGGTATATGTGCCCAGTAAGGAAGTGGTTAAAAGGTAGAGGAGGGATGGATGAACAGTAAGATCTTCCCTTTGTCTATTCACAGAACATGTGTGTGTGTATGTGTATGTATGTATGTATGTATGTATGTATGTATGTATGTATGTATGTATATATATATATATATATATATATATATATATATATATATATATATATATACACATACACACACACACACACACACACTTTTTTTATTCAGGAGTTCAGCTTTCAGGATCTTTAGAGCAGTGGTAGGTGGGTAGCCAGAGTGTGCCACATCATGGATTATAAGATAGTACGGTCTTAAATAAAACACAAGATATTCCCCCCCACCTCAAGTGCTTACTTAATTCCTCCAATGGTGGCTGGCTTCTATATTTGGTCTAACATTCCATAGCCCTGAAGAGATCAGACTTGCAGTGGGCTGTTGGTGAGCCGCTGTGGGCAGTTCGGCACTAGAATTTTCAGGTTTGAAGAAGTTAGGAGGGTACTATAGTGTAAATTTACTAGTCAATTGGAAACCGTAATTTCAACAGCATGTCTGTTCCAAGCCATGTGACTCACAGCAGTTCTGTTTACCACCTCTTGATGCCAGTGCCTCAGTGTACTGCAGCCTAGACTACCTACCCTGTCTCCCTTATGAGTCAGTCATTTTCTGAAATGGACCTAAACTGCAAGTTATCATTTTTCTAGTGTTGGAAAGAAAATGACGGCTGCTGTATAAGCACTTCCTTTGGTTTTTAGAATACAAGACTTGCCATCAGATTTACAAAAACAAGAACATTCCTCCGAGAAAAAAACAGCAAGCTGCTTTCTCAATGTGAACACTTACACGTTATGACTCTTGACTACAATTTTAGCCACAAATAGCCTTTAAAACCAATTTCCCTCTTTTTCAGAAATGGCTTATGCAGGCAGTCAAGGGACCCAGCAGATATTAACAAACTTTGCTACTGTATCTATAGGTAAAACAATACAAATTAATGAACATTTTACAACATAGGCCCTCCGGAAACCTTGCCGAAAATCCCAGTTTAGCAAGCCCCATGTCCTGCCTTGTTGCTAGGATGTGAAAACTGAAAACGTTCACGTCTTAGCAACAGGGCAAGATGTAGGGTTTGCCAACTGGGAGTTTTTAGCCAGACTTTAGAGGGGCCCAAATGGCCTACAGTTATGACAACAAAATGAATGAACATTCTAAAAATCTGCACAGTTTTTATTATCTACTAGGGCCTCATAATTGAACAGGCCATTTTCTAGAAAAAGAACTACACTACTATACTTCCATCTGCATCAACGGTCCAATGCCCCCCATCTTGATTGCATGCCCAGGTGTGCAGTCATCCTGCCACACATTCTAGGGAAGACTGCGAGTAGACAGATTGATAAAATAAACTTAAGAAGAGACATGACATTTTGTGCGATAAATAGCCTGTCTGCAATTTTTAATATCAGACTTTAGTTCCACTTTATAGAATCATCCCAGCTGAAACAGCTACAAACACACTGAAACCATACAAAAATATTTGCATTCAGCTTTAGCAAACACACGCTGACCTGTTGATTTATTCAGGACATTTGTGGTATCAAGATAAAGCATTTCTAATAAACTGTTATCTGAAAGACAAACAAAATGCAAAGCCGCTTAACTAAAACGGTATTGTATGGTAAATCTACCAGGTTGTGTTAACATTTTCACTTGTGGCAGAAGAAATATTTATCTTGAAACAGTGATTCAAGAATCACAGTCATGGTTTACACATACTGATAACCACTAAAAGCCCATCTCCAGGCCAACTTAAAAAAAAAAAAATCCACCCACCAATCTCTAATTTATTGCTGGCATTAAAAAAATAAAAAAGCGACACAAGTGTCATTTTCACCTAGACAGAGAGAAGTGCTGTATATAATATACAGTGATGTACATAAATTAGTACACCCAACAGATTTGTCAGAAGACCTTTACCCTTCCTTTCAGAAGCAACATTTTTCAATGGGACACTATGCTACAAAACACTCCCACAAATGCAGGCCATTGATTCCAACCAAGATTTGTTAAATTACACACACACACATAATTTTCCTAACAGTCCAATAGTCAATTATAAAACTGTTTAACCACTTCAGCCCTGGAAGGCGTTACGCCCTTAATGACCAGGCCATTTTGTTGCTATACTGCACTGCTCTACTTTAAATGACAATTGTGTGGGCGCGAGACGCTGTACCCAAATAAAAAATATTTTTTCCCACAAATAGAGCTTTTTTTGGTGATATTTGATCACCTTTGCTGTCTTTATTTTTTGCGCTATAAACAAAAAAAAGACGACCGACAATTTTGAGAGAAAAAAACGCTATATTTTTTTACTTGGTGGTATAATACATAGGTTTAAAAAAAAAAAAAAAACCTTCAGCGATTTAGGTTAATGTGTATTCTGCTACACATATTTGGTAAAAAAAAAAAAAAAAATCCCAAAAAGCGTGTATATTGATTGGTTTGCACAAAAGTTATAACATCTACCAACTACATGATAGATTGATGGATTTTTATTTTTATTGTTTTTACCTGTAATGGTGGAAATTAGCAATTTTTAGCAGGACTGACATTGCAGTGGACAAATCTGACCCCAAATGACACTTTTTGGGGACCAGTGACACCAATACAGTGATCAGTGCTTTAACCACTTAAACCCCGGACCATATTGCTGCCCAATGACCAGAGCACTTTTTGTGATTCGGCACTGCGTAGCTTTAACTGACAATTGCGCGGTCGTGCGAAGTGGCTCCCAAACAAAATTGGCGTCCTTTGTTTCACGCAATAGAGCCACACTGCTGCAGTACATATGCAGTGGGTGGTCCTTAAGTGGTTAAAGAAAACCCCTTCCCATTTCACGCTGTCAGCAATGACACCATATGGAAAAGAAATGCCACGAGGCCTGAGAAAGGAAATCATTTTTTTACATAAGGTGAAGGAGTGTCAGAATACTGTAGCAAAAGTGATACAAAAATGTATGGAACTGCAACCATCTCACAGAGGCATCCAGGCATTCCACGGAAATTAACACCTCGACAGGAGCGTCTTCTAAAGAAAAGGGTTGAAAAAAAAAAAAAAAAAAAAATATCACCATGCAAGTTGACTGCAGTTAGCTAAAGAAGTAGAAAACCAAACTGGGGAGATTGTTTCCTATGAAACAATATGTCGTAAACTGCAGAGGAATGGTATGCACGGGTGTTGTCCACGAAGGAAGCCTCTCCTAAAGCCTATGTACAAAAAAGCATACCTAGAATTTGCCAGGGCCTGCTGAACTGCAGTGTGCATGAGCCCTAAAGATGTCACTTGTGCTGTTCACTGTTCTTGTAGGTTTTGCATGAGACCCTCCTGGAGAGCATGTACAAATCCTTAACCATGTCTTTCTACTCACAAAGGCACCAGATATGGAGGAAACTCATGGAACCATGCCTGGATTTTTTAAGAGACTCATCAACTCTTATCAATTAAAAATACTGTGTGTTTCTTGCCAAAAATAAATATATTTTCGGATACTTTTTTTAAAAAAAAGTCTATAGTTTTACTCAGTTATGCAAAAAGATCTGAAACTCTGACAGTATTGGTCTCCTGGCCATCTGGTAAACAAGGACTTCCGCTCGATGTGATACCATCACTTGAAGCCTCAACTCACACTGTTATGCTGTGAAAATGCACAGCAGTAAAGTTTATTCCTAAAGGCACCCCAATGCACCCTGCATGTGTACCAAGGTAACATGCTACCATGCACCGTGGCACACTGCATTACAAAACATTGCGCACACACACTTTTTTGGTGTGTTTAGATGCTTTAGGCAGTCCATGCAAAAAAACGAAAACAAACACAAGTGAATGTACAGCAACAGTGTGAACACTACAATGTGCACTAAATGGGGAAAATACTATAAAAATTAAGTTTACTAAACTAGTGGAGATCAGAATAGATGAATGTGTGTGAAGTGCAAGTATTCATAAAAATCACGTTGCTGAGAAGAAATCTAAACTGTATATTATTGTTAGGCATTGTCCATATATGCTGATCTGGAAAACTATTGCTACTGACCAAGTACTTTACTGCTAGCTGATAGCAATTTTTAATCCTTTGGAAAACTGTATGACTAACCATCCCACTGATAACAAACTGCCTAACAAGACAGGCACAGGAAGTCAAGAAGCTTGAAAAAGATTTGGAACGCTCACAGGGGAACATACTGACATTTTGCAAGTCATTCAAAGGGCATGATTAGTTAAGACATTTCTAAGATTCAATATAAAGAAACAATGGATTCTTTAGTGAGTGCCATTGTTATGACTCCATATGAGTTTTTCCCAACTATGCACTCCAGGTGGTATTTCTGGCAGGCAAAAGGCTTGCCTTTTGGTTAAAATTAGGGCCATTATTTCCATTATTGTGGTATTTCTGAATAATAATTATGTATACATTTTATTCTTAAAACAAAAGATAAAATGTATTATGATTTTATTTTATTTGAAGTCTGGAGTTTGTGTTTTAAATGGGCATCATTCATATTCACTAATTTGTATTAAAGCCCAATTTCAGGCTCAAAATTATTTTCCCTACACCTCCCTCCCACCCACCTCTAACCTGGACAACAAGACATTTTCCTCTTACCATGTGAAGCCAGAAATACTTACCCAAGTGCCCCACCAAGGTTCCTCACCACCTCAGTTCTGGAGGCAGTGCACCACAAAACCAGCGGTGTGAATGGAGCCAGAGATTGCTAGTCCCTCTATCCCCCCCCCGTGATGATGCCATTCTGTTCTGGATCCTGAGAATACCCAGTCGCTGCACATCTAAGAAGAAGTGTGCATGTCTTGCAGGCACCAACAAGGGCACCCAGGGAAGGATCCAGAAGAGCAAAGAGTAGAAGTGTAAACCAAATCAAGGTTTTACTACATTACACAGTACTATGAATTTATCAAATTCAGCTTGTTCACTGGAATAGGGATCATAGAGATGAACTCACCAGTGGGTAAGGCCGCAGACACACGATCAGTTAAACCGATGAGAATGGTCTAAGACCATTTTCATTGGTCAAAAACGATCGCCTGTGGTTAAAAAAAGCCAACTTGCTTTAAATTTAACCGATGGATTCCTAACCGATAGGTCAAAAACGATTGTTAGTAGGCACGAACCATCGGGTTAAAAATCCACGCATGCTCAGAATCAAGTCGACGCATGCTAGGAAGCATTGAACTTCATTTTTTTCAGCATGTCGTCATGTTTTACGTCACCGCGTTCTGACACGACAACTCAAAACAATCCCAGAGTGAGATCAATTCCTTTTACTGCTGCTGTAATCACATGTCGGATGGTTAGGACAAGGATCCTACTTTGATCCGACTTCAATGATATTCAATGGGCTGAAGTAGGATCAAAGTTGGACCAAAGTTGTACAGGGAGCATTTTCAAAGTCGGACCAGTTAAGACGGCTCTCATAGGGAAACATTGATTTTCATACGTCATGCGACATGAGCTCCTAATGACGGAGCGTTTGTCGTACCAGTGTGAACCCGGCCTCAGTGTCTAAAATGATAGGCCATCAGTACATTAAGTGTCAATATAACCTTCACAAAGACCAAATATACACTTATTTTGGTTATTTTTACCAAAGATATGTAGCAATATAAATTTTGGTCAAAATTTACAAAGACAAATTACTAAGTTTTAGAAAAGAAAACATAGAAAAATACAATTTGTTTTCACAAAATTTTCTGTCTTTTTTCATTTATAGTGCAAAAACTAAAAAACACAGTGGTGATCAAAGACCACACCAAAAGAAGGCTCCATTTGTGTGAAAAAATAAAATAAAAAAACACAATTTCATATGGGTACAGTGTTGCATGACTGCATGAGTAATTGTCATGCAAAATGTGGAAGCACCAAAAGCTGAAAATGGTCTGGAAGAAAGGTTTAAGTGCCCAGTGGGCAAGTGTTTTAAGTGTTTACACTTTTGCAGCTAAACATACAATACATACATATACTTTAAATTTCTTGCACTTTTATCTCATATAGCATAACTTACTGTATAACTTTTTACTTGCTAAAAAATGATTGCCTCTTCTAAGCAACGTTAATGTTACACTAAACTGAAACAGTAAATGCTTCTTCTGTTCCTCCCCCATACCTCCCTTTACACAAATGCTAGACATTATTAAATCTAAAAAAAAAACAGAAAGAAGTGCAGCGCTAGAAATAGTTAGCAATTAAATATATAGATCCAGTGATAATAAAGCTCATTGAGAAATGGGTTGAAAAGAGCCAATTGATAAATGTGAGAAAGGATAGATCTCCATAAACTAATAAGTGATAAAGTCCAGTGGAAAAAAATCCAACAATGATTCTTGTGCTGAAAAATTCTAAAGGTGATCAGGTGCGATCCAATATGCTGTTAAAGGAGAGAGGATTTCCACAAATTCACCCGTGAGAAGACTGCCTGCTTACCACAAGGAGAGATTGCTTTGCATCAGTCTCATGAAGCATAGGGAAGTCCTGGTCTCCCCGGAACCAAGCCACGCAATTCAGCAGCAGTAAGTCCAGGATGTCGGCACTATAAACTCTGCGCAGAGTTTATAGTGCCGATGATGCAAAGCAGTCTTTCCTTGTGGTAAGCAGGCAGTCTTCTCACGGGTGAATTTGTGGAAATCCTCTCTCCTTTAACAGCATATTGCAGTGATGCTCCACTACACTGCAGAGTGCATGAGCATCATGGGAAATGTAGTTCCAAAACATCTGGAGTGCCAAGGTTCGCCATCACTGGCATATTGGATCGCACCTGATCACCTTTAGAATTTTTCAGCACAAGAATTATTGTTGGATTTTTTTCCACTGGACTTTATCACTTATTAGTTATGGAGATCTATCCTTTCTCACATTTATCAATTAGCTCTTTTCAACCCATTTCTCAATGAGCTTTATTATCACTTGATCTATATATTTAATTGCTAACTATTTCTAGCGCTGCACTTTTTTTTTGCTTTGTTGAATTGTTGTACACAATTTATTTAGCACAGCGTCAGCCTTTGGCTTTTTTTGTTTATATTATTAAATCTAATTTGTACACGTGCTGCAAGTCTGAATTTCTGGCCTAGGAGGGATCCCCACTGCCTCCTGGGTTTGCTAAAATCACAGCTATCCCAGGAGGCAGTGGATTATTAAGTGGCGGAACCCTGCGCATACACATAAAAGCTGCTAGGCTATATCACCCATCCAATAGAAGGTGGCGGCTTTTGTGCATATGCAAAAAAAAAAACAATTCCCGTGTGTGCGCAGATGTTATTCCAGACTCTTACAGCTACCAAATATCTATAAGAGACCAGCAGCACATCTGCACAAATGCCTTATTTTTTTTTTAAATGGCAGCGAGAAAGAGGGGTGGGAGAAGGCAATTCATGAGCAGTGTAGTTCCACTTTAAGAACATTTAACCAGTCCTCATACGCACTAATATTCTTCAGAAGCCCTTGCAGTCAGCCATGAGGCCCTCAGAGACATCCAAAAAAGTAAGAAATATTAATAAAAAATAAATAAAAATAGGTTTGCTGTGTGAACAGGAACATATAATCAAGCATATAATGGCGTTTTCTCCAATTTGGCTGCAGAAGTGGAAATACGTTTGAAAGTGGAAGTACACTGCATCTGAGCACCACAAAACCAAAAACTCGATTTGATAACATTTTTAACATGCAAAGTCAACTCGCCCATTCATTCATGTCCCTATGAGGAATATCCGTGTAAACCTTTAACCACTTAATCCCCTGACCAATATGCAGCTAAAGAGGACCAGGCCCCTTTTTGCGATTCTACACCGTGTCTCTTTAACTGACAATTGCGCGGTCGTGCAATGTGGCTGCCAAACGAAATTGACGTCCTTTTTCCCCACAAATAGAGCTTTCTTTTGGTGGTATTTGATCACATCTGCGGTTTTTATTTTTTGCACTATAAACCAACAGAGCGACAATTTTGAAAAGAATGCAATATTTTTTACTTTTTGCTATAATAAATATCCCAAAAATATATATTTTTTCCCTCAATTTAGGTCGATACGTATTCTTCTACATATTTTTGGTAAAAAAAATTGCAATAAGAGTTAGATTGGTTTGTGCAAAAATTATAACGTCTAAAAAATAGAAGATAGTTTTATGGCATTTTGATAATTTTTATTTTTTACTACTAATGGCAGCGTTCTGCTATTTTTATAGTGACTGCGACATTATGGCGGACACATCGGACACTTTTGACACATTTTTGGGACCATTGTAATTTTTACAGCGATCAGCGCTATAAAAATGCACTGGTTACTGTGAAAATTACTTAGTATGGTAGTGAAGGGGTTAACCTGTAGGAGGCGCTGTAGGGGTTAAGTGTGCCCTAGTTTGTGATTCTTACTGTAGGGGGGCGTGGCTGGGTGTGTGATGTCACTGATCGTCGTTCCCTATGACAGGGAGCAGACGATCAGTGACAAGCCACGGAGAAGAACAGGGAAAGGGGCCATGAATAAGCACTGATCCAGTGCGAAACGCGGCTGTTCCTTGTTTCCACTGCTGTGACCCTACTTTTGTACATGCTGTCTATTGAATAAAAGACCACCCATCAGGTTTTGGAGTGCGGCTATCCATTTTTCTTTGTCTTCATTTTGCTTAGTGCACCGCCAGCACCCTCGGTATGCTGCACCACCTGTAACCATTTAGTGATCCCACCTGGAGTGGTGACTCCTTTCTCTCTAACAGGGAAAGGTTTGTTTACACTCACCTCTCCCCGTTCTTCAGCTCTGTGACCCGATCGCGGGGTCATCGGTGGCGATCGGGTCCGCAGGTCACGGAGCTTCGAATCGTTCGCGACCCACGTTTGGGAACTTAGAGGAGACGTACATGTACGCCCTTGTGCCCAGCCGTGCCATTCTGTCGACGTGTATTCTCTCACGTGACTCCGATGTTAAATCTTAAAATCAGCGGCAAGCCTGCAGATCTCACAGGTTTGCTAATCTAACAGAATGCTTTGAAAAATAAACATCAAAACAGCCTGAGGGATTTCAAAATACTCCATTTCACTATATAAGCTCCGTTTACTGTTAAAATAAGTGTAAAATGCAAGACGCCGGTGGGTGCAAGATATCAAATTGCAGCCTTCTCACTGTATCCTTACTGTGGAAGAGTGCGGGATGTAGCAAGATGACAGCGATGAAACGCCACTTTCGTTACAAATTCTGATGGGTCGCTTAATCTGAAGAAACAGACAGAAGGGTGTGCTTTGCTGAGAAATCCCCTCTTCCCCTGAAGACTCCTAAGATGTATAACATCATTAATCTAGGATGGAAACCAGGAAGAAACTGAAACTGGAAAAAAAAAAATAAGTAAATATATACACTTTTCTATATATTTCCTAATGCAGCATAAGGATTCAAAATAGTTTGTTGATTGAGAGCACGAGGTTCTGCTTTCCAAATAAAACTTCACAGCCTGGCCACAGGTTCTTAAGGCTATCCATTATTTCTAAAGTAAAAGATAGTCAGAAGGAGCTTTTGTTCTGTAAACAGAAAGCAAAAAACTGTTTACATGTCAACAGGACAATTTGACATAAACTAAACCACATGTGAAAATTACAAAAGTCCATTTTTATATGGGAAACGGATGAATTGCAGAAGTTAAAAAAAAGGAAAAAAATAAGTTTAACCCCTACAGGGCTTGCATAGGTGTAATGGGGCACCATTCAAACTCAATGGCACTGCACACTCTGCGTCCAACTGACTCCAAATGATACACGAGTATCGACCTGGTGCTCTAGACTAATACAAATACCCTCCGTAAATGGGATACATACTGATACCTGAAGCAGGAATGGGCCTCAATCAGCAAAGTAGATGAACAGCCAACCATCTACCAAAAAACTGTTAGAGCACCACACTTCACAAGCGGAAGAAAGCTAGACAAACAATGTAGTGAACAAGAATGTTTACTAGATCAGGCACCAGAGAAAAAACTGATTCCAAAAGGGGAAGTTTGAACAGACATACCATGTCCAGCCCTCAAAATTTCCACTCGCCTGTTCACATTAGGCGAGTGGAAATAAGCTGAGGTCGAGTGTGTAGCAGGGGCGGACTGGTCCAGGGGGCATGGAGGCCACGCTGATGCCCTGTAAAAAATGCTGAACTAATGCCAGAAGCGATCAACAAGGAAACTGTTGGGAGGAGAGCAGATCTGATCACACAGAGGAGGATGTTCTGCTGTGAGACAGCTTGGATCTGAAATGCCAGCCGCTGTCAAAGTCTCACCTCTTGGACCAGCTTCTATTATAGACCGCACACTGGTCTAATGCCTGGAAATTGAATCAGTGTGCAGTCCATCATAGGAGCCAGTCCAGGAGGCAGGACTTTGACAGCGGCTGGCATTTCAAATCCAAACTGACACAGTAGGAGATCCTAGGACTGTGTAATCCAGCTGGCTTTCTGCCAGATTCCTCCTTGTGATCACCATGCGGTAGTAGGCTGCATTGATGGACACTGATGAGGCAGCACTGATGTGCTTTATGTTAATATGGTTAAAGAAATTGTTGTTAATATTTGTTTTTGTAACTTAAAAGCAGCGTTCCACCCATTTAAAAGTCAGCAGCTACAAAAAGTGCAGCTGCTGGCTTTTAATAAAAATCAGACACTCCCCAGTCCCACGGTCCAGTGATGCGGCTGCACGGAGCCCCACACCTCTCCCCCTCCTCTCCATGGCACCAGCATTGTTACTGTAGATGCGCGAGTCAATCTACGATTGCCATGCAATCTTTTGGGACCTTTGACATGTCCCAGAAGATTGCAGGGAGGGGGAGAGGAAACGGGAGCTGGGTGCCCATAAAAACAGGGTATCCTGTATCCTCCCCCAAAAAAATGACATGCCAAAAAATGTTGGCATGTCAGGGGGTCACCTACACTTAAAGCGGAAGTTCCATTTTTTGGGTGCAACTACACTTTAAAAAAAGTAAGCAGCTACAAAGTGTAGCTGCTGACCTAACAGACAGCCACTCGCCTGCTACATGATCCAGCACTCATCCCTGCCATCTTCGCCCTGGGTCCTCCTTTGGTGGCGCTGGCAACTTCATTATGGGCACCCGGCCGTAACACCTTGCGGCTTCACAGCCGAGTGCCCACTGTGCATGTGCGAGCAAGGCTACGCTCTGACTGGTCCCAAAGTCTTCTGGGTCATGTAGCCCAGAAGACTTTAGGAAGGAGAGCGGGTACCTGTCATAAAACCCACCCCCCCAAAAGCTCACAAACAGGAACCAGGAAAGATGCCTTAAAGTGGAACTTTAGAGTTTGTATAAAACATTTAATTTTTCTCTTTTATGAGGTTATTTAAGAGAGTGCATTTAGGAGCTGGGCAGGGTAGAGGGTGGGTGGGGTAACTGGTGGAAAGTAATGCCTCTTTCACACGAGGCAGATGTGCTCAGCGGGAGATCACTCCATTGATCTCTGCTGAGCCAGTGGATGACAGGTCTGTCTCACTGAGCAGAGAGGAACCTTTCAGAGCCCCACTGATTTCTACGGGAATATCAAACAAAAATCAGACAGCACCCCATCCGATCTGCCAGATGAATGATAAACGCAACGCCATACATCTGTCTTAAGTGGATCAGATGGCAGACTGTTGTCAGCAGACATCTCCGCTGACATCTGCCTGCCAATAGGAGTCAATGGGTGGCACACCCGGATCCCCCTGAAAAACGGAAAGACGGATCCGAGCGGCTTATCGTGTGAAAGGGGCCTTACTCTTAAGGCCTGGCTAGTAGATCAGGACTTGAAGTTTTAAGCCCTGAAATGTCTAAATAGAAAACAAAATTGGTTTTCTGCCAGAAAGGTCTATAGTGGAATTCCCGCGTCATCCTAACTAGCCCCAAAACTGCCCCCACACTCCTAACACCTATGCAAACTAACCTGTATAAGAGAGATCTGTTAACTTGCCCATTTTCAGCTCGCTTCTCCCAGTCACATGATCACACACGCTGCAAGAGAAAGAAGAGAGTGCTCCAAAAACAGCTGGTCATATAGCGGCGATATCACCCTTAAGCTTCTATGACCGATCAGTTGTCAGATCTCCCTCCTCTCCCCTACTGTGGAACTGGCTGACACAGGGAAGCTGGATCATGTCACCAGACTGGAGCATGCAAAAATGAAGGAAGGGTTTCTGGACAGCCGCACTCCAAAACTTGTTGCTTTTATTGTAAAATGAAAAAACACAGGATACATGCCACAGCAAACGGGGTACAAACTGACGCGTTTCACACTAAACTTTAGTGCTTAATCATGATTAGGCAAACAACAACTCCTCCATAAAAAGGGTAGGCAGGGATGCAGGGCACACCAGAACCAGAGAATGAGTAGGATACAGATAGGCACAAATAGGTGGTGTCCTTGGAATGTGATAGTCACCTTGTAAACCTGCCAAGCAAGTTACCAAATATGCAATATTACCCCTGCAGAATTACTACCTCTATGAGGAGTGAGGGGTAGGAATTCAAGTACTAGTACTGGGAATATTAACCTGATAGAGAATAGGAAAAGGGAATTCAAAAAGCCTTCCACAGGTAGAAACCCTCCATGTGATCAGGACACTTGAAGGCCCCCAGACATACGCTCTCCCCATTTAAGAGAACTTAAAGCAGCGTAATAATGTGTCCTACCTGATCATTCAGGGGAGTACAGTACCTTCCAGTGATGGATTTTTCCCTACAAAGAAGGGAGGAAACTCACGTGCTAAAATTTCACTTACTCTTTAAAGTGGGGGATCATTACTTGGAAAAAAAAAAGGCAAAACATTGATTCTAGAAAAGAAAGTGCGGTCAAGAATAACACACTTCAAGGCTGACAGTATAGAAAGGCCTGGAAAGCACCACAATACATAGCCCAGTGCCTGAAGGTCACATTCCAGGCTAGCCCCACAATCCAACAGGGGTCTAGGTACGGCCTCAAAAGCTGTTCTGGATCCATTCATAATCCACAAAGTGTGGTATAGAGACTAGCTTGAGCAGTGTTGAAGTATTAAAGTCCCTGTAGAAAAAAAATATATATCCAAAAGCGTTCAGAGTATCTTATTTGAAAAAATAAAATAAAAAATAAACACAAAAAAGAACAAGCAAAATGATAGTTAGACTTTCTGCTTGCCAGCATCTTAGTCTCTTGTAGGTAGCTGCAATACCCAAATGTTTAAGAATTTAGGAATTCTTCTGTCCCCTCAATGGACAATAAAGAAATATTTTTATAATAAAAGAGAACTATAGCCAAAGCCCTTTCAGCAATCCTTATCCTCTGGGTCAAGGGGTGCATTTACTTGTGCTTTCCTGTTACCCATAATCAGCCAGCAGCAAGCTAAAGCCTGCCATCAACTGATATCACAGAGCCGCTCCACACTCTGGAAGGATCGCAACAATGGCAGGATCCACCCTGATGTCTGACTGGGAGCTGGGGCAAGCTTTTAGCATGCCACTGAGAGCCTGAGACAGCCGCTCCCACCTTGGCACTCCAGTGCAGCGGCGGACTGACCATTGAGAAACTTGGGCACTGCCCGAGGGCCCCATGCCCCTAGGGGGCCCCATCAGGGTTACCAGGCTCAATAAAACCAGGGACAGTATGTAAAAATCTGTTTTTTTTTTAATGATATGTCCGAAACCAACATGCTTTTGATGTGAAAATCCTAAGATTTTAGCTGCCCTGCCTCTGCACTGCCTCCTGGCGTGGTGGCCATCTGTAAGCCCCGGGGCCCCATAATATTCTATTGCCCGGGGGCCCCATAAGTTGTCAGTCCGCCCCTGCTCCAGTGTGCACTGAAGGGGCAGAGCAGAAAGCAGTGACCGACAGTCACCACTTTCTGCTTAGAGTGGACCAAAAACTAAGATCAGTGGTCGTGAAATCGCTTAGTTCCCAGACACAGTGGGGGACAGACGTAGCATCAGACTGATGCTTCAGCATGGAGAGGATTATAGATTGTTTCTATTACATTACCATACTTTTCCTTAAAGCAGAAAATATGATTTCCAAGAACAACTTTCAAAATAAGTAAAAGTAAACTATTTAAAACACCACCCCTCACTAAAAATCACATCGGCATACAGCTTTGCATGCGGATACGAAATCTTACATTCATTAAACATTTTTTTGCTTTTACTTGCAATTCATTACGGTTTTTCCACTTCCCGATTTGAGGCATTGGTTATGTAATCCTGGCCTCACAGATGCATC
Source organism: Rana kukunoris (assembly GCA_029574335.1). NCBI lineage: Eukaryota > Metazoa > Chordata > Amphibia > Anura > Ranidae > Rana > Rana kukunoris. Next base: position 476,763,291 of record CM056049.1, on the reverse strand, counting down.
CTGGGAAGTTTGTCACATGTTCCAAGAGGCAGACCCAGAATTCTAGGCAGAATTCCAGGAAGTAAAGGGACATGGAATTCATCTCTCCTCAGTGAAAAATGTTCACCATAAGAATGGGGAAGAATAGAAAAACAAGGCATGCAAAAAAATAAAAAGCCTGCAATTATCTATAAGTATCGGTCTGTAGATTGTCATTACTATAACATTTGTAAAGGAGCCTTTGTTTTCATTTTAAAGACAAAAGTTGCTCTTTAAGAAAAATTAAAGCAAACCAATGCAAAAGGTACTTTGAAGCCAGGAATTTTAGCAAACATACCAAACCAAAATGTACTTTACATGAACTCCTTTTGGGTACAAGGTTCAAACTTTCTCCAAGCCATAATTACCACCTTCAGCTACAAGTGATGGCGATTTCATCTTTTTTAGTGCAATTAAAATCATATTAGGTGTATCACTAGATTCACAGGGGATTGTTCAAAGTATAATATTTAAACCAGACCAGTGTAAATAATCAGGTCACGTTAACAGTTTGTGGACAGCTGCTGGAGACAAAAGCTGTAAATTAGACCAATTTTACAAAGTCAAAATATTTTGGTTTTCAGAATGATGGGGCACAATCTACCCTTTTCGCATGTGATCACCATAAGTACCTAAATCTATCTTGTGGTTAACCTGTAATCCCTGTACACCAGTGCTGGGGGAAAAAAGAAGGGAAACAGGCAAATTAGAAGTCAATCAGGCTCTGCTTCAAGCACATGTGCTGACAGAAAACATGCTAACAGAAGGAGAACGGAGTGGGTAGCCTCATACACACAATCCAATTGTTGGCAGGGGATTGTCTGTTGACAGACTGTTGTCCTAAAATCAGTCCCTTAGTACGCTCAGACAATTTTTGACCAACTTTCAGCAAACAAATGTTGCATGGCAGGCTAGTAAATGTTCAGTGGACAACGGTCAATTGTCCGAGTTTTGTATCGTCAGTACACAAGTCCGTCACACAAAAGTCAAAAGTACAAAACATGCATGCTCGAAATCAATGCTCACCAAACACGAAATTAGCAGAAGGGGCCCAAAGGGTGACATTCAAGAACTGAAATTCCTTGTATTACGTCACTACGTTTGTTTTTGTCGGCTGAAAAATTGTGTGCCATTAGTATGCAAGACAAGATCCTGTCACACGCCCTTTGGGCAAAAATCAGACGCTCGGTTGGCCACCAATCGGATCGTGTGTACGAGGTTTAAGACGTGCACACTGGACAATATAAAAACGCCAGTAGTCTTAGCTGTAAAAAGGTTCTAGCCGCACAATGAGGTTTTGCAGTAGCTTTTTTTTAGCAAAACTATACTCCCACAAAAGCTTATGGCTAAAAACAAAAAAGAAAAACCACTAATAAAAACGCAGCATAGCTGTGTTTTGCAGCTTTTTTTTGCATTTTTACAGCTAAAGAAAAACTCATCTAAAAATAAAACCCACTAGTTCTGGGTTCTTAATTCACATATGTGTTCATGCTGGAGAGTTTACTGGCTGCAGAAAAAAAAATGCCTGAAGCTAAAAACAGCAGCCGTAAAAACATCCAGTGTGCATGAGGCCTAAGGCTTCATGTACACAGGACGTTTAACCTCTCCTGAAAGATTTAACTTGACAGATAGAAACTGGCATCTAAAAATTGTCCATTTAGATGGGTTTGTAAAAATGTTATGTATGTATGTATATATATATATATAATATATATATATATATATATATATATATATATATATATATACACACACACACACACATACACATACACACACACACACACAGTGCCTTGCGAAAGTATTCGGCCCCCTTGAACTTTGCGACCTTTTGCCACATTTTAGGCTTCAAAACAAAGATATAAAACTCATTTTTTGTGAAGAAACAACAAGTGGGACACAATCATGAAGTGGAACGAAATTTATTGGATATTTCAAACTTTTTTAACAAATAAAAAACTGAAAAATTGGATGTGCAAAATTATTCAGCCCCTTTACTTTCAGTGCAGCAAATTCTCTCCAGAAGTTCAGTGAGGATCTCTGAATGATCCAATGTTGACCTAAATGACTAATGATGATAAATAGAATCCACCTGTGTGTAATCAAGTCTCCGTATAAATGCACCTGCACTGTGATAGTCTCAGAGGTCCGTTTAAAGCGCAGAGAGCATCATGAAGAACAAGGAACACACCAGGCAGGTCCGAGATACTGTTGTGAAGAAGTTTAAAGCTGGATTTGGATACAAAAAGATTTCCCAAGCGTTAAACATCCCAAGGAGCACTGTGCAAGCAATAATATTGAAATAGGAGTATCAGACCACTGCAAATCGACGAAGACCTGGCCGTCCCTCTAAACTTTCAGCTCATACAAGGAGAAGACTGATCAGAGATGCAGCCAAGAGGCCCATGATCACTCTGGATGAACTGCAGAGATCTACAGCTGAGGTGGGACTCTGTCCATAGGACAACAATCAGTCGTATACTGCACAAATCAGTGTATCTAAAATGAAAAGGCATTTGGCTTTTCAAATGCATCTGAATATCCGTCTAAACCCATAAACTACTAAAAATTATCCTGTGTACATGTATTGATAAGATAACAGAGGAGAGTTCAGAGGCAGCTGAAAAAAAAAATGCCCAACTGCTCCAAAATGTCAGTTTACCAGCAGCAGTGTTCCAATGGTGGTATTAAACTCAAAAGCAAAACATTTATTATACGGTAGATTTCAGCTTACAAAATTTTGATGCGACAGCTGCATTAGTTTAGGTTCTCGTTCTTCCATTTATATCTGGTGATTCAGCCAGTTAGTCTGGTTTTTCAAAAGCACAAGCTCTCCAGCAAAATGTATCAGTTTATATGGATGAGGCAAACCACGTAACACTGGCAGGGCTGATTAAAATGTTCAGCTTTTGTTAATGCAAAATCTAAACCCCGCAAAAATGACAATGGTGCTGTCTGTTGTGCCTCCTGTTCTCTATCTTCCAGAATTGTCTCACTAAAAACAGGTGGTGTTTTACTGGTTAGATCACCAGGAAAAACAGGGGAGAAAGCCAAACAAAACAAATGCAGGCACCGCATCTTATGATTGGTAAGCTGCACTATAATACATATTTGGTTATAATATAATAGCCAGAGCTTTTTTTCTCAGAAAATAGGTGCAGGAACTCAACCACGACCCGTTCAGATTTCACAAACAGTAGAAGGGTCTTAAAGGGACATTAAATACCAGAATTGCATTACATACAGTGTGCAGAGTTCAGGGGGTTACAAAGCAGTCACTTGTAAACACAGAAACCAGACTTCTGTGTTCACAAGTGATTGTGGTGAGCGGGCACCAAAGGGTCTGAGCCAAAGGTGGTGGAACTGAGTTCCACCAAGTTCCCCCAGAAAAAAAGCCCTGATAATAGCACTTTAAAAGTATGTTGCAGCTCAGTAGGCAGAAAGGTGACACCACTTCTAAATCTTAGGCTGTTCACACTAGTGAGATTTTAGATGCGAGTCGAGTCGCACAGAATCACATGACAATAGAAATTACTTTGTTTTCAATGGTGCCCGTTCACTTCAATGCAACTCAGCATTGAGCCATTTCGGAAAAGGCTCCTACAATACATTGGTGCGTTTTAGTATGATTTCAGCCCCACCAAATCTGCAAACCAAAATTGTATCCAAGTTGCATTACATACCAAAAAGGTAGTATTTGTTTCCAGCATGGACTGGAAGTGACACAATGTCTCGCCGGTAAAACAAAGTCTATAGAGGTGCTCAGAAAGTATCTACTCTTTAATTGCCTATGAGAGGCAGCAAGCTGCACTGTCAGATGGCATCTCGGGCGAACTTGTGGAAACGGCAAGCCAGAGAAAAAAAACATTTGAATGGCTCATGAGCCGCTCGGAATGATTTTATGAGAAAGCCGGCCACAAAAAACAATACTGGATTATGACCGATATCTTCAGCCATAAACCACTTGCAAAACAGACCGGACATACTGGGGCAGGGAGAGTTCCAGAGGAGGTCCTGGAGGCGAGTGTGGGAGGAGGAAACAAGGGAGCTAGAGAGCAGGAGGTCTTGGGAGGAGTGCAGAGAATGTTTTGGGCAAAATATCTTCAGAGGAGGTTGGTGATGTAGCTGGGGGCGATGTGGTGTATGGCCTTGTATGTTGTGGTTAGCATTTTGAATTTTATACAATGGGGTAGCCAGTGAAAAGATTGCCAAAGAGCAGCAATCACAGATCGGTTAGTAAGGTGTATTAGTCTAGCTGCAGCATTCATAATAGACTTAAGGGGGGGATAGCCTATTTAAAGGTAGGCCACCGAGGAGGGAGTTGCAATAATCAAGATGGGAGATAAGCAGGGAGTGAATAGGTTGTTTGTGGTGTTGTTGATCAGGAAGGGGACAATTCTGCAAATGTTGTGGAGGTTAAAAGGGTTTTAAAGGTTCCTGTTTTTTTCACCTTAACCACTTGAGTCCCCGCCCATAGTCAAATGACGGCGGCAAAGTGTAAAAATCCCAGCCGCCGTAATTTGATGGCATCGAGTCCCCGAGATGCCGATGCGCGTGCCTGGCGGTCACGATGTTCGCCAGGTACCTGCCGATCGGCAGTTTTAGAGCAGGGACGTGGAGCTCTGTGTGTAAACACAGAGCTCCACGTCTTGTCAGGGAGAGGAGACAGATGCTGTGTCCCTTGTAAATAGGGACACAGCATCGGTCACCTCCCCAGTCAGTCCCCTCCCCCCACACAGAACACACCCAGGATACACATTTAACCCCTTCCTCACCCCCTAGTGTTAACCCCCTCCCTGCCAGTCACATTTATACAGTGATTAGTGCGTTTTTTATAGCACTGTTCACTGTATTACTGTGAATGGTCCCAAAAATGTGTCAAAAGTGTCCGATGTGTCCTTCGCAATATCGCAGTCCTCACAAAATTCGCAGATCGCCGTATTACTAGTAAAAAAAAAAAAAAAAAAAAGGTCAGAATTTTATCCCTCATTTTGTAGCCACTATAAACTTTGCGCAAACCAATTACTATACGCTTATTGCAATTTTTTTTTACCAAAAATATGTAGAATACATATCGGCCTAAACAGAAAAAAAAAAAAGGGATATTTATTATAGCAAAAAGTAAAAAAAAAATGTCTTCAAAATTTTCGCACTTTTTTGTTTATAGCGCAAAAAATAAAAACCGCATAGGTGATCAAATACCACCAAAAGAAAGCTCTATTTGTGGGGAAAAAAAGACGTCAATTTTGTTTGGGAGGCACGTCGCACGACCGCGCAATTTTAATTTAAAGCGACGTAGTGCTGAAAGCTGAAATTTCGCCTGGGCAGGAGGGGGGTATATGTGCCCAGTAAGCAAGTGGTTAAAACTAGGGTTGTCCCGATACCGATACTATATTCGGTATCCGGACCGATACCGAGTATTTGCGGGAGTACTTGTACTCCCGCAAATACCCCCGATACCAAACGGCAGCAGCGGCGGCTTTGCGGCACATCAGGTATGGGGGACAGGACATGGCTACATATGTGGGGGGGGGGGGGGGGACATGGCTGCAATATGTGGGGGGGACGACATGGCTGCAATATGTGGGGGGGGGATGTGGGGGGGGGGGGGGACATGGCTGCAATATGTGGGGGGGGGGACATGGCTGCAATATGTGGGGGGGGGACATGTCTGCAATATGTGGTGGGGGGGGGGACATACATGGCTGCAATATGTGGTGGGGGGGGGGACATACATGGCTGCAATATGTGGGGGGGGGGGACATACATGGCTGCAATATGTGGGGGGGGACATACATGGCTGCAATATGGGGGGGGGGGACATACATGGCTGCAATATGTGGGGGGGGGGACATACATGGCTGCAATATGTGGGGGGGGGACATACATGGCTGCAATATGTGTGGGGGGGGACATACATGGCTGCAATATGTGGGGGGGGGGACATACATGGCTGCAATATGTGGGGGGGGGGGACATACATGGCTGCAATATGTGGGGGGGGGGGCATACATGGCTGCAATATGTGGGGGGGACCATACATGGCTGCAATATGGGGGGGACATACATGGCTGCAATATGTGGGGGGGACAATATGTGGGGGGGAACCATACATGGCTGCAATAGTGGGGGGGGGGGGACATACATGGCTGCAATATGGTGGGGGGACATACATGGCTGCAATATGTGGGGGGGGGGACAATATGTCAATATGTGGAAAAAGTCTGCAAAATGTGGGCATGTCTACATATGTGGGGGGGGGGCATGGGTGGGGGGGGGGGGGGGGGGGGCATGGCTACATATGTGGGGGGGGGGCATGGCTACATATGTGGGGGGGGGGCATGGCTACATATGGGGGGGGGGGGGGGACATGGCTACAAATGTGGGTGGGGGGGGACATACAATAAATGTGGGGGGGGGGGACATACATGGCTGCAATATGTGGGGGGGGGGGGGGGGAAAAATTGGGGGGGGGGGACATACATGGCTGCAATATGTGGGGGGGGGGATACATGGCTGCAATATGTGGGGGGGGACCATACATGGCTGCATATGTGGGGGGGACCATACATGGCTGCAATATGTGGGGGTGGGGGGGGACATACATGGCTGCAATATGTGGGGGGGACCATACTGCTGCAATATGTGGGGGACATACATGGCTGCAATATGACATACATGGCTGCAATATGTGGGGGGGGGGGACATACATGGCTCATATGTGGGGGAATACATGGCTGCATATGTGGGGAAAAAGTCTGCAATATGTGGGGAAAAAGTCTGCAATATGTGGGGGGGCATGGCTACATATGTGGGGGGTGGGGGGGCATGGCTACATATGGGGGGGGGGCATGGCTACATATGTGGGGGGGGGGGGGTGGGGGGGGGGGCATGGCTAACATACATTATGTGGGGGGGGGGGACATGGCTACATATGTGGGGGGGGGGACATATGGCTGCATATGTGTGGGGGGGGGGGGACATGGCATGGGCTGCAATATGTGGACATGGCTACATATGGGGGGGGCATGGCTACATATGTGGGGGGGGGGCATATGGCTGCATAATGTGGGGGGGGCATGGCTGGGGTGGTGTTGGACATAAAGTGGGGGGGGGCCATGGCTACACATATGTGGGGGGGGGGGGGGGGGACATGGCTGCTACATATGTGGGGGGGGGCATGGCTACATATGTGGGGGGGGGCATGGCTACATGTGGGGGGGGGGACATGGCTACATATGTGGGGGGGGGCATGGCTACAATGTGGGGGGGGGGGCACATGGCTACATATGTGGCTACATATGGGGGCATGGCTACATATGTGGGGGGGGGGGACATGGCTACATATGTGGGGGGGGGGGTACATGGCTACATATGTGGGGGGACATGGCTACATACATATGTGGGGGGGGACATGGCTACATATGTGGTGGGGGGGGGGGGCATGGCTACATATGGGGGGGGGGCATGGCTACATATGGGGGGGGGGACATGGCTACATATGGGGGGGGGGACATGGCTACATATGGTGGGGGGTGGGGACATGGCTACATATGGGGGGGGGGGGGACACATGGCTAACATATGACATGGCTACATATATGGGGGGGGACATGGCTACATATATGGGTGGTGGGGGGGACATGGCTACATATGGGGGGGGGGGGGGGGGGGGACATGCTACATATGCTACATATGGGGGGGGGACATGGCTACATATGGGGGGGGGGACATGGCTAAATATGTGGGGGGGGGGGACATGGCTACATATGTGGGGTGGGGGACATGGCTACATATTGGGGGGGGGGACATGGGCACATATGTGGGGGGGGGACATGGCTACATATGGGGGGGGACATGTTGGGGGGGACATGGCTACATATGTGGGGGGGGGACATGGCTACATATGTGGGGGGGACATGGCTACATAATGGTGGGGGGGGGGACAAAAACATGGCTACATATGTGGGGGGGGGACATGGCTACATAAATGGTGGGGGGGGACATGGCTACATTGTGGGGGGGGGACATGGCTACATATGTGGGGGGAGGGACATGGCTACATATGTGGGGGGGACATGGCTACATATGTGGGGGGGACATGGCTACATATGTGGGGGGACATGGCTACATATATGTGGGGGGCTACATGTGTGCTACATATGTGGGGGGGGGGGCATGGCTACATATGTGGGGGGGGCATGGCTACATATGTGG